>JAQPPZ010002333.1:0-2400000 GCA_028583015.1 Wollemia nobilis
TGTTGGCAATTTTGGGTACCTTGAGTACATTGCCTTTGCTCAAGTATAGTTGTTGTCATTGATGTCAAAGAAGCTCTTGGTAGTTGTTGTCTTTGATGTCAAGGAGTTCTTGAAGCAATTTGATTAGTTGTCTAAGTATGTGTTTTGTTGAAGGTTTCAGCTGGTCAGTAAGTCTCCAAGAAAATCAGAGTAGCCCAGTTGCCAAAAATCCAAAAAAAGATAAGTTAGAAAAAGGTTGCAGGCTGCTGGAAAAACTATCACGATTTCGCGACATGTTTGAGGAGAGAGAAAGCGTTGGAAAAACTGTCATGATTTCATGACATGTTTGAGGAGAGAGAAAGCATTGGCAAAACTATCACGATTTTGCGACATGCTGGAAGGCAGAGGCAAAGCTGGCAAAACTATCACGATTTCATGACATGTTTGAGGAGAGAGAAAGTTCAGGCAAAACTGTCATGATTTCGTGACAAGTTGAGTTGGCAGAGTTGAGTTGCAGGAAGTGTCGCGATTTCGTGACAAGTTTCAATGAAGTTGTACGGATGCGAAAGCGTCGCGATTTCGTGACATGTTCCAGTTTCGCGAGCAGTTGGCAGAAAAGAGCTTAAGGCAGCGAAAGCGTCACGATTTCGTGACATGTTCCAGTTTCGCGAGCAGTTGGTAGAAAAGTGCTTAAGGCAGCAAAAGCATCATGATTTTGTGACATGTTCCATTTTTGCTAGTGCAAACCGAGGAAAGGTTGAAGAAGCAAGAAGTGTCATGATTTCACGACAGAGTTGTTGATGACGTCAGCAAAAGCAAATGTGTCACGATTTCATGACAAGAGCAACGAGGAAGGCCTTGCAGACTAAAGCATCATGATTTCATGACAAGAATCATGATGACATCAACAAAAGCAAATGTGTCATGATTTCATGACAAGAGCAGTGAGGAAGGCCTTGTAGACTAAAAGCGTCGTGATTTCATGACAAGAATCATGATGACATCAGCAAAGTCAAGGAGTGTCACGATTTCATGACAACAGGCTCAAGAAAGGCATAAGGCAGGCTGTAGTGTCATGATTTCGCAACAACAAGTGTACTAGCAAGGTGTACGGTAGACAAAGGCGTAGCGATATCATGACATGTTTGAGTTTCATGCTAGAAAAGCTACAGAACAGCAGAGGCGGTTGAAGCCGATGGAGTTAACCTTTGTCGACGAAGTGTAAGGTTGTGCAGCCGATGATTGTTTTAAGGATATACAGCCGACTAAGATCATGAATTTGATAATGAATTGTTGCTATAAAAGGAGGTCTATTTTTGAGTTTCAAAAGGTGTGTAAGCATCAAGTTTGCGCAAGTGAAGTCTGCTGTGCGCAAAGAGCAGTCGTATCGAATCGATCGAAGTGTGCGTTCGTAAGTGTGACCTTCGCAGAAGCAGAGAGCGGGAAGAAGAACGATCGAGGAGAAGCAGACTGTGTGAAGAGGGTGTTGTTGTGATTACACATAGGCGCATAAGTTGTTGTGTGATAGAGTGCTACAGTGTTTGCAAAGACTGTGTAGAGATTGGAATTTGAACAAGGGCAGTTGTGATTGCGATTGAGTTCACGCAGTCTGTGTAAAGAAAGCAAGTGCGTGAAGTAGATGCTGTTGTAATTGTGAATAGCTGTGAAGGACGAACTATGATCAATTGCTATTGTATATTTTATAAAGACTGTGCTACTGTGTTTTCATAGAAACACGCGAAGTCTGTGCTACTGTGTTTTCGTAGAAACAAATAAGTTGATTGAGTGCTATTGTATTTGCGCAGTCAGTGAAAAATTGATTTCGACCAAGTGCAAAAAAGAATAGTGGAAGAGGACAAAATTGTGCTAGACCGAAGGACTATGTTTGGTATAGAAAAGAGGACCAGCTTTGCAGTGATAGAGTTGAGGACAGAGATCTCCAACCAGAGCAGGGAAGACAGGTGTCTTCTGTGGATAGAATTCCACTTGCTAAGGGCAGAGGAGGTAGAGGTCTTCTAGAGGATCACCAGCAAAGCAGAATTAGGGGAAGGTGTCTCCTTTGAGCCGAGGCTCATAAACATTGTAATCGGGAAGGATTCCCAGAGGATTTTGATATAACTTTTTAGAGGAAAGTTTTATCCGTGGAGTAGCCCACCTTGGGTGAACCACGTTAAATGGGTCTTCTATGTGTGATGCTTTCTGTCTTGTTTAATATTATGTTGATGCCACTGCTATCTGAAATTAAAATTATTAAATGGTTAAGTCTTATACTGTTCACCCCCCCCTCTCAGTATAAGTTCATGTTCTTCAATTGGTATCAGAGCAGGTCTCTCCAGAAAAAGCCTAATAGCTTGGAGAAGGATCTAACAGAGGAACATATAAATTCAAAAAAGGTTGAATTCGATCTCAAGAGTGAATTCTTCTTGGCCTTGAGAAAGCTTGAGAAACTCAGGGAAGAGAATTCTGTCCTCAAGCAGCATTGTCAGGAAAAAGAGATAGCAAGATCAGAATTGGCTCAAAGTGTTATAGATTTCAAAATTCTAGCTGAAGAAGGGAAGAAGATTGAACAAGTTCTAACAGAGGTTCTAAAAGGAAAGGTAGCTGATTGTGAGAAACTAGAAGGAGAGATTATGTCTCTTAGAGTGAAGTTAGAACAGTCAACTCTCAGACAGAATATTTCATGTGAAAAGAAGGATGGCATCACCATTCATGAAACAGGGTCTTCAAGCAAGAACAATCTTCACTCTGAAGAGCAATGGATTCCAGTTGATCGCAAAAAGAACAAACTTCCAAGGTATCAAAATAGGTTACATAATACCTTTCATGGATATTGTTTTTCCTGTAAAAAATTTGGTCACATAGCTATGCATTGCAATAAATCTCTGAAGAGTCATAGTAAGGAAAATGTTAACTCATTTGCACCTCTTATGAATAAAAATATCATGTGTTACAAGTGCAAGAATTTTGGGCATATAGCAAGGATGTGCAGTTTGGATAAATTTAGTTTTGAGTTCTCAAAAAGGAGGAATGAGATAAAATCTAAGTCAATGATAGTTCAAACTGCTTTTCATGCTCAAGACAAAGTAGAAAAATGGTATCTTGATAGTGGCTGTTCAAAACATATGACTGGTGAAAAAGAAATTTTTTTGTCTTTTAAAGAAGCAAACAGAGGAACAGTCAGTTTTGGAGATAACAGGTCCGCAAAGATCTGTGGTAAAGGGACTCTTAGTTTGGATGGGAAATCCAAAACAGAAAACGTGCTTTATGTAGAAGGGCTAAGACATAATCTGCTTAGTGTGAGTCAACTTTGTGATCAAGGGCACATAGTATCTTTCTTTTCAGATAGATGTGAGATAAGTAAAGAATTAAATGGAAAACTTATTGCTAGGGCTACAAGGACTCCAAACAATCTTTACATGCTGAGTGAGATAAAAAGAGAAAAATGCTTTCTAACTCAAGAAGATGAGAGTTGGTTGTGGCATAAAATATTGGGACATTTGAGTTTTGATAATCTGGTCAGTATTAGTAACAAGGAAGCAGTTAGAGACTTGCCCAAAATAAAAAGGCCCCAAAACATCATTTGCGGTCCTTGTCAACATGGTAAACAGACCAGAACCAGTTTCAAATCGAAAGGGTATACATCTTCCAAACCCTTGGATCTTATTCATACTGATTTGTGTGGCCCCACCAGAACTCAAAGCATTCAGGGAGATAGCTATTTCATGTTGTTTATAGATGATTACTCAAGAATGACTTGGGTTACTTTTCTCAAAGAAAAATCCGAAGCTTTTGAAAAATTTAAAGTTTTTAAAGAAATGATTGAAAATGAGACTGACAAGAGAATCAAATGCTTAAGATCAGATAGAGGAGGAGAGTTCACTTCAAATGAATTTGTGGAATACTGTGAACAACACGAAATCAAAAGAGAATATTCAACAACAAGAACTCCTCAACAAAATGGAGTAGTTGAAAGAAAAAATAGAACTGTTGAAAATATGGCTAGAGCAATGTTAGATGAGTCAAAGCTTTTAGATGGTTTTTGGAGAGAAGCGATAGAATACGACGAGTCCACATCATTACCAGGGCTCAACTCAGAGTCAATCATCATAAAACTCCCTATGAGCTATGGAAAGGAAGACCAGCTATAGTTAAACACTTCAAAGTGTTCGGGAGTAAGTGCTTCATCAGAAGGGAAGATCAAAATCTGGGTAAGTTTGATCCTAGGTGTGATGAGGGAATTTTTCTTGGATATTCCAACAAAAGTAAGGCCTACAGATGCTTCAACAAAAGAACTCATACAGTTGTAGAGAGCATAAATGTAATAGTAGATGAAAGGACAGGGATAAGAGAACCAGTCAAGGAACTCAGTGATGGAATCTGTCAAGAAGAATTCAGAGAAGTGTCAGATGAAGAAGAGGAAAGACAACAGTTGCTTCCCAAAACTCCTTCACGGTATGTTCAGAAACATCATCCCAAAGACTTGATCATTGGTGATCCAAATAGTAGGCAAACAAGAAGAAGAGTCATTCCTTCACATGAATCTGCGAATGTTTCATTGTTATCTCAGATTGAGCCAAAAAATTTTAGTGAAGCATGTACAGATGATTTTTGGGTAAAAGCAATGGATGAAGAGCTAAATCAAATAGAGAAAAGTGAAACCTGGGATTTGGTTCCAAGACCTAAGAACAAGAATGTCATTGGCACAAAATGGGTATTCAGAAATAAACTTAATGAGGATGGAAAGATTGTCAGGAACAAAGCCAGGTTAGTCTGTAAAGGGTATGCTCAAGTCGAAGGTGTTGATTTCGAAGAGACGTTTGCGCCTGTTGCTCGTCTTGAAGCGATCAGAATGTTTTTGGCCCTGTCTAGTTTCAAATATTTCAAAGTGTTTCAAATGGATGTAAAGTCTGCTTTTCTAAATGGGGTGTTGGATGAAGAAGTCTACATAGAACAGCTAGAAGGTGTGTCTCTCTCAGAACAGCCAGACTATGTGTGTAAACTGAAAAAGGCACTGTACGGGTTAAAGCAAGCACCCAGGGCTTGGTACTCAAGACTTGATGGGTATCTTTATGAACAAGGATTCAGGAAAGGCGTGGCAGATAGCAACTTGTACATTAAGAATAAAGGTGATGATATGATTATCATAGTTGTCTATGTCGATGACATTATTTTCGAGGGAAATAATACTCAGATGTGCAAAGTTTTTGCTAACACCATGCAAAAGGAATTCGAGATGTCTATGATTGGAGAGCTGTCATTCTTTTTAGGACTGCAGATTGCACAATCAAAAGATGGTATATTTCTCTCTCAGGAAAAGTATATCAAAGAGATGTTAAAAAAATTTGGGATGATGGACAGCAAACCCGTATGTACTCCAATGATTACAGGGTGCAATCTGAGTAAGGATGATGAATCTCCAGCAGCAGATCAAAAACTGTACAGATCTATGATTGGCAGTTTACTATACAATACAACTACCAGACCGGATATCATGCAGGCCGTTGGATTAGTAGCAAGATTTTAGGCAGCTCCAAAAGAATCTCATGTTATAGCAGTCAAGAGGATATTCAGATATTTGAAGGGCACTGTGGAGTTTGGGCTTTGGTATCCCAAAGGTGATGATTTCACCCTCACAGCCTATACAGATGCAGATTGGGCAGGCAGTATTGATGATAGAAAAAGCACTAGTGGTGGAGCATTCTTTCTGGGAAAGAGTCTGGTTTCTTGGCTGAGTAAGAAACAACCTTCAGTTTCCTTATCTACAACAGAAGCTGAATACATAGCAGCAGTGGCTGGGTGCACTCAGGTTTTATGGATGAAAACAACCTTGGAGGATTTCAAAGTCAAGCATGAACAACCTATCCCTATTCTTTGTGATAATTCAAGTGCCATAAGTATCTCTAAAAATCTGGTAATGCACTCAAGGACGAAGCACATTTCTATCAAATATCATTTTCTAAGGGAGAAAGTGCAAGAGAAGCAGGTCAAGTTAGAATATGTACCCACTAAAGAGCAGATTGCAGATATCTTCACCAAACCCCTTCCAAGAGATACGTTTGAGTATCTAAGGGAGAAATTGGGAGTTGTACTCTCACCTCAAGATTAATCACCTCATCAAGAGGTGGGGGAGGGACCAAGCCAAGAGGCTCATTCTTAGTCCCGAGCCCCAAAGGTGACCCTTTGCCATTGATGACAAGGGGAGAGGGGGAGAGATATGAGTAAGGGGAAGTGCTTCAAGTGAAGAGAAGAGCTTCAAGTCAGGGGGAGCAAAAACTTCAATTGCAGAATTCTTAGTTGATGGATCAGTTGGTTCAATTTTGGCTCTTGAGATATGTTTTTAGTTAAGGGTTGCCATCAATGACAAAGGGGGAGATTGTTGGCAATTTTGGGTATCTTGAGTACATTGCCTTTGCTCAAGTATAGTTGTTGTCATTGATGTCAAAGAAGCTCTTGGTAGTTGTTGTCTTTGATGTCAAGGAGTTCTTGAAGCAATTTGATTAGTTGTCTAAGTATGTGTTTTGTTGAAGGTTTCAGCTGGTCAGTAAGTCTCCAAGAAAATCAGAGTAGCCCAGTTGCCAAAAATCCAGAAAAAGATAAGTTAGAAAAAGGTTGCAGGCTACTGGAAAAACTGTCACGATTTTGTGACATGTTTGAGGAGAGAGAAAGCGTTGGAAAAACTGTCACGATTTCGTGACATGTTTGAGGAGAGAGAAAGCACTGGCAAAACTGTCATGATTTCGTGACATGCTGGAAGGCAGAGGCAAAGCTGGCAAAACTGTCATGATTTCATGACATGTTTGAGGAGAGAGAAAGTTTAGGCAAAACTGTCATGATTTCACGACAAGTTGAGTTGGCAGAGTTGAGTTGCAGGAAGTGTCACGATTTCGTGACAAGTTTCAATGAAGTTGTACGGATGCAGAAAGCGTCACGATTTCGTGACATGTTCTAGTTTCACGAGCAGTTGGCAGAAAAGTGCTTAAGGCAGCGAAAGCATCGCGATTTCATGACATGTTCCAGTTTCGCGAGCAGTTGGCAGAAAAGTGCTTAAGGCAGCAAAAGCGTCACGATTTCATGACATGTTCCATTTTCGCTAGTGCAAACCAAGGAAAGGTTGAAGAAGCAAGAAGTGTCACGATTTCATGATAGAGTTGCTGATGACATCAACAAAAGCAAATGTGTCACGATTTCATGACAAGAGCAACGAGGAAGGCCTTGTAGACTAAAGCGTCATGATTTCATGACAAGAATCATGATGACATCAACAAAAGCAAATGTGTCACGATTTTATGACAAGAGCAGCAAGGAAGGTCTTGCAGACTAAAGCGTCATGATTTCATGACAAGAATCATGATGACATCACCAAAGTCAAGGAGTGTCGCGATTTCATGACAACAAACTCAAGCAAGGCATAAGGCCGACTGTAGTGTCGCGATTTCATGATAGCAAGCAATACAAGGTGTACGACAGACAAAGGCGTAGCGATATCATGACATGTTTGAGTTTCGTGCTAGAAAAGCTACAGAACAGCAGAGGCGGTTGAAGCCGACGGAGTTAACCTTTGCCGACGAAGTGTAAGGTTGTGCAGTCGATGATTGTTTTAAGGATATACAGCCGACTAAGATCATGAATTTGATAATGAATTGTTGCTATAAAAGGAGGTCTATTTTTGAGTTTCGAAAGGTGTGTGAGCGTCGAGTTTGCGCAAGTGAAGTCTGTTGTGTGCAAAGAGCAGTCGTATCGAATCGATCGAAGTGTGCATTCGTAAGTGTGACCTTCGCAGAAGCAGAGAGAGAGAAGAAGAATGATCGAGGAGAAGCAGATTATGCGAAGAGGGTGTTGTTGTGATTGCACATAGGCGCATAAGTTGCTATGCGATAGAGTGTTACAGTGTTTGCGAAGACTATGTAGAGATTGGGATTTGAACAAGGGCAGCTATGATTGCGATTGAGTTCACGCAGTCTGTGTAAAGAAAGCAAGTGCGTGAAGTAGATGCTACTGTAATTATGAATAGCTGTGAAGGATGAACTATGATCAATTGATGCTATATATTTTACAAAGACTGTGCTGCTGTGTTTTCATAGAAACACGCAAAGTCTATGCTACTATGTTTTCGTAGAAACAAATAAGTTGATTGAGTGCTACTGTATTTGCGTAGTCAGTGAAAATTTGATTTTGACCAAGTGCAAAAAAGAACAGTGGAAGAGGACAGAATTGTGCTAGACCGAAGGACTGTGTTTGGTATAGAAAAGAGGACCAGCTTTGCAGTGACAGAGTTGAGGACAGAGATCTCCAGCCAGAGCAAGGAAGACAGGTGTCTTTCGTGGACAAAATTCCACTTGCTAAGGGCAGAGGAGGTAGAGGTCTTCTAGAGGATCACCAGCAAAGCAGAATTAGGGGAAGGTGTCTCCTTTGAGCCGAGGCTCATAAACATTGTAATCGGGAAGGATTCCCAGAGGATTTTGATATAACTTTTTAGAGGAAAGTTTTATCCGTGGAGTAGCCCACCTTGGGTGAACCACGTTAAAATGGGTCTTCTATGTGTGATGCTTTCTGTCTTGTTTAATATTATGTTGATGCCACTGCTATCTGAAATTAAAATTATTAAATGGTTAAGTCTTATACTGTTCACCCCCCCTCTCAGTATAAGTTCATGTTCTTCATATAAAATGTTTAGGGTAGGGCCTAGAGGCAACAATAGGGTCTAAGGGCTTATTGCACATTTATTTATAGTTGTAGGTGAAACTTTGAGGTTGAATCATATCTATTCTTGAGCCCAATTGTTTCACCATGCTTTTCAAGCTTTTCATATTGGTATTGTTGCTTTGTAATGCCCTTAGGTTCCCTAAGGGAGGGTTATAGGTAGGATATTGAAAGGTAACTTGGTTAATTTTGGAGGTATTAATATTGTTATGATATGATTTATGATGTGTGATATCTTGTTGTGGAGGATAACTAACATTTTATGGAATAGAAGAATGAATGTTGAGATTAGCATAATGAGGAGGAAATTAAGCATAATTGCGGGATGCACTACTAGTTAGAGGAACTTGTGGATTTTTTCCAACATTGGTGATTATAGTAGTAGCATATATTAGTTTATGAAATGGATTAGCATGATGTGAATATTTGAACAAAGGATTGGTGTGAATGTTTTTATGAGAAATGGTTTTATGATGAGATGTCCTAGCCTCTTCGAGTTGAGCTTATTCATTAATAGCCTTATTCAAGGCATCCAAATGATTATTAAATAAATTCTAGATATGATCAAATGATTTAAAGGTGAGGTGTCCATTAGACCCTTTGGTAGGATTAAGGTCATTACCAGTTTCTATATTTTCTTCCTCTTCTAGATTAGGATTCTCTCTATCAATATGGTCATCTTCTAAAAGAATGTCACTAGATTCTAAAATCCTTTGCTTACTCGTAAGGTTGTGAACCATATGAGAAAGGGAAAGGATAGAGGAGAAAAGGATGATCTAAAAATTAGCGAAAAACACAAAAAAAAAGATTCTTAATATGCTTTTAATGTTTTTATTCTAAGTAAACAAATTTAATGGTCTTGCAAAAAGTTTTCAAAATAAAAGCAAAAGGAAGAGGCATTCTAATATGGCCACTAAAGATGTATTTTCATGTCGGGTTCACCAAATATGTAGAGGGAGAAAACCGCCCTACCGCATATGATTCTCTACTGGATCCATTGGAAAATGAGGTGACTGCAAGGGTGTGTTATATTCTCTACACTTAGGGTTTGGGGATAAAGGGGTTAACCAAGAATTGTTTAAGTCGAAGGATGAAATGTTTGATGTGTATATTGAGTAAGCACCTATGTTTGGGTTTTCTAAAATCTAAGCTATGAAGAATGAAATAATAATGCAAGGCCAACAATGATGCAAGCAAACAAAGACTAACCCTAAAATGATTCTTAATTTTCAATGAGGACTAAGACTCTAATTTTCAATAAAGTAAGATTTTTATTTTCAACAAGCGTTCAAGAGAATGCACAAACTAATTTGACCTAAAATGCACACTATATACTTTTTTACTTTCAAATGCCTAGAAATAAAATCAAAATATCTTTTCTTTTCTTTATGATCTAGATTTGTAATAGGAATAGATAGAAAGTAAACATCAAACAACATAATAAGTCTATTTGGAGCACTTACTTGATTTTGTGGTTGACCCTAGCTTTGATTTTACATCCAGATATATCCAACTTCACAACCTACAAAGCAACTTCACAAACCTAAGAAAAATTAATGAGCATTTGGGTATTTTCTTATGCCACTATGTGACTGAGCTTGGAGGCATAGTAGTCAAGCCCTCTTGGTAATTTTAAATGACCATTTGAAAACAAAAACAATTTTTGACCCTTTTGGAAATGAACAAGACAAGATGCAATGAAATGAAACAATACAAAAAATAGAGTGCAAACAATAATATTATGAGCAAAATGAAGCATGCAAAAGCAAGTTAAAGGTTTGGGAGTGAAACTTTACACCCAAACCTAAAGGAGACAAAATCGTGCCCCATAAGGGGAAATAACAAATACGTTGAATTCGAGACCTATATGGGTAGGGCATGAATTTGCAACAAGAATGCCAAAATGATCTATTAATGTAGAATGAAATGCAAAATGAGTAATTAGAAATCTATGAAAATTAAAAATGTAAGAAAAAACCTAGTGGAAGCAAAAGAACAATCAAAAGTATGAAGATCCTCATATATGTTAGACTCCTCCTCAAGGCTCCAACACTTGTCCACAAAGAATAACAAATCACAAAAGTAGAATAATTTGTCAAAAATGCTTGGAACAACTTAGGAAATTTTCTTAAAAACTTCTTTGCAAAAGTTGTTAGGACAAAATAGGATCCAATACGTCTATTTATAAGATGTTTGGAGGTAAAAAGTGTGGGAAAAAAAAGGGCAAAACCCAGGGGAGGGCTTTTAAAAACGTCTTTAGCAACTACATGTCATCATATAAAATATCATGCCATACTGTCCTAAACATCCTTAAATGTTCAATTGGGTCCTTTGTTCCCTTATATATAGGTAAAACCAACATTATAAAATGTTTAGGGTAGGGCCTAGAAGCAACAATAGGGTCTAAGGGCTTATTGCACATTTATTTATAGTTTTAGGTAAAACTTGTAGGTTGAATCATATCTATTCTTGAGCCCAATTGTTTCACCATGCTTTTCAAGCTTTTCATATTGGTATTGTTGCTTTGTAATGCCCTTAGGTTCCCTAAGGGAGGGTTATAGGTAGGATATTGAAAGGTAACTTGGTTAATTTTGGAGGTATTAATATTGTTATGATATGATTTATGATGTGTGATATCTTGTTGTGGAGGATAACAAACATTTTATGGAATAGAAGAATGAATGTTGAGATTAGCAGAATGAGGAGGAAATTAAGCATAATTGTGGGATGCACTACTAGTTAGAGGAACTTGTGGATTTTTTCCAACATTGGTGATTATAGTAGTAGCATATATTAGTTTATGAAATGGATTAGCATGATGTGAATATTTGAACAAAGGATTGGTGTGAATGTTTTTATGAGAAATGGTTTTATGATGAGATGTCCTAGCCTCTTCGAGTTGAGATTATTCATTAATAGCCTTATTCAAGGCATCCCAATGATGATTAAATAAATTCTAGATATGATCAAATGATTTAAAGGTGAGGTGTCCATTAGACCCTTTGCTAGGATTAAGGTCATTACCAGTTTCTATATTTTCTTCCTCTTCTAGATTAGGATTCTCTCTATCAATATGGTCATCTTCTTAAATAATGTCACTAGATTCTAAAATCCTTTGCTTACTCCTAAGGTTGGAAACCATATGAGAAATGGAAAGGATAGAGGAGAAAAGGATGATCTAAAAATTAGCAAAAAACACAAAAAAAAAGATTCTTAATATGCTTTCAATGTTTTTATTCTAAGTAAACAAATTTAATGGTCTTTCAAAAAGTTTTCAAAATAAAAGCAAAAGGAAGAGGCATCCTAATATTTCCACTAAAGATGTATTTTCATGTCAGGTTCACCAAATATGTAGAGGGAGAAAACTGCCCTACCGCATACAATTTTCAACTGGATCCATTGGAAAATGAGGTGACCACAAGGGTGTGTTATATTCTCTACACTTAGGGTTTGGGGATCAAGGGGTTAACCAAGAATTGTTTAAGTCCAAGGATGAAATGTTTGATGTGTATATTGAGTAAGCACCTATGTTTGGGTTTTCTAAGATCTAAGCTATGAAGAATGAAATAATAATGTAAGGCCAACAATGATGCAAGCAAACAAAGACTAACCCTAAAATGATTCTTAATTTTCAATGAGGACTAAGACTCGAATTTTCAATAAAGTAAGCTTTTTATTTTCAACAAGGGTTCAAGAGAATGCACAAACAAATTTGACCTAAAATGCACACTATATACTTTTTTACTTTCAAATGCCTAGAAATAAAATCAAAATATCTTTTCTTTTCTTTATGATCTAGATTTTTAATAGGAATAGATAGAAAGTAAACATCAAACAACATAATAAGTCTATTTGGAGCACTTACTTGATTTGTTGGTTGATCCTAGCTTTGATTTTACATCCAGATATATCCAACTTCACAACCTACAAAGCAACTTCACAAACCTAAGAAAAATTAATGAGCATTTGGGGATTTTCTTATGCCACTATGTAACTGAGCTTGGAGGGATAGTAGTCAAGCCCTCTTGGTACTTTTAAATAACCATTTGAAAACAAAAATAATTTTTGACCCTTTTGGAAGTGAACAAGACAAGATGCAATGAAATGAAACAATACAAAAAATAGAGTGCAAACAATAATATTATGAGCGAAATGAAGCATGCAAAAGCAAGTTAAAGGTTTGGGAGTGAAACTTTACACCCAAACCTAAAGGATTCAAAATCATGCCCCATAAGGGGAAATCACAAATACGTTGAATTCGATACCTATATGGGTAGGACATGAATTTGCAACAAGAATGCCAAAATGATCTATTAATGTAGAATGAAATGCAAAATGAGTAATTAGAAATCTATGAAAATTAAAAATGTAAGGAAAAACCTAGTGGCAGCAAAAGAACAATCAAAAGGATGAAGATCCTCATCGATGTTAGACTCCTCCTCAAGGCTCCAACACTTGTCCACCAAGAATAACAAATCACAAAAGTAGAATAATTTGTCAAAAATGCTTGGAACAACTTAGGAAATTTTCTTAAAAACTTCTTTGCAAAAGTTGTTAGGACAAAAGAGGATCCAATACGTCTATTTATAAGAGGTTTGGAGGGAAAAAGGGTGGGAAAACAAAGGGCAAAACCCAGTGGAGGGCCAATGTCCTGGGGGTCAGCCCAAAAATTGGGTTTTCTAAGAGAAAACCCTAATTTGCTGAATTCCCTCTTTGTACTAGGCGACCGTGAATTTGGTAAAACTAGGGAAAAAAGAAAAGAGGGAAGGAGAGAGAAATCCAAACTTGCACTTAATAATTTTGAGGGACTTCTTAGGGGTTCTAGGAAAAATGACTCATTTAGGTGTGTCAATTTTCCATGTCTATTGTAATTTTTATGAATACTGGCTAGGTTTTTCTAAGATTTAAAATTGGATCAAGTGGAAGTGGAGATTGAATTCAAATTGCTCCATGACTTTTCTTTCAAAAGGATTTTTTCTCATTATTTTCTTCAGTTCAAAAATAAGAGAAAATAATGTATGGAGGCTTGTGGTTTAGGGGTAAATATGCATTATATTTAAGACCTTGGAGTGAGAATTTTTTTATGGAGAAAAAATGTATTAAAATTATTTCGATATGGGTTAGGCTTTTTGGACTTTTTTATCAACTCATCAATAATGAGGTTTTGAAGAATATTGGTAATACTCTAGGTGAATTCATCCAAGAGGGGCCAAATACTAAGGAGAGAAGGCATGATGTATACACTTGAATATGTGTATCCATGGATACTTCTAAACCTTTATCATAGTCGATTAGGATTAAATTTCAATCAAGAGAATGGGATCAAGTGGATAATGAAAACATTGAATTCCAATGTTGCAAATATCATGAAATTGGGCACTTGGCAAGATATTACAAAGTGAAAATGATGGAGGAAGAGATGGAAATTTTTGGTTATGAGGGTAGCTTCAATTTGAACAAGGAGATCATATCATAGGAGAAGCTAGGTCAAATCAAGGATTTTCCACTCCTAATAAAGTGGCTAGAAAAATCCCTCTATATTATCATATGGAAAAGGCCATTACAGTTTACTAGAATTAGCCATAAAAAGAAAAAAATGATATGGGGAATGAGTAAGTACAATGTGCAAGTTCAAATATAGAAGGAGCTAAAGGTGCGAAGGAAGAGGGGAAGGAAAATTTTAAAGCATAGAAATATGTGGAGGCAAATTTTAAAGCAAATGAGATGGAGTTCAAGCTTAATCTAGGTAAATCATCTTTATTATCCTCAAGTAGCATAAAATATTATCCTTACAATAAAAATAAAATTAGTATGGGGTGTATTCCTTACACTCTAGGATTTCAAGAGCAGTATAGTAAATTAATTTTATGGAGGATATCCAAGGAAATTTAGGGTTTCCAGGCCAACATAAGAAAGTAATGACTATGGAGGATCATCTATGCAGTTTAGATTTTTCAAGGCAACATAAAGAAGAAAATTCTAATGAGGCTATTCCTTGCACATTTGACTCTTTGGGGCAACATAAATCCTTAGAAGATAAGTCTCATTATGAGAAATATGAAAAATTAGAAGATATTGATGAAGATGGAGTGTTAGTAAGAATGGAAGGAGAGGAAGGCCATTAAAGTAGGAACAAAGAGAAAAAGAAACTCAAAAGGATATTGGTTTGGGAAGCCAAATAAAAATATCACGTGTTAACAAGAAGTGGGGCTAAGTCCACTAATAAAAATAAAAAGTGTTGATGATGAAAATGATATCATAGAATATTAGGGGTATGAATAAAACCCCTAAAAAATGAGTTATTAAGGAATTAATAGGTTGTTATAGTCCTAGGTTTATTTTAATACAAGAAATAAAATTAAGCAATAAGGAATGTAAGAATACTTTTAAGAAGATTTGGAAGATAGGTGATTGTTTAGTAGTTTCTTCTATAGGAGCTTCAAGCGGTATTGCAATAATAAGGGATGGAAAACTAGTAGAAGCAAAAAGTAATTGGGTGGTTGTATTATTTTTTAAGAAAGAGGAAAACATGAAAGTTAGGGCTATAAATGTATATACTCAAACTATAGTTACTCCTCGTGAAAGATGTTGGAAGGACCATAGCATATTTTTGTCAAATACAATGATGATTCATTGTGATCTATGGATTCTTGGGGGCGATTTGAATATTGTTCTATATCATTTGGAAAAGAAAGGTGGCATTCTAGGATGGTCTAAATCAATGCAATATTTTGCTTCATTTTTCAATTCAAATATCCTTTGGGATGTTAGTCCCTTAAGCTTTCAGTATACATGGGATAATAGATGCATTGGAAAAATCATATAGCAAAAAGACTAGATAGATTCTTGTTATCTAATAAGTGATTGAAAATAAAGTATACAATCTCTTCAAATATTTTATTGTGAGCAAGATCAAATTACAAACCCATTATTTTGACTTGTGAGTTACCTAATAATAGTCATCCAAAGCCATTTTGCTTTTGTTTTATGTGGCTCCAAGACCCTAATTTTTTCTAGATGGTTATGTTATGGTTGTATGAATCAAAATTTGGAAGATCATATATGTACATGTTTGTTCAAAAAAAATATATAAAGGGGAAAATGAAGATATGGAATTCTAAATATTTTGGTTACATTTTTAAAGAAAATAAATAAATTGAATCCAAGCTCAAAAATTTACAAGAGATAGTAGAAATTAATGGAATGGACCAGGATCCTTATGTGAAAGAAAAATAATTATTTTTTTATTATCATAATATATTCAGAAATATTTTCTTTGGGTTGGGGCTGATGATCGAAAGAAGTTTCATCTAGTATATTGGGACCAAGCTTGTTCCATAAATGAATGCAAAGGTTTGGGCCTACAAAATTTTAGGCTTATGAATGAGGCATTGGTCATGAAATAGGGTTGGAAAATTTTGAAGAATGATGACTCGTAATGGAACAATATCATGGCCAATAAATATCTGAACCAATCAGGGAACTTACTGGCGGACCCCCTTATTGTAGAGGGTTATACCTTTTGGCAGACTCTATGCAAATCTAGAGAAGGCTTAGTCAAAGGAATCTAATGGATTTTGGGTAATGGAAGGTCCATTGATTTTTGGTATGATTCCTGACTTCTTGATCACCCTCTTTTGTAGGACCCTAGTCTGGCACTGACAGTAACTCTTACCAAGAGGATTGGTTGGACCACATTTGTAGACTTCATTTATTATGGTGAGGGTAAGAGATTCTAGAAATGTATTCCTTCTTCCATCGATGGCAGAGAAGAGTTTCTAGCTTGGAGTTAAATTCTAATCTTCTCAAGATCTAGGTTATGAAAATGCAAGAGATAGAAGATATTATAATTTAGAAGGGTGAGATTTTTGGTAAATTTTCAATCAAATCAACTTATTCTCTCCTTGAATCTCATGTCTCACTTTGGAACCCTACTTGCAAAGTTTGGTTTAAGCACCTAACTTTGAAGGTAAAATTTTTTATTGGTTGGTCATCCAAAAAAAAAATATCTGACTTTTAAGAATCTACGTAAAATAGGAATGATTCTTCCCAATCGATGTTATCTCTATGAGTCCTTCAAGGAGTCATCTTCTCACTTCTTTGCCTAATGCTTATTCTTGAGATATGTTATGGAGTACATTATGGACACTTTGGGTGTCCAGTGGGTCTTTCCTTATTTTATTCTTGACTTGTGCACATAATGGGTCCCTCCATTCAAATATCAATAAAAATTCCTATCTTTGGAGATTCCTGCTTCCTCATACCTTCTGGGGCATCTAGTGGGAACGTAATCAAAGGGATTTTATAAACTCTAAAAGGGACCAAGAATTAGTTGGTATGAAGATAATTTGAAGTGTTGTTGAGAATGTTATTTCCTATTTGTCTGATTTGGAGGGTGGTAGGGTGGTGGAAGAAAGTTTGGAACTCTATATTGGTTTCCTCCCAAATTCAATACCTGTGGAGACCCCTCATTCTAATCAAAGGGATTCAGTTATATGGACCCTGACCCCTAGTGGTTGGGTTAAGCTCAATTTTTATGGTACCTCAAAACCTAGGGCTTGTTGGGACTGGCAAAGTGATTCAAAATGATAGAGGGAATTTAATTGTTGCTTATGCAGAGTTCTTGTCCATCCAATATTCTCACTTTGTAGATGCTAGAGCCTTGTTTCAAGGACTTATGGTAATTAACTCCTTGAGTTTCCAAAAATTTGTAGTGGAAGGTGATTCACTCAATATAATCAATTTATGCAATTCTTCTAGTCCCCTAAGTTGGATGATATCCAATATGATTCACAAGACTACCAGGATTCTTTGTTCTAGAGAGAAAGAGCACATCCAACATATATTCAGATAAGAAAACCAAGCAACGGAATTAATGGTTAACATGGGGCTCTCTTAACAAGAGCTTAAGATTTGGAAAACAAATTTACCTTAAAGTCTTTAGAATTTAATTTGTAATGACCTTGGTCATGCTTAGTCTTTAGTTGGTTGAATGGATTTTTTTCTATCCCCTCCTTCATTTACCCCTCCCTTCATGGTTTGGGGTGAGTAGATGTTTGGGTTTGTGCTATCGCGATGGATTTCATCACTCATTCAAATTTGAATGCGGTCACTTTGACATAAAAGTAACCGGATTAAGTCCTCTCTTATTTTTTAAGAGCCACAAGAATGTCTTTTTTCTTTGATAACTTAAGGTGAGGCCACGCCTTTTATTTTCCCATGTGGATTAACTTAATCGTTTTTATTTTTGGTATCCACGCATTTTCTTTTGCCATGTGGATGAACATAATCATCCTTCTTTGTGGTAGCCCATGTTTTTGTAGCCTAAAGGATCACATGAACGGTGACATCCTTCTTGTGGACAAGTGGGATCCATCTACTTTTATTACTTCAATTTTTTTAGACCTATTGTAGTTCATTTCTAACATCTGATCTTCCACATAGATTGAAGGTTTTCCACCTCGAAAGATGCCTAGGTGGAAATTTTATCATCAACTTCATGTCACTTATTTTATTTAACTCTTGTTCATGGCAGACTTCCCATAATTTTTCAAGGATACCCTTTCGTAGATGACTCAATGACAACTCTACCACCTATGGTTGGTTTAAAAACTATCTTTTCCCTCATGGCACAAAATGAGGAAAAGACCCCCTTCCATGCACGCTTATCGAATCATGATGACAACCTTAAGAGCCTTGGATTGGTAAGTGATATGGTTCTAGGCTTGTTGTACATTATAATCCTTAGAGATCTTACAATTTTTTGTGGTACCACATCCCTTGACAACTTTGTCAACTTCTCATTGAAATTTGTTGTCAAAGATAGTTCAAGGTTAATTGGTTGCTATTTAATCTTGGTGAGGCTCTCTTGGGTTCAGTGTGCAATTGGAGGATGTCTTCTGAATTTCTATTTTTATTTTACAATGCTTCATCATGGGTCAGAGATCTACACATAAGGATTTCAAGGTCCCTCTTGAACTGAGTGTCTTGGAGATTGATGATGAAGTAAGAAAAATCATGTGAAAAGGTGGGTTGTTGAATTGTCTTCAAGCCTTTCATGGATATCATAGAGGTATCTCCAAGATTTTAGCACACTCATGGAGGAAAGGGTGGGTCAAGGTTGGTGGATTGGAATTCTAGATCTCAGTGGAATTAATGGGTAAGGTGATAGAGCTTACCGTAGATGGTGCAAATCATAATTACAAAAAATATTCTCTCAAGAAAGATGGAATTATTTTCGAGAAGCAGGGGAATATCTTTCAAAGCTACAAAATGGATTTAATGCTAAAGCTCTTAAGGCACCTTGGAATCAGGTCATTTAGGTTATTATGGACTATTTTACCTTGGAAACGAATAAGGAAGTATTATGCAGTTTCCATATGATGTTCCCGAATCAACTCAAGAGGAAGAACCTCATGAATATCCCCATTTTCCTTTACCATTCATTGGAAAAATCATTGATGGATGTCAGGGGAGGGAAGGGTCTGCACCCTATCCACCAAGGGTTAATTTTGCTGATATTTGAGTTTATGGTTAAATATAAAGGTATTCTGGTGGAGGATGCACTTGCAAAGATCGAGTTTCATAATATCTTTCCACCTCTTGATTCTCCTCTTTCATATTCTAGGGATACAAGGGAGTTTCCTAGGTTAGATTCTGATGAGTCTCTGAACCCCTTTTCCTCTATGAAAGGAAATTTTATTTCCAAGAAAATTCTAGGTGTGACCCCTAGTGCCAGCAAAGGTGACCATGCATGAAGATCGAAGCGGATTTCATCAAAGGCTAGGAATAATGATAACTTTCCTGTGTCAGTTGAGGTGATGGACTCAAAGAATAGCCTTCCAGAAATAAAAAGATAAAGTTCTATGTTAATTCAAAGGGAACCAAGGAAATGTCTCCTCATTTGGACCTTAAGCCTCATGACCTTTCACCATCCTGGATTTATCTCGAGGAGAAGCACTAGGTATTACTCTGTGCTCTTTAGGTGGCAATTTCTTACGTCCAAGATATATGCAGAATGTCTCATCATCTTGTGGAAGATGTGGACCCCAAGTAGTCTATGGAGATTCATTTTACTTCTTTCTTGTTGAATGTTTCATTGGGGCTTTGTGTCATTTTCATGGATTTTTATCTAGTCTGTTATGTTGCAAGTTTTTGCCTTTTTTTGTTAATATTTCTCTCGGATTGTAATATTTTTGAAGTCTTAGCCTGTAGCTGTGGTGCTTCTTATTTGTTGTAGTTTGATCTGTGTGTATCTTGAGTGGATGCTTGTATCAATTTGTTTTTCTTGTTTGAGCTTTATGACATGACCCTAAGATCTTACTAATCCTTTTTATAACAAGGTTTGGGGTCTCTTTCAAAACCCATCTTATTATCTAATAAAAAAATATTGATTCCAAAAACTAGAAAGAAATGGCTTAAGGAAGGAGATAGAATACAATTTTGCATGCTACAACTATTCATCATATAAAAAATATTATAACTCCAGATGGAAGAAATATTGAGGACAATGAAGATATAAGGAAGGAAACAATTAGTTATTTCAAAAATATTTTGTCAAATTCTAGGTAAGATAAGGAGGCACACGAAAAAATTCTACAAAATATTTCATCAATTATCACTTAAAGACAAAATGAAAGCTTGATGAAGAAAATATATATGGATGAGCTTCTTGAAGCAATTTTCTCTTTCCATCTTAGCAAGGCATCTGGCCTTGATGTATTCCCTACAATTTTCTTTCAAAAAAATTAGGATTTTTTGAAGAGTGATATGTTAGTTGCAGTTGAAGAGGCCCAAAAAAGGAAGGCTATAATAAGTGATATCAATGCTACTTTTATTACCTTGGTTTCCAAGAAAGGCAACACAAAATATTTTGATAATTTTTGTCCAATAAGCCTTTGCAATATGATTTATAATATCATTTAAAAAATTATGGCAAACAGGTTGAGGAGCATTCTAGGGTGTCTTATCTCAAAGGAACAAGATGCTTTGTTCATGGTAAACAAAGTCTTGATGGTATAATTATTGCACAAAAGGCCATGCATTCTCTTCATTCCATGAAAAAACAAGGCATGCTTTTGAAATTAGATATGAACAAATCATATGATAGGGTTTCCTATAATTTTCTCCATGCTATTCTCAAAAAGTTTGGCTTTTATTATAGTTGGTGTGAGTGATTTAAATGTTGTTATAGGCCGAATGACATTTGGTGTAATGGCAGTTGCCTAGTTATTATCATCCATGTGGTTGTGAGGTCGATTCCTCTTGTGTTTGCTCGAACGAGCGCTGATATTTGTAAATATTTGTAAACGATGTTCAATATAAAAAAAAAAAAATTGTTATAGCATTGCAAAATTTTCTATTTTGATCAATGGTGCTCCTACTGGCTACTTCAAATTATTTTGTGGACTTTTTCAAGGTGATCCACTTTCTCCTTATCTATTCATTATTCTAGCAGAAGCGTTAGGGCGAGCCTTTTCAAAGGCAAAAATGGAAGGAAAAATCAATGGTATTTAAGTTGAAAAAAATTGGGTTTATCAAAATTAATTTTGATGATGCTTCTCAAGGAAATCTAGGAAAAGCTAGTGGAGGTGGTATTTTTAGAAATAGTGAAGGCAAAATTCTCCTCACTTATTTAGAATCATATGGAACTTCAACTAACAACTATGTAGAGGCTATGACACTTCTTACAAGGATTAAAATTGCAATAGAAAATGATGGAAACATATTTCAAATGAGTATCATAAATGCTATTAACAAAAATGGATGTGGAGACTAGATAAAAAATAATATTATTGTTGATGTTCGTCATCTATTACTAGAGGCAATATCTTGGAAGTGTGAGCATATTTTTAAAGAAGGAAATCAAGTAGAAGCTAAATTAGAAAAGCGATGTTGATCTTCATTACAGTGAAATTCAAAATTTTTGAAAGCAACTGGTCAAATGAGATTTTATCTCTTAATCAAAATGATGTTATAAGTTGATTGTAGAAACATAGCACTTTGAGGAAGTTGAAGAATATATTTAATAGAAAAAAGAAATGAAAAAAATGTGACAAAAAAGTATGTTCCAACAAATGTAAAATTTTGATATTTTGGTGGGAGTGGCTCCAATAGAATCCACACATAACTTATTTAAAAAAAACACCCTTTTAATTAAACAAAACACTGGATCATTAGTTTATCAAGGTTTTTAATTTTAATTTTTTTTTATAATTAATCATTAAATTTTAATAATTAAACATACAAATATTTTAAACAACTTAATTTTAAATTGAAAATAATTAATAAATTATCGTCATCAATTTTATTAGATGAAATTATAAAAAATGAATTAATGTAATTAATAAACAACAATCATTAAATTATTATTTTTTAAAATTATTAAACTATAATAAATATTTACCATCTATTACTAGAGGCAATCTCTTGGAAGTGTGAGCATATTTATAGAGAAGAAAATCGGGTAACAAATAAATTAGTTTATATTGTTTTTGGTGAAATTCAAATTTATGAAGGTGACTGGCCAATTGAGATTTTATCTCTTAATCAAAAATGATGTTAATAAGCTGATTGTAGAAACATAGCACTTCTAGGAAGTTGAAGAAGTTGAAGAATATATGTAAGAGAAAAAAGAAATGAAAAAAAAAAGTGACAAAAAGGTATGCTCCAACAAATGTAATATTATTTGGTATTTTGATGGGAGTGGCCCCAATAGAAACCACATACAACTTATTAAAAACAACACCTTGTTTTAATTAAACAAGGGGATCATTAATTTATTAAAGTTTTTAATTTAAAAAAATCTTTTATAATTAATAATTAAACATAAAAATATTTCAAATACAACTTAATTTTAAATAGACAATAATTTTTTTTAATTGAGAAATACTTCTTAAGGTTTTTTATTTAAAAAAAAAATCTTTTATAATTAATAATTAAACATAAAAACATTTTAAATACAACTTAATTTTAAATAGACAATAATTTTTTTTATTGAGAAATACTTCTTAAACACATCTGCCATGGGGATTGAACCCGGGTCACATCACAAGTGGCATCTTTGCTAGTAGACCACATCATGCGGATGAAGATAATTAAATAGACAATAATTAATAAATTATCTTCATCAATTTTATCAGATGAATTTATAAAATATGAATTAATGTAATTAATAAATAGTAAATTGAATTTTAAAATAATTATTAAACTATAATAAATATTTTTAAAAATAATATTATTGTTGATGTTCATCATTTTATTACTCGAAGCAATCTCTTGGAAGTTTGAACATATTTATAGAGAAGGAAATTGGATAGCAGAAATTCAAATTGTAATTAAAGATTTTATATCTTAATCAAAATGATGTTAATAAGTTAATTGTAGAAACAAGGCACTTCTAGGAAGTTGAAGAATATATTTAAGAGAAAAAGAAAATGAAAAAATGTGACAAAAAGTATGCTCCAACAAATGTAATATTTTAATAGAGCTGCAAGCTTGCTCCAGTGGTAAGGGCTTTGGCCTCTTTTGAGAGGTGTGAGAAAGATTCAAACCCTGTTAATATGACGGACCAGGACCCCTCATAAAAACCTAAGCCCAACTATACATGGATTATATCAAGCTTTGTTGTAATACCACTATGTGGTGGTGATATAATAAGGTGGGGTCCATTTCAATCCCATATAATATTTTGATGAAAGTGACCCCAATAAAAACCACATATAACTTATTAGGAAAAATACCTTGTTTTAATTAAACAAAACATAAAATCATTATTTATTAATTTTTTTATTTAAAAAATCATTTATAATTAATAATTAAACATAGAATTTTTAAATACAACTTAATTTTAAATCAACAATAATTAATAAATTATCTTCGTCAATTTTATTAGATGAATTTATAAAATACGAATTAATGTAATTAATAAACAAATCAATAAATTGGTTTTTTTTAACAATTTTGAAGGTATTAATAAATATTTTAACTTTCAAAGTGTGGGTATTTTTTCATAATAAAAATTCAAAGTTAATATTTAAAATTTATTTTTTATTGGTTAGAATCTTTGTAATCAATGAGTTTTGAATATTTTCGTCTCAACCATGATCCAATTATGAGGAAATTTTTCAATAATAAAAAATTCAAAGTTAATATTTAAGGTTTATTTTTTTCTATTGCCTAAAAATCTCTATAGTCAACAAACATTCTTATCTTAATCATGACCCTAACCCAATCATGACCCCTCATAAGCCCCAGAGTTAAACTTATCAATAACAAACACATGTTATTAATAAAAAACACACGTCTTATTTTGAACCTTGAACCTTATGAAAAAAGTTAAAACCCTAACCCTAACCATTATCAGGTTTAATTTATAACGAGTATAAAAGACATGTTTTTATAATAGGTATTATTGTTTAGCAAGTGACCTTTAAGGTGTAGTCCATGAAAAAAATCTAAAGTTAATATTTCTATGTTCTTGTAACAGGTAGGTGTTATTTTAGTTATTAAGTGACCTTCAAAGTATGGGCCATCTTTAGTGGAAAACATTTTAAATTAGCATTTTAGTTTAAGTTTTTAATAAATTTATAAAAATAAAATATGTCATAATTTTTAAGTAAAATTATTAAATTTTATAAATATAAAAGTTTTTTAAGGTGTTGCGTGTTATTTATGTAAACATAAAACCTGACACCATAACCGGTGATGTTGATTTTGCTTATGGTGAAATTCCATGCTTAAAACCATAGGACCAAAATGTTATAAAACATAAGATGATGGACTTGAATTTATAAAATGTCTAAAGAGTATGAAATGTCATCTTAAAAATAATTATATAATTTAAATTATAAAATTAATTATTATATTTACTTTATAATTATAAACTTGTATATATTTTATGGATTAGGATTGAAATGAGTTATGATAAAATTATAATATCTCGATAAATTAAATAATAGTATTAAAATGATATTTTTAATATTATATATATATATATATATATATATATATATATATATATATATATATAATTTAGTCTCATAATATTTAATGTTGTTTTAAAATTTAATTAGTTAAGTTTATGTCATTTGATAATTTAAAACTTACACCCAGGTGTTGTAGGTGAGTTGGAGAGGAGAGGGCAATCCTCTAAAGGAGGTCCTAGGTTCAAATCTCCACCCTATCAAAAAGTTGAATTGGGTATCCAAAATCCAATTGATAATGTTGGTGCGGGCAGGGTCGAGTGCGACTCCCAGGTGACTTTGATTGTGTAGAACCCCCTGTTCGTGGTCTCTCAGACCAAGGCGGCCCTACAAGGGGTTTTTCGCTTAAAAAATAATAATAATAATTTAAAACTTACATTTTTTTTTTTTGAAAAATTTGAAAAAAACTTGTATTAAAACATTGATCGGTTACAATTGGGATAAGACCCATCCCAGCCGAAAACAATGAAAGCACATGATTACAAGAGAAGAGGAAGATTTGCACTTGATCCAAATCTCTTGAACCAATACCAAGCTAGTTGAGAGAGCTGATAGGTCAGTTACAACAACTTATCGCGAAAACACGCAGCAAACACCAACTTCACCTCTGTCCAGAAAAAGCTACAAGTCACGAAATCGTGACACAAGACTCCTACGACCGCAAAAAGTCAACCTATCACGAAATCGTGACATGTCAAATGTGACAAAAATCCATCCTTGGCCGCGACGGAGCAACATGTCGCGATATCGCGACAAAAATCCACCAGCGGCCACAACGACGCAACACGTCACGAAATCGCGACAACTTTCCTCCAGCGGCCGCGACGGCGTAACATGTCGCGATATCGCGACAACTTTCCTCCCTTGGCCGCGACGGTGCAACATGTCGCGATATCGCGACAATTTTCCTCCCTTGGCCGCGCCGGCGCAACATGTCGCGATATCGCGACAACTTTCCCTCGGCGGCAGCGACGGCGCAACATGTCGCGAAATCGCGACAACTTTCCTCCCTTGGCCACGACGGCGCAACATGTCACGAAATCATGACAACTTTCCCTCGATGGCAGCGACGGTGCAACATGTCGCGATATCGTGACAACTTTCCTCCCTTGGCCGCGACGGCACAACATGTCGCGATATCGTGACAACTTTCCTCCCTTGGCCGCGACGGAGCAACATGTCGCGAAATCGTGACAACTTTTCCTCGACGGCCATGATGGCGCAACATGTCGCGATATCGTGACAACTTTCCCACATCGGCCGCGACAGCGCAACATGTCGCGATATCATGACAACTTTCCCTCGGCAGCGACGGTGCAACATGTCGCGATATCGTGACAACTTTCCTCCCTTGGCCGTGACGGCGCAACATGTCGCGATATCGTGACAACTTTTCCTCGATGGCCGCAACGGCGCAACATGTCGCGATATCGTGACAACTTTCCCGCATCGGCCGCGACAGCGCAACATGTCGCGATATCGCGACAACTTTTCTCCAGCAGCCGTGACGACGCAACATGTCGCGATATCGCGACAGCTTACCGCCAATGGCCGCGATGGCGCAACAGGTCACGAAATCGTGACAAAAACCACCCTTAGCTTTTTCATTGATCATTGTCTCAAGGATCTTTCAAGGCCCTGCCTAATCACCTCATCTTCAATAGGCATGTCACTGTGCAGCTGCACCCCTACCTCTTTCGCAGCACCCATCTTAGCCAGGAAATCGGTCGCTTTGTTTAAATCTCTGCTCACATATACTGGAATCACATCATCTAATTCCCTCCATAATTTCTTGATTTGAGAGACCAGAATCCTCAACCTCCAAGCGTTCAACGAAAAGTTCCTCATGCAGTCTAGAGCTCCAACCAGAATTTGAGAATCAGATTCAAGAATTATCCTCCTGTGACCCTGAGTAACTGCCCAAATAGAGGCAGATTTGATAGCAATGGCTTCTGCTTCATTATTTGTGGCTCTACCCAAACCCTGCAGTTCCCAATAAAGCACTGATCCCTCATGATTTCGGCAGACCACGCCAATACCGGTGCTACCCGGATTGCCCTTTGCAGCTCCATCAGTATTGATTTTAATCCAGCCTTCGGGGTGATTTCCAACTGGTTCTGTTCTGTCCCTCTCGCTGGTCAACTCCCTCTTCCATTGGCCCAGGAACAACCTGAGTTTCCTCTTTAGCGTAGACGGCAACAGTTTCTGTGACTTTGCTCCAGATGACCTGCCAAACTCCATCTAGCGAGGAAAAGGTTTCTCTAAAAATTCTAGCGTTTCTCTCCAACCACACTTGCCACCAAATGAAGTATAAACCAAGCTCCCACCCAATTTGAAGAGCTTTGGATGTAAATCTACCCCGCTTCCATCTTTCCCAAATATTAGTCCGATTCATGTCACCATTAACCTGGATTTTATAATGAGAGAGCCAGCGCTTCCAAATCTGACGCGTGAAAGGGCACTCAAACATCAGGTGATCAGTTGTTTCTTCGTTCTTGTGGCATAAAACACATTGAGAAGGGCCGATGATTCCTCTACATCTGAGATTGTCAAAAGTGAGAATACCATTGTGCATAAACTGCCAAGCAAAAAAGTTTACTTTCGGCCAACCCTTAGAGTGCCAAATCTTTCTCCAATCCTCAACCGAAAAAGAATGGGGGGAGGGTCTGGGAGGATCTTGTCATATCCGTCCTTCATTGTATAAACACCAAGGCTCCCATAGCCCCAAGCTAATTCATCCTCCTCGTCTCTCCCTGTGAGAAACCTTTCTGTCAAGATTTTGGTTAAGATGGGTGCCAACTCCGGGGGATTGGAATTGGCCACTCCTCCAACCTCTTAAACTTCTTAAACTTATACTCCCCCAGCTGAGAAGTGTTGAAATAACTTTCAATTTGGACCCAACCCATGATTTCTATGGCAGATTTTATTGGAAGTAACTCGGGGAATTCAACAATGATGGGTGGGTACTGATCCCAAGAATCAGTCCAAAAACGGGCCTTCTCCCCTCTCCCCACTTTCCAAAATAGTTGATCTTTAATAACCTGAGATCCTAGCTTGAGAGCCTGCCACACTAAGGATCCAGTACCATCCGAGACGAAAACGGCCCACCTCATTGGGGTTAACTTGACCCAAATATTTACTCGTTAGAATTCTACTGAATAAGGAAGTTGGTTGGGAAATCCACCTCCAGTACAACTTTCCAGCCAAGGCTTGATTATTTAACTTGGATCCTCTCAGTCCTAGCCCACCTTTTACCTTGGGCTGGGTGACTTTATCCCAACCCACTAAGGCCCACTTTCTTTTTCCTTTAGCTCCTTCCCACAAAAACTTCCTAGCCATCCTGTCCAACTCTTTCCATATTGTAAGCGGGGCAGCCAGGATAGAAAATTTGTAGATTGGCATGGCTTGAATGACTGACTGTAAGAACGTTAATCTGCCACCATAACTTAACCACTTGTGAGACCAGTGATTAATTATGTCCTTGATACACTCCAACATATTCCTCCAAGTGTCTAATTTCAGCCTCTTGAAGTGCAAGGGGATACCCAAGTAAACCACAGGGAGAGAAGTCCTAGTGAATCCCAGGATTTCTAAAATTCTATTCTGAAGCCTTTGCTCCAGATTAAAAAAGACCACTTTGGATTTCTTGTCATTAATGACCTGTTGAGTAGCCCTGAGATAGACATTAAGAGTATCCCTAATCGTTCTAGCTTCCCTGATGCTGGCTACTCCCATCAAACCAGTGTCATCCACAAACTGCAGGTGCGATACAACTTCATCCCCCACCCTAATACCCAATAATCTGCCTTGTTGTCTTCTCCTCGAGAAAAGTCTGCCAAGACCTTCAGCCAGAATGAGAAAAAGATAAGGGGAACAGGGATCCCCCTAGCGCAGACCCGAGAAGCTCCAAAAGGTTGCGAAGGAAGGCCCTTGATAAGCACAGAGTAAGTCGGGGAAGAGACACAGCTCATGATCCACTCAATCCAGCCCTGAGAGAAGCCGAAGGCTGCCATCATTTTAGCCAGGAGGCTCCATTCAACCCTATCATAAGCCTTTGACATATCCAATTTAATGAACATCCCTTTATTACCAGAAGTGTGCATTGAATGGATTGCTTCCTGAGCCACAACCACCCCATCCAGAATCTGTCGTCCCTCAACAAAGCCTCCTTGCTCAGAGGAGATAATGTTGTGAAGAAGAGGTTTTAGGCGCTCAGCCATTACCTTTGTGAGTATTTTGTACACCACATTACATAAGGCAATAGGCCTATAATCTGAAATATGAACCCCCTCCTCCCCTTTTGGAATCAAGGTAATGAACGTGTGGTTTATAGCTTTAAGCATTCTCTTATTTTCTCTGGATTCTTCAACAACAGCCCTTACATCTTCCTCTAAGCAGTCCCAGAAAGCCTGAAAGAACTCAATTGGGAAGCCATCTGGACCAGGAGTTTTACCAGTGCTCATTCCAAAGACCACGATTTTCAATTCATCCCTATCAATGGGTTTGAGGAGGGCCTGATTTTCATCCTCCGAAATAATAGCAAGTATGACAGAAATAACTTCATTTTGGGCCTCTACATCTTGAACCACACTTTCCTTAAAAAGCTTTGAAAAATAATCCATAGCATGGGAATGAATACCTGGAAGAGTATCAAAGGAATGACCGTTCTCATCTTGAAGGGCCTCCATCTTATTCATCTGTCTTCGAGCACAAGCAGTCCGATGAAAGAATTTTGTATTTCTATCCCCTTCTAATAACCAGGAAGTTCTTGCTCTCTGTTTCCAATAGATCTCCTCCTGGTTGTCAATGTCCTCAACCGCAGAACGCAAGGCATCATCCTCAACTTTGAGCTGATCAGTTATTACTCCTTCTCTAAACTATTTTTGGACCTCATCCCAGTGGGCCACCAACGGAGCTCTTTGGGTCTGGAAGTCAGATTTATTAGAACGCCTCCAATACTTCAACTGAGATTTGACATATTGAAGTTGTTTGTGGATTCTAAACATAGCTCTCCCATAAGCTGGGCGGCCCTCTTCCCACCACTGTGGAATTTTCTCCCGAAGTTCTTCTTTCTGAAGCCAAAAATTCTCAAATCTGAAAGGTTTGTGATGGATCCCCATCCTAGTCCCGCTTTCCAACAGAATAGGACAGTGATCAGAAACAGGGCCTGCCAAAATCTAAAAATTGATATTCCATTTTACAAACACCTCCTCTGAAAGCAAAAAGCGATCTAGCTTCACCTTCCTACTATGGGGCTCCCACCTTTTATTAGTCCAAGTGAAGTTATTGCCAGGACATTTAATGTCCACTAAGTGCAAAGCCTGGACTTGAGCAATCATGAACCGGTCCCCTGGATCCAAAAGAGGTGATCCCCCTTCCTGGTCTCTAGAAGATAATTTAGCGTTAAAGTCCCCCGCTATAATCCAGTCTATATCTTCCCTTGATGCTCGCATGTCATGCACAACCTTCCACTGCCGCCTCTGACCCTCTAGAGTTTGAGAACCATAAAAGTTAGTGACAAGAATGAATTCTGCAGAGACATTATTCCTAAACAGGGAAGTGAGAACACCCCTCCAGGCAAGGTGTTCTATTGCGGACCATTCCGAGAGAGTTCCACGAGTAACAATCCCCCCTGAGGCACCTTGGGCAGCCACATCCATATGACCAGCACCCCTCCAAATTCTGTTGACTGTTTTAGACATAAGATCCAAAGACATCTTGGTCTCTTGTAAAAGCAAAAAATCAGTATTGCTATGCTCTAATAATATTTGAACAGCAGATTGATGGGTTCTATTGTTTAAACCCCTCACATTCCAAGATTGTATAATCATGGGTTACCCTGGGAGCAATAAGAGTCAATTGTCCTCACCAATCCTCCCATGATCAATTTGTCTCCCTGGGCTGCTAGCAACTCCTTATTGGATCTTCTACCAGCTCCCTGAGAATTACTATTTTTTGATCTTTTTTCTATCTGGGTTATCCCCAAAGATGGCCTTTCCCTATTTTTCTCTGCTATCCCCATGCGAACATCCTGAGAAACTGTCTGCTCCTGGTTATGGACTACTAAGGCACCAGAACACACTGGCTGTGATACCTCAGAGGGATCAACTATCTGCTGAATGACAGGAGAAGATGAGAGGGGGAGTTGCCCAGGAACAACAGAGGTTTCCTTGAAACCCTCCAAGCCCTCCATAGATTGATCCTCTTCATCAACCAATGACTTAAAAATCTCATACCTATTGGCAGGCCTGAGATGAGATTGCTCCTTTCCCTCCTTTTTCTTTGTCCGTATTTTTCTTCTGGGCTGTTCAAAACCCTCTCTCTGAGCTTCCTGGCCCTGACTGGTGCTAATAGGATCTTTATTGGGTGCAGCCTTATCCTCTTTAGGCGAGTTTGGCATTCCTGAGGAGGCCTCCATATTGGCATTCATATTAAGAGGACAGAAACGGGCCAAATGTCCATGCTTGTGGCAAACCCGACATCTAAAGGGTAGGGCCTCATAGTCCAACTGTTGAATCCAGGAAAGACCTGCTAGTTCAATTTCCAACTCTACCGGCAAAGGCTGGCTCAGATTCATCTCCACACATATTCGAGCATACACCGCCATGCTCCCTTCAATAGTGTCTCTGGCAACACCCAGATGTCTACCAATCGAATTGCCAATCATTGCCAGTACCTGCTCACCCCAGAATTCCATTGGAAGAGCATATAATCGAATCCACACTGGGACAGCAGTAGGTTCAACACGAGGATCGAATCCTACCCTCCAGGGTTGAACAAATAGCCCTGTCGGGCCATGGTTTTTCTTCTCCGACTCAAAAGCCTTATTTCTATCGGCCAGAGGCGAGAAGCTGACAATAAAATAACCATTACTAATAAACCACAATGAAAACTCACCGTGGGGCTCCCAGTTCTGGCGGATCCAAGAATGCAGAAAGCTCAGGGAAGGGCGAATACCCATGAACTTGCAGATTAAATCATGTCTAGCTCTATAGAGGACAGACTCCTCAACCATGCTGGGATCAATGATGATTTTTGGCCTGGATTCGGCCTGCGGTAAACAACCATTCACACGCCGTGCTGAAGACCTATTCCCAGCAGTCGTGAAGAGCTTTTTATATGCCATATTTTGGGCTTCGGCATTCTTCGGAGGAGAATCTTCTTTAAACAAATCAGCATAAGAGCTAGTACTTCCTGGAAAAGGAGCCGGAGGAGTCCCCATTGGACCCTCCTGGGGCACCGATCGAACCTTCAGAACCACCGTACCCCAAAGACACCTCTGCAAGCCAGCAGAAGCCAGAGATTTTTCGAAAATCCAGAAACCCTAGTTCAGATTCAAAAATCGCCAGAGCTCATTTTCCCGCTCCTAACCGTTTTTCACTTAAATCTCTTCTTTAAAACTTACATATTAAATTATAGTAATAATAAAATTAAATAGTAATGATTGTTTATGGATTGAGATTGAAACGAGTTATGATAATATTATGATATCTTAATAAATTAAATAATGGCATTAAAATGATATATTTAACATTATGTACATATAGTTTAGTTTGACAATATTTAATTTTGTCTTGAAATTTAATTAGTTAAGTTTGTCATTTGATAATTTAAAACTTACTAATAATAAAATTGAGCACTTTTTCAAGGTGTTTTGCAACTGAGTTCTTTGGATTGTAGGAATATTATTATCGAAGGAGTTTCTCTTAATGTTATAAATATGGTCAAAGGGAATCATATTCCAACCTGGACTATTTCAAATTTGATAGAAGAAGTTCACAGGATTACTCAAACTATGGAAGTTGTCCAATTCAAACATGTGTTTAGGAAAGGTAACAAGTCTGCAGGCTTCCTGGCTAATATGGGATTATCTCAGGACATCCTGTTAATTTGATCAAATAATTTTTCAGAGGGATTAACTCAATTAGACAATGAAGAAAGAAGAAGATAATATGCCTTTCCCAACATCTTCGAAATATGGAAGGTGGTTCATGCTCAGCGGGATTGTGTGATTTTTAATTTTTAAGAGCTGCTAATTTTTAAATTCAAACGAGAGGCTTGTTAGCAACTTTCGAAGTGAATGGAACAGGTGGCCCGTCATTGGTTGCCCAATCTATGGTTTCAAAGGTTTGAAGGGTGACTAGGATTTTATTGAAAATCAAATCTAATCCCCAAAGATGCACAACTTTTTTAGGTATGTCATGGAGGAAAATGAAGGGGTGAGGCAGAAGCTTGGGAGATGGTAGCCCCTAAATTTTAGCAACAACCAAATTTTACTCATTAAAAGTCCGCTTAGTATTTTGCATCATGCCATTCAATTCAAGTATGGGAGGGATGAGGTAGTGCCCAAGACACGAAGGAAGAATATTTTCAATACCGACCCACATGAGAACTGGTTTATCAAGATTCATTTTCTGAAGTGGCATCGAGAGATTAACATAAGGTCCACTAAGTCGAATAAATGTTATACCATGTGGCCATTTAGATGGAAGCACAAATTACACTTGTACTTGGTATGGTGTCTAGTGATTGGAAGGTTAAAAGGAAGGTATTCCATTTCGGAGGTGAACAACCTATTTGGTGGTATGTCATGGGTGCAATCAAGGTCCCAAATTGGAAACAACCTAAATTTATTAAAATATCATCTTACCAATGCATGATTATCACCACCCTTCTTCTTAGAACAAAACACTGAGTCTCCAAATGATATGTTCAGAAGACTCAAGCATCCTATGGAATCTGGGGAAGACAAGAAAGAGGTGGTGTTTGCGATGTAACACATAAAGTGTGAGGTGGTGAGATAAAGGCAAAAATTTGGTTGTATGGTTTTTTAATTATGCTTCACCATCCTCGGGGCTCATGTTTTCTTAACAGGTCCCAAGGCTAGTAGATTCTAGGAATGTTGGTTCATTATATTTCTATCAGAACCTGGTCCTTTCTTTGATTTGCGATGTGATTTATTTGGGGATATTAACGAGCTATAGAAGGGTGAAATATGATGGGAGAATGACCAACCTAATTTTGGAGTTGAGATCTTTGATGGTGGATGAGGATGTAAGAAGAATCTTAAAAAAGGGTAACATCATGCAATATTTATTGAAGTTCGAAGGGCATCACAGGGAGATGGCAAAACACTTGGTATATTCCTGGCAGAATGGGGCAATCAGAATTGGGATACTGGAATTTGAAATTACCATCCGTTGATTGCTGAAGTGATGGGATTGGTAGCTGATAGGTTCATGTATAATAGAGAGAAGCACTCTCTGGAAAAAGAGACCCAAATTTTCTCAGTAAGAAAAAGGAACTGGTTCATATCTAGAATGGCTTCAAGCAGTTGTCTCTAAAATTGCAATGGGATAGAGTGGTGCTTGTAATCATGTAGTACTTCATGTTGGATGAAAGTCAGGAGATTCTGAGGAGCTATCACTTCATGTTTCTCAATAATTTGCATCACAAGGGACAAATGAATATTCCCTCATTCATGTTCCAGTTTTTGGCAAGATTAGTAAGAAAAATTAAGAAAGGTATAGCCCTTGACTCAGTTTACTAAGTTTTGGTTAAATTGTTTTTTGATTCGGTGGTGAAATCCAAAGGATTGAATGATGTGGAAATTTTGAATTCACTCAACTGGGTGCCAAATCCCATTGTGGATTACCCTAACTCCATGGAATCAAAAGAATCCTCTTTCAGCAAAGAGATGGCCAACATTCCCCTTGTTGCAGGGGTCATGGCTAGGGTGGTGGAGTTACCTCTAAATGAGGTGGGAGGCAGTGAAACCAGATAATCCAAACATTTGGTGGTAAAATTGGCCAACAATGGTAAGGCTCCTCTTTCCATGGATGATTCAGATTTTGAAGAATTTTCTCCCCAGTCCAAGAAGTCTAAGATTGCTTTGGAATCAATATCAACAAAGAAGTAAAAAGTTAGGATTCATCCATCAAGGATGGATTTGAAGCCTCTCAAGAGTATGCTACTTAAGTTGCAAAGGTCCCAGATAGAATCCATGCACACTACCATAGCTTATGCAGAAGAAATATTGGATTTGATGGGATGGGAACAATGGGACCCGAAGAAAGAAGTCTTGGATAAAGATGGTCCAAGTGGAACTAAAAATTAAGTTATGTTTTTGTTAGGATCCTACTATAAAAATAACTCAAATAAAAACACTCTCACACAATTGCTTGGAAATAAACTTACGTAAACATCATATTAATATTCAGAACAAAATACACATTATAACAGAAATTTGCATAAAGGAACAATCTCACAATAAGATAGAATCGCAGGCCTCTTCAAGGGGGCAACCTTTTTAAACACTTCATTAATTTGTAAAAATATGAATACATTGGTGCCTTCTTGGGTATTTAAAGAGTTCCCTTCCATGGTTGGATTACATGCATAATGCCACCCGAATTACATGCATAGTGCCACTCGAATTACATGCACAATGCCACTCGAATTACATGCACAAGGCCACCTTACATAACCTATCTACCATGTGTTACATAAAAAGGGTGTCATTTGTCATAGGCACTATATAAGCTAAAACTTAGAACATTACAAAATATTAATCATGGGTACTACCCACGTTATTTAGGAATTATTAAATCATGGAAGTTATTACATTAAGGGTTAGGATGGGATCCTAACATGTCCTTCCCCTTGAAGAAGCTTTGTCCTCAAAGCTGAAATGAGGAAACTATTGTTGGAGTTGGTGGAAATATTCCCATGTAGCATCTTCAGGTTGAAGCCCACGCCATTGAACCAGGATCTCTGTAATTGTACGGTTACGAAGAGTGTGAGTCTGAAGATCCAACAACTACTCAGGTTCAAGTAATATGGAGCCTTCTTCATCTAATTCAGGAAGTGTGGATTGAACCTATACCTGTGTGCCCACAAATTTCTTGAGAGCGAAAACATGAAAAATAGGATGAAGCTTGGAAGTAGGTGGGAGTGCCAATTTGTAAGCTGTGGGGCCAATCCTTTGTAGAACCTGGTAAGGACCATAGAATTTTGCAGCAAGCTTCTGGCACCTACGAAGTTGTAGGGATAATTGTTTGTACAGCTACAAGTGAAGGAATACCATATCACCTACATCAAAACTACGCTCAAAACGATGCTAATCAGCTTGTTGGCGCATCCGATTATGGGCCATGTTCAAATTCTACTTAAATTGGTGAAGGGCCTCGGTGTGTTGACTCAAAGTGTTATCGACGACCTGGACCTTGGAGCTGCTAGAAATGTAAGAGGAAGGCGTAGGTGGAAGGTGCCCGTAGACTGCTTCAAATGGTGTGAGTTTGGTTGCGGTATGATAGGAAGTGTTGTACCACCATTCGGCCAAGGATAGCCATTTGGCCCATTGAGTGGGATGATCTAAGAAAAAGCAGTGAAGTTAGGTTTCCAAGAATTTATTAACAACTTCTGTTTGACCATCCGTTTGCGGATGGTAGGATGAACTCATTTTGAGCTGAGTCCCCTGCAACTTAAACAACTCTTGCCAGAAATGACTAGTGAAGGTGGGATCACAATCAGATACAATTGAAGTGGGCATGCCATGAAGGTGAAAGATTGAGTCAAGAAAAAATTGTGCAATAATGGATGTTGTATAAGGATGGGCAAGGGCACAAAAGTGAGCATATTTTGAAAGGTGGTCCACTACCACAAAAATAACTGACTTGCCTCCAGATTTAAGGAGCCCTTCTATAAATTCCATGGAAATGTCAGTCCAAACATGATCCAAGATAGGCAATGGATGAAGAGTGCCCAAAGAGCGCACTATTTCACCTTTCATCCTTTGACATGTGTCACAGGCAACAACAAAAGAGCGGATGTCACGTTTCATACATTTCCAAAAGAAGGTGCGCTTGAGTCGCTCATATGTTTTAAGGAACCCTAAATGGCCTACAGAGGGATTGGCATGCAATTCCTTCATGAGGAGCTCTCTAAGTGGGGACTTATGAGGTAGAACCAGGCGTTGATGGTACCACAGATCATGGCTATTCCAATTATACCCTGGTGTAGAATATGGATCATCCATTAGTGAGGCTATAAAATCTTGCAAAACTGCATCCTAACGTGCTTCTTGATGAAAGGAATCAATCCATTGGGGAAGTGGTGCTGAGATGGAACACAACATACTTACGGTCTCCATTTGGCGAGAAAGAGCATCAACCACAATATTCTCCTTTCCCTTTTTGTAGGTGATATCATAATCATAGCCCATGAGTTTAGACACCCACTTTTGTTGGTCAGGCATGGCAACTCTTTGTTCCAAAAAATATTTGAGACTTTGATGGTCGGTTTTGATGAATAAGTGACACCCAATGAGGTAAGTTCACCAATGTGTGATTGCATGCAATATGGCTAACATTTCCTTAGCATATGTGGATTTCCCTAGATTATGATTAGAGAGTGCCTTGCTAGTAAAAGCCATAGGTCATCCTTCTTGCATCAATACTGCCCCAATACCACGACCATAAGCATCACTTTCAATGACAAATGGTTTAGAGAAATTTGGCATGGCTAAAACGGGAGTGGTGGTCATAGCATGCTTGAGTTCAATGAAGGCTTGGTCAGCAGGCAACTTTTTCAAGTCCAAGTGAAGGAATATTTTTTCAAAATGGAGGTGAGGGGGGCAACTATCTTCCCATAATTGCAGATAAATTTGCGATAATATCCTGTAAGCCCTAAAAATCCTCGAAGTCCCTTGAGGGTGCGAGGTTATGTAAGATGGCCTTGTGCATGTAATTAGAGTGGCATTGTGCATGTAATTCGAGTGGCACTATGCATGTAATTCGGGTGGCATTATGCATGTAATCCAGGTGGTATTTTAAAGGATGGGTCATGGTCATTCCTTGTAGAGTTTTCAGCCTAGTGTTCTATTTTGAGTGGTCCCTTATGTAACTTGCTACCCACATTTATCAGTGTTTCTTCTAAGCGAGCGCTAGTGGCCTCATGATATAGACGAAGACCTTGGACCTCTTCCCTTATGGATAAAATTTCCAAGTTCAAATTCTCAATGGCTTTTGTTAAGGAGTCCATCTGTTCTAGCTCTTTTTGATGTCCATGGGTACCCTGGGCCATTTTGGAACCTTTTGTGACTAATTACTAAAATTAGAATTGGGTTTTAGGACTTACTATTTTTAGTAAGTGTCCAAAAAAGTGCTTGGGTGCTATATATCAAAATGATCAGATTGAAGAGGTGGTCACAATGAGATATATCCCACAACACTACTTTTGGGCACCCCAAACTTTTTTTTTTAATCTCCTATTTTGTCGAGTCTAACGGTGTTTACAGTTTTTGATTTTGAGCTACAGTGCAAAAGTTGGATACTAGAGCACTATATATAATTGGTCTTTGGTAACTCGCTCACTATTTTGCTCAGCCCGAATAGTCTCTCTGAAACTGCTTACCTCACTAGTCTAAATATTCTCTGTATTGTGTAGGTTACTGTTATGACAGTTCTGTTCTGACACTGAAAACTGTAGTCTCTGACCTGACTATGCTGACCTGACTGACCTCACTATTACTGCCATTGTAAATTTGACTGTTATTCTCCAGACTGTCAACTTAACTGTCACCCTCATATTCTATCCCGAATTCATGCAATGTATGCTATTTTTTTGGTAGAGGATTCCTTTCTCATATGCTCACTTTTGGGAATTTGGAATGTAGGTTTACAAACAGGGAGTTTTAGTTTGTGATTTTGTTGCAGGTTGAAGTTTTAATAGAACCAGGGTAGGCTAAGTAAAGAAGTATGTAACACCCATAGGCCCCCTGTTATACTGTAGTGACGAACAATAGTGTTCGGACCAATATTTCAGGCCACTATCCAAGGAGGATTCCACACATACCCTTGAGCATACTATCTACCTCTTTGATAGTATGGGAGGGTAATCATCCGGGATGTTGTTTCCCATTGACTATGGATGATACAATGCCGATAAGCTTCCTACTGGATAAAATTTTGTTAACCCTAGAATGGTCTCCCGATACACTCAAAGATGCGTGAGAGCTCAAGTCCGTGTGTGAGTTCTATCTGAGGCCTGGGTATTGGAGCCTGATCACCCCTCACTTCACTAGACATTGTATGGGCTATCTAGCTTAGCCAATAACAACAGATCCTTTGTGATATTTTAAAACCCTCGACACAGGGTTTCTACCTACTCAACTAAAAAGGACTATTTTTTTTTTTGACTGGTATTTGTCTTCTTTTTTTTTGATAATAAAAAACAATTACACGAAAATAACAAAGGATTATACCTAACAGGCAAGAATCGTTATTTTTGTAGTAAAACTTGGCCCTGGAAAGTGCTCTGATACCACTTTTAGGATCCTACTATAAAAATAAATCAAATAAACACACTCTCACATAATTGCTTGGAAATAAACTTACATAAACATCATATTAATATTCAGAACAAAATACACATTATAACAAAAATTTGCATAAAGGAACAATCTCATAATAAGATAGAATCACAGGCCTCTTCGAGGGGGCAACCTCCTTCAACACTTCATTAATTTGCAAAAATATGAATACATTGGTGCCTTCTTGGGTATTTAAAGAGTTCCCTTCCATGGTTGGCTTACATGCAAAATGCCACCTGGATTACATGCATAATGCCACCCGAATTACATGCATAGTGCCACTCGAATTACATGCACAATGCCATTCAAATTACATGCAGAAGGCCACCTTACATAACCTATCTACCATGTGTTACATAAAAAGGGTGCCATTTTTCATAGGCACTATATAAGCTAAAACTTAGAACATTACAAAATATTAATCATGGGTACTACCCACGTTATTTAGGAATTATTACATCATGGAAGTTATTACATTAAGGGTTAGGATGGGATCCTAATAGTATTTTGTCTTATGGGTGGGCCTTGGGTCTGTGTTGGTTAGTTTTTGTGCCCTCTTCCCACGGTAGGTTTTCTATTCTTCTAGGTTCCCTTTTGTTCTTGTCTTCCCCTATGTGGGTGGTTTGGTTTTTGTTCTCCCCTGTGAGGGATGCTAGTACCTTTTACTATCTTAGATGGTAGTTGTAGCTATGTTACTTTTACTCCCTTTGTTTTTAGTTTGGAGTTTATCATTTTTAGGATCCTAAGTTCTCTCGGTGGCCCGCGTACCCCATTTTCTAGTTAATTTTGTTGGATCCATTTTGTAAAAGGTTTAGGATCCCTTTCAAAATCCCTTCATTCACCTCATAATAATAAATAAAAATGTATATGTAATTGTATGAATTGCTTAATTTTCTATAAATATACTATAAAATTAAATGTTTATTAAAATTTTATTAATTAGTTTTTAAAATTAAATACATTTAAGACAACTATTTTGGTGTTAAGGATTTCACTCTAGAAAATGAATGTTCAAACCATATGGATTAACCTTAACTTTTGATTAAATGAAATTAAGTCAACTAGCTAAATTCCTAAAGATACCAAAGTTTAATTCTTATTCAATTCTTATCAAGGGAGATATGTATAATTTCCAAGTTATTGTCATAGCACTATGTGATCATGATGTATATGGATGTTTGGAAATATTACTCTACTAAGATGCAATACATAGATAATGGAGGTGAATTTTTAGTATTGTGAAGGTTGTTGTAGGAAAATATCAAGGACATAGTATTTTGAAATATTTATATTCATACAAAAAATTGAAAAAGATTCAAAAAATGAAAATCAAGAATTCAGGAATTTTATGAAAAAGCCATTATATTAATAAAATAATGTTTAATCATACAAAAAAGGGTGGGTGGGATTAGCACACCCAGTAAACAAATACATTAACCATTGTGGTTAAGAGTATACAAGAGTGTCAGAAACTGACCCACAACTGCCAATAACAACTGCCAAAACAGTATTAAATATGCATTCAAAAAGAAAGAAGTTGAGAAATTACTGCCACCTAGAAGGGGAAGGAAGATGCACATGACTCATAATGTAGGGTGCATTCCCCCAATGATCCATGAGGTTACACAAGTACTGCAACTCCACCTGTATTTTTTTAACCTGTACTTGAATCTGTAACCAGCAATCAAAGAATATATCATATTTATTAGCAACAGAGAAGACATGTCAGACATCTTGCTGAGAAAAAATAGCTCTATTTTGGGACTTCTATAGATAAAACAAGGTACCAATTTAAAAATATTCCAAACAAAATCCAATTTGAAGGAAAAAGCAATAGGGTCACCCAAAATAGCATGCACCCAAATAAAATCCTCTTGCATAAAAGGTCTGAAAATTTCAAGAAGCCACTCCCAAGCTGACTGAGCCCGATCACAAGACCAAAAAACATGCAGTAAATCTTTCGCTTGTCCACAAACTAGGCAAATGAGATTATGAACACCTAGATGCTTGAGCCTACTGCCAATAGGTAACCCTTGATGTAAGAGACTCCAAGCAAAAAAAATTTGTTTAGGTTCAATATAAGTAGCCCAAGCAATCCAAAACCTCTTATTCCATTGGGAGGGAAGAGAGACTAAATTCCATCTCAGAGTGAGCTTATCAACCATTGGAACTTGTGGGCTGAGCCATTTATAACCAAGATGATCTTTATATTGCAAAACAAGAAGCTCCCCAGGCCAACACCAATCTGACCACCACGGTTTTTGAAAATGCTTATGTAGTTTGCTCCAAATAGAAAATAGAATACTAACCACCTCATAATTAATTTAGGAATTTTATGTAAAATGATGTATATTTCTAGCTATAACAACTCAATTGAGATGAGAATTGAATTTTTTTGTAAACTCTCAAGCTCCAAACAAGAGAATTTGGATTTGTCAAGGGTTGGGGACCCGTGTACAACCCCTTGTTCTCCATAAAAGAAAAAATGATGTATATGGATGGGATTCGTTTCTTAAAAAAATATTAGTTAAAAAATATAAACCTTTAACATGAATTAATTATTTCTATCTTTTATAGGCTTTTGTATTTAACCACTATAAATAATCTTAAACACTTTCAATAATATCATTATCAATAAATATAATAGCCTATGTAAAAATATTAATAAATTCTAATATTTTTTAAGCTATAAAAAAAAATAACATTCTTCATTTGATGTTTAAAATAATAAACATGGGCATGGCTCCTGGGTGATTTTAACGGTATAGAACCCTTTGGTCATGGTTTCTCGTACCAAGGCAAACCTGTAAAAGGTTATTTTTGCTAACTTCAAAAAATAAAAATAAATAATAAACATAAAGTAAAAATACAATTCATAAATATTTTTTCAATGAGTTTACACAAGTTTTTATGAGGGGTCCCAATCCCCTCATACTAAGTGGGTTTTGAACCTTGGACCTCTCAAAGAGAGGCTAAAGCCCTTACCACTATAGTAAACTTGCATCTACAATTCACAAATGTTACATCAATTGAATGTAATATTTATCATGTGACTCTTTAATGATTTTTTTTCAATGAATTTACACATATTTTATCCCCTAATATTGAATGGGGTTTGAACCTTAGACCTCTCAAAGAAAGACCAAAGCCCTTACCACTATAGTAAGCTTGCAACTATAATTCATAAATATTACATCAACTGAATGTAAGATTTATCATGTGACTCTTTAATGATTATTTTTCAATAATTTTACATAGGTTTTTCCTTACTATTGCAGTAAGCTTGCAACTCTCTTTAATGATTTTTTCAATTGGTTATATGGGATTGAATTGAGCCCCACCTGTAATACATCATCACCACATAGTGGTATTAAAAAAAGGCTTGGATATTATCCATGTATCACTTGGCAAGATTTGAACCTTGGTCTCCTCTTTAAATATTGAGGAATCTAACCAGTTGAGCTAATACCACTTGATTCTCTTTAATGATTTTTTATTTCAAAAGCATTTAATGTTAATATTTACACAACTCATAGCCCCTGAGGACTAGGTGGATTGGTAAGTGCTTGTCTGACCAGACATTTACCAAGAAGACACCCAGGTTCAAACCTCGAGGGAAGCCTATTTGTAAAGGTAATAGTCTGATCTGAATCCTTTGAGTGTGCACCAGACCAATGATGATGATACAAATATTAAGATATCGATGGTCCTCTTCACATTGAGTCAACAATAATGAGGTAAAATAGGTTTGGTGGAAGCAACCCCTGTGGTTTGAACCCTGCACTTGTTAGTTACTAAAAATAATGTGGTTATGACCAACACTCCTATGTTACCAAATATATATATATATATTAGCACAACTCATTCATGTGTTTAGTTAAATAATTTATTGAATGAAACCAATTAACATCAATTTATATACTTGTATTAAAACAGTTACAATTCAAATAGCTAATATAATATTTTTTACATAAGCTATTATGGCTTCTATTGGATATCGCTTCCATAAAAATAAAAATAAATATTACATGTGTTGTCATGTCAACTAAATCATGAATAATTCAGAAGAATACACAACAAGAAGTAGATACAATGTTAAGCACTAACAAAATGGGAATACAACAAGAATATGGAGAGATATTTGGGATAGCCTGAGCATTCTAAAAGTTGAAATGTTTTTATGGCTAGTAGGTCATAGGAAATTTTTATCTTAGGATAACCCAAAGAAAAGAGGTTTTAGTGGCCCCTCACAACGTGTTCTATGTAAAAAGAAGGAAAGTATAAACCATCTCTTGGGACACTGTTCAATAGTTTGTGATGTATGGAAATTGATTCTCAATATATTTGGTAAATGCATAGTGATGAATGGTAGAATTGAATAATGTTTAAAGCAATGGAAGAACACTTTTAAAAGTGAGGTATTACATATAATCTAGGATATATCAAAAGATACAATACTTTGCATTGTATGGATGGAAAGGAATAGAAGAGATTTTAAAGGAAAGGAAAGCAATTTAGAGGTAATAAAAAGGGATATTTATTTAGCCACAAAGGAGTCTAATCCAACCTTATCAAATCATCCAATCCCTAATATTGAAGCAAAAAGCCTTGATATATGAAGTCAAGTCATCAAATAGAATTATGATGTTGGGTATAAGAGAAACAAAAGGAATGAAAAGAATATAAAGTGGAAACCACCAAAAGTGGAGTTAGTCAAATTGAATTTTCATGGAGCATCTAAAGAAAATTGAAGACTAGTAGGATGAGAAGGAATAATTAGAAATAATAGGGGTGATATTTTATCACATTATGCTTTCAATAATGAATTTAAGACAAATAACAAAGTTGAAGCCTAGGTGGCTTTGGAAGGGTTAAAAATATGTAGACAAATTAAATGGAACAAAGTGTAGATGGAAGACGATACATTCATAGTAATAAATACAATTTTAAGGAAAGCAAAGAATCCACTAAACATACAAAAGATCATTGTGAAAATATAAGAACTTGCTATAGAGTTTAAATAAATTAGGTTTACTCATATGTTAATGGAAGGGAACAAATGTGCAGATAGGGTAGCCAATACAGGGGTTTTAATAGAAGATCATGAAGTTAAAATATTTTTTCCTAAATAAAATAATGGTTAATATTTACTTTATTATTTTCCATTGGTAGTATTTGCTATATTTTATAGTATTAATGTGTTTTCATATAAACTATTTATCATAAGTCTTGTGGTTTCACTTATGCTTCAGGAAGGAAACTAATAGTCTACATCTAGTAAAGTAGACTATGATAGCATGAATACATTACCCTACTAAAATGTAATGAATAGATAGTAGAAGTGGATTTTTTCTATTGTGAAGGATGTTGTAAGAAAACATCAAGAAGAAGAATACACAATTTTGGAATATTTGTGTTTGCAAAGAAAATTGAAGAATATTAAAAAAAAATAAAAAATTCAAACTTTTTATGAAATAAGATATATATATCTAGCTATAAACAACTTAATTGAGATAAGAATTGAATTTGTTTTAGGGCTTTCAACTTCTAAAGGAGAGAGTTTTGGTTTGTCAAATGTGCGGGGCCTGAGTATAATCCCTTTTTCTCCAACAACAAAAAAAAAAAAAAAAAAAAAATCAATTAAACCATGCCCAATTTGCCCTTTTATCAAAAATATTCTTGATCTATCGGGCTCAAGGTTATGTTAAATCTGAACGAAACCAGGTCAAATCTTGTCGACCTCCTAGTCACTACGATGTAGGGATTTGCTCACTGATTTTTCCTGTGTGTCGTGCATTTTGTGCTATTTGAAACCGTTCAACATACTTCTTATTCATGATATTTGTGTTTGCTGCACTGTGTCCTCTGTTGAATCCTTTTGTTTGCCACGGAAGAGAACATCAATGTCTCGATTATTCTCTGCAATGTAAACTACATCAATAATTTTTTGGACATGCAATGTCTCGATTATTCGCTTCGGTTGTTTGTAATACCAAATCCAATATTTTGCACATTGTAAAAATTGAATAGGTGCCCAACATGGCACGCATGCTTTACATTTTATTCACTCCCTTATGATATTGATACAACTCGATAATTCATTGAAACTGTCCCTGTCAAATCTGTCTTTTCCCATTAACTGCGTCCAACATGTTGCTCACTCTTCTATTGAAGTTTCATCGCATGCGGGCATGCATGATTTCCCAAGATATCAAACATTCACAGTCGTCTTCTCTTGCATACTTCCCACACTGTCCAATTGTTGCGTTATTAGTCCACTCTATTTACCATGCTCTCCTGCATCTTCACAGGCCTGCCTAGGTGCTCCATGTTGATTGGCACATCCACGTATGCTGCTATTGGATCCACCGTCACATTGGACAAGTCATCCGTGGTCAATTTATTAGATGATTCATAGCTCTAGTTTGGGATCCACATATTCAATATGAACCGCATCCACCTCCACCCATGTATGAAATGTGTCAATTTAGGAGCCACGTCATCAGGATCTCTATGCGTTGCCAAGTCACTATGCAGCCACATCAGCGTCTGCACCTATCTCTCTAGAAAGATGTTGGTCTTTCAATACGCACCAATTCAAACACATCATGATATCTATTATCTCAGCATCATAAGACACCTAGTGTCACTGCCATGTCTGTCCCATATCCCGGTAGTCACCTGTGTTCATCTCTACGAGCCCATGACTTCCACGTCTACTTGCAAGCACAAATAAAATCATGTTAATCACCATCATAAGGATATGAAAATGTAGCTTACATTATATAAAGCCTATTATACTAAACAAAAAGGTCTCACTTTATTTTTCTCATTGGAAATTATATATATATATTTATTTTTTATTATTTTTTATTTTTTATAACATTTATATGTAAACATAAATATATTATTTATTTGTATTTTTTTATTAATATATATATATATATATGAAATAATGTTTATATTTCACTTAATTTTGATATATATATAAAGGATTTCCTTTTCAAATATGAGATCTTGCAAACAAGAGCCTATTTCTAAAAACTTTAAAGCCAGTTCATTCTTCATGATTTTAAGCCATTTAAACTTATGCAACAATTTGCAAGCGTCTAGGATATCTATTAAATTAGGATCATTATAGGTTTGTGTCCTAGATTTCATTTTTAATTATTAATGAACTTGATTCAACAATTTAAGCACATCAACTTCTGCTTCATTCACCAAGGCAATCTTATTAGAGGTGTGAGTAGAAATGAAGTCTAGTTATTTATTAACCTCCAATGACATTTCATCATGCGTAACATTTGAATTCAATGAATGATTATACAAATTTTTACCTGAAGCTCGGATGCTTGGACACAAAAGGTTGGATTCTACCTTTTGTACATTTTCATTTACCAACACTTGGTGAGTTGTTGTAATCTTTTCTTCTTCTTCATGAGCTTCATCCTCATCATCTTGTACCACTTCATATTCATCAATTACCTATATATCAAAAATATAAAGGTTAGGCACCCCATAAAAAGTATGTCCATCCTTTTCACACCATAAGTCTTGTCTATCTAGGGATGTGTCAAATAACACATTTTCTTTGATCAATCACTTGAGTTTTTTCAAATAAAGCTATATTTTTATCATTTGGTTTCCACTCCTTGACCATCCATGATATTTCTTCCTTGTCTACTTCAACAAGTTGTTCCATAAATTCATATTCAAAATGGTCAAATTTAGGAACCTTCTCTATTTTTGCAAGTGACATGACATTTTTTGATTGTACAGGAATTATAGGATCTTCATGTGAGATATCGTTTTTAGCATCCTACATGTCAATAGAAATCTCATCAATAGGGGTGTGAAAAGCCAATGATTCTTCATATCTTCCCCAACCATTATAAAAATTGTCATCTAAATTTGTGGGATGAAACTCTATTGTATCTTTGACATGATCTTTTGATTCATCTATCAATTATTTTTCTTCTTTATCCATGGTAGTAGAATCATTATCATTTTCCAACACTTGATGAGATTCCAACCCTTCTTCCAAAACATTATCAGATTGTACAGGACTTATAATATCCTTATGTGAGAAATAAATTGTATTATCCTGCATATCAATTGACCCAAATAGTTCATTAGAAGGTTTGGAGCGAGCATATTCTTCCCATTTCTCCCAAGAATCATAGTAATCATCTTCCAAAATCAAGTTGTGATGCTCAACTACTTCTTCACCATATTCTAATTCATCAATGTGTTTCTCATAAAATTTACCTTCACCTTCCTTAGATGGTTCAATTATTTTCAAAATTGGGCTACTTTTTATGTTCAATATTGCAAAATCACAATCCACATTTGTAACCCATGATTCAATTTTATCACAATTTGAAAGGTGTGTGATGAAGGAGCCTATCTTCTGGAGGGCATAACTTTTGATCTGACTGTTGGATTGGCTTGAAATTTTATGAGGAGTTAGACACAGAGGTGGACATACCATGGGCCAGACACTCTAGTCATCTAGTTATTTTTTCAAGATTTTTTCAATTTTTAATTCCTTCATCTAGTGCCCTGAAAATAGGATTTAGTATTTTTTTGAAAATTTGGATAAAAATAGATCTGGAATAAATCCTTATTTAGGCATGGGTATGTGTTCATATTTTATAGAAGGCTTAATATAGATGATACAAAGGTGCATGCCAATTTTTAGGGTTGTCCAAGTTTTTTTTGGTGATTTAGGTTTTGGCACTAAAGACGAAATAGCCTAGAAAATAAAATAATAAAATAAATAAATAAGTAATTTTTTTATTTTTAGGCTTAATATTTAGGGTTTTGTGTTAGGGTTTATTTTGGGATATATATTCCCTTGGTATCGTATTGTAAAAGGGTGAAAAATCCAGGAATGAAAAGGAAAGCATTTATAAGATTATTTCTATCTATTGTAATTTTTGTGTGATTGGGAATTTTATCTTTTACTTTGTTTCTTTTTGTCACAACATTATGTGACTGGAGGTTCTTATTCTAACCTCTTGCAGCTAGATATACACCATTTCATATTAGATCAAGTTGGATCTTGCTGGGGGAGAGAAGGTAATAGTGTCGATTATACTTATTTTGCTATTCATATTTTTTTATTTAGAATAACATAGATCGGATTAGCATGAGGAGAGGAAGAGGAGGAAGAGGAAGTTATGTTCAGATAAATAGGAATATGCAAGAGTTATAGATACAAGTTACTCAGTTGACTAGAATTATGGTCCACATTAGGGAAAGATATCCCTCTGAATTTGCATATCTGGATTTTGATAGTGAGACTGTGGAAAGAGACAACAAGCTAGAGGTTCATGATGAGGAAGAACCAGAGAATAAACCAGAGGTTAATGATGAGGAAGAACCAGAGAGGAAGCCAAAGGAGGATCAATTTGAGAATAGGCTAATTAAGGCCTTGGAAGTAAATAAATATGGAATCAAAATTGATGTCCCTAAGTATGCAGGAGGGTTGAAACCAGAGGAGTTGATATATTGGTTGAATAGCATGGAGAAGTTCTTTGACTAGAAAATACTTTTAGAGGAAAATAAAGTGAAGATTACATGCACAAATTTGAAAGGGCATGTGTTGATTTGGTGGGATCATATATAGAAGGAGGGGCAAAGAAAAGGAAAGGAAAAGATAAGGGGTTGGTGTAAAATGGAAAAAAAATGGAGAAATTCTTGCCTAGAGATTATACCCAAAAATTATTTTGTAGACTTCAAAACCTCAAACAAAAGGATAAAATCATCAAGGACTACACCAATTAATTTTACAAGTTATCAATTTGGGTGGGTCTTGAAGAGTCAGAAGAATAGAAGGTTGTAAGGTATGTATATGGATTAAGCTATGTCGTACAATATGAATTAAGTATACTTTGTATCCATAGTGTAGAGGATGCATATCAATTAGCATTAAAAGTGGAAGAGAAACATAATAGGAGTGATTTTAGAAAATGAGTGAAGAAAGGACCATCATCACCTTCAGTCAGAGGGTATCCCTCAAAGGGAGAATATTCTAGTACAAAGAAACAAGAAGAGTCTGGGCAGAATCAAGTTAACCATCAGAGATGTGGAGGATCTCAAAGAGGAAGAGGTTATGGTGGAGGACAAAATTGGTATGGCCCATGAAGACCATACACATGTTATAGGTGCAGTGAGGAAGGTCATGGAGCTTATGAGTGTCCACACTATCCTGCACAAGAAAGAAGACAAGGAGAAGAAGCTAGAGTCAATATGGTTGAGGTAGAAGAACAAACTGAGATAGAAGTTGCTACAGACATGGGATAAAATCTCATGATAAGGAGTATGATGATCATACCAATGAAGGAGAAAGTGGAAAACAATGATGGTGGTGATTCTTGGCTGCGTACGAATATATTTTGAACTAGGTGCACATTTGAAGGAAAGGTATGTAATATGATTATTGATAGTGGTAGTTGTGAAAATATGGTTTCATATGAAATGGTCAAGAAACTTAACTTGAAATGTGAGAAGAACCTGTATCCCTATTGCATATCATGGTTCAATAAAGGAAACAAGGTAACTGTAGATAAGAGGTGTATGGTTAAGTTTTCAATTGGGACTACCTACAAGGATGAAGTATGGTGTGATGTAATTCCAATGGATGCATGTCACTTGTTATTGGGGAGGCCTTGGCAATATGATAGGAAGGCGATCCATGATGGAGGTAGGAATACTTACACATTCTAGAAGGATGGAGTAAAAGTGGTCCTATTACCACATAAGGAAGAAGGGCAGAGCAAAAGCCTATTAAAGACTAAGGAATATATCACAGGGATGAAAGAAGTTGGGGTTTGTTACATGTTGAAATTAAAGAAGGTGGATATTGAAGATGTTGCTATACCACCTGCAACAAAAAATTTGTTGAAAGAGTATGCAGATGTCATGCTAGAAGAGTTACCAGATGGATACCCCCAAAAAGAGATATTCAACATCATATTGATCTAATTCTAAGATCAGCTCTTCCAAATCAGGCAGCCTATAGGATGAGTCCCATGCAGAATGAGGAGTTGAACAGACAAGTGACATAACTAATAAAGAAGGCAGTTGTTAGAGAAAGTATGAGTCCTTGTGCGACTCTTGCACTGTTGACGCCAAAGAAAGATAATACATGGCAATTTTTTTTGTGGATAGTAGGGCAATAAAAAAAATTACAATCAAGTATCGGTTACCAATTCCAAGACTTGATGATATTATGGATGTGCTATCCAGAGCATGATGCTTTAGAAAAATTGACCTACGTGTTGAGTGTTAATTTTACCCAATTGTGAAATTACACTCTGCCTTAGGGTTTGGATCCCAAAACCCTCTCTTACAAAGAAGTTAAAGAAACAGCTTCTCCAAGGTCTCCGCTATATTAGCATTTGCATATGTATATTAGTAATCTCAATAAAAATATATCAATTCAAACCTAGGAACACCTTAGTGATTGCAAGTAACTATAAACAAGGGGCATGTGTTGGTTTATTTTACCATGCTACTTTAATGATTGTTCATGAAACCAAACAAAAAGTAAATGTGAATTGACCCTCATATGACCACGATGTAGTGCTTTAATTCTTTTTATCTTGCAGATTTTAAGGTAGATTTTATCTTCTCTTATTAAGTGGATTTTAATCAAGCTTTACCTTGCATTAAATCCTACTTTAAACATGAAAGTAAAGATTAAAATCTATATATGAATGTGAATTCGAAATGATGAATAAGCTCCTTAAATGTAGCTTCTTATCATGAAGATAAAGATAGCCTTTGGTATGAATAATAAATTATTCCTCTTTGGTGAAATCAATTTTCACAAAGAGATAATAATTTATAGCCTTGAAATATAGGCTTTGAAATGTCATTTAATTATCTTTCTTTAATGAAATAATTTTCATAAATAATAATAATTTAATGTGTTAAAACAATAGCCTTTTAATATAACATATAAAATCACCTCTTTAATGAAATCGAAATTTTCATAAAGATAGGTGCATTAATGGTCCCAAAAAAGATAGCTTATGAAATGCCATAAAATTAACCCCCTTTGATGAAATTGAAATTTTCATGAAGGAAAGTTTATTTTATGCTTGCAAATAAAAAATATGAAGCTGAAAAAATCTGATTTGACTCCAAGATGTGAAAAAATGAAATTCCGAAATTATAAAATCTGCATCAAACAACCATTTTCAAAAATTTGTATAAAATTGAAACTACCTCGGAATGAATCTAAATCTGTTGCGTATGATAGATTTTATATTATTCTTCACATCCATGTAATTATTTTTATCATTTTAATTTTTTTTATTTTTATTTTAATATCTAAAAATTAAAAAAATTAGCAAAAATAAAGTTTGAAAAAAAAAAAAAAAATGAAAAACAAAAATGCTGCAATCCCGAATTTCTCCATAGACCCTGCAAGCATTAGTATTCTGCATAAGACCAGTATTAGAGTGACCCGACTTCGTGCATTCAACATCTAATACGGTGCGAGATTCAAAGGAAAATGGTACAATAAACTGAAAACGAAATCAAGTTAACCATAAGAAAGGCATAAAACTTGAGACATTTCCAATTAATTGCTGCAAAAATATATTCAATATTCCATTACAATGCAGAAAAAAATGCCCAAAATTGGTATCCAAATGGTGAAAATCGGCACAACGGTATGCCCTCCTCCTCTGAAAAATCCCCAAAAGATCCAACCATTTTTCTTTGCATCCATCTGGTTTTTAAAGTCTTCTTTCATGACCATTCATTTTAGGTTTCCAAACCCTTGGTTTCTCCTTCCAACGTTGTTGTTTGGTTTTCCTTTTCTTGTTTTCAATTTTTTTTTCTCAAAAATCTTCGTTGGCTTTCCATAACGTCTTTCTTTTCTTTCATTTATTCTCCTTCCACCTTACCTGCATATAACACACGTGAATTAACTTTTAACATTTCAAAGAAAAGAAAAATACTAATAAAATAATATACTAAAAACGTTAAAAAAATCTTTTGACGTTTTCCATCTACCTGTACATGCATAAAAAAAGCTTGAGTTAGATTTTTTTATTAAAAACAAAATAACAAAATAAACTATATTAAAAACATAAAGTTAAACTATTTAAAAATAAAAAAATAAAAAGAAAAAAAATATTAAATTTAAACTACCACTTGGATTATTCTTATCTGCACATAAAACAAACACGTGAATTAGCTTTAAAAAAAAAACAAATTTAAAAAAACAAAACAAACTATACTAAAAGCATAAAGTTAAACTATTAAAAAAAAGAAACAAAAAGAAAAAAAATATTAAATTTAAACTATTTAAAAACGTGAAAAAATGAATTCATTCACTTCTTTTTCTTTTTATTTATATTTTATTGTTTATATATATATATATATATATATATATAATCTTGTTTTTTTTTTTCTTTTTAAATTCAAAAAGCTTTATTTAATTTTTTTTTATTTTACTTGCTTTCTTTTTTATTTTAAATTTGATTTAATTAATTTTAAATGTTTGAATTGATTTAATCCAAAACATTAAAATTAACCAAAACAACAAAAAAAGGAGGAGGAACCTAACCAATCCACTAGACACTCAAAATGAAACAAAAACACTTAAACACTAAAATTAAAAGGTGGGTCTCCAATATTTGGGGCTAGTTATGGAATGGCCACAACACTACGTAGTGGATACTATCAGATTTGAATATGGGAAGGAGATGAATGGAAGATTGCTTTTAAGAAAAAAATGACTTGTATGAATGGATGGTGATGTCATTTGGGTTATCCAATGCACCCAGTACATTTATGAGGATGATGAACAGAGTATTACGGGAATATATTGGTAAGTTTGTAGTTGTGTATTTTGATGATATTCTGATATTCAGTAGGAATGAAGAAGAACACTTGTTGCATTTGAAACTAGTGTTAGAGTTGTTAAGAAAAGAGAAGTTGTATGTCAATTTTAATAAGTAGCTCTCTTCAGAAGAGTCTAGTGTTCTTGGGATTTGTAATCTTAGAGGATGGAGTGAGGATGGACAAAGAGAAGGTGAAGTTGATTTTGGAATGACCCATTCCAAGAAATGTGATAGTGGTGAGGAGTTTCCATGGCTTGGCAACTTTTTACATGAAGTTCATTAGGAATTTTAGTAGCATTGTTGCACCTATAACAGATTGTACGAAGGGTATATAATTTGTATGGACAAAGGCAACAACAGAGGGTTTTGAAATATTAAAGAAGGTGACAAAAGCACCTATTTGATATTGCTAGATTTTAGCAAGTTGTTTGAGTTTGATTGTGATACCTCCCATGTGGGAATTGGAGCTGTATTGAGTCAAGAAGGATGACCTATAACATTATTTAGTGAGAAGTTGAATGAGGTAAGGAAGAAGTATTCTACTTATGATGTGGAATTCTATGCTATTATGCAGACATTGAGACACTGGAGGCATTATTTAGTGTCTAAAGAGTTTGTGTTATTTACTAATCATGAAGCATTGAGGTATGTAAATACCTAGAAGAAATTAAATAATAGGTATGCAAAGTGGGTATCGTTCTTGCAAGAGTATACATTTTTTTTAAAGCATAATTTGGGTAAGCAAAATCAAGTTGTTGATGCTTTGAGTATACGTGTAGTTTTATTGACTACTATGGAGCATGAAGTTGTCGGATTTGAGGTAATTAAGAAAATATATGAAAATGACCCAGATTTTGGTGATATTGTGAAGTAGTGTAAGAATACAATATTGGGAGAAGTTGGTAGTGGTGTTTGTGATTATCTAATACAAAATGGTTATTTTTTTTAAAGGAAAGCAGTTGTGCATTCCTATTGGTTCAATGAGGGAGAATATTATGAGAGAATTACACAATGGAGGTTTGGCTGGGTACTTTGGAGTGAGCAAGACAATTGCTCTTATAGAGGAGAAGTATCATTAGCAAAATGTAAAGAGGGATATAACCAACTTTGTGCTAAGATGCAGAGTGTGCCAAATGGCTAAAGGCCATGCACAAAATATAGGACTTTATATGCCTTTGCCCGTCCCTACAGGACCATGGATAAATTTGAGCATAGATTTTGTGTTGGGGTTTCCTAACACACAACAGATTAAGGATTCAATTTTTGTTGTGGTAGATAGGTTTTTTAATATGGCACATTTCATTTCTTTCTAGAAAACCAATGATGTTACTAGAGTTGCAGATTTATTCTTTAGAGAAGTTGTTAGACTACACGGTGTCCCAAAAACAATCACCTCAGATTGAGATACAAGGTTTCTAAGTCACTTTTGGAGGACTCTATGGGGGAATATGGGAAGAAAGCTACAGGTCAGTAGTGCATATCATCCCTAGACTGATGGGCAAATAGAAATAGTAAATCGTAGTTTGGAAAATCTTCTAAGGTGTATTGTTGGAGAAAAACCAAAGTAGTGGAACTTAGCCTTACCACAAGTTGAGTTTGCATATAATAGTTCAATCAACATATCAACAGGAAAATATCATTTTCATATTTTTTATGGTAAGAATCCCAATGGTGTGCTAGATTTGATTAATATATTGATTTTGGGTAAAATCAATGATGATGCAGAGGCATTTGCAAAGCACATGTAGGAATTGCAAGAAGGTGTCAAAAAGAAGTTACAAGATAGTAATGAAAAGTATAAGGCAGTAGCAAATGCAAGTAGGAGACTAAAAGTCTTTTAGGTGGGCAACATGGTGATGGTTCACCTTATGAAGGAGCGGTTTCCAAAGGGCACATATAACAAATTGAAGTATAAGAAGATTGGACCCTATAGAATTTTGAAGAAGATGAATAATAATACCTATAAAGTGGAGTTACTTGATGATTTTGATATCTCACCAATTTTTAATGTTAAATATTTGTATTACTTTCATGGGACTGAAGACGAAGTTGAAGAAGAAGAAGATATAAACTAGGAGTAACAAATACCTAAGAAGAAAGAAAAGGTTATGCAAGTACTTGATAATAAGACAATTAGTACTCGACAAGGAAACTATAGCAAATACTTGGTACAATGGAAAGGTTTACAACATGAATATAATACTTGGATTTCAGAGGGGGAACTAAAAACTATTGATGGCCAAAAGCTGTAGGATTTTGATCAAAGGAACTCGCAAGAGCAGAGTTCTTTTCAACCAGAGGAGAATGATGCAAGAGCCTATCTTCCAAAGGGCATAAATTTTGATCCGATTGTTGGATCGGCTTGAAATTTTATGAGGATTTAGATAAAGAGGTGGACATGCCATGGGCTAGACAACTCTAGTAATCTAGTTGTTCTTTTAGGCTTTTTTCAAGTTCTAATTCCTTCATCTAGTGCCCCAAAAATGGGATTTAGTTTTTTTTGAAAATTTGGACAAAAATAGATCTAGAATAACTCCTTATTTAGGCATGGGTAGGTGTTGATATTTTCTATAAGGCTTAATATAGATGATATGAAGGTGCATGTCAATTTTAAGGGCTATCCGAGTTTTTTTGGGTGATTTAGGTTTTGGCACTAAAGATGAAATAACCTAGAAAATAAAATAATAAAATAAATAAATAAATAGAAAAGGGGTAAAAAAATAAAGATTTAGGGTTTTGTTTTAGGGTTTATTTTGGGATATATATTACCTTGGTATCACATTGTAAAAGGTTGAAAAATCTAGGAATGAGAAGGAAAGCATTTATCAGATTATTTCCATTTATTGTTACTTTTGTGTGATTGGGAATTTTATCTTTTGTTTTGTTTCTTTTTGTTACAATATTATGTTATTGGAGGTTCTTATTCTAACCTCTTGTAGTTGGATATACACAAGTGTGGGTTTTCTTGACCATCAGTTTCAACAATATCATCCAAATTATCTTTCGAGAATAAGTGGTGAAATTCTATTATGTCTTTGAATTCATTTATTGATTTTCCTCCAACCTCACTCTCAACTACTTCATTCAATTCTTTGGATGGTCCTGTCCTATCACATATATCCATGCAAATTAACTCTAGGATTCTTCCATAACTTGAAGGTTCATACATTTCAAAAAGTGAATTAATCTTGATATTTTGATAGGCTTTTTCACCATAATTCTCATCTATGTATATTGGGTTTGAAATTTATACCTCTTGAACAATATCTAAGGTGGTTGTAACATTTGGACATTAAAATTCATCCCATTGATTGTTTACATTAGACATCATTTGATTCAAGGATGTTATTTTAGATGGTTGGTGTAGGTTGGCTTCACTAACTCCTGAAAAACAATCCCTCATGGGAAGATGTTGTGCCTCAACTTGCCATTGTTCTACTATTATTGCAGTATTGTAGGCTCTAGGCAAGGATGGATCTTCAATATTCTCCCCTAGAAATGTAGCAATTAAGGGATCTAAAGCTCCCATGTATATTTGAATGGCTTCTTCTTATAAAATGATGTAATGTGTATCCATTTTGTGAAGAACATGTGCTTATACTGAGAGGGGGGTGAACAGTATACAATAATTTTTTTTGCTTTTTAATCCAAATAGTAGCATCAACATTAATAAAATAGTAAACATCACACAAAGCATCACACACATGAGAGACATCATTTTTACGTGGTTCACCCAAATATGGCTACTTCCACGGAGAAAATATTTCTTCTAAATATTTCTCAAATAATATTTTGGGAATCCTTCCCAATTACAATGTTTATGGACCTCTATCCAAAGGAGATGTTGATCCCCTAAATCTAGTTTGTGGATCTCTATCCACAGGAGAACTCCTCTCCTCTGCTCGGCTGATGATCCTCTAGAAGACTACTGCCTCCACTACTCTGGCTTGTGGATCTCTCTCCACTGAAGACTCTTATCCCCACTCAGAAGACCTATCCTCAATACCCTGGATGATGGATCTCTATCCATCGGAGACTACTATCCTCTCTACTCTATCACCTCCAAAGCTCTATCTCAATTCTGTACTAAACATAGTCCAATCGGTCTAGCACAACTCTGCTCAATAGGTCCACTCAGAACCTATCCAAATATTCTCAATAGGTCCACACAGAACCTGCTCAAATCTGCTCAATAGGTCCACACAGAACCTATCCAAATCTGCTCAACAGGTCCACATAGAACCTTCTCCAAATCTGCTCAACAAGCTCACACAAAACTTGCACAAATCTACTCAACAAGCTCACACAGAACTTGTCCAATCTCATAGAAACATAAAGAGAATTGTTAGAGACTCAATATGTTCTATACTCAAACTCAATCACTTTCTCAACTCAATCTCATAGAAGCATAAAGAGAATTGTTAGAGACTCAATATGTTCTATTCTCAAAACTCAATCTCAACTCAAATCAGAATATAGAATAGTTTATTTTATGGAACTTGAACAATCACTTCATACATCCACTTGACTAGGCTCAATCAACTCTACTCAACCAATCACTTCAAGAAACAACTCTTGCTCACAAACCCTAGTCCAAGCATGTATCATCCAACTCAAAATATTTCCAACAATGCTCAACAACAAATCTCACATAACAATGATACTCATGATCTTTTCAAACCCTAGTTCAAGTTCTTTGCATAACAACTCACTTCAACAACCATGCTCATAAAACAAGGTTTTAATCACAACTCTCAATTTCAGAAAACCTTGAAGCATTAACTCAAACACTTCACTCAACCAATGATCTCAACAACAATGCTAATAAAACAAGGTTTTAATCTCAACTCTCAAATCAGAAAACCTTGAAGCAATAACTCAACCACTTTCAAAAAGGAAACCCTAATCAAGTCCTTTTCACTCCAAACTTAATTTTCAATAAAGCCAATCAACCAACTCAACCAAAGAAGAATTTTCCCATACCTTTTGATTGACAAGTAGTTGATCTCACAAATCTGCCACACTCACAATTACTTCTTTGCCAATCTCAATAAGGGTTAGAGGATAATTTTCTTCAACAAAATATATCACAAAAATAATATCAAAATTACACCTTATCACTCCAACTTAAATAATAATCAATATCCTCACAATAGTCACAAAAACCCTTAATTCAAAATAACATACTACCCACAAAGTCTTAACCTTTCAATATTCCACAATAGCAATTTTAAGACTTTAAATATAAAAATAAAATTCTCCTTATAACTCCTAAAGGTAATTCTCAACTACCACAACTTTATTACAAAGCAACCTTTCCAAATTTCAACCACTAAACAACCTTATACCTCCAACTTAGGCATTTAATTAAAATTAAATATAAAAATATTACCTTTGCCTTTGGAGAGTTTCGAACTCTCAATGTAGCCCACTCTAATGTCTTAACCATGGACCAACAACCACATGAGCTACACGCTCATTGGAGATAAATGAAGCACCACGTGCTTCAAAATTTATCCCCTCCTTGTTTCACAAAATGTGCACCTCACGATTGGTGCTTTCAACACACCTTCCAAGCGCTTCCATCGAGATTCGAACATTGTCCTCCTTGCACACAAAACGTAAGCCATAACCCTCTTGCCACTAGGCCAAGGTGCCTAGTTGGCTTCCAACTAATTGACGTTATCCCTTTTGTTTCTTTCATTGGAAATTCAAACTTAAAATTCACACATTCGTTTCACGAGCTCTTCATTAATTAATTTGTATGCTATCTTTTCAATCGAGCAAGGATAATATTAATGCCCTTTAGGCATAGGTTTAAATATTAATATTCCTCCTTTACTTTAGAACATCGACGATTCAAAATGCAATTAACCCACATGACGTCGGTGAGGATAAAGCCTTTGGTCTTCTAAAACCCATCCTTTGTTTATTAAAATACTTTAAACTTTATAAAACCCATATTTGCCTGTATAAAATATTATAATAAAATTATAAATATTTTACTTTGGGTTTTTCACCACATTACTTAATATTATAATAACCATTATTATAATATTATATCCTTTGATAAAGTACCTTTAATATTTATTTATAAAATTTAAATTCACACTAAATTTAAATAATTTATAAAATAAATATTATAACTCCTTTTTAACTTCTATCTTTTGCACTGTTTCACTTGATCTTTGGCCTTCTTCCTGGATATCAAATAACCATATTTATCCCCTTTATTTCCTACTGAAATATTTGGTATTAATGATGACTTCATCTGGTGACATCAATGACAACTTTGACTTAGGGACTCAAAATGTCCAACAATCTCCCCCTTTGTCATTGATGGCAACCCATACTCTTCTTACCGAAACCTGACCTTTATTTTTCTTCTACTCCCTAGGACATTGCTCCCCCTGGCTCAATGCTCTCTCAAATATCAAATCTCTCCCCAATACACAAATCTCTCCCCCTTTGACATCAATGGCAAAGGGTCACCTTTGGGGCTCGGGGCTAAGAATGAGCCTCTTAGCTTAGCCCCTCCCCCACCTCCTCATGAGGTGGTTAATTTTAGGGTGGGAGTCTCACTCCCAATTTTCCTTGAAGATACTCAAAAGTTTCCTTTGAAAGAGGCTTAGTGAAAATATCTGCTATCTGTTCCTTTGTAGTGACATATTCCAATCTGACCTGTTTATCCGTCACCTGTTCTCTCAGAAAATGATACTTAATCGGAATGTGCTTTGTCCTGGAGTGCATTACCAGATTTTTTGAGATACTTATGGCACTTGTATTATCACATAGTATAGGAATGGGCTGATCATGCTTTATCTTGAAGTCCTCTAGAGTTCTCTTCATCCATAACACCTGTGTACAACTGGCTACTACTGCAATATATTCTGCCTCTACTGTAGATAGAGATACTGAAACCTGCTTCTTACTTAACCAAGAGACTAGACATTCTCCAAGAAAGAATGCTCCTCCACTTGTGCTTTTTCTATCATCAATGTTGCTGGCCCAATCTGCATCTGTATATGTTGTTAGTGTGAAACTATCACTTTTGGGGTACCAAAGCCCAAAATCCATAGTCCCTTTTAGATACCTAAAGATTCTTTTTATTGCTACCACATGTGTTTCCTTAGGTGTTGCTTGAAACCTTGCCACTAATCCCACTGACTGTACTATGTCTGGTCTTGTAGTTGTAACATATAATAAGCTACCAATCATAGATCTGTATAATCTTTGATCTACCTCTGGAGATTCATCATCCTTACTCAACTTGCATCCTATGACCATAGGAGTACTTACTGGTTTGCAATCTTCTAATCTGAATTTCTTTAACATTTCCTTGATGTACTTGGCTTGAGAGAGAAACACTCCCCTTTATGATTGTGAAATCTGAAGTCCAAGAAAGAAGGACAATTCACCAAGCATAGACATCTCAAATTCATTTTGCATATTCTTAGAAAATTCTTTGCACATCTTATCATTGTTTCCTCCAAAAATTATGTCATCAACATAAACAACCACTATTAGAAGATCATTTCCTTCATTTATGATATACAAATTACTATCTGCTATTCCTTTCCTGAATCCCTATTCCTGAAGATACTTATCCAATCTTGAGTACCATGCTCTGGGAGCCTATTTTAAACCATACAATACCTTTTTCAATCTGCATACCTGATCTGGTGTATCTGCTAGTATGAATCCCTCTAGCTGTTCAATATAGACCTCTTCTTCTAGAACCCCATTTAGAAATGTTGACTTGACATCCATATGATATACCTTGAAGTTCTTGAAACTTGAGAAAGCTAAAAATATCCTTATAGCTTCAAGTCATGCAACTAGGAGCAAAAGTTTCATCAAATTCAATTCCTTCTACTTGTGCATAACCTTTGCATACTAACCTTGCTTTATTTTTGACCACTTGTCCATCTTCATTCAACTTATTTCTGAATACCCATTTTGTGCCAATCACATTTTTGTCCTTTGGTCATGGAACAAGTTCCCAAGTTTTTCTCTTCTCTATCTGATCCAACTCCTCATTCATTGCTTTAACCCAAAATTCATCCTCACTAGCCTCAGTGAAGTCTTTTGGCTCAATCTTAGATAGCAAAGAAAAATTTGCTTGTTGAGATGGTTTTATTATTCTTCTCCTTGTCTATCTTTCATCTGGATTCCCGATGATCTGATATTTTGGATGGTGTTTCTGTACATACCTAGAAGGAGTCTTAGGAAGGAGCCTTTGTGTTTCTTCTTCATCTTTATCTGATTCCTCACAAAATTCTTCTTGACAACATCCATCTTCTTGGTACACAGTTTGTTGAACTGGTTCTCTGGAATCTATCTTCTCATCAATTGTCACATTCATACTTTCCACCATAGTGCGTGTTCTTTTGTTGAAACATCTGTAGGCTTTACTCTTTGTGGAATAACCAAGAAAAATTCCCTCATCACATCTTGGATCAAACTTGCCCAAGTTTTGATCTTCCCATCTTATGTAACATTTGCTTCCAAATATTCTAAAATGTTTTACAGTAGCAGGTCTTCCTTTCCAAAGCTCATATGGAGTCTTGTGATGATTTACCCTTAATTGAGCCCTAGTAATTATGTATACAATTGTGGATACCGCTTCTTTCCAAAAACCATCTGATAACTTAGATTCATTTAACATAGCTCTAGCCATGTTTTCAATAATCATGTTCTTCCTTTCAACTACTCCATTTTGTTGAGGAGTTCTTGTTGTTGAGTATTCTCTCTTGATTCCATGTTGTTCACAAAATTCTACAAATTCATTTGAAGTAAATTCTCCTCCTCTATCAGATCGTAGACACTTAATCCTTTTGCCTGTTTCATTTTCAACCAATCCCTTGAATGCTTTAAATTTTTCAAAGGCCTCTGACTTCTCTTTTAGGAAGGTTACCCAAACCATTCTGGAATAATCATCTACAAACAACATGAAGTAACTCTCACCCTGAATACTTTGTGTTCTAGTAGGACCACACAAATCAGTATGTATTAGACTCAAAGGCTCAGAAGATATATAGCCTTTTGGTTTAAAAGTTGTCCTTGTTTGCTTTCCATGTTGATAGGGTGCACAAATTATGTTTTGAGGTCTTCTTATTTTGGGTAAATCTCTAACTGCCTGTTTATTGCTTATACTGACTATGTTGTCAAAATTCAAATGACCCAATATTCTATGCCATAACCAACTCTCATCTTCTTGTGATAGAAAGCATTTTTCCCCTTTGATCTCATTGAGCATGTATAAGTTGTTTGGGGTCCTTCTTGCATTGGCAATGATTTTCCTAGTTTCTATTTTCCTTATTTCACACCTATCTGGATGGAAGGTGACCATGTATCCTTGATCACAAAGTTGAATTATACTTAGTAGATTGTGTTTTAACCCTTTGACATACAAAACATTCTCTGTTTTTGTTTTTCCATTGTCTAGACTCAGAGTTCCTTTCCCAACAATCTTTGTTGATCCATTATCACCAAAACTAACTGATCCTCTATTTGTTTCTTTCAGTACAATGAATTTATCCTTGTCTCCTGTCATGTGACTAGAGAAACCACTATCAAGATACCATTGTTCTTCTTTATCTTGAGCATGAAGGGTTGTTTGTACTAACATTGATTTAGCCCTAACATTCTTTCTTTCATCCTTCCTAGTTGTTGGAATTGTTTTTCTAGACTCAGGAGATATCATTTTACACCATCTAGCCTTGTGCCCAAAATTATTGCATTTGTAACATATGACATCATCATCCATGAGAGGTGCAAAGGAATTGAAATTTCTATTGTATCTTGCATAATGAATACAATGTGCAGCTCTATGACCATATTTATTGCAAGAAAAACAATGTCCATGGAAGAAATTATGTAACCTGTTTGGATGTCTTGGAATTTGTGGAGAAGTTATCTTTCTCTTGTGATTGACTCTTATCCAGGGTTCTTCTTTGCTTTCTTCCTTTCTGATGTCCTTTGCTTGCTTTTCCTTGTTTGAAGTTTTTGCCTTTTGGAGACTTGATTCCTCTTTCTGCTTCTCATATTATGTATCTTGTAGTACCTTGGTCCTTTCCACTTTATTCCTTAGGAGAACAATTTTTGCTTCCAATATTTCACATTCTATTTCCCTGGCTCTCAATAGATCTATCATATCTTCCTCAATCTTCTTTCCTTCTTCTACCTTAATCTTGAGTTCTGTGAGACTCTGTATAAGTTCCATCCTTGCTTCTTCATCTTCTTGAACTTGCTCTTTCAAGCTTGAATTCTTCTCTCTAAGTCTTTCCAATTTTTTGAGAGTAGCAAAGAATTCTTCTTTTATATCAAACATAGTCTCTTCTTCACTTTCTGAAGTCATGTGTGCTACCGAAGGATCCTCTTCCAAGTTGTTAGTCTTTTCACGGAGAGACCCGCTCTGATACCAATTGAAGAACATGTGCTTATACTGAGAGGGGGGTGAACAGTATACAATAAAATTTTTTGCTTTTTAATCCAAATAGTAGCATCAACATTAATAAAATAGTAAACATCACACAAAGCATCACACACATGAGAGACATCATTTTTACGTGGTTCACCCAAATATGGCTACCTCCACGGAGAAAATATTTCTTCTAAATATTTCTCAAATAATATTTTGGGAATCCTTCCCAATTACAATGTTTATGGACCTCTATCCAAAGGAGATGTTGATCCCCTAAATCTAGTTTGTGGATCTCTATCCATAGGAGAACTCCTTCTCCTCTACTCTAGCTGATGATCCTCTAGAAGACTACTACCTCCACTACTGGCTTGTGGATCTCTCTCCACTGAAGACTCTTGTCCCCACTCGAAGACCTATCCTCAATACCCTGGCTGATGGATCTCTATCCACTAGAGACTACTATCCTCTCTGCTCTGTCACCTCCAAAGCTCTATCTCAATTCTACACTAAACATAGTCCAGTCGGTCTAGCACAACTCTACTCAATAGGTCCACTCAAAACCTGCTCAAATCTACTCAATAGGTCCACATAGAACCTATCCAAATCTGCTCAATAGGTCCACTCAGAACCTACTCAAATATGCTCAATAAGTCCACACAAAACCTATCCAAATCTCTCAACATGTCCACGTAAAACCTATCAAATATCTCAACAAGCTCCACTAAACTCCAAATCTACTCAACAAGCTCACACAGAACTTGTCCAATCTCATAGAAACATAAAGAGAATTTTAGAGACTCAATATGTTCTATACTCAAACTCAATCACTTTCTCAACTCAATCTCATAGAAGCATAAAGAGAATTGTTAGAGACTCAATATGTTCTATTCTCAAAACTCAATCTCAACTCAAATCAGAATATAGAATAGTTTGTTTTATGGAACTTGAACAATCACTTCATACATCCACTTGACTAGGCTCAATCAACTCTACTCAACCAATCACTTCAAGAAACAACTCTTTCTCACAAACCCTAGTCCAAGCATGTATCATCCAACTCAAAATATTTCCAACAATGCTCAACAACAAATCTCACATAACAATGATACTCATGATCTTTTCAAACCCTAGTTCAAGTTCTTTGCATAACAACTCACTTCAACAACCATGCTCATCAAACAAGGTTTTAATCACAACTCTCAATTTCAGAAAACCTTGAAGCATTAACTCAAACACTTCACTCAACCAATGATCTCAACAACAATGCTAATAAAACAAGGTTTTAATATCAACTCTCAAATCAGAAAACCTTGAAGCAATAACTCAACCACTTTCAAAAAGGAAACCCTAATCAAGTCCTTTTCACTCCAAACTTAATTTTCAATAAAGCCAATCAACCAACTCAACCAAAGAAGAATTTTCCCATACCTTTTGATTGACAAGTAGTTGATCTCACAAATCTGCCACACTCACAATTACTTCTTTGCCAATCTCAATAAGGGTTAGAGGATAATTTTCTTCAACAAAACATATCACAAAAATAATATCAAAATTACACCTTATCACTCCAACTTAAATAATAATCAATATCCTCACAATAGTCACAAAAACCCTTAATTCAAAATAACATACTACCCACAAAGTCTTAACCTTTCAATATTCCACAATAGCAATTTTAAGACTTTAAAAATAAAAACAAAATTCTCCTTATAACTCCTAAAGGTAATTCTCAACTACCACAACTTTATTACAAAGCAACCTTTCCAAATTTCAACCACTAAACAACCTTATACCTCCAACTTAGGCATTTAATTAAAATTAAAATAAAAAATATTACCTTTGCCTTTGGAGAGTTTCAAACTCTCAACGTAGCCCACTCTAACGTCTCAACCATGGCACCAACAACCACACGAGCTACACGCTCATTGGAGATAGGTGAAGCACCACGTGCTTCAAAAACTTTATCCCCTCCTTGTTTCACAAAATGTGCACCTCACGATTGGTGCTTTCAACACACCTGCCAAGCACTTCCATCGAGACTCGAACACTAGCCTCCTTGCACACAAAACGTAATTCAAAACCCTCTTGCCACTAGGCCAATGTGCCTAGTTGGCTTCCAACTATTTAATGTTGTCCCTTTTGTTTCTTTCACTAGCAATTCAAACTTAAAATTTGCACATCTGTTTCACGAGCTCTGCATTAATTAATTCATATGCTATATTTTCAATTGATTAAGGATAATTTTAATGTCCTTTGGGCATAGTATTTAAATATTAATCTTCCTCATTTGCTTTAAAATGTCGACGCTTCAATATGTAATTAACCCACATGATGTCAATGAGGTCATAAAGCCTTTGTTTCAACCCAACCTTTGTTATTAAAATATTTTAAACTTTATAAAACCCATCTTTGCCTGTATAAAATATTTATAATTATAAATATTTTACTTTGGGATTTTTCACCACATTACTTAATATTATAATAACCACTATTATAATATTATATCCTTTGATAAAGTACCTTTAATATTTATTTATAAAATTTAAATTCACATTGAATTTAAATAATTTATAAAATAAATATTATAACTCCTTTTTAACTTCTATCTTTTGCACTGTTTCACTTGATCTTTGGCCTTCTTCCTGGATATCAAATAACCATTTTTATCCCCTTTATTTCCTGCTGAAATATTTGGTATTAATGATGACTTCATCTGGTGACATCAATGACAACTTTGACTTAGGGACTCAAAATGTCCAATATTTTGATATACAGCCTATGGAACCTATCATTGAATTGACTCATGGATTCATTAGGTTCTTTATAGATAGAGGTAAATTGATTTGATATTGTATCCCAATAATATAATATTCTAAAATGGTTGAGAAACATTGCTTCTAATTGAGTCCATGAAGTGATAGAAGCTGCAAGAATATTGATAAACCAGTCATGTGTAATCTTATCCAACGTGTATGAAAATATTTCACATCCAACATCTTCATGCATTGTGTAAACAAATCATACTATTTATGAATGCACGAATGCGTGCTTCAGCTGACCTAGTTCCATCATGCCTAAAATGAGGTAGATAATACAAAGTCCATAGGCACATTATGTGAAGGCCCAGGTATGTTTAAGGGATTACCTGTCATCATTAGAGTACACATTGCCAATAATGGACCTTAAAGAATACAACTTTAATACCAATTTTGTTAGTCAAATAAATATATATTGTAAAGAATCATGAAATGACTAACAAATATCAAATATTTAACATATAAATCATCATGTATATCAACCAAAAGATATGCATCAATTAAACCATGACATTAGAGAATATTTTCCAATTTGTAAAAGGTTAGCATTAATGCATCCTGCATTAGAAAATGTTTGAATCAATGAAAGTGATCATAGGAAATATAAGCAGTTAAAACAAGCATGCAAAACTTCTCCTCCAACTTTGCTAATAAAATGTAAGTTTTTGGCACATTTGCATTAAAGATAGCAGAAAATAAAATCCCTGTTACAACATATTATCAGCAACATGTTTCCAAAATATACAACCCTTGGCATTGGACAGCCTTCCAGCCCTTGTGTCTACATTTTCTTGGGTTTTAAAACTTTTCAATCCACCTTTCATTTTCCTCCCCATGTTCTTTTTGTATTATTTCTCTTGTTTGTTTGCATGCAGTTTTGAATGCTCCATTTTCTCAATGGGTAATGGCCCCTAAGTCTTTCATTATCCTATACCTTTAATAAAATTTGGGTATCTTTGTATATCTCATAACCACTCTCTATTATTTGGCCTATAACACCTTGCTTATAGATAGACCCCTCCAAGCGTTACATTGCATTGTGCCATTGTCTGCATGATTCAACAAAATGAATATTTGTATTATTTATTTTAAATCTGCATATTTGTGTATAGTGTAACATGCTCTACCTTATCCCATGCACTCCATTCATCGGTAGCCTTCCTATATTAAGGTATATTTATTAATAAAAATTATTGTATGTGGCAATATACAGTTTAAACACATAATGACACCCCCTCTATCCATTTAACATCATTGTGACCATGTGATGGTGCCATGCAGGTCTCCTTGTGGCCACTCTTGCAGCCTTGATAAAATGCTTGCCATGCAGGGGCCACATCAACATGCAAATTCCATCCTCCTCTTCACGAAACATCCACCTCATTGTCATCATACACAATATTCGTCCTATTTGGCCGCATCTGTTCATCTATGAATATTACATTGGTTTTGGTACTAATATCGAGATCGAGGTTATGTCAAATATTACTGATGCCAATTCAAATCCTGTTGACCTCCTAGTCACTACGATGCAACGATCTACTCACATTTTTCATCTTTGTGTTGTGCATTTTGTGTTGTTCAAAACCGTTCGATATCCTTCTTATTTGTGATAGTTGTGTTTGCTTCACTCTATCCTTTTTTGAATATTTCTATTGTCATAGATGAGAACATCAATGTCTCAATTCTTCTCTATAATGTAAGTTACATGAATAATTTTTTGGACATGTACCTTTCCATCAGGAGCTGTTTCTTGGTATTATTGGCTATGACAAAATTTAACCAGTAGTTGCGTTAGCTTCAGTTGTCTATAATACAAAATCCAATAATTTTACATATTATAAAAATTGAATAGGTGCCTAGCATGGCATGCATGCTTTACATTTAATTCACTCCCCTATGATATTAGCATGGATCGATCATTCATTAAAACTATCCCCGTCGAATCTGCCTTTACCCTTGAACTACATCCAACACATTGCTTGCTCTGTTATTGAATCTAGGTATACATATCCAAATTTTTTTAGGTCAATATGTGTATGTTGCTATTTTCTTCATATCTATGATACAATGCACTTTCCATGAATACACAATCGATCCACACCAAATTTTAATGCCAAAATCATGTAAAACCAGCGAACTAAATATTATTCTCAGCAGCCTGTTTAAATAGGTTACAATTGCCGGGAATAGACACCAGCTGAACTGAACTTGTTACAGTAGTTGTAACAGAGCAACAGTCTGTCTAATAATGAAATAAAGACAAATAATAAACAGTACGCTAACATCCCCATTTATTACATTATTTGGGTAATGTAATAACTAATAGCTATACTAAACTACTAACATCCCCTTACATTATTTTGCAATACAAAGTGAGCTATGAAACAATTCAAATTTGACACGTCCAAGTGCCTTAGTGAAAATGTCTGCAACTTGAGCATCGGTGGGAATGTGCTGAAGCTGAATTCGGTGCTTTGGAACTTCATCTCGAATGAAATGACATTGTGTGTCAATGTGCTTTGTTATTTCATGATGCACTCGGATTCTTGACGAGGTTCGAACACCCCGATTGTCGCAAAACAAGTGTATTGGAGATTTTGATGGATGGCCCATACTTGTCAGAATGCGACGTAACCATATCACTTTGCACACAGCTTCACGTGCGGTGCAATATTCTACCTCTGTTGATGAAATAGCAACCACCTGTTGCTTCTTGCTGTGCCAAGAGACAGGACCGGATCCCGGATGAAAAATGTATCCATAAGTTGACTTGCGATCATCAAATGATCCGGCATAGTCGGAGTCCGTGTATCCTTGCAAGAAGAATTTGTTGTTCCTCTTGTATTCTAGGCCATATTCCATAGTACCACGGACATAGTGAAGAACATGTTTTGTTGCTTTCCAATGAGTGGTCTTAGGCTCCCGCATGAACCTCGAAAGATAGTTGACAAGAAATACGAGATCCGGCCTAGTATTGGTCGGATATATGAGACTCCCAATCAACTTGTCGATAGAGAGTACCATCTACCTGAGGTGAATCATCATATCATGATAATCGAAGTCCATTCTCCATCGGAGTTGCCATTGGCTTGCAATCAGTCATGCGATATTTTTCCAAGCAATGTCTTGGCATATTTTTTTGAGACACTTTGATGGAGTGCTCCTTCTGGCTGAATTCCAGACCAAGACAGTAATGGAGAAGTCCGAGATCTATCATCTCAAAATATTTGCACAAGTTTCTTTTGACAATAGAGATCATAGTTTCTGAACTCCCCGTAATGAGCAAATCATCCACATAGAGTACAAGCAACACTATCTCAGAACCCCGTTTCTTGAAATAGAGGTTTGCATCCGACGGACATCTCTTAAATCCATGCCGCATAAGGTGATTGTCCATTTTTATATACCAAGCTCGAGGAGCTTGTTTCGTACCATATAAGGATTTGATCAATTTGCAAACCTTCTCGCTCTTGGCCTTCCACTTCAAATCCTTCAGCTGAGTCATGTAGACTTCTTCTTGGAGATCACCATTTAGAAAGGCACTTTTGACATCCATCTGGTGAACTTTCCACCCATATTGTGCTTCCATAGCACACATAACCCGAATTGTGGTCATCCGAGCAAGAGGTGCAAAAGTTTCCTCGTAGTCAATGCCTTCTTTTTGAGCATAGCCCTTTGCAACAAGACGGGCCTTATGCTTATCAATTGTTCCATCTGCCTTGTACTTGACTTTATATACCCATTTGCAGCTAATGGGATTCTTTCCATGTAGAAAATCAACAAGCTTCCAAGTTTTATTTCTCATCAAAGACTCATACTCTGTATCCATAGCGGCCTTCCACTGAGGCTCACTAAGAGCATCTTGCACTGATGCAGGTTCAAGACCATCTATGGTAGACATGAACGCCCTGTCATCATCAATATCCATATCCTCTACTTCTGTACTTGGAGTTACAGAAAGTTCCTCAAAATATTGACAAAGATCATCAACCTCACCAGTTTCTTTGGATTCTTTTTCCTTTTGAGCCATACTGCGTGTACGAGGTCTATCCAAATTCAAATTGGGAGGAGTGGATAAATTTGCATCTCTCGATTGTATTTGTACACCATTTAGGATTCTTCTTCGGTGGAGTTGAAGAAGATGTAGAAGGACCTCCCGTCTGTGTTGACGAAGGAATCTTCTCTTCCTTAGATTCCACAATATCTTGGTGTACTTTAGATGTGCTCTGTGATGTGAAAGCTTCATCAAAGACAACATCTCTCGCTGATATGAATTTTCTTAGTCAAAGGATCTATCAACCGATATCCTTTAGAGTGCTCGTAATAACCAAGAAAAATACATCTCAGGGTTTTCTCATCTAGCTTCTTCCTTTTCTCTTTCGGTATGTGCATGAAAGCGTGACATCCGAAAATACGTAGATGAGATATGGAGGGTTTTCGACCACTCCATGCTTCCCGTGGAGTCATTCCTTTTAGGGCCTTTGTGGGTGCCCTATTCAATAGATACACTGCAGTGGTGACAACTTCTACCCAATATTGTTGCCCAAGAGTATCTCCTGTGAGCATACAACAACCATTTCCATTATAGAACGGTTCCTTCTCTCAGCAACTCCATTTTGCTGAGGAGTATAGGCAGTTGTTAACTGTCTCTTGATTCCATGCTTATCTAGGAATGTAGAAAATTCATTAGAGGTAAACTCTCCCCCTCGATCTGAGCGGAGGGTTTTAATAGAAGCTCTTGACTCCTCAACGGATTTCTTGAACTGCTGGAAGAATGCGAAAGCTTCAGATTTCAGTTGGAGAAAGAAAACCCACATCTTTCGTGAGTAGTCATCTACGAATAACTGAAAGTACCTCTTCCCTCCACAACTGTTGGGTGTGAAAGGACCGCACAGATCGGTGTGAATTAACTCCAGAGGTTTTCTTGCTCTTGTAGAGCTCTTCTTAAATGGTACTCTATGTTGCTTTCCCGCTGCGACCGTAGCACACCGGCAATGTGGCGTAAAGGGAAGGAAGACCCTTTACCATCTCATACTTACTGAGCTCAAGTAAGTAGCCAGAACTAAGATGCCCATATCTCTTGTGCCATAGGGAAGTTGCCTCCTTAGTAGAGACAGCCATGGCAACATGTGGAGTAGAGATAACATCTAGTGCAAATAAGTCGTGCTTATATGAAGTTGTTGCAACTTGCTTACCCTTCCTGGTAATAGTACAACACTTCTTTCCATTCTCAACACGAAAGTTGACAACCATATTTCTATCCAGGATTTGTGTCACCGACAACAAATTGTTGGCCAATCTCGAAACATAGAGGACTTTGTCGATCTGACACTTGCCATCAGGAAGAGTGACTGAAACTGTACCCTCTCCCCGAACCCCGTAGGTTTTATCATCAGCAATGGTGACAGGTTTGCCCTCTTTGGCCACAAATGATTCAAACCATGATCTATCGCCGGTCATATGTTTGCTAGCTCCGGAATCGACATACCAAATAGGATCCCTCTCGTGTGGAATCTCGTGGTAGTCATGAGCACCTTGTGTGCCCATTTAGAATCTGAGTCAGATTCTTCAACAACAACATTCACCTGGGGTTGCTTGTTTTTATTTTATGGTTTGTTTTGGCCTTTCTGCTTGTTCTTATGCCAACACCTGTTGGTTTCATGGTTGTCTTTCTCACAGATCTTGCACCACCTCTTCTTCTATTGAGGTTGTTTGCCTTTTCCTTTCGTATCTTGTTGAGAATTTCCTCCTTTTTGAAAGTTGCCTCCTTTTTTCCCATTACCTTTCTTCCTAGAACCCTGCCTGTTGGTGTATAGGGCTACATAGGAAGAATCGTCCTTGTGAAGTTGGCGTGCCTCCTGTTGTTGAAGCAGATTGACCAAATCGATGTAGGTAATTTGTCGTTGAGACACCTGGATGGAGGTTATCAACATATCAAATGAAGAAGGTAAAGCTCTCATCACAAGTGAAATGAGAAGCTTTTTGTCCACAGTATCTCCCAAAGAACTCAATTTCTCTTTCAACTCAGACACTCTGCACAGAAAGAGTTCAACTGTTTCACCCTGTCTCAAACTCAGGTTATGAAGTTGTTGTTGAAGATGAAGAATGGTGGATTCATTCTTTCCCTCATAGATGGTTCTAAGGGCATCCCATGCCTCTTTACCACTTGCTTTTTCAGCTATATGAGGTTGCACTTCATCTAAAACAACAAACAAAATGAGCACCTTTGCTCAACTGTCTTTCTTGTCAAAAGCTATCTGATCTGCGGAAGGACCTGTGGATCCTGTTGTTGGTGAAGGCCTAGTTGCTACTCCAAGAACAATATCCCACAAATCTTCCATTTGGATAATTGCCTTCATCTTATGTTTCCATGGTGTATAATTTGGACCTTTCAATAACTGATGCGGATCAGTCATCAACTTTGCAACAGCGGCCATAGTGAAGGTTCCTTATATCACCAATTGGTCCCCCTTTCGATATACCTTTTGCTAGGCCATTATACCGTACAAAATACCCGCCCTTATGTGAATGAAACTATAGGTATTTAGAAAGATCAACATAAATCACCTGCCCTTACATGAGGGAGACTATAGGTGAGTTTTAGAGATCATACGATACGTGGAACATAAGCGGTACTGAAATGGAATCGCCTTGTTGATGGCACCTACCATAGAAGATTCTTCTCATGCATGGGGCGTAACTTCCCCTAAACACTATGAAGAATAATTCATCAGGATTTATGCCTAAACACAAGTGTGATAAAGTGTAGTGGATGGAGTAAAAAATGCAAAAAATGGCAAACTTATCTCTCCTCGACGATTTATAGAGAACAAGCTCAGACGTCGTTGTAGCAGCTATATTAGGCGGCGGATACAGTAGCAAATCACGACAACTTTGAGAGAGGGAAGAAAGTAGAGAGGGGAGGGCTCTGGTCCCTCCCCTGCTCCCCCTCCCATGGCTCCTGGTTCCTGTCCAGTCCCTGGTTCAACCCAGGTCATCCCTCCCGGGGAGTGGTTGTTTGCAGATGATCTCCTAGGGGGAGATCCTTCTCCACTATCTGCGCCCCTCCCGGTCGGCTAGGGTTTCCTTGGTTGTTTTTTTGGACTGGTGCTTCCCAGGGATCCTCGTTTGGTTGGGGATCCCTTCCCTTTTTCCCTCAGGCTTCCCCCTGAGGTTTTTTGTGAGTTATTCGCGTGGATCCGGTCCCCGCATTTCTCGTGCGGTGGAGGTGACGGTTTAGGGTTTGGATAGCTTCCCCCTTTTTCTTGTGAATCCTCGACGGGCTCTGTGCTTGGACGGGATTCTTGGTCCCTGCTACTGGGATCCTCTTCTGTTTTCCCGGGGCGGGTTCCTTGTGGTGCAACTCTCTGGTCACTTCTTGATGGGCTGGATCCTCTCTGTGCTGGCTGTTGGCTTCCTGCAGGATGGCTCTCGCTGAACAAAATGTTTTCCCGATGAGCAGGTTGGTTTCTCCATAGGGCGAGATCCGCCAAATCTGTCGATTTTCCCGCGAGGCGGGATCCTTTCTTTTCTGCTGGTTTCCCGGATGGCGGGATTTCCCTGTTGCTTCCCGCTAGGTGGGACTGTTTGTGGTGGTTTTGACTGCTTCCCGTGAGGCGGGATTTTATTGTAACGGTTTTTATTTGCTTCCTGCTGGGCGAGATCTTCTCGATGGTAGTTTTTGGCTACTCCTCGCTGGGCTGGATTTCCAAAACTACTTTATTTCTTATTTGTTTTTTTCTCGCTGAGAGGGATTGTTTCATGCTTACTGTTACCGCTAGGCGGGATTTCTGTTTTGGTGTTCAGTTTCAAGGGATTGATGCCCTAGGCCCATTTCTTATGTAATCAGGTTTTGGGATCCTTGTTAAAACCCACTGTAAATACAAACACTACTTACCAAAAAAAAAAATCACGACAGCTTTACCTGTAAGTGCTGGCCAGAGGTATCACAAATACCGAACGCTGCAGTGCAATAAATTGCACGGATGGGTTTTAATTATTTCGGGGACTTAGGGAGTGTTTTGATTTTAATTTTTAATGTTATAGTGCAAAAATGAAATATGCAACATACAACAAAAAAAATGCCCACAGGAATAACCCACAAGGTGTCGATCACAGCCGAAAATGCACCTTTTACAATTCGCCAAATTGCCTTTTCAAAAAATTACTCACAATCCCCCTTTGATTTTTTGAAAAAATATCCCCCCTAAAAAAAAAATTTCTTTAACAAAGCATTTTAATAATTATTATTTATTTAAAGTTAAAACAAATAATTTTAATTTATATAGTTTTAAAAAACTTATGAAAAATAAATTAAAAATTAAATTTTAATTTATAAAGTTTTAAAAAACTATTAAAAAATAAATTAAAATTAAAAATTTTAACTAAAAAAAATAATTATTATAAAACCTTTGAAAAATAAAAATTTATACCTTTGGGGGGAGTCGGCGGGATTTGAACCCCCGACCTGCAGGCTCCCTGAGCCTTACCGCACAGCTCACTGCCAAGTGAGCTAGCGGGCTGATCCGAAAGGATCAGTGGAGCACCTTGTTTTTCAGCACCCGGATGCTCCTCCTCCTCTGTCGTCTGCCTGGTCCCTGCCTCTGCCACCTCCGCAGCTGCCTCTACCCTCCGTCTCTGGTTTTTTTTTTAATTTAAAAAACACGCGTCTCGGTGCCTTCAACCGGGCATCTATATTTTTTTTTTTAATTTAAAAAAAAAAAAAAACAAGGGGGGGGGGGGCGCCGTCTCCGGTTTTAAAAAAAAAAAAAAAAAAAAAAAACAGAAAAAGGGGGAGGGAAGGGCGCGCACTGCGTGCATTTCGCGCTGCGCGCAAGGGGGGGGTTTATACCCCGCGTGGGAGCGGGAACGGAATTTTAAATTCTTGCTTCCCGCGCTGCATGCACGAGGGGGGGTTTTCGGGAAGCTGGACGTCCCTGCGTCCAGCGGGGACGTAAAAATCCCCGCCGTGCGCCCTCCAAAAATCCCTGGTGTGCTGCGTCAACCCGGGGGGGAGGGCATTGGGTTGCACATCGCACAGCTCCAGGGCCGCGCCCTTGACGTGTGGCGCGCTCTCTCGTCGTCCCACGCGTGCGTCCTCCACGAAACGCGCGTCGACTGCGTCCTGCGCGTCCTCTTCCAACGTGGGACGCGCACAGAGCGTAGACACAGCACTGCGTTCTCCAACAGGGGGGCCCGGAGCTTCCTACCTCGGTCGCAGGTCGCACGATTAAATTTTTTTTTTTTTTTAAATCGCGACTGGACGTACTGGCTGCCTGCGCGCAGCTGCGACCGCAGCTCCTCCCTCGATCATGTCTACCTTCTCACGCCTCCCTGCAAAAAATTTCCGAAGCTGGCTCTGATACCATGTAAAACCAGCGAACTAAATATTATTCTCAGCAGCCTGTTTAAATAGGTTACAATTGCCAGGAATAGACACCAGCTGAACTGAACTTGTTATAGCAGTTGTAACAGAGCAACAGTCTGTCTAATAATGAAATAAAGACAAATAATAAACAGTACGCTAACAACTCAATGGTGCATCCTCCTATGAATCGATAGTCGAATCAATTGACAATGTGTTATTTGGAAATACTTCAACATGGATAAAAAGGGTGATCTGATACTTTTTTTGATGATGTAATATCTTCACCTAGCTATATTGTAGAGATTAGCATCATCAATATCCTCTACAACAAATAGTGACAATCTGCACCTATGAAATTGATGGTAACTACCACATAGCTACGAGTGCCATGTTACTAGTTAACGAGCTCTACATCTTACTATTTTATATTTATTCAGTGAACTTCGCTATTAAAATATTGCTAGGTTACCATCTAGCACAATGCAATGCTCACTGCATCCATTTTTTTCTATGTCATCCACATCTAACGCTGCTATGGCTGCCCTAGTGTTAAACTTCTATGTAACTCGAAATGCATCCATTGACACCATGCATTTTCTATTTTCTCACCCTATTGGTGCATCTAAATCACCCCCTTTCATCATGGATAATCCCATTATATCACCACGCTCGAATCCATTTACATATAAATTTTCATCACATGCAAGCATGCATAATTTTCCAAGATGTCGAACATTCGTAACCATCTTCTCTTGCATACTTCCCACGTTGTCCAATTGCTACATTATTGGTCCACTCCATTCACCATGCTCTCTTGCATCTTCATGGGCCTACCTAGGTGCTCCGTGTCAATCGACATGTCCACGTATGCTGCTATTGGATCCACCATCACATTGGATAGGTCATTTGTGGTCAATTTGTTAGTTGCCTTTATTAGTAGTTGATTCACAGCTCTAGTTTAGGGTCTACATCTTCAATGTGGACCACATCCACCTCCACCCATGTATGGCATGTATCGATTCAGGATACCTATGCATTTTTGAGTTACTATGTAACCATGTCATCATCTGCGTCTCTCTTTGAAAAGATGTTGGTCTTTCAATATGCACCAATTCGAATGCATCATGATGTCTACTGTCTCAACATCACCGAATACCTGGTGTCACTGCCATGTTTGCCCCATGCGGTATCTCGATAGTCGCCTATGTTCACCTCTGCGAGCCCATGGCTTCCACGTCTACCTGCAAGCACAAATAAAATCATGTTAATCACCATCATAAGGATATGAACATGTAAATTACATTATATAAAGCATAGTATATTAAAAAAAAGGGTCTTGCTTTATTTTTCTCATTGGAAATTATATATATATATTTAAAATTATTTTTATTTATTATTATTATTATTATTATTATTTATTTTTTATAACATGTATATATTTATATATAAATATAAATATATATATATATATATATATATATATATATATATATATAATTTATTTTTATTTCTTTATATATATATATGAAATAATGTTTAAATTTCACTTAATTTTGATATATAGCATATATATACATCAGATTTATTTTCAAAAGTTATATGGATTTATTTTTAAAACATCAAAACTAACCATTGAAATTACAAACCTAACCAAACTACCTTTAATAAAACCAAGAAGGAAACACGAATACATACAAGCCTTTGAACAATTCAAAAGAAGACAAAAGACACTATACAACAAGGAACCTTGGAAATAGAAATGCAAATATCAAGGGCGGAACCTATCCAAATTATCGCTCCAAGGAAACCAAAATTCTCAAAAACACAAACAAAAAGGTGGGTCCCTAATTTTGGGGTAAGTTGTGCAACGGTCACAACAAAGACCAACACAAGATTGACTAAAATATGTACAACCTAGTTTATTTTTTTATAGTTCTGCTAACATTTCCAAGATATTATCTCCAAAAATTTTTGGACATAAAAAAGAATTATATTTTTAATCTAATCCCCATAGCCATTTTTTCTTGATAACATTAATAATAATTCATAAAATCCTCTCAATTGAATTATATTTCCATCATTTTTTCAATGGTAATTTTGACCCCTATAATAATTCCTCTAGTCTATAAAAGTACCACCCTTCATTTTTGAAGTATATAGAACTATGTTGAAGTCCCCCAAGAATCCACAAGTCATAGTTACGAGTCATCATTGAATTTGACATAAGTAAATTAAAGTCCTTCCAACATATTTCATGAGGAGTAATAATAGTTGGAGCATATACACTTATAATCCTAACTTTAGTATTTTCTCTTTACTATGTAAAAGAATAGCAACAATATTATTGTTTGTCTCTCGTAATTGTTCATCCCATTTGTGTTTATCCCACATTATTGCAGTACCTCCCAAAGATATTAGAAATAAAACTATTAGGCAACCTTCCATATTCCATATATTTTTAATGCATCCTTTTATTTCGTATTATATTATTTTTTTTTCTTATATTAAAATAAAATAAATATTATATCCACACCAGGTACCTTACTGGGAAGTTCCCTCAATCCTTGGAAGGAGGTCCGGGGTTCAAGATTGGCAGCCTACGTCAAATACACAAAAAACCCTTGGTTAGCCTGAGGGGTATACCCGAATGGGATAGGCCCTATGGAATAGAAATTCTTAGCCTCTAGGGGATACAGGGAACATTTTTTCTTAATTAAGGTTTTGAATGCAATAGTTATCCCCACTGGTAATTCCCCTAACTCCCCTTTTTGGAAAGAAACTGATTTTGGGCTATTCATGGTTAAATCTGCTCATGGTATGACTATTGATTATCAAGTAGTCCAAATTCCTTATGATCTAGTATGGATTAAATATCCCATTTAGAAATTTACTCATTTCAATTGGTTGACCATCCAAAATAATATTCTCATGATTGATAACCTTATGAAAAGAGGCATGGTTGTCCCTAATAAAAGATACTTGTGTGTGGCTGCCTGGAAATATGTCAATCATCTCATCTGGAGTGATATTTCTCCAAGACATCAATGGATCACCTCATGTCCACTTTTCATATCTTAGAGTCCCTCCTAATTCCTTGATTCACTTTTTCATCCAATGGCTGGCTCCTTTCAAAAATATCAAATTATCTTCTTTATGGAAAGTGTGCCTTCATTATATCTTATGGCAATTGTGGCTTGAAAGAAATAGCAAGGTTTTTTATTCCTCCTCTAAGTATCCTATCTCTGTTTCCAACAAATTTATTTCCTTTGTTGTTGAAAACTCCCAACTCTTCCCTTGCCCTAAAACTCCTAATTCTAGATTGGAATTTGTTCTATTCTCATCTTTAAAAATTCCCTACAACTCCAATTCTAGTATTTCAATCCCCCATCCTAGAGTAGGTGCTCACTGGATTCCTCCCCCAAGAGGGTGGATGAAACTTAACTTTTATGGCACCTCCAAAGTAAACCCAGGGGATGCAGGTGCAGGTGGCCTAGTTAGAGATCACAATAGTCAATTTATTATGGCTTATGCTGAGTACCTGGGGTGTCAAACTAACTATTTTATTGAAGGTTGTGCACTTTGGAGAGGGCTAGATCTTCTCAAGGATTACAAAGGTAACCTTTATATTGAGGTATATTCATTGAATATTATAAATGCTCTAAAAAATAATAGGGTGTCTTCATGGAATGTAAGAACTATTATTCAAGAAGCTAAGAAGATTTTCCAAAATTTCAATGACATTTCAATCAGCCATGTGTACTGTGAAGCCAACAAGCCTACATATATTCTTACAAATTGGGGAGTAATCCATAAATATCTGATCATTTGGAAAGAAAGCTTTCTCTAGGAAGTTTTAAATGCTACTAATAATGATTTGGTTTGAAAGTTGTTGTCACAGGTTTTTGTGGGTCAACTTCTTCAATGATGACTCTAGCTTTTTTAGCATGATTATTTTCTTTGTTTCCAATTCTAATGGTGGGACATTTCTAGTTAGCGTGACTCTCTATCTTGCTATCAGTACTGGCATTTGCTTATCCTATTTCCCTTTTGTGAAGTATGCAATTTTCCAAGGTAGGACCTGTTAGTGGGTTTACCTCATGGTGGTCTCATCTAAGCATGTCATATCTCTAAGTAGGTCAGGGTTGTATAATTGGATGTCATCAAACAATGTCAATATATGTCAAGTTTCAAGCTGCTTAAAGTTGCATCTTGTTAATTCTAGGAATCATATAATTAGTCAATCGACACACACAATCCTATCCCAACCCTATCCTTTGTGTGGTCTTTCATGTGCCATGTCTGGTTTTTCTAGTGTCTATTTCCTATGGAGAATTACCAAGTGGTCTACCAATCACACCATCATAACTTCCAAAAAGGGTGTATCTTGTGCCAAAAATTTCTATATTTACAACCTAGGCTTGATTCAATCCATTACCGTTTGGTCTTGTCCATATTTGTGTGCCCTAAGCAGTAAGGAGCATAGTGTCTAGTTTCTATGGTCTTCCTTTATCTTCATTCTTACCAACATGGCCTTGTTTGAGCTATCTAGCCTTTAGTTTGATCCCCTATCTCAGACCTTTTTGGAATCTCATGGTATCATTTCTTTTCTTAGCAAGTTCAAAGGGGTTGAATAGGATATCACCGAGGCCTTTGTAAACTCATGGAATAATGGCTATGTTGTTGTGCACAACCTCCATTTCAGATTTATTGTTAAGCTGATGGTTGAGGTGATAGAACTATCAGGTAAAGTACAGGTAGTGTGGAGTGATCACCATAACTAGGAACCTAAGCTCAAGGGCTTTTCAAATTATTCAAAAATTTTCAAGTGGAAGGGTGTTGTTGTTGAACATGAGTTATTGCCTACTCATTGGTCCATAGTAATTGTCCCGACTCTTTAGTATCTTACTATTGATGATCCTACCAAGCCTTTGTACATTTTCCATGTTGCTCTAGTTAATCATCTTAGGGGTTTTAATCCTATTAATATTCCTTATTTCCTTTATCACTCTATTAGATATTAAATCCATAATGCTAGGAGAAGAAAATCCCAAACCTCTCCTACTCACAAATGTCTCTTTGTTGTCATTTACCCCATGTTGAAGCCACCCTCCCACATACCATTGTTGCATCACCACTTCATTCCAATACTCCCCCGAATTCACCTACTCATAGCATGTTTCATTCCCCTCCCGAGTTTGATATCAATGAAGAGTCCCCAGTTACAAGGTAAAACAAACCCCTAACTATGAAATTTTTACCCGATTTTTCTCAAAGTGCATAGCCAAATTTTATGAGAGTTCACTCTAGTTCAGGAGGTCTACCCAGCTTAAGAAACCTAGGATTGATACCAGTCAGATCTCCCCTTACCACATTTTGGATGATGACAACGACGATCCTTGTATTACTACTCACAACAAAATCCACATTACCATCATCAGTAGCATCATCAATGCCATGGATAATATTAGTAATACAATCAAGCTGCTACTCAAGAACCATGCTAAAGATGCTCTTGCTAATGAAGATGTTATAGATGTTTAGGCCTAGATATTTTGAGTATACTGTTTGTTTTCATGCTAGGTTTCTCTCATACCTTTGGTCTTTTTATCCCCTATGTGGGACTTTGATCACTTATTTTAAGTTCTATAATACCCCTACGTGGGATTTTTTTAGTCCTATTTCCATTCTTGTGTAGGAATCTATTATAGTTTCTATAGAGATTTTTCCAGAAACCCCTGCGTGGGTATTTTGTTCTAGCTCCTTTGCAAGTTTTTTGAGTAGTAATCTCTTTAAGAAACCCTTGCGTGGGTATTGCTCAGATTGTAACCTTGTGTTTATGTCATCAGGCAACCATTCACCCTTCTCAGCTATTGTTTGGCCCTCTTCACTCTAGTTGTTGTTGGCCACTGTGCAGGCCTGTTTCATTTTATGCTACTATTTTAGCTATCAGTTTATGTACCTAGGTTTGGGGCCCATTTAAACCCTGTATTTAAGCAATTTTACCTACCAAAAAAAAAAAAATATTACAACACCATATTAATTGCCTAATAAATATTTTTTAGGGGTCTTATTCATAAACCTAATATTCTAGGATATCGTTTTTTTAAACAAGTTATATGTGGATTGTATTGGGGGCCACTTCCATCAAAAAACTAAAATATTACATTTGTTGTTATATCAATTAAACCATATCCATCATGTCTTTTTATTATCATTTTTTCATTTATTTTTCTATTAAATATACTATTTAACTTCCTCAAAGTTCTATATTACCAAAATCAACTCCTTGACATCATTCTAATTAAGAGATAAAATCTCACTTGGCCAGTTGCTTTCTAAAATTTGAATTTCACCAAGATGAATATCAATATTGCAATTAGCTAAATTATCTGCTACTCAATTTACTTCTTTATAAATATGCTCACACTTCCAAGATATTACCTCTAGCAATAGGTGATGAATATCAACAATAATATTATTTTTTATCTAGTCTCCACATCCATTTTTGTTAATAGCATTGATGATAATTTGTGAATCCCCTTAATTGAAATATATTTCCATCCTTTTTCTATTGCAATTTTAATCCTTGTAAGAAGTGCCCTAGCCTCTACATAGTTGTTAGTTGAATTTCCATATGATTTTGAGTAAGTGAGGATAATTTTGCCTTCACTATTTCTAAAAACACCACCTCCACCAACTTGTCAAATTTCCTTTAGAAGTACCATCAAATTAACTTTGATAAACCCAATTTTTGGACATTTCTATTTTACTTTACATCAAAGTAGATCCTTTGTTTCAATTCCATTATCACATATGAATCTTCCATGTATGTTCAAATCTCATGGGCAAGTTATTAGTACCTCTTTTTTGCACTTGAGACTTCCCATGATGAGCACCATATTTGTAGAAATTTTGCAAAAGAGGCAATAATATGGATCCAAACTTTGGCATGATTTTTATATTTATTTTTTAAAATTTTATTATTCCTTTCAAGCCATAAATTCCAACAAATAATTTCTCTAAATCCTCATATCCCAACTTGACTAAGTATCCACCATCCTTTGATAGATTCCAAATCATGTCATCCTTTCCTATAAAAATTGGCAAGTAAAGTTCTTGAAGCATATTTTAAAGTTTATTTACAATTTGTTTGAGTTTCTCTCCTTCAACTAGGTTACTAAAAGAAATATATTATCTAGAATTGTTGCTCATAGAAAATTCTTTAATCAAAATAAAATGCAAGATAACACAAGTTTGCACAATAGAATAAATTCTTTATTGATGAGGGGAGCCTACAAACTCCATTGTTACAAGCTTGGATTCTTGAATCCTTTTGATACAGTATTACAACAATTTAGGGTTCTCCAAAACCCTAAGAAGCAAGTTCGTGGTGTCCTTAAGCACGTCTTGATCCCAATAAGGTTGAGTGGGTTTTTCGTTATCCAGGATTGGGCCACTCCAAGTGTTGATGTAGTGCTCCTGATCTACACACAATGACACAAAAAATAGTTAGTAGTATATGAGAGGGCTCCATAGCATGAGGCCCTTTGTAAGAAATAATAAACAATAACTAAATATTGTAAGTAAAATGAACAAAAATAGAAAGCACATGCAATGAAATAAATAAATTTAGGGTTGATCTATTTTATCTCTTCACTATTTTTTGATGTGAAAAACCTAATGTAGATGTTTGGTACGACGATGCCCTAGCATCACTCGAAGACTAGGGGGACTTTAGGAGTAGGATAAAAAATGCTCGTGGGCACCTAGGACTGCAAAAAACACCTATGGGCACCTGTGACTGGTAGGGAGGCACTCGTGGGCACCTGGGACTAGTAAGGAGGCACCCGTGGGCACCTGATGTTGACAAGAATCACCCGTAGGCACTTGGCAGCTAATGGGGAAGTTTGTAGAAGTATATCGAATGAGGGTGAAGGATGCAATAGTAGAAATGGTGAATAAGGGATATGTAATGTGATGGATGGAGTGGGATTTAGGGTACAAAAGTCTTGGTAACAAGACTTAAGCACTTAGGTATTTCAGAGACTTAGGTTTAGCAAAAGACTTTGAAAACTCAAAATCAAGAATCAGGGAACTCAAGAAATCAAAAACTTAGGAAAATCAAGGGTTGAGCCATAAAAATGGTTCCTATTTATAATCTAACCTAGGGCATGCTAGGGTTTCAATGACACTAATCATGTGGCTGATATTAAAGCACATCTAAGGGTAGATAATAAATCTAGGGTGTGGCATGGATTAAGGTGGATGAACGGATGAGATTAGATGAAATATAATGGTTGGGATTAATTCACTTAAATAAATATATATTTATTAAACATATATTAAAATATAATATAAAATATTATATTTAAACATATATAAAATAAATATATATAAATAAATGTGAATAATATTCAAAAAATAATGAGAAATGAGAAATGAGAAATGGTGGGCAAATGGCTATGCTTTGGTGGTGGAAATTGTGGGAAAACCTGGATGGAAGGCAAATGGCTAGGATTTGGTGTCTACAGATACCCTTTTTGTACTGTGTTGCATGAAACACAATGCAGTATAAAAATACGAGACACCAAATCCTAGCCATTTGCCTTCCATCCAGGCTTTCCCACCATTTCCACCACCAAAGCATAGCCATTTGCCCACCATTTCTCATTTCCCGCCATTTTTTAAATATTATTCACATTTATTTATGTATATTTATTTTATATATATTTAAATATAATATTTTATATTATATTTTAATATATGTTTAATAAATATATATTTATTTAAGTGAATTAACCCCAACCATTAGATTTCATCTAATCTCATCCGTTCATTCACCTTAATCCATGCCACACCCTAAACTTATTATCTACCCTTGGATGTGCTTTAATCTCAGCCACACGATTAGTGTCGTTGAAACCCTAGCATGCCCTAGGTTAGATTATAAGTAGGAGCCATTTTGATGGCTCAACCCCTAAGTTCCCTAAGTTTTTGATTTCTTGAGTTCTTGAGATTCCTAATTCCTTGAGTGCCAAAGGCCTTGTAATAAGCTCTTTGTGCCCTAGCCCTATTCCATCCATCACATTCCATACCCTCGCTCACCATTACTACCACCACATCCCTCGCCCTCACCCGATCTACTTTTATAGACTTTCCCATCAATCACCAAGTGCCCACAGGTACTTCTTGTCAACACCAAGTGCCCATGGGCACCTCCCTACCAGTCCCAAGTGCCCACGAGTACCTCCTTACTAGTCACAAGTTCCCACAAGCATTTTATACAGCTACAGGTGCCCGTAGGTATTTTATACTCCTATTCCTGAAGTCTCCCTAGCCTTCGAGCGATGCTAGGGCATCACTGTACCAACCATCTGCATCATATCACACATCAGAAGACAATGAAAAGGTAAAATAGATCAACCCTAAATTTATTTATTTCATTACATGTGTTTCTATTTCTATCCATTTTATTTACAATATTTAGTTAGTATTTTTATTATTGCTTATAGAGGGCCTCACGCTATGGAGCCCTCTCATATACTACTAACTATTTTTTATGTCATTGTGTGCAGATCAGGAGCACTACATCAGCATCTAGAGTGGCCCAATCTTGGATAATGAAAAGCCCACTCAACCTTGTTGGGATCAAGACGCGCTTGAAGACACCATGACCTTGCTTCTTAGGGTTTTGAAGAACCCTAAATTATTGTAATATTGTATCAAAAGGATTCAAGGATCCAAGCTTGTAACAATGGAGTTTCTAGGCTCCCCCATCAATAAAGAATTTATTCTATTGTGCAAACTTGTGTTATCTTGCATTTTATTTTGATTAAAGCATTGTCTGTGTGTGTTGCATTTTGCATATTTCAAATGGCGATCATGGTGGGACCCCCTAAGGGTTTCTATTTATGATCTATTTTACTAATTTGTTTTCTATTTTCTATCATCTTGCAAGTTTTTTAGAAGCACAAATTTCATAGTTTTCATTGGATCTAGGGTTTTTGAAGTCTGCAAAAGTTTGCAGAAGGTGCACGAAGCGCCCAACGACATCCGAGGGCAATCCAAAAATACCCAGAGGTATTTACAACCATCCAGAAGCACCCATGGGTATCTCAGAAATGTTCAGAAGTGCCCAGAGGCATTTATAGAGAGTTAGGAACAAAAACATAGGCTTTCCAGTAAGTCTACGACTTAAAACCCTAGTTTTCTACTTTACGTATTTTGAGTATCTTCTGTATTTTTTAGATTTTGAACAATAAAATGAATCATCATTAAGAAATATGGAAATGAATGCATATTAGTTTTGCATTTTAGATCTGCATTTCATCCTCATATTCAGATTAGGGTTTTTGTTTTCTGAGTGTAAACTACTGCATTTTGTGTGCATTTGAACTGTAAATTGCATAACTTAGTGTTGCATTTTAGGGTTAGAGACAATTCTCTTTCATCTATCTAAGTTGGAACAATATTGGATTTGCCAAAAGTATCCCTACCAGTTGGGTGATTCCAGGTAGAGGGGTGGATGAACCCTCCGGTTGCTATTTAGGTAGGGGGTCTTAAGCGGTGTACTTCACACCCTTTGGAGAACTTGGCAATATTTTGTTGGCTTCTGATTTAGGTTTATGAAATTAATTATTTTTAACATTGTTTGCATACAATAGAAAACATAAAACCTTAAAAAGAATTCACACACATCACGATCCATGCAAAATAGTAGTGGTTGGATTTCATCACCAACCATTGCTTGAGATTTGGTGATGGTGGCATTCATCTCCATCCACCAATATCTACCCTTAGACACCTTAGGAATACCCCCGAGCAAACTTGTTGGATTTCATCACCAACAAGAATCTCATTGTCCTACCCTAGCCATAGTTTTTCACCTTTGTTTCATTAAAAGAGATTAGAAAATCAAAACACACAAAACTGGCACATAAAAATGAACATACATTAAAAGGAGATAATTAATGAATGAGGTAAGCCACATTGATTGAGACTTAGCATTGTTTGTTTATTTCCTTAAGCATTCCAGTTTTGTGTTACATTTGGTATTTTAATCTACATCTTGATTTATTTTTGCTTATGGTATTAACTCGTAATCAAAAGAAAGCAATAATTCAAGAAAAATTAATGGAACCTTCATCCACATTCCCCACCACTTCAGTGGTAGATACCCTGAATGTGACACATAGGTAGATTTATCTGTAGGTCCCTCACATTCCTTGCCATCCACAACCTTCCATATGGCCATGCCCCAAGAGGAGCCATCCTCTCCCACTATCAACCACCACATCACCCATATAGACATGGCTAGAGTAGAAGCCTTCATGAAGTCTTCTAACTATGTCTTAGAGTCTATCCCCAACTCACCTAGATAGGAATCTACTCTACAACAAGAACCTATCTATTCCTAGCCACCACCTACCTTTACCTAGGTGTATACTAACCCTCTCTTTGAGGCATCAGTTGCACCTTCCCAGGCATCCATTCCCCAACCTTCCTGTGCTCCTAGCACATCATATACTTCCACTTACACCAATCCTTTGTTTGAAGCACATGTGAATGTTGCTTCACAAATCCCAACCTCCCAAGTCACCATGCCTAGTGTGACTTGCTCCCAAACCACATCTTCCATACCCTCTACCTCCATACCCTTAGCCTCTGATAGAGAAATCAGTGAGGTATGGGATTATCTAAACAAATTGCTTAGACAACATCAAGATGCTCAACAACAAGTACAGGTTAACCCTAAACCTTTACATACCTCTACTCAGACTCCCCTTATCAACCAGGGTCCATCATGGGCACCACAGTCTTCTATGGTCTCTATCCCTATTCCCCCATCTAGCCATACCATTACCCATCCTATTCCAATTGGCCAGCCTAGCCATAACCCTCATCCATCAACATCATTTCATAATTCCCCATCATTTCATCATCAATATCCTATTCATCACATTCCATCTCATTCACCAAATCATCAATATCAATCTCCTCATCATCTAGTCACTCCACAACATTTCTCCACTCCACCACAAGCTCATCAGGTAATTCAAGGCTTTCACATTCCTAAGGAAGACCCTAGAATCAAGGCCATGCAAAAACAAATAGATCAATTGATGCAATTCACTCCTAGATTTTCAAATTAGAAACCAACCTTACGCCAATTGATCAAACAACCAATTCATCCTTTGGTACCAACCCCGCCATACCCGATAGATTTTACGATACCCAAGTTTGACAAATTTAAGGGAACTAAGGATCCCAAAGAACATGTGAGCACCTTTGTTCATGCATGCTTCAGAATTCAAGATGATAATGCTCTCATGCTTTGGATTTTTCCTCAAACATTAGGAGGAGATGCCATAGAATGGTACAATCAATTGCCAACCCATAGTATTTATACATTTGACCAATTGATTGAGCAATTCTTTGATCGCTTTATCCTAAATGTCAAAAATAAGATCTCATTATCTGACGTCTATGCCTTAAGACAACAAGATGATGAATCTATCTATGATTTTGGGAACCGTTGGAGGGTTATCATCACAAAATTGCCATTCACCCTACCAATGGATGAGCTAATTAAGCTATTCACCAAGAGTTGCTTAAAACCCATCTCTTGGATGCTCCAACTAAGAACTTATCAATCCTTTGAAGAAGCTTTAGCTCAGGCTAGTGTCATTGAGGATATCAAAATCCAAGAAGGCATCATTAAGCCTAAGAAGAAAGAATGGCAAAACAAGGGCCAATACAAAAGCAATTATTTAGGCCAACAAAAATCATCACAGGCTACCCCAACCACCCAATCCAATCAAGTCAATCAAGTGGTCATGAGCCAACCGATAATGGCTCAACAACAACTTGTGCAACAAGTACCACAACAAATTTCCTATCATGCGGTCCCCTCAACAACACAAGCTCCAACAATTCAAAACATAGTGCCAACTATGGAAAACCATCCCCAACGATAGTTTATCCAACAAAATTACCAATATACCCCATTAGATGAGTCCTATACCTCTCTTTTTAGAAGGCTATATGAGACAAATAAACTTGCTCTACCCGACATTAGACCAGATGATCCTACCAAATATAGTAAAAATTATCGAGAATACTTATTTTACCCTTATCATAGGCAAAATGGGCATGACATCAACAATTGCCATGTGTTCAAAAATGTAGTCCAAGACCTCATTGACTTGGGGGCAATTAAAGTTAATAGCCCTCTTGCTCAACAAAACCAAGACCTTGGTATATTTTAGACACCACTTCCTCATCACGAGGAGGTGCAACCAAATGTAGAGGGAGTTAACACTAAAACTCCCCCTAACCAAGTCAATCATATCCAACAATACCAAGGGTTTGTAGGGGCCATTCATGTGGTCACTAGAGGTCAATGGAATAATCAACAAAGGCAACAACCTCAAGCAAGTGTCTCACAACCATCTACATTGCCACCCATCCAAGTTTCCCCAATTCCATCATCACCCATTCATATACGAGTCAATCAAATCCATCAAATCCACCCATCAATCATCCACCCCGACCAATCATCTCATTGAGTAGCCGATTAACCACAAGTTTGAAAATGGCATCCACCAAATTATCAATATATGAGCTAATCCAACAATATCCCCCACATTAAGAGGCATTAATGGAAATTCTAAAATCCATTGAATTACAATCGCAAGATCCTAATACCTTCAACAACTTTATGGGGAGCATTCAAACATGCATGGAGCCCTCCATCACATTTTATGACTTTGAGATTAAGCCAATATCATCAGGATCAGTAGACCCTCCATTGCATATCATGGCTCTAATTGACAAGAAACCTTTCAAGAGAGTCCTCATTGATACCGGTTCCTCTATCAACATTATCACCACATCCACTCTCCATCATTTAAACCTTCCTCCATCTCACATCACCAAATCATCCTTCACCCTCAAAGCATTCAATGATGCTTTGTGTTCCATAATTGGCACTATTATTTTACCCATCAAAGTAGGGGCTAAAATATTGCACACAATGTTCCACATCTTGGAAGGATCCATGGCATATAATGTACTCCTTGGAAGACCTTGGATGAGGGAAATGAGATGTGTCCCCTCCATTTTACATCAATGCTTGAAATATGTTCATGAGGGACAAGTACATTGCATACCAGTGGACGTCGAGCCATTTAAGTATTGCAATCTCATCTCAAATCCTTATGAGTCCATGCTCCCTTCCACTCATATTTTCATATCACCATCATCCAATCCATCCACCACTTCACCAATCTCTTCATCAAAGGATCCCATTCCTGAAGAGCTCCCCATCACCAATCCTCATCAAACCTCCATATCCTCATCATCATCATCCGTGACTACATGCACATGTGGTCATAATCAGTCCACATCATCAACATCATTACCATCCACTTCATCATCATCATCCATTATCCAACAACCTTCCCAAGCCAATCCATCATCATCACCTAATGTCTCACAAGTCGAATTGATGGATTGTGAGATACCTCCATTTCCACCATTTCTTGATCCATCGCCTAAACATGATCCTCCCATATCATCCCAAGTCGAAGTCCATCTCACTAATCCTGGTATTGGTGAATACATGGTCGATGACATCACCATCACACCCCTCACCATTCCTAGTGCTAAGGATTTTGGTCACCCACGTGACCAACCTTTGGCAATAGGAGCAGTCTACAATATGGGTTCAACTCCAAATAGCATTAATTTTGTATATGGGGGTATTGATTCTTCATCAAGTCCACCACCCATAGAAGAGCCCAAAGAACCAAAACTTGCCAATATTTCAAACATGTTGGGATTCCCATCTCGATACTTCCACATTATCAATTGGCAAGGCCATGGCCTAGGATTGCATGAACAAGGCGTGCATCAACCTATCGATGTTCCATATCAAGAGGTGCACGACCATTTAGGTCTAGGTTTCCACCCACTTCCTACCACCTCTTCTTTTGAACAAGCCTTCCAAAGGCTTAACCTCAATTCAGAAGAAGATGCCCTCCATCCCGATAATTTTGATGATGACATCTATGAAGAATTTGAGCTTATGTCGATAATTTTAGATGAATCTGAAGAAGAATCGGAGCCCATCATTCCCCATTCTAAACAAGATGAGTTTTATCTCAACATGTTCCCCATCCATGAGCCCATATTTCACTTGCTTCTTCCACAAGAGTGAGCCACCCCTACCGGTGAACCTCCACCTCCATTCCATTAAGCCATTCCATAAGCCAACTTGTAACATATGTACATAATTCAAAATAGTGGTTTTCACCACTACCAAAAACAAAAAATAAATAAAAATAAATCAAAAATCAAAAACATGTTTGCTTTCTTTGCATTACATATGTAAATACATCATTTAATAAAACATGTTTTGTGTTGCTTGTTGTTGTTTAGGTTAACCAAGCTCCTAGCACCGATCCTTAGGTTCCATCCATTCCATCCAACCTTGTCCACCTTGCCCATAAGTCAACATGAATCCTGTTGATTTATTCACCCCGCTTCGTAATCCATACGATCCGGCTAAGCCAATTCCAATTGACATAAGCCTCATTGATATGGACCGGATTTCCTCACCTCCAACCTTTGCCGAGTTTGTCTTGTCTGAGGAATTGTTAAGGGCTTCCACCAACTACATTCCTCCATCCCCTCCACCTTCACCTTCACCTTCACCTTCGGATCCTGAGGTTTTCCAAGTAGATATAGATGAGGATAAGCCAGAAGAGTTTGATGACATCTTAGATGATATTCATCTGATCCCTACACCCCATCAACTTGAGGAAGGTTCCCACATGTCTATTGAAGATACCATCGATGTGGACCTTAGTTCAGACAAAGACAATCCCCAAATTTTCAAGCTTGGCAAAAGCTTATCACCCGATGAACAAGAGCAATTCATTGCTCTCCTCAAGAGGAAGAAGGATATATTTGCATGGTCCTACAAGGACATGCCTGGTCTAGACCCTAGTTTAGTTGTCCACAATCTCACCTTACAACCTGATGCTAAGCCGGTCAAACAAAAACTGAGGAGAATGCATCCTACCATGGCCCTCATGGTAAAAATAGAGCTTCAAAAACTCCTAGACATGAACTTCATAGTTCCTATCGATTATCCTGAATGGCTCTCAAACATGGTACCCATTCGTAAGCCTAACAGGGTGATACGTGTATGCACTGACTTTCGAGATCTTAACAAAGTGTGTCCTAAGGATGACTTCCCTCTTCCAAACATCGATACTCTTGTTGATACCTGCGCTAGCCATGAAATGCTTTCACTCATGGATGGTTTTTTAAGATACAACCAGATTCGAATAAATCTTGATGACCAACACAAAACAACATTCACTACACCTTGGGGAACTTTTTGTTACAAGGTGATGCCCTTTGGCCTCAAAAATGTAGGTGCCACTTATCAACGTGCCATGACATACATTTTCCATGACTACATGCATAAGATTATCGAAGACTATGTGGATGATCTCTTGGCTAAATCCAAAACTCGACAAGAACATATTGGTGTATTGGAGAAAGTTTTTGACCGACTCCTAGAGCATAATGTAAGGTTGAATCCCAAGAAATGTGTCTTTGGTGTTACCTCGGGTAAACTTCTAGGATTCATTATCTCCAAAAGAGGCATTGAGGTGGACCCTAACAAGGTCAAGGCTATCCTAGAGATGCCTCCCCCAACTAACTTAAAGGAATTGCATAGTTTACAAGGAAATATCCAATCAATCCATCATTTTATTGTGCAAATTTCTGAAAAATGTAGGCCATTCAATCACCTACTACAAAAGGGGGTGCCATTCTCTTGGATAGATGAATGTCAAAAAGCCTTCGATGACATTAAGCAATACCTAGCTTCTCTGCCAGTCTTAGCTCCTCCTCGTTCGGGGGTCCCATTTTATCTTTATATCTCAGCAATAGATTTTGCATTAGGGACAATGCTTGCACAAAAGAATGAACAAAATCGAGAGCAAGTTATCTACTACATTAGTCAAACATTGGTAAGCTATGAAACTAAATACGCTTATGTAGAAAAATTGTGCTTAGCAATGGTTTTTGCCACTAAGAAACTTTGACATTATATGCTTAGCCACACAACTTATGTCATAGCTAGAGAAAATCCTCTGCGTTACATGATGTCCCGCACTTAAAATAACACCCACACCGCTAAATGGATAATGCTCCTTACTGAATTTGACCTAGAATTCATTAGCCAAAAATCCATTAAAGGTCAGGTAATAGCCGATCAACTTGCGGAAGCTCCACTACCTAGTGATCATCCTTTGATTATTGAGCTCCCAGATGATTCGGTATTTGTTATCACTGAACAAGAAGAAGATGTCATTCTAGAGGAAGACGTCGATATCACACTATTATTTGATGGCTCTAAGTGCATGAAAGGTCAAGGTGCCAGAGTCATATTTCACACACCACAAGGGGTACCTATCCCCTTGTCATTCAAACTAGACTTCCAATGCACAAACAAAACTACAGAGTATGAAGCCTTAATCTTAGGTCTTCAATCAGCTATAGCTATGAGCATTAAGCATATTAGGATATTTGGTGATTCTCAACTTGTTGTAAAGAAAATCAATGGAGAATACCAATGCAAAGAACCTACCATTAAGCTTTATCATGAAGTAGCAATGAAGTTGCTCTCTAAGTTTGATTGGTATGAAATCAATAGTTTGCCACGTTCGACTAACATATTTGCAGATGCGATGGCCTCCCTTGGATCATTGATTCCAAAAGACTCCTTTGGAGAGGTACAACCCCTTATCATTTCAACGGTCTCTAAATCTGCAATTTCTTATGCTGAGTCAAAAGATGAAAAGGATGTTTGCTTTATCCAATCGGATTCATATGAGCCTTGGTCAAGCCAAATAGTAGCCTTTCTCAAGTTTGGAACACTCCCATCTGATATATCTCAGACTACCAAATGCACTTTCAAGAAAAAGGTAGCCCATTTTGTTCTTTTGGGGGACGTGTTGTATAAACATGGTTATGATGGAATCCTCCTTCATTGTCTCGAGGCTAGTGAAGCTCAAAGAGCCATAGCTGAAGCCCATGATGGTACTTGTGGTGGTCATTTTAGTGGAATGGCCATTGCAAAGCGTATTCTATGCATGGGTTATTATTGGCCCATAATGGAACGTGATTGTTGCACCTATGTTAAACATTGCAAAAAGTGTCAAGAACATGCTAATCTAACTCATGTACCATCACAAGATTTACAACCCATTCAAAGCCTTTGGCCCTTTTCACAATGGGGCCTAGATCTAATTGGAAAAATTTCACCTCCTTCCTCGGGACAACATACTTTCATCATCACAACCACTGAATACTTCACAAAGTGGGTTGAGGCAATTCCTCTAACCAGCATGACAGGTCCAAGAATTGTGGAGTTTATCCTCCATCACATCATTTGTCATTTTGGTATCCCCTCAAAAATCATTTCAGACAATGGCAAGTCTTTCAAGAACAAGGATGTTCGAGCACTTTGTGAGAAATACAATATTCAACATAGTTTCTCGACTCCTTATTACCCACAAGCAAATGGACAAGCTGAAGCTTCCAACAAGACCTTAATTGCTATTCTCAAGAAACTTGTCAAAGAAAATCATAAATATTGGCATACACAAATTCCCTTGGCATTATGGGCTTATCGAACAAGCATCCGCATGCCTATAGGGGCAACACCATTTTCATTGGTCTATGGAGTCGAAGCAATCATACCTCTTGAGCTCGAGATCCCTTCCTTGCAAATTTCTTTGCAAGAATTCATAGATGATGACACTTCTAGACAAGCACATCTTGACCAACTCACACTTCTTGATGAGAGGTGAGTCAATGCTTTAGAGCATTTACGAGTTTACCAAGACCACCTCAAACGTGCTTACAATGCCAAAGTTCATCTACATGAATTCCAAGTAGGAGATCTTGTCCTTAAAGAGAATCAACAAAACACCAATGCATTGCCGCATCTTCATGACAAATTCATGGCTAATTGGTTAGGTCCATACATAATTACACAAAGAGTGGGTAATGGTACTTATAGACTTGCCAGTCTAGAGGGAGAGGAAGAATCCGAACCACTTAATGTTATACACTTGAAAGTATTCTATGCATGATATGATTACTATATATGTATATGTATACATGGCTAATACACAAAAACATTTGCATACATTTCATTCATAACATTGCATTTCACTTGCATTTACATTTCATTCAAAACAATGCATTCACCCACATCACATACATTCACATTCCACATTTCATATAGGGATCATTTATTCAAGGTCTTAATTGGTCCAACAAAAGTCATGTTGCCTTAATCAGGGGCACCTTCACAATGTCATCCACACAATTTCACAAAGTCAAATTGTCATCCACACAAGCCATATTCACAAAGTCCTAGGTGTTTTCGATCACTCAACCACTCCTAGTGTTTTAAGAAACCTCCAAAAAACATGTCGAGTTCTTTTAGGACCATAACACATCTTACACTAAGAAAATCTTGAGTTTGGGAATTGATTCCAAAAATATTCTTGAACCAAGCACAATTTTCACATCTTAAAAACATCTTGTGTCAAAGAGGGATAACACCATCCTTGGTAGGAACCTTGAAGTGAAAAGGGTCATCCTTGCTAGTCCCATCATGCAACATAGTCCATAAGAATAGTGGTTTGCACCACTATCACAATTGCTTCAAATTCAAAAGATAGAGTAGTAAGGATAGGGTACAATTCTCATCACACTTAGGTTGAGAATCTGATTCCCCAAAGCTCTAAACCTTTTACATCACACACCACTGATCATTGGGTTGTAAGGATCGTACTACCTTTCCAGTCAGATGGTTAGGTAGTCATCCCCAAAATTCAAGAAATAAAAAATAAAATCATGGACTATGGAGTTAGCCTCCATCGGAGCTATAGACGCTTGACTGGCAATGGAGTACGCTCATGCATGGTGACATGTCTCTTTTAAAAGAGACCTCTGACCGCTCATACGAACAAGCTAGCCTCTTGGTTTCAACCATAATAGGTTTACCCAATTTACTCAAGATGAGTTAATGAACTCACTTGCACACACATTGGTTCTTGATTGTCTCGGGTCATTACCTTGCTCTTGATTTGGTAAATGAATTCACTGCACACACATTTGGTCCTAGAAGGATTAGATAGTTTTAGTGGGTTTGTTTGATGCCACTAGGATGTTTGAGTCTCCGTAAAACAAGCATTTTCCATATCAACATCCATATCTTCTTCCATATCAACATCCATATCTTCTTCCATGTTAACATCCATGTCACTTCATAAGTCATTCATCCCATAAGCCACCAAGTCTGGTGCCCCTGATTAAACAATAATGCCAAAAAAAGGGTCAAGCAAAGATCTAAACCATAAATGATCATTAGCACATACCATCTTGCATAAATCATCCATAACATCTCATATGCATTAGTCATAAACATAAACATGCATTCCAAACATTCCACAAAGCATTCACACAAAAATATAACACAAAAGTAAAAGCCATGTATATATATATAAATATCGCATGTACAATGAGTGCCAAATGGCTACATACAATGGAGCACCAAGGCTCATATACAAAAAGTGCATCTAAGCACTAGCTACATCCTCCAAGAAGACCCTTGTGACCTAGATAGAAGGAGTCCTAGACCTAGAGGTATGCCTAGACTCGCTATGCCTAGCACCCTCGAATACAGATGAGGTTGGAGGATCAGGAAGTGGAATATGATGTTCCATCAACCTATCCTCCAATGCCTCGATATACCTATGCCGAGATCGAAGGCGTCGTATGTCGACCTCATGTCGGTGCTCCCTCTCTGCTAGCTCTACCTAGAGCCTCACAATCCTCGCATCTCGCTCTACCACCTACTGCTCTAGTTGTGCCCACTCCTCCTCACTCCGGCTTGGGGTGCATCTAGAACCTCCTCAACCTCCTCTCCATCTCCACCATCTCCCCCAACCTCGGGAGTCTATTGAGCAGCACCCTTCATCTTCCACATCCAACTATCAGATCAAAGGCACCACTACCTCTTATAGGCATCCTAAGTCCCCTCACCTTGAGTCTCCTAGGGACCCTCATCCTGAGTGCCCTCATCCCTTGACCTCTCCACCACCATCACCATCAGCTACTCTCTAAGGTGGCATCCATGGTGGCTGAGCCATAAACCATGCATCATACTCCATAGTCATCCCCGCATCCTCCACATTCAAGATATCCATCCCCTCATCATCCTCCAAAGCGACCCTCCATGACTCCATGCAAGGAAGCCTGATCTCCTCTCGATGTCTCCTATACCGCACAGGCTCCTCAGGAACATCCTACCTCAACCCAAATTGGTGGAGCACTCACGAGAACTGGAAGTACTCCACCTCACTCCAATGCCTACCAACCACCCATCTACCCTACCGCACCCACCATAGATGCTCCCCATCCTCAATCCACTAGGCACCCAACCATGGCCTCCATACCACTTGGGTGGATGTCAATCCCACCCACAACTCTCGGTACCACTGAATCATCCTCACTAGATGACTCAACTGCACCTCCTCCACCAATGCCCATCGCCTAGCATAGGGCTGCTCCCTCCCAAAATCCTCCACAAGTAAGCCCTCTGATCGAGCAACCCTAAAGTGCTCCCATCCCCAACATTACAACAGTAAGCTGCACCCCAATCCCTTCTGCCCCCACCTCATCACATCATAAAGCTCCTGGTACACCTACACTAATAAGGCAGGAGCCCATGCATACACCTACCTCATCGTGAGCATATCGCTCACCACCCCTATCAGGTTCCAAGGGAACCTACACTCAGTACTATTCAGGGCCATAATGTTGGCCAACATGAACATCACCAATGCCTAGAGTGGGTCTAACTCCTTGTCCACATACATGGACAAATAAGGTATACCCTCGCTCTCCACCTTCACCCCTCCCATGCATCCCCAAACATCCGCATCATATTTGTCTTCTAACTGAGCCCAACCTCAACATAGATCCCCTCCATCGATACCTTGAGGATGCGATATACATCCTCCAAGGTAACAGTCACCTCACCCATAGGGAGCTAAAATATCCCCCTATCTACATCCCACCTCTCTACTAAAGTGGAGAGGTACCCCTCATCCGCCCTCACCACATCCAGTCGGGCTACCTCTGCTAGCCCCACCATCTCCAATAGCTCCCACTCATCCTCCATAATCACCTTCCTCATCCCGGGGATATAAGGTGAGAACCGGTGTCGAGCCTCCAAAACTATAAGTTGTAGCACAACACAAAACATTTTTTAATAAGTTGTTCAAAATTTCAAAAAAAAAACAAAAAATTTGCACAATACAAAAAGCATCAACAATGGGTTACCTCAGCCACTCGTGCTCCATCCATAGCCTCGACCTCCACACTAGCTCCCTCCACCGCCATAGCTTCGTGCTCCAAATGCCTCACCTCTTTCCTCCTCACTCACCCTTCACTCCTTAGACGCAGCTTCTCAAACTCTTTAGATGCACAAATGAGCTTGAAACTCACCCAACAAGCTATTTATAGTTGTTTCAGGTGGCTTGAGGCACCCATGGGCATTTCCTGGCACACTGAAGCACCTGTGGGTGTTTATGCAAATCGTAGGTGCTTGTGGGTATTTCGCATCAGCATTGACAAAAGCCAAATCAGCACAAAATAGTAGTTTCCCCCAACCAAATCATTCCAAATTTCACTCACCAATGCATTTCATCATTTTATCAAGTTTTGTGAAGATTCCAACTGATTTGGATGCATAAATCTCATTTGCGACCACATTGACCAAAATTCACCAAACAGATTTCAAAAGTGCCTCAAAACGGTCCAAATCTTCACAAAATGATGATCATCAATATTTTCATCATCCACACATCATCTCCACTTCATTTCACATCATCATTTACATATTTTCCAAGTTCAAGTAACATGCAAGTGAATCTTGTATCTAGTGGGTTATTCTACACACTTGGTGATTGTAGTGATTTGCATCCATGCAATTCAGTAATATGAATAGCTTACCATAAGGACACTTGTCCATGATCATCATCACTTATCTCCTTGATTGAAATCATAATCATATTTGGTATTTCCTCATATTTAGAGTGAAACATTACCAAGAACAATTTGCACAACAACTATCATTGATGTCCTTTTCCATGGGGCAATAAAACATGGATAATTAATATCATAATCACTCATTAAAATCTCCTTAACACCTAAGAGATAGGCACTAGCTAGGATGATTGGTTCCAATTGTGTAAATTATTCTACATTCACTAGCATATCATCCAAGGTTGACTCCTTTTCCTTTGCATCATCATTTTTGCATATTAATGATGCCAATAAGGCATTTTCTTCAAGCATTGAATCACCCCAAATTTGGGGCAACCACATTTGGTTTTGATCCTCCCACAATGGGATACATCTTACATGATCATGGCATCTACACTTGAAAAAACCCCCCTTTCCACCATTGGGGTAAAAATGGTATCACATTTTACATCATTCATATCATCCTCATCACCTCACATTTGCATAAAACCCTTCATCTATTGGGACAAAAATAGACACATCATATCACATTTTTCACCAACCCCCTTCCCATCATTGGGGTAAAAATGGTATCACATCATTCATTATTTGCACAAATTTTTCAATTGGTGAATGAGGCTATGGATGAATCTCACGAGCCAATAGAAAAACCTACAAGGTGATAGAAAATAAAAAACAAATTAGTAAAACAAATCATAAATAGAAACCCTTAGGGGGTCCTACCATGATCACCATCTAAAATATGCAAAATGCAACACACACAGACAATGCTTTAATCAAAATAAAATGTAAGATAACACAAGTTTTTACAATATAATAAATTCTTTATTTATGGGGGGAGCCTAAAAACTCCATTGTTACAAGCTTGGATCCTTGAATCATTTTGATACAGTATTAAAATAATTTAGGGTTTTTTGAAACCCTAAGAAGCAAGGTCGTAGTGTCCTCAAGCGCATCTTGATCCCAACAAGGTTGAGTGGGATTTTCATTATACAGGATTGGACCACTCCAAGTGTTGATGTAGTGCTCCTTATATGCACACAATGACACAAAAAATAGTTAGTAGTATATGGGAGGGATCCACAGCATGAGGCCCTCTATAAGCAATAATAAACAATAACTAAATATTGTAAGTAAAATGAATAGAAACATAAATCACATGCAATGAAATAAATAAATTTAGGGTTGATCTATTTTACCTCTTCGCTATTTTTTGATGTGAAAAACCTAATACAAATATCTGGTACGACGATGCCCTAGCATCGCTCGAAGGCTAGGGGAACTTCAACATTAGGAGCACAAAATGACTGTGGGCACCTACAGCTACAAAAAATACTCATGGGTACCTATTACTGGTAGGAAGGCACCCATGGGCACCTGGGACTGGTAAGGAGGCACCTATGGGTACCTAGTGTTGACAGGAAGCACCCATGGACACTTGGTAGCTGATGGGGAAGTCTGTAGAAGTAGATCGAAAAAGGGCAAAGGATGCGGTGATAGAAATGGTGAACAAGGGATATGGAATGTGATGGATGGATTTGGATTTAGGGCACAAAAGGCTTGGTAACAATACTTAAGCACTCAGGGAATTCAAGGACTTAGGGTTAGCAAAAAACTTCAAAAACTTAGAATCAAGAATCAGGGAACTCAGGAAATCAAAAACTTAGGAAACTCAGGGGTTGAGCCATCAAAATAGATCCTATTTATAATCTAACCTAGGGCATGCTAGGGTTTCAATGACACTAATCATGTGGCTAATATTAAAGCACATATAAGGGTAGATACTAAATATAGGGTGGCATGGATTAAGGTGGATGAACGGATGAGATTAGATAAAATATAATGGCTAGGATTAATTCACTTAAATAAATATATATTAAAGTATAATATAAAATGTTATATTTAAACATATATAAAATAAATATATAAATAAATGTGAATAATATTTGGAAAATGATAGGGAATGAGAAATGGTGGGCAAATGGCTATGCTTTGGTGGTGGAAATGGTGGGAAAACTTGGATGGAAGGCAAAATGGCTAGGATTTTGTGTCTACACTCATATTAATATTCTTTGATATTTGGACCTTTACATGCTAGGCATGCTTGAGCCAATGGTTGCCATTTCGATATAGAGATAAGAGGACAAAATTTCAACCAAGAATTAGACCAAAAATTTGCATAACTTACCTCATTAACTAACCATCTAATATATTTATTTATCAATAAAAAATAATCTAATATGAAATTCTATGTTAATGATACTTTGGGTAGGGTTATTTTCCTAAATAATTTAATTACATCAAGAGAATATTTTTACCCAATTCTTTCCTTGATCTCTGAATAATCTCCACCCAAGATTTACCTCTAATTCCAATTTTATAAGTTTATAATTCTGCAAGTCTTCTCCTCTAATATTCTTTCCTTTGTAAACCCTCTCCCACTTACAAAGAGGATACCTAAATTTTTACTCAAAACCTTCCCATAGAAAGTATCTTTGAATTTTATCAATTTCTAATGTTATAGCTATAGGCAATCTTGAAAGTGACATCTTATAAATAGGGATAGATTGCAATGTAGTATTTATGAGTTGTAGCCTTCCTGCCATGATCAGGAACCTACCTTTCCAACCTACAAAACAAGCTTTCATTCCATCCAAAAAAGATATCCAAAGACCATTTTTATTTATTTTATGAGATAAATGAGTACCCAAGTAGGTTGAATGAAAATTTTAATTTTAAACCTTTAAATACTCACAATAATTTGTTCTAAAACTAGGGTAGTATTAATGAAAAATCCTAGATTTTGTTGTATTAACCAACTATATAGTAACCTTATCATAGCATGATAATATTGATTTAAAATCCATGGCCTCACTAACTCATGGATAGCCCAAAAGAAAAGTATCATAAAAAAATTGGAGATGAGATTCAAAGGGAACATTTTTTGCAACTTGAATACATTTTATTTCTCCTTCCATTTTTGCCTTTAAGAAATCTCTCCCTAATGCTTTTGCAAGAATAATAAATATATAAGAATATAGTGAATCAACTTGACGAAGTCCATGTGATGACTTGAAGTAACCAATAGGAAAACAATTTATCAAAATAGAAAATTTTGCAATGCAATAATATCATTTAATCCATTCATACCAACTATAATAAAAGCCAAACTTTATGAGAATAACATACAAATTTTTTTAGAAAACCTTATCATATGTTTTGTTCATATCTAATTCCATAAGCATACCTAGTTTTCTCAATGAATGAAGAGAATGTATGGCCTCATATACAATAAATATACCATCAAGAAATTTTTTACCATGAATAAAACCACCTTGTTCCATTGAAATAACACAACCAAGAATTCCATTCAACCTGTTTGCCATACTTTTAGAAATGACCTTGTAAATCATATTACAAAGGCTTATTGGAAAAAAATTATCAAAATATTTTGTCTTGCATTTATTGGGAACCAACATAATAAAATTGGCATTGATATCACTTATTATAGCCTTCCTTTTCTAGGCCTCTTAAATCATAACCAATATATCACTCTTTAATAAATCCTAAATTTTTTGAAAGAAAATTGTAGGAAATCCATTGGGGCTAGGTGCCTTGTTAGGATGGAAAGAGAAAATTATTTCATGGATCTCCTCCATAGACATATTCTTCATCAAGATTTTATATTTTATTTGTGTGATAATTGATGGAATATTTTACAAAAGCATATCTTGTGTGTCTTTATCTTGCATAGTATCTAGCAAAATATTTTTTAATTGCTTCCTTATATCTTCTATGTCCTTAATAATTTTTTCCATCTACAGTTAAAATATTTTTAATGTGATACAAAAAATTCACTATAGCATGATTTTTTTGTATTTTTATCTCCTTTATTGAGCCATTCCTCTCTAGGGTTCTAGAATATGACTCCTTTTTCAATGCATTATGATAATCAGAAAGTAATTATTTTTCTTTTACATAAGAATCCTAATCCATTCGAAAATTGATTAGACATTTTTCGCAGGACTGCCCAAACTTCCGAACTCATTTCGGCCATATCTCACTCATCCGGACTCGGATTGAGCTAAAATTTTGAGGGTAGATGCCTGAAAAACCCTAGAACGTCTCCACCAATTTTCATATCATTTGGAGCAACACATATCCTAGCGCATCCCTATGTGTGAACGATATATTTGGCAAGCGACTATGCGAGGGTTTCATCTGGGTTGAGTGCAAGCAGCTCCAGAGGTTGGTTTTTAGGGCCTTCGGGCCCTAGAGGACCAATATTTTTGTGGTTTATGCTCAATATTTTAGTAGGAAATGTTGCAGGGGATACAATATGGGTTAGAAATTTGTCTTTCAATAGATCATACTATGAACTTGAGTGACAACGGCTTCCAATTTGCTGCACAAAAGAAAAGTGAAAACCATACCTTTCCACGACATCTAGGGCAAGGATTAAAGAGATCACAAAACAAGTTTCAAGCAGTTGATCAAAAAATGGCTCATATCTCAAGTGAATCTGGTGCTAAGGTGCACCCACAAAATAATTCTACTATGAAAACCCCTATCAAGGGTAAGAATTTCGAAGACTCAGTCCCAAAAATGAATTTTAGGGATGCCCTTCATGGTGGACAGCCTCAGCCCAATGCTAATATCAATATTAGGGCTTCCCATAAACCTCTAAGAATGCCTAAGATTGATCCCAAGAAAACGGAGTCAGGATGTCTTAAAGCAACTGATGGAACTCCTATTGTTAAGCTTGATATGGGTAACATTCAGACTGGCATTGAAGATTTGGAAAAAAGAGGACTAATTTGTCGGTTCGTGGGTTTTCGTCCGAGTCTATCTACTTTCAAAGTCTGGGCTGCAAAAATCTGGAAAACTAAAGGTGAGTTACAAATCTCTATTTATCCAAATGGTTATTTTCTTGTTTTATTTGCTAATAATGAAGATAGAGAGAAAACTTTTCAAGGGGGTCCTTGGGTTTTTGGAAGGGCAGGGCTTTTCATGAAGCCCTGGCATACTAAATTTAAATCCGAAGAAGAGATGCCTTCTATAGCTCCCGTGTGGGTTAGACTCTTTGGCCTCCCTATTGAATTTTGGAATCCTACTATTTTTTCTTCAATTGGAAACTCTTTAGGAACTTTTATGATGACTCGTTGATTGTACTCAAAATTTTGAACATATTATTTATGCTCGGATTTGTGTTTTAATGGATTTTGACAAACCCCTACCTAAAAATATCACATTACAATTTGGGGAAGACACTTGGGAGCAAGTAGTGGACTATGAGAACATTCCTTTTCATTGTAGAATTTGCCATGAATATGGTCATTTGGCCGGTGCTTGCCCAAATAAAATTCCTGATCAAAAGAAAGAAGATATAAACTCAGCAGGTTTCCAAATACCTAAGAAGAAGAACACTAAAAAAAAACCAGTTATGAAGGATCAATCAAAGTCATCTCGCTAATATGTTTGAAATCCTTTCCACAAATGATGTCCCAAGTGAGGAAGAGGAAATAATGGAAACTAAAATCTTAGAAACACAATTTAAATATGAAGGGAAGAACTCAGAGACAAACCAACAAATCAAAGGTTTTCAACAGAAAAAAAGGAGAAAATTTACACAAGAAAAACAATATTTCAAATGTCAAAACTTCAAATAATGCAGGTCCCAATATAGACTCCGTTGAACCATCTAGTAAAATTTTGGCTGTGTACGAGCATTCTTCAAGGTTAGAAGCCATCTCAGATTCAATTGGAATAAGTCAAGAAACAGGGAAAAAAAATTGAAGATGGATTCTAATCAAAAAGTAGGTCGCAAGACCAATCAATATCATATGGTAAAAGAAGGTGAAAAGCTTGTAGAGGAAGGTAATATTAATGCCCTTCCCAAATTTTTTAGCCCCGGTATTAATGAAGATCATCACTTGGAATATTAGAGGACTCAAAGGGAGTCTTTCAAAACAAAATGAAATTAGAAGAATGATTCAGATAAATCATCCACATCTTGTTTTCCTTCAAGAAACAAAGATGTCAATGGAGGATATGGACTTAATTGCCAGTAAAATTTGGCCCACTAGAAAAGTGGTTTCCCTCAGCTCCCAAGGGACTTCGGGTGGCATTGCTTGTCTTTGGGACCCAAAAGAGGTAGTTATTCACCATATGGTTGGCAGTTGGGGTTTGTTGGCTATAGCTATTCAAAGTAGACATTCCAACCAGATTATGCTCTGCATTACTGTTTATGCTCCGACTTCTTTGGAGGAAAAAAGAAGACAAGTGGAAGGATATTACTCATATTATCTCTCATTTTCCTAAAGCTTGGATCTTGATCGGAGGAGATTTCAATACCATCCTCTCTCTCGGATGAGAAAAGGGGGGGAAATAGAAATTTGGACAAAAGCACTGACCTCATGAGCGAATATATTGCAAACCTCCATCTTGTGGATATCCAACCGGATAATGGCCTTATGACTTGGTCTAATAGAAGGCAAGGCTTAGCTTGTATAATGGAGAGATTGGATAGGTTTTTGCTCTCTAAAAATTTCTTAATCCATGGTCACATTCCTAAAGTGAAGACTCTTAATAATGTTGGTTCGGATCATTGGCCAGCCATGGTGGAAATGTGGAAAACCAATGTGAGTTTCTCTCCTTTTCATTTTCAATTAATGTGGCTTAGAGACATTTCCTTCAGACCTCATGTGCAACAATGGTGGAAGGAAGGTAAACCTAGGCATGGGACTAAGATGTTCTATTTTGCCAAAATACTGCAATACATTAAATCCAAAATCAAGACTTGGAACTGGAAAGAGTTTGGGGATGTTCATAAAAAAAAACATGAAGTTATTGCTCATCTTGAAAATTTGAATAAGAAAATCCATTTAGATGGCCTCACAGAGAAGAGAAGTGCAAGATGAAATTAAACTCACAACTCAGTTAGAGGAATGGAAAAAAGAGAAGAAATCTTATGGAAGCAAAAATCTAGAATTCAATGGCTCAAAGAAGGAGATCGAAACACAAATTTCTTCCACAAATCTCTTCTAGCTCGAAGATCTCACAACTTTATTTCTTCCTTAAAATCAGATTCTGGAGATGTTGTTTATACTTGGGATGGCATGAACTCTATTGTTGTTGATTACTTTTCCAATATTTTTGCTGCTACTCCTCTTGACTCAGCTTCTCAACATAATGTTCTTCAAGCAATCCCTTCTCTTATCACTTCTGAGGAGAACTCTATTTTGACTGCTCCTGTTACTATCAATGAGCTTCAACAAGTAGTTTTTAAAATGCAAAAAGGGAAAACCCTAGGCCCTGATGGTTTTCCTATTGAGTTCTACCAAGAGTTCTGGGATATCCTTCATGTTGATTTATTAGAGGTGGTGGAAGAAGCCAGGAAAGCCAAAGAAATTTTGAAGGTTATCAATAAAACTTATATTACTCTTGTTCCAAAAGCTCAAGAGGTTGATCATATCTCAGCTTTTAGACCTATTGCTTTATGTAATGTTCTTCTCAAAATCATTACTAAAATCATGGCATAAAGGTTGAAGCCTCTTTTGCATAAGATTATTTCCCCAGAGCAAGGGGGTTATGTGGAAGGACGTCAAATAGTAGATGAGATAGTTCTTGCTCAGGAAGCCATCCATTCCATGGATATGCAAAATTCTCCTTCCATGTTCATTCGGTTAGACTTATCCAAAGCTTATGACAGAGTGGATTGGCACTTCCTTATCAAAGTTTTGAGGCAATTTGGTTTCTCTAAGGATTGGATGGATTGGATTATGGGATGTATCTCTTCAGTTTCCTACTTAGTTCTTATCAATGGCAGGCCTTCTCAGTCTTTCCTAGCTTCCAGAGGTATTAGGCAAGGTGACCCGCTATCCCCTTATTTATTCATCATTCTTGTTGAATGCTTGGGTAGGACTATAACCAAAAAGAGGGAAAACAAAACCCTTGAGGGAGTTACCATTGCTCATGGAGCTAGACCTATCTCTCATCTTCAATTTGTGGATGACTCTACTCTTTTAGGTAAAGCTACAGTTAAGGAAGCTTCTAATATTAAGCAAATCATTAGCTATTTTTCTAAGGCTACTCGAGCGCTTGATCAATGAAGACAAATCTAAAGTTATTTTCTTTCACTGCTCTGCTAGACAGGAATCCATGGTCTTGGATAAATTAAGATATAAGAAGACCTCTCTTCCAATCACTTATTTAGGTATTCCCATAAATATTCAAAGGCAAAAAAATAAATATTGGAATTGGTTGTTGGACAAAGTCAAGAAGAAAATTGGAAAGTGGACCAACAAGTGGCTTTCTTCTCGGGGGTAGAATCACCTTGGTAAAATCAGTCCTTCAAGCTATTCCTATTTATGTTTCTTCCATTTTGAATATCCCAAAGGTTGTTCTTCGAGAATTGGATCAAATCAGTCATCGTTTCCTTTGGAGTGGTACTAAGGAGAAAAGAAAATGGGCCTTGGTGAAATGGGATACTTTATGTCTTCCTAAGAGTGAAGGGGGGTTAGGATTCCGGTCTTCAATTAATAACAACAAAGCTTTAGCTGCTAAATTATATTGGAGGATGTTGCATAACCCCAATGCTCTTTGGGCCAATAATCTTCATGCTAAATATGCTGAGAACAAAAGTCCCGAAGACCTTGTTCGCTATCAACTTCCTACCAAAGGTTCTCCCATTTTAGCAGTTCTTAAGACTGGTGAGGATTTGATAAAGAAAAAATTATTTTGGATCATTCATAATGGTCAACATGCAAATTTTTGGACAGATTCTTGGGATGGTCACAAGCCTTTGATAACTCAGTTTCCCGATTGGAGGCCTTGGATGGAGGAGCTTCACCGAGCTAATTGGATAAAGGTGGCTAATTACTGTCGGTACCATACTGGTAATTCAAATGTTGGTAGATATTGGATCCCTATTGAGGACTGGCCTATTCAAATCCTAGAAAGGCAAAGACAAGATATCCAAGGCATCCTTCATATGAGATCCCTCTCTTGGTCCCATGAAAAATATTGTTTTGGATGGAACAACACTACTAAGGGTGAGTATTCAGTTGCTCAAGGTTATTTGACCTTATGCCATAATAATCCCAACCATTCTTCTGACATATTTTCTCGATTGTGGGCTCAAAAGCTCTGGCCTAAGGTGAGGTTCTTTAATTGGCTTTTATTGCATCGTAGGGTGCTTACTCGGTGAGCAACTTATGAAGCGTGGTTTTCATGGCCCTTTTAGATGTGAAATGTGTGAAGAGAATGTAGAAAATATCAACCATATTTTTATTGAGTGTACTTTAGCCTCCGAGCTATGGAGGAGAATGGCCACTTTACTTGGCTTATAGTGGTCCAATTTTTTTACTTTTGAACAACTTTGGAGGGATTGGCCTAATCAAGAGGGTGTTGATCATTTTATTAGGCAGTTAGTTTGGATGGGTTCTACCATTCTTCTTTGGAATATTTGGAATGAAAGGAACAACCAAATTTTTAATCAAGATAGGAAGGATATTCACTATATTTGGCAAAATACCATAGCCAACTTAGTTGAATCAGTCCATCAACTCCTTAATCACCCCCAAAACTCCCACCAAAGATGGGATCAAGTGATGCAAATATTGAAGATTAAACCTTCTAAGGGCAACCAACTTAAAGGGAATGTGAGTATTAGTAAGATGGATAGGACTAGAAATTGGCAACCTCCTCCTAAGGATTTTGGAAAAGTCAATACCGATGGAGCCTCTAGAGGGAACCCTGGAAAAGCCAATGTGGGAGGAATTGGTAGACTTTCAGATGGCTCCCTGGTTTTTACTTTTGCTCGAGAATTTGGGTATTCTTTCCAATAACCTTGCTGAGGGGTATGGTATCCTCAGAGGTCTTCAGGAGGCTACTAAGGTTGGATGGGAAAAGGTGTTAGTTGAGTCTGACTCTCAACTTATGATTAATCTCTTGAAGACTCCTTCTAAGAATCATAAGGTGGATTGGAGAATAAAAAGAATTATTGAGAAGATTCAGTTAATCCAGATGGGATTTTTGAAAGTTGATTACAATCATGTGGTTAGAGATCAAAACAAGAGTGTTGATGCTTTAGCTAATTGGGCTTTGGACAAAGGTGATCTTACTTGTTATGGCCACCCTCCTATATGGTGGGCTTCTCAAATTAGGGAAGCTCTTCTTTCTATCATTTCTTTGGATGGCTCCAGCTCGAAGGTACCTAGTTTCTTCTTGTTTTTTTTTTTTGCTTCTCTTTGGTTCATTCAGTTTTTTTTAGTTCCCTAGCTCATTCTATTCTTTATTTTGTTTCCTCTATTGATTCTTGCCTTAATAGTCTTCTGGTCTAGATAGGTCATTGTTTTGTTCATTTTTTTTTTTTTTTGTTTTTTTTGTTTAGTTTTTTAAGGTGGGTGGGTTCTTTTGTTTTGTTTTGTTTTTGTGTTCTTTGTGTTGTTTTTTGTTGTTCTTGTGTTTTTGTTGTTTTGTTTTTTTTTTATGTTTTTTGTTATTGTTCTTGTGTTTTTTTCATTCTTGTTCTTGGGTTTCTCTTTGTTTGTGTTATTTCGTGTTTTTATGTGTGAGTGTTTTCTATGTATTTTGTTTTTGTTTATTGTCTGTTGTTGGTTGTTTTTTATTTTTATTTTATTTTTTTAATTTTTTAGGTTTTGGTTGTGTTTATTTTTCATGTTTTTTTTGGGTTATGTCTTTGTAGTGTTTTGTTGTTTTTGTCTTGTTTGTGTTTTGTTATGTGGTTCTTGTGTTTTTCTATGTGGTTTGTGTTGTGGTTTCTTTTATCTTATTGTGCGTGTTTGGTTGTGCTTTTGTTTTTGACACACTCAAGGAGCATGTTTTTTATTTTATTTTATTATTTTTGTTGTTATTTACTTATTTTTAAATTGGTTTTGTGTGTTTGTTTGCTCCTTGAGTATGTCAAAGGTGGTAGGCCAGGTCCGAGTCCCGGGCATTTTTTGTGGAATGGATACCCCTGGCTCCTTGGGTCTTACCCGAAAGTGGCATCCCTTTTGGGATGTTTTCCACAAATAAAAAAAAAAAGAATCTTGATCCATTCAATTTTCTTATGATGGAGAACAAGGAGTTGTACTTGAGTCTTCCACCCTTGAAAAATTACAAATATCTCCTTTAGAAATCAATAGTTTACAAATAGATTCAATTATCATCTCAATTGAGTTTCTATACCTAGATACCTACATTATTTTTCATAAAATGTCTGAATTCTTGATTTTTATTTTTTGGATCTTCTTCAATTTTTTGTGTGAATACAAATATTCCAAAATTCAACATCCTTCTTCTTGACATTTTCCTATAGCAACCTTCACAATAGGAAAACTCCATCCCTATTTTCTGTACATTGCATCTTAGTAGAGCATCACACTATCATAGTCTACTTTACCATATCTGAATTACTAGTTTCCTTCCTGAAGCATAAGTGCAATAATAAACATTGTAATAATTATTTTATATGGAAAATCATTAATGTTATAAAATAAATAAAATATTATCAATGGAAAATATTAAATTAAATCTTAATCATTATTTGATTCAAGTAGTCAACATATTCTTGTTGGATTCAACTAAACATACTATATTCTCTAACCATTGAAAAGAGACTTTAACTTCATGATCCTCAATTAAAGTGATCCATTCTATTAGTTTCTACTATCTCTTATAATTTTTTAAGCTTGGATTCAATTTCATTTTTTTATTTAAAAATGTTATCAAAAGATTTAGTATTCCAAATATTCATTTGCTCCATTAAATATTTCATTTTTTGAACAAACTTGTACATACATGATCCTTCAAATTTCGATTCATCACACCATAACATAACCATATAGAAAAAATTAGGGTGTTGGAGCCACATAAAATATAATAAAAATGGCTTTGGATGACCATTATTAGGTAATTCACAAGTCAAAGGAATGGGTTTGTGATCTGATCTTGCTCACAATAAAATATCTAAAGAGATTGTATAATTTATTTATAACTATTTATTGGAATAACAAGAATATATCCAATTTGTCTCATATATGAGTTTGCCCAATGGGTCTATTATCCCATGTATATTGAAAAATTGAAGTAATAGCATCCCAAGGGCTATTTGAATTGATTAATATAGCATAATATTACATTAATATAGACCATCCTAGAATACCACCCTTATTTTCCAAAGGATATAGAACAATGTTAAAATCATCCCCAAGAATCCATAGATAATAATGATTCATCATTGTATTTGATAAAAATATGCTAAGGTCCTTCCAACATATTTCATGAGGAGTAACTATAGTTGGAGCATATATATTTGTAATCCGAAATTTGATATTTTCCTCTTTTTTATAAAATAATCCAACAATTCAATTACTTTTGCTTTTGATAATTGCCCATCCCATTTTCTTTTGTCCCATATTATTTCATTACCACTTGAAGCTCTTGTAGAAGAAACTACTAGACAATATCCTATATTCCAAATCTTCTTAAAAGCATCCTTACATTCCTCGCTAATTAATTTTATTTCTTGTATTAAAATAAATATAAAACTATAATAACCTATTAATTTCTTAATAATTCTTTTTTGGGGGGTCTTATTCATACCCCTAATATTCCATGATATTTTTCATCAATAATATTTTATTAGTGGGCTTATCCCCACTTCTTTCTAACACTTATGCTATTTTTATTTGGCTTTCTAGATCAATTTCCTTTTAAGTTTCTTTTTCTCTTTGTTCCTACTTTGATGGCTTTCCTCTCCTTTTTCCATTCTTACCAGCACTCTGATCTTCATAAATCTCTATTTTTTTTCTCTTTTTGTATTCCTCATAATGAGACTTATCTTCTAAATATTTATGTTTCCCTAAAGAATATAAATTAAAAGGAATAGCCACATTAGAATTTTCTTATTTATGTTACCCTAAAAACCCTAAAGTGCACAAATGACCCTCCATAGTCATTACTTTCTATGTTGGCCTAGAAACCCTAAATTTACTTGAATTTCCTCCATATAATTTTCTTTATTGTACTGCTCTTGAAACCCTAGAGTGCAATGAATACACTTTGTATTACTTTCATTTTATTTTAAGGAGAATATTTTATTACACTTGAGGAAAATAAAGATGATTTACCTAGATTAAGCTTGACCTCCTTCACCTCATTTGCTTTAAATTTACCTCCCCATATTTATTTGATTTAACATTTGTCTTTTTTTCTTCCTTTTATAGGTCAAATTCATGATATCATTTGAATAGCAAGAAGAGATATTTTTTAGGTAAAACATTTGCTAAGTGTGTTGAAGACTAAGGACCTACACGAAACTAGGATGCTCAAAACTAGGATTACATCATTGGCTACGTCAATGTGAAAACTCTTTCACCTAGGAATGAACAAAGTCAATAGTTTGAGGTCATGATGCTCAAAACTAGGTTTGCCTCAACCGTGGCATTAGCAAGCCCAAGTTAGAGCCTAGTATTGTGTAGAAGAGAGAAGTAAACAAAGTCATAATGCAAATAGCTAGACTGCTCAAATAGATGATGTCATCCAAAGAGAAAGAGGGTTCAAAATCATGCAAGTCAAACTATAGAGACCAAGTGCACAAAGTTACCATATGTAAAACCAAGCTACCATCGATGATGATGTAACCATGTCCTAAACAAAGCTTAAAATTATGCAAGGAGGACTAAGATACACAAAAATAGAATATGAGAAAACAAAGAAAGTATCATACAAAATGAAGCGAGTAAATCCAAAACACATCTAAGAATGATGTCATCAAAACAAAATTGTGGTTTCATTTCAAAGAGCTCTACAAATAAAATGAAGAGACCAATTTTGTTCAAGAACCCAATAAATGTCTCTCTTAGACCTATAACTACCATGGTGCTCACTAGTTGGTTCCATTTAATAAAACTCGAGCATGAAAATGATAGCTCCAATAGATTAGTTGTAATAATACAACTATTTGTAGAAGGCAGTTATAGATCAACAGACCAAGATAAACATAAATTAAAATTTGGATGCAAGATAAAGCCTAGATTAGCCACCTCAGCATTTTGGTTTCTTGTTAGGATATGTTTTGTTAATAGTCTTCCAATTGTAAATTTTTCATTGTAAAATTCAAATTGTAGCCTATAAATAGGACAAGATACCTCAATACAATCATTGGCTTTGTAGTCCTTAACTGGTATTGCTATGTAATATTGCTACTGATCAATGAAGTGATAGTTGTTTGACCTCCATTACTATCCAATTGTAGGTTTTTATGCATGTATTCTTTTTTTAAGTTAGTTATGTTATATTTAACACCATCTATTCTATTAAAATGAATTCTATTTTTTGGATCACTTTTGGATTGATAATTTTTCAAGTCCTTGGAATGATTAAACCATTTGTTTTAAGTGGAATAAATTTATACTTGAATATGATAATAATTGGTCTATTAAGTATCATGTGATTGGTTTGGTTAGCATATTATTTGGTGAGATCTAATGTTGTTACAATATATCCCAATCAATTTTCAATATCTCTTTCTACCACTTACTTCTTTCTAACCCTTTTTCCCTTAAAATTTTAATAATTTTAAGGAGTTAACCTTCTCTAAAGGTTGAAATAGAGAGAAATATCATTTCATCCAATTCTATCCTTTGGCTAAATACTAGGTCACATTACCTATTTATATGTATGATATATTTTAGTCCAATAGTATAGTAGTTTTTGGCACACCTGGTGGGACAAATATGTTGCTTTGTCTCACTTTCTTGAAGAGCTCAAGATTCGATGAATGGTTTTGATATCATTTGCAGAGAATGTATGTTCAATTGGAGACTTACTTAAATATAGAACCCATAATTACATTATAATAAGACCATTAATTCCATCTATTGTTATGTCATAATCTATATTTTTACCTCATATTTATATGATTACAAGATATATTGCAAATAAATTAGAAGATCCATTACCATTTTAGAGTTACCATATTGTAAACAAAGACCCACTAGCTTTCATTAGACCCACTAGATCCATTATGTCATAATTCATTAAGGACACCCAGTCCTAAAACCATGGCTCATAATCAACAACAAGTTATTTTGAATTTCCCCAATTGGAATACTTTTGGATCCCTAGGTATAATGCATGTGAATGATATTCCACAAGAATCACTTAAATCCCTTCCCACTTATAATGGTACAAGTAAAACTGCCTCTGAACACTGCCAAGATTTGGTAACACTAGCTATAATTCACAACATAAAATATGAAGACATTATGGTCAGGCTCCTTACCATGTCTTTTAGGGGAGGATACTTCACTTGGAAGACAAAAGCATTCATTTATGGGATGACCTAGTTGGATATTTTGTTGAAGAATTCAATGATCTAGTAGATATCTTCTCATTGCTCACTCAATTTATAGTTATTCAATGACATCTCCAAGAACTTATTACCAATTTTAATCTCAGGTTTAGTAGGACTTGAAATAGGATTCCACAAGATATTAGACCACTAGGTCCCTTGACATATATCTATTATATTAAAGCATTAGGTCCTGACCTAGGTCTGCAAACACAACAACCTAATGTAATCACTTTTTTCTAAGTTTATATAGTTGCTATTACCACTAAAAATATGTTGATCTCTATAATAAGGTTACCTGCTAGAGTCATGATGTCATATTTTCCATATATAGCCCAACATTATCAATAGACTATCTCAAACAACTCTTATTACAATCATACCTCTTCCTTCAATTACTCCTATTCCTACATCCAAAGCATTTCCCCTAGTACCCACTCTACCATCATTTCCAGCACCTGAACCTAAGGAATCACCAATTATGATAAAAGTGTGGTCTACATTAAAAATGATGAATAAAAATGTGACAAATATTGAGATATTTTAGCCCAGGATATTCATGTATGTTTTTAGAGATTAGAAATATTTGAGTATTAATACTATAGAAAATTTTAATAATAGTTATCAAGAACAATGGTGTCAGATCCTAAAATTAACCCTTGGTGCCTAGTATGTAGTAACCATCATGATATTGATACCTATATAATGTATCAACATTAGGCCCAACTGATCATAGAAATTGTTGAAAGATCTTAGAAAGGTCAAGTTAACATGTTGTGGGAACCAAATTAGGTCATGATCACTCAAGAACCTTTGAAAAAAGAATGCATATCAATGTTAACAAGACCTGTAAAAAATCTAATTCAGGTATATTCATAAATGCTAGTGCCATTTTGAGTTCCAAATCAACCTCAAAATCCTAAAGAGAAACTTTTGCATGATATTAGGAAGACTCCAACTCATTCTAAACCAAAGAAATTTCATTTTGTACTAGAACCATAAAATGAATAGCCAAGCTTGAAGCAAGTCGAGAAGGCTAAGGATATTTTGTATAAATCAAGGGAACAAGCACACTATAAGCTTAGATAACCTTCTATGACAAAAATATAGAGGATAAAAGCTACTTGAGAATATAGAAGGTGTTTTGATGAACTAGAAAGAAAAAAATAAAAAAGAAACTAGTAGAGGCATCTAGCTTCAACATAGTTAAAGAGCTTAAAAAAACTCCTTCTAAAGTAAGCATGTATGACACTTCGATGATTCTCATTCAAATAGATTTACTTAGATATTCATTGAAGAGGACCACTCTAGGAGATAAATTAAGGTTAGAATATAATCTTTCTTAGGACTTGATAACTCTAGGAGCTATAAATAATAGACCACATCCATTTTATATATCCTTGAGAATGTCAAGGTGGGTCATGCATAATTGTATGATTGATTTTGGAGCTACAACTACTATAATATCTAAAGCAATATGTGAAGCTATGGATATGGAGTATACTTGCTCATGTCTTGGAGTTATCCAACTATACAAAAATCTTGTAAAAATAATAGAAGTAATCAAAGATGTTCCTATGGTGCTCCATAGAGTGCCAGAGATCACTATAATTTAGGAAATATCAATCATTGATCTAGAGCCAAATTTTGGTCTCTACCTTTCTTAGGAATTCATAGCAAAGTTAAGAGGCTATATGTACTTGGATTATTCTCATATTATAATCCCACATAAAGGTAAGAGGGTCAAAATCGTTCTTGAGAAACCCATAACTTATCATATTGAGGAGATAGAGAAAGATGAATATATTAGTATAATATTTGAAGAAGTAAACCCTCTAGAAGATATTCTAGAAGAGCTATAGATAAAATCTGAGTTCTCTCTAAAGAACTACAATTCCCTAGTTGAGATAGGAATTGGTACATACCGCATCTTAGGTTTAGAATATAAAAATATTCCAACAGTTACAAATCAAGAATTGTGGAAGTTAGAACTCTAAAAACTTTATTTTGATAGGGCTAGATGCAAAAATAGGGTTGGATCCAATACTGTACTAATATCTCCTTTAGAGGGAATGAAGAGTTTCTCCTAAAAATTAACATGGATATGCACGAATAATATTGTTAAATATAAGGCCTTATGCCTTGGTTTAATACAAGTAAAAAATATGGGCATAAAGCTACTTACAATCTATGGTGACTCTGAGCTTATAGTCAATCAAGTGATAAAAAATGTAATAGTAGATATCATTATTTGAAGGTATACCAAAATAGGGTATGGGACATAATGGAAAATTTTAAAGCTTTGAATATAAAAGCTATTCCCCAAGAGTGGAATGAGTTGGCTGATGCACTTGTTGCTCAAGGAGAAAATTATACTCCTACTATAGAGTATTTCCCTAGGATGAAAAATAGAGTAAACATTATTTTCAGACCAACTATCCTAGACAAAGAAATATTTTTGCAAGTATTTGAATATGATCAACAAATCATTGACTTCTTGGCAAAAGAAGTAATCTACTCAACTCAATAAGAAGAGATATCTCAAGAAGTCAAACGAGAGGATATTATTCAATTGAAGAATAATCATATCCCCAAAGGACTGATTACTTTAGAATTTTTTTTGATAAAAATGACATAAATATAGATCAAATAATGAAAGTAGAAGAACAAGCCTATAGAGAAATTGAATTCAAGCCAGGTAGGAGTATGAAGGTCAGAATTAATTGTATTCCATAGGAAGTGGATCAATTCAAATCACTATGTATGTAGTATCAAGATATAATAGCTTGGAGCTATGATGATCTTTGAGTTTATGAAAAAGAGGTGATTCAACATACCATTGAGCTAGCTCCTAAAACAATACCAACTACATCTAGGGCACTTAGAAAAAATATTTCAAAAGTGCCATAAATTTGGGATATCATTAAATCTAAAGAAATATAATTTTGCTATTAATGAAGGTAAGATTTTAGGTCATGTGGTATTAAAGCAATGAATGGCCATTGATCTAGAAAGGATTCAATCCATCGTATCCCTCCCAGGCCCCCTAAGCAAGAAAGTTCTATAGTCATTTTTCAAGAAAATTAATTTTATCCAAAAATTTGTATTTGATTTTGCATAGATTATCAAACCTATGACAAAGCTCCTAAATAAAGATGTCATATTTGAATAGACTCAAAAAATAAGGAAGAAAATTGAACAGACCAGACAAACCATTATAAGAACCCCAATTTTGATCAATCTAGATTTTAGCAAGGACTTTATTTGTATGCATATGGATATGAAGATAGCTATGTGGAAGTCCTAACTCAAAAATATGATGAGGATGAACATCTAGTGTTTTTCTTAAGTCAAACATTCCATGACTATTAAAATAATTATAATTTTATAGAAAAATAGGTGTTCACTACTATCAAATCTCTAAATAAATTTAGGTATTACTTGCCATAGAGTAAGACTCTAGTTTACGTGGTGCATTTAGATGTCAAAAACTTCATTCTACAAGGAGAATTAGGCAACAAGAGAGTAGTATGGATCACCAAAAACCAATAATATGATATTGATATACATCCTACCAAACTAGTAAGGGGTAGAGCACTATGTTAGTAGTTGGTTGCCATAGCTAAGCAAGATCATAACATGTACATAGAGGATAATGCTAAGAGAAATTCTAGAAATGAGCAACATTAAAAAGAGCCTAATTGGGTAGACAACTTAATAATATATTTTCAAATAGGAAGATGTCCTAAAGGGTTGAATGCCTCACAAATATAGAGATACATGTTATAGGCCTTAAAATGTCTTGCTACAAGAAATCCTGTATAGAAATAATTTCAATGGATTTCTCTTGCATTACATAAAACAAAAGTAAAAATAAAATGTTTTGATTAAATTCCACTTAGGATTGTTAGGAGGAAACTACTACTCATGTCAAACCATGACTGCCAAAATCCTTAGAGCAAGATATTAATGGCCTACCATTTTTATGGACTCATTCAAAGTGACTCAATATTGCAAAAAATGGCAATGGTCCATTGGAATGAATAAGAATGCATCAATATCATTACAACCAATCATAACTAAGGAGTATTTTTAGAAATGGGGATTATAATTCATTAGGGTCATAAACCCTAATGAATCGATATGCCAAAAATATATTTTAACAACGATTGATTATTTTACCCCATGGATTAAAGTAATGATCACAAAAATAGCCAATTAGGACAAAGTGATTGAATTCATCAAGAAGTTAATAACTAGATTCAACATCCTAGATGCATTGGTAAGTAATAATGGATTGGACTTCATAGAATACAGATTCATCTATTTTTCCAATAAATATGGCATATCCTTAAAGACATCATCTAATTATTACCCACATGGAAATGGGTTGGCCAAATCAGCCAATAAGAACCTTTTAAAAATAATTAAAAGGACTATTATAAAAAATAAGAGAATTTGGTACTTGTTTCTAGATCAAGAATTATGGGTAGACAAAATTACAATGAATAAATCACTAAAAGCTTCACCCTATTCATTGATGTATGTCAGAGAAGTCATCCTTCCATTGCATATTAAATTTCTAGCTATGAAGCTAATATATCATGTAGAAATCCCTAATATAAAAGAGACTAAGGCAGGAATATCATAGTTGTTATTGGAGGAGTAGAGGGAAATGCTTATAATAGTTTCCAAATCCACTTAGCCACAACCAACTGATGGTTTGACAAAAATATAATACCTTAGGACTATAAAATCAGCAAACTAATTCTCAAATGGGAAGAGGACAAATCAAAGCCCAAGAAGCATTAAAATATTGATTCCATCTGTCAGAGCCATATCAAATGACTACCAAATGGGAGCATAATGTGTATGAGTTATCAAATAATAGTGAATGAATTTTGTTAATTTTGATAAATGGCCCTTACTTGAAATACTTCATGTAAAGTGCCACCAAGTCCTTGTATCATATGTACATAGAAAAACATAAAAATAAAATAGGCCATGACAATTTTGAATTCAATAAGCCAATTGGTTGAGACTAGAGCTAACCAACTCTAATTTTGTTGTGTCACATAATAACTGGCCAAAACCTATGAAAACTAAGAAACTTAACTAATAGACAAATATCTTTTGAATGATCTAAGATGATGAGAAAAGCGTGCTTTGAGAAAAACAACTTGGAGTTCAACTACCACAATAATTAAGTAATGACCAGTACAACAATATGTGAGAATAACACTTAGATACATTTTTTTCTATATAAATTTATAGAAAGAAAATAATAGTGCATACAAATTATTTTGAGTTGAAAGCTAATGAATTAGTGCTTTGAATATTTACTGAATTGCAATATAGAATCATATTCAAGCTCAAATTCACTAGCAATGGTTAGTAGAGCAAGAGCATCCAGTAGTGTCCAAAAAATTTAGAATGAAAAGGTGCTCCAAGACCAGACATGTAAAATTGGAGATATAAAAATAACTTTGAAGGTCAAGCAAAAACCACTATGAGAAGGTGCCAAGAAATGAACCCAAGGAGTTTCTCCAAGTAACCCAGGTACATTCACATGGTATTATTTATTATCTCCATATATTTATAAGCTCCCACACCCTTTTCTAGAATTGGTTCTTATAGTCATAAATTTATATAACCCTCAAATGAGAATAGTCTAAAATTATAGAGGAAAAATGCTTTTTCAACTTAACTCCAACCTATTCACAGATGCATTTTCCATAGGGGCCAGACCTAGAGTTTCCCCCAAACACTTTAATTTTGAGTCTCAAAGAAAATATTGACTTAAAAAAGCATGCAAAATAGTGAAATTTTTTCAAATCTTGGCTCAATTTAGAGCTACATAATCCTTTAGCAAGAAAAGAACTCCCCAATACCCCACTTAAAATTGTTGAGTTCAAGTACCCAAAAATGTTCTCCATTTTAGAAATCACCTTTGGCCTTCCCACTAACATAGAGGTATACGATTACCATATTGCTATGGTGTATGCTAACTCTAATCTCTACTATTATGGACAATCTCATTTAGACCAGTCCCGTTATTCCCTCTTATTCAACTAGGATCATTATTTGTGCAAGAATATGCATGAGCAACTCACACAATTTCAAATATCTCCATATGTCACATTTTGATACTGTTCGTATCTAGCATAAATTTTCTTGTTCAACACCATTGATGACATGCACTAGATATGTGTGAATAAAGTAAACAACCAAGGAAAATATTTTGTGGTCATAGACTAGAATATCTTAGGAAGTCTAATACACTATAATTTTAATAGAGAGTTTTTGGCTCCTGCACTAAAGACTATCTATGAGGAAGTGCCTCAATTGTATGCAAATACAAAATCTACATTGCAAAGCCCTAAAATGGAGGGAGGAGACTGGTACTTTCTTATGGAAGGAATAATGATAATGTTGTACAACTTCATGGGGGAACTTTTTTGCTATCATACTATGTCAAAGAAAGAGTCTTTACCATGGAATATTGGAGGCAGATAGGTGTAATAAATGTGTCATTTGGCATTGGAATTAGCAAAAAGGATACCTATGAGTACCCCATCACTTACAAGCCAATTACAATAACTATTAGGGAGCAAGAAGAGAACTTTACCATAAGCTCAAGAAGACAGGAATATAGGCTATACCTCATTGATGGAGGTATAATCCTGATGATAAATTTAGTAAGAGGTTGCATGCCCTAAACAAAGGTAAGCCACCTATCTTCAAGAAGAGCAACAAAACTGAGATAGAACAACTATAAAATAACACTAAATACAATGAGCTTGACTAGAAGATCAACAAAATATATGATTTACCCCCATGGAGGGACTTTTATGAGCAAGAATATGAGTATAATCTAGAATAAAATCTTGAACATGGTTGACTTAGGATAAAATAATCACTATGGCACACAAGACCAACTAGGATGAAGCCAAAATCATAGAATGGTGGATGTTCAGGTATGAGAAAAAATCTTATAAGTCCATATATCCACTATCAATGGACAAAGAATTCTCACAAAGATATGACAAGAAAGCAAGAACATAGAAGCCCTAGTATGGATAGATCAAACCCATGATTGTTGATGAACAAGGAAAATAAGTACAAGATGGTGAACCATAAGCAAGGGAATAATTTGAAATGGAGCAAGCAACCCCCAAGGATGGCCTTACTATAGAAAACATATAGGCATCAAAATAAGGGCCAGTTACCAACAACATTATAATTATCCTAGAGAAGCAATTAATTGCAACAAAAATCCCTCAACAAAGGCAACAAGATATGGCTTTTGTTCCCATAGAAATGCAACACAAGATTTATCTAAAAGGATCCCAAATTATAGGAAATATGGGATACATTGGAGGAGGCTTTGTAAATATAGCTATTGGCCCATAAGATATTATACAAGTATAGAAACACCCTCAAAATTTGGCCCTAGGAGCACCCTTCCCTAGCTTCCTTGCTCCAAAAATAAGGAGTAAAAAATGCACCTCAGGACCCCCACTTAGGCTATCACCCAAGTTCATTTTAGGGCCTATAAAACATCAAAACAAAAAATGGCATGGAGCACCAACTAATGACATATAGACATCGAATCAACCTACCAATGATAATGAAGGTTTTGACATAAGTAGACAATCCAATATATAACACCTATAAGGTGTGACTTTATCTAAACACACAACTCCTAGAGCAACTAGAAAAAGAAAGGTCAATACTTCTAGGGTGTCACAATAAAGGTCTAATAATAAATAAGTAACCCAAGGGTCACCTCCTTCAATTGGGGCAACAATTGAGCCAATGACAAAGTGATATTTGAGAGTAAAAATAAGTATGATCTCTTCAAAACCTACTTTTTCTCCTCCTACTTCTATTCCTATCCATACTCCTACCCTTTATTTACCACCAAAAAACTCTCCATTAGGTCTAACCATTCAAAATACACCTACATCTAAAGAACTCCCAACCACCACATCCATTCCATCATTTTTAAACCCTTGCAACCACTACCACAACCATTATTGAAAAAAATACCTTCATTACCCTTTCCCATCTTATAATCCATATTTGCCACAATACCACCATCTGATCATTCAACCTTAGCAACCATCAATAAGCTTAGGGAAATGAGCCATAATGTCCAAAAGTGGTGGAAGAACAAGACACCTAGACAAGTGGAAGAGTTTGATCTTCCTAAGCAAACTACTATAGGAGATCCCACCACTTATTAGTATATGAGAGTCACAACCATGCTATACATAAATAAGCTAGAGGTTGAGATGACACCTAATGACTACCATGTAAGCACACAAATTGTAGATATATATCAACTACCATTGGAAGACTCTCTACTCAATGTATAGATCCTTGCCAACATCATATATCTACAAGACAATAGGTTGAGGAATAAATACCAATAGTTGGAAGGAAATTTCAAAGAGATGGAGGCAATGGCCATGGAATAATAAAATGTAAATAAGGTCCTATAGAATGAAAACTAAAAATGTAAAAAAAATATAATGTAATTTGCATAAGTTCACAAGCAAGTACAAGAGACTCAAGATATGAATAAGGCACTAATAAAACAAATCCAATAATTGCAACAACAGTTGCAAACAGAAAAATAAAGAGTCAAAGCTTATCACTTCTCCAAAGAGACCCTCAAGCAACTAAGGAAAGATATTTTGGATAAGGTACTCAAATATGCTCTCGAATATTACCCCATCATAGTCTACCTAGACTTCAATACAAAAGCCATAGAATAAGCAACAACAAATTTTGGACATTCTCAAGATGAATTAGGAAGCATAATCAAGCAACATAAATCCTTAATGAGAATATTAATAAGAATGTTTGAACCTATTGTGAGATTCATCCCTAGTGGCCAATGGAATGCAGCAAGAAATATCTCTTGGGTCGTAATCAAGAGACACAAAAAATCCATCAAGGATGGGATATGATATATGAACTGTAAAATAGGTTTAAAAGAATAATGGAACCTATGAAGGAAGCTAATGAATTCATATTTTTAGGCTTCTAGTATGAGGAGACCCAAATTTGGACCAAATATATTTAGGCTCAAATAGAATCAACTTCCAATGATGAATAAGAGATAGATCAGTGGAAATAACCCATTACAAAGGGTTAAATAGAATGGCTCTAATGTAAGCTAAAGTTCAAGAGATTGCCAAAGGATATCAGTATCCTTCTTATAAAAAAGTATATTAGCTAAAAAGGATATATTAAAGAGTTTGGGAACTCAAAAATCCTCCATAAAATATATGTATGGGATTTTTCTTAGTCCTTGAGAAATCAAAAGAAACTTTTGGTAGCGAAGGGGATCAAGAGGATTAAAAGGATTAAGAAGAAGAAGAGACCCTTGAGGCAAAAATTCCTTCAAATAAAATGATCTTTACTGGAGCACAAGATGTTCAAGAGACACATGGTACATAGGAGGAAGCATCAAAGCCACCAACAATCAATGATGTGACACCTCCAATACCGCAAGAATAAAAGATAAAAGACAAGGTGCTAAAATAAAAATAAGCCACCTAGAAGGTCTAAAAAGGTTAAGCATACATTATTTCCATTACAACATTTATTTTTATTTCATCTACCATTCTATTATAAATATTACAAATCATTCACATTTTTCATTTTTCCATAAATTACTCACTCATCACATCTTACTTTTTCAAAATTTATTTTCCATTTTAATAAATTCCACTCACACTCCATCTCATCATCACTTTGAATCTACACCCAATAGAAATAGGCCTTCTAATTTCTCAATTACTACAAGCAAAAATTCCCTGGTATGTGCCAAGAATATAGGTCAAATTCATGATCTCACTTGTATAGCAAGAAGAGATGTCTTTTTGGGAATGAAAATTATTTAAGTGTTATGAAGACTAAGAACTTGCACAGAATTGAGAAGTTCAAAACTAGGATTACATAAGTGGCTATGTCAGAACAAAGTCTCTTTCACATAGGAATGCACAAATTTAAGTGTTTGAGGCTATGATGCTCAAAACTAGGCCATTCAAACTAATGATGTTAGTCAAAGAGGAAGGTCCAAAACTGTGCAAGTCAAACTACAAAGACCAAGTGCACAAAGCCACTATGCACAAAATTAGGCTACCATTGGTGATGACATAAGAATTTTCTAAGTAAAGCCTAAAATCATGTAATAAGGACTAATATTTACAAAACTAAGATATTAGTAAACAAAGCAATAGTGCACAAATTCGGGCCACCCGAGTCGATGATGTCAATACCTCCAAGCTAGAGCCCAATATTGTGCAAACAAAGAAAGTAACATACACCATAATTGAACAAAGCCAAAACACATATAATAATGACACCATAAAATTAAAATCATAGTTTCATTTCAAAGAGCTCTAAAAACAAAATGAAGAGCCCAGTTTTGTTCAAGAACCCAATAAACATCACTATCAAACTTGTAATTGCCATGGTGCCCACTAACTGGTTCTAGTTAATAACACCTAAGCATACAAATAACAACCCCAATAGATTAGTTGCATTAATGCAACTACTTGTAGAAGTTAGTTGTAGATCAATGGACCAAGATCAATACAATTTCAAAATTATTCACAAGATAGAGCTTAGAGTAGCCACCTCAACATTTTAGTTTCTTTCTAGGCTATTTTTTAAAGTCTTAAACTATAAATTTTTAGCTATAAAATTCATATTGTAGCCTATAGATAGGCTAAGAGACCTTAATACAATCTTTGGATCTATAGTACTCGCCTATTTTTGCTATGTAATCTTGTTATTGATCAATGAAGTGATAGTTTTTGGCCTCCATTACTGTCCAATTTTAGGATTTTATGCATGTTTTCTTTGTTTTAAGTCATTTCTATTACACTTAAACACTTATTCTATTTTGTTAAAGTGAATTCTAATATTTGGATCGCTATTGGATTGCTAATTGTTCAAGTCCTTGGAATGATTAAATAATTTTTTTTAAGTTGAATAAATCTGTAATTAAATCTAATAATGGCTGGTCTATTAAGTATCATGTGATTGGTTCCCTCTCCTACTCATGCACTGATGCAGTTATCCATGGACTGCAAAACTCCTACGGTGTTGGGATTGCAACAAAAAATAATTAAAAAAAGTTTTTCAAATAAGAATATGAAGGTGGGTCGGAAGAAGGACCAGGATAAAATTAAGTTAATGGGGGAGAATTTGGTGGAGTCAGGCTTGGTGAGAACATTGGACTCCCATTTTTATAACCCCCAAAAATTATTATCCTCTCATGGAATGTAAGGGGGTTGAACAACATCCCCAGACAAAAATTTGTTCATGATTTGGTTCGTGTGCATTCTTTGGATATGGTGTTTATTCAGGAGACTAAATTGGCTATTGATAGTATGTTCAATATTGCTCCCAAGTTGTGGAGAAGGGGGCAATTCTAGTGTATTGGTGCATGTGGATATGCTGGTGGCATTGCTTGTTTATGGGATCCGGTTAAGATATCTCCTCTTACTTGGATTTCTAGCAGATGGTCTATTTCAATGGTCGGGCATGATAATGAATGTAGTGAAACCATCCTACTTACAAATGTGTATGCTCGTGTTGATTACAATGGTAAAGTGAATTTGTGGGAGCGCATTTTCTTTGTGAGAATTTTGGTTCCCCTGTACCCATAGATTTTGGCTGGAGATTTCAACTCTATCACTTGTCTGGAGGAGAAACATGGTGGGGTGGACCATCTCGAGCCTTTTTATTTTGTCTTTAGTGCTCATATCCAGGCCCTAAACTTGGTTAACATCAAGCCAGATAATGGGATATTTACTTGGCACAATAGAAGGTGTGGTAAAGCTTCCATATCAGAGAGACTAGATAGGTTTTTGATATCCAGTTATTGGATGGGTAATAATAGAAGTGCTAGTTCTATGATTCTATAGGGTAGGGGATCTGATCATTGGCCTATCAAACTCTCTGCTTTGGAGTTAGGGCTAAAAAAGAATCTCTCCTTTAAGTTTCAACTTATGTGGCTTCGTGATCCTAAGATTCATGATTTCATGCAAGTCTGGTGGACCACTGGCAAACCTCCTCATGGCATCGCTATGTATTCCTTTATGAAGTGACTACAATTTGTAAAACATAATTGAAGAGATGGAATAGACTAAATTTTGGAAACCTTTCCTTGGCTAAGCTAGAAGCTCTTATGAGGATGGAAGCTTCAAGGAATATTAGAGGTCAAGGATTCATGAAGGAGCTTCTTGTTGAGGAATCCGAGGCTATGAAAGACTTTGCTGAATGGGAATTGAGGGAAGATTTTTTTTGGAAACAAAAAGCTCGAGTATATTGGCTTCAAGAAGGGGATAGGAAAACAACCTTATTTTATAACTTAGTTAAGGCTCATCGTTATGGTAACCTGATTACCTCTCTTATGAATTCTCAGGGTGGCTTTCTCTCTTCTTTTAGGGATATTTCAGAAGAGACTAAGAGGTATTTTTCCTCTCTCTTCAAGGAGGACTACCTATCAGATGACGAAAATGAAAAGCTTATTCTAAACTGTATTCCAGTGATTGTTTCTAGAGAGATGAATGAGCACTTTATGGGTCCAATTTCCCTTGAGGAATTGGAAAATTTTGTATTCAATATGAAAAAATGAAAATCCCCAAGACCAGATGGATTCTCGATTGAGTTTTATTAGGAGTTTTGGGATTTAATCAAATTTGATCTTTTGGAGGTGGTCCATGAGTCCCAAAAGAACAAATAGATGGTAAGGTCCCTAAATGCTACCTTTGTAGTGCTTATACCAAAAAAATAGGGAGAAAATTCCTTGGATATGTTCAAGCCTATTGCTCTCTGCAATGTTGTGTATAAGATCATCACAAAAATTATTGCTAAGAGGTTGAAGATATGGTTGAGAAAAATCATCTCTAAGGAGCAAGGAGGGTTTGTTGCTGGCCGAAAAATCTTGGATGGGGTTGTTATTGCTACAGAAGCTATTCACTCGATGGAAACTTCTAAGGAGAAAACTATGTTCATTAAGTTGGATATGGCCAAAGCTTATGATCAGGTCATATGGTCATTTCTTCATAAAGTTCTTGCTGATTTTGGATTTGAGGAGGAATGGATTAGATGGGTGATGATCTATGTTTTTTCTTCCTCATTATCTATTCTTGTTAATAATGAGTCATCAGAGTTATTTGAGGCCTCAAGGGTATTGAGACAAGGAGATCCTTTATCTCCTTATTTGTTTATCATTATGGCAGAAGGGTTGGTAATATTTCTCAAGTATTAAGTCATGCAGGGTCTCGTTCAGGGGTGGAAGTGGGATAGTAGTTTGCCACCTCTTTCCCACCTTCAATTTATTAATGATATTACTTTGTTGGGAGTTGCCACTATCAAGGAAGCTAGAAATATTAGACAGTATCTTGACATATATCTTGGTGCTTCTGGACAGTTTATTAATGAGGACAAGTCTTCTATTTTCTTCTTCAATACCCCTCCTCTTATTCAAGCCAAGATTGCTCGCATTCTAAGATTACAGGTTAGGACTCCCCCCTTCATTTATCCTGGTATTCCAATTTCATCTCATCCTCTACCTAGATCTTCTTGGCACTCTATTCTTGATAAGTTTAGAAGGAAGGTGAATCACTGGACTTTCATATGGCTATTCACTACAAATAGAGTGTATCTTTTAAAATCTGTTGTTCAAGATTTAACCATTTATAGATGTTTTGTACAAATAGCTCCCTCTCACTTCATCAAGGATATGGATTCTTTGTCAAGACAATTTTTATGGTCTAAAAAAATTGATCAATCTAAATGGAGTTTGGTTAGGTTGGATTCTATATGTAGGCCGGTGCAAGAGGGAGGCCTTGGGTTGCGACAAACAACTCTTTTTGGGCAGGTTTTGGCTGCAAAAATTTATTGGATATGGTGTACCTCTCAAGATCATATTTGGGCTAAAATATTATCTTGTAAATACTTGAGAGGTATTTATGAGGCTGAGATCCCTAGAGTCGACTTGGTTGGGAAAGGTTCTATTATCTGGGACACTCTAAAAAGAGGAGCTAATTTAATCAAGCAAGGTTTGTTTTGGATTTGTAATCAAGGATCAAATGCTCTTTTTTGGGAGGATTCTTGGGATGGCCACCCTCCTATATTGAATCAATATCCTAGGTTACATTACCTAAGCATTTTTTCTTGGAAGCAGGCTGGTCTCATGTGGAGGGCTTTAAAAATTTCCAGTATTTTGGAAATATGGAGATGTATAGGTGGAAATATCCACAAGAATGGCCCCAGGGGGGACTGGCCAAGGACAGAGAGGTGATTGCTATTATTCTTATGATGAGACATTTTTCTTCATTGAGGGGTAAAGATATTCTGGCTTGGAACCTTGATCCTAAGGGAACCTACTCGGTAGCCTATGGTTATCAGGTTCTTGATAAGAAAAAAGTATGGGAGTCTTCTTATCACTTGGTGGAAAAAGGTGTGGAACAAATTTGCCTAGCCAAAATGTAACTTCTTTCTCTAGTTGGTAGCTCGTAATAAATGCCTCACTTGGGATAATGTGAGAAAGAAGGGATTTCAGGGTCCCTCTTTTTGTGTCCTTTGTAGTAATATTGAGGATGTCTCTTCTCATTTATTTTAAAAATGCTCCTTTTCCAGAGACATTTGGCACCATTGGTGGAGCACCTGGAACCATCCATGTTTTCATGTGTTGTCCTTGGTGGATTTTTGGAGTAGTCTGGGAAGACCTTCGGCCAAGACCCCCTTCCTTCAGGTGGCTTGGAATTTGGACCCTTCTTGCATCATCTAGAAAATTTGGCTCGAAAAAAATTGATGCATATTTCAAGGTAGTTACTTGGTTGTTCAACAGATCTAGCAAAGGATCCTATATATGTTTCAGGAAACCATCCTTAGCAAATGTGATGTGGACCCTCTTTTGGATTCTATGGAGGAGAAGGTACAATAAGCCCTTGGTCTCTTTGGGGATGGTGTGAACTCTTCTAGCCCTAGTAGGGTTCCTCAGCTCAGCAAGAATGTTAGGAGAGATGGTAGGTGGAGGCCACCCCCTAGAGGAGTTTTAAAAATTAATACTGATGGATCATCTATGGGTAATCTTGGGCATTCTGGCATTTGCGATGTTGGGAGAGATTCTACTGGTAGTGTCAATTTTTTCTTTTACATTTATAAAGGTGTTCACTCCAACAATTTTATGGAAGCTCTTGTAATTATTGAGGCCTTGCAGAGGGGGTTTTCTCTTGGCTGGCATAGGATTATCTATGAGTTAGACTCTCAAATTTTGGTTAATATTTTAAACAGTAAAAGGGTTGAGGAAGTTAATTGGCAGTTGGCCTTTGTAGCCGTTCAGATTCTCAAAATGAGTAAAGAGTTTGAATTTATATCCTTTGTGCACATTCCAAGGGAATGGAATGTGGTTGCTGATTACCTGGCCAAAAGGTCTTCTAAGTTGTTGGATCCTTGGATTATTGATAATTGGGAGACTCTCCCGTTTGGGGACTCTCAACGCCTGTGGGAGTTGATCCACAAGGACGTACAAACTTAATGTGGTTTGTTCTTGTTGTCTTTTTTGGGTGTCATTCTAGTCTAGTGGTTTTAGCCTATTTGGCTATTTATTTAAGTCCTGGTTGGAAGCTTAGTTGTACTCTGTAATCCAAACTTTTTATCAATAAAATTTTACCCCTTTATTTAAAAAAAAAAGTATCATGTGATTGGTTTGGTTAAAATATTATTTTAGTGAGATCCCATGCTATTACACTATATCCTATCCATGTTTCAATATCTCTTTCTAACCATTGCTCCTTTATAACCCTTTTCTACTCAAAATTTCAATTATTTTAAGGAGTCGACCTTCTTCAAAGGTTGAAACAGAGAGAAATATCATTTCATCCAATTCTATACTTTGGCTAAAGTCTAGGGTGCATCGCCTATTCATAGGTATGGCTGATTTTAGTCCAACACCTTCACATATTTAGCTCCTTATAAATTTGAACCTATGGATTGAACTTCCTCAACCCTCATATAATATTTTCTTATTATAGTTGATTTGAGTGAACTATAATAGCCTTTGTCATCGGATGATGTAGAGGGGTTTTTCTTACCACTTTCTTAGGAGTGGAAATTTCTTGAATTGACCTAGCTTATATTAAGATATTATATCCTTGTTTCATATTGAATCTACCCTCGTGCCCACTATTTTTATATCTTTCTCCATAATTTTCACTTTGTAGTCTCTTACCATGTGCCTAGTTTCATGGCAATTGTGACATTGGAATCACTTATTGATCCCATTCTCTTGATTCAGATTTAATCCTTATGGACTATAGTAAAGGTATTGAAATATCCATGGAAACACATATTCAAGTGTATATAGCATGTATTCTCTCCTTAGTAGTTGGTCCCTCCTGGATGAATTCACCTAGAGTATTACCAATATTTTAAAAAACCTTCTTATTGATGATTTGATAAGAAAGCCCAAAAAACTTAATATATATTGAAATTCTTTTAATAGTCTCTATCTCCACAAAAAAATTATCACTTCAAGGTATTAAATATAATGTATCTTTATCAAGTGGCATTAGCTCAACCGGTTATATTCCTCAACATTTCAAGGAGACACAGGTTCAAATCTTGCCAAATGATATATGGATAATATCCAAGATTTGTTGTAATAACACTATGTGGTGATGATATAATATAGGTGGAGCCTTTTTCAATCCCATATAACCCATTAGATATATATATATGTGTGTGTGTGTGTGTGTGTGTGTGCATGTGTGTATATTATATATATATATATATATATGTATGTATGTATGTATGTATACATACATACATATATATATATATATATATATATATATATATATATATATATATATATATATATATATATATATATATATATATATATATATAATGCATATTTGCCCCTAAACCAAGGGTCGCCATCAATTATTTTTGAACTCAAGAAAATAATAAGAATAAACTCTTTTGAAATATAAGTCATGGGATAATTTGAATTCAATCCTCACTTCCACTTGAACCAATTTCAAATCACATAAAAACTTGGCTAGTATTCGTGGAATTTACATATTAACCCTCTAGTTTTAAGAACCATTATACCATGTTCAATCATCTCATCCTTGATAATCATTTTTGGTGTAGTATTTATTGTTTGTATAATATTTTCCATAGATTCACTCTTCCTCTTATTGCTAACTAGGCCATCCATACTTCCAACTAGGTCATCCTTACTTTCAATAAAAAACTTAAAAAAATAACTTTGTTGCCATGTTACCTAGATTTTCTTCACATGAATCCTATAAGATTTTTCTAAGATATGGAACAAGAAATGGCATTTGTTCCTTGATAATACTTTTCTTTATACTTCCTTCTATCTATGCACACTTCCTTCTACTCACTCCCGACTCACATTCCTTCTAGGATACCATTTTATTCATCACTTTTTATTTATTTTTATGGGATCATCCCCACTTTGTATTAAAACTTGTGATATTTGATTTTGGCTTACCATATTGATATCTCTTTATATTTTCTTTTCTCTTTATTCTTTCTTTAAAGGTTTTTATCTCCTTTTTCGATTTCCATCAATACTTTTATCTTTGTCAATCTCTTCAATTTTTCTAGATTGTTCATAGTGAGACTTATTTATTGATTAATGTTTCCCTATAGAACCTAAAGTATAATAAATAGCATCAAAATATTTTATTGTTTGTGTTTCCTTATAAACCCTTAAGTGTAAGGAACTTCCTCCCTATATTTATTTTCTTGTAGTTCCTTTAAATCTTAAATTGACATCGATTTTCTTACTTATAGGAAAAATAGATATCTTATACAATTAATCAAAATAATATAATATAAGTCAAAATTATTAAACTAAGACAATATAATAGTAAATTAAAAATTAGAACTAAAACCTATCTTAATCCAAAAATAAATAAAATAGAACTATTGGGGCCTTGAAATGACCCTTGTTCCATGGGTGTTGCAACCCCACCATGGATGAGGTGTCTCTCTACCAAGTGGGTGCATCTGGTGCCCTACACCTCACTTGGGGTACCAGTCAAGATTTTTAAGGAGCTGTTGAGCAAGGTGCAGCAAAAGCATTGCAAAAGTATTGTCATTGTTGTCAACACAGACATAATGGTGCAGTTGAGGCAGTTCAGAGGTCAGTCAGATCAAGTGCAGTGAATTTCAAGGAAAACAGAGGGGACCCAGATCCAGAAATTTGCAAAAAAATACAAGGAAGAAAACTGTCGCGATATCGCGACATGTTTTCTGTCGCGATTTCGCGACAAAACCGAGGAGAGAGAAAATGCATGCCAAATTGTCGCGATATCGCGACATAACGGAGGAGAGAGAAAATGCATGCAAAATTGTCATGATTTCACGACAAAAAGGATGAGAGAGAAAGTGCATGAGAAAGTGTCGCGATATCGCGACAGTTTCGGAAGAAAAGCACTAAGGGCGCAAAGTGTCGCGACATCGCGACAAAAAGGAGGAGAGAGAAAGTTCATGAAAACTGTCACGATTTCACGACATGTTGGAGGCAAAGCAGCAAAGTGAAGAAAGCGTAGCGATTTCGCTACATGTTGCAATTTCACTGGCAAAAGCAAAGAAAAAGTGATAAGTCAAGAAAGTGTAGCGATTTCGCTACAAGTCCGAAATACAAAATGCAAGAGTGTAGCGATTTCGCTACAAGTCCAAAGTGCAATAGCAACAAGTTCAAAATGCAAGGCGGAGAAGTGTAGCGATTTCATATCAAAATGCAAGGCGAAAAGTGTAGCGATTTCGCTACAGGTTCAAAATAAAAGGTGCAAAGGGGCAGCGACTTTGACACAAGTTTGAAAAGCAAGGGGCATAGGTGTAGCGATTTCGCTACAAGTGCAAAACACAAAACACAATGGGGTAGCGATTTCGCTACAAGTCTTGAGATCAGCAAGTCGAAGCAAGAGGAAACACCAAGCCAACAAAGTTAGATTTTCAGAAACCGCAGCAAAGAAAAATGTTAAGTCAGAAAGGTGTAGCGATTTCGCTACAAGTAAGGTTTTCATGGCTGCATGAAGAAAGAATTGTACGGAGGCCAGAAGCGTCACGATTTCATGACAAGTCGGAGGATGACGTCAGCAAAACTGAGAAGTGTCACGATTTCGCGACAAGGTGGAAGAAAAGCCGCTGGAAGCCAGAAGCGTCGCGATTTCGCGACAACATTGGTGATGACGTCAGAAATAGCTAAAAGTGTCACGATTTCATGACAAGTTGCGAGAGAAGCCGCTGGAAGCCAGAAGCGTCACGATTTCATGACAACTTTGAAGATGACGTCAGCAAAAGCGAAAAGTGTCACGATTTCGTGACATGTTTCATTTTTGCGGGTGGAAGCGGAGCAAGCTGTAGGAAAGCGAAAAGTGTCACGATTTCGTGACATGTATCATTTTCGCGGGTGCATGCAGAGAGAAGGTCCAGGAGGTGGAAAACGTCGCGATATCGCGACAGGTAACAGTTTGGCGAGAAAAAGGCCAAAAATGCATGCACTGTGACAGGTGTCAAAATAGCGCCAGTTACGTAGAGTTAACTAGAGTCAGATCTACAGTTCCCAGTGACAGGTGTTGGGGAAATATTAGAGAAAATACTGCAACTGTTAACTGGAGTGACAAGGGAAGTTACGATGCAATGCATTTAATAAAAGAACAGCTATTGCAGGGCCGTGATGCTGCAAGCTGTCATAAGCGCAGTATTCCAGATAATCTCTTCAAACAAGAAATCCTCTCGATGGTTGTGCATATCAGATACGGCAGTTGCAGGTAGAATAGAAGGATCGACAGAGTATAGAAAAGAGTGTCATCAAAAAGTGCAAAAGCGTTAAGAGAGCAGTTTCATATAGTTTGGAAGAAAAGAATCAGAGAGCTTCGAAACGCGCTATAAGGCTGTCAGGAAGTGCAGAGAAAAATACTGTCAGAATGTGCAGAGAAAAAGGCTGTCAGAATGTCAGAGTGAGTCAGAAAGAAAGCGGCTAAAAGGCAGAACATGTCAGAGTGGGTTTGACACATTGACCGTAGCCGAGAATGCATGGAAATTAGGAGGGAAAGTCGAGCCGTTTTAAAAATTGAGTCATTCGAGAAAATCATATAAAAAGACTCGAACAAGCACAGTAGGAGGTTACTGCAACCGTGAATATTCATGAAAAATAAATAAAAGAGAGAAGGTTGTGGAAAGGGTGTTGTTCGAAGCATAGTGAAAGAACAAGAACCTGAACTTGAATGCAATTTTATTGAAAAATCAGTAGAGAGGTTTTGACTGTGAAAAAGAAGATACTGAGATTGTAACTATTCTTTTTATGCTTCTGTGACAAAATTGAATGAGCTAAGGACCAGTCAGGGTCTTGCAATAGAGAAGGCATTTCTATGTCAATATTTTATTAAAATTTGAAATCCAAGTTGGTGCTTGGTAAAAGGAGTTGGTGCTCCTATCTGTTGCAGCAGAAAAATCAGGGGTTGGTGCTCCTTCCAGTGGGTGCTGGAGAATCATTTGTAAAGAAAGAATCCTTGCAAAGACTGGATTTGGATTGTAGTCCAAACAATCATTTTTGAGGAGTAGCCACATTGGTGAACCTCGTTAAATCCTGTGTTGTGTGATGCTCTTGTGCTATATTTGCTTTATTTGTTTTTAAGCTAGCAGTATTAAGTTTTAAGAATAGCAGATTCAATATTTTAAATAGTTACACTGATTCACCCCCCCTCTCAGTGTCATTGTGAGAATATCAATTGGTATCAGAGCCAGGCACCTGTACAAGCTTAATCGGCTAAGGTGATCTTGGAATAAACACAATGGCCGATGGTGAAGGTTTTTCTTCTAACAAAGCTCCTCTGTTCGATGGAACAAATTATTCTTTCTGGAGACTGAGGATGCAGACTTATCTATGTGCATTGGGTTATGACATTTGGGAATCTGTTGAAAATGGATACACCATACCCACTGTTCCTCCAACAGATGCGGCTGAGAAGAAAAAGTTTGAGAACAACTCGAAAGCCAAGAATGCTATTATGTGTGGATTAGTAGACAAGTGAGTTGATACGCATCATGAACTGCAAATCTGCTAAAGACATATGGGACAAACCGCAAAGCATTCATGAAGGAGATAGCAAAATCAAGGAAGCTAAGCCGCAAACACATCGTGCCCGAGTTCGAAGCATTAAAGATGACCGATGATGAGAACATTGAAGCCTATCTGCTGAGAGTAAATGGAATCATCAATGCAATAAGAGGACTCGGGGAAGAAATGGAAGATGCAGTCATTGTGAAGAAGGTACTAAGAACTCTAAATAAAAGGTTTGATGCAAAGGTTTCTGCCATAGAAGAAGCAAAAGATTTAAATTTTTTCAGTATGGATGAAATGCATGGTTCTCTAACAGCATATGAAATGAGGATTGGACAAACTAAGCCCTCAGACAGAGAAGCAGCTTTTCAAGCACAGAAAAATATAAAATCTAAACAAGAATCTGAGGAAGAAGAATCTACAGATGAAACTGAAGCAAATTTTGTTAGAAAATTGGTAAAGGGAAAAGGAAAGTACAGAGGTAAGCTGCCGTTCAAGTGCTTTAACTGTGGAGGCATCGGGCACTTTGCAAGCAAAATGCCCAATGAATGAGAAAAATAGAAGTGATGAAGGGACACACCAAGAAAGAAATGTCTGGAAAAAGAAACCACAGTTTAGAAAAAGGAACTTCAAGAAGAAAAGCTTCATTTCAAAGAATATTGACTCTTCTGAAGATAGTTCCAGTGAGGACTCAAAAGAAGAAACTGGTGAAGCCTTGTTCATGGCTTTTGAAGAACAGAGAACAGAAGAAACCCAGGAATGTGAAGAAAAATTAGAGGATGAGGCTGAGATAGATCTGGAAGGTGAGTTGGTTGCTGCACTTGAAGAGTTAAGTGCAGAAAGGAAAAGAAATAAAAAGATTTCAAGGAAATTTGAGGATGCTAGCAATTTAATAATCAGTTTGAAAGTACAAACTGAAGAATATAAGAAAAAGTCTGAAGATTTTGAAGCACAGCTAACCGTGAAAATAAATGAGTGCAACAAGCTAGAAGAAGACATAGTTGGATTAAGATTGCAGCTAGAAGAGATGAATCGAAAACTGAGCTGTCATCATAAATTTGAAGACAGTTCTACGAAGCTGAATAAAATGTTAAATGATCAAAGGCCTACGGGTATCAAATTTGGTTTAGGCTTTGATGAAGGAGAATCCTCAAAGGAATCAAAGGTCATGAATCGTAGAACCAATTAGGAATAAAGACAAGATCAAGGTTGATCAAGATAAACAGTATCATGCAAAAGAAAGCAATAAGTCCAAGCTTGAAAGGAGATCTGCAAATGATGGATTTACCAAAGTCACATATCAAAGAAGAAGAAGACCCATTGCTCCTACTACAACATGGCAACAACCATTACCCAAGTACACTCGTTCCTTTTCTGGTTATTGTTTTAAATGCAATGCATATGGTCATAAAATCTCAAGTTGTAGATATAATGTAAAACAAAGAAATTTTACTAGTAGAAATATTTTTTCTCCTTTGATAGATTATGTTGTAGAATGTTATAACTGTCATAACTTCGGACATATTGCAAGGAATTGTCGTAGCTCTTTTGCAGGAAATAAATACCAGGGAAGAAAGTATCAATCAACTGGATCAAAACAGAACAGAAAATTTCTCGAAAAACTGTCACAAGCCAATGAAAGGGAGAAGGTAAAGCAAGTGACCAGATCTGCTGTCAAATCATAGTGGAAAGAAAAGGAGCAACCGAAGAAAGACAAGGAATCTCTGATCGTTCAAACAACCCTCAAAGCCCAGAATAAATCTGCACCTTGGATTCTGGACAGTGGATGCTCCAGTCATATGACAGGAGACAAACAGAAGTTTGACAAGCTACAGACATACGAAGGTGGTTCTGTAAAATTCGAAAACAATGATGGAGCAAAGATAGTGGGTAAAGGATCGGTTAAGTTAAGTGACGGTAAAATCAACTCTAAGGAAGTTCTTTTTGTGGTAGGATCGAAGCATAACTTACCGAGTGTAAGTCAGATTTGTGACAAGAGGTCATGAAGTAATTTTCAAGAAGGAGGGCCGAGGAAGTAAGAAAGACAAAAAATGGAAAGTTAATAGCCACTGGATCGAGAACTTCTAGAAATTTGTATACTCTCTCAGAGACTTCAGAAGGAACTTGCTTGGTTGGACATGAAGAAGAAAATTGGCTGTGGCACAAAAGACTCGGTCACATAAGCTTTGATAATCTGGTAAAAATCAGCTCGAAAAGAGCAGTAAGAGACATACCCACTATTGGTAAACCATCAAACAACATTTGTGAGTCATGCCAAAAGGGGAAGCAAACCAGATCTACTTTCAAAGCAAAAGAGTATTTCACAAGCAAGCCGTTAGAACTGATTCACACTGATCTGTGTGGACCCATGAGGACAGAAAGCATAAATGGATACAAATATTTTATGTTGTGTATAGATGATTTTTCCAGAATGACATGGGTACTCTTTCTGAAACAGAAATCAGAAGCCTTTGAGATGTTTAAAACCTTCAAAAATCTTGTTGAGAATCAATCTGGAAAAAGAATTAAATGCTTGAGATCTGATAGAGGAGGAGAGTTTATTTCAAATGAGTTTGCCGAATTCTGTGAAAAACATGGAATAAGAAGACAGTTTTCAGCAGCAAGAACACCTCAGCAGAATGGAGTAGTTGAAAGAAAGAACAGAACTATGCAGGAAATGGCAAGGACCATGTTAACAGAGAGCAAAATTGCTGACAGGTTCTGGAAAGAGGCAGTTCATACCGTAGTCTATATTCGTAATAGGTGTATGTTAAGGCCGCATGAAAGCAAAACACCTTATGAACTCGTGGTTTGGCAAAAAGGCTACAAGAAAATACTTCAAAGTGTTCGGCAGGAAGTGTTACATTAAACGGACCGAAGCCAATCTTGGAAAATTTGAAGATAGATCGGATGAAGGTATCTTTCTTGGTTACTCAACAAAAAGTAAAGCTTACACATGCTACAACAAAAGACTAAAGAAAATTGTGGAGAGTGCGGATGTGAAGGTTGATGAAGGCAGGAAACAAGAAATCAACAATAATGAAAACTACCCAACCTATGAAGAATTTATTGAAGAAGATGAAGATCAAGAAAAGGAAGAGAGACAGAAATCAGATTCAGATGATTTGGAAAGAGAAGAAAACAGGAAATTCAGAACAGGCAGCTGGCAGAAAAATCATCCCAAAGAGCAGATTATTGGGGACCCTACAGTTGGCATTCAGACAAGAAGAAGAGTAGTAAATAACTATTCTCTCGTTATCCAAATATTGAGCCCAAAAATATTATTGAAGCAAGCACAGATGAAAGTTGGATGGAGGCAGTAAATGAAGAACTAGATCAAATTGAGAAAAATAATACCTGGGAATTAGTACCAAGGCCTGAAAATAAAAACATAATTGGTACTAAATGGATATTTCGAAACAAATTGAATGAAGACGGACAAAGTTGTAAGGAATAAAGCAAGATTAGTCTGCAAAGGATATGCTCAAGTTGAGGGGATTGATTTTGAAGAGACTTTTGCACCTGTGGCCAGACTTGAAGCAATAAGACTATTTTTGGCTTTAGCTGTTCATAAGAATTTCAAGGTTTATCAGATGGATGTAAAATCAGCATTTCTGAATGGAAATCTTGAAGAAGAAGTATATATTGAACAGCTCGATGGTTTTCAACTTTGTGATAATCCTAACTTTGTTTGCAAGCTGAAGAAAGCATTGTATGGTTTGAAACAAGCACCTAGAGCTTGGTATGCAAGATTGGACAACTATCTCACTAAGCAAGGATTCAAGAAAGGTATGGTGGATAGCAATTTATATGTGAAAACTGAAAATGGCAATTTCATTGTCCTTGTTGTTTATGTAGATGATATAATTTTTGGGAGCAGCAATGATGAATCATGCAAAGACATAGCAAACAAAATGCAGAAAGAGTTTGAAATGTCTATGATAGGTGAACTTTCATATTTCCTTGGATTGCAAGTTAATCAAACCGAAAAAGGGATTTTTATTTCTCAAATTAAATATGTGAAAGAAATGTTGAAAAAGTTCACCATGGAAGATAGTAAGCCGGTGAGCACCCCCATGACAACAAGCTGCAAGTTGAGCAAGGATGATAAATCTCCAGATGTTGATCAAACAATGTACAGATCTATGATTGGGAGCCTGCTGTATTTGACAGCCACAAGACCGGATATCTTACAGGCAGTTTGCATGGTTGCAAGATTTCAGGCTAGTCCAAAAGAAACTCATGTAACAGCTGTGAAAAGGATCTTCAGGTATCTCAAGGGCACTATGGAGTATGGACTATGGTATCCAAAAGGAAAATATTTCACTCTTTTTGCCTATTCTGATGCTGATTGGGCAGGATGTATTGATGACAAAAAAAGTACAAGTGGAGGAGCATTTTTTCTTGGAGATAAATTGGTAGCATGGCACAGTAAGAAGCAAGAATCAGTCTCTCTATCCACAAGTCGAGGCAGAATACATTGCAACAACAACATGTCGTACACAAATATTATGGATGAGACAAACATTGAAAGATCTAGGTATTCACTTCATCGAGCCCATTTCGACCAAATGTGATAACACTAGTGCAATCAACATTTCAAAGAATCCGGTCATGCATTCCCGCACCAAACATATTGCAATCCGGTATCACTTCTTGAAGGATAAGGTTGCATAAGGAGAGGTCAAATTGGAGTTTGTTCCAACTACAGAGCAAGTAGCAGACATATTCACCAAACCTTTGCCCAAGGAAGTTTTTGAATACCTTAGGGGTAAGTTGGGAGTAGTCACCCTTCCCAAGCACTGACTAGCTATGGGGAACACATTCTCAGGGGGAGCATTATGCCTGAGAATGTTGTGCATAGACTCAGGGGGAGTCTGCAGCAGCCCTTTGGTATTATTGGCAAAGGGGGAGAAGAAATTGAGCAAGGTTACAGTGTGTTGCCAACAATTCCAAAGGGGGAGATTGTTGAGCAAGGTGCAGCAAAAGCATTGCAAAAGTATTGTCATTGTTGTCAACACAGACAGAATGGTGCAGTTGAGGCAGTTCAGAGGTCAGTCAGATCAAGTGCAGTGAATTTCAAGGAAAACAGAGGGGACCCAGATCCAAAAATTTGCAGAAAAATACAAGGAAGAAAACTGTCGCGATATCGCGACATGTTTTCTGTCGCGATTTCGCGACAAAACCGAGGAGAGAGAAAATGCATGCCAAATTGTCGCGATATCGCGACATAACGGAGGAGAGAGAAAATGCATGCAAAATTGTCATGATTTCATGACAAAAAGGATGAGAGAGAAAGTGCATGAGAAAGTGTCGCGATATCGCGACAGTTTCGGAAGAAAAGCACTAAGGGCGCAAAGTGTCGCGACATCGCGACAAAAAGGAGGAGAGAGAAAGTTCATGAAAACTGTCACGATTTCGTGACATGTTGGAGGCAAAGCAGCAAAGTGAAGAAAGCGTAGCGATTTCGCTACATGTTGCAATTTCGTTGGCAAAAGCAAAGAAAAAGTGATAAGTCAAGAAAGTGTAGCGATTTCGCTACAAGTCCGAAATACAAAATGCAAGAGTGTAGCGATTTCGCTACAATGTTCAAAGTGCAGAAAGTGTAGCGATTTCACTACAAGTCCAAAGTGCAAGGCGGAGAAGTGTAGCGATTTCATATACACCAAATGCAAGGCGAAAAGTGTAGCGATTTCGCTACAGGTTCGAAATAAAAGGTGCAAGGGGCAGCGACTTTGTCACAAGTTTGAAAAGCAAGGGGCATAGGTGTAGCGATTTCGCTACAAGTGCAAAACACAAAACACAATGGGGTAGCGATTTCGCTACAAGTCTTGAGATCAGCAAGTCGAAGCAAGAGGAAACACCAAGCCAACAAAGTTAGATTTTCGAAAACCGTAGCAAAGAAAAATGTTAAGTCAGAAAGGTGTAGCGATTTCGCTACAAGTAAGGTTTTCACGGCTGCATGAAGAAAGAATTGTACGGAGGCCAGAAGCGTCACGATTTCGTGACAAGTCGGAGGATGACGTCAGCAAAACTGAGAAGTGTCACGATTTCACGACAAGGTGGAAGAAAAGCCGCTGGAAGCCAGAAGCGTCACGATTTCGTGACAACATTGGTGATGACGTCAGCAATAGCTGAAAGTGTCACGATTTCATGACAAGTTGCGAGAGAAGCCGCTGGAAGCCAGAAGCGTCGCGATTTCGCGACAACTTTGAAGATGACGTTAGCAAAAGCGAAAAGTGTCACGATTTCGCGACATGTTTCATTTTCGCGGGTGGAAGCGGAGCAAGGTGCTGGAAAGCGAAAAGTGTCACGATTTCGCGACATGTATCATTTTCATGGGTGCATGCAGAGAGAAGGTCCAGGAGGCGGAAAACGTCGCGATATCGCGACAGGTAACAGTTTGGCGGGAAAAAGGCCAAAAATGCATGCACTGTGACAGGTGTCAAAATAGCGCCAGTTACGTAGAGTTAACTAGAGTCAGATCTACAGTTCCCAGTGATAGGTGTTGGGGAAAGATTAGAGAAAATACTGCAATTGTTAACTGGAGTGACAAGGGAAGTTACGATGCAATGCATTTAATAAAAGAACAGCTATTGCAGGGCCGTGATGCTGCAAGCTGTCATAAGCGCAGTATTCCAGATAATCTCTTCAAACAAGAAATCCTCTCGATGGTTGTGCATATCAGATACGGCAGTTGCAGGTAGAATAGAAGGATCGACAGAGTATAGAAAAGAGTGTCATCAGAAAGTGCAAAAGCGTTAAGAGAGCAGTTTCATATAGTTTGGAAGAAAAGAATCAGAGAGCTTCGAAACGCGCTATAAGGCTGTCAGGAAGTGCAGAGAAAAAGACTGTCAGAATGTGCAGAGAAAAAGGCTGTCAGAATGTCAGAGTGAGTCAGAAAGAAAGCGGCTAAAAGGCAGAACATGTCAGAGTGGGTTTGACACATTGACCGTAGCCGAGAATGCATGGAAATTAGGAGGGAAAGTCGAGCCGTTTTAAAAATTGAGTCATTCGAGAAAATCATATAAAAAGACTCGAACAAGCACAGTAGGAGGTTACTGCAACCGTGAATATTCATGAAAAATAAATAAAAGAGAGAAGGTTGTGGAAAGGGTGCTGTTTGAAGCATAGTGAATGAACAAAAACCTGAACTTGAATGCAATTTTATTGAAAAATCAGTAGAGAGGTTTTTAACTATGAAAAAGAAGATACTGAGATTGTAACTATTCTTTTTATGCTTCTGTGACAAAATTGAATGAGCTAAGGACCAGTCAGGGTCTTGCAATAGAGAAGGCATTTCTATGTCAATATTTTATTAAAAATTTGAAATCCAAGTTGGTGCTTGGTAAAAGGAGTTGGTGCTCCTATCTGTTGCAGCAGAAAAATCAGGGGTTGGTGCTCCTTCCAGTGGGTGCTGGAGAATCATTTGTAAAGAAAGAATCCTTGCAAAGACTGGATTTGGATTGTAGTCCAAACAGTCATTTTTGAGGAGTAGCCACATTGGTGAACCTCGTTAAATCCTGTGTTGTGTGATGCTCTTGTGCTATATTTGCTTTATTTGTTTTTAAGCTAGCAGTATTAAGTTTTAAGAATAGCAGATTCAATATTTTAAATAGTTACACTGATTCACCCCCCCTCTCAGTGTCATTGTGAGAATATCAGGAGCGTGGGACGTTGATCCTTTAAAAAACCTCTCATATTTTTTACCAAGGCCAACTCCTTTATTGGGTGTGATCTTTGATGTTATTCCTCCTATGCTAGCCTACTCTATTAGGTGCTTTTATAGGAAAACTGTAAGAGAGTCAAAGTAGTAAATAACATGAAATAAAGTGACATGAAATTAATACTAACTAGCCTAACTAGCATAAACTATGGTTAGCAATGCACCAAAGATCTAAGAGACCGCCATGTATCATGGCGGGTTGAGTGAAGACATGCATAGCCACCAACAACACATAAGGAATACATTTACATCAAACATGCATCATACAAAACACCCACACAAGAACCAAGACATAATACTAAAGTATTCATAGTTATTTATTCATGTGAACTTTGGATTATATACATGTCGAGAAAAAAGGCTCAAAAGCTAAATTATCAATAATACAAGGTGTCAGATTTTGATGGTGTATGCCAAGGGAGAATACAATCACAAGATATAAAATATGCAAAAATGTAAGATTTTGAAATATGCTATTAATGGAAAGTGATGAAAATGATACAATGCAATATGGAGGAAACAAACACTCCATAACTAATACTAAAGAACTACATTGTACCCCATCACAAATCTATATGGTGATCCATGTAGTATACCTACTACTACCTACAATAATATATAATCACTCACTATGAGGCCCTTTATATAGAAATATGGATTGCTTGGCCAACACTCTACCTAGTTGTACAAGGGGACACCTTGCACATTTACAACTTGCACATAGCCACTTGTGCATTTATTATATTACTTGAAGTAACTAGCTAACTACAAGGTGTTAGATTGTGATGGTGTATGCCAAGGGAGAATACAATCACAGGATATAAAATATGTATAAATTTAAGATTTTTAAATATGCTATTAATGGAAAGTAATGAAAATGATACAATGCAATATGGAGGAAACAAACACTCCATAACTAATACTAAAGAACTACATTGTACCCCATCACCAATCTATATGGTGATCCATGTAGTATACCTACTAATACCTACAATGATATATAATCACTCACTATGAGGTCCTTTATATAGAAATATGGATTGCTTGGCCAACACTCTACCTAGTTGTACAAGGGGACACCTTGCACATTTACAACTTGCACATAGACACTTGTGCATTTATTATATTACTTGAAGTAACTAGCTAAATACCTCCTAAAGTAATCTACTACTATAGTTATGTACCAAGGGTGGTACATTTACATGAACCAAACTCTAGCACCCCCTTGTATTACATTATATAGGTATTGAAGACTTTAGTCTTCAATATAAATCTTCTCTTCAATAGTCTTTGTCTTCATCAGGGACATCATCTTCTTCTATCCAATTTTATTTGTTTGAATCTTGATGAGTATCTTCATCAAATAATGTTTCTTCTTTAGATTGTAGATGACTGAGTAGAGAATATTTTTGTGGTTCTCTCATCCTTTTAATTTGAATCTTCTATTTTTTTGTCTGCTTTTATGATAATTGGGCTCTTTATTTTCTGCAACATGTTCCTTAGGAAATGTATTAGTATTGTTTTGAAATACAACAATATTGTGTGAGTTCTCAATAGTGTCTAGGGTGTATGTATTTTTATGGAGAGATCCTTTGGCTTCTATATTTTCTTGATTCATAATGAGACACATATTAACTCCATTTATGTATCTGAAATCAACCATTCTATTGCTTTCTACTAGCTTGCCTACTAAAATAAGATTGAATGTTAATCCAAGAACATACATCACTTTTTGTAGTAGAAAGTTTGGAAATGATTTTCTAGGTGTTACACACCCATATCCATGGATAGGATAAGTCTTGCTATATTCTATTCTCAATTTGTAACCATTAATAACTTCAAGATATTCAAACCATTGTATATTTCCTATCATGTGATGACTGGCACCTAATTCAATATACCAGATATTCTTTTGTTCTTTAGATTTTTTTATGCTAGAACTCATTTTACATTTGAGACATGATGTATTATGTGTATTTTGTTCTTGTATTATTTGGTGATAATATGCTCTTATTTCCATTGTAATATGAAGTATTTTTAGGACCTTTGTAGTAGTCTACCTTGTAACTCCCTAGTTAAGAGTATATGAGTTGGTTTTATAAAACTATTCAAGTCTTAGCTTTTGTAGAATCCCTTATTTCTCCTTAGTTAAGATATGTGAACTAATTTGATAAAACTTTTTTAGAATTAGGTTTTGTAGGCTTACTTATATCTCTTTAATAATTAGAAGATGCTTAGTTCATCTTCTAAGTTGATTTTGTAATGTATTGAGAATAATCAACCTTTTAATTTTGCCTTATCTATCCCAATGAAGTATGCTTTAATGGTTGAACTTCTTTTTGTCTCCTTATATTGAGTATGATATAATTTTACCAATTAATTCCAACTCTATATGAAGGCAATGTTGGTCAGAATTGTTTCTAATGGTAAGGATTGTGTGCCCATAAACCTCAACCAATGTTGAATGGCCTCAAAAATAAAATCTTTGAGGCCAATCTCTAGATAAGGCTAGTTACTAAAGGGTCCTAGCTAACTATACTTCAAGGGAAAAGGGAGGTGAGGAAAAGCAAGAAAATGAAAGCTAGAACTTACAAGGAATAGATTTAGCTACATCAAAATGCATACAATGTTTAAACACCCAATAAGAATATGTAGATCATCTAATAGACCATAAAATTCTCCTCATTTGCATTTAACACGTAGAGTTCAATTATGAATTACATAATTAGAGAATGAAAAGCATGAATCCAAGATGCAAAATTACAACATAATCATTCATCAAACTTTAATAGAAATAAATAATCAAACAAATATACATACATGAAAATTTTTGGAGGCTATACAATGATCCACTTGTATTATCTGTGTTTCAAATATTACATGCAAGTTGTAATAGTCAAAATACACCAACCATGCACCTCCCTATTTACTAAAGTACAATAATATTTACTAGCCACCTCTGACTATTTCTACGACCACTACATTATCCTCCTAGTGTATATAATATTTGTGCATATTTGGAGACTGGAGTTGTTGGGACTATTAAGGTGACCTATAGCTTGTTGCAAAGAGAGTACTAGCAGCATGTTTCATTTGATATGCTTCATATATATACATTGGTTGTGCACAAGTGACCTGGTAGATCATAAATTAAATGGCCAAACAACCTATGCCTCTTCGGAGATATCACCCCCCCATTCTTGGTGGGAGATTTATGTTTTAAAATTTGAATCTAATTTCATTGATTGAATGGGGATCTGAGCTGAAGATAACTCACATTGCTTGTATCATGATTAAACCATTTCCTTGGTTTATGCCCCATATATCATGACATTCCTTATGGTGAATATTAAAGCTCAATCCTAGGACTCCAACCTCTCATTTTCCTACCCCACTACAATCTTATTCAAACTTCAACCATAAATTCTAGTGAAATTTTGGGTTCTTATGCAATCAAGGGCCTTCCTAATTTTCCACATTATTTTACCTTTAGAACACTATGATGGAATTCTGGAAACATTAGATGCTCTTCACCTTCCCATTTCACCAGCCTTTATAATATTGAGGTTGATTTTCGGGCCTCACTCTGATGGTAAGACATCTTGATTTTTCACCTACTCAAATACTTGTCAATTTTGGGTGAATCTTCAAGGAGACATTAGAAAGTGATCATTTCCAATTCTCCAGTTGGCACTTTTCCTCTTTCTTTGTGCCACAAAATTTCCTAGTCCTCTTTAACCCTTATAGGCACAAGGTGGGTGGAAAAACACCCATAATTCTGGTGACTTGTGGGAATTTTCACTTGCTGAAAAAGGAGAACCTAGACGAAATGAAGAAGTGAATATCCTTTAGAAAAAAAATAAAATTTATCCATATCCATTGGGTCATGAAGTCAATCTAGGGCATAAAAAACAAAAATGCATACTAAGTTGAAACTTACTTTTAATCGTGATTATGCCATCTCTTTAGGATCCTTTTGTTGTTGCTGAGCCTTTGAGGTTTCACTTTGAGAGGTAGATGTTGTAGTGTTTTGAACTTGGAACTTCTAACAGATATGATTCCATTGCTCTAAAGAAGGGAGAATAATAAGCTTGAGGTTGTCTATGATGGCACCCAGGCGATAAACATATTTGTAGAGAGGATCCCTATATTTCTCAACCATTTCTTCTGCTTTGGCAAGAATACTTGATAGCTTGAGGATTACATTGAGAATTTCATTGACCGTTACTAGTTCTTGCAATACCATGATTTCATTTTCATTTCCCTTAAATTTTTTAAGAGCTTGTTAAGATCTTCTTCTATATAAAACTCTCCCTTATTATCCCAAAATCTTTGAAAGTCAAGCTCTTGGAGTTCCACATTATCCCTGCTCATCTTATCAACTTCCCTCTTAGCTGTGGTGTGACACTTCTTCCTTTCATAGTAGAGGTCTACCAGAGCTAGCACTTGCTACATAGCAATCTTAGCATGCTTTATGTCTCTTCTTGAGTATTTAGCCAAGAAGACATATCCCCTTTTGAATAATGATCTCAATTTTGATGCTTACCCACCCATACTTTGCACCAAGCGTAATTTCATCTCAATATATTTATCTACCATCTTAGAAGTCACCAAGTCCTCGTCCAATTTTCATATAAAATTAGGGAACATTCTAAAAATTACTTTTTTTATCTATCTCAGTAGGCATTTCTGATTTCTTTCACCCATTATTTAGAAACCAATGCTCCTTGGGGCTTGTCATTTTCTACCTGTAATTATGCCAATGTAGTGTCTAAAGCACTCTGCCACTATTAGAGCTTAGTCTTAAATTGAGCTTCCTTCTTCTCAAGTTCACTTCTTAATGCAATGATTTCTTCATTATTTTTCTTCAACATCTACTGTGAAGGAGCTTTGTCCAATGTGGCCTTTTCTTGTTTCAATTTATTTTCCAAAGCATGCTACCTCGGTCCCGATTTATAGAGTTGTGCTTCCAATGATTCTAATCTTTTCTCCACCACTTTGAGCTTCTTCTGAGAGCCCTACCCTTTCACAAATAGTGTGTCAGCATCAGCATAAAGCACCTTGAGAGCCTACACCTAAGAAATGTCTTCCAAATTTATGGTTTCAATGTCATACTGCCAACCCTCATACTTCATATTTGTAATAGCCTTTTTCTCCTTAGGACAAGTATATATCTTATAATTCTTTTCCTCGATTGGTTCAACTTCATAGTATGTATGTGGAGAAACTTCTACTTTTTCATCATGTAATTGCTACAACTACTCATCCACCCACCATCTTTGATTATCTTGTGCTATTATAATCACATTGAAGGCCTCAAATAGGGTTTGATCATCTTCCTGGGATGCAAGAGGGGTAGTTAGAAATTTTGTCATCTAGGTAAGAGGGTAAGAGATTATTGGACTAGATTAAGTTGTACCAACTATACCATATTAATATTTGGGTTCTCTTGATGGTAGGGATGGGAGAGGCTACTCAAATGGAGTCTAGACTTGGGATGAAGTGGCTAATGAAGGTGTGGATGAAACCAGAGGAGGTTAATGGAGGTTCATAATGATGTGTGGATTAGGTATGAGTAGTAGAAAAATAGAATCCATAGCATTCTAAGGAGAACTATTCCTGGGAGGCTTACTCTTGTGCATAATAGCTATGGCAAGAATTATTCCAAAGGCTTGAGTTTGGGATAGTGTGGGTGAATCCTCAATTGTTTCTAATGAGCTATTATGTTGAGGGTAAAGGAATCAGGAATGGAATTCCATGATACTCTACTTTTGCACATTTTGAAGATATTGGTCCACATTTTGCTTCCCTATGCTCCTCTGGGTGTGGCCTTCCCTACTTCTAAGTTTTGTGGCCCTAGTAATATTTTTAGCTACTTAGATTCTACTTTTCTTGACTCGGTAGATATGCTATATCTGGTGGAATATTTTCTCTTTCTACTCATTTTAGATCCTTATGATGAGGGATCCAAGGGCTTTTGTGCTTCTACTCCAAAAGGTTTGGATGACCTAGTCCTCCTAGTGTCTTGTTGGGAAAATGCAAAATGCACCTTTTGTTGAGTTTCCTGCTCTTGAACTTGAATTTCTTATTTTTGTGGTGGGCTTTGGACTTCCATATCCTCCTACTCATCTTCTTCATTTTCTTCTACTTCTTCATCTTCATCTACCTCAACATATTGTCTGAATTGTACTATATTTGTTTCCCTTAGGACCAAGGGAGTGATATCCTTGTCTATTATTTCTTTACATTCTTCACAATAAACATCTTACTTGGTTGAGAAGGTGATACCCATCCTTACAGGAAAGGTATCTGTGATTCCATATACCTCACAATGCATTATCCACCATTGTTCAATATTGTATTCACCCCATTTCTTCTTGTTTATGATTATTTGAACCAGTTGTTGCTTGAGGTGCTGATCAAGATTTCTTTCAAGGTCAAAGACCCATTTATATGGTGTAGACACTAAAATTTGGTAAACCCAATTAAGCATCCACAAAAAATTATCAAATTGACATCATATGGCCCCTTGGGTAGCCCTTAGAAGGCTCGTAGTGGTTCTAGCCACTCTAAAAGGGTTTTTGGAGGCTACTGGCGTAATTTTATGAGGTTTTGGCCCAAAATTCACCACCGTACCACCCTGGTACAGTGGTAGATTCCCACCATCCCACCCTAGGATGGTGGTGATCCATCATCCCAAGGTGGGACGGTGAGCAGGTTTGACCCAAAAAAAGTCAAATCTGGGACATTTGGCACCCAAAAACTGCCATTAGCACACCATATGGAGCATGCAGGTCAGAGGGCATTGAATCCTTATGATACACTTCTTAATGGAGGCCCAAATTGGAGATTCTCTTCCATATCCATTGCATTCCTCCCGTTTGACAAGTGGCACCTCCTACCATGCATGCCCTCGCATGCCTTTTTTCACATGAGCCCCTTTGGGCTATAAAATGGATTAAATATACATAAAAAAAGGAGGATAGGAGTTCTAGGATATGCAACAGAGTGCTGCTGAGATTTCTCCCCAACTTATTGAGCTTTCTTGCCCTTAAAATATCCTCTTAGTGAAGGAGGTTACCAGGTGACTTCAAGAGGGCCTTTTGAGCGTAACTTTTCCATATGGGTGAATTTATTCACCAAATTCAATGAAAAAAACCCCTATAGTGTTTAGGATCATTACCCAATGATATTGGTAGCAAAAGGTGGGCAGAATTGGTGGGTATCCCCTCCCAGGGTGCCCCCCAATTAGTTGTAGTCACCATCGCCCCACCCGGGATGAGGACAAATAATTGCACAATTTTATAAAAAAAAATTAATTTTATTATTATATACCCTCATATTATTATGTGTTTTAAACTTCATGCAATTTGGAGTTAAATTGACCGAGTTATAGCATTTTTAACTTTTTGCAGGTCTGTAGGGCCCATCCGGGCACCCCAGTTGTATGCAGGTGGATATGGGACTCAATTTTAAAATATAACAATATGGGTTGTCTTTAAATGTCTATTTATACATTCTGTCCAAATTTCATGATTTTTCGATATGTTTAGGTTCAGGATTTGCTCATCTTGGTTTTCGCAGGTTGTAAGCGAGTGATGCAAAATAGAGTGGTCTAAGGATGCAATTTCAGATATTTTTTCAGTTATATCCTCTCAAAAAATCATCTTTGACATCTCCACAAATTTTCAAGTCATTCTGAGTTGATTTTATTTAGTTTTAATATATGTGTTATTTTGCCCCTATGGGGATTGCATGTTTTCTACCATACACCCTTGCTATTTGAACCCTTTGGTTTCCTTGTGTGTAGGTGAATGTTATTAGAAGTCATTGGGAATTAATATCATAAATAATAGATTGAAGATACAAGCAGTGGTGGCATTTGCCCGCCCACCTCGATTGTGGGTATGAGGAAAAGCACTAGATGTGCACCCTGATTCCTTGAAGGAATTGATCCTTGGGTAACCCAAAAATTGTAAAAATTGTATCAAATTTTGAGACCTAAAGGGTACTAATATGTAACCTTGGATTTAATCCACCCAATTAATAAAGAAGACACTCATTTCATTTCATTATTTATTGCTTGGTATTGCTTCATTTTCATACGCATGCTTCCATTTGATGCTCATGTGCAATATGGGATAGAACACATATTTTTTCTATTAATTAGGTGCAATTATTTTCCCTAATTCAGTGGGGATCATGGTGGGACCCTTGTCCCTTATGATTTGGGTGAAAATCTGACCTCAATTTTGCAATTTTTGCCCTTTTTGTGTTGCAGGTGCTCCCTTCCCCACCCTAGAATGGTGGTTGAGCCTTTTTCTGGAATACCTTGGGATGGTGGCTTAACCATCCCACCTTGAGATAGTGGTGAGGCTTCTAATTTTCCCACCCTAGAGTAGTGGTGAAATAGAGATATTTCTGCCCAAAAATTTAGAATTTGGAGAGCTCAAAATGGACAAAGTAAGTGCCTAAAACCTTCGTTTTTCTGCTACATTTTCAAACACTGTCAAAAATCAGTTTTCTTGCTTCACTTGCTTGCATAGAAAGGTTAAAATTTGCATTTTTTCTTTTCTTATAATATCACATAGCAAAAGGAAGAATAAAAATCAAAATAAATTTGAAGTAGCAATGCATCTTGGTGTCTTGATTGCTTGTGGCTTACCCTATGGGTAGGTTAGCATTTATGATTTGCATTCATAAGTTGCATTTGTAGCTTCTTTACCCTAGTTTTATGAAAGTAAAATGCACTTATTTGCATGCATTTAGTGAATTATCATTGATTGCTTCTTTGCTTACTTTCTTGGATAATAAAGAACCACACACACCACGATTCATGTAAATGCTAGTGAGGTGGACTTCATTACCATCCACTAGTAGAGCGCAAGTGACGGTGGGTTTCATCTCCATCCAATTGGCTCAAATACCACAAACCTAATCCATATTACCAAGGCCAGTTCCAAGATCCCTCATATCCCATGGGTTATAGCATGCATCACCCTTTGGGGAGGTGTATCACAGACTGCGGGTGAACTGGATGAGGAACTGGTAGAACCTGTGCTCCCTAGTCATGTGTGGACCTCATCACCACATATTATAGGCAAGATGACACAACCTGGAGTTCATATCCAAGTTGTCGATCTGTAAGTATATAGGAATTGAACATGAGATTACAATCAAACAATATTTTAAACACGTGACACGAGGTCATTATTTGCAAAACAAAACATCTAAAACACACAAAATAATTTAGGGATTCACACTTAAAAATTAAAAGAGATAATAATTTGTATTATTGAGTGTTTACTTCTTGTATACTATTTCATTAAAAATTTGTAAAGAAGTTAATAACTTGGGGTACTGATAGAGGAGCACGATGGTGTGCATTCGTAGCCAAGACCAAACATGGGTGGAAGCTATGGAGAGTGGATTAGGAGACACGAATCATCTTTGATATAGCCCTAGGGACATGGTTATACCTCCCTAGCGAGCCTCCACTCTGCCTAGCCCCAAGATAGCAGGGCAAGAGCCTCATATCTGAAGGGATCCTATCTATGACACCCCGAGGGATGATGAAAATTACTTGGGAGAGTGTTCCCGATATGTAGATATTTCATAGGCCTTCCTTGGTGAAATGCAACTATGCATTGAGGCGCTAATAGATAGAGCGGTGCCACACATCCATGTACCCATCAAGGCTAAAACACCTAAGCATAGGTAGGAGTATGACTTCACACACTGGTTGGAGCAAGTTGACACAACTCTACCTCCGCACCGCCTTGATAGGATACAACAACTCATGCAGCCCGACGGGAATGACACTCATCGGTTGGGACGAGCCAATTATGCCCTACCTTTCCTCGTCCACAAGGGAAGACATGAGGAGATCCCAAATTTTTCTTAGGAACAATATTCCATGCATGCCCAACATGCCTCTACACCAGATGAGTATAATGAACACATGTTCCAGCTCGAGCATCAAGTCAATGCAGAGAACCTCAAGAGAAGCAAGCACCCTATGGAGAACATAGATCACCTTGGACAAGTTTGACCCCAGGGTGAGACTCCTAGGCCCCCTAAGCCTCGCACTATGGATCAAATTAGGCAAGCAGTTGCGAGATATACAGAACGCCAAGCTCAGTTCAAGTAGCTTCAGTGGGATAAAGAGCAACTAGACCACTTGCACCAACTTGATAAAGAAATAATTGAATGATAGACCAACGAGCTATTCTAGAAGACTTTGAGAGAGGGCCCCTATCCCTAAGACACATAGGTAGGAAGTCCACCTGAGGTAACCCACGCTCATTCGAGAGAGGTTCCTGAGACCTTATTAGATGTTGCCTCCACAACCTCCTAGGACAGATCGGGAGATGCCTCCCGGGCCAAACATAGGGTGCCCACTATGGGTAGATACCCCCATTTATAGACTAACTCAAGAAATGCCTTACGAGGCCTATACTGAGCACGAGATAGAAGTAGAGTATGTTGAGACGCCTTACTAAGGTAGGGGGCAACTTACCACCACCTCACCCTAGGTTGGAGGATCCTAGACCTCCACTGCAAGACGTGAATAAGGATGAGGAGATCAAGTCCTCAGGCCCTTATAAAGCATTGCTAGAATCCTTGGAGTTAGTAGATAACAAGACCTCTAGGTTGGGATCTCAAAATCCCACTATGCGTCAATTGCATAGTCAACCCATCCATATGTCAGTACCTACACCTCCCTATCCAGAGCAATTTAAGTTGCCTCAGTTGGCTACCTTTAAGGGATAAGAGGATGTGCAAGAACATGTCACTAGGTTATTAGGTCAATGCTTCGGCATTCATGACGATGATTCTATGCTTTTGAGGACATTTGTGACTACCCTCGTCGACCCCACCTTCAAGTGGTTTTACCAACTCCCTAAGCATAACATCCAAAATTTGGACCAACTTGCAGATGCATTCCTAGAATGCTTTGCCTTCAATACCAAGAGTAAAGCAATGTTAGCCGATGTAGCTAGGTTGAAATAGTATGATGATGAGTTGATAACAAAATATGGTAATAGATGGTAAACCTTGCTTGCCAAGCTACCTTATCTTCTCCCCATGTCGGATTTGACTCAGATGTTCTCCAAAACTTGCTTGAAGCCAATCTCGTTGTTGTTGCAGTTGCAATAATACCCCACTCTTGAATATGCCTTAGCATAGGCTAGGATCATCGAAGAAATCAAGATTAAAGAGGGTGAGATTACGAAGCCTTACAATAAGGAATGGAACAAGAATAATTAGAACACCCCAGTGCAACCTAAGTCAGGAATAATATATCAATTTTTCATTAGTATCCCAGGGCTAGTGCCAGTTATGCCACCTCAAAAACCTAATTATCAGGCCACCCCTGGGAACTATGCCAAGGATAACTAGAATGGTCAAGGGTAAAATCAATAGCATTGCCCCAAGTGAAAATTCATGCCCATTGCAAAGTCTATGGACTTAGTTTTTTATCGCCTCTTGGCGGCCAATGTGATCCATCTACCTGATAGTTGACCTATCGACCCTAATGCACCTAAGCCCAAAGGATACAAAGAAGACCTATATTGCAATTTTCATAGGCAAAATGGGCATTATGTGCAAATGTGCTATAAATTCAAACACTTGGTGCAAGACCTAATTGATATGAATTATGTCCAAGTAGATAACCCTATTGTACCAAACAACCAATAGATGGATGTCTTCAAGGACCCCTTGCCTGCCCACACAGAGCAGACTAAACCAATGCCCCAAGTGAATGAGGTTCACAATTCCCCTTCTAAGTAATGATATGTTGGCATGGTCAATATTATGAAAAGAAATAGGCGGTATCTAAGTATAGTCATACCACCTATAGCTCAGAGTGATGTCCCTTCAACATTGTAGCCTATACCACCTCCCGGACTGAGCCTCCCACCTAGGCCTATAGTCACCATTATGAACAACATCTGCTCAGCTCTCCATCTATGAGCTCTTCCAACAATTGTAACCTCATAGAGAAGCCTTGATGGAGATCCTTAAGGTAATTGAGCTTCAGCCCCAGGAGTCTAACTCCTTCAAAAATATTGTGGGGCATGTGCAGTAATGCATGAAATCAGTGATTACTTTTTGAGAAGATGAACTTAAACCAGTTCCACATGATATTGTGGGTCTCCCTTTACACATTGTCACACATGTGAATAGAACACCATAAAAGAGAGTGTTGATAGATACTGGGTCTTTGAGCAGCATCATAACTACAATAGCTCTAAAGCACCTGAAGCTCCCAGCGTCTCATATTGTCACATCTACCTACACCCTTCGAGCATTCAATGATGCCATATGTTCAAAAGTTGGTACAATCTTCCTACCTATTCAAGTAGGATAAAATATCATCTTGATGTGCCACATCCTAGAGGGTGAGATGGCATACAACATCTTGTTAGGAAGACCATGGATCAGGGACATGAAGTGTGTCCCTTCCATCACTCACCAGTACCTCAAGTACACTCATGAAGGACAAGTTCATGTCATCCCCATGGACCTAGAGCCCTTCAAGTATTGTAACATGGTGGAATAGTTACCTGAGTCGACATTACCATCGATAAATCTAGATTTTTAGCCAAATAAATCTAGCTGAGGTTCAACCCTGTCACTATCGCATACCATGCCCTCCTCATCTTTGGCTCTGCCCCAGATGCCTAATACACCAGCAGATCATTTTCCTAGGAACCCATAGAAGTGGCCCATTAATGAGGACCAACCAATCATATCCACTATCTCTACATAGGAGATACTTAGCTCGGATGATGAAGAGACACCACACAAGGTAAATGATGAGTCAGATCAAGTCTCACTCTCATACCTCTTCTATCCACATCCCCAGGTTACAGTACATTTGGCTTCTACTAGATTGGGAGAATACATGGTTAGGAATGTTACCACTACTCCTACTTTAGATTCATTGAAAGATGTGGGTAGACCCTGTCTTCCCATAGGCACTATCGTACCTCTTGGTATTCCCCATAATCAAACAAAGTTTTTCTATGGGGGCCTCGACTATGGCATCGAACCTTACCAACAGTAGGAGGAAGATGAAGAACATTTTGGAGAAGATATTAACTACTTTTCTAACCCTAACTTCGTCTTGAAGTACTTTGACCTATGCAACTGGAACGGTTATGGGTTAGGCCTGTATGAGCAAGGCACCAAAATCCCTTGTCAACCACAATATCAAATGCCCTATGACAAGTCAAGAGTGGGACACAACAATCCCTTGCCTCTAGATGTCCTCATAGATAACCTAAATCACTTGAATATAGGCTACAAGGGCAGGTTGGCCCAAGACCCTTATGCCAATCCCAATATAGTCTACTCCTTGGGGGATTACTTTCCATGGCTATATGGGAACCTCGTGATCCCCAGTGACATTCCTTGACATTTTGAGAGAGGGGAAGGTTCATGAAGTTGTCCCCATGTTTGTGATGAGTCAGATCAAGGCACCTCATATGAATGGACCTTAGAGGATGAGTTGGGTTATGAGGTAGCACCATATGACCATTTTGAGTCGTATAGTGATCATTCACAAATTGTTCCTATTAACAACCAACAGGAAGGCCTCATACATTTTTTCCCTTTCCATAATCCTATTTGGTGGCAACTCATTTCTCCTGAAGAGTCGATTCACCCGTAGGAAGCTAGACCTCCTGGGGAGGGAGCAGTTAATTTACTTGAGCAGTTGGATCCTCATGAGCCTAAGGCACTATGAGATGAGAATGAAGAAATCCTCATCCATGATGATGATTATGAGGAACTAGCATATATGGGACCACACCTACCTGATCGCCTGATCCCAAGGGGTAACAATGAGATTCCCATATATGACAGTCACTATGAGGATGAAATAGATTAGGCGTACCTTGGTCCTCATTACTTGTGTCATCGTCATGATCCCATCGACATAGATGAAGTCTATCATCAGTTGCATGTTGGCCCACACTTAAGGGCATGATGAGGTTAATGAACACACTTGCACTGGCTCACCGGGGACATCCTGCCTCAATCCGACCTGGCGAAGTACTCGAGACATCTGTATGTACTCTGCCTCATTGTGGATCCGCCCTACTACCCATCTGGCCTATCGCACCCATCTCAGGTGCTCTCCATCCCTGATCCACCTTGCCTCCTGCCAGGGCCTCCAAATGACTCAAGCATCTGTCAAGTCTGCCCATAGTCTCCTATACCATTGCCACGATATCACGGGGCGGCTCGGCTGTCTCACCTCTGCCACTGGACATCTCCTACCATAAGCCTTGCTCAAGTCCCAGTGAGCCCATGGAAACCCCTCTGGTCGGGCCACTCTAAAGTGCTCCCAGCCCTAGCACTGGAGCACCACACTGCAACCCAGGCCCTTTCGGCCTCGTCTCCGAACCTCATACAACTCCCGGTACACCTGTGCCAATAAAGTGGGTGCCCAGGGATACACTACCCTATTAGTGAGCATCTCGCTCACTACACCCATCAGGTTCCATGGGAACCTGCACCCGTGCTGTTCGGGGCCACAATGTTGGCCAACACGAACATCGTCAGAGCCTCCACCGCTCCCAACTCCTTGGCCGTATACATGGCCAAGTATGGGATCCCCCCGCTCTCCATTTGGATCTCCCTCCAGTCATCCCCAAACACCTTGGCCATCTCCATGGCCCTATCTCGTCCAACCTCCACCCGCGCCCCCTCCACGGGCACCTTGAGGATGCAGTATACATCCTCAAGCGTCACCGTCATCTCTCCAGTCGGGAGCTGGAATGTCCCCCAATATGGATCCCACCTCTCGGCCAAAGCCGAGAGGTACCCCTCATCCGCCTGAACTACCTCCAACTGGGCTGCCTCCGCTAGCCCCACTGCATCCAATATCTCCCAGTTTGCCTGGGACAACGACCTCCTCATCCTCGGAATGATAGGGGAGAATCGGTGTCGTGCCTCTAACACCCTAAGCTGCAAAACAACAAAACAAAAATTTGTTACTAGATACGAGGTTTACTTTAATTTGATTTGGCAAAAATATGCATGATGAAAGAAGAATGAATGAAATTGATGATAGATCAGAAGAATTGATGAATGTGGTTAATTTTGTGAAGGTTTTGAATATTTTTAACTCAATTTGTAAAACAATGATGAATGATGTGCTTTTTGAGCGAAATGACAAAATTTGTGTCCAAAACTATTGTAACCTTCACAAAATGTTTTATTATGATAAGAAGAATGGATGAATGCAATTTGATGAAATTTGGAGGAGGTAAGCTTCAATTTTGTAAGTTTTGTTCCTTTATTCAATACTGACACCAAACGCCGGTCTGCGTTTGTGGTTGGCAGAGACGCCCGCCAATGTTTAGGTGCTCTGCAGACGCAGGACTACGTCTGAATCCACCATGAAACACCCTACTACGTTTCAGGGTGCCAAAATCAGCTATTTAAACAGTTTCAGCGAGAATTTCGCTCATTTGTGCGTTCGAGCTTAAGAGAAGTGCGTCTGAGGGAGTGGAGTGAAAGGTTGTGTGGGAAAGTGAAGCACGTGGGAGCTATGGCGGAGATGGGAAAGGACGAGCCAGTGCAACCAGCTGAGGTATTTTTTCATTTAAGCAAGTACTTATTATGTGTTTTTTTTTTTGGAAAAATTTGTAACAAATTTTGTTTTGTTGTTTTGCAGCTTAGGGTGTTAGAGGCACGACACCGATTCTCCCCTATCATTTCGGGGATGAGGAGGTCATTGTCCCAGGAAGACTGGGAGATATTGGAGGCAGTGGGACTAGCCGAGGCAGCCCGGTTGGAGGTAGTTCGAGCGGATGAGGGGTACCTCTCGACTTTGGTCGAGAGGTGGGATCCAGATCGGGGGACGTTCCAGCTCCCAACTGGAGAGATGACAGTGATGCTTGAGGATGTATACCACATCCTCAAGGTGCCCATGGAGGGGTTGCGGGTGGAGGTTGGACGAGATAGGGCCATGGAGATGGCCAAGGTGTTTGGGGATGACTGGAGGGAGATCCAGATGGAGAGCGGGGGGATCCCATATTTGGCCATGTATACGACCAAGGAGTTGGGAGCGGTGGATGCTCTAACAATGTTCGTGTTGGCCAACATTGTGGCCCCGAATAGCATCGGGTGCAGGTTCCCATGGAACCTGATGGGTGTAGTGAGTGAGATGCTCACTAATAGGGTAGTGTATGCCTAGGCACCCGCTTTATTGACGCAGGTGTACCGGGAGTTGTATGAGGTTCGAAGACGGGGCCGGAAGTGCCTGGGTTGCAGTGTGGTGCTCCAGTGTTGGGGTTGCCATGGGCTCACTAGGACATGAGCCAGGCTTATGGTAGGATATGGCCAGTGGCAGAGGAGAGACAGTCAAGCCACCCCATGAGATCAAGGCAATGGTATAGGAGACTATGGGCAGAATTGACAGATGCCTGAGTCATTTGGAGGCCCTGGCAGGAGGCGAGGTGGATCGGGGATGGAGAGAACCTGAGACGGGTGTGACAAGCCAGATGGGTAGCAGGGCGGAGCCATGGCGAGGTGGAGTACATACAGATGTCTCGAGTACTCCGCCAGGTCAGATTGAGGCAGGATGTCCCCAGTGAGCCAGTGCGCTATCGGAGGCACAGATCAGAGGGGGATTTGCCGTGTGCCGAGCCGTGGAGGGAGGCGACAGAGGACGATGAGGACATGGAGATCCCCGAAATGGATGATGTCAGGGTGACAGCTGAGTATGTAGCATGTATGGCCGTAGAGCCGAGGTGGGAGCCACCATTGGTGTCTGGTAGAGCCGGAGAGCCTGAGGCTGGGGCTAGAGAGGGAGAGGGAACTGCAGAGGTTCCCAAGCGTAAGGAGGGTCCCCGCCTTCGATCTGACAGTCGAAGGCAAAATGGGAAGATGGCGTGGCAGGCTCTGAGGAGCAGAGATGACGGGGAGGATGGCGGAGAGGGCCTAGGAGAGGCCGTAGTAATATCTGGATTTCATCACCAGGTATTGCTTGAAGTTTAGTGACGGTGGAATTCATCTCCATCCATTAAAATTCTGCCTTAGACACCATAGGTCACCCCCGAGCAAACTTGCTGGATTTCATCACCAGTAAGAATCTCGTTGTCCTTTCCTAGCCATAGTTTTTACCTTTTTTTTGTGAATAATTCAAGATTAGATCACATGCAAAACTCATAAACCGGACACTTAAAATTTACTATAGATTAAGATCAGAAAATAATTAATTAACCGCAAGGTAAGACACATTGGTTGAAACCTAGGTTGTGACTATTTTCTGATAATTTCTTTAGTGTAAATTTATCATTCAAGTTTTGCATTCTTCTTTTCTGAATTTGTTTAGATTTATTGCTTTATGGTCTTAACAAGGAATCAATCTAAAGTGTTAAATCTAAATAATCAAATGAATAATTCATAGAACATCCCCACCACCAACATGGCCACTTATCCTAGTGAATTTCAGGCGAGTTCGCCTGCAGGTCTTTCACGTCCTTCTACCATCTATCGCATGGCCATGCCCATGGAGGAAGACAATTCCTATCATATTACCCACATTGATATGGCCCAAGTGCAAACTCACTTAAGAGATGGCACTGGTTATGTCCTTGAGCCAATCCAAGATTCCCCTATGCAAGATTCTATTTTTTAGCAGGATATTGCATCAACCATACCCACTGGTTTCACTCAGGTCTACACTAACCCTTTTTTTGAGGCTAATGTTGTATCTGCTCAGCCGACTTCATCTCCAACATCTTCCCAGATGCTCAATTGTCCTCCTTTGGAGACAAATGTAGTGTCTTCCCGACCACTTTCTCCTCCATTTACCCGGGTGTACACCAATTCTCTCTATGAGGTTGGTGGAACCTCCTCTAGCCATGACCAATTTCAACCCTCTTCTTCCCAAACCATTTATGGTTTCACCCTACCTGGGGCACAGTCTACTGTTTCTTCCCAGGTACGCCTACTTCAGCCACCTTCATTGCCCCTGCTACGCAGTCTCCTGTGACTACCATGGCAGCCTACCCTCCACCTTCATCCAATCATCCCACCTCCCTTGGGTTAGAAATTAATAAGGTTAGGGAGTACCTCGACAAGTTGCTTTAGCAACAACAGCAACAAAATGCCCAACCACCTATCGTAGTAAATCCTACACCCCAACCAATTTCTACCCAGCCAGCTTTTCTTAGCTCAAGCCCCACCTGGGTACCCCAATCTTCGGTGGTGTCCATTCCTACCCCACCTTTCTCCCAACCCAGTCCAGTTCATCATTCACCCCAATCACCTTCTTTTCGGTATCATCCATACCAACAACCTGTCCATTCCACACCGCCTAATCCAGGCAATTTCATCCCATCTCATCATTTTTCCACTCCTCCATTGCATCATCATAATCATCAAACGAGTCAAAATTTTCATGAAGATTCTCGACTCCATGCTATGCAACAACAGATTGACAACCTTATGCTCAACATGCCTGGCTCATCTAGTCGAAACCTACGCTAAGGTCATTGATCAATCAACCAATTCATCCTTCGGTACCTTCACCACCATATCCGATTGATTTCACATTACCGAAGTTTGACAAATTTTGAGGAACTGAGGATCCTCATGAACATGTGAGCTCATTCATGCATGCTTGCTTTAGAATCCAAAATAATGATGCTCTTATGCTCAGAACTTTTCCTCAGACATTAGGAGGAGATGCTGTACAATGGTACAATCATTTAGCTCACCATAGCATTTATGCTTACGAGCAATTGATTAATCTGTTTTTAGAACGATTCTCCTTAAATGTACAAAAGAGAGTCTCATTGTCCGACTTATACAAGCTCAAGCAACATGACGATGAGACTGTTTATGACTTTGGAAACCGTTGGAGGGCTATCATTAATAAATTGCCATTCTCCCTACCAATGGAGGAGTTAACCAAAATGTTCACCCGAGTTGTCTAAAACCTATCTCTTGGTTACTCCAATTACAACAATACAGGACTTTTGAAGAGGCTTTGGCCCAAGCAAGTATCATAGAAGACATTAAAGTCCAAGAGGGTGTTTTAAAACCCCGTAGAAAAGAATGGCAACAAAAGGGCCAACAACGAAATAATAATTATGGCCAAAACAAACAAGCACAGGCTAGTACAGCCTCAAATGTTAACCAAGTTAATCAAGTGGTGGCGAGCCAACCCGTAATGGCTCAACAACAACAAGTAATGCAAAGTCAACCGCAACCAATTGCTTATCATGCGGTACCCGCCCCTCCTCAACCAGCTCACAATACTTGGCCAACCATGGAAACTCGACCTTGGCAAAAAAATCGTCCCAAGCGACAGTTCACACCTTTAGATGAACCATATGCGGTCATATTCAACAAGTTATATAGCACAAATCAGTTAACTTTACCTGAGTTTAAACCTTTAGAACCATCTAGAAGGGGGAAGTATTACAAGGAGTACCTATTTTGTCCTTATCATAGGCAAAATGGACACGATATCAATAATTGTACAACTTTCAAACATGTGATCCAAGATCTTATTGAGATTGGAGCCATTAAATTGGATAGCCCCTTAGCCCAACAAAATCAAAATCTTGGTGTATTTCAAACACCCCTTCCACATCGGGAGGAAGCTCCAACAACTTCGGGGGGAGTAACTCAGGTAACTCCTCCTAATCAAGTCAACCATGTACAACAATACCAAGGTTTTGTGGGTACTATTAACGTAGTAACCCGGGGTCAAAGGGCGAACCAACCAAATCAGGTCGAACCACGACCACCTGTACAAACCCCGATCCACCTCAGGTAACAGTGACCCAACGACGTGCTAGTACTTCTCAACAACCGCTAAATCATTCTACTCAACGCCAACGACCCATCATGTCATTGAGTAGCCGATTAACTACGAGTTTAAAAATGGCTTCTGCCAAGTTATCGATCTATGACCTCATTCAACAATCTCCACCGCATAGAGAGGCATTAATGGAAATATTAAAGTCAATCGAGCTTCAAACTCAAGATACTAATGCCTTCAACAACTTTGTGGGGAGTATTCAAACATGCATGGAGCCCTCCATCACTTTCTATGATTTTGAAATCAAACCTTTGTCAACAGAAAGTATAGATCCTCCACTGCATATCATGGCCAAGATCGATCACAAGCCATTCAAGAGAGTCTTAATTGACATCGGTTCCTCAATCAATATCATTACAACATCGGCGTTGAGTCATCTAAAGCTGTCGCCATCCCTTATCACCAAGTCGACTTTTACTCTTAAAGCATTCAATGATGCTTTATCTTCCACGGTTGGCACGGTTATCTTGCCCATTGAGGTAGGGGCCCGAACTTTGCATACCTTGTTTCACATCTTGGAAGGGTCCATGGCATACAATGTATTGCTTGGACGGCCTTGGCTTAGGGAGATGAGATGTGTCCCTTCTATACTTGCATCAATGTCCGAAGTATGTATATGAGGGACAGGTTCATTATGTACCTGCTGACACAGAACCCTTCAAACATTGCAACTATGTCTCAAATCCTTATGAGATTGTGTTGCCATCCACTCATCTTTTCTTGACCCCATCTACTTCTTCTATACCATCTTCTTCTAAATCTCCCATTCTTGAGGAGCTACCCATCATATCGCAACCATCTTCCTCTTCTCGCTATTCCATCTCATTCACCACTTTCTTCATCTCCTAATCTTCCTTCTTCTTCATCGGTGACCACATGCACATGTGGCCATGACCAATCATCTCTTTCCACGTCATTACCCCCTTCTTCTACACCTTCTTCAACATCACCTATTATTCCTCCATCTTCCCAACCATCACCGGTGATGTTTCACAAGTCGGTGAAGCATCAACCCAACCAAATCCTTCCAATTCTTCTATCCCACATTCTTCTATTCCATCATCTAGTCCATCTCCCTCCCAAGTCAAGGTCCATCTCACTGATGCAGGTATTGGTGAGTATGCCATCCAAGATGTCCACATCACACCGTTCAATGTGCAAATAGTTAAAGATTTTGGTCATCCACATGACCAACATTTATCCATTGGATCGGTTTATAACATGGGTTCGCAAATTCCATTAATCTTGTATATGGGGGAAGAGAGTCATCCTCCACCCCTACAATCCAAACACCCCCCACTCCTCCCCATCTAACCATCATCATTCCCACCATTTAGTTCATCCTTTTAGGAATTGTTAAGGGCTTCCGCCAACTACATTCCTCCTTCACCTCCACATTCACCTTCATCTTCTAAGCCGGAGGTCTTCCGAGCGGACATAGACGAGAGCAAGGCACGGGAGCTTGATGACATTTTAGATGACATAAATCTGATCCCTACTCCCCATCAGCTTGAGGAAGGTTCCCACATGTCTATTGAAGAAACTATCGATGTAGACCTTAGTCCAGACCAAGATGGCACCCAAATTGTGAAACTGGCTAAAAGTCTATCATCAGAGGAACAAGAGCAAATGATTGCTCTACTCAAGCGGAAGAAGGAGATATTTGCATGGTCTTACAAAGACATGCCAAGCCTAGACCCTAATTTGGTTGTCCATAACCTCACCTTACAAAAAGATGCTAAACCTGTCAAACAGAAACTTAGGAAAATGCATCCTACCGTGGCCCTCATAGTTAAATCGGAGATTCAAAAACTTCTGGATGTTAAATTTGTCATCCCGATTGATTATCCTGAGTGGCTTTCTAACATGGTACCCGTTCGCAAGCCTAACGGGGGATACGTGTTTGCATCGATTTTCGAGATCTAAATAAAGCGTGTCCTAAGGATGACTTTCCTCTTCCAAACATTGATACTCTTGTCGACACCTGTGCTGGTCATGAAATGCTTTCGTTCATGGATGGATTTTCAGGATACAACCAGATTCGAATAAACCTTGAAGATCAACACAAAACAACATTTACCACACCTTGGGGAACTTTTTGTTACAGGGTGATGCCCTTTGGCCTTAAGAACGTAGGTGCAACCTATCAACGAGCCATGACTTATATTTTCCATGATTATATGCATAAGATTATCGAAGATTATGTGGATGATTTATTGGCAAAATCTAAAACTCGACAAGAGCATTTTGATGTATTGGAAAAAATTTTTGATAGACTTCTAGAGCATAAAGTAAGGTTGAACCCTAAGAAATGTGTCTTTGGTGTTACCTCAGGCAAACTCCTAGGTTTTATTATCTCTAAACGAGGTATTGAGGTGGACCCAAACAAGGTCAAAGCCATTATGGAAATGTGTCCCCCAACTAATTTGAAGGAGTTGCGTAGTTTGCAAGGAAAGATTAATTCAATCCGTCACTTTATTGCACAAATTTCTGATAAATGTAGGCCATTTTGCCACCTACTACAAAAGGGGGTACAATTTTCATGGACAGATGAGTGTCAGAAAGCCTTTGATGACATCAAGCGATACTTAGCGTCTCCGCCAATCTTAGCTCCGCCTCGTCCAGGGGTCCCTTTCAATCTTTATATCTCAAGCAACGGACTTTGCCTTAGGGACAATGCTTGCACAAAAGAATGAACAAAATCATGAGCAAGTTGTCTATTATATTAGTCGAACATTGGTAAGCTATGAAACCCGATATGCTTATGTGGAAAATTTGTGCTTAGCAGTGGTTTTTGCCACTAAGAAACTTCGTCATTATATGCTTAGCCATACAACATATGTCATAGCTAGAGAAAACCCTCTGCGTTATATGATGTCTCGCACTTATAATAACACTCGTACCGCTAAATGGATAATGTTGCTTACCGAATTCGATCTTGAATTCATTAGCCAAAAATCTGTTAAAGGTCAAGTTATAGCCGATCAACTTGCGGAAGCTCCACTACCTAGTGATCATCCTTTGATTATTGAGCTCCCGAGATGATTCGGTATTTGCTATCATCTGAACAAGAAGAGGACATCATTCCGGAGGAAGATGTTGACATCACGCTATTCTTTGATGGCTCTAAGTGCGCGAAAGGTCAAGGTCGCTGGAGTTGTGTTTCATACACCTCAAGGGATTCCCATCCCTTTATCATTCAAACTAGACTTCCAATGCACCAATAATACAGTAGAGTATGAAGCCTTAATTTTAGGTCTTCAATCAGCCATAGCTATGAGCATTAAGCGTATTCGGATATTTGGGGATTCTCAACTCGTGGTTAAACAAATTACGGGAGAATACCAAGCCAAAGAACCTACCATTAAGCTTTATCATGATGTAGCAATGAAGTTGCTCTCTAAGTTTGATTGGTATGAGATCACTAGTTTGCCTCGTTCGACTAATAGATTTGTGGATGCCATGGCCTCTCTTGGATCATTGATTCCAAAGGACTCCCTTGGAGAGGTACAACCCCTAATCATTTCCACAATCTCTAAGTCTGCAATTGTCCGTGCTGAGTCTAAGGATGAAAAAGATGTTTGCTTTATCCATTCGGATCCATATGAGCCTTGGTCTAGTGAGATAGTAGCCTTCCTCAAGTTTGGAACACTCCCATCTGATTTGTCTCGAACTGCCCATCACTGTTTTAAGCAAAAGGTAGCTCGTTTTGTTCTTTTGGGGGATGTGTTGTATAAACGTGGATATGATGGAGTACTCCTCCGCTGTCTAGAAGCAGGTGAAACACATAGAGCTATTGCTGAAGCCCATGATGGTACTTGTGGTGGTCATTTTAGTGGAATGGCCATTGCGAAGCGTATTTTACGTATGGGGTATTATTGGCCCACTATGGAACAAGATTGTTGCAAATATGTTAAACAATGTAAAAAGTGTCAAGAACACGCTAATTTAACCCATATACCATCACAAGCTTTACAGCCCATCCAAAGCCTTTGGCCCTTCTCACAATGGGGTCTCGATTTAATTGGCAAGATTTCACCTGCCTCTTCAGGACAGCATACTTTCATCATTACAGCCACTGAATACTTCACAAAGTGGGTTGAAGCTATTCCTCTAACCAGTACTACAGGTCCTAGAATTGTGGAGTTTATACTTCACCATATCATTTGTCGTTTTGGTATTCCCTCTAAAATCATTTTTGATAACGGCAAGTCTTTTAAGAATAAGGATGTTCGAGCTCTTTGCGAAAAGTATAATATCCAACATAGTTTCTCAACTCCTTACTACCCACAAGCCAATGGACAAGCTGAAGCTTCCAATAAGACCATAATTGCTATTCTTAAGAAACTTGTTAAAGAAAATCATAAATATTGGCATACACAAATCCCCTTGGCATTATGGGCTTACATAACAAGCATCAGAACTCCCATTGGGGCAACGCCATTTTCTTTGGTCTATGGAGCTGAAGCAATCATGCCTCTTGAGCTCGAGATCCCTTCCTTGCGAATTTCTTTGCAGGAATTTATCGATGATGATACTGCTAGACAAGCACGTCTTGATCAACTCACACTCATAGATGAAAAACGAATCAATGCTTTAGAGCATTTGCGAGTTTATCAAGACCGATTGAAACGTGCTTACAATGCCAAAGTTCATCTAAGAGAATTTCAAGTAGGGGATCTTGTCCTTAAAGAGAATCAACAAAACACCAATGCATTGCCGCATCTTCGAGATAAATTCACGGCTAATTGGTTAGGTCCATATATGGTCACTGAAAGAGTGGGTAATGGAACTTATAGACTTGCCAGTTTAGAGGGAGAGGAAGAACCCGAACCACTTAATGTTATACACTTGAGGGCATTCTACGCATAGTTTGAATTTTATATGTACATATATACATGGCTTGTACAACAAAAAAAAAAAAAAAAAAAACAAATAAAATAAAAAGAATTTGCATTTCATTGTTAGTTGCATACATCTCATTCAAAAACATTGCATTTCATGTGCATACATCTCATTGAAAACCATAACATTTCATTTTCAGCCATAGTTGCATATCATGTTAGAGACCATTCTATCTTTTGGATATAAAATTTGGTCAAGCAAAAGTCATGTTGCCTTAATCGGGGGCACCTTCATAAAATCCATCAAACCGAATTGTCATTCGTACACCCATTTTCCATTTGCACATATTTACATTGCCAAAATGTTTTCGGTCACTCAGCCATTCCTAGTGTTTTAAGCAAACTTTGAAATGCATGTCAAAGTTCTCTAGGGCCATATCACAAATTACACTAAATAAAATCTTGAGTATTGGGAAATGATTTCAAAAGCGGTCTTGAACCTATCACATTTTCACATCTTAAAAACATCTTGTGTCAAAGAGAGATAACACCATCCTTGGGTTGTGCCTTGAAGTGAAAAGGGTAATCCTCGTTTGTCCTATCATGCAAACATAGTCCATAAAACAGTGGTTCTTACCACTATCACAAGCAATCACAAAATATAAATATAAACAGAGTAGTAAGGATAGGGTAAAATTCTCATCATACTTCGGTTGAGAATCCGATTCCCCAAAGCTCTAAGGAAATGAACATTTTTCACACACCACCGATCCCAAATAAGTTGTAAGGATCGTACTACTTGTCCAATCAGACGGATAGGTAGTCATCCCCAAGGCTTACAAAGGTCAAAAACAACATGGACTATGGAGTTAACCTTCATCGGGGCTATAGACGCTTGACTGGAAGTGGAGTATACTCATTGCGTGGCGACATGTCTCTCCTCAAAAAGAGACCTCTGAATGCTCATACGGACAAACTAGCTTCGGGGTCTTCTCCATAACAGGGTTACCTAATTTATGCAAGATGAGGTTAATGAACACACTTGCACACACACAGGTTTTTGATTGCCTAGAGTCACTACCATGCTTCTGATTTGGTTAATGAACTCGCATGCACACACATTTGGTCCTAGTTGAATTAGGCAAGTGTTAGTAAGTTTGTTTGATACCACTAGCATGTTTGAGTCTTTGTAAAACAGTCTTCTCCATATCTTCTTCCATATCACCCTCCATATCTTCTTCCATATTCATGTCATTCCATACGTCATCCATTCACAAGCCACCAAGTTCGGTGCCCCCGATTAAACAATTATGATAACGGTTGGCTAAATCTAACTATCTAAAAGTATGAGTGCTTCTTAGTGCATATTTCATTTACTTAGTCTCGCATTAATCATCTATAAGTTTGCATTCCATTCCATCACATATGCATCAAAAACATTAAAACATATAAAAACATGCATCACAAAAACATAGGCATTCACACAAAAGAGAGTAAAACACCAAATAAATAAAAGCCATGTATATATATATGTATAAAGGTCAAACCGTACAATGAATGCCAAAAGGCTACAATATACAATAGAGCACCAAGGCTCATAAAGAGTGCATCTAAGCACTAAGCTAACCATCAAAAGAGGACCCCTGAGACCTAGTAGGAGCCCTAGACCTAGTGGTGTGCCTAGCTCACACGCCTAGAGAAAGGGGGGGTCGAAAAATAAAAAAACGCCCTAGACCTAAGCCTAGCTATGTCTATCCCGTGTCGTCGCTCCCGCTCCGCTAGCTCGCTTGGAGTCTCGTCACCCTGTCATCCTGGGGCACCCTGGTCGCTCCATCCAAGTCCACCTGTAGTCGGGCCATCCTCTCCTCCTGAGCAACTAACAGGGCATCCCGCTCTGTCGCCTGCTGCTCCAGCCGAGCTATCCTCTCATCCCGGGCAGCTAGCATAGCATCGCGCTCCGCTATCTACTGCTGCAGCTGCGCCAGCTCATTCTCGTGCCCGCTAGGGGGTACCTCCATAGCCTCTCCTGTGGCCTCTCCTAGGCCCTCTCCGCCATCCTCCCCATCATATCCGCTCCTCGAGCCTACCGTGCCATCTTCCCCTTTCACCTTCGACTGTCAGATCGAAGGTGGGGACCCTCCCTGCGCTTGGGAACCTTCGCGGTTCCCTCGCCCTCTCTAGCCCCAGCCTCGGGCTCTCCGGCTCTACTAGCCACCAATGGTGGCTCCCACCTCGGCTCTACGGCCATCCATGCTGCATACTCAGCTGTCACCCCGATGTCATCCACGTCGGGGATCTCCATGTCCTCATCGTCCTCTATCGCCTCCCTCCATAGCTCGACACACGGCAAATCCCCCTCTGATTTGTGCCTCCGGTAGCGCACTGGCTCACCGGGGACATCCTGCCTCAATCCGACCTGGCGGAGTACTCGAGACATCTGTATGTACTCTACCTCGTCGTGGCTCCGCCCTACTACCCATCTGGCCTATCGCACCCATCTCAGGTGCTCTCCATCCCCGATCCACCTCGCCTCCCGCCAGGGCCTCCAAATGACTTGGGCATCTGTCAAGTCTTCCCATAGTCTCCTATACCATTGCCCCGATCTCACGGGGCGGCTTGACTATCTCTCCTCCGCCACTGGCCATCTCCTACCATAAGCCTAGCTCACATCCCAGTGAGCCCATGGCAACCCCTCCGGTCGGGCCACTCTGAAGTGCTCCCAGCCCCAGCACTGGAGCACCACACTACAACCCAGGCCCTTTCGACCCCGTCTCCGAACCTCATACAACTCCCGGTACACCTGCGCCAATAAAGCGGGTGCCCGGGCATACACTACCCTATTAGTGAGCATCTCGCTCACTACACCCATCAGGTTCCATGGGAACCTGCACCCGATGCTATTCGGGGCCACAATGTTGGCCAACACGAACATCGTCAGAGCCTCCACCGCTCCCAACTCCTTGGTCGTATACATGGCCAAGTATGGGATCCCCCCGCTCTCCGTCCGGATCTCCCTCCAGTCATCCCCAAACACCTTGGCCATCTTCGTGGCCCTATCTCGTCCAACCTCCACCCACGCCCCCTCCACGGGCACCTTGAGGATGCGGTATACATCCTCAAGCGTCATCGTCATCTCTCCAGTCGGGAGCTGGAACGTCCCCCGATCTGGATCCCACCTCTCGGCCAAAGCCGAGAGGTACCCCTCATCCGCCCGAACTACCTCCAACCGGGCTACCTCCACTAGCCCCACTGCATCCAATATCTCCCAGTCTGCCTGGGACAACGACCTCCTCATCCCCGGAATGATAGGGGAGAATCGGTGTCGTGCCTCTAACACCCTAAGCTGCAAAACAACAAAACAAAAATTTGTTACAAATTTTTTCAAAAAAAAAAAAAAAAAACACATAATAAGTACTTGCTTAAATGAACAAATACCTCAGCTGGCTGCACTGGCGCGTCCGCTCCCATCTCCGCCATAGCTCCCGCGTGCTTCACTCTCCCACACAACCTTTCACTCCACTTCACTCCACTCCCTCAGACGCACTTCTCTTAAGCTCGAACGCACAAATGAGCAAAATTCTCGCTGAAACTGTTTAAATAGCTGATTTTGGCACCCTGAAACATAGTAGGGCATTTCATGGCGGATTCAGACGCAGTCCTGCGTCTGCAGAGCGCCTAAACACCGGCGGGCGTCTCTGCCAACCACAAACGTAGACCGGCGTTTGGTGTCAGTATTGAATAAAGGAACAAAACCTACAAAATTGAAGCTTACCTCCTCCAAATTTCATCAAATTGCATTCATCCATTCTTCTTATCATAATAAAACATTTTGTGAAGGTTACAATAGTTTTGGACACAAATTTTGTCATTTCTCTCAAAAAGCGCATCATTCATCATTGTTTTACAAATTGGGTTAAAAATATTCAAAACCTTCACAAAATTAACCACATTCATCAATTCTTCTGATCTATCGTCAATTTCATTCTTCTTTCATCATGCATATTTTTGCCAAATCAAATTAAAGTAAACCTCGTATCTAGTGGTATATTCTATCACCTTGGCGATTGCAGCGATTTGAATCCATGCAATTCGGTAAGAGGATTAAACCACCATAAGGACACTTACCATTTATCATCATCAATTATTTCACTTTTTGAAAATTGGAAATCAATTTTGGGTATTCTACTTTTCAAGTGACCTCATACCAAGATTAATTTGCTCAACAGTTGTCATTGATGGCCTAGTTCATGGGGCCATAAACATGGACAATCTTTCATATCATCATTATTTTAAGTCTTTCTAGAGATTGTGGCTACCTAGGTTGATTGGTTCCGATCCAAGGAATTATCCATACAGTCACTAGGAGCATCTCTGAGTTCTGGACTCTTTCATGCATCTTTCATCTCTGCATATCAATGGCGCCAACAAGGCAATTTCATCAACAGTATGGATTCACACATAGGAGTTGGGGCATCCGTTATCAATTTCTAATTTTCCTATAGTGGAATTCATCTTACATGATCATGGAATTTACAGTTTGGCAAAAATCCCTTTATAACCGTTGGGGCAGAAAACGGTCCATCTTTCACATCACTCATATCATCTTCAATCATATTATTTTCTGGTTTGTACACCAACCCCTTTTCTGTTGGGACATAAACAGATGGTGCATGCACCAACCATTTTTTTCACCGTTGGGGCAAAAACGGTTCATTATCTTCCGAATTTCTTCCAATTGGCTTGTGAGAACCATTCTCGCTCGCCAATTGAGGGGGTAAGCTAAAAAAATTTAAATATTCTTTTATTCTTTGGTCTTCAAAGTTGTGCTTTAGTCTTGAGAGAGAGTTGCGTCTGATCCAGCTTTTCAGGTGTCTTAAGTTTTTGTGCTACATTGTGTCTTCACACAAAGCAGCTCAAAAAGGGGCATCTATAGACACCAAAATCCAGCCACTTGTAAGTCATCTATACCTTCCTGCTAGCCACGTGTCAGTCATCCATCCTTCCCGCCATTATTTGGCCCAAATCCACACTTTCCCACCATTATTTGGCCCAATTTCACTTTTCCCACCATTTTTCATCCCCAAATTTATTTAAATTAATATTTATATATATATTTTAATATTTTAATATATTTTAATATATATATAAATAAAGTTTAAGTGATTTAATCTGAGCCGTCCATCCTTCATTTAATCTCATCCGTCCATCCATCTTAATCCGTTTCACAACCTAGATTTATTCTCTACCCTTGGATCCACTTTAATCTTAGCCACACGTTCAAAGTGTCGTTAAAACCCTAAAGTGTGCCCTAAGAGTAGATTATAAATTGAGTCACCTTGATGGCTCAAACCCTATCTATCTCTTCGGCTAAACCTACTTATCTTCCCTATCTAAGTATGGAGTTGGCTATTGCTATTAATCTTGAGTCTTCTGAGTCTTCTACGGCCCTAAGTCTGAACTAAACCCTTTCACCGCATCCATCGCCGCCGCCTGGTCTCACCGCGTTAACAGGAAAAGGTATAGATTCGTCTAAAGCAAGTAATATTTCTTTATGTATTAATCTGCTGTTGAATTCTGCATTCTATTTATTTTTATTTCATAAATCTAGGGTTTTAGACTGTTTCTGAGGGCTCACACAATGGAGCCCTCTTATTAGTTTCTAACTCTTTGATAATTTTAATGTGTGCAGGATTCTAGTGGTAGATCTGATTTGTTGATAGCAGCTGCTTAAGCTGGAGTGGTCCGAGCCAAAGGATACAACGAAGCCCACTCATTCTGTTGAGGTTAAGGATACATTCTTCGAAGATGCCACCACATTGTGCCAGCTAGGGTTTCGGAGAACCCTAGCACAAATTGTAACTTTGTATCACGAAAAGGGTTACGGGCCCTGTTGTACTTAAAAGGAGTTTCTAAACTCCATTGATGAATAAAAATCATTCATTTTGTACAACTGTTCTGCATTCCTTTATTGTGATTTCTTTATTTATTTTTGGCGTTGTATCTTTAATCTACAAATGGCGATCACGGTGGGACCCCCTAGGGTTTCATGTTTTTAATACTTGCTTTACTGATCTATTCCTATTTTTGTTTTATTTTGCAGGTTTCGGAAATCACAAAATTTGCTGTTCCAGCGAACTAGGGTTTCTGAGGAGTTTGCAAAAAATGCAGCAGACACAGAGCGGCATCTGGAAGTCCGATTCGAAACGCAGAGGTGTGTTTCAGCCTGCGCAGACTCCCTTGGGCGTTTGAAGGCAGTTTTACAGAAAATGCGTAGGCTTCCGAGTAAGTGCGTTTTTTTTTTCTTTGTTAAACTGTACTTTTTATGTTTTTGGTTTTTCTGCTGTATTTTGTTTCTTTTTCAGATTATTGCTTTAAAATGAACAAAAACTAAGTAATCTGGAAAAGAACAGTTAAGCTGTATATACATTTTTTTTGTTACATTTTTAGTTACATTTTTCTGCATTGCATTATTGGTTGTTGCTTGCATAAAAAAAAAAATTGCATACCTAGCTGCATATTAGAATAGCTAAGAATTATTTGTTTTAGTTATCTAAGTAGGACTATTGATTGGATGTCAATAGTACTCCTGCCATTGGGTGATTCTAGGCAGAGAAGTGGACGAACCTTCCGGTTGCTCCTTTGATATCTGATATCATTGGTAGGCAGGGGGTTTTAAACGGTGTACTCCACTTCTTCAGAGGAAATGGCATATTTTCAGTGGTCTCTTGCTTAGATCATTAGAACTTTTGATTTATAGCTTTGTATGTATACATTAGACAACTAAAACACTTAAAATAAAATTCACTGCATTTCATATTGCATTTAAAACAGTAATATCTTGATTTCATCACCAGGTATTGCTTGAAGTTTAGGGACGGTGGAATTCATCTCCATCCATTAAAATTCTGCCTCAGACACCATAGGTCACCCCCGAGCAAACTTGCTGGATTTCATCACCAGTAAGAATCTCGTTGTCCTTTCCTAGCCATAGTTTTTACCTTTTTTGTGAATAATTCAATATTAGATCACATGCAAAACTCATAAACCGAACACTTAAAATTTACTACAGATTAAGATTAGAAAATAAGTAATTAACCACAAGTAAGACACATTGGTTGAAACCTAGGGTGTGACTATTTTTTGATAATTTCTTTAGTGTAAATTTATCATTCAAGTTTTGCATTCTTCTTTTCTGAATTTTTTTAGATTTATTGCGTTATGGTATTAACAAGGAATCAATCTAAAGTGTTAAATCTAAATAATCAAATGAATAATTCACAGAACATCCCCACCACCAACATGACCACTTATCCTAGTGAATTTCAGGCAGGTTCGCCTGTAGGTATTTCACGTCCTTCTATCGTCTATCGCATGGCCATGCCCATGGAGGAAGACAATTCCTATCATATTACCCACATTGATATGGCCCAAGTGCAAACTCACTTAAGAGATGGCACTGGTTATGTCCTTGAGCCAATCCAAGATTCCCCTATGCAAGATTCTATTTTTCAATAGGATATTGCATCAACCATACCCGCTGGTTTCACTCGGGTCTACACTAACCCTTTTTTTGAGGCTAATGTTGTATCTGCTCAGCCGGCTTCATCTCCAACATCTTCCCAGATGCTCAATTGTCCTCATTTGGAGACAAATGTAGTGTCTTCCCGACAACTTTCTCCTCCATTTACCTGGGTGTACACCAATTCTCTCTATGAGGCTGGTGGCACCTCCTCTAACCATGACCAATTTCAACCCTCTTCTTCCCAAACCATTTATGGTTTCACCCTACCGGGGCACAGTCATCTGTTTCTTCCCAGGTATCGCCTACTTCAACCACCTTCATTGCCCCTGCTACGCAGTCTCCTATGACTACCATGGCAGCCTGCCCTCCTCCTTCATCCAATCATCCCACATCCCTTGGGTTAGAAATTAATAAGGTTAGGGAGTACCTCAACAAGTTTCTTCAGCAACAACAGCAACAAAATGCCCAACCACCTGTCGTAGTAAATCCTACACCCCAACCAATTTCTACCCAGCCAGCTTTTCTTAGCTCAGGCCCCACCTGGGTACCCCAATCTTCGGTGGTGTCCATTCCTACCCCACCTTTCTCCCAACCCAGTCTAGTTCATCATTCACCCCAATCACCTTCTTTCCGGTATCATCCATACCAACAACCTGTCCATTCCACACCGCCTAATCCAGGCAATTTCATCCCATCTCATCATTTTTCCACTCCTCCATTGCATCATCATAATCATCAAATGAATCAAAATTTTCATGAATATTCTCGACTCCATGCTATGCAACAACAGATTGACAACCTTATGCTCAACATGCCTGGCTCATCTAGTCAGAAACCTACACTAAGGTCGTTGATCAATCAACCAATTCATCCTTCGGTACCTTCACCGCCATATCCGACCGATTTCACATTATCAAAGTTTGACAAATTTTGAGTAACTGAGGATCCTCACGAACATGTGAGCTCATTCATGCATGCCTGCTTTAGAATCCAAAATAATGACGCTCTTATGCTCAGAACTTTTCCTCAGACATTAGGAGGAGATGTCTGTACAATGGTAAAATCATTTACCTCACCATAGCATTTATGCTTATGAGCAATTGATTAATCTATTTTTAGAACGATTCTCCCTAAATGTACAAAGGAAAGTCTCATTGTCCGACTTATACAAGCTCAAGCAACATGACGATGAGACTGTTTATGACTTTGGAAACCATTGGAGGGCTATCATTAATAAATTGCCATTCTCCCTATCAATGGAGGAGTTAACCAAAATGTTCACCCAGAGTTGTCTAAAACCTATCTCTTGGTTACTCCAATTACAAAAATACAGGACTTTTGAAGAGGATTTGGCCCAAGAAAGTATCATAGAAGACATTAAAGTCCAAGAGGGTGTTTTAAAACCCCGTAGAAAAGAATGGCAACAAAATGGCCAACAACAAAATAATAATTATGGCCAAAACAAATAAGCATAGGCTAGTACAGCCTCAAATGTTAACCAAGTTAATCAAGATGTGGCGAGCCATCCCGTAATGGCTCAACAACAACAAGTAATGCAAAGTCAACCGCAACCAATTACTTATCATGCGGCAAACAAATCGTCCCAAGCGACAGTTCACACCTTTAGATGAACCATATGCGATCATATTCAACAAGTTATATAGCACAAATCAGTTAACTTTACTTGAGTTTAAACCTTTAGAACCATCTAGAAGGGGGAAGTATTACAAGGAGTACCTATTTTGTCCTTATCATAGGCAAAATGGACACGATATCAATAATTGTACAGATTTCAAACATGTGATCCAAGATCTTATTGAGATTGGAGCCATTAAATTGGATAGCCCCTTAGCCCAACAAAATCAAAATCTTGGTGTATTTCAAACACCCCTTCCACATCGAGAGGAAGCTCCAACAACTTCAGGGGGAGTAACTCAGGTAACTCCTCCTAATCAAGTCAACCATGTACAACAATACCAAGGTTTTTTGGGTACTATTAACGTAGTAACCCGGGGTCAAAGGGCGAACCAACCAAATCAGGTCGAACCACGACCACCTGTACAAACCCCCAGTCCACCTCAGGTAACGATGACCCAAAGACATGCTAGTACTTCTCAACAACCGCTAAATCATTCTACTCAATGCCAATGACCCATCATGTCATTGAGTAGCCGATTAACTACCAGTTTAAAAATGGCTTCTGCCAAGTTATCGATCTATGACCTCATTCAACAATCTCCCCCACATAGAGAGGCATTAATGGAAATATTAAAGTCAATCGAGCTTCAAACTCAAGATACTAATGCCTTCAACAACTTTGTGGGGAGTATTCAAACATGCATGGAGCCCTCCATCACTTTCTATGATTTTTAAATCAAACCTTTGTCAACAGAAAGTATAGATCCTCCACTACATATCATGGCCAAGATCGATCACAAGCCATTCAAGAGAGTCTTAATTGACACCGGTTCCTAAATCAATATCATTACAACATCGGCGTTGAATAATCTAGAGCTGTCGCCATCCCTTATCACCAAGTCGACTTTTACTCTTAAAGCATTCAATGATGCTTTATCTTCCATGGTTGGTACAATTATCTTGCCCATTGAGGTAGGGGCCCGAACTTTGCATACCTTGTTTCACATCTTGGAAGGGTCCATGGCATACAATGTATTGCTTGGACGGCCTTGGCTTAGGGATATGATATGTGTCCCTTCTATACTACATCAATGTCTGAAGTACGTATATGAGGGATAGGTTCATTGTGTACCTACTGACACTGAACCCTTCAAACATTGCAACTATGTCTCAAATCCTTATGAGATTGTGTTGCCATCCACTCATATTTTCTTGACCCCATCTACTTCTTCTATACCATCTTCTTCTAAAGCTCCCATTCCTGAGGAGCTACCCATCATATCACAACCATCTTCCTCTTCTGCTATTCCATCTCATTCACCACTTTCTTCATCTCCTAATCTTCCTTCTTCTTCATCAGTGACCACATGCACATGTGGCCATGACCAATCATCTCTTTCCACGTCATTACCCCATTCTTCTACACCTTCTTCAACATCACCTATTATTCCTCCATCTTCCCAACCATCACCAGCTGATGTTTCACAAGTCAATGAAGCATCAACCCAACCAAATCCTTCCAATTCTTCTATCCCACATTTTTCCATTCCATCATCTAGTCCATCTCCCTCCCAAGTCAAGGTCCATCTAACTGATGCAGGTATGTTGAGTATGCCATACAAGATGTCCACATCACACCGTTCAATGTGCAAACAGTTAAAGATTTTGGTCATCCACATGACCAACATTTATCCATTAGATCGGTTTATAACATGGGTTCTATGCCAAATTCCATTAATTTTGTATATGGGGGAATAGATTCATCTTCTAGTCCTACCACCATACTAGAACCCAAGCATCCATTCCTTGCCAATATCGAAAGGATGGAGGGTTTTCCCTCTTGCTATTTCCACAGACATAATTGGCAGCAATTTGGCCTAGGTCGATACGAACAAGGGGTAACTGAATGCATCGATATGCCATACCAGAGACCCACTGAGCGTTTTGGTCTGGGCTACCAACCACTTCCATCCCTTTCTTATTTTGAAAAAGCTTTTCAAAGCATTAATATTAATTCAGAAGAAGAAATCCTCCACCCCGACGAATCCGAAGATGAAGCCTATGAAGAATTTGACGTCATGTCAAATGGTGATGAATCTGAAGAAGAGTCGGTGCCCATTGTTCCCCTCACTGAACAAGACAAGTTTTATCTCCAATTGTTCCCTCTCCAAGAGGCCATCTTTTGCTTGCTTCTTCCACAAGAACGAGGTGAACCACCCCCTCCGCCACATCCATAAGTCATAATCCAAACCTGTATTATATGTATATACTAAAATAGTGGTTTTCACCACTACCAAAAAAAAAAAAAAATCAGAAAATTCCCAAAAAAAAAAAAAAACTCAAACTACAAAAAAAAACAACTGAAAAACTATGTTGTTTTGCATTTCAGGTCTTCCGAGGTCTTCATCGGTTTTCCCTTCCATTCTGCCCATCCTTTCTTTCATAAGTCGACAATGAATTTTGAAGACTTATTCACCCCGCTCCATAATCCATATGATCCGGATAAGCCAATCCCGATCAACCCAAACCTGATTGACATGGATCGGATTTCATCTCCTCCATCTATTTCAGAGTTCATCCTTTTTGAGGAATTGTTAAGGGCTTCCGCCAACTACATTACTCCTTCACCTCCACATTCACCTTCATATTCTAAGCCAAAGTTCTTCTAGGCAGACATAGACGAGAGCAAGGCACAGGAGCCTGATGACATTTTAGATGACATAAATCTGATCCCTACTCCCCATCAGCTTGAGGAAGGTTCCCACATGTCTATTGAAGAAACTATCGATGTAGACCTTAGTCCAGACCGAGATGGCACCCAAATTGTGAAACTGGTTAAAAGTCTATCATCAGAGGAACAAGAGCAAATGATTTCTCTACTCAAGCGGAAGAAAGAGATATTTGCATGGTCTTACAAAGACATGCCAGGCCTAGACCCTAATTTGGTTGTCCATAACCTCACCTTACAAAAAGATGCTAAACCTGTCAAACAAAAACTTAGTAAAATGCATCCTACCATGGCCCTCATAGTTAAATCGGAGATTCAGAAACTTCTGGATGTTAAATTTGTCGTCCCGATTGATTATCTTGAGTGGCTTTCTAACATGGTACCTGTTCGCAAGCCTAACGGGGGAATACGTGTTTGCACCGATTTTTGAGATCTAAATAAAGCGTGTCCTAAGGATGACTTTCCTCTTCCAAACATTGATACTCTTGTCGACACTTGTGCTGGTCATGAAATGCTTTCGTTCATGGATGGATTTTCGGGATACAACCGGATTCGAATAAACCCTGAAGATCAACACAAAACAGCATTTACCACACCTTGGGGAACTTTTTGTTACAGGGTGATGCCCTTTGGCCTTAAGAACGTAGGTGCAACCTATCAACGAGCCATGACTTATATTTTCCATGATTATATGCATAAGATTATCGAAGATTATGTGGATGATTTATTGGAAAAATCTAAAACTCGACAAGAGCATTTTGATGTATTGGAAAAAGTTTTTGATAGACTTCTAGAGCATAAAGTAAGGTTGAACCCTAAGAAATGTGTCTTTGGTGTTACCTCAGGCAAACTCCTAGGTTTTATTATCTCTAAACAAGGTATTGAGGTGGACCCAAACAAGGTCAAAGCCATTATGGAATTGTGTCCCCCAACTAATTTGAAGGAGTTGCGTAGTTTGCAAGGAAAGATTAATTCAATCCGTCGCTTTATTGCATAACTTTTTGATAAAAAGGGGGTACAATTTTCATGGACAGATGAGTGTCAGAAAGCCTTTGATGACATCAAGCAGTACTTAGCGTCTCCGCCAGTCTTAGCTCTGCCTCGTCCAGGGGTCCCTTTCAATATTTATATCTCAGCAACGAACTTTGCCTTAGGGACAATGCTTGCACAAAAGAATGAACAAAATCGTGAGCAAGCTGTCTATTATATTAGTCGAACATTGGTAAGCTATGAAACCCGATATGCTTATGTGGAAAAGTTGTGCTTAGCAGTGGTTTTTGCCACTAAGAAACTTCGTCATTATATGCTTAGCCATACAACATATGTCATAGCTAGAGAAAACCCTCTGCGTTATATGATGTCTCGCACTTATAATAACACTCGTACCGCTAAATGGATAATTTTGCTTACCAAATAAATAAAACACCAAATAAATAAAAGCCATGTATATATATATATGTATAAAGGACAAACTATACAATGAATGCCAAAAGGCTACAATATACAATAGAGCACCAAGGCTCATAAAGAGTGCATCTAAGCACTAAGCTAACCATCAAAAGAGGACCCCTGAGACCTATTAGGAGCCCTAGACCTAGTGGTGTGCCTAAGCCTAGCTATGTCTATCCCATACCGTCACTCCTGCTCTGCTAGCTCTGCCTGGAGTCTCGTCACCCTGTCATCTTGGGGCACCCTGGTCGCTCCATCCAAGTCCGCCTATAGCTGGGCCATCCTCTCCTCTTGAGCAACTAACAGGGCATCCCGCTCTGTCGCCTGCTACTCCATCCGAGCTATCCTCTCATCCCGGGTAGCTAGCATAGCATCACGCTCTGCTATCTGCTACTGCAACTGCGCCAGATCGTTCTCGTGCCCGCTAGGGGGTACCTCCCTAGCCGCTCCTGCAGCCTCTCCTAGGCCCTCTCTGCCATCCTCCTCGTCATATCCACTCCTCGAAGCCTACCGTGCCATCTTCCCCTTTCACATTCGACTGTCAGATTGAAGGCGGGGACCCTCCCTGCACTTGGGAACCTCTGTAGTTCCCTCGCCCTCTCCAGCCCCAGCCTCGGGCTCTTCGGCTCTACCAGCCACCAATGGTGGCTCCCACCTCGGCTCTATGACCATCCATGCTGCATAATCAGTTGTCACCTCGACGTCGTCCACGTCGGGGATCTCCATGTCCTCATCATCCTCTGTCGCCTCCCTCCACAACTCGACACATGGCAAATCCCCCTCTGATCTGTGCCTCCGGTAGCGCACTAGCTCACCGGGGACATCCTACCTCAATCCGACCTGGTGGAGTACTCGAGACATCTATATGTACTCTGCCTCATCGTGGCTCCACCCTACTACCCATCTGGCCTGTCGCACCCGTCTCAGGTGCTCTCCATCCCCGATCCACCTCGCCTCCTGCCAGGGCCTCCAAATGACTCGGGCATCTGTCAAGTCTACCCATAGTCTCCTATACCATTGCCCCGATCTCACAAGGCGGCTCAGCTGTCTCTCCTCTGCCACTGGCCATCTCCTACCATAATTTTGGCTCATGTCCCAGTGAGCCCATGGCAACCCCTCTGGTCGGGCCACTCTGAAGTGCTCCCAGCCCCAGCACTGGAGCACCACACTGCAACCCAGGCCCTTCCGGCCCCGTCTCCGAACCTCATACAACTCTCGATACATCTGTGCCAATAAAGCGGGTGCCCAGGCATACACTACACTATTAGTGAGCATCTCGCTCACTACACCCATCAGGTTCCATGGGAACCTGCACCCGGTACTGTTCGAGGCCACAATGTTGGCCAACACGAACATCGTCAGAGCCTCCACCGCTCCTAACTCATTGGCCGTATACATGGCCAAGTATGGGATCCCCCCGCTCTCCGTCCGGATATCCCTCCAGTCATCCCCAAACACCTTGGCCATCTTCGTGGCCCTATCTCATCCAACCTCCACCCGGGCCCCCTCCACGGGCACCTTGAGGATGCGGTATACATCCTCAAGCGTCACCGTCATCTCTCCAGTCGGGAGCTAGAATGTCCCCCGATCTAGATCCCACCTCTCGGCCAAAGTCGAGACGTACCCCTCATCCGCCCAAAATACCTCCAACCGGGCTGCCTCCACTAGCCCCACTGCATCCAATATCTCCCAATTTTCCTGGGACAACGACCTCCTCATCCCCAGAATGATAGGGGAGAATCGGTGTCGTGCCTCTAACACCCTAAGCTGCAAAACAACAAAACAAAAATTTGTTACTAGACACGAGGTTTACTTTAATTTTATTTGGCAAAAATATGCATGATGAAAGAAGAATGAATGAAATTGACGATAGATCAGAAGAATTGATGAATGTGGTTAATTTTGTGAAGGTTTTGAATATTTTTAACTCAATTTGTAAAACAATGATGAATGATGCGCTTTTTGAGCGAAATGACAAAATTTTTGTCCACAACTGTTGTAACCTTCACAAAATGTTTTATTATGATAAGAAGAATGGATGAATGCAATTTGATGAAATTTGGAGGAGGTAAGCTTCAATTTTGTAAGTTTTGTTCCTTTATTCAATACTGACACCAAACGTCGGTCTGTGTTTGTGGTTGGAAGAGATGCCCGCCGGTGTTTAGGTGCTCTGTAGACATAATACTGCATCTGAATCCACCATGAAATGCCCTACTACATTTCAGGGTGCCAAAATTAGCTATTTAAACAGTTTCAGCGAGAATTTCGCTCATTTGTGCGTTCGAGCTTAAGAGAAGTGCGTCTGAGGGAGTGGAGTGAAGTGGAGTGAAAGGTTGTGTGGGAAAGTGAAGCACACGGGAGCTATGGTGGAGATGGGAGCGGACGCGCCAGTGCAGCCAGCTGAGGTATTTGTTCATTTAAGCAAGTACTTATTATGTGTTTTTTTTTTTTTTGGAAAAATTTGTAACAAATTTTGTTTTGTTGTTTTGTAGCTTAGGGTGTTAGAGGCATGACACCGATTCTCCCCTATCATTTCAATGATGAGGAGGTCGTTGTCCCAGGCAGACTGGGAGATATTAGATGCAGTGGGACTAGTGGAGGCACCCCGGTTGGAGGTAGTTTGGGCAGATGATGGGTACCTCTCGGCTTTGGCCGAGAGGTGGGATCCAGATCGGGGGACGTTCCAGCTCCCGACTGGAGAGATGACGATGACGCTTGAGGATGTATACCACATCCTCAAGGTGCCCATGGAGGGGGCACAGGTGGAGGTTGGATGAGATAGGGCCATAGAGATGGCCAAGGTGTTTGGGGATGATTGGAGGGAGATCTGGACGGAGAGCGGGGGGATCCCATATTTGGCCATGTATACGGCCAAGGAGTTGGGAGCGGTGGATGCTCTGATGATGTTCGTGTTGGCCAACATTGTGGCCCCGAACAGCACCGGGTGCAGGTTCCCATGGAACCTGATGGGTGTAGTGAGCGAGATGCTCACTAATAGGGTAGTGTATGCCTGGGCACCCGCTTTATTGGCACAGGTGTACCAGGAGTTGTATGAGGTTCGGAGACGGGGATGGAAGGGCCTGGGTTGCAGTGTGGTGCTCCAGTGCTGGGGTTGCCATGGGCTCACTAGGACATGAGCCAGGCTTACGGTAGGAGATGGCCAGTGGCAGAGGAGAGACAACCGAGCCGCCCCGTGAGATCGGGGCAATGGTATAGGAGACTATGGGCAGACTTGACAGATGCCCGAGTCATTTGGAGGCCCTGGCGGGAGGTGAGGTGGATCAGGGATGGAGAGCACCTGAGACGGGTGCGATAGGCCAGATGAGTAGTAGGGCAGAGCCACGGCGAGGCGAAGTACATACAGGTGTCTCGAGTACTCCGCCAGGTCGAATTGAGGCAGGATGTCCCCGGTGAGCCAGTGTGCTATCGGAGGCACAGATCAGAGGGGGATTTGCCATGTGCCAAGCCATGAAGGGAGGCGGCAAATGACGATGAGGACATGGAGATCCTCGACATGGACGACGTCAGGGTGAAAGCTGAGTATGCAACATGGATGGCTACAGAGCCGAGGTGGGAGCCACCATTGGTGGCTGGTAGAGCCGGAGAGCCCGAGGATAGGGCTGGAGAGGGCGAGGGAACCGTGGATGTTCCCAAGTGTAGGGAGGGTCCCCGCCTTTGATCTGACAGTCGAAGGCGAAAGGGGAAGATGGCACAGTAGGCTCTGGGGAGCGGAGATGACGGGGAGGATGGTGGAGAGGGCCTAGGAGAGGCCGTAGTAATATCTGGATTTCATCACCAGGTATTGCTTGAAGTTTAGTGATGGTGGAATTCATCTCCATCCATTAAACTTCTGCCTTAGACACCATAGGTCACCCCCGAGCAAACTTGCTGGATTTCATCACCAGTAAGAATCTCGTTGTCCTTTCCTAGCCATAGTTTTTACTTTTTTTTTTTTGTGAATAATTCAAGATTAGATCACATGCAAAACTCATAAACCGGACACTTAAAATTTACTGCAGATTAAGATCAGAAAATAATTAATTAACCGCAGGTAAGACACATTGGTTGAAACCTAGGTTGTGACTTGTTTTTTGATAATTTCTTTAGTGTAAATTTATCATTCAAGTTTTGCATTCTTATTTTCTGAATTTGTTTAGATTTATTGCTTTATGGTCTTAACAAGGAATCAATCTAAAATGTTAAATCTAAATAATCAAATGAATAATTCACAGAACATCCCCACCACCAACATGACCACTTATCCTAGTGAATTTCGAGCGAGTTCACCTGCACGTCTTTCACGCTCTTCTACCATCTATCACATGGCCATGCCCATGGAGGAAGACAATTCCTGTCATATTACCCACATTGATATGGCCCAAGTGCAAACTCACTTAAGAGATGGCATTGGTTATATCCTTGAGCCAATCCAAGATTCCCCTATGCAAGATTCTATTTTTCAGCAGGATATTGCATCAACCATACCCGTTGGTTTCACTCAAGTCTACACTAACCCTTTTTTTGAGGCTAATGTTGTATCTGCTCAGCTGGCTTCATCTCCAACATCTTCCCAGATGCTCAATTGTCCTCCTTTGGAGACAAATGTAGTGTCTTCCCGACCACTTTCTCCTCCATTTACCCGGGTGTACACCAATTCTCTCTATGAGGCCGGTGGAACCTCCTCTAGCCATGACCAATTTCAACCCTCTTCTTCCCAAACCATTTATGGTTTCACCCTACCTGGGGCACGATCTATTGTTTCTTCCCAGGTACCGCCTACTTCAGCCACCTTCATTGCCCCTGCTACGTAGTCTCCTATGACTACCATGGCAGCCTGCCCTCCACCTTCATCCAATCATCCCACCTCCCTTGGGTTAGAGATTAATAAGGTTAGGGAGTACCTCGACAAGTTGCTTCAGCAACAACAGCAACAAAATGCCCAACCACCTATCGTAGTAAATCCTACACCCCAACCAATTTCTACCCAGCCAACTTTTCTTAGCTCAGGCCCCACCTGGGTACCCCAATCTTCGGTGGTGTCCATTCCTACCCCACCTTTCTCCCAACCCAGTCCAGTTCATCATTCACCCCAATCACCTTCTTTCCGGTATCATCCATACCAACAACCTGTCCATTCCACACCGCCTAATCCAGGCAATTTCATCCCATCTCATCATTTTTCCACTCCTCCATTGCATCATCATAATCATCAAACGAATCAAAATTTTCATGAAGATTCTCGACTCCATGCTATGCAACAATAGATTGACAACCTTATGCTCAACATGCCTGGCTCATCTAGTCAGAAACCTACGCTAAGGTCGTTGATCAATCAACCAATTCATCCTTCGGTACCTTCACCGCCATATCCGATCGATTTCACATTACCGAAGTTTGACAAATTTCGAGGAACCGAGGATCCTCATGAACATGTGAGCTCATTCATGCATGCCTGCTTTAGAATCCAAAATAATGACGCTCTTATGCTCAAAAATTTTCCTCAGACATTAGGAGGAGATGTTGTACAATGGTACAATCATTTAGCTCACCATAGCATTTATGCTTACGAGCAATTGATTAATCTATTTTTAGAACGATTCTCCCTAAATGTACAAAGGAAAGTCTCATTGTCCGACTTATACAAGCTCAAGCAACATGACGATGAGACTGTTTATGACTTTGGAAACCGTTGGAGGGCTATCATTAATAAATTGCCATTCTCCCTACCAATGGAGGAGTTAACCAAAATGTTCACCCAGAGTTGTCTAAAACCTATCTCTTGGTTACTCCAATTACAACAATACAGGACTTTTGAAGAGGCTTTGGCCCAAGCAAGTATCATAGAAGACATTAAAGTCCAAGAGGGTGTTTTAAAACCCCATAGAAAAGAATGGCAACAAAAGGGCCAACAACGAAATAATAATTATGGCCAAAACAAACAAGCACAAGCTAGTTCAACCTCAAATGTTAACCAAGTTAATCAAGTGGTGGCGAGCCAACCCGTAATGGCTCAACAACAACAAGTAATGCAAAGTCAACCGCAACCAATTGCTTATCATGCGGTACCCGCCCCTCCTCAACCAGCTCACAATACTGGGCCAACCATGGAAACTCGACCTTGGCAAAAAAATCATCCCAAGCGACAATTCACACCTTTAGATGAACCATATGCGGTCATATTCAACAAGTTATATAGCACAAATCAGTTAACTTTACCTGAGTTTAAACCTTTAGAACCATCTAGAAGGGGGAAGTATTACAAGGAGTACCTATTTTGTCCTTATCATAGGCAAAATGGACACGATATCAATAATTGTACAACTTTCAAACATGTGATCCAAGATCTTATTGAGATTGGAGCCATTAAATTGGATAGCCCCTTAGCCCAACAAAATCAAAATCTTGGTGTATTTCAAACACCCCTTCCACATCGGGAGGAAGCTCCAACAACTTCAGGGGGAGTAACTCAGGTAACTCCTCCTAATCAAGTCAACCATGTACAACAATACCAAGGTTTTGTGGGTACTATTAACGTAGTAACCCGGGGTCAAAGGGTGAACCAACCAAATCAGGCTGAACCACAGCCACCTGTACAAACCCCCAGTCCACCTCAGGTAACAGTGACCCAACGACGTGCTAGTACTTCTCAACAACCGCTAAATCATTCTACTCAACGCCAACGACCCATCATGTCATTGAGTAGCCGATTAACTACCAGTTTAAAAATGGCTTCGCCAAGTTATCGATCTATGACCTCATTCAACAATCTCCCCCGCATAGAGAGGCATTAATGGAAATATTAAAGTCAATCGAGCTTCAAACTCAAGATACTAATGCCTTCAACAACTTTGTGGGGAGTATTCAAACATGCATGGAGCCCTCCATCACTTTCTATGATTTTGAAATCAAACCTATGTCAACAGAAAGTATAGATCCTCCATTGCATATCATGGCCAAGATCGATCACAAGCCATTCAAGAGAGTCTTAATTGACACCGGTTCCTCAATCAATATCATTACAACATCGGCGTTGAGTCATCTAGAGTTGTCGCCATCCCTTATCACCAAGTCGACTTTTACTCTTAAAGCATTCAATGATGCTTTATCTTCCACGGTTGGCAACGTTATCTTGCCCATTGAGGTAGGGGCCCGAACTTTGCATACCTTGTTTCACATCTTGGAAGGGTCCATGGCATACAATGTATTGCTTGGACGGCCTTGGCTTAGGGAGATGAGATGTGTCCCTTCTATACTCGCATCAATGTCCGAAGTATGTATATGAGGGACAGGTTCATTGTGTACCTGTTGACATTGAACCCTTCAAACATTGCAACTATGTCTCAAATCCTTATGAGATTGTGTTGCCATCCACTCATCTTTTCTTGACCCCATCTACTTCTTCTATACCATCTTCTTCTAAAGCTCCCATTCCTGAGGAGCTACCCATCATATCGCAACCATCTTCCTCTTCCGCTATTCCATCTCATTCACCACTTTCTTCATCTCCTAATCTTCCTTCTTCTTCATCAGTGACCACATGCACATGTGGCCATGACCAATCATCTCTTTCCATGTCATTACCCCCTTCTTCTACACCTTCTTCAACATCACCTATTATTCCTCCATCTTCCCAACCATCACCAGCTGATGTTTCACAAGTCAGTGAAGCATCAACCCAACCAAATCCTTCCAATTCTTCTATCCCACATTCTTCTATTCCATCATCTAGTCCATCTCCCTCCCAAGTCAAGGTCCATCTAACTGATGCAGGTATTGGTGAGTATGCCATCCAAGATGTCCACATCACACCGTTCAATGTGCAAAAAGTTAAAGATTTTGGTCGTCCACATGACCAACATTTATCCATTGGATCGGTTTATAACATGGGTTCTATGCCAAATTCCATTAATTTTGTATATGGGGGAATAGAGTCATCTTCTAGTCCTACCACCATACTAGAACCCAAGCATCCAGTCCTTGCCAATATCGAAAGGATGGAGGGTTTTCCCTCTCGCTATTTCCACGGACATAATTGGCAGCAATTTGGCCTAGGTCGATACGAGCAAGGGGTAACTGAACGCATCGATATGCCATACCAGAGACCCACTGAGCGTTTTGGTCTGGGCTACCAACCACTTCCATCCCTTTCTTCTTTTGAACAAGCTTTTCAAAGCATTAATCTTAATTCGGAAGAATAAATCCTCCACCCCGACGAATCCGAAGATGAAGCCTATGAAGAATTTGACGTCATGTCAAATGGTGATGAATCGGAAGAAGAGTCGGCGCCCATTGTTCCCCTCACTAAACAAGACGAGTTTTATCTCCAATTGTTCCCTCTCCAAGAGGCCATCTTTCGCTTGCTTCTTCCACAAGAACGAGGTGAACCACCCCCTCCGCCACATCCATAAGCCATAATCCAAACTCGTATTATATGTATATACTAAAATAGTGGTTTTCACCACTACCAAAAAAAAAAAAATCAGAAAATTCCCAAAAAAAAAAAAAAAATCAAAATATATAAAAATACTTTATTGCTTTATGTATGTGTGTAATAGTGGTTTTCACCACTACAAAAAAAAAAAAAAAAAACTCAAACTACAAAAAAAAAAAAAAACTGAAAAACTATGTTGTTTTGCATTTCAAGTCTTCCGAGGTCTTCACCGGTTTTCCCTTCCATTCCGCCCATCCTTTCTTCCATAAGTCGACAATGAATTTTGAAGACTTATTCACACCGCTCCATAATCCATATGATCCGGATAAGCCAATCCCGATCAACCCAAACCTGATTGACATGGATCGGATTTCATCTCCTCCATCTATTTCAGAGTTCATCCTTTTCGAGGAATTGTTAAGGGCTTCCGCCAACTACATTCCTCCTTCACCTCCACATTCACCTTCATCTTCTAAGCCAGAGGTCTTCCAGGCAGACATAGACGAGAGCAAGGCACAGGAGCTTGATGACATTTTAGATGACATAAATCGATCCCTACTCCCCATCGGCTTGAGGAAGGTTCCCACATGTCTATTGAAGAAACTATCGATGTAGACCTTAGTCCAGGCCAAGATGGCACCCAAATTGTGAAACCGGCTAAAAGTCTATCATCAGAGGAACAAGAGCAAATGATTGCTCTACTCAAGCGGAAGAAGGAGATATTTGCATGGTCTTACAAAGACATGCCAGGCCTAGACCCTAATTTGGTTGTCCATAACCTCACCTTACAAAAAGATGCTAAACCTGTCAAACATAAACTTAGGAAAATGCATCCTACCGTGGCCCTCATAGTTAAATCGAAGATTCAAAAACTTCTGGATGTTAAATTTGTCGTCCCGATTGATTATCCTGAGTGGCTTTCTAACATGGTACCCGTTCGCAAGCCTAACGGGGGAATACGTGTTTGCACCGATTTTTGAGATCTAAATAAAGCGTGTCCTAAGGATGACTTTCCTCTTCCAAACATTGATACTCTTGTCGACACTTGTGCTGGTCATGAAATGCTTTCGTTCATGGATGGATTTTCAGGATACAACCAGATTCGAATAAACCTCGAAGATCAACACAAAACAGACATTTACCACACCTTGGGGAACTTTTTGTTACAGGGGTGATGCCCTTTGGCCTTAAGAACGCAGGTGCAACCTATCAACGAGCCATGACTTATATTTTCCATGATTATATGCATAAGATTATCGAAGATTATGTGGATGATTTATTGGCAAAATCTAAAACTCGACAAGAGCATTTTGATGTATTGGAAAAAGTTTTTGATAGACTTCTAGAGCATAAAGTAAGGTTGAACCCTAAGAAATGTGTCTTTGGTGTTACCTCGGGCAAACTCCTAGGTTTTATTATCTCTAAACGAGGTATTGAGGTGGACCCAAACAAGGTCAAAGCCATTATGGAAATGTGTCCCCCAACTAATTTGAAGGAGTTGCGTAGTTTGCAAGGAAAGATTAATTCAATCCGTCGCTTTATTGCACAACTTTCTGATAAATGTAGGCCATTTTGCCACCTACTACAAAAGGGGGTACAATTTTCATGGACAGATGAGTGTCAGAAAGCCTTTGATGACATCAAGAAGTACTTAGCATCTCTGCCAGTCTTAGCTCCGCCTCGTCCAGGGGTCCCTTTCAATCTTTATATCTCAAACAACGGACTTTGCCTTAGGGACAATGCTTGCACAAAAGAATGAACAAAATCGTGAGCAAGCTGTCTATTATATTAGTCGAACATTGGTAAGCTATGAAACCCGATATGCTTATGTGGAAAAGTTGTGCTTAGCGGTGGTTTTTGCCACTAAGAAACTTCGTCATTATATGCTTAGCCATACAACATATGTCATAGCTAGAGAAAACCCTCTGCGTTATATGATGTCTCGCACTTATAATAACACTCGTACCGCTAAATGGATAATGTTGCTTACCGAATTCGATCTTGAATTCATTAGCCAAAAATCTGTTAAAGGTCAAGTTATAGCCGATCAACTTGCGAAAGCTCCACTACCTAGTGATCATCCTTTGATTATTGAGCTCCCAGATGATTCGGTATTTGCTATCACTGAACAAGAAGAGGACATCATTCCGGAGGAAGATGTTGACATCACGCTATTCTTTGATGGCTCTAAGTGCACGAAAGGTCAAGGTGTTGGAGTTGTGTTTCATACACCTCAAGGGATTCCCATCCCTTTATCATTCAAACTAGACTTCCAATGCACCAATAATACAGCAGAGTATGAAGCCTTAATTTTAGGTCTTCAATCAGCCATAGCTATGAGCATTAAGCGTATTCGGATATTTGGGGATTCTCAACTCGTGGTTAAACAAATTACGGGAGAATACCAAGCCAAAGAACCTACCATTAAGCTTTATCATGATGTAGCAATGAAGTTGCTCTCTAAGTTTGATTGGTATGAGATCACTAGTTTGCCTCGTTCGACTAATAGATTTGCGGATGCCATGGCCTCTCTTGGATCATTGATTCCAAAGGACTCCCTTGGAGAGGTACAACCCCTAATCATTTCCACAATCTCTAAGTCTGCAATTGTCCGTGCTTAGTCTAAGGATGAAAAAGATGTTTGCTTTATCCATTCGGATCCATATGAGCCTTGGTCTAGTGAGATAGTAGCCTTCCTCAAGTTTGGAACACTCCCATCTGATTTGTCTCGAACTTCCCATCGCTGTTTTAAGCAAAAGGCAGCTCGTTTTGTTCTTTTGGGGGATGTGTTGTATAAACGTGGATATGATGGAGTACTCCTTCGCTGTCTAGAAGCAGGTGAAACACATAGAGCTATTTCTGAAGCCCATGATGGTACTTGTGGTGGTCATTTTAGTGGAATGGCCATTGCGAAGCGTATTTTACGTATGGGGTATTATTGGCCCACTATGGAACAAGATTGTTGCAAATATGTTAAACAATGTAAAAAGTGTCAAGAACACGCTAATTTAACCCATATACCATCACAAGCTTTACAGCCCATCCAAAGCCTTTGGCCCTTCTCACAATGGGGTCTCGATTTAATTGGCAAGATTTCACCCGCCTCTTCAGGACAACATACTTTCATCATTACAGCCACTGAATACTTCACAAAGTGGGTTGAAGCTATTCCTCTAACCAGTATGACAAGTCCTAGAATTGTGGAGTTTATACTTCACCATATCATTTGTCGTTTTGGTATTCCCTCTAAAATCATTTCTGATAACGACAAGTCTTTTAAGAATAAGGATGTTCGAGCTCTTTGCGAAAAGTATAATATCCAACATAGTTTCTCAACTCCTTACTACCCACAAGCCAATGGACAAGCTGAAGCTTCCAATAAGACCATAATTGCTATTCTTAAGAAACTTGTTAAAGAAAATCATAAAGATTGGCATACACAAATCCCCTTGGCATTATGGGCTTACAGAACAAGCATCGGAACTCCCATTGGGGCAACGCCATTTTCTTTGGTCTATGGAGCTGAAGCAATCATGCCTCTTGAGCTCGAGATCCCTTCCTTGCGAATTTCTTTGCAGGAATTTATCGATGATGATACTTCTAGACAAGCACGTCTTGATCAACTCACACTCATAGATGAAAAACGAATCAATGCTTTAGAGCATTTGCGAGTTTATCAAGACCGATTGAAACGTGCTTACAATGCCAAAGTTCATCTAAGAGAATTTCAAGTAGGGGATCTTGTCCTTAAAGAGAATCAACAAAACACCAATGCATTGCCGCATCTTCGAGATAAATTCGCGGCTAATTGGTTAGGTCCATATATGGTCACTGAAAGAGTGGGTAATGGAACTTATAGACTTGCCAATTTAGAGGGAGAGGAAGAACCCGAACCACTTAATGTTATACACTTGAGGGCATTCTACGCATAGTTTGAATTTTATATGTACATATATACATGGCTTGTACAACAAAAAAAAAAAAAAAAAAAAAACAAATAAAATAAAAAGAATTTGCATTTCATTGTTAGTTGCATACATCTCATTCAAAAACATTGCATTTCATGTGCATACATCTCATTGAAAACCATAACATTTCATTTTCAGCCATAGTTGCATATCATGTTAGAGACCATTCTATCTTTTGGATATAAAATTTGGTCAAGCAAAAGTCATGTTGCCTTAATCAGGGGCACCTTCATAAAATCCATCAAACCGAATTGTCATTCGTACACCCATTTTCCATTTGCACATATTTACATTGCCAAAATGTTTTCAGTCACTCAGCCATTCCTAGTGTTTTAAGCAAACTTTGAAATGCATGTCAAAGTTCTCTAGGGCCATATCACAAATTACACTAAATAAAATCTTGAGTATTGGGAAATGATTTCAAAAGCGGTCTTGAACCTATCACATTTTCACATCTTAAAAACATCTTGTGTCAAAGAGAGATAACACCATCCTTGGGTTGTGCCTTGAAGTGAAAAGGGTAATCCTCGTTTGTCCTATCATGCAAACATAGTCCATAAAACAGTGGTTCTTACCACTATCACAAGCAATCACAAAATATAAATATAAACAGAGTAGTAAGGATAGGGTAAAATTCTCATCATACTTCGGTTGAGAATCCGATTCCCCAAAGCTCTAAGGAAATGAACATTTTTCACACACCACTGATCCCAAATAAGTTGTAAGGATCGTACTACTTGTCCAGTCAGACGGATAGGTAGTCATCCCCAAGGCTTACAAAGGTCAAAAACAACATGGACTATGGAGTTAACCTTCATCGGGGCTATAGACGCTTGACTGGCAGTGGAGTATACTCATTGCGTGGCGACATGTCTCTCCTCAAAAAGAGACCTCCGAATGCTCATACGGACAAACTAGCTTCGGGGTCTTCTCCATAACAGGGTTACCTAATTTATGCAAGATGAGGTTAATGAACACACTTGCACACACACGAGTTTTTGATTGCCTAGAGTCACTACCATGCTTCGGATTTGGTTAATGAACTCGCATGCACACACATTTGGTCCTAGTTGAATTAGGCAAGTGTTAGTAAGTTTGTTTGATACCACTAGCATGTTTGAGTCTTTGTAAAACAGTCTTCCATATCAACCTCCATATCAACCTCCATATCACCCTCCATATCTTCTTCCATATTCATGTCATTCCATACGTCATCCATTCACAAGCCACCAAGTTCGGTGCCCTTGATTAAACAATTATGATAACGGTTGGCTAAATCTAACTATCTAAAAGTATGAGTGCTTCTTAGTGCATATTTCATTTACTTAGTCTCGCATTAATCATCTATAAGTTTGCATTCCATTCCATCACATATGCATCAAAAACATTAAAACATATAAAAACATGCATCACAAAAACATAGGCATTCACACAAAAGAGAGTAAAACACCAAATAAATAAAAGCCATGTATATATATATATGTATAAAGGTCAAACCGTACAATGAATGCCAAAAGGCTACAATATACAATAGAGCACCAAGGCTCATAAAGAGTGCATCTAAGCACTAAGCTAACCATCAAAAGAGGACCCCCGAGACCTAGTAGGAGCCCTAGACCTAGTGGTGTGCCTAGACTCACTACGCCTAGAGACGGAGGGGGAGGGAGGATCGGGAAACACAATGTGATGCCTAAACAATGTGTCCCCCAGAGCCTCAATTAACGGCCTCTAGACCTAAGCCTAGCTATGTCTATCCCGTGTCGTCGCTCCCGCTCCGCTAGCTCGCTCGGAGTCTCGTCACCCTGTCATCCTGGGGCACCCTGGTCGCTCCATCCAAGTCCACCTGTAGCTGGGCCATCCTCTCCTCCTGAGCAACTAACAGGGCATCCCGCTCTACCGCCTGCTGCTCCAGCCGAGCTATCCTCTCATCTCGAGCAGCTAGCATAGCATCGCGCTCCGCTATCTGCTGCTGTAGTTGCGCCAGCTCATTCTCGTGCCCGCTAGGGGGTACCTCCCTAGCCTCTCCTGCGGCCTCTCCTAGGCCCTCTCCGCCATCCTCCCCATCATCTCCGCTCCCCGGAGCCTACCGTGCCATCTTCCCCTTTCGCCTTCGACTGTCAGATCGAAGGCGGGGACCCTCCCTGCGCTTGGGAACCTCCGCGGTTCCCTCGCCCTCTCCAACCCTAGCCTCGGGCTCTCCGGCTCCACCAGCCACCAATGGTGGCTCCCACCTCGGCTCTACGGCCATCCATGCTGCATACTCAGCTGTCACCCCGACGTCGTCCATGTCGGGGATCTCCATGTCCTCATCGTCCTCTGTCGCCTCCCTCCACGGCTCGGCACACGGCAAATCCCCCTTTGATCTGTGCCTCCGGTAGCGCACTGGCTCACCGGGGACATCCTGCCTCAATCCGACCTGGCGGAGTACTCGAGACATCTGTATGTACTCCGCCTCGTCGTGGCTCCGCCCCACTACCCATCTGGCTTGTCGCACCCGTCTCAGGTGCTCTCCATCCCCGATCCACCTCGCCTCCCGCCGGGGCCTCCAAATGACTTGGGCATCTGTCAAGTCTGCCCATAATCTCCTATACCATTGCCCCGATCTCACGGGGCGGCTCGGCTGTCTCTCCTCTCGCCACCGGCCATCTCCTACCATAAGCCCGGCTCATGTCCCGGTGAGCCCATGGCAACCCCTTCGATCAGGCCACTCTGAAGTTCTCCCAGCCCCAACACTGGAGAACCACACTGCAACCTAGGCCCTTTCGGCCCCGTCTCTGAACCTCATACAACTCCCGGTACACCTACGCCAATAAAGCGGGCGCCCGGGCATACACTACCCTATTAGTGAGCATCTCGCTCACTACACCCATCGAGTTCCATGGGAACTCGCACCCGATGCTTGTTCGGGGCCACAATGTTGGCCAACACGAACATCATCAGAGCCTCCACCGCTCCCAACTCCTTGGCCGTATACATGGCCAAGTATGGGATCCCCCCGCTCTCCGTCCGGATCTCCCTCCAGTCATCCCCAAACACCTTGGCCATCTCCGTGGCCCTATCTCGTCCAACCTCCACCCGCGCCCCCTCCACGGGCACCTTGAGGATGCGGTATACATCCTCAAGCGTCACCGTCATCTCTCCAGTCGGGAGCTGGAACGTCCCTCGATCCGGATCCCACCTCTCGGCCAAAGCCGAGAGGTACCCCTCATCCGCCCGAACTACCTCCAACCGGGCTGCCTCCGCTAGCCCCACTGCCTCCAATATCTCCCAGTCTTCCTGGGACAATGACCTCCTCATCCCCGGAATGATAGGGGAGAATCGGTGTCGTGCCTCTAACACCCTAAGCTGCAAAACAACAAAACAAAAATTTGTTACAAATTTTTCCAAAAAAAAAAAAAACACATAATAAGTACTTGCTTAAATGAACAAATACCTCAGTGGCTGCACTGGCGCGTCCGCTCCCATCTCCGCCATAGCTCCCGCGTGCTTCACTCTCCCACACAACCTTTCACTCCACTTCACTCCACTCCCTCAGACGCACTTCTCTCAAGCTCGAACGCACAAATGAGCGAAATTCTCGTTGAAACTGTTTAAATAGCTGGTTTTGGCACCCTGAAACGTAGTAGGGCATTTCATGGTGGATTCAAATGCAATGTTGCATCTGCAGAAGTGCCTAAACACCGACGGGCGTCTCTGCCAACCACAAATGCAGACCGGCGTTTGGTGTCAGTATTGAATAAAGGAACAAAACTTACAAAATTGAAGCTTACCTCCTCCAAATTTCATCAAATTGCATTCATCCATTCTTCTTATCATAATAAAACATTTTGTGAAGGTTACAACAGTTTTGGACACAAATTTTGTCATTTCGCTCAAAAAGCGCATCATTCATCATTGTTTTACAAATTGGGTTAAAAATATTCAAAACCTTCACAAAATTAACCACATTCATCAATTCTTCTGATCTATCGTCAATTTCATTCATTCTTCTTTCATCATGCATATTTTTGCCAAATCAAATTAAAGTAAACCTCGTATCTAGTGGTATATTCTATCACCTTGGCGATTGCAACGATTTGAATCCATGCAATTCGGTAAGAGGATTAAACCACCATAAGGACACTTACCATTTATCATCATCAATTATTTCACTGTTTGAAAATTGGAAATCAATTTTGGGTATTCTACTTTTCAAGTGACCTCATACCAAGATTAATTTGCTCAACAGTTGTCATTGATGGCCTAGTTCATGGGGCCTTAAACATGGACAATCTTTCATATCATCATTATTTTAAGTCTTGCTAGAGATTGAGGCTACCTAGGTTGATTGGTTCCGACCCGAGGAATTATCCATACAGTCACTAGGAGCATCTCCCGAGTTCTGGACTCTTTCATGCATCTTTCATCTCTCCATATCAATGGCGCCAACAAGGCAATTTCATCAACGAGTATGGATTCACACACGGGAGTTGGGGCATCCGTTATCAATTTCTAATTTTCCTATAGTGGAATTCATCTTACATGATCATGGAATTTACAATTTGGCAAAAATCCCTTTATAACCGTTGGGGCAGAAAACGGTCCATCTTTCACATCACTCATATCGTCTTCAATCATATTCTTTTCTGGTTTGTACACCAACCCCTTTTCTGTTGGGACATAAACAGATGGTTCATACACCAACCCTTTTTTCACCGTTGGGGCAAAAACGGTTCATTTTCTTCCGAATTTCTTCCAATTGGCTTGTGAGAACCATTCTCGCTCGCCAATTGAGGGGGTAAGCTGAAAAATTTTAAATATTCTTTTATTCTTTGGTCTTCAAAGTTGTGCTTTAGTCTTGAGAGAGAGTTGCGTCTGATCCAACTTTTCAAGTGTCTTAAGTTTTTGTGCTGCATTGTGCCTTCACACAAAGCAGCTCAAAAAGGGGCATCTCGTAGACACCAAAATCCAGCCACTTGTAAGTCATCTATACCTTCCTGCCGGCCACGTGTCAGTCATCCATCCTTCCCGCCATTATTTGGCCCAAATCCACACTTTCCCACCATTATTTGGCCCAATTTCACTTTTCCCACCATTTTTCATCCCCAAATTTATTTAAATTAATATTTATATATATTTTATATTTTATATATTTTAATATATATTTAAATAATAGTTTAAGTGATTTAATCTGAGCCGTCCATCCTTCATTTAATCTCATCCATCCATCCATCTTAATCCGTTTCACAACCTAGATTTATTCTCTACCCTTGGATCCACTTTAATCTTAGCCACACGTTCAAAGTGTCGTTAAAACCCTAAAGTGTGCCCTAAGAGTAGATTATAAATTGAGTCACCTTGATGGCTCAAACCCTATCTATCTCTTCTACTAAACCTACTTATCTTCCCTATCTAAGTCCGTTTGGCTATTACTATTAATCCTAAGTCTTCTGAGTCTTCTACGGCCCTAAGTCTGAACTAAACCCTTTCGTCGCATCCATCGCCGTCGCCTGGTCTCGCCGCGTTAACAGAAAAGGTATAGATTCGTCTAAAGCAAGTAATCTTTTCTTTATGTATTAATCTACTATTGAATTCTGCATTCTATTTATTTTTATTAAATCTAGGGTTTTAGACTATTTCCGAGGGCTCACACGGTGGAGCCCTCTTATTAATTTCTAACTCCTTGATAATTTTAATGTGTGCAGGATTCTAATGGTAGATCTGATTTGTTGATAGCAGCTGCTTAAGCTGGAGTGGTCCGAGCCAAAGGATACAACGAAGCCCACTCATTCTGTTGAGGTTAAGGATACATTCTTCGAAGACGCCACCACATTGTGCCAGCTAGGGTTTCGGAGAACCCTAGCACAAATTATAACTTTGTATCACAAAAAGGGTTACAGGCCCTATTGTACTTAAAAGGAGTTTCTAAACTCCATTGATTAATAAAAATCATTCATTTTGTACAACTGTTCTACATTCCTTTATTGTGATTTCTTTATTTATGTTTGGCGTTGTATCTTTAATCTACAAATGGTGATCACGGTGGGACCCCCTAGGGTTTCATATTTTTAATACTTGCTTTACTGATCTATTCCTATTTTCTATTTTATTTTGCAGGTTCCAAAAATCATGAAATTCATTATTCCAACGAACTAGGGTTTCGAGGAGTTTGCAAAAACGCAGCAGACGCAGAGCGGCGTCGGAAGTCCAATACGAAACGCAGAGGTGCGTTTCAGCTTGCGCAGACTCCCTTGGGCGTTTGAAGTCAGTTTTACGAAAAAGCGTAGGCTTCCGAGTAAGTGCGTTTTTCTTTTTGTTAAACTGTACTTTTTACGTTTTTGGTTTTTCTGCCATATTCTGTTTCTTTTTCAGATCATTACTTTAAAATGAACAAAAACTAAGTAATCTGGAAAAGAACAGTTAAGCTGTATATACATTTTTTTTTGTTACATTTTTAGTTACATTTTTTTGCATTGCATTATTGGTTGTTGCTTGCATAAAAAAAAAAAAATTGCATACCTAGCTGCATATTAGAATAGCTACGAATTATCTGTTTTAGTTATCTAAGTAGGACTATTGATTGGATGTCAATAGTACTCCTGCCATTGGGTGATTCCAGGCAGAGAAGTGGACGAACCTTCCGGTTGCTCCTTTGATATCTGATATCATTGGTAGGCAGGGGGTTTTAAACGGTGTACTCCACTTCTTCAGAGGAAATGGCATATTTTCAGTGGCCTCTTGCTTAGATCATTAGAACTTTTGATTTATAGCTTTGTATGTATACATTAGACAACTAAAACACTTAAAATAAAATTCACTGCATTTCATATTGCATTTAAAACAGTAATATCTGGATTTCATCACCAGGTATTGCTTGAAGTTTAGTGATGGTGGAATTCATCTCCATCCATTAAACTTCTGCCTCAGACACCATAGGTCACCCCCGAGCAAACTTGCTGGATTTCATCACCAGTAAGAATCTCGTTGTCCTTTCCTAGCCATAGTTTTTACCTTTTTTTGTGAATAATTCAAGATTAGATCACATGCAAAACTCATAAACCGGACACTTAAAATTTACTACAGATTAAGATCAGAAAATAATTAATTAACCGCAGGTAAGACACATTGGTTGAAACCTAGGTTGTGACTATTTTCTGATAATTTCTTTAGTGTAAATTTATCATTCAAGTTTTGCATTCTTCTTTTCTGAATTTGTTTAGATTTATTGCTTTATGGTCTTAACAAGGAATCAATCTAAAATGTTAAATCTAAATAATCAAATGAATAATTCACAGAACATCCCCACCACCAACATGGCCACTTATCCTAGTGAATTTCAGGCAGGTTCGCCTGCAGGTCTTTCACGTCCTTCTACCGTCTATCGCATGGCCATGCCCATGGAGGAAGACAATTCCTGTCATATTACCCACATTGATATGGCCCAAGTGCAAACTCACTTAAGAGATGGCACTGGTTATGTCCTTGAGCCAATCCAAGATTCCCCTATGCAAGATTCTATTTTTCAGCAGGATATTGCATCAACCATACCCAGTTGGTTTCACTCAGGTCTACACTAACCCTTTTTTTGAGGCTAATGTTGTATCTGCTCAGCCGGCTTCATCTCCAACATCTTCCCAGATGCTCAATTGTCCTCCTTTGGAGACAAATGTAGTGTCTTCCCGACCACTTTCTCCTCCATTTACCCGGGTGTACACCAATTCTCTCTATGAGGTTGGTGGAACCTCCTCTAGCCATGACCAATTTCAACCCTCTTCTTCCCAAACCATTTATGGTTTCACCCTACCTGGGGCACAGTCTACTGTTTCTTCCCAGGTACCGCCTACTTCAGCCACCTTCATTGCCCTCGCTACGCAGTCTCCCCGTGACTACCATGGCAACCTGCCCTCCACCTTCATCCAATCATCCCACCTCCCTTGGGTTAGAGATTAATAAGGTTAGGGAGTACCTCGACAAGTTGCTTCAGCAACAACAGCAACAAAATGCTCAACCACCTGTCGTAGTAAATCCTACACCCCAACCAATTTCTACCCAGCCGACTTTTCTTAGCTCAGGCCCCACCTGGGTACCCCAATCTTCGGTGGTGTCCATTCCTACCCCACCTTTCTCCCAACCCAGTCCAGTTCATCATTCACCCCAATCACCTTCTTTTCGGTATCATCCATACCAACAACTTGTCCATTCCACACCGCCTAATCCAGGCAATTTCATCCCATCTCATCATTTTTCCACTCCTCCATTGCATCATCATAATCATCAAACGAATCAAAATTTTCATGAAGATTCTCGACTCCATGCTATGCAACAACAGATTGACAACCTTATGCTCAACATGCCTGGCTCATCTAGTCAGAAACCTACGCTAAGGTCGTTGATCAATCAACCAATTCATCCTTCGGTACCTTCACCGCCATATCCGACCGATTTCACATTACCGAAGTTTGACAAATTTCGAGGAACTGAGGATCCTCATGAACATGTGAGCTCATTCATGCATGCCTGCTTTAGAATCCAAAATAATGACGCTCTTATGCTCAGAACTTTTCCTCAGACATTAGGAGGAGATGTTGTACAATGGTACAATCATTTAGCTCACCATAGCATTTATGCTTACGAGCAATTGATTAATCTGTTTTTAGAACGATTCTCCCTAAATGTACAAAGGAAAGTCTCATTGTCCGACTTATACAAGCTCAAGCAACATGACGATGAGACTGTTTATGACTTTGGAAACCGTTGGAGGGCTATCATTAATAAATTGCCATTCTCCCTACCAATGGAGGAGTTAACCAAAATGTTCACCCGAGTTGTCTAAAACCTATCTCTTGGTTACTCCAATTACAACAATACAGGACTTTTGAAGAGGCTTTGGCCCAAGCAAGTATCATAGAAGACATTAAAGTCCAAGAGGGTGTTTTAAAACCCCGTAGAAAAGAATGGCAACAAAAGGGCCAACAACGAAATAATAATTATGGCCAAAACAAACAAGCACAGGCTAGTACAACCTCAAATGTTAACCAAGTTAATCAAGTGGTGGCGAGCCAGCCCGTAATGGCTCAACAACAACAAGTAATGCAAAGTCAACCGCAACCAATTGCTTATCATGCGGTACCCGCCCCTCCTCAACCAGATCACAATACTGGGCCAACCATGGAAACTCGACCTTGGCAAAAAAATCGTCCCAAGCGACAGTTCACACCTTTAGATGAACCATATGCGGTCATATTCAACAAGTTATATAGCACAAATCGAGTTAACTTTACCGAGTTTAAACCTTTAGAACCATCTAGAAGGGGGAAGTATTACAAGGAGTACCTATTTTGTCCTTATCATAGGCAAAATGGGCACGATATCAATAATTGTACAGATTTCAAACATGTGATCCAAGATCTTATTGAGATTGGAGCCATTAAATTGGATAGCCCCTTAGCCCAACAAAATCAAAATCTTGGTGTATTTCAAACACCCCTTCCACATCGGGAGGAAGCTCCAACAACTTCAGGGGGAGTAACTCAGGTAACTCCTCCTAATCAAGTCAACCATGTACAACAATACCAAGGTTTTGTGGGTACTATTAACGTAGTAACCCGGGGTCAAAGGGCGAACCAACCAAATCAGGCTGAACCACAGCCACCTGTACAAACCCCGAGTCCACCTCAGGTAACAGTGACCCAACGGCGTGCTAGTACTTCTCAACAACCGCTAAATCATTCTACTCAACGCCAACGACCCATCATGTCATTGAGTAGCCGATTAACTACCAGTTTAAAAATGGCTTCCGCCAAGTTATCGATCTATGACCTCATTCAACAATCTCCCCCGCATAGAGAGGCATTAATGGAAATATTAAAGTCAATCGAGCTTCAAACTCAAGATACTAATGCCTTCAACAACTTTGTGGGGAGTATTCAAACATGCATGGAGCCCTCCATCACTTTCTATGATTTTGAAATCAAACCTTTGTCAACAGAAAGTATAGATCCTCCACTGCATATCATGGCCAAGATCGATCACAAGCCATTCAAGAGAGTCTTAATTGACACCGGTTCCTCAATCAATATCATTACAACATCGGCGTTGAGTCATCTAGAGCTGTCGCCATCCCTTATCACCAAGTCGACTTTTACTCTTAAAGCATTCAATGATGCTTTATCTTCCATGGTTGGCACGGTTATCTTGCCCATTGAGGTAGGGGCCCGAACTTTGCATACCTTGTTTCACATCTTGGAAGGGTCCATGGCATACAATGTATTGCTTGGACGGCCTTGGCTTAGGGAGATGAGATGTGTCCCTTCTATATTGCATCAATGTCTGAAGTATGTATATGAGGGACAGGTTCATTGTGTACCTGCTCGACACTTGAACCCTTCAAACATTGCAACTATGTCTCAAATCCTTATGAGATTGTGTTGCCATCCACTCATCTTTTCTTGACCCCATCTACTTCTTCTATACCATCTTCTTCTAAAGCTCCCATTCCCGAGGAGCTACCCATCATATCGCAACCATCTTCCTCTTCCGCTATTCCATCTCATTCACCACTTTCTTCATCTCCTAATCTTCCTTCTTCTTCATCAGTGACCACATGCACATGTGGCCATGACCAATCATCTCTTTCCACGTCATTACCCCCTTCTTCTACACCTTCTTCAACATCACCTATTATTCCTCCATCTTCCCAACCATCACCGGCTGATGTTTCACAAGTCAGTGAAGCATCAACCCAACCAAATCCTTCCAATTCTTCTATCCCACATTCTTCTATTCCATCATCTAGTCCATCTCCCTCCCAAGTCAAGGTCCATCTCACCGATGCAGGTATTGGTGAGTATGCCATCCAAGATGTCCACATCACACCGTTCAATGTGCAAACAGTTAAAGATTTTGGTCGTCCACATGACCAACATTTATCCATTGGATCGGTTTATAACATGGGTTCTATGCCAAATTCCATTAATTTTGTATATGGGGGAATAGAGTCATCTTCTAGTCCTACCACCATACTAGAACCCAAGCATCCGAGTCCACTGCCAATATCGAAAGGATGGAGGGTTTTCCCTCTCGCTATTTCCACGGACATAATTGGCAGCAATTTGGCCTAGGTCGATACGAGCAAGGGGTAACCGAACGCATCGATATGCCATACCGAGAGACCCACTGAGCATTTTGGTCTGGGCTACCAACCACTTCCATCCCTTTCTTCTTTTGAACAAGCTTTTCAAAGCATTAATCTTAATTCGGAAGAATAAATCCTCCACCCCGACGAATCCGAAGATGAAGCCTATGAAGAATTTGACGTCATGTCAAATGGTGATGAATCCGAAGAAGAGTCAGCGCCCATTGTTCCCCTCACTAAACAAGACGAGTTTTATCTCCAATTGTTCCCTCTCCAAGAGGCCATCTTTCGCTTGCTTCTTCCACAAGAACGAGGTGAACCACCCCCTCCGCCACATCCATAAGCCATAATCCAAACCTGTATTATATGTATATACTAAAATAGTGGTTTTCACCACTACCAAAAAAAAAAATCAGAAAATTCCCAAAAAAAAAAAAAAAATCAAAATATATAAAAATACTTTATTGCTTTATGTATGTGTGTAATAGTGGTTTTCACCACTACAAAAAAAAAAAAAAAACTCAAACTACAAAAAAAAAAAAAAAAACTGAAAAACTATGTTGTTTTGCATTTCAGGTCTTCCGAGGTCTTCACCGGTTTTCCCTTCCATTCCGCCCATCCTTTCTTCCATAAGTCGACAATGAATTTTGAAGACTTATTCACCCCGCTCCATAATCCATATGATCCGGATAAGCCAATCCCGATCAACCCAAGCCTGATTGACATGGATCGGATTTCATCCCCTCCATCTATTTCAGAGTTCATCCTTTCCGAGGAATTGTTAAGGGCTTCCGCCAACTACATTCCTCCTTCACCTCCACATTCACCTTCATCTTCTAAGCCAGAGGTCTTCCAGGAAGACATAGACGAGAGCAAGGCACGGGAGCTTGATGACATTTTAGATGACATAAATCCGATCCCTACTCCCCATCAGCTTGAGGAAGGTTCCCACATGTCTATTGAAGAAACTATCGATGTAGACCTTAGTCCAGACCAAGATGGCACCCAAATTGTGAAACTGGCTAAAAGTCTATCATCAGAGGAACAAGAGCAAATGATTGCTCTACTCAAGCGGAAGAAGGAGATATTTGCATGGTCTTACAAAGACATGCCAGGCCTAGACCCTAATTTGGTTGTCCATAACCTCACCTTACAAAAAGATGCTAAACCTGTCAAACAGAAACTTAGGAAAATGCATCCTACCGTGGCCCTCATAGTTAAATCGGAGATTCAGAAACTTCTGGATGTTAAATTTGTCGTCCCGATTGATTATCCTGAGTGGCTTTCTAACATGGTACCCGTTCGCAAGCCTAACGGGGGGATACGTGTTTGCACCGATTTTCGAGATCTAAATAAAGCGTGTCCTAAGGATGACTTTCCTCTTCCAAACATTGATACTCTTGTCGACACCTGCGCTGGTCATGAAATGCTTTCGTTCATGGATGGATTTTCGAGGATACAACCAGATTCGAATAAACCCTGAAGATCAACACAAAACAACATTTACCACACCTTGGGGAACTTTTTGTTACAGGGTGATGCCCTTTGGCCTTAAGAACGCAGGTGCAACCTATCAACGAGCCATGACTTATATTTTCCATGATTATATGCATAAGATTATCGAAGATTATGTGGATGATTTATTGGCAAAATCTAAAACTCGACAAGAGCATTTTGATGTATTGGAAAAAGTTTTTGATAGACTTCTAGAGCATAAAGTAAGGTTGAACCCTAAGAAATGTGTCTTTGGTGTTACCTCGGGCAAACTCCTAGGTTTTATTATCTCTAAACGAGGTATTGAGGTGGACCCAAACAAGGTCAAAGCCATTATGGAAATGTGTCCCCCAACTAATTTGAAGGAGTTGCGTAGTTTGCAAGGAAAGATTAATTCAATCCGTCGCTTTATTGCACAACTTTCCGATAAATGTAGGCCATTTTGCCACCTACTACAAAAGGGGGTACAATTTTCATGGACGAGATGAGTGTCGGAAAGCCTTTGATGACATCAAGCAAGTACTTAGCATCTCCGCCGATCTTAGCTCCGCCTCGTCCAGGGGTCCCTTTCAATCTTTATATCTCAAGCAACGGACTTTGCCTTAGGGACAATGCTTGCACAAAAGAATGAACAAAATCGTGAGCAAGCTATCTATTATATTAGTCGAACATTGGTAAGCTATGAAACCCGATATGCTTATGTGGAAAAGTTGTGCTTAGCAATGGTTTTTGCCACTAAGAAACTTCGTCATTATATGCTTAGCCATACAACATATGTCATAGCTAGAGAAAACCCTCTGCGTTATATGATGTCTCGCACTTATAATAACACTCGTACCGCTAAATGGATAATGTTGCTTACCGAATTCGATCTTGAATTCATTAGCCAAAAATCCGTTAAAGGTCAAGTTATAGCCGATCAACTTGCGGAAGCTCCACTACCTAGTGATCATCCTTTGATTATTGAGCTCCCGGATGATTCGGTATTTGCTATCACCGAACAAGAAGAGGACATCATTCCGGAGGAAGATGTTGACATCACGCTATTCTTTGATGGCTCTAAGTGCGCGAAAGGTCAAGGTGTTGGAGTTGTGTTTCATACACCTCAAGGGATTCCCATCCCTTTATCATTCAAACTAGACTTCCAATGCACCAATAATACAGCAGAGTATGAAGCCTTAATTTTAGGTCTTCAATCAGCCATAGCTATGAGCATTAAGCGTATTCGGATATTTGGGGATTCTCAACTCGTGGTTAAACAAATTACGGGAGAATACCAAGCCAAAGAACCTACCATTAAGCTTTATCATGATGTAGCAATGAAGTTGCTCTCTAAGTTTGATTGGTATGAGATCACTAGTTTGCCTCGTTCGACTAATAGATTTGCGGATGCCATGGCCTCTCTTGGATCATTGATTCCAAAGGACTCCCTTGGAGAGGTACAGCCCCTAATCATTTCCACAATCTCTAAGTCCGTAATTGTCCGTGCTGAGTCTAAGGATGAAAAAGATGTTTGCTTTATCCATTCGGATCCATATGAGCCTTGGTCTAGTGAGATAGTAGCCTTCCTCAAGTTTGGAACACTCCCATCTGATTTGTCTCGAACTTCCCACCGTTGTTTTAAGCAAAAGGCAGCTCGTTTTGTTCTTTTGGGGGATGTGTTGTATAAACGTGGATATGATGGAGTACTCCTCCATTGTCTAGAAGCAGGTGAAACACATAGAGCTATTGCTTGAAGCCCATGATGGTACTTGTGGTGGTCATTTTAGTGGAATGGCCATTGCGAAGCGTATTTTACGTATGGGGTATTATTGGCCCACTATGGAACAAGATTGTTGCAAATATGTTAAACAATGTAAAAAGTGTCAAGAACACGCTAATTTAACCCATATACCATCACAAGCTTTACAGCCCATCCAAAGCCTTTGGCCCTTCTCACAATGGGGTCTCGATTTAATTGGCAAGATTTCACCTGCCTCTTCGGGACAGACATACTTTCATCATTACGACCATCGAATACTTCACAAAGTGGGTTGAAGCTATTCCTCTAACCAATACGACAGGTCCTAGAATTGTGGAGTTTATACTTCACCATATCATTTGTCGTTTTGGTATTCCCTCTAAAATCATTTTTGATAACGGCAAGTCTTTTAAGAATAAGGATGTTCGAGCTCTTTGCGAAAAGTATAATATCCAACATAGTTTCTCAACTCCTTACTACCCACAAGCCAATGGACAAGCTGAAGCTTCCAATAAGACCATAATTGCTATTCTTAAGAAACTTGTTAAAGAAAATCATAAAGATTGGCATACACAAATCCCCTTGGCATTATGGGCTTACAGAACAAGCATCAACTCCCATTGGGGCAATGCCATTTTCTTTGGTCTATGGAGCTGAAGCAATCATGCCTCTTGAGCTCGAGATCCCTTCCTTGCGAATTTCTTTGCAGGAATTTATCGATGATGATCCTGCTAGACAAGCACGTCTTGATCAACTCACACTCATAGATGAAAAACGAATCAATGCTTTAGAGCATTTGCGAGTTTATCAAGACCGATTGAAACGTGCTTACAATGCCAAAGTTCATCTAAGAGAATTTCAAGTAGGGGATCTTGTCCTTAAAGAGAATCAACAAAACACCAATGCATTGCCGCATCTTCGAGATAAATTCACGGCTAATTGGTTAGGTCCATATATGGTCACCGAAAGAGTGGGTAATGGAACTTATAGACTTGCCAATTTAGAGGGAGAGGAAGAACCCGAACCACTTAATGTTATACACTTGAGGGCATTCTACGCATAGTTTGAATTTTATATGTACATATATACATGGCTTGTACAAAAAAAAAAAAAAAAAACAAATAAAATAAAAAGAATTTGCATTTCATTGTTAGTTGCATACATCTCATTCAAAAACATTGCATTTCATGTGCATACATCTCATTGAAAACCATAACATTTCATTTTCAGCCATAGTTGCATATCATGTTAGAGACCATTCTATCTTTTGGATATAAAATTTGGTCAAGCAAAAGTCATGTTGCCTTAATCGGGGGCACCTTCATAAAATCCATCAAACCGAATTGTCATTCGTACACCCATTTTCCATTTGCACATATTTACATTGCCAAAATGTTTTCGATCACTCAACCATTCCTAGTGTTTTAAGCAAACTTCGAAATGCATGTCAAAGTTCTCTAGGGCCATATCACAAATTACACTAAATAAAATCTTGAGTATTGGGAAATGATTTCAAAAGCGGTCTTGAACCTATCACATTTTCACATCTTAAAAACATCTTGTGTCAAAGAGAGATAACACCATCCTTGGGTTGTGCCTTGAAGTGAAAAGGGTAATCCTCGTTTGTCCTATCATGCAAACATAGTCCATAAAACAGTGGTTCTTACCACTATCACAAGCAATCACAAAATATAAATATAAACAGAGTAGTAAGGATAGGGTAAAATTCTCATCATACTTCGGTTGAGAATCCGATTCCCCAAAGCTCTAAGGAAATGAACATTTTTCACACACCACTGATCCCAAATAAGTTGTAAGGATCGTACTACTTGTCCAATCAGACGGATAGGTAGTCATCCCCAAGGCTTACAAAGGTCAAAAACAACATGGACTATGGAGTTAACCTTCACCGGGGCTATAGACGCTTGACTGGCAGTGGAGTATACTCATTGCGTGGCGACATGTCTCTCCTCAAAAAGAGACCTCCGAATGCTCATACGGACAAACTAGCTTCGGGGTCTTCTCCATAACGGGGTTACCTAATTTATGCAAGATGAGGTTAATGAACACACTTGCACACACACGGGTTTTTGATTGCCTAGAGTCACTACCATGCTTCTGATTTGGTTAATGAACTCGCATGCACACACATTTGGTCCTAGTTGAATTAGGCAGTGTTAGTAAGTTTGTTTGATACCACTAGCATGTTTGAGTCTTTGTAAAACAGTCTTCCTCCATATCAACTTCCATATCACCCTCCATATCTTCTTCCATATTCATGTCATTCCATACGTCATCCATTCACAAGCCACCAAGTTCGGTGCCCCTGATTAAACAATTATGATAACAATTGGCTAAATCTAACTATCTAAAAGTATGAGTGCTTCTTAGTGCATATTTCATTTACTTAGTCTCGCATTAATCATCTATAAGTTTGCATTCCATTCCATCACATATGCATCAAAAACATTAAAACATATAAAAACATGCATCACAAAAACATAGGCATTCACACAAAAGAGAGTAAAACACCAAATAAATAAAAGCCATGTATATATATATATGTATAAAGGTCAAACGTACAGTGAATGCCAAAAGGCTACAATATACAATAGAGCACCAAGGCTCATAAAGAGTGCATCTAAGCACTAAGCTAACCATCAAAAGAGGACCCCGAGACCTAGTAGGAGCCCTAGACCTAGTGGTGTGCCTAGACTCACTACGCCTAGAGACAGAGGGGGGGGGAGGAGGAAACAAAAGGCCAAAAAAAGCCCCCCCGGCCCAACAAGTCCTAGACCTAAGCCTAGCTATGTCTATCCCGTGCCGTCGCTCCCGCTCTGCTAGCTCTGCCTGGAGTCTCGTCACCCTGTCATCCTGGGGCACCCTGGTCGCTCCATCCAAGTCCGCCTATAGCTGGGCCATCCTCTCCTCTTGAGCAGCTAACAGGGCATCCCGCTCTGCTGCCTGCTGCTCCACCCGAGCTATCCTCTCATCCCGGGTAGCTAGCATAGCATCGCGCTCTGCTATCTGCTGCTGCAGCTGCGCTAGCTCATTCTCGTGCCCGCTAGGGGGTACCTCCCTAGCCTCTCCTGCGGCCTCTCCTAGGCCCTCTCCACCATCCTCCTCATCATCTCTGCTCCCCGGAGCCTGTCATGCCATCTTCCCCTTTCACCTTCGACTATCAGATCGAAGGCGGGGACCCTCCCTGTGCTTGGGAACCTCCGCGGTTCCCTCGCCCTCTCCAGCCCCAGCCTCGGGCTCTTCGGCTCCACCAGCCACCAATGGTGGCTCCCACCTCGGCTCTGCGGCCATCCATGCTGCATACTCAGCTGTCACCCCGACGTCATCCATGTCGGGGATCTCCATGTCCTCATCGTCCTCTGCCGCCTCCCTCCACGGCTCGACACACGGCAAATCCCCCTCTGATCTGTGCCTCCGGTAGCGCACTGGCTCACCGGGGACATCCTGCCTCAATCCGACCTGGCGGAGTACTCGAGACATCTGTATGTACTCCGCCTCGTCGTGGCTTCGCCCCACTACCCATCTGGCCTATCGCACCCATCTCGGGTGCTCTCCATCCCCGATCCACCTCACCTCCCGCCGGGGCCTCCAAATGACTTGGGCATCTGTCAAGTCTGCCCATAATCTCCTATACCATTGCCCCGATCTCATGGGGCGGCTCAACTGTCTCTCCTCCGCCACCGGCCATCTCCTACCATAAGCCCGGCTCACATCCCAGTGAGCCCATGGCAACCCCTCCGGTCGGGCCACTCTGAAGTGCTCCCAGCCCCAGCATCGGAGCACCACACTGCAACCCAGGCCCTTCCAGCCCCGTCTTCGAACCTCATACAACTCCCGATACACCTGCGCCAATAAAGCGGGTGCCCAGGCATACACTACCCTATTAGTGAGCATCTCGCTCACTACACCCATCAGGTTCCATGGGAACCTACACCCGGTGCTGTTCGGGGCCACAATGTTGGCCAACACGAACATCATCAGAGCCTCCACCGCTACCAACTCCTTGGCCGTATACATGGCCAAGTATGGGATCCCCCCGCTCTCCGTCCGGATCTCCCTCCAGTCATCCCCAAACAACTTGGCCATCTCCGTGGCCCTATCTCATCCAACCTCCACCCGTGCCCCCTCCACGGGCACCTTGAGGATGCGGTATACATCCTCAAGCGTCACCGTCATCTCTCCAGTCGGGAGCTAGAACGTCCCCCGATCTGGATCCCACCTCTTGGCCAAAGCCGAGAGGTACCCCTCATCTGCCCGAACTACCTCCAACCGGGATGCCTCCGCTAGCCCCACTGCATCCAATATCTCCTAGTCTGCCTGGGACAATGACCTCCTCATCCCCGGAATGATAGGGGAGAATCGGTGTCGTGCCTCTAACACCCTAAGCTGCAAAACAACAAAACAAAAATTTGTTACTAGATACGAGGTTTACTTTAATTTGATTTGGCAAAAATATGCATGATGAAAGAAGAATGAATGAAATTGACGATAGATCAGAAGAATTGATGAATGTGGTTAATTTTGTGAAGGTTTTGAATATTTTTAACTCAATTTGTAAAACAATGATGAATGATGCGCTTTTTGAGCGAAATGACAAAATTTGTGTCCAAAACTCGTTGTAACCTTCACAAAATGTTTTATTATGATAAGAAGAATGGATGAATGCAATTTGATGAAATTTGGAGGAGGTAAGCTTCAATTTTGTAAGTTTTGTTCCTTTATTCAATACTGACACCAAACGCCGGTCTGCGTTTGTGGTTTGCAGAGACGCCTGTCAGTGTTTAGGCACTCTGCAGATGTAGGAATGTGTCTGAATCCACCATGAAATGCCCTACTACGTTTCAGGGTGCCAAAATCAGCTATTTAAACAGTTTCAACGAGAATTTCGCTCATTTGTATGTTCAAGCTTAAGAGAAGTGCGTCTAAGGGAGTGGAGTGAAGTGGAGTGAAAGGTTGTGTGGGAAAGTGAAGCACACGGGAGCTATGGTGGAGATGGGAGCGGACGCGCCAGTGCAGCCAGCTGAGGTATTTGTTCATTTAAGCAAGTACTTATTATGTGTTTTTTTTTTTTTTTGGAAAAATTTGTAACAAATTTTGTTTTGTTGTTTTGTAGCTTAGGGTGTTAGAGGCACGACACCGATTATCCCCTATCATTTCGAGGATGAGGAGGTCATTGTCCCAGGAAGACTGGGAGATATTGGAGGCAGTGGGACTAGCAGAGGTAGCCCGGTTGGAGGTAGTTTGGGCGGATGAGGGGTACCTCTCGGCTTTGGTCGAGAGGTGGGATCCAGATCGGGGGACGTTCCAGCTCCCGACTGGAGAGATGACGGTGACACTTGAGGATGTATACCACATCCTCAAGGTGCCCATGGAGGGGGCACAGGTGGAGGTTGGACGAGATAGGGCCACGAAGATGGCCAAGGTGTTTGGGGATGACTGGAGGGAGATCCGAATGGATAGCGGGGGGATCCCATATTTGGCCATGTATACGGCCAAGGAGTTGGGAGCGGTGGATGCTCTGATGATGTTCGTGTTGGCCAACATTGTGGCCCCGAACAGCACCGGGTGTAGGTTCCCATGGAACCTGATGGGTGTAGTGAGCGATATGCTCACTAATAGGGTAGTGTATGCCTGGGCACCCGCTTTATTGGCGCAGGTGTACCGGGAGTTGTATGAGGTTCAGAGACGGGGCCGAAAGGGCCTGGGTTGCAGTGTGGTGCTCCAGTGCTGGGGTTGCCATGGGCTCACTGGGACATGAGCCAGGCTTATGGTAGGAGATGGCCAGTGGCGGAGGAGAGACAGTCGAGCTGCCCCATGAGATCGGGGCAATGGTATAGGAGACTATGGGCAGACTTGACAGATGCCCGAGTCATTTGGAGGCCTTGGTGGGAGGTGAGGTGGATTGGGGATGGAGAGCACCTGAGACGAGTGCGACAGGCTAGATGGGTAGTAGGGCGGAGCCACGGTGAGGCGGAGTACATACAGATGTCTCGAGTACTCCGCCAGGTTAGATTGAGGCAGGATGTCCCCGATGAGCCAGTGCGCTATCGGAGGCACAGATCAGAGAGGGTATTTGTCGTGTGCCAAGCCGTGGAGGGAGGCGGTAGAGGACGATGAGGACATGGAGATCCTCGACATGGATGACGTCGGGGTGACAACTGAGTATGCAGCATGGATGGCCATAGAGCTGAGGTGGGAGCCACCATTGGTGGCTGGTAGAGCCGGAGAGCCCGAGGCTGGGGCTAGAGAGGGTGAGGGAACCGCGGAGGTTCCCAAGTGTAGGGAGGGTCCCCGCCTTCGATCTGACAGTCGAAGGCGAAAGGGGAAGATTGCGCGGCAGGCTTCGGGGAGCAGAGATGACGGGGAGGATGGCGGAGAGGGCCTAGGAGAGGCCGCAGTAATATCTGGATTTCATCACCAGGTATTGCTTGAAGTTTAGTGATGGTGTAATTCATCTCCATCCATTAAACTTCTGCCTTAGACACCATAGGTCACCCCCGAGCAAACTTGCTGGATTTCATCACCAGTAAGAATCTCGTTGTCCTTTCCTAGCCATAGTTTTTACATTTTTTTTTTTTTTTGGTGAATAATTCAAGATTAGATCACATGCAAAACTCATAAACCGGACACTTAAAATTTACTGCATATTAAGATCAAAAAATAATTAATTAACCGCAGGTAAGACACATTGGTTGAAACCTAGGTTGTGACTATTTTCTGATAATTTCTTTAGTGTAAATTTATCATTCAAGTTTTGCATTCTTCTTTTCTGAATTTGTTTAGATTTATTGCATTATGGTCTTAAAAAGGAATCAATCTAAAGTGTTAAATCTAAATAATCAAATGAATAATTCACAGAACATCCCCACCACCAACATGACCACTTATCCTAGTGAATTTTAGGCAGGTTCACCTGCAGGTATTTCACGTCCTTCTACCATCTATCGCATGGCCATGCCCATGGAGGAAGACAATTCGTGTCATATTACCCACATTGATATGGCCCAAGTGCAAACTCACTTAAGAGATGGCACTGGTTATATCCTTGAGCCAATCCAAGATTCCCCTATGCAAGATTCTATTTTTCAGCAGGATATTGCATCAACCATACCCGCTAGTTTCACTCAGGTCTACACTAACCCTTTTTTTGAGGCTAATGTTGTATCTGCTCATCCGACTTCATCTCCAACATCTTCCCAGATGCTCAATTGTCCTCCTTTGGAGACAAATGTAGTGTCTTCCTGACCACTTTCTCATCCATTTACCCGGGTGTACACAAATTCTCTCTATGAGGCTGGTGGAACATCCTCTAGCCATGACCAATTTCAACCCTCTTCTTCCCAAACCATTTATGGTTTCACCCTACCTGGGGCACAGTCTACTGTTTCTTCCTAGGTACCGCCTACTTCAGCCACCTTCATTGCCCCTGCTACGCAGTCTCCTGTGACTACCATGGCAGCCTACCCTCCACCTTCATCCAATCATCCCACATCCCTTGGGTTAGAAATTAATAAGGTTAGGGAGTACCTCGACAAGTTGCTTCAGCAACAACGGCAACAAAATGCCCAACCACCTGTCGTAGTAAATCCTACACCCCAACCAATTTCTACCCAGCCAACTTTTCTTAGCTCGGGCCCCACCTGGGTACACCAATCTTCGGTGGTGTCCATTCCTACCCCACCTTTCTCCCAACCCAATCCAGTTCATCATTCACCCCAATCACCTTCTTTTCGGTATCATCCATACCAACAACCTGTCCATTCCACATCGCCTAATCCAGGCAATTTCATCCCATCTCATCATTTTTCCACTCCTCCATTGCATCATCATAATCATCAAACGAATCAAAATTTTCATGAATATTCTCGACTCCATGCTATGCAACAACAGATTGACAACCTTATGCTCAACATGCCTAGCTCATCTAGTCAGAAACCTATGCTAAGGTCGTTGATCAATCAACCAATTCATCCTTCGGTACCTTCACCACCATATCCGACTGATTTCACATTACCAAAGTTTGACAAATTTCGAGGAACTGAGGATCCTCACGAACATGTGAGCTCATTCATGCATGCCTACTTTAGAATCCAAAATAATGATTCTCTTATGCTCAGAACTTTTCCTCAGACATTAGGAGGAGATGTTGTACAATGGTACAATCATTTACCTCACCATAGCATTTATGCTTACGAGCAATTGATTAATCTGTTTTTAGAACGATTCTCCTTAAATGTACAAAGGAAAGTCTCATTGTCCGACTTATACAAGCTCAAGAAACATGACGATGAGACTGTTTATGACTTTGGAAACCGTTGGAGGGCTATCATTAATAAATTGTCATTCTCCCTACCAATGGAGGAGTTAACCAAAATGTTCACCCAGAGTTGTCTAAAACCTATCTCTTGGTTACTCCAATTACAAAAATACAGGACTTTTGAAGAGGCTTTGGCCCAAGAAAGTATCATAGAAGACATTAAAGTCCAAGAGGGTGTTTTAAAACCCCGTAGAAAAGAATGGCAAAAAAAGGGCCAACAACGAAATAATAATTATGGCCAAAACAAACAAGCACAGGTTAGTTCAGCCTCAAATGTTAACCAAGTTAATCAAGTGGTGGCGAGCCAGCCCGTAATGGCTCAACAACAACAAGTAATGCAAAGTCAACCGCAACCAATTGCTTATCATGCGGTACCCGCCCCTCCTCAACCAGCTCACAATACTAGGCCAACCATGGAAACTCGACCTTGGCAAACAAATCGTCCCAAGCGACAGTTCACACCTTTAGATGAACCATATGCGGTCATATTCAACAAGTTATATAGCACAAATCAGTTAACTTTACCTGAGTTTAAACCTTTAGAACCATCTAGAAGGGGGAAGTATTACAAGGAGTACCTATTTTGTCCTTATCATAGGCAAAATGGACACGATATCAATAATTGTACAGACTTTCAAACATGTGATCGAAGATCTTATTGAGATTGGAGCCATTAAATTGGATAGCCCCTTAGCCCAAAAAATCAAAATCTTGGTGTATTTCAAACACCCCTTCCACATCGGGAGGAAGCTCCAACAACTTCTGGGGGAGTAACTCAGGTAACTCCTCCTAATCAAGTCAACCATGTACAAAAATACCAAGGTTTTGTGGGTACTATTAACGTAGTAACCCGGGGTCAAAGGGCGAACCAACCAAATCAAGCTGAACCACGACCACCTGTACAAACCCCCAGTCCACCTCAGGTAACAGTGACCCAACGATGTGCTAGTACTTCTCAACAACCGCTAAATCATTCTACTCAATGCCAACGACCCATCATGTCATTGAGTAGCCGATTAACTACCAGTTTAAAAATGGCTTCTGCCAAGTTATCGATCTATGACCTCATTCAACAATCTCCCTCGCATAGAGAGGCATTAATGGAAATATTAAAGTCAATCGAGCTTCAAACTCAAGATACTAATGCCTTCAACAACTTTGTGGGGAGTATTCAAAAATGCATGGAGCCCTCCATCACTTTCTATGATTTTGAAATCAAACCTTTGTCAACAAAAGTATAGATCCTCCACTTGCATATCATGGCCAAGATCGATCACAAGCCATTCAAGAGAGTCTTAATTGACACCGGTTCCTCAATCAATATCATTACAACATTGGCGTTGAGTCATCTAGAGCTGTCGCCATCCCTTATCACCAAGTCGACTTTTACTCTTAAAGCATTCAATGATGCTTTATCTTCCATGGTTGGCACGGTTATCTTGCCCATTGAGGTAGGGGCCCGAACTTTGCATACCTTTTTTGACATCTTGGAAGGGTCCATGGCATACAATGTATTGCTTGGACGGCCTTGGCTTAGGGAGATGAGATGTGTCCCTTCTATCTCGCATCAATGTCTGAAGTATGTATATGAGGGACGGAGTTCATTATGTACCTGCTGACACTGAACCCTTCAAACATTGCAACTATGTCTCAAATCCTTATGAGATTGTGTTGCCATCCACTCATCTTTTCTTGACCCCATCTACTTCTTCTATATCATCTTCTTTTAAAGATCCCATTCCTGAGGAGCTACCCATCATATCGCAACCATCTTCCTCTTCCGCTATTCCATCTCATTCACCACTTTCTTCATCTCCTAATATTCCTTCTTCTTCATCAGTGACCACATGCACATGTGGCCATGACCAATCATCTCTTTCCATGTCATTACCCCCTTCTTCTACACATTCTTCAACATCACCTATTATTCCTCCATCTTCCTAACCATCACCAGCTGATGTTTCACAAGTCAGTGAAGCATCAACCCAACCAAATCCTTCCAATTCTTCTATCCCACATTCTTCTATTCCATCATCTAGTCCATCTCCCTCCCAAGTCAAGGTCCATCTAACTGATGTAGGTATTGGTGAGTATGCCATCCAAGATGTCCACATCACACCGTTCAATGTGCAAACAGTTAAAGATTTTGGTCGTCCACATGACCAACATTTATCCATTGGATCGATTTTATAACATGGGTTCTATGCCAAATTCCATGAATTTTGTATATGGTGGAATAGAGTCATCTTCTAGTCCTACCACCATACTAGAACCCAAGCATCCAGTCCCTACAAATATCGAAAGGATGGAGGGTTTTCCCTCTCGCTATTTCCACAGACATAATTGGCAACAATTTGGCCTAGGTCGATACGAGCAAGGGGTAACTGAACGCATCAATATGCCATACCAGAGACCCACTGAGCGTTTTGGTCTGGGCTACCAACCACTTCCATCCATTTCTTATTTTGAACAAGCTTTTCAAAGCATTAATCTTAATTCAGAAGAAGAAATCCTCCACCCCGACGAATCCGAAGATGAAGCCTATGAAGAATTTGACGTCATGTCAAATGGTGATGAATCTAAAGAAGAGTCGGCGCCCATTGTTCCCCTCACTGAACAAGACGAGTTTTATCTCCAATTGTTCCCTCTCCAAGAGGCCATCTTTCGCTTACTTCTTCCACAAGAACGAGGTGAACCACCCCCTCCGCCACATCCATAAGCCATAATCCAAACCTGTATTATATGTATATACTAAAATAGTGGTTTTCACCACTACCAAAAAAAAAAAAATCAGAAAATTCCCAAAAAAAAAAAAAAAAAAAAGAAATATCAAAATATATAAAAATACTTTATTGCTTTATGTATGTGTGTAATAGTGGTTTTCACCACTACAAAAAAAAAAAAAAAACTCAAACTACAAAAAAAAAAACAACTGAAAAACTATGTTGTTTTGCATTTCAGGTCTTCCGAGGTCTTCACCGGTTTTCCCTTCCATTCCGCCCATCCCTTCTTCCATAAGTCGAAAATGAATTTTGAAGACTTATTCACACCGCTCCATAATCCATATGATCCGGATAAGCCAATCTCGATCAACCCAAACCTGATTGACATGGATCGGATTTCATCTCCTCCATCTATTTCAGAGTTCATCCTTTCCGAGGAATTGTTAAGGGCTTCCGCCAACTACATTCCTCCTTCACCTCCACATTCACCTTCATCTTCTAAGCCGAGAGGTCTTCCGAGCGAGACATAGACGAGAGCAAGGCACGGGAGCTTGATGACATTTTAGTTGACATAAATCGATCCCTACTCCCCATCGGCTTGAGGAAGGTTCCCACATGTTTATTGAAGAAACTATCGATGTAGACCTTAGTCCGGACCGATATGGCACCCAAATTGTGAAGCGGCTAAAAGTCTATCATCAGAGGAACAAGAGCAAATGATTGCTCTACTCAAGCAGAAGAAGGAGATATTTGCATGGTCTTAGATAGACATGCCAGGCCTACACCCTAATTTGGTTGTACATAACCTCACCTTACAAAAAGATGCTAAACCTGTCAAACAGAAACTTAGGAAAATGCATCCTACCGTGGCCCTCATAGTTAAATCGAAGATTCAGAAACTTTTGGATGTTAAATTTGTCGTCCCGATTGATTATCCTGAGTGGCTTTCTAACATGGTACCCGTTCGCAAGCCTAATGGGGGAATACGTGTTTGCACCGATTTTCGAGATCTAAATAAAGCGTGTCCTAAGGATGAATTTCCTCTTCCAAACATTGATACTCTTGTCGATACTGCTGCTGGTCATGAAATGCTTTCGTTCATGGATGGATTTTCGGGATACAACCGGATTCGAATAAACCACGAAGATCAACACAAAACAAGCATTTACCACACCTTGGGGAACTTTTTGTTACAGGGTGATGCCCTTTGGCCTTAAGAACGCAGGTGCAACCTATCAACGAGCCATGACTTATATTTTCCATGATTATATGCATAATATTATCAAAGATTATGTGGATGATTTATTGGCAAAATCTAAAACTCGACAAGAGCATTTTGATGTATTGGAAAAAGTTTTTCATAGACTTCTAGAGCATAAAGTAAGGTTGAACCCTAAGAAATGTTTCTTTGGTGTTACCTCAGGCAAACTCCTAGGTTTTATTATCTCTAAACGAGGTATTGAGGTGGACCCAAACAAGGTCAAAGCCATTATGGAAATGTGTCCCCCAACTAATTTGAAGGAGTTGCGTAGTTTGCAAGGAAATATTAATTCAATCCGTCGCTTTATTGCATAACTTTTTGATAAATGTAGGCCATTTTGCCACCTACTACAAAAGGGGGTACAATTTTCGTGGACAGATGAGTGTCAGAAAGCCTTTGATGACATCAAGAAGTACTTAGCGTCTCCGCCAGTCTTAGCTCCGCCTCGTCCAGGGGTCCCTTTCAATCTTTATATCTCAGCAATGGACTTTGCCTTAGGGACAATGCTTGCACAAAAGAATGAACAAAATCGTGAGCAAGCTGTCTATTATATTAGTCGAACATTGGTAAGCTATGAAACCTGATATGCTTATGTGGAAAAGTTGTGCTTAGCAGTGGTTTTTGCCACTAAGAAACTTCGTCATTATATGCTTAGCCATACAACATATGTCATAGCTAGAGAAAACCCTCTGCGTTATATGATGTCTTGCACTTATAATAACACTCGTACCGCTAAATTGATAATGTTGCTTACCGAATTCGATCCTGAATTCATTAGCCAAAAATCTGTTAAAGGTCAAGTTATAGTCGATCAACTTGTGAAAGCTCCACTACCTAGTGATCATCCTTTGATTATTGAGCTCCCAGATGATTCGGTATTTGCTATCACTGAACAAGAAGAGGACATCATTCCGGAGGAAGATGTTGACATCACGCTATTTTTTGATGGCTCTAAGTGCGCGAAAGGTCAAGGCGTTGGAGTTGTGTTTCATACACCTCAAGGGATTCCCATCCCTTTATCATTCAAACTAGACTTCCAATGCACCAATAATACAGTAGAGTATGAAGCCTTAATTTTAGGTCTTCAATCAGCCATAGCTATGAGCATTAAGCGTATTCAGATATTTGGGGATTCTCAACTCGTGGTTAAACAAATTACAGGAGAATACCAAGACAAAGAACCTATAATTAAGCTTTATCATGATGTAGCAATGAAGTTGCTCTCTAAGTTTGATTGGTATGAGATCACTAGTTTGCCTCGTTCGACTAATAGATTTGCGGATGCCATGGCCTCTCTTGGATCATTGATTCCAAAGGACTCCCTTGGAGAGGTACAGCCCCTAATCATTTCCATTCGGATCCATATGAGCCTTGGTCTAGTGAGATAGTAGCCTTCCTCAAGTTTGGAACACTCCCATTTGATTTGTCTCGAACTGCCCATCGCTGTTTTAAGCAAAAGGTAGCTCGTTTTGTTCTTTTGTGGGATGTGTTGTATAAACGTAGATATGATGGAGTACTCCTTTGCTGTCTAGAAGCAGGTGAAACACATAGAGCTATTGCTGAAGCCCATGATGGTACTTGTGGTGGTCATTTTAGTGGAATGGCCATTACGAAGCGTATTTTACATATGGGGTATTATTGGCCCACTATGGAACAAGATTGTTGCAAATATGTTAAACAATGTAAAAAGTGTCAAGAACACGCTAATTTAACCCATATACCATCACAAGTTTTACAGCCCATACAAAGCCTTTGGCCCTTCTCACAATGGGGTCTCAATTTAATTGGCAAGATTTCACCTGCCTCTTCAAGACAACATACTTTCATCATTACAGCCACTAAATACTTCACAAAGTGGGTTGAAGTTGTTCCTCTAGCCAGTACGACAGGTCCTAGAATTGTGGAGTTTATACTTCACCATATCATTTGTCATTTTGGTATTCCCTCTAAAATTATTTTTGATAACGACAAGTCTTTTAAGACTAAGGATGTTCGAGCTCTTTGCAAAAAGTATAATATCCAACATAGTTTCTCAACTCCTTACTACCCACAAGCCAATGGACAAGCTGAATCTTCCAATAAGACCATAATTGCTATTCTTAAGAAACTTGTTAAAGAAAATCATAAATATTGGCATACATAAATCCCCTTAGCATTATGGGCTTACAGAACAAGCATCAGAACTCCCATTGGGGCAACACCATTTTCTTTGGTCTATGGAGCTGAAGCAATCATGCCTTTTGAGCTCAAGATCCCTTCCTTGCGAATTTCTTTGCAGGAATTTATCGATGATGATACTGCTAGACAAGCACGTCTTTATCAACTCACACTCATAGATGAAAAATGAATCAATACTATAGAGCATTTACGAGTTTATCAAGACCGATTGAAACGTTCTTACAATGCCAAAGTTCATCTAAGAGAATTTCAAGTAGGGGATCTTGTCCTTAAAGAGAATCAACAAAACACCAATGCATTGCTGCATCTTCGAGATAAATTCGCGGCTAATTGGTTAGGTCCATATATGGTCACTTAAAGAGTGGGTAATGGAACTTATAGACTTGCCAGTTTAGAGGGAGAGGAAGAACTCGAACAACTTAATGTTATACACTTGAGGGCATTCTACGCATAGTTTGAATTTTATATGTACATATATACATGGCTTGTACAACAAAAAAAAACAAAAAAAAAAAAAAAACAAATAAAATAAAAAGAATTTGCATTTCATTGCTAGTTGCATACATCTCATTCAAAAACATTGCATTTCATGTGCATACATCTCATTGAAAACCATAACATTTCATTTTCAGCCATAGTTGCATATCATGTTAGAGACCATTCTATCTTTTGGATATAAAATTTGGTCAAGCAAAAGTCATGTTGCCTTAATCAGGGGCACCTTCATAAAATCCATCAAACGGAATTGTCATTCGTACACCCATTTTCCATTTGCACATATTTACATTACCAAAATGTTTTCAATCACTCAGCCATTCCTAGTGTTTTAAGCAAACTTCGAAATGCATGTCAAAGTTCTCTAGGGCCATATCACAAATTACACTAAATAAAATCTTGAGTATTGGGAAATGATTTCAAAAGCGGTCTTGAACCTATCACATTTTCACATCTTAAAATCATCTTGTGTCAAAGAGAGATAACACCATCCTTGGGTTGTACCTTGAAGTGAAAAGGGTAATCCTCGTTTGTCCTATCATGCAAACATAGTCCATAAAACAGTGGTTCTTACCACTATCACAAGCAATCACAAAATATAAATATAAACAGAGTAGTAAGGATAGGGTAAAATTCTCATCATACTTCGGTTGAGAATCCGATTCCCCAAAGCTCTAATGAAATGAACATTTTTCACACACCACTGATCCCAAATAAGTTGTAAGGATCATACTACTTGTTCAGTCATACGGATAGGTAGTCATCCCAAAGGCTTAAAAAGGTCTAAAACAACATGGACTATGGAGTTAACCTTCACCGGGGCTATAGACGCTTGACTGGCAGTGGAGTATACTCATTGCATGGCGACATGTCTCTCCTCAAAAAGAGACCTTTGAATGCTCATACGAACAAACTAGCTTCGGGGTCTTCTCCATAATAGGGTTACCTAATTTATGCAAGATGAGGTTAATGAACACACTTGCACACACACAGGTTTTTGATTGCCTAGAGTCACTACCATGCTTCTGATTTGGTTAATGAACTCGCATGCACACACATTTGGTCCTAGTTGAATTAGGCGAGTGTTAGTAAGTTTTTTTGATACCACTAGCATGTTTGAGTCTTTGTAAAATAGTCTTCCATATCAACCTCCATATCACCCTCCATATCTTCTTCCATATTCATGTCATTCCATACATCATCCATTCACAAGCCACCAAGTTCGGTGCCCCTGATTAAACAATTATGATAACAGTTCGCTAAATCTAACTATCTAAAAGTATGAGTGCTTCTTAGTGCATATTTCATTTACTTAGTCTTGCATTAATCATCTATAAGTTTGCATTCCATTCCATCACATATGCATCAAAAACATTAAAACATATAAAAACATGCATCACAAAAACATAGGCATTCACACAAAAGAGAGTAAAACACCAAATAAATAAAAGCCATGTATATATATATGTATAAAGGTCAAACTATACAATGAATGCCAAAAGGCTACAATATACAATAGAGCACCAAGGCTCATAAAGAGTGCATCTAAGCACTAAGCTAACCATCAAAAGAGGACCCCTGAGACCTAGTAGGAGCCCTAGACCTAGTGGTGTGCCTAAGCCTAGCTATGTCTATCCCGTACCATCACTCCCGCTCTACTAGCTCTGCTTGGAGTCTCGTCACCCTGTCATCTTAGGGCACCCTGGTCACTCCATCCAAGTCCACCTACAGCTGGGAAATCCTCTCCTCTTGAGAATATAATAGGGCATCCCGCTCTGCCGCCTGTTGCTCCAGTCGAGCTATCCTCTCATCTCGGGTAGCTAGCATAGCATCGGGCTCCGCTATCTACTGCTGCAGCTGCACTAGCTCGTTCTCGTGCCCGCTAGGGGGTACCTCCCTAGCCTCTCCTACGGACTCTCCTAGGCCTTCTCTGCCATCCTCCCCGTCATCTTCGCTCCTCGAAGCCTACCGCACCATCTTCCCCTTTCACCTTCAACTATCAGATCGAAGGCGGGGACCCTCCCTGCGCTTGGGAACCTCCACGGTTCCCTCGCCCTCTCCAGCCCCAGCCTCGGGCTCTCCGGTTCTACCAGCCACCAATGGTGGCTCCCACCTCGGCTCTGTGACCATCCATGCTGCATACTCAGCTGTCACCCCGACGTCATCCACATCGAGGATTTCCATGTCTTCATCGTCCTCTGCCACCTCCCTCCACAGATCGGCACACGGCAAATCCCCCTCTGATCTGTGCCTCCGATAGCGCACTAGCTCACCGGGGACATCCTCCCTCAATCTGACCTGGCGGAGTACTCGAGACATCTATATGTACTCTGCCTCGTCGTGGCTCTGCCCTACTACCCATCTATCCTGTCACACCCGTCTCAGGTGCTCTCCATCCCCGATCCACCTCGCCTCCCTCTAGGGCCTCCAAATGACTTGGGCATCTGTCAAGTCTGCCCATAGTCTCCTATACCATTGCCCTAATCTCATGGGGTGGCTTGGCTGTCTCTCCTCCACCACTGGCCATCTCCTACCATAAGCCTGGCTCACGTCCCAGTGAGCCCATGGCAACCCCTCCGGTCGGGCCACTCTGAAGTGCTCCCAGCCCCAACACTGGAGCACCACACTGCAACCCAGGCCCTTCTGGCCCCGTCTCCGAACCTCATACAACTCTCGGTACACCTGCACCAATAAAGTGGGTGCCCAGGCATACACTACCCTATTAGTGAGCATCTCACTCACTACACCAAATAGGTTCCATGGGAACCTGCACCTGATGCTGTTTGGGGCCACAATGTTGGCCAACACGAACATCGTCAGAGCCTCCACGCTCCCAACTCCTTGGTCGTATACATGGCCAAGTATGGGATCCCCCCGCTCTCTGTCTGGATCTCCCTCCAGTCATCCCCAAACACCTTGGCCATCTTCGTGGCCCTATCTTGTCCAACCTCCACCCACGCCCCCTCCACGGGCACCTTGAGGATGCGGTATACATCCTCAAGCGTCACCGTCATCTCTCCAATCGGGGAGCCGGAACGTCCCCCGATCCGGATCCCACCTCTCGGCCAAAGCCGAGAGGTACCCTCATTCGCTCGAACTACCTCCAACCGGGCTGCCTCCGCTAGCCCCACTCGCATCCAATATCTCCCGGTCTTCTTGGGACAATGACCTCCTCATCCCCGGAATGATAGGGGAGAATCGGTGTCGTGCCTCTAACACCCTAAGCTGCAAAACAACAAAACAAAAATTTGTTACAAATTTTTCTTAAAAAAAAAAAAACACATAATAAGTACTTGCTTAAATGAACAAATACCTCAGATGGCTGCACTAGAGCGTCCGCTCCCATCTCTGCCATAGCTCCCGCGTGCTTCACTTTCCCACACAACCTTTCACTCCACTTCACTCCACTCCCTCAGACGCACTTCTCTTAAGCTCGAACGCACAAATGAGCGAAATTCTCGTTGAAACTGTTTAAATAGCTGATTTTGGCACCCTGAAACATAGTAGGGCATTTCATGGCGGATTCAGATGTAGTCCTGCATCTGCAGAGTGCCTAAACACCGACGGCGTCTCGCCAACCACAAACGCAGACCGGCGTTTGGTGTCAATATTGAATAAAGGAACAAAACCTACAAAATTGAAGCTTACCTCCTCCAAATTTCATCAAATTGCATTCATCCATTCTTCTTATCATAATAAAACATTTTGTGAAGGTTACAACAGTTTTGGACACAAATTTGTCATTTCTCTCAAAAAGCACATCATTCATCATTGTTTTACAAATTGAGTTAAAAATATTCAAAACCTTCACAAAATTAACCACATTCATCAATTCTTTTGATATATCATCAATTTCATTCTTCTTTCATCATACATATTTTTGCCAAATCAAATTAAAGTAAACCTCGTATCTAGTGGTATATTCTATCACCTTGGCGATTGCAGCGATTTGAATCCATGCAATTCGGTAAGAGGATTAAACCACCATAAGGACACTTACCATTTATCATCATCAATTATTTCACTGTTTGAAAATTGGAAATCAATTTTGGGTATTCTACTTTTCAAGTGACCTCATACCAATATTAATTTGCTCAACAGTTGTCATTGATGGTCTAGTTCATGGAGCCATAAACATGGACAATCTTTCATATCGTCATTATTTTAAGTCTTCCTAGAGATTGTGGCTACCTAGGTTGATTGGTTCCGATTCGAGGAATTATCCATACAGTCACTAGGAGCATCTCTAAGTTCTGGACTCTTTCATGGATCTTTCATCTCTGCATATCAATGGCGCCAACAAGGCAATTTCATCAATAGTATGGATTCACACACAGGATTTGGGGCATCCGTTATCAATTTCTAATTTTCCTATAGTGGAATTCATCTTACATGATCATGGAATTTAAAGTTTGGAAAAAATCCCTTTATAACCGTTGGGGCAGAAAATGGTCCATCTTTCACATCACTCTTATCGTCTTCAATCATATTCTTTTCTGGTTTGTACACCAACCCCTTTTCTGTTGGGACATAAACAGATGGTGCATGGACCAACCCTTTTTTTCACCATTGGGGCAAAAACGGTTCATTATCTTCTGAATTTCTTCCAATTGGCTTGTGAGAACCATTTTCGCTCGCCAATTGAGGGGGTAAGCTGCAAAATTTTAAATATTCTTTTATTCTTTGGTCTTCAAAGTTGTGCATTAGTCTTGAGAGAGAGTTGCGTCTGATCCAGCTTTTCAGGTGTCTTAAGTTTTTGTGCTACATTGTGTCTTCACACAAAGTAGCTCAAAAAGGGGCATCTGTAGACACCAAAATCTAGCCACTTGTAAGTCATCTATACCTTCCTGCCAGCCATGTGTCAGTCATCCATCCTTCCCGCAATTATTTGGCCCAAATCCACACTTTCCCACCATTATTTGGCCCAATTTCACTTTTCCCGCCATTTTTCATCCCCAAATTTATTTAAATTAATATATATATATATATTAATATTTTAATATATATATAAATAAAGTTTAAGTGATTTAATCTGAGTCGTCCATCCTTCATTTAATCTCATCCGTCAATCCATCTTAATCCGTTTCACAACCTAGATTTATTCTCTACCCTTGGATCCACTTTAATCTTAGCCACACGTTCAAAGTGTCGTTAAAACCCTAAAGTGTGCCCTAAGAGTAGATTATAAATTGAGTCACCTTGATGGCTCAAACCCTATCTATCTCTTCGGCTAAACCTACTTATCTTCCCTATCTAAGTTTGGAGTTGGCTATTGTTGTTAATCCTGAGTCTTCTGAGTCTTCTACGGCCCTAAGTCTGAACTAAACCCTTTCGTCGCATCCATCGCCGCCGCTTGGTCTCGTTGCATTAATAGGAAAAGGTATAGATTCGTCTAAAGTAAGTAATCTTTCTTTATGTATTAATCTACTATTGAATTCTGCATTCTGTTTATTTTTATTTCATAAATCTAGGGTTTTAGACTGTTTCTGAGGGCTCACACAGTGGAGACCTCTTATTAGTTTCTAACTCTTTGATAATTTTAATGTGTGCAAGATTCTAGTGGTAGATCTGATTTTTTGATAGCAGCTACTTAAGCTGGAGTGGTCCGAGCCAAAGGATACAACGAAGCCCACTCATTCTGTTGAGGTTAAGGATACATTCTTCGGAGACGCCACCACATTATGCCGCCTAGGGTTTTGGAGAACCCTAGCACAAATTGTAACTTTGTATCACGAAAAGGGTTACGGGCCCTGTTGTACTTAAAAGGAGTTTCTAAACTCCATTGATTAATAAAAATCATTCATTTTGTACAACTGTTCTGCATTCCTTTATTGTGATTTCTTTATTTTTGTTTGACGTTGTATCTTTAATCTACAGTTTCACTTCTTCACTGGCCCAACTCATGATGTCTTCCATGTTGAGGAGGGACTTGAAGTTCCCATCAAGGATTTAAATCCAGTTGATGATATCCATTTTATCCCTACTCCCCATCAGTTGGAGGAGTGGTCTCATATGTCAATCGAGCCTACGGTTGACAAAGATATCAGCTCAAATCCTAAAAACCCACAATGTATAAAGCTAGGGGAAAGCCTATCCCCTAAATATCAAGCCAATTACATAGCCCTTATCACAAAGAATAAGACAACTTTTGCATGGTCTTACAAAGACATGTCGGGACTAGATCCAAATCTGGTCACCCATAATCTAATGCTTGACCCCAAAGTCAATCCTGTCAAGAAAAAGTTGAGAAAGATGCACCCAAAAGTGGCCTTGATAGTCAAAGATGAGCTACAAAAATTGTTGGATGCCAAGTTTGTCATTTCTATAGACTATCCACCATGGTTGTCCAACATGGTCCCTGTTAAGAAGCCTGATGGGAGGATTCACATTTGCATCAATTTTTGAGACCTGGATAAAGCAATTCCTAAGGATGATTTTCCTTTGCCAAGCATAGATGCCCTGGTAGATGCCACCGTAGGACATGAAATTCTCTCTCTTATGGATGGTTTCTCTAGGTATACTCAGATTCGTATCAACCCTGAAGACCAGCTCAAAATAGCATTCACAATACCTTGGGGAACATTTGGTCTTAAGAATGTCGGTGCCACCTACTAGCGTGCCATGACATATATCTTCCATGACTACATGCACAAAATTTTAGAAGATTACATCAATGACTTACTAGCTAAATCTCGATTATGTCATGAGAACCTAGATGTCTTGTGCGAAGTCCTCGATTACCTTATTGAACATAATGTGAGACTAAACCCCAATAAGTGCATCTTTGGTGTCACATATGGAAAGCTCTTGGGATTTATAGTTTCCAAATGAGGCATCAAAGTGGACCCTAACAAGGTCAAGGAAATCCTTGAAATGCCTCCCCCAACTAACATCAATCAGCTTTGTAGCTTGCAGGGGAGGATTGCATCCATCAAACACTTCATAGCACAATTTTCAGACAAGTGTCGACCCATAAACAAACTTTTGTACAAGGGGGTCACATTCCACTGGGATGATGAGTGTCAGGATGCCTTTGATGCAATTAAACAATACCTAGATTCACCATTAGTGTTAGCTCCACCTAGACCAAGGGTGTCATTTCGATTATATATCTCAACTACTAAGGCTGCATTGGGTGCCATGTTAGCCCAAAATAATGAACTACACAAGGAACATGCCACATACTATCTCAGTCGCACCCTGGTGAGCTATGAGATCAAGTATGCATACATTGAAAATTTATGTCTAGCGGTGGTTTTTGCTACCAAGAAGCTATGACACTATATGCTCAACCACACTACGTATGTTGTATCTAAAGAGAATCCATTGCGATAAATTATGAGTCATACTTATCATAGTAGTCATACGATGAAATGGATCATGTTGTTGATAGAATTTGACCTAGAATTTATTGGACAAAATTCAATCAAGGATCAAGTCATTGCTGATCAACTTGCAAAGGCTCCTCTCTAGGAGGACTAGCCTTTTAGCATGGAGCTTCCCGATGATGAAGTCTTACAAATATCAGAATCACCTGATTCTGATGAGCCTAAGTAATAGGCGGATATGACTATTTTATTTGATACCTCCAAATGTGAGCAATGGGGTGGAACATGGATCATGTTTTTTCACACCACATGGGGCTCCCATACCCTTGTTATTTAAACTTGATTTCCCTTGCACCAGCAACAATGCTAAGTATGAAGCCTTGCTCATATGGCTTAAAACAACTATCGCCATGACAATCACCAAGCTCAATATTTCCAGTGACTCCTTGCTCATTTTCAACCAGGTCAAGAGAATCTTCCAATGCAAGTGCCCAGTTTTGCAAGCCTACAAAGCCCATGTGGACAAATCCCTGGCAAAATTTGAATGGTATGACATCAAGGCACTCCCTCGATCATCTAATAATTTTGCACATATAATGGCCTCTTAAGGATCCTTGATTATGCAAGACCCCATAGGAGAGATGATAACCATTCAATTCAATACGCTATCACAATCAGCGATTGAGTGTGAGAGCACTCAAGCCACACTAGAAGTCCATTTGATTCAAATAGAACCTCATAAAGAGATATTCTCATACATTCATGAGTGCTTGAATCATGTTGCTTGGGGGATTTTATTCCCCCAAACCCCTTTTGATAGTAGTGCAATGCTATTCTTACAATTTCTATCCCAATAAGCATTTTCTCGAGATGAACTTCATGAGGGATAGACAATTCATACAATCGAGGCTTCCACACAGCAGGATTGGTCCACACCAATTATAGAGTACCTAAAGCTTGGTAACCTCCCTCCTGGACTATCGTATGCTTCCAAAAGGATATTTAAATGGAAGGAAACAAATTTTGTCTTGTTAGGAGACATCCTATACCATCAGATCTATGAAGTAATCCTCCTTCATTGGTTAGAGTATCAAGAATCAACTTGGGTAATGGCCCAAGCACATGACGGTACTTGTGGTGGCCATTTTAGTGGCATGGCCATCGCAAAGTGCATTCTATGCATGGGCTATTATTGGCCAACTTTAGAGCGATATTATTGTGCATATGTGAGGAAGTGCATGAAATATCAACACCATGCTAACTTGACACGTGTACCTTCTCAGGCCTTACAACTGATACAATCATCTTGGCAATTTTCACAATGGGGGTTGGATTTAATCGAGAAAATCTCCCCTATATCCTCAGGCCATCACACATTTATCATCATGATTATCGAGTATTTTACTAAGTGGATGGAAGAAATCCCCCTTACCACTATGACAGGACACCACATAGCGGAGTTCATATTACATAACATCATTTATCATTTTGGTATTCCATCCAAGATCATTTCAGATAATGGGACATCATTCAAGAACAAATATGTGTGTACTTTAACAACAAAGTATAATATCCAACACAACTTTTCGACACCTTATTATCCACAAGAAAATGGGCAAGCAGAAGCATCAAACAAAACATTAATTTCCATATTGAAGAAAATAGTTAGAGAGAATCATACCGATTGGCACATGCAAATACCGCTTACCCTTTGGGCTTACTACACTAGCATTCAGACGCCCACTAGGACAACTCCATTCTCACTAGTGTATGGAGCCGAGGTAGTCATGCCTCTAGAGCTAGAAATCCCATCACTGTGCATATCCATGCAGGATTTTATTGATGATGATACTGTATGACAAGCTCACCTAGATTAGCTTATGTTGTTGAATGAGCGTCGCATTAATGCACTTGAGCATCTATGTGTGTATCAAAAATGGCTCAAAAGAGCCTACAATATGAAAGTCCATATTCAAGACTTTCAGGTTAGTGATTTTGTCCTCAAAGAGAACCAATAGAATTCTAGCTTGCTGCCCCACCTGCGAGACAAATTTATGACAAATTGGTTAAGCCCCTTTGTCATCACTAGTCAAATAGGACCTAGAACTTATCACCTAGCTTCACTTGAAGGTGTCGAGGATCCTGAACCCTTGAAAACCCTTCACTTGTGGCCATTTCATTCTTAGAGAGCACCCAAAAGGCTCCTAGCGAGTTCTCACCATCTAGGTCAAATAAAAATGCTCCTAGACTATCTACGATCATCTAGGTCAACCCTAAAGGCCCCAAAGGCATCCATAATCCCTTTGGTCATAGCCAAATTCCCCTAGGCAATCATAGACACTTTTTAAGTGTCACTTCCAATCTAGTTCACCCAAAAGGCTCCTAGCGGGTTCTCACCATCTAGGTCAAATAAAAATGCTTCTAGACTATCTACAATCATCTAGGTCAACCTTAAAATCCCCAAAGGCATCCATAAGCCCTTTGGTCATAGCCAAATTCCCCTAGGTAATCATAGACACTTTTTAAGTGTCGTTGCTCGTCTAGGTCACCCAAAAGGCTCCTAGCAGGTTCTCATCGTCTAGTTCAAATAAAAATGATCCTAAAATATCTACGATTGTCTAGGTCAACCCTAAAAATCCCAAAGGTATCCATAAGCCCTTTTGTCATAGCCAAATACCCCTAGGCAGTCGTAGACACTTTTTAAGTGTCATCGCCCATCTAGGTCACCCAACAGGCTCCTAGCAGGTAATCATTGTCTAGGTCAAATAAAAACACTCCTAGACTATCTACAATCATATAGGTCAAACCTAAAAGCCCCAAAGGCATCCATAAGCCCTTTGTTCCCCCCCAAATGCTCCAATGGCCCCAAAATAAGCCCATTGGTCACATGTATATAAATATCAATCAAAATTTCAAAAAAAAAATACATCATCAAAATTTCAAAATTTCAAAAATGTTGCATCACATCACATTGAATCCCATTGCATTTTATCAGCGCTTGCATTTAGGCATATTAATCATTACCACTTTACATTTTAGAGTTGCTCATACATGTCTAGCATCATGTTGGTACACTAATTACTGCTCAAAATCAATGTTGTGAAATTACTCATAGCTCAATACCGTAATTATCATTTTCACCCATATTTTTCATGTTTCCATAGTCATGTATATTCCCTTCACTTATCCATTTGTTTTAAAATATCAGTATGGTTTTCGGTCACTCAGCAATATCCAGTCTCTACTTAAATTTTGTAGAAGGCTAGCATGGTTTTTAGGAGGTAGAGTCTTGCATTGATTATGCCTCGTGTACATCATATCCTAAGCACAATTAATCATTAACAATCCAAGTTTTGCACAAATACAGATGAAATCCATGAAGTGGTCTAGGTTACCTTAAGCAAAAATGTCATCCTGCTCATCCCCTTATGTGAATGGTTCAAGAATGTTGAGATTTAGCAAAAGGACAAGTTTTCCCCTACCCAATTACCCCCACAACAATAAGTGGTTTTCCCCCATTTTTGCTATCAAAATCCCACATTTTCACATGTTTGCAATAGTCTAAATTTGAAAACCCCCACAAAGAAAAAATTCCATGATCCTTGTATCCCATGCCATTGCCTCTACCACTAGACATGCCAATGTTCTCTCATCCTCGTGATGTCAATAAGGCACTGGCTCACTACGCAACCCCTGGCATATCCCAAACTGTTGCATCACCCAAGAAAAAGAGAAGTACTCCCACTTCGTTCCATGTTGTCCAACCAGCCACCTACATCACCACACCCTAAGGAGCTATACAATAGCATCTGCCCACTCTGAGCAATCTCTATATGGTCTCCAGAACACCTAGCCTACCTTGAGTCATGAGAACAGATCTGCATAGTGACCACATCGCCTATGAATCACTGACTCTTTCCCCTCTCCTGAGCCCTCTGCCATAGGACGATATATCCTATCTCCCTATTTTCCAGCTATGCCTGATTCATCCATGGTAGCCCATGTGGTCACCCCATAGCTATGTGCTATCATCCATATCACTTCAACAAAAATATACACCCCACACCCTTCCATTGATGATAACGGATCTTGTACAACTCATCATAGAGTTGTGCCAGTAGTGTAGTACCCCATGCCATCACCAGTGGCTCCACCATAGTGTACCTCACCAATGAAAACATTATTTCCACCAGGTTCTATGGTAACCTCGCTCTAGAAGAGTCAGGTAATAACATATTGGAGATGATCATCATGATTAGTGTATGCCTCACCTCCAATACCTTCACCTCGTGCCAGAATCCTACCAGCATACCCCCCTTCAAGCAGTCCAGCTCTACCGTATCTATATCATAATTGAAGTACCTCTCAAGCACTGCATGTTTCTGGTCTCGTGGTGTCATGCGAATCAGCTACCATTCTATCAGAATCTAAATAATCCAATAGATTTCATCAAGCATCACCATCATCTCCCCAGTGGATAGGTAGAAGGTATTGGTGTGTGGATCCCACAAATCAATCAGGTCAGTCAGATATGCATGGTCTCCTATAACAACCTCTAACCGGGTCACCTGCTTGAGGTCGATGGACTCCAACCACTCCCAGTACTTTGTGGTCAATGCATACCTTATGGAATCAAAGAGAGTAGGTACTCAATACCGACTCTTCACCACCTGATAGGGATAAGCAACTCAATAATACAACTCCAAAATGACCTCAAATGGCCCCAAAAACATTCAAAAGAAAATACTCAAAATGGCCCCTCTTTGAGACCAGTTTGTGGCCATTCCCCTAGGAATGGCCCCAAACCCTATGTCCAGCCCATCAATGGATGTCCTATGACCAACCCACACTAGCCATCCCACCTAGGGATGACTCCAAAAAATTGGGCTCAAAAAGGTCTTTCAGGCCATCAAAAATAGCAAAAACAATGCAAATTTGGACCTATGAAATGCAATTTAATTGCACAAAAACATGGATCAAATAAAAAATTTTGTACATATCTCATAAGTTATGTTTAATTACCTAAAATATAGTGTGATATGCTTCCAAGTCAAAAACATACCATAAAAGCAAAAAAATCAACTCCTAACACTAGGAAAATGCAATAAGAGAGACTTGGCATACCTGTCTCACACCGGCTCCTCCACTGGCTGAGTCTACCCACTGAATAATGGTGATTTTGGGATGAATTTGATAGTGCTCTACTTCTCAGAATCACTCTCCTACCCCTCACCTCTCAAACTGCCAAAGAAAACATGCACAAATGAGCCTAACCTTCATATTTTGGGTTATATACAGATGCAGGGGTCACCACCATCCCAGGGTGGGATAAGTGCACATTTGGCTGATAGTGCCACCCTAGGACGGTGGTATAGCATGCCCTCATCCCACCCTAGGATGGTGGTAGCAAAAATAGGCTAAAATAGCCCAAAATGACCCAAAACAGGTCCTAAACTACACCAAAACAGCTCAAATTGGGTCCAAGTTTCACATGGGTAAAAATGCAACCCTGAGGATCCTAGGAGGGATGGAAAAGTGGTTAATTAATGCCATAAGAAGGAAATTTTTGCTGGACCACCCCTCGATCATACAATTTTTAGCTTCTTTCCTCCAGGAAAACCCAACAAAGTCACCAAAATCCTCTCCAAATTGCCCTATTTTTCAAGGCATAAAACCGAAGGTAAGCATAATACAAGTCAATTGGTTAAGCGACTCATAACTTCTATCGCTGGTCATTCCATCATTGAATTTTCACTTGAGGTGGTAGTCATACTCAGTACAAATCATCAAGCACACACTCAAATATGTGAATTGTGTTTGTTCAACGAATCTTCGATAAAAACAATCATGCTCTTGCTTGGGGCAGCAAACAAGCACACAATATCACATCATAACACTTGACATTACTGGCATCATGAAGTCATGGGCCCTATCCCTTCATGATAGGCAATTTTCAAGCATAGGCATGTTCATTTAATGAGTCAAAAACAAGGATTCAAGAACACACGCCCTTTCCATGATTTGGGCATCTAAAGTTGGTTAGGTTATCGAGTATCCTTAATCATTCAATATTTTGGTCATATATTTTTGCTCAGTTCTATTCTACACACAACATCTCAAAAATGGGCATTTTTAGACTCTAAAATATGGTAAAACCGATTAAGCATCCACAAACAATGATCAAATTGACATCATATGGCCCCTTGGGTAGCCCTTAGAAGGCTCACAATGGTTCTAGCCACTCCAGAAGGGTTTTTGTAGGCTACTGGCCCAATTTTGGGAGGTTTTTGTCCAAAATTCACCATTTTACCACCCTGGGATGGTGGTATATTCCCACCATCCCACCCTAGGACAGTGGTGAGCCATTGTCCCAGGGTGGGACGGTGAGCAGGTTTGACCCAAAAAAAGTCAAATCTGGGACATTTGACACCCAAAAATTGCCATTTAGCATGCCATATGGAGCATGCGGGTCAGAGGGCACTGAATCCTTATGACACACTTATTAATGGAGGCCCAAATTGTATATTCTCTTCCACATCCATTGTATGCCTCCTGTTTGACAAGTGGCACTTCCTACCATGAATGCCCTCACATGCCTTTTCGCACATGAGCCCCTTTGGGCTATAAAATGGATTCAATATACACAAAAAAATTAGGAGAGGAGTTCTAGGATATGCAATGGAGTGCTGCCAATATTTTTCCCCAACTTATTGAGCTTTCTTGCCCTCGAAATCTCCTCTTAGCAAAGGAGGTTACTGGGTGACTTCAAGAGGGCCTTTTGAGTGTAACTTTTCCATCCAGGTGAATTTCTTCACCAAATTTAATGAATACATCCCCTGTAGTTTTTAGGATCATTCCCAAATGATATTGGTTGCAAAATGTGGGCAGAATTGGTGGGTATCCCCTCCCAGGGTGCCCCCCAATTAGTTGCAGTCACCACCGCCCACCCGATATGAGGATAAATCCTTGCACAATTTCATTACTATTTTTTAATTATATTATTCTAGAACCTCATATTATACTTTTGTTTAAATTTCATGCAATTTGGAGTTAAATTTATAGAGTTATAACATTTTTAAGTTTTTGTAGGTCCGTAGGGCCCATCCGGTCACCCCAGTTGTATGCAAGTGGATCTAGGCATCAATTTGAAAATATAACCATATGGGTTGTCTTGAAATGTCTATTTATGCATTATTTCTAAATTTAATGAGTTTTAGATATGTTTAGGTTTAGGATTTTCTCATCTTGGTTTTCGTAGGTTGCAGGTGAGCGACACAAAATCGAGGTGTCTACGGATGCAATTTCAGATCTATTTTTAGTGATATCCTCTAAAAAAATCCTCTTTGACATCTCCACAAATTTTCAAGTCATTATGAGTTTATTTTATTTAGTTTTAATATATGCATTATTTTGCCCTTGTGGGGATTACATGTTTTCTACCATACACCCTTGCTATTTGACCCCTTTGGTTTCCTTGTGTGTAGTTGCAAGTTCTTAGAAGGCATTGGGAAGGAATATCATACATCAGAGATTTAAGATACAAGAAGCGATGGCATTGGCCCGTCCACCTCGATTTTGGGTATGAGGAAAAGCACTGGATGTGCACCCTGATTCCTTGAAGGAATTGATCCTTGGGAACCCCAAAAACTGTAAAAATTGTATCAAATTTTGAACCCTCAAATGGACTACTGTGTAACCTTGGATTTTATCCACCCAATTAATAAATAAAACACTCATTTCATTTCATTCTTTATTTCTTGGTATTGCTTCATTTTCATATGCATGCTTCCATTTGATGCTCATGTGCAAGATGGGATAGATACACATATTGTTTCTCTTCATTAAGTGCACCACTTTTCCCTAATTCATATGGGTATTTAGATCTCCAAGAAGGGTGCTCATGCATATAAAAATGGGTGAATGGTGTCATGTGATCTTGCACCAAATTCCTATAATTCAAAATATCTTGATTAGCTCCATTATTTTGGTCATGTGAAATGGTATGGTCTAGCATTGAGATGATGAAGTCATCCTATGAGGATATCATCTAGGTCATAGTGCCATATGGGAGGCACTACATGGAGACCTAGGTATAAGATGTTCTCATCCAACTTATGGAATGTATCAGGGTCCTTCTTTGGCATAATAATGGGCTCAAATGACACCATCTTAGGAAAGATAGATTTATTTTTGGTCCTGACACCCAACTTCTTTTCAATAGGATAGATTTATTGGTATACCTCCATGCAAAAAACCCAATATATTACATAATATGGGAGTAGAAATGGGAAACTAGAGAACCCATATAGCCTTATGCAGGTTCCCTCCTCCAGGTAATACCAGTCTCCTATCTCCAATTGTTTGCTTCTTAGAAATTGTGTTGCATTTCCAGACACATGTGGGCACACTTCATAGATACATGCAAGTGTAGGACCCAAAAACTTCTTATTGAATTCCAAGTATGAATTACTCCTCCTGAGCACATGCATCCAATCTACTACAGGGTATTTCCTACCCTGGTCATCATTCTCCCTACACTGGATGCCATGCACTTCATGAGGCATGAAATAAAAGAACAACCACACCAAGTAGGATACATACCAAAATTTAGTGTTGAACATCCTTTGGTATTCCATCCACTACTTCATATTTCTAGCTAAAAACTTTACCCAATCCAATATTACAGATTGATGGACCCACAACACAGCATGGGCCATTGCCATTTGATGGGGCTAAACAATATTATCTATAAGGCCCAATAATACTGCTAACATTGATAGGATGGGTTGGATTGGGTCTCTGAAGTCCATGATTTACCATGCATTCTGCATATAGTCATTTGGGAGCCTACCCAGTGCTTCCTTTGCCTAGCTTCTAGGACCATCTTCTCTTAGCTTTCCCCTTTGCTCTTCCGTGTTTATGATCTTCAAGAGCCCACCTGGGACATCCATATTTTCAATAGCAAACACTTCTCTGATGGTCTCTGCATTTATATAGAACAAGACCTACGACCTTTCATTTTGTACTACTTCGATAGTGGCATCATAAAACTTAGATATCACATGAACCAATTCAGGGCATGGATGAGTAAAAGTTAGCATGAACTGAGCCAACTGGGTTCTCCATGCAAGAGCTCCTAGGCTGTTGGAATTTTGGCTCTCTACCATCTGCACTACATATTCATGAGGAAATTTCACCTTCACCCTAAGGGTGATCTGGGTATCAAACAGGTTCACGTATCCATCTTCCAACTACTTTTTAGGCTTTGATTTTGTCATCTTGGCACTTCGGTCTTCAACTTCTACATCTCTTTTTTTAGAAGAATATATCTACCTTTGAGAATAAGTTTTTTTGGACACCAATTTTGCAAACTCCTCCTTTAGTTTCTCTAATATGGTAACATAGGTAGGGAAGCAATTTGAATTATTGGTAGCTCATGTCCTATTTAAGGTGCCCAAAAGAAGAACCAAAAGAGCAACTAACAGGACCATTTAATTGGAACATGATATTTTTGACACATAACGCCTATTAGGCTTCTTGGGAAGTGTAATTTTTTTCCAGCCAATGTTCTTGCGCATGCGATTTATGACACCTGGACATGCCAAAATTAAAATTCTTTCATTTTCCTTGAGATTTTTGGCTATCATGCCCTTGGGAGAAGTTTCATTCACATAGCATTGAGTAGATCTTGTTTGAGATCTGGTCTCTTAAATAGTGTGCCCAACTCTACCACTACTCCAATGCACCCAATCAATAAATTTCCAAGTGGAAGGTGAGGCTGATTTGGCTATTATCTACATTGCAGCATTCTTGAAATGCACCCCCATTGGGTCATATATAAAATTGGTTGAGGCAGCGATCAAAATTCTCCCACGTATTTGATTAATGGTATGCTTTTATGGTAGGCTCAAGAAATGATTATGCCATTGGGTTTTGGGATAATTGATAGGTGTTTGGGATATTTACATGCTTCCATATGGTGGGATTGTACCATTTATCGATAAACAACTAGGAATTTGCTCACCAAGGTTGAATTTATTATGGGTAAATTTTTGAGAATGCGCTCAACTCACCAGCCTCCCAATTTCCCACTCAAGGAGGGTCAAAATACTGGGTGGGACAAAAACCAACTTGCCTACCATTTTTTTCTTAAAGGACACACTTTTAGGGGAGGCAAGTACTTATTTGTGTCCCCATTTCTTTCCTAACACAAAATTTGATTCATCTTATCATAAATTTTTATAAAATATGTATGTCACTTGGTATTACTAACCAAGATAAGGGATGGAACTAAGGATTAACATATCCATCTGGTCCAACTAAGTTTTAAATAGGTACAAAAAGAAGCAAAAGAAGGAAAATAATTATGTACATATATACATGTCTGGCACCATTAGTGCTATGCATAGTGCTTGAGGTACTAGACATTTACTAGAATTGGAAGTAGCCACCCTTCCAAGTCACTCAGTTGATAAGCATTTGCATCCTTACAACTCTTAATGAGGTATGGACCTGACCATAATGATTCTAGCTTGTCATGTGCACCTAGCTTTGCTCGATTCACATCCCATTTTAGGACTAGGTCACCTTCACAGAACTACTTTGGTACATTTTTCTTGTCAAACCAGCACTTGATCATATTCTTATGTAGGCATAAATTATTGTATGCCTTTTCTATTTTCTCCTCCAATTGGACCAATTATGCCATTCTATTTTCCATGGCTAGAAAATCCTCCATATCCATTTCACTCATGAATTTTAACACTGGAAGTTCTAGATTGATGGGAAGGACCACCTCTTTCCCATAGACCAAGGTGTATGGTGATGTTTTTAGGGCCTTCTTAGGGGTTATCCTATCTACCCATAATTCTTGATCAAGCAAGAGGTGCCAGCTCTTGGGATTATGCTCAATATTTCTCTTTATTATCTTGAGCATATTCTTGTTTATGGATTCGGCTAGACCATTCCCCTACGGATAGTAGTTTGAGGTAGCATTCCAATAGATACCATATTTTCTAGAAAATTCCATTATTTTGGTGCCTATAAAAGTTGTACCATTGTTTGATACAATGGTGGTGGGGATCCTGAATCTAGTAATCAACCTCTCCAAGAAATCAATGATTGTTTGCTGATCAACATGCTTGGTAGCTTCGGTCTCAATCCATTTTGTGAAGTAATCTGTTGTCATTAGAATGTACTTATGACCAGCTGATGAATTTGGATTGATAACTTCAATGAAATCTAGTCCCCATTGTTGAAAGGGTTCCTTCACTATTATTGGTCGTAGAGGCATAGCAGGGTACTTTTCCTTTCCAATAAACCTTTGACACTTATCACATGCCCTAACTAATTTGAATGCATCTGAGAACATGGATGGCCAATAAAATCCTACCCTCAATATTTTGGTTGTTGTAGTTTGTGTTGAGTAATATCCTCTTGAGAATCTAGAGTGGAATTCCTCAAGTACCTCTTGAGCCTTCTTTGAGGGTATGCAATGCAACAAAACTCCATCAAAGTTTCTTTGGTAGAGAGTATCATTGACTATTGCATATTTTCTAGCTTGTAGCCTATATTTGTGCCTTTGAGATGATGTTAATCCTTCTGGGAATTTTCCTGTATTGAAGTAGTAAATCAAGTTGGTAATCTAGGAGTGAGGTGACATTTGTGCTCATTCTAGCTCAGTATTATCTACTTATTCTATGCACAAGTTGGAGTCTATTACCATAGATTCTTCCAGGTGTTGGCATAGCACTCAACCCCTAACCAACTTTATTGGCCAAATTTCTACATCAAACTCTTGGATCTTTGTTGTCCAACCAGCTCTCCGGTCACCCCACTCTCCTTGGATTACAAAATTTCTAACATCTGGGTGCACTACATACACCATGGTTTTTCTCTAAGAGACAAAGTGCCAAAACTTCTTGAGGGATTTCATAACAACATATACTTGTTTTTCAATGAAATTATACCTTTCTTCATGGTCATGCAAAGTCTGGCTGAGAAAAGCAATTGGTCTTTCATTACCATCATCTCCTTTTTGCATTAGGATCGTTGCATAACTTTCTTTTGCTCCAAAGGCATATAGAATGAAGTCCTTGGAATAATCAAGATTAATGAGAACTGGGGCATGTGATATGGCTTCCTTGATGCTTTTAAAGGCATCCCTTTGGGCATCTATCCATTTGAATTCCACATCCCTTTTTAGCATCTACATCATAGGTTTGACTATCTATGCAAAATCAGATACAAACTTCCTCACAAAGTTGATCTATCCAAAGAAATATTGTAGTCCCTTCTTGGTCATGGGTAGTGGTAGATCTAATATGGTTCTTACCCTATCTAGGTCTATAGCTAGCCCTACTTTTGACACCATGTGCCCTAGTAGTTTACCCTCTTACACAACAAAGATAGATTTCTTTGGGTTTAGTGATATCCCAAACTCTCGATATTTCTCAAAAACTTGGTGAAGATGCTCTACATGATCCTCATTTTTATGAGAGAAGATAGTCATATCATCAAGGTAAATAACAATTACCCTATTTACCAATTCACCAAATGCCAAATCCATTGCTCTCTAAAAGGTAGCACCAACATTAGATAGTCCAAATGGTATCCTCTGGTATGCAAATGTTCCCCATTTAGTAGTGAATGTCATTTTATACTGATCTTCATCCCTTACCCACACCTAGTTAAATCCTGAAAAGCCATCCAATAGTGAGAATCATTCTACTCCCACCATTATATGTAATATTTGATCTATTTGAGGCAGAGGATAATGATCTTTTAGGGAAACTTTATTCAAATTTCTAAAATCAACACAGAGCCTGATATCTCCATTCTTTTTTTTAATTGGGACTAAGTTGGCTACCCAAGTAGAATGCTTAATGGGATAAATTATTTTGGCATTCAATAACTTTAGCAGCTCTTGCTTCATCAGAGCTTCTATTTTTGGGTTCACTGGTCTCTGCTTCTGCCAAAAGGGCCTTGCATTAGGCTCCAATTCAATGGTGTGTTGGATAACATCCTTACTATATACCTTGAGGTCATCATATGTCCAAGTGATGATATCATCATACTCTCTACATAATTCTTGGATCTGGTGGACCTCCTCCTCTAAGCAATCCACCCCTATATTTAGACTTTTACCAGCTGATACTTGAACCTCTTTGTAACCTTTGGAATCAATATTAATCATACGACCTATTGGTCGGTCACTACTATCAAACAGACTCTCTAGAGTGATTAGCCCTTTTGGAATATGGTTATTTTTAAGCTGAATGAACCCTTCTTCTTCCTCATCATCTTCAGTTTCAGAGGACCCATCAACTGAGCAATTCATTTCATGGATTAAAAAATCCACTATCTGTTCATCATTTTCAAAGACTTGCCAAAATATATTCTTGTTCGGGATAGATGGTCTATACACCAATCTGACTAATTTTGCCTTATGAATGGTATTAGACACTGGGTAAAAATTTACTCCTATGGATGCCAGTATATCAGCATGTCTATTTTGATCCCTAGGGATAGCTTTGATATTAAGTGCCTCAAATGCTTCTAACAAGTCCCACACTCTATTCCTATAAGCCTTTAGGTAATGTTGCTTGCTGACACACTTTTTAGTGATTTGATTGACCACCAACTCAGAATCTCCAAATATTTAGAGTTTCTTGACTCCAAGCTTCTTCACCTTCTTAAGTCCCAAACACAAGGCTTCATATTCTACTACATTATTAGTACAGCTCCATGTTAATCTATATGAGAAAACCTTTTATGCTGTAGTAGGTGAGATAAATACTACTCTAGCTCCTACACCATTTTTACATCTTTCCCCATCAAAATATAGTTTCCATAACTGATGAGGTGAAGGTAGAAGTTCTTCCTGAGCAACTAGCTTTTTTACCTCTGGTTTCTCAATGGTATAAGTGCCAACCCCTATTTCTATTATAGCATTGAAGTCTTTGAGAGAAAATTGATCTTCCATTTGTAGTTCTTCCAGGACTTCTTCCATGAGGTCTCCTTCCTCAGTAATGGCATTTATAGTGACAACTTGTTGGTCTGCCTCCTCCAACCTCTCTATGTGAAAGGAAGATGGTTTTTCTAAATAAATATTCACTCTTCTTCCTTTATATGGAATTTCCATGTGAGAATAATCAAGAGAAAGGTAGCTACCCAACTTGGTAGTGAATTCCCTTGAGAGGCACATCCTAAAGTATGGTTCCAAGTCAACTACCACAATTTCTTGTATAATAGTGACCTAAGGTAATCTATGAAGGACCATAGGTACATATTTGATAACTCCCATAGTTTTCACTAGGGTACCATCCAACTATAGCACACCAGGATAAATTCTAGTGTATTCCATACCCATAACATCACACACTACCTTGGGCATTACCATAGTGGTGGTGCCTGAATCTATCATGTAGTTATGCACCACCCATCCTTCCATTTCCAAAGATAGGTAAAATGGAGAAGGCCTATTTTTTTTCCTCCATAATTGAGCCACCCTGGATCAAATTCTATTCTGGTTGAAACTTGTATTGGTTCTTGATCATTTTGAGAGAGGCTTGAAGCAAATAAATTTGCATAGGATTAGCAGAGCATCATACATGCTAGCTCTTGAAAGGGTTTTCTTCAACTCCTCCATAATATTAAAGGTAGAAATTTTGGACTACCTATCCTTGTCTTTTGGAAGGTGTTCAAACTTACTCCTGTATTCATGAGTGACCTCAATATGCTAAAACTTTGTCAAGGAAGGGTATTTAAGCTTGTTTCTAGCCTCCGCCTGAGTCTTCGCCCCATTTTGTTGAGTTTCATTGGATTTAGGGTCCCCTTTCTACTATTGAAGAGGTCTATGAAGAGGAGCCTTTTTAGGATATTCCTCTCTAGATTTTCTCTTCTCTTGATCATTAGTAGTGACCTTCATAGGATTTAACTCTTCAGGGTTCACCTGAAGTGGTTTCTTCCTAGATCTCATCAAGACAGAAACTTGTTCCACTGATGGCACCATGAAGTTGTGCTCACCATATCTGATCATATTGATTTATCCTTTCTGAATTATTTTTACCTTCTCAATGGCCATCTTTTGCACATAATGTTGATGCATCATACAAGTACTTTTCCCATGAGGATCATTACATGTAGAACACCAATAGTCTGATTCAGATGCAGAAGTTGAGGGGTCACCCTCTTCATTAATAAGGACTACATTAGTTCTCTTAGAAGGCTTTCTAGTGGAGGTGGACTAATCCTTTAACACATATGAGAACATTCTTGGTTGATAGTTCCTTTCAACTTCCCTTATTTTCATCATAGTAACCTCATTGGAGAATTTTTTCATGAAGTTTTACATCTCCCGTAAAGTAGCAACTTATGAATCTAGGGTGGATAGTGTAGGTACTACAGGAGGAGTAGGAAGAGTTGGTATTGTAGGTGGGGCAAGGAGAACTGGCACTACATATGTGTTAGGCCATTGAGGAAAGTTCATAGGAGGTGGGAGTGCTGGATAAGTGGGCACCAAGATAGCTAGTTGTGGCTGACCATTAGGGAACTCATGGAAAATAGGCATCAAAGGCTTGGAAGTCAATCTGCCTATAGCAATAAGGATCTTTTCTATCTTTATAGCCTCTTGTAATATTTGAGGGAAAGTAAGGACATTTGATTATCTTATCATCAGAAAGTAAGGACATTTGATTATCTTATCATCAGTCCTAGATATAAACTGAAAGCTCTTAGATAATAATATATGGCTTGTTCATGGGTTGGTCTAAGACCATCCAACACTCTTTGTTAGGTGTAGCTAAACCTGATATTAAAGTCCATGATATTTTCTTGTGGATTTCTTTGTATCATTGTAAACTAAGCAAGGAAAATGGGTTGGCTTGTTCATTGAACTACTCTATCAGCTTGGATGCTAGAGCATTCCAAGAATTTATACTCCTATTGGGCAGAGTTCTATACCAGTAAAGCACCTTTCCTTTCAGGGAAATGACCAATAATTTTATCATCACATCCTCATCTTGGATATTGTGCACAACAGCCAATGATGCTACATCTTGATAATGTTCAAATGTTGTTTTTCCAATACCATCATACGTCGGTAAGGCTTTCAAGGCTGCTTGGGGAATAGCATGTTGATCAACTAGATCAAGGGGACCTATGTTATTCTAGTTAGGAACTCTTGGGTTCTAATTTTGAGCCATTACTATTTGTTGAACAATAGGTGCTTGGGACATAGGTACTAAGTGAGTATCAATTTGATCTTCTTCTTGATCTTCAACAAAAGTAGGAGCTTCAGTAATTAGCTCGAGCTACTTTCTTCTAAAGGACAACTCTAAGAACTCAACTGGTTCTTTTGAGACTAGCCCTATATCTTGTAAACATGAAATAACAGCATGGTTGATATGAATTTTTGGGTGTATCTTCAATGTAGTCACCAGGTGATTAAAGGGGACTAGATAAAACTAGGTATCACCAGACCTTTTGTTTATCCAAAATATGGGATAGGATCCCATCGGGCATGCCAAAAACTGTTGGTCAGAATTTTATCTAATGGTAAGGATTGTGCACCCACAGACCTTGACCAATATTGAATGTCCTCAAAACTAAAATCTTTGAGGCCAATCTATGGAGAATGTCAGTTCCTAAAGGATCCTAGCTAACTATGCTTCAAGGGAAAAGGGAGGTGAGGAAAAGCAAGAAAGTAAAAGCTAGAACTTACAAGGGATGGATTCAACCGCATCAAAATGCATACAATATTCAAATACCCAACAAGTACATGTAGATCATCTAACAGACCATCAAACACTTCTCATTTGAATTTAACATGCAGAGTTCAATTATGAATTCTAGAATTAGAGAATGAAAAGCATGAAATCTAGGATGCAAAATTACAACATAATCATTCATCTAACTTTAACAGAAATAAATAATCAAACAAACATACATACATGAAAAGTTTTGGAGGCCAGACAATAATCCACTTGTATTCTCTTTGTTTCAAATATTACATGCAAGTTGTAATAGCCAAAGAGCCAACCCTATTTCTGCCTTACATTCTTACATATATAGCCCCTTTGAAGGCTCTCTACTACAAGTGGATACATCATTAATAACTCAGGTTGGCCAACCACCTCTACCACATGTCATTAAAACATTTTAATGGGGAGTAGCCTAACCAAGAAAAGCTTAGATGAATGCACCAACCATGCGCCTCCCTATTTACTGAAGTACAATTTTCTTTTCTGGCCACCTCTGATTATTTCTTTAACCACTGCATTATACTCCTAGTGTATATAATATTTACGAGCATTTGGATAATTTTGTTTTTGGGACTATTAATATGACCAGTATCCTGTCACAGAGAGAGTACTAGCATCATATTTCATTTGATGTTCTCCATAGATATGCATTGGCTATGCATAGGTGACCTGGTCGATCAGGAATTAAATGGATGAACTACCTATGCCTCTTCAGAGATAGTTCCCCCCACATTATTGGTAGGATATTGATGTTTTCAAATTTGAATATAATTTTATTGATTGAATGGGGATTCTAGTTGAAGAGAAATCACATTACTTGTTGTACCATGATTAAACCACTTCATTGGTTTGCACCCCATCTATCATGATATTTCTTATGGTAGATATTCAGGCTCAATCCTAGGACTACAACCTTCTATTTTTTTGCCCCACTACGATCTTATTCAGACTTCAACCATCAATTCTAGTAGGATTTTAGGTTCATGCGTAGTCAAGGGCCTTCTTTCTTTTCCACCTTATTTTACCTTTAGAACACTACAAAATAATTTTTGGAATTTTAGGAGTTCTCCACCTTCCTAGTTCCCTATCTTTTATAATATTGAGGTGAATTTTTGGGCCCTGCTCTGATGGTAAGGCATCCCGATTTTCCGTCTACCCAAATAATTTTCAATTTTGGGAAAATATTCAAGGAGGCATCAAAAGGCGATCATGTACAATTATTCACTTGGTACTTTTCTTCTTTATTTGTACCATAGAATCTCCTAGTCCTCTTCAACACTTATAGGCACAAGGTGGGTGGAAAAACACCCACAAGCAATTGATTTGCTTCTCTTTCCAATAGATTAATTTAATAAATTTCAATTATATATATAGTTTTAAGTAGTATGATTTATATATCTCTACTTGGAATATTAGAAAATAATGGTATTTGAAATTTAATATTGATTTATTCAAAGTTGACAACCTTGTCTCCTAGTTGATTAATTACAAATATGAATATTCAATACCTTGAAATAAGATTATGATCACTAATGCTTGTTAAGTTTATTCCAATGCAATAGTCGATATCACCTTATAACTCTAATTTTAATTAAAGCAAGCAAAATTAATAGTTTACCTTTGTAAATATTGATTATCTATGTACCCTTTAGTGGCTTCACATACTTTTATGGTTGGATGGTACGTATCTCAATGTTGTATTAATGTTGCTTTGACCTTGCTATTCAACGGAGGGCTTGCGTATTCTTCCTTTAAAATATGCAATTCTAGAATGCTTATTTTTTTTTGGTCTCCTCCTTAATGGGTGCTTATCACCACAGTAATTTAATGCTAGTTTGACAGTCCTCATTGCCTCCTTTGAATTTTATTTTAGTGTACTCTTACACACTCGAATGTTGTAATTTTGCTCCAATTTCATTGCATGTCTACACCTTGGATTTGAATGCTTATGTAGCTACATGGAATGTGCATATTGAGTAATATTTAAGATTTTTTCTAATACTTATTTGAGTGATGTCCAAGTGGCCTTTGAGCTCCAACATGCATGGGGCTTCTTTCGTAATGCTTATGGTTGATTCTAACACTTTCTCCAAGTGGTTTATGGGCTCCAATAATGAATGGATATTCTATAATATTCCTTCCTATCAAAGATGCTTTGTAATTACCTTAACTCTAATGTTCAATAATTTGCTAATGAGGTGAAATGAGTACTTATTATCAGTGATGACAAGTGGTAAATTGCATGTATTTTCACTCCAATGCTTCTCTTCTTCTATATATTATGCTTGCCAATGTAAATTCAATTATTTCTTGTTCCTTGACACTTATGTCAAGTGAGTATGGGTTGGCTCTTGATTCAATGGATCTATTAGAATCTTAGAGGTGGTTCTATGGTTATTTGAGAGCTTATTTGAGTGTTCCTTCAACATACGTCTTCTCCAAGAAATATCTTGGGTATTGCTTCTTTCACTCTATGCTTTTGCTTTCAATATACTGGTTTGAATACTCCCTTTGCAATGTTCAATAGATGATATCCAACGTAGATGAATAATGTATCTTTTGTGATATTTTTTTCTTCATATTGGTTGTTAGAAATACCTATTTTCATGGTTTTAAGAGTGTCTTTGGACACCATAATGAGAGCTCTTTGTTAGCTCTTCTATATTGCTTTAGATAGTGGTCCTCTATGGCTGCTTGTATGATATTCCTATCTTGTGGAGGATGTGTCTTTAAGACACTCAATTTATATCCTTCATCCTATGTAGGACAATATGTTATGGTGAAAAATAATGTAAATAGAATTATAATAGAATATCTTGATTTGCACCTTCTCTTTTACATACTTCTTTTACTTGTTTTAATGACTTCTCTGTACTGCTTCTTGTAGGAAAGGGTTGATTGATGTTTTATTCTTTGCTAGATAACTCTATCCTTTGCTTGGTTAATCTAGTAATTAATCCAAGATAATAATCATGTATATAATATGCCCTTGAAGGAGTAATTACTGCACTAATATTTTACCTGTAATGAACTCTTAGTGCACCTTGAATCTGAGATTCACCAAGTCTCAATTTCTAGCTTCTATCACTAATTTAATAACTTTCTTCTTCTTATCCACAACTTGGAGTAATTTTGATGTTCTTGGTGGTTTCTATAGGCCACAATACCTTGTAGGTATTGAGTTCTAAATAGTGTCTTTAGACACTTTGATTATTTGTAAATTTTTGTACCCTTGATATTAACAATCAATACACAAAATAACCCTTTGAGAGTAACTAGTGTAATGAATAACTAGTATAGTAAAAAGAACCAGTAATATTTTCAAATTAATGCACTTTAATAATTTCACCTTATTACTCCTATTAATAATCTCTCAAAGTAGTTTCAATTGCACTAATGATCACTGCAAATTCTTTAATGTAGTCCTTTTCTCAATAATTAGATAATAGGAAGAATGTATCTAACTCCTATTAATGTGTAGGTTATGAACCTTAATAGAATCTATATTTTACAATTTCTTTGAATATTTAAAATGCAACCTTCTATTTTATAGCTTCTAAATTCTAATAAGGTACTCAATGAAGTTAAGTGGTAATCTGAATAAGTGTTCAAGTAATGAATCTTTTGCACCTAAGTTGCTTACCTTTTATGATGAATATCTTGATGATTTAATTCACCAAGTATCTTGTCTAGAATGGTGGTTTCTCACAGCTATGAATGCTTCTAGTCTACTACTCTAAAATTGTAGTAGATGATTTTCAACTTCTCCTTCAGGATTTGGCTTGGAACTCCAAAGTCTTGTAGCTAGTAATGCTATATTTATTTCTACCCTTTAGTAGTCAATCTATTCATTGAAATATTGTCCTTCTAGAACCCTTTCAATATTTTGATGTGAATCCATCAAATATTTATATGTGCCTTTTTTAGATTTGAAGGGAAATCTCCAAATCTTCTTGTATTTGGTAGGTTTTTTCTATCTGAGTTCTTCTTCAACCTATTTTTTGGGTTCTGATTTCAAACAAGATTTTCTTCTCAAGATTCTGAATATCTTGAGGTCTTCAATATTCTTCTTTGCGATTTGGTACTCCTTGCCAAATTCTTCTCCTTTTGGGCTTGTTGTCGGATGGAGATAATTATCCCAAATATTTCATTATCTTTTGTAGTGAATTTATCCAATGAGTTCTCCTAGGAACTTCTTTGATGGCTTCTCCAATTTTTGCAATGAGGCTATCCAAGCCTTCTCCTTTTTTCTCCTTAAGACCTCTCCAAGGTGTTTAATCTTATAGCTTCTTTGGTCTTCTTGATGAGACCTTTTCTTCAATATTCAACTTCAAAAGTGTTGGCAATGATATATTCTTCATGAATCCCTAGAAAAAAAAAATTATAGTCCTTATTTATCTCTTCTATGGATGGAAGTTCTTCAATGATACCTTTGATGGGTCTCTTCAAAATCTTCTAGAGGAAGTCTTCAATCAACAAAGGAGATCACCAATCTCCTATTTTTCATGGACTCTTCTATATTGTCTTCTTCAATTTCAAGGACTCTTCTCTAGAGTCTTCTTCAATTTCAAGGCTTCTATGGCCTTTTTTTTGGATCAAGCCTTTTGTGGTACTTTCTTTTGCAATAAGTCTTTTGTGGTCTTTTCTTATACAATAAGGCTTTTATGGCCTTTTCCTCTACAATAAGGTTTCTATGGCCTTTTCTTATGCAATGAGGCTATTATGGCCTTTTATTTTGTAGTGTGCGGGTCTTGTTGGGCACTGAATTGCACCAAGTTTTCACTTGATACTATGGTTGTTTATCTTAATACTTTCTATCCAGGATTACACCCGATAGCTGTAGCTTAGCACTCAACATTGGATGGACCAAAATAGGGATTTTCGATCCAACCTCTAGAGTAGGTTGGTTCCTTGTCAACTTAGCAAGTTGTTGACACAATTATGCTCACTTAGGGTTTGGAGTTTAGGGTAAGAGAAGGTTAGGACTAGAGATATGTGGATAATAGTGGACAAATAGGTTAACAACATTGCACTACCATAAAAAGCTCCTAAAAAACCATGCTAAGGACATATACTCAGATCAACATTTACCCAAAAATAGATTGTTTCATATATTAAAGCACAATAGAGAAATGTTGTAGCAAGAAATTTTAATATCTAGGGAATGATAATACAAATAACAGAATTCACCAAACATCTATATTTCACAAAAATGTACATCCTAACCACATAGAACAAATTCAAATGCAGATTTCAATTACTTATAACAGCTAGTAATCCAAAATTTGACATAAACTAACCATCAAAGTATTTACAAAAATGTAACTAAGAAATATGAACCTCTGACATCAAGCATGAGACTGCGAACTTGAGACGAAGATCAATGTATTGCTCCATTCATTTAGTTCTTCAAGAATATTTACAATGGCATAGGAAAACATGCTAGAGCCGACCCTTAAAAATGAGGGTTTGACCTCTACTTATAGTTTTCTCATTACAATAAATAAGAAACAATACCAAATATCTTGTTACAGTAGCACAATAAAGATATTTAGTTGGCATTAGCTCATTGGTTCATCCTCCAAGAATTCTGTTGAAGGAAAGTCCACCATGGTAACTCGAGGTCTCTGTAACTTGCTGATCGCTCAGTGGAACTGAAGTTCAAACCATTAAATATCATGCGTCTTCATAGATCCTTCTTGGGAGTGAATTACCATCGTCGATCTGTAACTACCTCTGGTTCAATATTCTTGGAAAACCCTTGATGCTTCATCTTCCAGCTGACTGTTACAAATTTTGATGTAGCAATATCTTTTAAACCACCAAGATTTTGTAGCTTAACCTCCACCGTTTATTCTCTTCATCACATGATTCAGATTCAATCCAGAACAAGCTAAACGCCATTCCGCTTTAAAATTGATGATGTCATATTTGAATCAAAATCAACAAAATATCCAATCTGAATCTTTGATATCTGAACATCGAATCCACTCTGGGATCTATCATATTCAACATTATATTCTTCAATCTACATTAGAATATTGATGATGTCACCTCTTTCTTATAGCCTTTATGGATTTCATTCTGGATAAAGCAAACACTAATCACCAATCTAGGTTCGAAGCTAGTCACATACTTCTTCCATCACAAATATGCACTTTCGTTATTCCACCACCCCGTCTTATCTTCATTCCGGAAAGGAAAGACTTGTTCATTCCTTGAATCACCAATCCACACTTTTCTTCTAGTGACGTCATCATCTCCTTGAAAATTTTGCAGATTTGAAGGTAGCATTAATCTGGAGCCAAAAACAAAAGGACCTTCCCAAAATTGGATATTCAATATACAAAGATACCATTTTGTACTTTTCTTTCGTTGACGTCATCATCTCTTAAGAAATTTTGTGGATTTGAGATTTACCATCATTTCGAAGCTAAAGTGAAATCACCCAAAATCGCTCCAAACATGAAAACTTCACTAAATGTTGAGCGGATTCATATCTTCTGACCCAGTTCCACTTCAAAGCATACTGCAAGGTTTGCGGAATGATGATTTTATCACTTAGTCAAAATTATACAAAATTTTACTAAGTATATGGCCATTTTGGGCCTACAGGTCTATAATAGGATTTCCTTCAATTTTATTTTTCTACAACAAGATATTAGTTAGATGATTCTAAATCTTGTCAATGATGAATCTTCACTAGTTGATTTGTCAATCTAGTGGAATGAATGTTGAGTCCTAGTCTTCATGATTTTTCTATAACTCTATGGAAATACTCTAGCCAAATACAATCTCAGTTTTTCTAGAACTGAGATTTTCTTATCCTATATATCTCTCTTATGACTTTCCCATTTAGTAATTCCTTGCAGTGACATTTACATGTGGCAGCACACAATGGCAGATTCAGTTTGTAAAGACGTAGTAGAGTTCAAACCTATACTAGTAATGGAGGTCTCTTGTGGCTCTCTATCGACCTATCATGGATATGATACCGCTATTAGCTTTTGATGGTGTATGCCAAGGGATAATACAATCACAGTATATGAAGTATGCATAAATGTAATATTATGAAATATGCTATAAATGAAAAGTGATGAAAATAATACAATGCAATATGGAGGACATGAACACTCTAGAATTGATACTAAAGAACTACATTGTACCCCATCACCAATATATATGGTGATCCACATAGTATACCTACTACTGCCTATTATGGGGATTTCCTGCTTACCTTCTTAAGATTTGTCACATCAGAGGAATCCTGAATATCACAATGAGTATTGTAGACTCTGGTGGATCTACCACTTTGACCTAGGAATAGATTATCAGAATGACTCTAGACAGATCAGGTTGGGTAAGGAAACCCTAGATAGTGGGTTCATATATTTGTCATTTTAATGCAATCACCCATGTATTACCATATTAAATGATATTGTATTATTTTTATTATTTGTGACCAAACCAGGTGTTGTTAGAACACATCAAGACCAGATCTGGTGCCATTTCCATTGGGTAGTCATAGTAGATTTATATGAAATGACTCAGAAAAGAAAAGGAGAACTAGTTCATTTTCATTCATTCAAATAATGTAATCAATAAAAATTATTTAACTAGTGATATAAGGCATCATTCATACATTCAGATTGCTATAATACATAAATGATCAAGACACATTAACCAAACACACAAAGGAAGACAGGAATAGAGTTGGAGTTTATATTAATATGAATGATTTACATATGAGACTGGTAGAATGCTCGACTCTTATATGGTAGTGATTATAATAAAACCCTAGTTTGAATATTGTAACATAGGGTTACTTCTCTCCATCCTTATGGTAGTGATTTAAGAGCCTCCAACTCTAGATCATTCATAGGAAATTATCTCGACAGATAAATCATCCTGGGCAGTTCCTAGATAAATGGTAGAAGAAAGGATGGTGTAAGACACACAAGGATTGACATAGAAAAGGAAATACAAATAATACTCAAAACACAACTATACTTGGTCTTAGGCTTCTCTCTTAGAGGTTTGATAAAAAAATTGTTGCTACAGTGGTCTCCTTTATATAACGTTGGTTGCTCAAGCGGGGCTATAATCGCTTCCTCTAGCTGGCCCAATATTGCTTCCTCCAAAAGTAGAATGTAATAAAAAATGGGCACATAACCCATGTATTTCTATTTAAGAATATGGTGGCTGAGGTTGTACACTATCTCTCCCGTTATTATGGGTAGGCGATTGTGCTGCACTCGGCTCGTGTGCTCTCCCTGGTGAGCTAGGCCCCACTCCTTCCCTTTTGAGGTCCTGTAGACTTTGGTCAATGTAGCCCCATGCTTCATCGTGGAAGGTTAAGGTGAATATTAATAGGTTGATATATTGTGTGACTTTATTTACCCTTTCTTTGGCCCATTCCACGGTATTTTCAATGAAGAAACATAAGCGATCGACCATTTGCACCAAAGTTGTAAACTATTTTGATAATTTCCTATCTGGACCAAAGTCAAAATTTTGTATTTTATTGAGCACAAACTCCTTGATGTCAAGAGTTTGGATGAATTTTTTTAGTGTGAACCCACAATCATTTAGTTCATCCTCAACCTCCTGCTCAACATTGACAACTTCTTGGTCCTAGAGGAGCCAAATGGATTTGTTCTGTAGATACACAAAAACTTTTGAGTATTCCTCTACAAAGAAACAGAGTTCCATCCCCCAATGTTATTGCTCCTCCACTAATTTCCACGTAGCTTTACCTAAAATTTTGTATATAGGGAATATTGCATTTACTATCTGGTCTACTTATTGCAATCATTCATGTAGGATGTCAATAGTGTATCTGGTGGCATAGATGTCATAAAATATGGATGAAATATCCCCCATATTCTCCAATATATTTTATTTTATTTCCTCTTTAAATTATTCAATATATCCAAAGTAGTCACTAGCCTATGCTACAATGACCTGAGAGAGATCTGGTATCTGCTTCAACTGATCGACATCAACCTAAAGTTGTTGCACCTGAAGCTATAGTTGAACCACCTTCACAACCTTGGTATTTAAAACTTCCATATTTTTTTCCATTGCTGCCACCACCTATACTTGAGATGCTAAATGAGACTTCATAATGTCTATCATACTAGCCTCCACTCTTATTATACCTTTACTAATATTAATGGTTGCTTCCTTCAGGCTCGATGGTAGAGGGATATCAAATGTAGCGGTGGACACGTCACATGTTTCCTACCTAGTTGTCCCCTGGGGCCTACTCATTCCTTTACTAGGAGATATTTGCTCCTCTATATCTTGTATCTAATCTTATTCATCTGCAGTGAACTGGAGCATGTTCCTCACCCTTGCTAGTGTGAAATTTTTAGTTTCCATAGTAGAAGACTTAGCTCTAGCTTTATTTCTTGTGGGGGAGAGTTAGGTATTTCTTTCTTGAACTTTATATTCTCTTAGTATACTGGATAACCCTCCCACCTATTGAATTTTATTTAGAACCTTGGAGGGAATGGGATGTTCTTTTTGATTTATTACCAAGGTGGCAAAGAATAATGAAGGTTGGTCCATTGCCATGTCAGTTTAATCTAATGGACACATCAATGTTTAAGTTGATGATGTGAGAATTTGTGATTGTTATGAGGAGTAAGTGACTGACTCCTTCCGCTTCACTGTGAAAATAGAATAATTAGAAGAAGAGGGGAGTTTCACTTGCTCATGTTGTGCTTCACCTACTATCTTCATCATGACCTCTAATAGGTCAGTATCTTGATGGATAATCTAGAAAGTGGGGTCCTAGAATTATTTTGGAGGAGCAACTGGGATCAGTAGCACCACCTTATCCACCAATAGTTCTCTGTGTAATTTTAGATTGGAGTCATAATCTCCAACTGCTTCTAATTTTCTATAAGGCCTTGTATCCATTCTCCACACCAATTCCAATGATCAACCTTCCTTGATGGCCTTCTGCATATCATCCTCAAAGTCATCCTTCTTATGAGTAACTTGCAAGAGAGCAAGCTTTTTAGCAAAAAATTGTCTATGGTGTCCATCGGGATCGTAGGGCCTCCACATGACTTAAAGGAATCAGTATGTGTCCATATTTCATATGGACCACAACATTACAAAGTGGCAAAGATATGTATAAGGTACCATTGAGCAAGGAATGGGCAGCCACGACACACTTCCCTTGTTTATGAGGATCCTAATTTTTACCTCCTTAGCAATCTATCGGGTTATCTCCAGGATATATATGGAGGTAGGGCAGTGCTTGGGTAATGCCTTCGAGGGTAATTTAGAACCATATATCCTGATATAAAATAACTCTTATGTATAGAAGAAATCTCCTACCCTGGACTCATGCAAAAAGGTCCTCACCTCGAATCCAATTTTGTTAGGTTTTTTGTTGCACAAACGGGTGTGTACCACTGGGAGGACATTTTTGAAGGTCTTGTAGCTTGAGCACCCTTCTTATGTACACAACAGTGCATCCTAAATATTAGTGGTAGTTACCCTCCCAGTAGAGCCACCAAGGATTTATCAATCTGTGCTACAACCAAATGAATAAAAAATGAATAATAGGAGAATGGGGGAAGCTCTTCCTTATCAACTAATATGGACTCCTACAATTTTACCAATTTTCTATCCATTTTATCACTTATGATGTCCTCCCATCGATAGAGAGGCATATTGTCTATCCTGTTACACTGGATAATTAGGAACATGACTTCCTTTGTGATAAGCTCTACATCCTTAGTGCCCAGTACTAGGTTGATCATATCTGCATAGTCTTGCACCTAGGGCTAGAGTAGGAACTTGTAAACTAGGAAACCTGAATGCCTGTGCCTTTCTCTCTTTAGGAGTATCTTTGGGAACATGGTATTTAGCATGAAATTGACCTAGAGGGTCAACGTGTGAAAGTCTAGAACTCGTGAAGCTGTGGTGAGCTTGAACACCCATATGATTCTATTGGCTATTAATCTGGCCATAACTTGATTTAAATGGTCATAAGTAGTTCTATTTTGGGAGTCATAGGCCATTTCTAACCATGCTAGGGGATCCAAGGAGTGGTAAACCCTTGGGTAAGTTAACCAACCTAGGTTGGTGTTCCATTTTTTGCAAATTGGGATCGGTTCACTGCTATCTCATTATGCTCTCATGAATAGACTCCTCAACAACATAGGGTGTCACTGGTTATCCTCTTCAATGGGGTCAAAATTGTAGATTGTCACACCTTATACATCCCACTGTTGGTCTATTGTAATATCCCTATCCAAATCTGGTGGGTTACTCAACACCTTTGGGTCTTGGGCTCTTCCTACCCTTTTGGTAATCAGCCATGCCCATGTATTTGTCCCAATCTAGGCTCTAACATCTGGAACTCCTATTACAATCATGCTAGTGGAAGCCATGGAAGCACGTCTTTGTGGATAAAAAGGATTTTCAAACTTTTACACTTGATATCATCGAGAGAGCACTCTACATGCTCATTTATGCTAATGGCACAAGGGAGGTCCACCACCTTTCATTTAAAGATCTTGCATTAATTTTATTATGTGGGGTGCATGCTTTTTCATTCACTAAGACTTTATGACTGGTCATGCCATAGGGCTAAGCACACCATGTCACTCTCCTTTTTGGATGTAGGTTGGCTATTTTTATGCCTGCTTGGTTGAGTTACGGTACAATGGGATATTTGGTGACGTGGTGACTTCTGATTGGTTTGAGTGGGGCATGCTCGAGTGAGGCATCCAACTTTTTTTAAGGAATGCATGAAAATTATACCTCATAGATGTCCAACTTACAACACCAGTCAGTGGCATTTTTAGTTGGCAACATCCATTTCGGTTTCAGTTTCAAGACTTGGTTCCAGGAAGTCAGATGAGGTCCAAAATGCAAGAAAAAGCCTAAATAAATAATATTATAATATTCTTTTATAATATTATACAGAGGAAGTTTAAAATTAATTATAAATTAATTTATTAGTTAATTTATTTAACTAATAAAGTTACTTAAATTAAATATTAATTAATTCAATTATTACTTATATATTAATTTAAGCTAAGGTTAAAAACCTTAAGGTGGGTTATAAAAAATAATATTCAAAATTAAAATTTGAATGTCATAGTGCCGATGTGAGGAGAAGTTTGAAAACGTGTATAAAAGGATGAACCTTCACACCACCAAAAATTACCATACCTTTGAAATTGAATGCGAGCTTTATAATTTGCACTGTGTCCAAGGAAGAGAGAAAGCATACGAAATTCATGAGAAAAGAGACGACGGCGAAGGCATAAGAGGAAGGACTTTATCCTTGCTCCATGTGGGCTTTGTAGCCCACACAGTGGGCTCCCAAGCACTAAGGCACTTAGGAAAGATGAGACGGTGGATCGAATCTCGCCGAATCCCCTTTTGGGGAAGAAAGAGGTATGCTTTGATAATTGGTCGTCAAAAATTTTGGGGATATAGTTTGGGCATTTAAAAATTAATTTTTGCATATTTTTATTTGGTTCTAAGGTTGCAAGGGAGTTATAAGGGTTTTGCAAAATTAAATTTTTAATATTATTTGCTCAAAGGTTTTGAAAGGATTGTAAGGTGTTTTGTTGATATTTTATGGTGTTGGATATTATTTTAAGTTGGAGTTGATAAGGTGTATCAAAGAAATTATTTTTATGTATGTCATGATGAGTGTTATTTTTAAAAAGGGAGAAATAAGGTATAAATAGATTTGTGATTATTTTGTGTCAAAGGGAATATTTTTGAGAAAGTATTGAAGTGATATTGTTGTGTTTAATCATTAAATTTGGAAAGAAGGAAATTGTGATTAAGATAGGTTTTTACAAAGGCACTTTGAAATCCAACAAAAGGTATGGGCATATTATTCCTAGTGAATGATTTTTGAAAATTGTGAATGAAAGGTTGGAGTGAAAAGGATTGTTTGGTTTGCATTGTTGAGAGTGTTTTGAATTAATTCTTCAAGGTTTTCTAGAATTAAGAGTTGTTTATAAAACCTTGTTTTATAAGCATTTTTGTTGAAGTGTTTGAATTGAGTGAATAACTTGAACTAGGTTTTGCAAAGAACATGAGTATCATTGTTATGTGAATATTGTCTTATAAGCATTGTTGTTGAAGTGAGTTTTTGAGTGAAGAACTTGAACTAGGGTTTGAGTATCATTGTTATGTGAGATTGGTTGATAAAGCATTGTTGGAAATATTTGAGTGAATATTCATATGCTTGGACTAGGGTTTGTGAGCAAGGATCATTCCATTGAGTAATTGGTTGAGTAGAGTTGGTTAAGCCTAGTCAAGTGAATGTGTGAAGTGATTGTTCAAGTTATGTAAAACAAATTATTCTATATTCTAATTGAGTTGAGAAAGTGATTGAAAGTCTTGTGAGTGTGAAGCATATTGAGTCTCTAACAATTCTCTATATGTTTCTAAGAGAGTTATTGAAAGTTATTGAGTATTGAATGTGAATCATATTAAGTCTCTAATAATTCTCTATATGTTTCTAAGAGAGTGATTGAAAGCGATTGAGAATTGTGATGAGTATAGAGCATATTGAGTCTCTAAAATTTCTCTTTATGTTTCTATGAGATTGGATAAGTTCTAGTTTGGACTTGTTGAGAATATTTGAGGCAAGTATTTGAGAAGACTTGTGGACAGTTTTGGGTAAGTTTTTGTGGAAGATTACAATACATATTGAGAGCAAATTTGGATAAGTTCTTGTGAGGACTTATTGAGCAGATTGAACAAGTTCTAGAGAGGATTTGAGGACAGATTAATGTGAGATTTTGTGGAAGCTTACAAGGTATATTTGAGATAAGTCTTTGAGAAGGCTTGTGAGTAGAGTTTATTGATTGATTTATTCAAACCTTGAGTTAAGGTTTGGGGCAGATCCATTAGAGTTGATTTGAGATTGATTCAAGATTTTATTTAAGGCTTGAGGACAAATATTGAGGGTAGATTTGTGCTAGATCGAAGTACTAATTTTAGTACAGATTTGAGGACAAATTTTAGTGCATATTTGAGGATAGGTTTGTGCCATACCAAAGACAGATATTGAGGATATATTTGTGCTAGATAGAAGGACTATGTTTATTATAGATTTGAGACATAGCTTTGGAGGTGATAAATTTGAGGACAAAGGTCTCCATCCAGAGCAGGGAGGACAAGTGTCTTTTGTGGATAGAGTTCCATTTGCTAAGGGCAGTGGAGGCAGAGGTCTTCTAGAGGATTACCAACCAGAGCAGGGTTAGGATATTGGTGTCTCCTGTGAATATATATCCATGAAATTGATTAGAGGATTGGTGTCTCCTTTGGACAAAGGTCCATAAATATTGTAATAGGGAAAGGATTTCAAAGAGATTTATTGAGTAAATATTAGTAAAATATTTTCTCTATGGAGTAGCCCACATTGGGTGAACCACGTAAATTTGGTGTCTCTATTGTGTGTGGTGATTTGTATATTGCTTTGATTACTATTGTTGATATTGATATTTATACATTGCATAATATTGATTGGGAAAGAAAAGTAAAAAGTGGTCTTATACTGTTCATCCCCCTCTCAGTATAAGCTTGTGTTCTTAAATTGGTATCAGGGCGGGTTCCTTCAAAAGAGTTTAATAGCTTGAAGAAAAATCTTTCAAGAACACAATGGATTCTAAGAATGTGTCCTCAGATAATCCTACACCAATCTTTGATGGAAGTGATTATATATATTAGAGTATGAGAATGAAGATTCACTTGATGGCACTTGGCAATGAAATTTGGGAAGCAGTGGAAAATGGATACATACCCCCAGTTGATACACCTACAGATAAGGAAGGTAATATTCTACAACATTACAATTCAAAAGAAATGAATGCAATTTTAAGAGTTTTGCATAGAACACAATCCATAGAATTTGAGATAAGTTGCAAAGTATATATGAAGGAGATAAAGGTGTCAAGAAATCAAATATAAGAAATCTCAAACGACAATTTGAAGAGTTAATAATGAAGGATGAGGAAAACATTAGTACTTATCTACTTCAAGTTTATGAAGTTGTTAATGCTATGCAAGGAATTGGAATTAATATAGAAGAATCATATGTTTGTGATAAGGTCTTAAGATCTCTTCCAAAAAGATTTAGTGAAAATATTTCTGCTATAGAAGAGTCAAAGGATGGTGATTCTTTGACAAGAGATATGTTACTTGGTATTCTTACAATTTTTGAGTTGAGAATAAAATAACTTAATCCCCAAAATGAAGCAACCTTCAAAGCAATCAAGAATTCAAAGGGTAAGAAGTCTGATGTGGCTAAATGAAGCTAATATCATATTAACATGTAAAGTATAAATAAGTACAAAGTTTAAATGAACTCATCGAGGAAGAAGGCTCAGATCCAAGGAGTTCGTAACAAAGACTAATCCTAAAATACAAAGGATAAGGAAAGCCTAAGAATGGTACGAAGAAAATGCCACATGGCCTATGACCTAACTAACATGAGCGATATTTCACACTCACATGGACAAGCCTTATTACAACAAAGACTAAGTCCTAAAGGCTAAAAACCTAGGCTAAACCTAAGGCAAGAAAAATAAAAATTAAGCCTCATCACTCATCCCATCAAAAGAAGCATTGGACTCCAATGCTTTTAACAAAGAGGGAAAATCCTGAGACATATGGTGAGCAAAAATCTAGTAAGCCTGATGTGGAAATTGGCCATGACAGGAAACAAGATAGGAAGTAGAAGTTCCCTAGCAAGTCTGACAAGTCTTCGTATCAAAGAGTGTATCAATGGTAAGTGGAAGCTATGCATCAAGAACCACATCAATGGGATGACTGATAGATGGAGCAGATTCCAAGGTGGAATCATAGTATGGTTTGAGAAGATCAACATTGACAACATCATGGATCCCAAGATGAGCCAAAATATCCAGATGAAAAGCATTCTCTAAAATATTTTGAATAATGGTATGAGGTCCATAGTGCTATGGCTTGATTTTTCTATGGGCATTATCTACAAAATATCGTATGTCGAGATAGAACTATACTTTGTCACCAACCTAAAAGTGATGAGTATAATTTTGATCCATCTATTGTCGTTGCTTCTACTAAGTCCTCTAAAGAATCTAAACCACTTGGGACTGAAGGCTTTGTAGATGTTGGATAAAAGAGTTGGCCTTTTCCTACTCCTTGTGAATATGCATTGTAGCTGGTAAGGGCAAGGATAAAGGCAACTCATAAGGAGCCAACGACTAGAATACAAAACAAATATTAAAAGGAAAGTGCCTAGTAGAACTATGAATGACCCTGTTATATGCATGCTCTATGCGAGTGAGGCTCAAATACCACTTGGTAGGAGTGGAATGATGGAAAATCCTCAAACTCTGCACAAGAGTATGATTGACTACCTTAGTCTGCCCATCAAACTGTAGATGATAAGCAGTAGAGAAGTTAAGTGAAACCCTTAATATCTTCCAAAGGGATCACCAAAAGTGACCCACAAAGCACGAGTCATGATCAGATACAATGCTGGTAGGAAGACCAAAAGAGTGCCACACTATCTCAAAGAAAATTTGGGCTAAGTCCTGAGCAGAACTTATATTACAACATGGAATAAATTTTGCCATCTTGCTAAATCTATCCACAATGATGAAGACACAGTCATGTTGCCACACGGTCATTGGGAAACCACTCAATAAGTCCATGGAAATGCTCTCCCAAGGATGAGAAGGAATGGGTAAAGGCATGCTCATGCTCAATTTTATGTTGGTGGATTTAGACTGGTTGCAGATGACACACTATCACAAGAAGTGTAGGACATATATCTACATATGAGACCAAAAGAAAAATTATTGAAGATGATGTAGAGTTTTCTTCTTGCCAAAGTGTCCTCCATACAATGTAGAATGAGCCTCCTTCAAGAGATAGTCCCTTTGTTGATGAGGAACACAAAGCTTATCCAATTTATACAACAATCCATCATGAATGTGAAAGTCATGAAGGACCCTCAAATTGGAATATGAAGGATGAGAAAGTTATTGAAATAATTTCAGAAAGTTAGGGTCCAATGGATATTGTGAAAGCCACATATGGAAGCCAATATGAGACATAGTGATAAATATCAAGGCAAGGACTGATGGAGGTCGACTCAAAAAATATGCTACTACATTATTTTACCCTTTCTTGTACTTGATCACCAAATGGAACTGCTGCAAATAGGATGCCCACTTCATGTGTCAAGCTTCTTCAATTTTGGACTGATATTGAAGAAACTTAAGGGGCATATGATCGGTGTGAATGATAGTCTCTTTACCCAGAAGATAATGCCTCCAATATTTGATGGCCTGCACTAATGCATACAACTCCTTATCATAGGTGGAATAATTTTTCTTGGCCTCAAAAAAAGTTTCATAATAATAGGCCACTGGATGACCTTTCTATTTAAGAATGGCTCCAAGTGCATATTGTGAAGCATATGTCTCAATATCAAAAGGTTGTGCAAGATCTGGAAACACAAGAATAGGTGCACTACACAATTTGTGTTTCAAAGTATCAAAGGCCTTCTATTGTTCCTTTATCTACCAAAATTGAATCTTGATCTTTGTTAAATGTTGTAACAGAGCAACAATGGTGGAATCTCCTGCAATGAACTTGTGATAGAAATTAGCAAGTCCAAGAAAACTCCTCAACTCCATGATAAAAGTAGAATTTGGCCATTTTAGGATGATGTTGATCTTGGTAGGATCCACTTGAACTCCTTTTTCACTGATTACAAATCCCAAATAGGCAATGGAATTTTACCCAAAATAACACTTGGGAAGATTGGCATACAATTGGTTCTTCTGAAGATTTTGAAGAACATATTCCAAGTGCTCAAGATGAATTTTCCAAGTTGGGGAGAATACAAGGATGTCATCTAAATAAATGATTACAAATTTATCCAAAAAATCATGAAACACTTCATTCATTAGCCGCATGAATGTGGCTGGAGCATTCGTAAGACCAAAGGGTATGACAAGCCACTCAAAGAGTCCCATCTTAGTCTTGAATGCAGTCTTCCAGGTATCCTCTGCCTCAATATTGACTTGATGATACCCACTTTTGAGATCGATCTTGGAAAAGAATTTATCTCCTTGGAGCTGATCCAAGAGGTCATTAAGTGATGGAAGTGGATATCTATTTTTGATGGTGATTTTATTAAGTGCTCTAAAATCAATGCATAGTCTCCAAGTGCCATATTTCTTCAATACAAGCAAAATAGGTGAGGTACAAGGAGAAGTGCTAGGTTTGATGAAACCTTTAGACAATAAGTCTTGAATTTTCTTTTTAATTTCTTCCATTTGCACTATTGATTTTCTATACATCAGAGCATTAGGTAGTGAAGCAACAGGAACAATTTCAATAATATGATTAATTTTTCTTTGAGGAGGAAGGCTTATAGGTTCTTGAAAAACACTTGAATATAATTATAGCAAAGAATTAACTGAAGCATGTATATGTTGTTTGTGCTTAGGTGCTTGATTGTCTTCATTATGTGGTCTGATAAAGATGAGTACTAGTTCCCTTGTTTGATTTATAGCCTTGCGTGCTTGTCTACAACTTAGCATCAAATTTTGTTGAGTTTGTTGAGTGCTTCCAATTATTTAGGCCTTATCATATTTGTGCAAGGTATATGTATTTTTAAACCCATAATGTATAGACTTCCTATCATATTTATAGGGTCTCCCAAGCAATAAACCATAGTAGTACTTGTATCGCTCCAAATTTTTCACACCCTTACCTTCAGGCTATAGGATCCGTGCCCGGAAGGGGGATGTGAAAAGGATGGCGCGGTACCTCGGACTGAGAGGCCTTGCGAAGGTCCCGCCTCTCGAGGGAGGTGTATTATGGTGATTTTTCGATGGATGGTGGGTTCACCAGGAAACATTCAATGGCAGTTTCCACGCCTAGGTTGGGAATGTGTTTGATGTGTTCAGTTTTAGCCTTAAGCATTCAAGTCCTAGGTTTGGCCAAAATGCGTCTAAGCTATTCTATATGAAGATGCAGATTAAATGAATACAAAAAATAGAATTAAGACAAAAAATAGAGAAATTAAGCAATATTAAAAGAAAATACCGATCCGGATGTTTGATGAAGATTCTGATTCTTGAAGTAGTCAGGATCACCTCTGATTTGACAGGATCGTCTGAGATCAGACAAGATCGTATCGAGATCTGACGAATTCGTCAGAGACCTGCAAACAGAGAAATAGGTGCAAAACATAGAAAATACAACAATGCTAACATAGGGAAACAGTGTAAATTGACAGTAACAATATCAAACTAAAACTTAAAAACAGAAACATGAATGCATTATGCTAATTTAATCATAATTATGACTTAATTATGCATTTGATCTAGATGGGTGAACTCCAAAATGCAAGATAGCATAAAATAATAAATAAACTAGCTAATTACAGCATAAAACAATAGATTGAAAGATGAAGAAATGCAAACTTTAGGGCACTGATTGCCTCAATGTTGACTGCAGTCGAAATCGTCTCGCATTGGTACAAAATCGTCTCTGATTCGACAGGATCGCCTCCGATCTGAACAGGATCATCTGCGACGATGTAAGCTTGCTTCGGCTGAAAAACACTAAGGTACCTACAACAAAAATTGGATAGAACTAATGCAAATAACAATTTGGGATGTCTTAATGCGTATGAAGTCGAGTTACAGGGAATTTCAGCCAGGGGGGTGCTAAGGGGAGGGCTTAGGATTAAATAGACTTAGGAGGGAGGTTAGGAGGTTGGAGATCATCCCTATTTGGGAGATCTCCAATGGGGAGGGTCTCTAACGGCGCAGACACGCTTCTGCCCGGATTAGAGACCCGTTGGAACAGAAGCTAATTGTGAAAAATTAGTTTTGGGACAAGATCGTCTGGACGTCCTAGCCCAGACGAAATCGTCCGATCTGAGGCGATATCGTCTGATCGGCGACGATATCGTCAAACGGTCAAAACAAACTCTAAAAATGGCACGGGAAAGGAGGAAACGGATTACACGACGGTTAACGGGCGGTTTGGGAGGTTAAAATTTGAATTTAAATTATTTACTAGAGTAAATGTAATTATTAAGATTTCACTACGCCAATTTTAGGGTGCTACATTTTGCCCCCTCTTTAGCAAATTTTCTGAAGAAAATGCGTTAAAGATGAGTTCTTCTCGATCTACGAGAAAGCAAAAATTATTCCCATTTTTAGGCGACGATTCTTGGTCGAATCGTACGACAACTTACTATGGTGCCCCCTCCGTGTTTTTACCCAAATCGAACGTTTGAGGTAAAAACACGGAAAAGCAAAATTTTAAAATGTTTTTAATTATGTTTTGAATAAAATTAAGAAAAATAGGGTAAAACCCTAATTCATTTTTACTGTTCATTTTTTCTGGTTTTAGAGCTCTGCAAGCAAAAATGGTGGAGACGGCGCACAGATCGACAGAGGTCCAGCGCGGGCTACGGGTAAGAGTCTAAACTTAGTTTAGAATGTTTTAAGTTGAATTTACATGCTTTTTAGGTGAATTTTGATCAATTTTTGAGCATCGCGGCCATTTTTGGGCCGTCGACGTCGTCGGGACGAAATCGTCCCGATTTCGATGAAATCGTCTCAAGTTCGCCGATTTCGTCTAAGGGCAAAATCGACGAAAGGGGGACGATTTCGTCAAATTAGGGACGATTTCAGCTTGCAAAATCGGAGACGATTGTGCTCAAATTTGGGACGATATCGTCCAATTGTGGACGATATCATCATTTGATGAAATTGAACTTATTTTAACTTGCATTTTTATTATTAATGATTGTTATTAATGATTTTTTGTTGTTTTGTTGTTTTATGTTGCAGAGAGGTTTGCTAAAGAGCAGAGAATGGAAATATGGGGGGTTGAGAGATGATTTGGCCGCTCTATCACAGGCAGAGCGGGATCAGCTGGCACAAGCCGGCTTACAACATGTGGCAGAAATGCCACAAGTTTCTACAGACATGGGGCTACTGACAGCCCTAGCAGAGAGGTGGTATCCGGGTTCTTCCTATTTTCGGTTACCCACAGGGGAGATGACTCCCACATTAGAGGATGTATGGAGGATTCTGAGGATCCCCATACAAGGACGGTTGATCACTCCTACGGCCAATCAGGGCCATGCTATGATGCGGTTGTGTGGTGACCCAAGCTTCGCCCTGGAGAAGGGCGGAGTGAACATCGAGGCACTGCGTCAGATGCCTGGGGCATCCAGACTCACACAGGTTTTGGCCGGAGTGGTAGGTGGACTTCTGTTGTGCCACCAGAGCGGGTGCAGGGTACCATGGGTGCTAGCAGATGTGATCTACGATATGCGAGACCATGGTTACAGATTTTCTTGGGGCAATTTTGTTCTATGTCGGTTGTACAGGATCCTGCATGGGGTCGTGTACAAGGGCGATCGATGTCTAGTTATGACATCGCTCCTACAGGTTTGGTGTTGGGAGCACATTGTAGTGCGGAGGCCGGTAGGGCTTCCTTTGACAGGGATTGATGGGGAGAGGCCCCGAGTTTTCTATTGGTGGCTCCGAAGAGGGTCACAACGGTGGATTGATCTACCGATGTCTCGAAGACTGCTGGATGACCTTGTCCCAGACCAGATCACCTGGAGGCCATGGCGAGAGCACCCAAGGTGGGCCGAGGATGGACAGGAGCTAGCTCATGTTAGGTGAGTTTGTTGGTTACGGATGGAGAGGGGAGAGGTGGAGCTCCATCGGTACGATCGAGTTTTGTGATAGTTCGGTCTACAGCAAGGGATCCCATCTCTCAAGGATTACGAGTTTTCTCGGACTATCCGGGATAACACCACAGTGAGCGGGGCTCCAGACATGCAGTGCTTCTAGAGTCAGGACTCGGATGATGCCCCCATTCAGCCAGTGGATGGGGACGACGTAGGGGTAGCCGATGGCTACGATGCCTGGTACGTAGGCATCCGCCCTCCTCGGATGACGAGGGCTCAGGGTCTGATTCATGTAGTTGTGCATCGGATAGGGAGGTGGTGCTAGGCGGCTATTGAGGTGGCCCAGGGTCACAGCGGGAGAGAGCAGAGGAGGCCACAGGCATAGGAGAGGCCACGACAGTGGGAGAGGAGGGAGGAGAGACCCCCTTCTCCATAGAGAGAGAGGCCACCATCGCCCGATAAGGGCAAGGGTGTTGACACTAGGGAGAGTAGCGAGACAGTGACTCTTCGAGCGGAGACAGTCCGTCTCCAGGCATAGGTGCAGACCCTACAGGAGGAGGCTGCATGACATCGAGCTGAGGTGACACAGCTCAGAGATGAGATTGCATGCCTCAGAGCATGGGGCGGAGGAGCGAGCACACAGGAGCTGGCACGGTCGATTGCTCAGACCACGTTCTACCAGGGCATCTACTTCCAGATGGTGCCAGAGGGTCAGAGGGTATAGCTGCCAGTCGGCATTGCTGACCCTATCAGGATTGGGTCATCGAGGACTTCTTCTCGATCGATGACTAGGACTCGCAGTACCACACATACTACGATGGGGCCACCTCGTCCACCTCAGGGCGGGGGAGGAGATGAGGTTGAGAGCTCGAGGGGTTCTCGAGACACTACACAAAGGATATTATCATTTTGAGAGGATTGAGTATGCCAAGATGTAGATTGTGGCATACCAATCCAGTTTTGAGATGATGTATATATTGTTGATATATATATAGATGAGATATTTTTGATCATATGACTTGTGTTATGTATTTTTATGATGCTTTTATGTTTGATTGATTGATTTGATGATTCATGTAATTATGTCATTGGAAATATTATAATTTTGATGTCATGCTGTAAGATTTTAAATGAAATAATCTGATGTAACAAATTGGTTGTTTGTGATGTAATGTGATAAAAGATAAAAAGAGACTTCTAACAATAATTTCAAAGGACATTGTCGCTATTATAGACCATTTCATGGAGTCACCGCTCACTCGGTCGTCAAGCTAATCCCAGTATAGAAATATTGTTAAAAGTAAAAGAGTGCTTAAGAGACTGTCTTAAGACTTTGGTGCAATGGTGCAAATGATGATGATGATGGTTTGTTTTTCAGATTTCCATGAAAATAGTATGCATGAAATAATGTTAAAATGATTTTTGCTAGGCATAAATTCCTAAGTGTGATAAAATTTTTGGATAATTCCTTAGGAATTATACCATCATTGCAAAATTGAAGGTTGACATAATGACATGAAATAATGAAAATGTGTTTGTTTGTTTGTAAAGCATAATTGTATAACAGAATGATTTAAGTCATATGGTTTTCATGATTTTTAAATAAATGGGGAATAAAAATTGTTACAATGGTTTGCGCTAGGCATAGAATATGTAGGTATAGACTTATACCATCATCGCGAAAATCAAAGAAGAAAATAGATTGTTTTATTGCATGGTTGATTTTTAATAAACAGAAAATATGAAGATGAGGACTTGCGCTAGGCATAAAATTCCAATTTTGGTTTTGGAACTATACCATCATCGCGAAAGTCGATAATATATATATATATATATATATATATATATATATATATATATATATATATATATATATGTTTTGATTGGATGGTTTGAAAGAAATTTTGATTTTTCTATTATGCATATAGTTGTCTAAACAACTGTACTTGGAAGAAGAAAATGAATTATTCCAAACAATTTGCAAAAAAATATTTCAAAGTATCTTAAAGACAAAATTTAGATTTATAAGGAATCCCATGTGCATATGTGAATTCATTTCCAATCTTGATTTATCATAATGATACACAAAATCTCTCAAATATAAAATGTGTGTGCAATTGCTATGTTCATTTACCAGTTTTGAGCAAGATACTATGATACAAGTGATTTGAATAAACCAAATAAGTGTTCATTAACCATGATGTAGATGCATATAACCATACTAGACTACTATGTAAGTCGGATTATCAAGAGCTAGCTAATCCATAAGCGAGACATAGGTCTATACAAAAGAAGGTCGCTAATGTGACGGACATATCGCCATGCTAGGAGTTACCCAAGGCCAAGGAGGTTGGGCACAAACCACCTGTTATGGGGCTTACCTCACAGTTTTTGAATAATTGAGAATTCCAGGGATTCAAGCTCATCAACCCTTCTTTTCTTTTCAAAGGGTAGGGAAAGGGATTTTATTGCTTTTGCTTTTGCTTTTTTTTTTGTATTTTTGCTTGATTTTTGAAATAATGCTTGAAACATTGTTGTAATGATATAAAATAACATTTTTCTTTTCTCTTTTTCTTGAACTTTTCTTTTCTTTCTATGCTAGGGATACTTGCTCGGATTAGCTGTAGAGCAAGGGATTTTTATTCTGGGTAGGGGTGAGCTTGTCCTTTTGCCAATTCTCAAAGATTCTAGACCATGTGCATGATAGGATAGCGGGGGAAACTTTTCGCTCAAGAAACCACTTCTACTATGTAGCAAAGCATGGAAATTACAAATATAATCATTTTATTGTGAAAAGATGTGCTTGGTTTAAGTAAATAACAAGATCAATTCTCTATGCTCAAACTTTATTTAATTGAATTTTGTGGACTTTGATATAAGAGAGATTAGTAATCATGCCAGATAAAATCAAGATATTTATTTTTGTGTTTGTGAAAGTGAGGGATTCCAAATAAATGCTAATTTATCCAAAATAATTTGAAACATATAACTGCAATAATTGTAAGAAAATATATATAAATGATTTTTGAGAAGTTTTGAGAATGTTGACTCTCTCTTTCTTCTTTATGTTGTTTTGGTTTCGAAAGAGTCAAGAATATTGTTGTTTTTATTTTTATTATTTTTTGAAAGAATTAACAAGTGCCATAAATAAATACAACAAATAGTTTTGAAGATTTTGATGATTATGAATGTTTTTGGTGTTTTTGAATATAAATTGAAAGAAATACAAGATAGTGATTTTGAAATATTTATATACATGGATGAAATGACCAAATTTATACATAGTAACGTTTAAGATGCAAAATATTCATGGGTTCTTTAAGTTCTTTACCATCTAAGGTAGATAATTTGTATGCTCCTGATTCAAATTTAGCGGTGATAATGTATGGTCCAAGCCAGTTGGGCTCAAATTTACCTTTAAGGTCCTTAGTTGCATTAGTATTTTTTTTATTTTCTTTTAAAACAAGGTCGCCGATCTCAAAGGATCGATGACGAACTTTTTAGCATATGATCTTTTAAGCTTGTTTTGGTAGGCACGGAGATGCTCCAAAGCATTGATGCGTTTTTCATCTAGGAGTTCCAGCTGACTGAGTCTGCCAGCTCGATATTCATCTCCTACTTCGGTATCTTGAAGTAGTAGAGCCAAAGAAGGAACTTCTAATTCAAAGGGAAAAACTGCTTCAGCACCATAAACCAAAACAAAAGGTGAAGTTCCAGTGGGGGTTCGAACACTAGTTCGATAGGCCCACAAGGTTGGATATAACTGAATGTGCCGATCACGGCCGTTTTATTGACCAATATTTTGAGAATTTTGATTAAGGTTTTGTTAGATGCTTATGCTTGACCATTACCCTGAGGATAATAGGGAGTGGACCAACGATGTTGAATCTTATATTTTTGGCATAATTTTTTAACATCTTTATTTTTGAAACAAGTTCCATTGTCTGAGATGAGATTTGCAAGAATTCCGAACCTACAAATGATTTGATTAAAAATAAATTTAGAGACTTGTGTGCCAGCATGCGGGAAGCTAAAGGCATAGCTTCAACCCACTTCGTGAAATACTCAGTGGCGGTTATGATGAATTTGTGTCCATCAGATGACACAGGATTGATTTTGCCAATAATATCTAAACCCCATTTTGAAAAGGGCCAAGGAGATGAAATAGCCTATAGTTCTTGTGCAGGCGCATGGACAAGGTCAGCATGTTTCGGGCACTTGTCGCAATGGCGCACATAATCATGTGCATCATTCTCCATGGTAGGCCAAAAGTATCCTATCCTAAGGAGCTTTTTAGCAATGACACTACCACTGAAGTGTCCTCCACAAGATCCATCGTGGGCTTCACTCAAGGCTGATTTGGATTCTTCTAAATTCAAACATCTTAATAGGATACCTTCAAAAGATCTCCTATATAAAGTATTGCCAATTATTACAAATCGACTTGCTCGTCTACGTAATAACCGACGTTGGTTTCTATTAGAATTGGCGGGGAAAGTCCCATTTTGGAGAAAATCAAATATATCCATATACCAAGGTTCAGGAGTAGTTTCGTTGATTAGAAACACATCCAAAGGTTCTAAGCATGACTTATTTGAAGCGGGTTCCTGGAGTCGACGAATAATGATAGTGGCATATTCGTCATCTAACTCCAAGGGCGAGGAGAGATGCAGTTGTGGCCATAGCATCAGCTGCACGGTTGCTAGTTCGAGGAATAGCTTCCAAGGTAACTTGATCAAATAGGGACATTAATTGTAAAACATAGGCCTTATATGGGCGCAGTTTATCATCTCTGGTCTGATAAACTTCATTAATTTGGTTTATAACCAGTTGAGAATCACCAAAAACTAATAGATGTTTAATTTTTAGCGCCAAGGCAGCTCGTAATCCAAGGATTAGAGCTTCATATTCAATGAGTATTGTTGGTGCAAGCAAATGTTAATTTGAAGGACGAGAGGAATAAGATGTTTTTGTGGGGATATTAAAATAATACCCGCACTAGCCCCACTCATGCATCGGGCTCCATCAAAGTATAAGGACCATTGTTCAATATGGTCCGCCTCTAATTGAAGGCATTCATCAGGAAACTCAATGATGAGGGGATGGGTAGACTCTAAGGGTGCAGCGAGCTAATTGATCTGCTATGATTTGACCCTTAACTAGACTTCTGTCCTATGAATGTGAGATCAAACTCGCTTAGAGCAAGAACCCACTTGGTTGTGCGACCCGATAAATAAGGTCGACTCATGAGATACCTCAAGGGATCGTATTTAGCAATGACATAAGTTTTATGACTAAGCATATAATGTCATAATTTTTGCATAGCAAACATGACTGCTAGACATAGTTTTTCTAATGTTGTGTAGCGGGTTTCATAACTGATGAAGGTTTGGCTAATATAATAATTAGCACGTTCTCTCTTCGCATCATCAAGTTGAGCTAACATAGCTCCTAAGGTAGAATCTGAAGCTGAAATATACAGGAGAAATGGGCGATCAGGTTTAGGTGGTGAAAGCATAGGTGGATTAAGGAGGTATTGTTTGAGAAGTTCAAAAGCTTCTCTACATTCATCATCCCAATTAAAAGGGACATCCTTCTTAAGGAGTTTAAGAAAGGGACCGGTTTTGTCCACCAGCTTATCGATGAAGCGACGGATGGCTTGAAGCTTACCTTGTAAACTTCGTAACTCAGATATATTAGTAGGTGCGGGCATATCAGTGATAGCCACAATCTTGAGAGGGTCGATTTTGATACCACGTAAAGAAACTAAAACCCCTAATAGTTTACCGGACTTAACTCCGAATATGCATTTTGTTGGATTTAATCGAATAAGATATTCTCGTAATCGATTAAAAACTTTTCTCAAATCATCTAAATGATTATCTTCATTAATAGAGCGAGCTATAATATCATCTACATAATCATGTAGGATATCATGCATCATATCATGAAAAATATAAGTCATAGCTCGTTGATAGGTTGCACCTACGTTCTTTAAGCCAAATGGCATCACTTTCCAACAAAAAGTACCCCAGGGGGTAATAAAGGCTGTTTTAGCCTGATCTTCAGGAGCTATCTGATCTGATTATAACCGGAGAATCCATCCATTAAGGACATCATCCCACTCTCGACAGTAAAGTCAATGATTTGATCCATGTTTGGAAGAGGAAAATCATCTTTAGGGCATGCAGCGTTAATATCTCTAAAATCTGTGCAAACCCTAACTTTGGTAGCTTCTTTCTTGGTAACTGGAACTACATTTGAGATCCATTCAGCATAATCAATAGCTTGTATAAAGACGACATTCAGGAGTTTTTCTAACTCCCCTTTGACTAGCAGAGCCACTTTGGGATGCATTTTTCTAAGTTTTTGTTTAACAGGTTTAGCATCCGGATGGACCACTAGGTGATGCATGACTACAGAAGGGTCTAGACCTGGCATATCTTCATATGTCCAAGCGAAGACATCTTCATACTCTTTAAGGAATGCAATGTATTGTTCTTGTTTTTCTTGAGTTAATTCTGATCCAATATTGATTATGTGAGGATTATCCTCAGTTCCAATATTAATTTTAATGACGTTTTCTACCTCCATGTGTAGATCTCTTTCAAAATTAGGTGGGGCGGGTGAAACGCCCAATTCTTGTAATTCTTGTAAGGTTAATTTGGATAATTCATCTTGAGGATTAGTGGTCTCAAGTTGGGCTATAGTTGGTATAGAACCATCAAAATAAAATCCATTGTGTAACATCTCTTCAACGGAGACATCGTGGAAGATATCTCCTTCCAACTCTTCATCGAGGTCAGCAATCATTTCAGAGGTAAGCTATGGATAGCATGTTACATGTAAATGACTGATTTTTTAGAGGCAAATCATCACGCCTATCCAAATAATCTTGATAGCATATGAGTTGATCATCATCTTCAAAAGGAAAGGGTTGACCCTTACTAGGAAATAGGCCCACACCACAGTGGGCAGGCCACGGTTCTACCTCGAAAGGTTCTTTCATGCCATTTTGGAAAGGTCCCAAGCCTTTCCCTTTATATCCCATTTTAAGCATTATGGGTTTAGCTTTAATATATTCATTGGTAAAATAACATCGAGCGTATCCCTCATGATGAGTTTTGATATTCTGAGGGATTCTTCCCCAGTCATATCCTTTATAAATGAAGGCACAACTCCCGACTTGGTAAGTACTTCCCATAGGTTGTGGGAGGCCCAAAGTACGAGGAGATGGTGGTAAGTTATTTAAAAGAATTGAATCTTGCATGAAAGCATTTGTTTTTTTTGATATTAAGATTGTGGATAAATGTGGTAAAAGTTCATCAGAAAGAGCATAAGATGTAGAAGGATCATTCCCTATATCTTTAGATGTGGAAGGTATGATAGATGTTGATAATGTGGAAGTGTTAATAGATGGGTCTATAGGTTTTGAAATTATAGGGATAGAACATGAAGGATTGGTTGTAGATTGAAGATCTTTTTGAGGTTCTAGAGTGATTTGTTCGGAAGATGGTTGAGTTAAATGTATAGGTGTAGTTGATGGGGTAGATGATGTTATGTGTGTGTGTTTCACACGTTTAGATGAAAAATAAGAACTAGGATGTGTGGATGACAGAGCGGGGCAAAATTGCACTCCAACGGGTTCTCCCAAAGCACACATATCAAAGGGTCTAGGGTCACCATGGATAGTGACCAACTGATTTTTAAATTCAAATTTAACACATTGGTGTAAAGTTGATGGGACCGCTCGCATCGCATTGATCCAAGGGCGACCCAAAAGTATATTGTACGATGCTGGGCAATGTACAATAAACACGGTTGTATCTAGGGTTCTAGGACCAACTTGCAAGGGGATGGTAATAACTCCACATGTTTCTTGTGTTTCGTCATTGAAAGCTTTGATAATCATGTCAGTTTTCTTCATTTCATCACTTCTAAAGCCAAATCGTTGGTAGAAGTCAAAAGTGCAAATGTTTAGAGATGAGCCATTATCAATCAGGACTCGTTTGACAACTACATCTCCAATTAGAGCAGTAATATATAAGGGATTATCCTTATGTAAACTGTGTTGTGGGATATCTTTATCCCGAAAGTCAATACAATCAACCTCTCGAGTGATGATAGTATTGGCCATGGCTTCAGGTTGAATGTTTTGAGGTACCATCATTTGGCTTAATGTAAGCATCAACTCATCCCTATGGGTAGGAGAAGATCTTAATAAATCCAAAAGGGAAATCATGGCTGTAGTATTGGATAATTGCTCATTAATATTGTAAGGGGGTTTAGGTTGAACATTAGAAGCATGATTCCCTTTATTGGGATTTTTCAAAACAAATGGAGCTGATCCATCATTCTGGTTTGGTTCTTGTTGAGAATTTTGAGCCTGTTGTCGGGTAACGACTCCGATGGTACCTACAATGTTATAGTGAGGACGCTGAACTGGTCTCGGTTGAGCGTTTATGGCTTGTTCATTTGAGAGGAATTGATTAGAAGAGGGTCGAGTAGTAACTCTTCTAGGAAATGGTTCTTCTGGAACCATAGCATCTGTGATGGGTTGAATAGGATCTGATTCATTTTCAGAACTATTCGATTGGTTTGAAGTGATGTCTATTTCACTTTCAGTATCTGATTCTATATCACTAGAATCTGAAGTTTGAAAATTATGTAGGGGCCTAGTCATGACCAGGGATAAGGTTGTGTCAAATATTTGAGGATCATGATTAAGTAATTGTCCACTAATAGTTCCTACATATCGGGTAGGAGGAGGAACATTATGATGTTCGATTTGATTGGCCACCTCTTTACCATGTCTTGGTAAAGGGTGTTGAAATATGTCTAATGATTGATTAGCATTTTGATTTTGATTTTGGGTAATGTTCTTTTGAGGATTATTAGGAGCGTTTTGTTTAGGTTGGAAGGCTTGCACCTCCATTTCATTATTATCAATCAGATCCTCGTATTTTATGTTTCAACCTTTTACAAGCGTTGGTAGAGTGTCCAGGTCCTCTATGGAAATCACAGTGTAAGTCAACTCTGTATCCGGGTATAGTTGGATCAGGTTCCCGGATAGTTGGTAATTGGATCAAACCTCTTTCGAGTAATTGAGGTAAAATAGTTGATAAGGGTTGATTTAATCTAGTAAATTCTCGAGGAGGCTTATCAGGCGGTTTCAATATAAATTTTTTTGTTGTCTTCGTTGCATTGATATTAGCAACATTTATGTTGTCAGTGACTCCATCACCAACAACTTGTTTGTTTTTATATTGATTTCTGGATGTTTTCTCATCATCCTTCTTCCTAAGTTGGCCTCTCCTAATGAGGGCATCTTCTACTCTTCGAGCTAAATCTATAGCTTGATCGAAGGTAGTTAAAGTAGCAGTTGATAGCTCATAAGATATTTGTTCTTGTAAATTATTGATAAAAATGTCCAACATTTCCCTATAAGGTAGCACAAAGTGTAGTTTTCCTGTCAACTGCCTCCATCTAGCTAAGAAATCAGCAAAACATTCATCTTTGTCTTGTTTTAAGTTGTATAAATCTTTAATGGTTACATGCCTCTCGATGTAGGCACTAAATTGATGGACAAAAGATTCAGTTGTTTCTTCAAAGTTTCTCAAAGAATGAGTGGGCAATTGATAGTACCACTCTAATGCCATTCCACCTAAACTTTTTGGGAACATTTTTAGTAATAGCAAGTCATCATGTGATATATCATGACATGCTATCCTAAACATGCGAAGATGCTCTATGGGATCTTCGGTTCCTTTATATATAGGCAGGATGGGCATAGGAAAATTCTTAGGGTACGGTTGTGCTACAACCATGGGATCCAAAGGTTGACTACATATCTCTCGATAATTGTACGAGGGACGGTAGGGATCTATCTGGTCCATACATGAAGCTAACTGTTTCACCATGGCTTCCAGATTGCTAGTTTGCCCACCATATTGGTTCAGTAGGGCATTGATATGGGATTTGTGAGCATATGATGGGGGGACATGAAGATTAGATGCTATGTTGCTATTGTGTAAATTGTTGGTAGGAAAGGTGTTATGAAGGAATTTTGAAGTTGTATTATGTTGTATTCCAGATTGTTGAAAATTGGTATTTGGCTTCGTTTTAGGTTTTTGTTTACTTGAAGCATATTGATCAATAGTTTGGCGAAGTAAAGCAGTGAAGGAAGTTTTCTTTTGTGTGGGAATGATTTTAGGTTGAATAACAGGTTCCTTAGGAGGTTGGGTAACCTATTTTTTTGACATGTTCTGAATCATAGTGACCATATCTCTATTGGATGGTCCAGCCTTATCACTTTCTTGATCAATGAAAGACAAGGGATTAGTGTGCACATCAAACATATGTTCCATGGCTGCTTGAGTGTCACTAATTTGCCCTTTATCAATACGAACTGCCACATTAAGAGCGTCAATGTTATCATTGAGAAATTTCTAGAAATGATCTACGTTGTCAAAAGCAATAGTTCCATCTGGAGCTACTCTAGGGGATGAGGGTCCATCCTCTTTAACACTTTCTTCTTGTTCATTGTCTTCACCTAGGTCATCTTCTGGTTGATCTAGAGTTTTTCCTTCCGGAATTGGATCTTCAGGAAGGACATTTGGGTTTCCAGTTTTATCTCCTAACCAATCTTCTTCTTCTCCTACAGTTTCTTTACCATTCCTAAGTTTTGGCATTGTGCTTAATTTTGATTTCAGCAAATATATATATATATATATATATATATATATATATATATATATATATATATATATGCAACAAGCTTAAGAGGTATATATTAATTATATACCTACTACAATATTTAAAATGAAAGGTCTTGAGTTTTTGTTATGTTTTTTTAGTTTTTTCTTGTTTTTGTAATAATATTGTAAAGATAACAAACAACACAATAAATGCAATAAATAAGACTGAAAGTAATGATCTAGTTTTCTATAAACAATTTATAAATATCATTAATGGGCTCGAGTTCTTCAGGAGTCATGAAGTGTTCTTCTTCAAATTGAAAATTTTCTTTCAAAAATTTAATGAAAAGGGCTATAGTGATATTATCTATCTCAGATTTTGGTTGATAGAAGTAAAGCTCGTGGCAATACTCTCGATATAACATAGCTCGAGGAACTCTATTCCATATTTCCCTATCCGTAAGAACAACCTCTTGGTCTTCTACATGACCTAGGAACTGGTGTACAATGGTCGTGTTCTCGAGGTATTCCTCGAAGGTGAACAATTCTGAAGACACAAGAGCTCTCCTATAAGCTAACCATCTATGACAGGCTCTCTGAAGTTCATGATAAAAGACGAGTTGATGAGGATCCAGGATTCTATCTAGGACAAGCCTCTTGATTTGTTTAAGTTTTGTTGACCTAGATGAAATGACACTAAGTCTTCTATCAAGTTCATCCCACAAAAGTTGATTTCTATCTGTTTTAGGCACACTAAGCACAGAATTGATTTCTATGGCTGCCAATTGGTTTTCAACATTTATAGTAACTGCTAATATTTTCTTAGGAGCTACCATCTAAACATGATATTAAATTTAAATGATCTGAAATGCATCTATGTTTTAGTTGTTTTATTTTTTTTGTTTTGTTTTCAAAAGGTTTACAATGCATTCACGTCGGGTTCACCAAAATGTATCGCTCCAAATTTTTCACACCCTTACCTTCAGGCTATAGGATCCGTGCCCGGAAGGGGGATGTGAAAAGGATGGCGTGGTACCTCGGACTGAGAGGCCTTGCGAAGGTCCCGCCTCTCGAGGGAGGTGTATTATGGTGATTTTTCGATGGATGGTGGGTTCACCAGGAAACATTTAATGGCAGTTTCCATGCCTAGGTTGGGAATGTGTTTGATGTGTTCAGTTTTAGCCTTAAGCATTCAAGTCCTAGGTTTGGCCAAAATGCGTCTAAGCTATTCTATATGAAGATGCAGATTAAATGAATACAAAAAATAGAATTAAGACAAAAAATAAAGAAATTAAGGAATATTAAAAGAAAATACCTGATCCGGATGTCTGATGAAGATTATGATTCTTGAAGCAGTCAGGATCGCCTCTGATTTGATAGGATCGTATACGATCAGACAAGATCATCTGAGATCTGACGAATTCGTCAAATGAATTCATCAGAGACCTACAAATAGAGAAATAGGTGCAAAACATAGAAAATACAACTATGCTAACATAGGGGAACAGTGTAAATTGATAGTAACAATATCAAACTGAAACTTATAAATAGAAACATGAATGCATTATGCTAATTTAATCATAATTATGACTTAATTATGCATTTGATCTAGATGGGTGAACTCCAAAATGCAAGATAGCATAAAATAATGAATAAACTAGCTAATTACAGCATAAAACAATAGATTGAAAGATGAAGAAATGCAAACTTAGGGCACTGATTGCCTCAATGTTGATTGTAGTCGAAATCGTCTCGCATTGGTACGAAATCATCTCTGATTCGATAGGATCGCCTCCGATCTGAACAGGATCGTCTGCGACGATGTAAGCTTGCTTCGGCTAAAAAACACTAAGGTACCTGCAACAAAAATTGGATAGAACTCATGCAAATAACAATTTGGGATGTCTTAGTGCATATGAAGTCGAGTTACAGGGAATTTCAGCCAGGGGGTGCTAAGGGGAGGGCTTAGGATTAAATAGACTTAGGAGGGAGGTTAGGAGGTTGGAGATCATCCCTATTTGGGAGATCTCCAACGGGGGAGGGTCTCTAATGGCACAGACATGCTTCTGCCTGGATTAGAGACCCGTTGGAATAGAAGCTAATTGTGAAAAATCAATTTTGGGACAAGATCGTCTGGACGTCCTAGCCCAGACGAAATCGTTCGATCTGAGGCGATATCGTCTGATCGGCGATGATATCGTCAAACGGTCAAAACAAACTCTAAAAATGGCATGAGAAAGGAGGAAACGGATTACACGACGGTTAACGGGCGATTTGGGAGGTTAAAATTTGAATTTAAATTATTTACTAGAGTAAATGTAATTGTTAAGATTTCACTGCGCCAATTTTAGGGTGCTACAAGTACATTGGAGTGATATCGCACACAACTGTATCCACAAAAGAGGGACTAAAAGCAAAATTCATATTGCATGTGTGTGTGATGTCTGATGAAATACCATTATCCTTACACCCTAAAGGATATAGATGAGGATGGGGATTCATTGGCAACTTTAGTTTATCAACAATGAACCTCACAATTAGATTCTTCTACGAGCCGCTATTGATGATACAATCAACTATAAAAAAATCATTGAGGTGAACCGTGGTGACAAACAAGTTCTCACAGTTCCCTTTTGAAGTGTTCATGAGGGTTAATTTGTTTAACCCAGTCAATTCCTTATATGTATTTCTTTCTCCTGTAGCCTCAATGGGACCTTATTGAGGATCCTCATTTGAAGGCTTTACAACAAGGGACTTCTTTTTCAAATTCTTCAACTTAAAACATTGATGTTTTTGATGACCCTTCTTCTTACAATAAGTACATTCCATAGGAGTTTTGGAAGATTTTTGAGAAGAATAAGAGGAAGAGGAAGAAGAAGTGGGAGAAGGAGAAGAGGGAGAAAAATAAGAAGACTTAGCCACCTTGGATTGTTGTTGTGAAGCCTTCGGATTTCCTCCTAATGATGAAGAGTGAGTCCCATGTGATGACTCATGCAATTCCTCCTTCGTAAGAATGGCTTGATTGAAATCCATATCAATGCTTACAATTGTCTTGTACTTCAACTTGTGATAAAGTGGCTCCTGCAATCCACTTTTGAATTTGGTCACAATTTGAATGGTGAAATCCTGCATTGAATTCAAAATTCTCAACTTGTTAAATTGCAACACATAATCATGAACACTCATGTGAGCGGTTTGTTGAATATGGAGCCATTTGATTTCAAGATATTCGACATAGTTTGAAGGGTAAAACATACTCTTAAAAATATGTATCATTATTTTGCATCCTTTGACGATCAGTGAGAAGGATTTTAGCAAGGCCTGATAGCTTAAGTTTGGCAAAAGCAACTTTTTGGGCCTTCTCCAATTTGGTGTACTTGAACCAACTATCCATGTCCAAGATCCAATTGTTGAGAACTTTAGGATCTCATGAACCATCATAGATGGAAACATCACAATGGGGTTGTATATCTTGATTTATGACTTTATCGACCAAAGCACTCACAAGTTGGGTGAGTTGAGCCATTTTGTCGACTAATTCGGTAGCCATTTGGGATCGAGTGTGCGCCAGCAAGAGTGACTATAAATTTACAAAATTGAATTCACTTTGAAAAGTAATTGTAAAAGAAATACAATATGGTTAAAATAAGGTGGCAATGAACATATGCTCGCCTAAATGCCCTTTAGAATAAATGACCAAAAGGTATATCATTTTTTTTAACGTGAATAATGTTGAGTACCTAGGTCAAATGAAATTACCACATATATAACATTAACCACAAGGTGTGAGTGCAAATAAAATGAGGTAACTAATTCACATGGAAATTCCAGCAAGATAGTCATCCCGATGTACTAGTTGGCCAAAACAATGCTCAAGACGTTCGACACGTCACACCAAAATCAGTGACATGTTCCATCCTGAACACTATCATTCTAAAATGGGACAAGGCAACTGGTGGCTATGTTTTTAGATAGAAATTGCCCAACCGGTATCACATGGTTGTTAAAGTAGAAAACACCATCGATAGGGAATCAATGTTGGTCAAAATCAACTACAAATGCATCGATAAAAGATATTTTGATCATTGTGTCGATGAATCGGATTGGAAAAACAACAAATCGACATGAATTTAGTGAATGTTTTCAATGAGTCTGCACTACCCAAAAAACATGTCGATGCTCGATGTTTACCTGTAATCCCATCACAAACTAGAATGTTGTTTGCCTAACATACATGATTTAGCTTCACATTAGTGTCTGTGATGTCTAACAGGCGTGGATGCTAATCCATGTTGAAAATCATAGGGAATTCTCCCAAGTTGTCAGAGCAATGATAGAAATTCCCTCTCCTTTTGGCTGCATCATAGAATTTAGTGCTTAATCTCTCCACAAATATAAAATCAATTATTTTGTGCTAATTAAATGACCATACAATAAATTCTTGTTCTGGAAGAACAAGTCTACAGATCTATTTGAAGTGGTGGTCATCGATGATGGGGACCACAAGGTTGTTTTATCTACAACATCATCATAGGTGAATAAGGTGGATAAAAATAGTAGCGTTAGAATTCAAAAATAGAACACAACAGGTTTATTAGAACAATATGCTTTACAGACAAAGCCAAATCTGATTTGTGTCTACGCTCAACGAGAAACAACAACCCAGCTTCTAATTCATGCAAAGATGTTAGATTTACAATGTGTTTTGAGTTTTTCTGAATTGCAGCATGGAGCGATGTCAGAACTATTATCTTTCATCGATGAGATGCATAAAAATGCAGTAGAGTTGTCCTTGTGCTATAATTGCCTTCATAAGATGCAGATCTACGTTCTTCGATGCAAGTTGCATCAGCAGTGTGCAAAGATTTGTCGAGTGACCCTTGCAAATGAGATCTCCAATGCTTAAAACCTTTTCATGGATGGACAAGCACAAAGTAGAATAGATCATGTAGGACAAAAAAAAAGATAGAATTTCATTACAGCCCCTTTTCCAATGGCTTTATTGGAAGTCAAAATAGCGACCTCCTGTTTCTGGTCTGCTTGGCGCTAAGAGCCAAAATAGAATGTAGGCACATAAGGAAAAAGGTGGCAAAAGGTTTTGCAGCAAATATAGTCAACAAGAAATTGTGCAGCAATTTTTTGACAAAAATTACTATGTAAAATAGAAATTATGCAGTAAAAGAAAAGAGAGCTTAAAAAAAAAGAATAAAATTTGGTCAAAAATAAGCCAAACAAAAAATATGGAGATAAAAAATTACCCAAAACCTCCAAAATTCTCCTGCTCTAATACCAAACTGATGTGGCTAAATGAAGCTAATATCATATTAACATGCAAAGTATAAATAAGTACAAAGTTTAAACAAACTCACCGAGGAAGAATGTGCAAATCCAAGGAGTTAGTAACAAAGACTAATCCTAAAATACAAAGGATAAGGAAAGCCTAAGAATGGTATGAAGAAAATACCACATGGCCTATGACCTAACTAACATGAGCGATAAATCACACTCATGTGGACAAGCCTTATTACAACAAAGACTAAGTCCTAAAGGCTAACCTAAGGCAAGAAAAATAAAAATTAAGCCCCATCAAAGTCAGAATCAAGCAATGAGTCATCCAATGATGAAGAAAATAATTATGGTAGAAGGAATAAGGATTCAAGAACATTTAAAGATACAAAATCTGTTAGATATTTCAATTGTGGAAAGGATGGTCACTATGCAACTGATTTTAAAGAAGCTAAAAATACCAATGATGAAGAAAAATAGGATCACAGGAACAGGGAATCAGAAATATAAAGGTACCAAAAGAAAGGCAAGGATGGACAAAGCAAACAAGGGAAGAAGTTCTTCCAAAGACAAAAGAGGAGCTACTATGCAGACAAGGTAAGTAAGTACTCAAGTGATAGTGATGCTAGTTTTTCAGATAATGATAGATATGAAGTCCTATTTATGATTGAAGAAAAGGAAGAAGTCAAGAAAAGGTCACCAATAATTATCAAGTGTTTTAGATGTGGTAACTTTTGACATCTTGAAGATAATTATACAAGGAATGGTTATAGTTTCAGTGATGATGAATATGAGGATGCACTTGAAGGACCAAAATAAAATATTCTAATGGCACTAGAAGAAGAAGAAGGTGATCCTATAGAAGACAAGTCAAAAGAAAATGAATATATAGACAAAGGTAAACAAATAGAGGAAGAATAAAAAAAATAAGGGTATGATCTTAAGGTAGAACTTATTTATGCTCTTGAAATAGTAAATAAAGTAAGAAAGCAAAACTCTAAACTTGAGTTTTAGTTTCAAGAATGCGATGAAGAGAGAAGAAAGCTTATAGAGGATCTAAACAATTCAATGACTAAGATAAAGAAGTTCAAGGATAAGTTAGAAGTAAAGGTATTATAATGTGAAAGGTTAGAACAAGAAGTAGCTCTACTAAGGGAAGATTTAGAAAAATCCAAGAGTAAGCTACACAAGTTTGGAAAGAGTTCAAAGATTATGGATAAGATGATCAAGGTACAAAGAAGGTCAACAAACAAAACAGGTCTTGGTTTTGAACAAGATCAAGAGAAATAAGAAGAAAAGTCAACCTCAAGTTTTGAAGGAGAAGAAACTTTAGAAGAAGACAGTGTAAGATAAAGTGAGACATCTGAGGATGAGTTGGATAATAGAAATTTCAATAAGGAAAGGAACAATGCATAAATAGGAAATAGATGGAACATCAATCAGAATAGGTTAAGAGGGACTAAGAGACCAATGAGGTCAAGAGAAGGAAATTTCAATGGAAGATGTTTCTCATGTCACATGTTTGGACACATGGTTTCACAGTGTAGAACACATGGAAGACATGAAAATGGAAATTTTAGAAACATGCAGCTTTTCAATGTGTATTGCTACTTATGTAATCAGTTTGGTCACAAGGCAATGAATTGCAGGGTTCATGATAGAAAAGGATATGGTTTCACTAGGAGAAATCCTAAGATATTTGCACCTCCAAGGAATAATAATATTAAATGTTATAAGTGCAATAATGATGGACATACAAAAAAATGGTGTAGAGCAGATATTCCAGAATCAAGCATGAACAAGAACAGGAATAGGAATATGGGTATGAATAGGAATAGGAACAAGGAATATGGATATGAACATGAACAAGAACAAGAATAGTAACATGAACATGAATAGGAATGTGGATATGGATATAAATAGGAACAGGAATGTGGACATGGACAAGAATAGGTACAAAAATAGTCAAAGGAATCAAAAGGATCAGATGAGAAGAAAAGAGGATAAAGGAAAAGACCAATGCTTGCTAGGAGTAGAGATACTCACACCCCAGAATTAACCACCTAAAGAGGAGGTAGGGGAGGGGTAAGCTAAGAAACTCATTATTAGCCCCAAGCCCCAAAGGTAGCCCTTTTCCATTGATGTCAAAGGGGGATATATTTGAGTAAGGGGAAGAGATTTGGTTTAAGGAGAGAGCATTGAGTTAGGGGGAGCAGTTTCCAAGGGGAGAAAAATAGGAAAAAGGTCAAGATTTGGTAAAAAGAATTTGGGTTGCCATCAATGACAAAGGGGGAGATTGTTGGAAATTTTGAGTGATAAGTTGTCATTGATGTCAAGAGTAAGTGGTCATTGATGTCGAACTTACAACACCAGTCAGTGGCAGTTTTAGTTGGCAGTATTCGTTTCGATTTCAATTTGAAAACCCAGTTCAAGGAAGTCATATGAGGTCCAAAGTGCAAGAAAAATCCAATTATACAAAGGAAGTTTAAAATTAATTTTAAATTAATTTATTAGTTAATTTATTTAACTTATAAAGTTATTTAAATTAATTATTAATTAATTTAATTATTAATTATAAATTAATTTAATCTAAGGTTAAAAACCCTAAGGTGGGTTATTAAAAATAATATTCGAAATTAAAATTTGAATGTCATAGCGTCGACGTGAGGAGAAGTTTGAAAACGTGTATAAAAGGAGGAACCTTCACACCACCAAAAATTACCATGCCTTTGAAATTGAATGCGAGCTTTGTAATTTGCACTGCATCCAAGGAAGAGAGAAAGCGTGTGAAATTCATGAGAAAAGAGACGACGACGAAGGCATAAGAGGAAGGACTTTATCCTTCCTTCAAGTGGGCCTTTGTAGCCCATGCGGTGGGATCCCAAGTGCTAAGGCGCTTAGGAAAGAGGAGACGGTGGATCAAATATCACCAAATCCCCTTTTGGGGAAGAAAGAGGTATGCTTTGATAATTGGTCATCGAAAATTTTGGGGATATAGTTTGGGCATTTAAAAATTAATTTTACATATTTTTATTTGGTTCTATGGTTGCAAGGGAGTTATAAGGGTTTTGCAAAATTAAATTTTTAATATTATTTTCTCAAAGGTTTTGAAAGGGTTGTAAGGTGTTTGGTTGATATTTTATGGTGTTGGATATTATTTTAAGTTGGAGTTGATAAGGTGTATCAAAGAAATTATTTTTATGTATGTTATGATGAGTGTTATTTTTAAAAGGGATAAATAAGGCATAAATAGAGTTGTGATTATTTTGTGTCAAAGGGAATATTTTTGAGAAAGTATTGAAGTGATATTGTTGTGTTTAACCATTGAATTTGGAAAGAAGAAAATTGTGATTAAGATAGGTTTTTCCAAAGGCACTTTGACATCCAACAAAAGGTATGGGTATATTCTTCCTAGTGAGTGATTGTTGAAAATTGTGAATGAAAGGTTGGAGTGAAAAAGGATTGTTTGGTTTGCATTGTTGAGTGTTTTGAATTAATGTTTCAAGGTTTTATGGAATTAAGAGTTGTTGATAAATCCTCATTTTATAAGCATTTTTGTTAAAGTGTTTGAATTGAGTGAAGAACTTGAACTAGGGTTTGTAAAGAACATGAGTATCATTGTTATGTGAAGATTGTCTTATAAGCATTATTGTTGAAGTGAGTTGTTGAGTGAAGAAATTGAACTAGGGTTTGAGTATCATTGTTATGTGAGATTGGTTGATAAAGCATTGTTGGAAATATTTGAGTGAATATTCATATGCTTGGACTAGGGTTTGTGAGCAAGGATCATTCCATTGAGTAATTGGTTGAGTAGAGTTGGTTAAGCCTAGTCAAGTGAATGTGTGAAGTGATTTTTCAAGTTCTATGAAACAAATTATTCTATATTCTAATTGAGTTGAGAAAGTGATTGATATTCTTGTGAGTGTGAAGCATATTGAGTCTCTAACAATTCTCTTTATGTTTCTAAGAGAGTGATTGAAAGTGATTGAGTATTGAATGTGAAGCATATTGAGTCTCTAACAATTCTCTATATGTTTCTAAGAGAGTGATTGAAAGTGATTGAGCATTGTGATGAGTATAGAGCATATTGAGTCTCTAACATTTCTCTTTATGTTTCTATGAGATTGGACAAGTTCTAGTGTGGAATTTTTGAGCAGATTTGAGGTAAGTCTTTGAGAAGAATTGTGGATAGTTTTGGGTAAGTTTTTGTAGAAGCTTACAATACAGATTGAGAGCAGATTTGGATATGTTCTTGTAAAGAATTATTGAGTTTATTGGACAAGTTATAGAGAGGACTTGAGGACAGATTAGTGTGAGATTTTGTGGAATCTTAAAAGGTAGATTTGAGATAAGTATTTGAGAAGGCTTGTGAGCAAAGTTGATTGATTGATTTGTTCAAACCTTGAGTTAAGGTTTGGGGCATATCCAATAGAGTTGATTTGAGATTGATTCAAGCTTTGAGTTAAGGCTTGAGGATAGATATTAATGAAAAATTTGTGCTAGACCGAAGGACTAAGTTTAGTACAGATTTGAGGATAAATTTTGGTGCAAATTTAAAGACAGGTTTGTGCTTGACTAGAGACAAAGATTGAGGAAATATTTGTGCTAGACTAAAGGACTATGTTTAGTACATATTTGAGACAAATATTTGGAGGTGACAGAGTTGAGGATAGAGGTCTCCATCTAGATAATGTAGTACATGTATCTTCTATGGATAGAGTTCCATTTACTAAGGACAGTGGAGGCAGAGGTCTTCTAGAGGATCACCAACTAGAGCAGAGTTAGGATATTGGTGTCTCTTGTGGACAGGGATCCATAAACTTGATTAGGGGATTGGTGTCTCCTTTTGATAGAGGTCCATAAACATTGTAATAGGGAAAGGATTCCCAAGAGATTGATTGAGAAAATTTTAGTGAAATATTTTCTTCGTGGAGTAGCCCACATTGGGTGAACCATGTAAATTTGATGTCTCTATTGTGTGTGGTGATTTTTGCATTGATTTGATTACTTATATTGATATTGCTATCTATACATTGCATAATATTGATTGGAAAAGAGAAGTAAAAAGTGGTCTTATACTTTTCACCCCCTCTCAGTATAAGCTTGTGTTCTTCAAGAGGGTTGTTCATTCCAACTGAGGTGGCAGGAGTGCCTTTTCCCCATAAACCAACTCATAAGGTGATTTTCTAGTGGCTCTTTTTATTGATAGCCTATCTACCCACAAGGCGTACTTCAATTCACTATCCCAACCTCTTTTATTCTTTCCAAGTGATCTCTTGATTCGGGTGATTATGTTCTTATTTGAAGACTCGGCCAGTCCATTCCCCTGAGGATAATAATTTTTTGAGTGGGCAAGCTCTATACTGTATTGGGCATAGAAGTCAACCATCTCAAAAGAGGTGAAATATTTAGCATTGTCTGTAACAAGTTTCCTGGGCACCCCGAATCGGGTTAATATGCTTTCTTCCAAGAAATTGATGACAGCTGATGTTGTTGACCTTCTGAGAGGAGCTGCCTCAACCCATTTGGTAAGGTAATCTATGGTTGTGATTATCCATTTATGGCCCCCTAAATAATTCGGGTTGATCTCCCCTATCAGATCTATTCCCCACTGAGAGAATGGAGTTTCAATGATCACGGGCTTTAGTGGCATTGTGGGCAGGTTTTTCTTGCTAGTAAAAACTTGACAGTTGTAACATTTTCTGATAAATTGATACACATCCTTGAACATTGATGGCCAATAATAACCTACCCTCATAATAGTGTTGGCTGTTGCTTTTGGAGCGAAATGACCACCACAAAATCCTGTGTGAAATTCTTCGATGATTTTGGGGACTTCCTTTTCTGTCACACACAAAAGTAACACTCCACTTGGGTGTCTCCAATAAAGTTGATCTTCTTGGAGGTGATACTTCTGAGCTTGTTGTTTAATACTTCTCATCCTATTAATAGATTTTTTAGGTAAAAAGGATAGGGTCTTCAAATAAAATAGGATATCCTTATACCATTCAGATTCCCTATGCTCAGGATGCTCAATCTATTGTACCCCTTGTACTAAAATGGTATTATCCATATCCTCTTCTCCTCTATAGGCCATGTATTTTTCCAACCCTTGACCTTTAATTATTTTGATTACTTTAAACTCAATGTCATACTAAAGCAGCTTCACCATCCATCTTGTTGAACTTCCTATGGGTTCGGGTTGGGTGAGGACATCTTTTATGGCTATGTAAGGAATATAGGCAATCACTTTACTAGAGCCAAAGATACTTTTAAAATGCTCCAAAGCTTGAATAAGAGCAAAGGCTTGCTTTTCTATTGGCTTATACTTTAGTTGGGCCCCCTTCATTCCCAAACTCATGAATGCTATGGGTTTTTCATTCCCTTCTTCATCCTTCTAGGATAGCACTACGACTATTGTGTGCTCTGAAGCAAAAGAGTATAGGTTAAAATTCTTTGAATGATCTGGGTAGGTTAGCACAGGTGTAGTGGTAATGGCCTCTTTGATTCATTGGAAGGCTTTGATATTATCTTCATCCCATTTTATCTTTGCATCCTTCTTTATCATGTCATTAACAGGTTTAGCAATTTTGGAAAAATTTGGGATAAATCTCCTGATGAAGTTTATCTTGCCGAAGAAGGACCTGACTCCTTTGAGGCTCTTGGGGGTGGTATTTTTGTGATAGCCTCTATCCTTTTTGGATCAATGCTTATCCCTTCCTTGGAGACCACATGTCCTAGCAGCTTGCCATGGGTGGCTCCGAATAGACACTTCTTTGGGTTTAAGGATATCCCATACTCTTTGCACCTTTCAAAAACTTGAGATAAGTGAGAGAAGTGATCTGCAGGATTCTTTGAGAAGACTGTGATGTCATCTAGATACACCACTACAATTTTAAACATTAGCCCTTTGAAAGTGAAGTCCATAGCCCTCTGAAAAGTGGCTCCAACATTCATTAACCCGAATGGCATTCTTTGGTATTCGAAGGTTCCCCATGGTGTGGTAAATGCAGTTTTGAATCGGTCTTCTGGATTGACCAAAATCTGATTGTATCCTGAGAAGTCATCTAATAGGGAGATCCTGGATGACCCTACAACTACCTGCAAAAGTTATTCCATATTGGGGAGGGGGTAGTTGTCTTTGAGGGAACTCTTATTCAAGTTCCTAAAATCTACACATAGCCTTATTTCTCCATTATTTTTCCTTACGGGCACCAGGTTTGCTATCCAGGAAGAGAACCTCACCTTTTTTATTATTTTTGCATTTAGCAATTTTTGGACCTCTTTTTGCATGACAGGATGTAGAGTAGGATTGAATTTTCTTTGTTTCTATCTAAAAGGTTTGGCATCCTCCCTCAAAGGAATAACATGGGTCATGACCTCAGTATTGAATGTCCTTAAGTCATCATAGCTCCAAGAAAAACTATCCCTATTCTTCCTCAGGTACTGGATGTACTATTTCTTTTCCTTTGTTGATAATGCCTTGTCTATCCTAACCATTTTTGGTTCCCTAGGTGTCCCAACATTAACTTCTTCACCTTTTGATTCATGAGGAGCAGTCCTATGGGCCTTATCAAAATCATCAAAAAGAGATTCTAAAGATACCAAACCCCTAGGGATCTTATTGGTTTTTAGTTGTATTACCTCTGTTGGACTCCCTATGATATGCTGCAATTTTTCCTCATCTTCTTCATCACAAATTACCCTAGCAAAGTGATTCTGCATAGCCATAAAGTCCTTGATATCAATGTCATCTTGGAAGACCTGTAAGTAAACCACATTATCGAGGATAGAAGGATGATACACAGATATGGTGGGGAACCTATCCATGTATTATGTATCTATCTCAGGACTATCTACCCTAGAAGCATTTACAACCAGTAAATTAGCAACATGGTTCTTTTCTCTAGGTATATGAGATATGTTGAAGGCCAAGAACTTACTAATTTCATCTAACACATCATGCTTGTATTGTTTCAGTCTGGGGTGCTTAGTTTGATATTTCCCTTTTATCTATTGGATAATTAGTTTGACATCTCCATAGATAGTGAGGTAGTTTATACCTAGTTCTTTGGCTTTCCTAAGTCCTAGTAGAAGTGCCTCATATTCTACCACATTATTTGTGCAAGGAAATTCTAATCGGTAGGGCACACCCAGATAATTTCCTTTTATGTCTATCAAATTAATTCTAGCTCCAGCCCCTATTTGTGATTTTACCCCATCAAATGTCATTGTCCATATTTCAGTGGTTAGGACTCTATCTGACTCAGCATCCACTACTACTTTTACCTTGGGATCCATCCCATCTACATTAGGCACTTCCTTGAGGAATGGAGTATGCCAGATAGAATAAACACCTAACTCCTTCTCTTCAACAGAGCTAACTAAATTGATAGTGGTGTTATCAGGCCTCATCAGTTCGATTGAACATTTATTGAATGGTTCTCTCCTCAGGGTGGCTTATTCTTTGGATGAAATGGGGATGGTGGTGTATGACCAGTCTAACTGGATTGACCCACCCAATTGTTCTACCCAATGTTTGGAGAGTAGTAGAGAGAAAAATGGGTCGACATCTACCACAGCCACATCCATTACAATCCCCTTCTTTGGATATTGATCTAAAAATACCAAGAGGCCTATAATTATCCCTACACAAGGTACCTACCTATTGTCCATGATAGAAATGGGAGGGGAGTCCTTTGTACATATCAATCCCAATTGATCAGCCACCTATTTTGGCATAATATTATGAGATGCCCCGCTATCAAGCATGCAGTTGTGTATCACATAGCGGTCACCATACCCAGACGTATAGCGAAGGGATATATAAAAATGCCTTACTGAGGTGGGGCTTCTGCCAGGTGGATTAGAAGTTGAAGCAATGAGGACCTGACCCTCCCCTTGTTCAGTTAACCCGAAGGCCCTACAAATTTGATCCCTATATTTAGGTACTATCATCAATTCCCCAAAGGTTATATTTATTTTCTATTTTTCTAGTTCCATTCCTATGTCAAATTCAGATTTTTTATTTTTTGACCCACTATTGACTGGTTCAGATCTTTCGAGAGGGGGTGCTGATGGCTATCATTCAGTTTCTTTACATTGGCATGCTCCTTATCCTCAATTATATTTTTCTTATCAGTCCTATCAGGTATGGTCCTGCTACGTAGCCTAGTAGCATGGACTCTTTCCAAAGTTTCAACCTCTTCAACTATGGGGATTAGTTTACCTTGCTTTATTTGTTCAAAGTGGTTATTTGGGGGCCTCTTTAAAATCTTCACATCATCAAGGGTGAAGGTCGTAGGTCTATTATTAGGAATGGAAGGTTGGATTGGTTCTTCTTGATCTGGTGGTGTTTTAATGGTCTCATCCCAAGTCCAATAGGTATTTACTTTGATTTCATCTTCTGATTCCTCCTCGAGGTCGACACCTGAATGGAGACTGAGGTATACACCACAATCGGCTAGATTGTGGGGAGCATCACATGTTGGACAGAAGAAAGGGAAATTAGAGGCTACATTGATAGAGGTCATGGGGTTTGGGATAGCATCCTAATCTTTCTGGACTTCTTTCCTTTTCCAATTATTATTTGAATTTCTACCCCCCTCATTATTCCAGTTTCTATTGAAATTTCTCCTAAAAGGGGGTCTACCTTCATTCTGATGTTGTGAGGGTTCTCCACTATCAACTTTATCTCTTTCAATTTTAGACAATCGATTATTCATAGACTGAAACATTTTTGTTAACTGTGATGACAATTTTTCAATTGGATCAGGCTCTGATTTTTTTAAGATGCCAAAACCTACCTTCTTAGGTTTTCTCTCGACCTGGCTTGGGCTAGGGTCTACTGAGGTAGGCTTCATCTTCCCACTATCTATCATATCCCTTTCTATTACTATTGCTCTTTCCATACAAGCATCAATGGTAAGTGTGGGTTGTTGTCTGAGTTCATAGTTGAAGTCACCAGGGAAGGCATTCTTGTAGAAACATATGGACTGGTGATCATTAGGCCTTAAAGCCATAGGGATTCGATTTCTCAGCTTGGTGAACCACCTATTAAAATCATCTACAGTTTCATTGTCTTTATTTTTCATGGTTACCAACTCAGTCAACAGAGACTGTTCATTCTTTTTCTCCTCATATTTTTTGAGAAATGTAGTTTCTAAATCCTGGAAAGTGCCGATAGTATCTATTGCTAGGCTATTAAACCATTCTATGGCATCCTTTTCCAAGGGTTTGAAGGAATAATCTGAGGACAACATCCTCATGCTCCACCTCTAGGCTATCCATAGCATATAAAAAATCTTTAATATGGTCTTCACCGATCATAGTATTATCCCCCAGGAACTTGGGCAAGTACTTGTGGGCTTTTGGGGGTAATGGGTTTAGGGCGAGTGGTAATATAAAAGGCCTATATCTATTAATTCACCAATTATTTAGAGGTGGATTAGCCATTGGTGTGATTGGGCCCCTCGAGATAGGAGGTACAGTGGGTGGGATAGTACTTGATAGGTGAGAACTTTTAGGAATAAAAATAGTATTGTTACTACCCTGATTACTAGAAGGAACAGAAATCAAAGCTTTCTTTTTGCTTTTATGTGTTCTAAAAAGTACCTATGGATTTGGAAGTTTGGGATAGAGCTCTTCCCAACTACTTCTCATGTCCACCATATCAGCTCCTCATTGATATTGGTTCTAAGTTCTTCAGAGTCGCCAACACGGTGTGCAAAAGTATGAGGGGCTCTTCTGGCCAAGATTGCTCAACCCAAATATTTTAAATCTCATAGCACCAAAGATAGTGGCATAGGAATATATCAAGGGGAGTAAGATAACAAAAATATTTAAAGGATCCTCCCCGAAAATGATACCAAAAACTATTGTGGGGATTTCCTGCTTACCTCCTTAAGCTTTGTCATGTCACAGGAATCCCAAAAATCACAATGAGTATTGTAGACTCTGGTGGATCTACCTCTTTGACCTAGGAATAGATTATCAGAATGACTCTAGATAGACCAGGTCAGGTAAGGAAACCCCAGACAATGGGTTCATATATTTACCATTTTAATGCAATCACCCATGTATTACCAGATTAAATGATATTGTATTATTTTGATTATTTGTGACCAAACCAAGCATTGTTAGAACACATCAAGACCAGACCGATGCCATGTCCATTGGGTAGTCATAGCAGATTTATATTTAATGACTCAAAAAATAAAAGGAAAGGAGAACTAGTTCATTTTCATTCATTCAAATAATGTAATCAATAAAAATGATTTAACTAGAGACAAAAGACATCATTCATACATTCAGATTGTTGTAATACATAAATGAGCAAGACACATAAACCAAACACACAAAGGAAGCCAAGAATAGAGTTGGAGTTTCTATTAATATGAAATGATTTACATATGAGACCGATAGAATGCTCGGCTCTTATATGATAGTGATTACAATAAAACCCTAGTTTGAATGTCGTAACATGGGGTTACTTCTCTCCATCCTGATGGTAGTGATGTAAGAGCCTCCAACTCTAGCTCATCCATAGGAAATGATCTCGATAGACAAAGCATCCTGGGTAGTTCCTGGATAAATGGCAGAAGAAAATATGGTGTAAGAGACACAGGGATCGACACAGAAAAGGAAATACGACTAACACTTAAAACATAGCTATACCTGGACTTAGGCTTCTCTCTCAGAGGTTTGATAAAAACTCTACTATTGCAGTGGTCTCCCTTATATAGTATTGGTTGCTCGAGTGGGGCTATAACCGTTTCCTCCAGCTGGCCCGATATCGCTCCCTCCAAAAGCAGGATGTAATCAAAAATGGGCATGTAGCCCATGTCTTTCTGTCTAAGTAGATGGTGGTTGAGGTTATGCACTATCTCTCCCGCTATCCTAGGTAGGTGGTTGTGCTACACTCGGCTCGTGTGCTCTCCCTGGTGAGTTGGGCCCCACTTCTTCCCTTTCGAGGTCCTGTAGACTTTGGTCAATGTAGCCCCATGCTTCATCGTGGAAGGTTAAGGTGAATATTAATAGGTTGAGATCCTGTGTGACTTTGTTCACCCTTTCTTTGGCCCATTCCATGGTATTTTTGGTGAAGACACATAAGCGATCCACCATTTGCACCAAAGTTGTAAAATGCTTTGATAATTTTCCATCTGGACCAAAGTCAAAGTTTTGTATTTTATTGAGCACAAACTCCTTGATGTCAGGAGTTTGGATGAATTCATTTAGTGTGAACCCATAATCATTTAGTTCATCCTCAACCTCCTGCTCGGCGTTGACAACTTCCTGGTCCCAGAGGAGCCAATTGGATCTGTTCTACAGATACACAAAAACTTTAGAGTATTCCTCTACAAAGAAATAGATAGTTCCATCTCCCAATGTAACTGCTCCTCCACTGATTTCCACGTAGCTTTACCTAAACCTTTTGTATATAGGGAATATTGCATTTACTCTTTGATCTACTTGTTGCAATCATTCATGTAGGAGGCCAATAGTGTGCCTGGTGGCATAGATGTCATAAAATATGGATGCAAGATCCTCCATCTTCTCTAGTATCTTCTCTTTCATCTCCTATTTAAATTCTTCAATAGACCCAAAGTGGTCACTGGCCTATGCTACAATGGCCTGGGAGGGAGCTGGCATCTACTTCAATTGATCGACCTCGACCTGAAGCTGTTGCACTTTAAGTTGTAGTTGTCCCACCTCCGTAGCCTTGGTCTTTAAAACTTCCATCTCTTTTTCCACTACTGCTACCACCTATACTTGAGAGGCTACGTGGGACTTCATCATGTCTATCGGACTAGCCTCTACCCTTATTATACCTTTATCGATATCAATGGTGGCTTCCTTCAGGCTCGATGGTAGAGGGATGTCAAATGTAGCGGTGGACACGTCACATATTTCCTGCCTAGCTATCCCCTAGGGCCTGCTTACTCCTTTACTGGGGGATATTTGCTCCTCCATATCTTGTATTTGATCTTCTTCATCTATAGTGAACTGGAGCGTGTCCCTCACCCTTGCCAGTGTGATATTTTTAGTGTCCATGGTAGAAGACTCAGCTCTAGCTTTCTTCCTGGTGGGGGACAGTGAGGGACTTCTTTCTTGGACTTCATACTCCCTGAGCACATTGGATAATCCCCTCCCATCTATTGTATTTTCTTCAGATCCTTGGGGGAATGGGATGTTCTTCTTGGTTGATCACCAAGGTGGTGGTGAATTGTTAGTCTTACAATGGCATTGAGAGGGGTGGGGTAAATCAGTGTGGTACTTTAAGCTTAACTTCATAGAACTTAAAATTGAAATAATGAAACCTTAAAACTAGATAAAGCAAGCATCACAAAAGAACATATCACACAACACAAGATTTTAATGAGGTTCACCAATTTGGCTACTCCTCAAGAATGAATGCTTAGACTACCATCCAAATCTAGCCTTTGCAAAGCACCAACTTTACAAACAGTTTACCAGCTTCCACTAGAAGGAGCACCAACCCCTGATTTATCTGTATCAATAGAAAGGAGCACCAACCCTTAATTTACTAGCACCTACTGGAAGGAGCACCAACTCCTGATGCCAAGCTGCAACCTGGACTTCAATTTTGAATCTATAAGTTTGATGATAAAATACCTTTGATTTTCCAAGACCTTAACTGGTCTGCTTCACCTTTGCATTCTCTACACACTCTGCTCTCTCTGTGTAATCACTTCGCACAATCTTTTGCTTCACTGTCGAGCTTCACGATCGTCTTCTCCCTTTTGTGCACTCTGCTTCCTTTGCAAATTTCGCACTTAGCATGACTCGAATTATTTGCTCACTTTGCACACTTTACCATCATCTCGCCACTTCTCCACTTTCTATGCTCTTACAGCCACATTTCACGCTTCGACACTTATTCAAAAACGCATTCATCAACACTTCAAATCTCCAAACAGCCCTCCTTTTATAACAAAATTTTGGTGATGAAAACCCTAATCTTAGTTGGCTGCAAACCCTAATCTTAGTCGGCTGCAAACCCTAATCTTAGTTGGCTGTCATAGGTCTTCATCGGATTCAACTCAACCATGAAAACATAACATGTCACGATATCATGACACTTTAGCTTTCTCTTTCTTTCTCCTGCTTTGGCCCCCAAAAATACAACATGTCGCAATATCGTGACACTTTCATCACCGTACTTCTTTTCTTGGCTTGTACCCATGAAAACTCAACATGTCATGATATCATGACACTTTCATCGTCGTACTTCTTTTCTTGGCTTGTACCCATGAAAACACAGCATGTCACGAAATTGCAAAACTTTTGCCTCCTTGTCTCTTTTCTTGGCTTGTACCAGTGAAAACACATGTCGCAAAATCACAACACTTTTGCCTCCTTGCCTCTTTTCTTGGCTTGTACCAACAAAAACATAGCATGTCATGAAATCGCGACACTTTCACCTCCTTGCATCTTTATTTGGCTTGCATCAACGAAAACACATGTCATGAAATCATGACACTTCTGCCTTCTTGCTTTCTCTCTCCTCATTGAGTCATGAAAATGCGACATGTCGTGATATCACGACACTTTCTCTCCTTTGTTTTTCCTTTTGCCTTCGGGTCGTGAAAACCCGACATATCGCAATATCACGACACTTTTTCTCCTTAGCGCTTTCTCTTGCCTTCGGGTCATGAAAATGCGACATGTCGTGATATCACGACACTTTTTCTCCTTAGCACTTTTTCTTGCCTTCGGGTCACAAAAACGCGACATGTCGCGATATCGTGACACTTTTTCTCCTTAGCATTTTTTCTTGCCTTCGGGTTGTGAAAATGTGACATGTCACGATATCGTGACACTTTTTCTCCTTAGCACTTTTTCTTGCCTTTGGGTCGTGAAAACGTGACATGTCACGATATCGCGACACTTTTTCTCCTTAGCACTTTTTCTTGCCTTCGAGTCATGAAAACGTGACATGTCGCGATATCGCGACACTTTTTCTCCTTAGCGCTTTTTCTTTCAACATGTCGCGAAATCACGACACTTTTTCTACTTGCCTCTTTTTCTTTCAACATGTCGCGAAATCGTGACACTTTTTCTACTTGCCTCTTTTTCTTCCAGCATGTCATGAAATCACGACACTTTTTCTTCCATACTATCTCTCTTGCAATATGTCACAAAATCGTGACACTTTTTCTACTTGCCTTTTTCTTTGCCAACATGTCGCGAAATCGTGACAGTTTTTCCACTTGCCTTTTTCTTTCCATCATGTCACGAAATCGTGACAGTTTTTCCACTTGCTCTTTTTCTTTCCAACATGTCGCGAAATCGTGACAGTTTTTCTTTCTTCTTCTCTCTCTTCCAACATGTCGCGAAATCGCGATAGTTTTTCTTTCTTCTTCTTTCTCTTCCAACATGTCGCAAAATCACGACAATTTTTCTTTCTTCTTCTCTCTTCCAAGATGTCACGAAATCGTGACAGTTTTTCTTTCTTCTTCTCTCTCTTCCAACATGTCGCAAAATCATGACAGTTTTTCTTTCTTCTTCTTTCTCTTCCAAAATGTCATCAAATCGCAACAATTTTTCTTTCTTCTTCTCTCTCTTCCAACATGTCATGAAATCGTGACAGTTTTTCTTGCCTATTGTATATGTCGCGATATCGCGACACTTTTCTTACTTGTCTTTTTCTTTGATCTTTTGCAAGTGGTCCACTTCGATCTTCTTGGAAAATCATTGTACATACTCTGAGTAACCTTTGAACTCTTGTCTTCTCCATCTGACTAGCTTTTAAACTTCCTATCCACTGCATCAACAAATCTGTCTGACTATGTTGACAACAATGACAATACTGTTTGCTGCACCTTGCTCAACAATCTCCCCCTTTGGAATTGTTGGCAACACATGTGCAATTTTCCTGTAATTCTTCTCACCCTTTGACAATAATACCAAAGGGCTATTGCAGACTCCCCCTGAGTCTATGCACAACATTCTTAGGCACAAATTATTACAGTTAGCAAAAATTACAAACATGAGCAAAAAGATAAACAAATACACAAATGGTCCCCTTGAGAATGTGATCTCGATAGCTAGTTAATTCTTGGGAAACATGACCACTCCACAATCTATTATTGGAATGAAAATCCAACTTAACCTCACTTTCTACAACTTTCTCCTGCGTACAACACGTTGTTGCTACAATATATTCTGCCTCTACTGTGGATAAGGAAACTAACTCTTGTTTCTTATTGTTCTACATGACCAATCTGTCTCTAAGATAGAATGCACCTCCACTGGTACCCTTTTTGTCATCTACACATCCTGCCCAATCTACATCTTTAGGATACCATTACCCATACTCCATAGTACCTTTGTGATATTAAAGAAGACTATGTCTCTCTGCTGCACTGATTGGTGGACCTCTTCTTCACTTGAAGAATCCTCACTTAGATCTATCTTCAACTGTGTTGGCTGCTAGATTTCTATCCATTGAGACTCTAACCTCTATACTCTGTTACCTCCAAAGCTCAGTAAATAGGCTCACTAAGAACTTGCTCAATAGGCTCACACACAACTTGCTTAACAAGCTCACATAGAACTTGTCCAATGTTGAATAACAAGCTCATAAAAAATCTATCCAAATCTGCTCTGCCAAACTCACTAAGAACTTGTTCGAATATTCTCTAGCAATCTCACCAAGAACTTGCCCAAATCTTCTTAGAAATCTATCCCAACATTGTCCTTAAATATTTCCCAAGGGCCTTCTCAAAGGCTCAATTAATCATGCTCAGGTAGTACTCAAAATGAACTCAATAATGAATGGCGATCTCAAATCAAATCCACTTCAAAAAATCACTTCACACATAACTTGACTAGGCTCAATCAAATCAACTCAACCAATCATCACAAGGAACAACTCTCTCTCACACAACCCTAGTCCAAGTATGTATCAACCAACTCAAATAATTCCAACAATGCTCAACCACAAATATCACATAACAATGATACTCATATTCTTTTCTAACTCAAGTTATTTCACAACCAATGGGCTTAAACCACTATGCTTATAACACAAGGTTTAAACACAATTCTCAATTCAAAAAACCTTGATGCATTCAACCAACTACTTTCAAAAAATAAATCACAAACAATCATTTTCCCTTAAATGATATTTCAAAAATCAACCACCATAATGTTGTCACATGAGTCTCCTTGGGATTAGCCTGAAATCGTGCTACCATGCATACTGCTTGCAAAATATTTGGTACTTGTACTGAATTTTGTCCAAAACTGTATCAACACTGCAATTTTACATCCAAATCTATGCAAGCATCAAACACTATACCACAACACAACCAAATCCCTTTTTTATATTTTCAACTTGGTCTATATTTTCTACAGTCACCGCTGGTCACACCTTACTTTCAATTGTTCGAATCAGGAGACAAAATTTTGTTAAATACTTCATGACCAACTATAGTGCACCTTACTCAAACTCATACTTCTAGACCTCGGATAGGTATGATTCACAAAGCAAAGTTGCTCATCTTGATGAGCTAAACATGAGCCAATGATCAGACTTCAATATTTTTCACCACAGTTTCATAATAGATCTAACAATATTTACGTCAATGTGTAGTTCCAATACACACTGCTTTTATCAAAACACATATATGCGGCTAAGGCAAAATTCTTTCACTAACCAAATTATTTGACCTATTGTAATCCTTAACTTTGGACAGTGGCAGTAAGAACCATCAATAGTACAACAATGACATATAGCAATACTGCCAATAATGACAACTCTTAATTTAATCACCACCCTTCATGACACTTCCACAAACAACTACATGAATTGAAAACACACTTTGACAACTATACGATAACTTCCCTGAATACTTGCCTTTCATCCTAAGGTAATCAAACAAATACATAGGAGCGTTAAAATGAGACTTCAAGATTGCTTCCCCTGAGGATGTGTTACCTGGATTTGCTTAGTGCAATAGCGGAGTAGTCTCCTTTAGTCCAAGGAGACACGATTTCCTCTCTTCTATCTTTCTCCAAAATTTCTTGAACTCGGGCTTGGATTTTTCAACTACATCCTTGTTTTGTACCTTTTCATGAACTCAAACATTTCTCTTGTGTGGTTGTCTCTTGTGCATCTTTGATGAATGATTATTTTCCTTTCTTATATGTACATGATTTATTCCCTGTCTGTGTTGCATTTTTTGCATCTGATGAAATCTACTATTTTGCCTTAGATTAGATACGAAGGTGCTTGGAAAAAACCTTGCTATGTTCCCATGACCATTATATTGAAAGCATTGTACATAGTGTTCACTCAGAAATGTAGATGTATTTCTACCAGCATAACTCTTTGATTTATTATTCAATCCACAATAAATTGCCTTGTGACCATACTGGTTGCATCTGAAACAATAGCCATTAAAAGTATTATTATGAATAGAGTGAGAGTGATAGAACCTCTTTTGTTGTGGTTGCTTTTTTGTAGATATCCTTTGATATTTTATTCCTTTTGAATATTCAACTTCAAACTTTTCTTGCTTTGATCCTTCAACAATGAACCTCTTCTCTACAGAGTTGGAAGATGAAGGTTTTTTAGCTTCATATCCAAGACCACGCTTATCCGTGAAGCTTCTTTGTTGGCTTATCATTTTATCTAGCAAATTTGTGCTCTTCTTGAATTTAAGATTTGTATTGGCTTCTTCTAGTTGTTTCTTCAATAAAACAATCTCTTCCTCTTGTTTGCAGCAACCAATCTCTTTCTCATTGATCTGTGACCTGAGATTTTCTTCAATCCTTTTGAATTCTTCTGCCTGTACTTTCAAAATGGTTATTATTTCATTTACATCCTCAAGCTTTCTTGATATTTCCCTATTCCTTTTTCTTTCTATCTTCAATTCATCCAAAGCTGCAATTAGTTTCTCTTTCAAATTTATTTCTGCATCAATTTCTTCTTCATCACATTCCTGTTCTTTTTTTGTTTCTTCTTCGAGTGTCATGAAAAGTGTTGGCAATTTTGGGTACCTTGGGTACATTGCCTTTGCTCAAGTGTAGAAGTTGTCATTGATGTCAAGAAGCTCTTGAAGGAATTTGATTTAATGTCAGATTATTCAGAGCATGGACAGTGAGTTTCCAGGAAGATCATAGTAGCCCATTTGCAAAAGATCAAAGAAAAAGACAAGTAAGAAAAGGTATGCAGCAGGCAAGAAAAACTGTCGCGATTTCGTGACATGTTAGAGGAGAGAGAAAGTGCTGGAAAAACTGTCGTGATTTCGCGACATGTTTGAGGAGAGAGAAAGAGCTGGCAAAACTGTCGCGATTTCGTGACATGTTGGCAGAAAAGAAGAGCAAGGTGGAAAGTGTCACGATTTCGTGACATGTCGCATTTTCGCGACTCGAAAAGTGCAGGAAGGCAGAGAAGGAAAAGTGTCGCGATTTCGCGACATATTGCAAAGAAGATTGTACGGACGGAAAAGTGTCACGATTTCGTGACATGTTGTAGGAGAGGGAGTCCGAAAGAAAAAGTGTCACGATTTCGTGACATAATGCTGAAAAGAGAGTCCGTAGTGTGAATTGTCATGATTTCGTGACAAGTTCGAAGAGAGAGAAAGTAGCAAGACAAAGTGTCACGATTTCACGACATGCTACAGAACTCGAAGTGAGAACTATCATGATTTCATGACATGCAGCAAAGGGAAGAGTCAAAATGAGAACTATCATGATTTCGTGACAGGTTGCAAAGAAGACGTACGAAAAAGTGTCATGATTTTCACGAAGCAAAGAAATCGTACGGATGGAGAAAGTGTTTCACTTGATTTTGATGATGAGATTGTTGAGAAAGTGTCACTTTAGGTTGAGATGGGGGCATTCAGTTGGAGAAAGTGTCACGATTTCATGACAGAGATAGTAAACAAGTCTTCAACAGAAGAAGCATCATGATTTCATGATGAATTCAAGAAGGAAGAGCTCGAAGGTGAAAGCGTCACGATTTCATGACATGTTCCAGTTTACGGGGTAAGGAGAGAAAAGCATAAGGAACGAAAGTGTCACGATTTCATGACATGTTCCATTTTCGCTAGTGCAAGCCGAGAAGAGTGCAAGGAAGCGAAAGTGTCACGATTTCATGACATGTTCTGCTTTCGCTGGTGCAAGCCGAGAAGAGGGTAAGAAAGTGAGAAGTGTCACGATATCATGACAAGAGCTTAGTCAAAGTCATCAAAGGCTAAAGTGTCATGATATCATGACAAAAGCCATAAGATAGTGTACGGTTGCAAAGGTGTCGTGATATCGTGACATGTTGTAGTTTCATGACAGAAGCTACAGAAGAGTTGCAGAGGTAGTGAAGCCGACAAAGTTAAATTTGGGCCGACAAAGATTAGGGTTTGCAGTCGACGTAGTTTAGGGTGTGCAGCTGACTAAGATCAAGGTTTTAATCTTGAAAGTGTTAGTATAAAAGGAGGGCTGCTTGGAGAGTTAAGTATCGATTGGAGTGTGCGTTCGAAGTGCGACGTTCGTAGATAGAGTGCAAAATTTGATAGCAGGGTACAGAGTGCATTTTGTCGAATCGTCTAAGTGAGAGAGATCGCAAGGAATCAGAGTGCACGAAGACGGTGCTACTGTGTTTGCGAAAAGGAGCAGAAGTTGTTGGCGTTGCAATATTCATAGATAGAGCGTAGGGGGAGAAGTTCGATCGTCGATAGCTGAGTACCACTATGATTGCATAGACAGTGCAAAGACTGGAGTTAGACAAAGTGCGGCTATAAAAGCACAAGAAGTTGTGTATGTTGTGAAGCAGTCTGGGCAGGTTCTAGTGAGAACTTGCAAAGCAGATCTGAGACAAGTCTTGGTGAAGACTTGGGTGAAGATCAAGCAAGCTTTAGTGAAAGCTTGTGAACCACTTTTGTGAACCAGATTTGAGGACCAGTTGAGGACAGAGATTGGTGCAGATTCGAGGACATTTGTGCCAGATCGAAGGACTATGTTTGGTGCAGATCAGAGATAGAGAACGAGGACATTTGTGCTAGATCGAAGGACTGTGTCTAGTGCAAATTCGAGGACCAGCTTGGTGATGATAGAGTTGAGGATAGAGGTCTCCAGCCAGAGCAGGGAAGACAGGTGTCTTCTATGGATAGAGTTCCATTTGCTAAGGGCAGCGGAGGCAGAGGTCTTCTAGAGGATCACCAGCTAGAACAGAGCTAGGGGATTGGTGTCTCCTTTGGGTTGGTGCCCATAAACTTTGTAATCGGGAAAGGTATTCCCAGAATTATGATTTGATAAAATTTAGTGAAATATTTTATCCGTGGAGTAGCCCACATTGGGTGAACCACGTAAATTGTTGTGTCTCTTTGTTGATGGTGTTTTGTGCATTGCTTTGATTACGGCTTTTGAATCTGCTATCTATACACTGCATATTTTTGAATTGAAAGTTGAATTGAAGGAAAAAGTAAAAAGTGGTCTTATACTGTTCACCCCCCCCTCTCAGTATAAGCTTGTGTTCTTCAATTGGTATCAGAGCGGGTTCCTTCAAAAAGTTTAACAGCTTGAAGGAAAAGCTAGCAAAGAACACAATGGATTATTCAAGTGGCAATGCAACACCTATTCTTGATGGATCAGATTTTGGTCTGTGGAGTGCAAGAATGAAGGTTCATCTAATGGCACTTGGTAATGAGGTATGGGAAGTGATTGAAGATGGGTACACTATTCCTGAACATGGTCCTTATACTAAAGAAGACAGGCTCCTACATCACAACAATTCAAAAGCAATGAATGCAATCTTGAAAGGCTTACAGAAAGCAGATCTCACCAAAGTGATTCACTGCAAGACAGCTAGTGAAATGTGGAATCAGCTGAAAGTGGTTCATACAGGTGATGCAAATGTCCGAAAGGCCAAGTTGAGACACTTCAAAGGTATGTTCGAACAACTCCAGATGAATGATGATGAAAATATTAGTGACTACATGCTTCGTATGGATGAGGTTGTTAACTCCATGAAAGACTTAGGTCTTGAGCTTGCTGAAAATGATGTTTGTGATAAGATTTTAAGATCTCTTCCTAATAGATTTAGTGAAAATATTTCTGCTATTGAGGAAGCTAAAGATTTGGATAAGTTGAAAAAGGATGAGCTCCATAGTATACTTGCAGCATTTGAGTTGAGAACTCAAGTGAAGGTTGATGTCAAGAAAGAGGCAGCTTTCAAGGCTACCAAGAAATCAAAAGGCAAACAGCTTAAAGAGAGTGATGAGTCTTCTAGTGATGAAGAAGCATATTACAACAAGAAAGACAAGTTCTCTAGAAAGAGCAAAAGCATGAAAAATATAAGATGTTTTAATTGCGGAAAGTTTGGTCATTATGCTACTGACTGTACTATTTCCAAGAATGAAAGTGATGAAGATAAACAAGATTCTAAGAGCAAGGAATCTGAAAAGCACAAGCATCACAAGAAATACAAAGATGAGCACAACAATCAAGGAAAGAGGTATTCTCGCAAGCACAAGAAGAGTTTCTACCTAGACAAAGCAAGTAAGTGTTCGAGTAGTGATAGTGAAAGTTCTTCGAGTGATGATGAAAATGAGATGTTTATTTCAGAAAAAGAGGAAGAACCGAAACATAGATTCATTATCATGAAATGTCTTAGATGTGGAAATTTTGGTCACCTTGAGGATGATTGTACAAATAATGATTTGGTTTCCAGTATGTATGAGGATGCTTCAGAAAACTATAAGGAAGATGCATGTATGGTTTTTGAAGAGGGTAGCACCTCTAGCGATAAGAAAACTGAAAAAGGCTTTGATGATCCAGAAAGCAATCAAATAAAGGATCTTGAAAGTGAACTTTCTAATGCTCTAAGTGCTTTGAAAAAGGAAAGAAAGAAGAATGCTAGACTCAAGGATAAGTTAGATGAATGTTGTATGGAGAGAGATGATCTTACAGAAAGTCTTGACTTCTCTATGGCTAAGACACAAGAACTCAAGGACGAGTTAGAGTCTAAGATTCTTGAGTATAGTGAGTTAGAAAAGAAAATGGCTTCTTTGAAAGAGGAAACTAAAGAGTACAAGGATAAGCTTTACAGGTTTCAAGATAGCTCCAAAAAGGTTAAGTCACTCATCAAAGGTCAAAGAAAGACAACAGATAAAATAGGCCTTGGCTTTGTTAAGCCGCGCAAGGAACAGGTTGGGGAATCTAGTAAGAGATTTCAAAAAGAAGAGAGTTCTGATGAGGAGAGTATTTCAGAGAAAGAGTCCATGGATGATAGATGCACAGAAATAGAAAATAGAATTCAGAATAAGAAGAAGAAGTTTTCGGGACCCATGAGGTCGAATAAAGGAAAATTTCATGATAGATGTTTTGCGTGTTACAGGTTTGGTCACATGGCTGCACATTGCATGGCTCAAATGAAGAAGGTAAACAACAATTTTAGAAGTGCTAGTTTCTTTCAAGGATATTGCTACTCTTGTCAATAGTTTGGGCACAAGGCAGTTTATTGCAAGGCAAATAACAGGAACAGGTTTGGTCAGAACTGGTGGATTCAAAAAGTAGGTATGCCTAAAAGAAATAACTTTGTTACTTGTTATAAGTGCAACAATGAAGGTCACACAGCTAGACAGTGTAGAGCTGAACTTCCAAGGTACAGGAACAGAAATAGTAGTATGAATAGGTCCAAGGATCAAGGCATGGATAAGAACAGTGACAGGAACAAGAACAGGAATATTGACAAAGAGTTCAAGAGAAGGCCCGACAAGGAAATTGTAGACGCTGATGATGATCAGTGCCTAATGGGAGTTTTACTCCCACCCCTATTTTAATCACCTCATCAGGAGGTGGGGGAGGGACTAAGCTAAGATGCTCATTCTTAGTCCCGAGCCCCAAAGGTGACCCTTTGCCATTGATGACAAAGGGGGAGAGATATGAGTAAGGGGGAGAGCTTCAAGTGAAGAGAAGAGCTTCAAGTCAGGGGGAGCAAAACTTCAAAGGCAGATTCTCAGTTGTGAGCATAGTTGGTTTCAGTTTTGGCTTTTGAGATGTGTTTTCAGTAAAGGTTTGCCATCAATGACAAAGGGGGAGATTGTTGGCAATTTTGGGTACCTTGGGTACATTGCCTTTGCTCAAGTGTAGAAGTTGTCATTGATGTCAAGAAGCTCTTGAAGGAATTTGATTTAATGTCAGATTATTCAGAGCATGGACAGTGAGTTTCCAGGAAGATCATAGTAGCCCATTTGCAAAAGATCAAAGAAAAAGACAAGTAAGAAAAGGTATGCAACAGGCAAGAAAAACTGTCGTGATTTCACGACATGTTAGAGGAGAGAGAAAGTGCTGGAAAAACTATCATGATTTCGTGACATGTTTGAGGAGAGAGAAAGAGCTGGCAAAACTATCACGATTTCATGACATGTTGGTAGAAAAGAAGAGCAAGGTGGAAAGTGTCACGATTTCATGACATGTCGCATTTTCGTGACTCGAAAAGTGTAGGAAGGCAGAGAAGGAAAAGTGTCACGATTTCGTGACATATTGCAAAGAAGATTGTACGGACGAAAAAGTGTCACGATTTCATGACATGTTGTAGGAGAGGGAGTCCAAAAGAAAAAGTGTCACGATTTCATGACATAATGCTGAAAAGAGAGTCCATAGTGTGAATTGTCATGATTTCATGACAAGTTCGAAGAGAGAGAAAGTAGCAAGACAAAGTGTCACGATTTCATGACATGCTACAGAACTCGAAGTGAGAACTGTCATGATTTCATGACATGCAACAAAGGGAAGAGTCAAAAATGAGAACTGTCATGATTTCACGATAGGTTGCAAAGAAGACTACAAAGTCTCTGATTTCTGACTGCAAAGAAATCGTACGGATGCAGAAAGTGTCACGATTTCAGATAGGTTGAGAGAAAAAGCATTAAAGAAAGATGGGGCATTCAGTTGGAGAAAGTGTCACGATTTTGCGACAGAGACAGTAAACAAGTCTTCAACAGAAGAAGCGTCATGATTTCATGATGAATTCAAGAAGGAAGAGCTCGAAGGTGAAAGCGTCATGATTTCATGACATGTTCCAGTTTTATGGGCATAAGGCAGAGAAAAGCATAAGGCAACGAAAGTGTCACGATTTCGTGACATGTTCCATTTTCGCTAGTGCAAGCCGAGAAGAGTGCAAGGAAGCGAAAGTGTCACGATTTCGTGACATGTTCTGCTTTCGCTGGTGCAAGCCGAGAAGAGGGTAAGAAAGCGAGAAGTGTCACGATATCATGACAAGAGCTTAGTCAAAGTCGTCAAAGGCTAAAGTGTCACGATATCATGACAAAAGCCATAAGATAGTGTACGGTTGCAAAGGTGTCGCGATATCGCGACATGTTGTAGTTTCACGGTAGAAGCTACAGAAGAGTTGCAGAGGCAATGAAGCCGACAAAGTTAAATTTGGGCCGACAAAGATTAGGGTTTGTAGTCGACGTAGTTTAGGGTGTGCAGTCGACTAAGATCAAGGTTTTAATCTTGAAAGTGTTAGTATAAAAGGAGGGCTGCTTGGAGAGTTAAGTATCGATTGGAGTGTGCGTTCGAAGTGCGACGTTCATAGATAGAGTGCAAAATTTGATAGCAGGGTATAGAGTGCATTTTGTCGAATCGTCTAAGTGAGAGAGATCGCAAGGAATCAGAGTGCGCGAAGACGGTGCTGCTGTGTTTGCAAAAAGGAGCAGAAGTTGTTGGCGTTGCAATATTCACAGATAGAGCGCAGGGGGAGAAGTTCGATCGTCGACAGCTGAGTACCACTGTGATTGCATAGACAGTGCAAAGACTGGAGTTAGACAAAGTGCGGCTATAAAAGCACAAGAAGTTGTGTATGTTGTGAAGCAGTCTAGGCAGGTTCTAGTGAGAACTTGCAAAGCAGATCTGAGACAAGTCTTGGTGAAGACTTGGGTGAAGATCAAGCAAGCTTTAGTGAAAGCTTGTGAACCACTTTTTGTGAACCAGATTTGAGGACCAATTGAGGACAGAGATTGGTGCAGATTCGAGGACATTTGTGCCAGACCGAAGGACTGTGTTTGGTGCAGATCAGAGATAGAGAACGAGGACATTTGTGCTAGACCGAAGGACTGTGTCTAGTGCAAATTCGAGGACCAGCTTGGTGATGATAGAGTTGAGGACAGAGGTCTCCAGCCAGAGCAGGGAAGACAGGTGTCTTCTGTGGATAGAGTTCCATTTGCTAAGGGCAGCAGAGGCAGAGGTCTTCTAGAGGATCACCAGCCAGAACAGAGCTAGGGGATTGGTGTCTCCTTTGGGTTGGTGCCCATAAACTTTGTAATCGGGAAAGGTATTCCCAGAATTATGATTTGATAAAATTTAGTGAAAGATTTTATCCGTGGAGTAGCCCACTTTGGGTGAACCACGTAAATTGTTGTGTCTCTTTGTTGATGGTGTTTTGTGCATTGCTTTGATTACGGCTTTTGAATCTGCTATCTATACACTGCATATTTTTGAATTGAAAGTTGAATTGAAGGAAAAAGTAAAAAGTGGTCTTATACTGTTCACCCCCCCTCTCAGTATAAGCTTGTGTTCTTCAAAAAGACCTTCACCTATTTCATTTTTAGAATCATCCTCTATGTTCTCATCGTCACCTTCATGAATACTCCTCAGTTTGTCCCACATTTCTTTTGCCATTTTACAACTCATGATCTTTACCAATTCACTGTCTACTAATCCGCTCCTGATAGCTTTCTTTGCTTTTGAGTCATTCTCAAATAGTTTTATTTCGTCAGCCTCTTCTGAAGGAGTGATGGGTATTGTGTATCCACTAACTAATGAATCCCAGATGTTGTATCCCAAAGCACAAAGATATGCCTACATCCTGATTCTCCAGATCACATAATTTGTTTTGTCAAGCAAAGGTGCTTGGTTTGATAAGAAGTCTTCAACATTTTCTGGTTCAATTTTATCTTCCATAGAAACTAAAACTGACTGAGATGCCTTTTTGGAGGAGGATCTATTATTCTTATCCATTGCATACTAATCCAAGATCAACCCTGACTGATTTAGCCTGAGAAGGGAACTTTGCTTTGATACCAATTGTTAGTCTTACAATGGCACTGATAGGGGGGGTGAATTAGTGTGGTAATTTAAGCTTAACTTCAAAGCACTTAAAACTAAAATAATGAAACCTTAAAACTAGATAAAGCAAGCATCACAAAATAACATATCACACAACACAAGATTTTAACGAGGTTCACCAATTTGGCTACTCCTCAAGAATGATTGCTTGGACTACCATCCAAATCTAGCCTTTGCAAAGCACCAACTTTAGAAATAGTTTACCAGCTTCCACTGGAAGGAGCACCAACCCCTAATTTATTTGTTTCAACATAAAGGAGCACCAACCCTTGATTTACCAGCACCTACTGGAAGGAGCACCAACCCCTGATGCCAGGCTACAACCTGGACTTCAATTTTGAATCTATAAGTTTGATGATAAAATACCTTTGCTTTTCCAAGACCTTAACTGGTCTGCTTCACCTTTGCGTTCTTTGTGCACTCTGCTCTCTCTGCGTAATCACTTCGCACAATCTACTGCTTCACTATCGAGCTTCATGATCATCTTCTCCCTTTTGTGCACTCTACTTCCTTTGCAAATTTTGCACTTAGCACGACTCAACTTCTTTGCTCACTTTGCGCACTTCGCCATCATCTCGCCACTTCTACGCTTTCTACGCTCTTACTACCACATTTCATGCTTCGACACTTATTCAACAACGCATTCATCGACACTTCAAATCTCCAAACAGCCCTCCTTTTATAACAAAATTTTGGAGATGAAAACCCTAATCTTAGTCGACTGCAAACCCTAATCTTTGTCGATTTTCATAGGTCTTCGTTGGCTTCAACTCAACCATGAAAACATAACATGTCACGATATCGTGACACTTTAGCTTTCTCTTTCTTTCTCCTGCTTTGGCCCTTGAAAATACAACATGTTGTGATATCGTGACACTTTCGCCTCCTTGCTTCTCTTCTTGGATTGTACCCGTGAAAACTCAGCATGTCGTGATATTGCGACACTTTCACCGTCATACTTCTTTTCTTGGCTTGTACCCACAAAAACATAGCATGTCGCAAAATCATGAAACTTTCACCTCCTTGTCTCTTTTCTTGGCTTGTACCAACGAAAACATAGCATGTCACGAAATCATGACACTTTTGCCTCCTTGCCTCTTTTCTTGGCTTGTACCAGTGAAAACACGACATGTCACAAAATCATGACACTTTCACCTTCTTGCCTCTTTCTTTGGCTTGCATCAACAAAAACACAGCATGTCGCGAAATCGCGATACTTCTGCCTTCTTGCTTTCTCTCTCCTCATTGAGTCACGAAAATGCGACATGTCATGATATTGTGACACTTTCTTTGCTTTGTTTTTCCTTTTGCCTTTGGGTCGCGAAAACCTGACATGTCGCGATATCGTGACACTTTTTCTCCTTAGCACTTTTTCTTGCCTTCGGGTCACAAAAACGTGACATGTCATGATATCACGACACTTTTTCTCCTTAGCACTTTTTCTTGCCTTCGGGTCCCAAAAAGGTGACATGTCATGATATCGCGACACTTTTTCTCCTTAGCGCTTTTTCTTGCCTTCGAGTCACGAAAACGTGACATGTCGCGATATCGCGACACTTTTTCTCCTTAGCACTTTTTATTGTCTTCGAGTCGTGAAAACGCGACATGTCGCAATATCGTGACACTTTTTCTCCTTAGCACTTTTTCTTGCCTTCGGGTTGTGAAAACGTGACATGTTGCGATATCATGACACTTTTTCTACTTGCCTCTTTTTCTTTCAACATGTCGCAAAATCACAACACTTTTTCTACTTGCCTCTTTTTCTTCCAGCATGTCACGAAATCGTGACACTTTTTCTTCTGTACTATCTCTCTTGCAATATGTCATGAAATTGTGACACTTTTTCTACTTGCCTTTTTCTTTGCCAACATGTCACGAAATCGCGACAGTTTTTCTACTTGCATTTTTCTTTCCATCATGTCGTGAAATCACAATAGTTTTTCCACTTGCTCTTTTTCTTTCCAACATGTCGTGAAATCACAACAGTTTTTCTTTCTTCTTCTCTCTCTTCCAACATGTCGCGAAATCATGACAGTTTTTCTTTCTTCTTATTTCTCTTCCAACATGTCGTGAAATCATGACAATTTTTCTTTCTTCTTCTCTCTCTTCCAACATGTCACAAAATCGTGATAGTTTTTCTTTCTTCTTCTCTCTCTTCCAACATGTCACGAAATCACGATATTTTTTCTTTCTTATTATTTTTCTTCCAACATGTCGTGAAATCGTGACAGTTTTTCTTTCTTCTTCTCTCTCTTCCAACATGTCACGAAATCATGATAGTTTTTCTTGTCTGCTGTATATGTCGCGATATCGCGACACTTTTCTTACTTGTATTTTTCTTTGATATTTTGCAAGTGGTCCACTTCGGTCTTCTTGGAAAATCACTGTACATACTTTGAGTAACCTTTGAAATCTTGTCTTCTACATCTGACTAGCTTTTGAACTTCCTGTCCACTGCATAAAAAAATCTATCTAACTGTGTTGACAACAATGACAATACCGAATAACAAAGGTTGGCCCACTACCACGTTGGTTTTCTCTGATGGACACATCAATGTTTGAGTTGATGATGTTTGGCTTTGTGATTTCTATGAGGAGTAAGTGACTAACTCCTTCCCCTTTGTTGTGACAAAAGGAGAACTAGAAGAAGAGGGAAGTTTTACTTTCTCTTGTTGTGCTTCACCCACTATATTCATCATGACATCGAACATATCAGTATCTTGATGGAAAACCTAGAAAGTGGGGTCCTAGAATTCTTTTGGGGAAGTAGTTGGGACCAGTGGCACCACATTATCCACCAATAATTCTCTGTGCAATCTTAGCTCATAGCCATAATCTCCAACTACTTCTAATTTGTTATAAGGCCTCACATCCATTCTCCATACCAATTCCAATGATCAACCTTCCTTGATGGCCTTCTACATATCATCCTCAAAGTCATCCTTCTTATGAGTAACTTGCAAGAGAGCAAGCTTGTTAGCAATAGCTCATCTATGATGGCCATCAGGGTCATAGGGCCTCCACATGACTTCAAGGAAGTAGTATGTGTCCATATTCCATATGGCCCATAGCATTGCAAAATGGTCAAGATATGTATAAGGGCCCATTGAGCAAGGAATGGGCAGCCATGACACACTTCCCTTCTTTTTGAGGAACCTAATTTTTACCTCCTTGGCAATCTGTTGGGTTATCTCTAGGATAGGTATGTAGGTAGGGCAATGCTTTGGTAATAGCTTTGGGGGCAATTTAGAACCATATATCATGATATAAGAGAACTCTTATGTATAGAAGAAATATTCTACCCTAGCCTCATGCAAAAAGGTCCTCACCCCAACTCCAAATCTATTAGGTTATTTGCCACACAAATGGGTGTGTACCACTAGGAGGATATTTTTGAAGAAGGTCTTGTAGCTTGAGAACCCTTCTTGTATACATAGCAGTGCATCCTAAATCATGACAGTAGTTATCCTCCCAGTCGAGCCACCAAGGATTTATCAAGTTGTACTACAACCAAATAAATCAAAAATGAATAATAGGAGAATTGGGGAAGCTCTTCCTTATCAGCTAATATGGCCTCCTATAATTTCACCAATTCCCTATCCATGTTGTCACTTATGACGTCCTTCCATCGATAGAGATCAGCTTGTCTATCATGTTATACTGGATAATAAAAAATATTACTTCCTTTATGATAAGCTCCAGGCACTTGGTGCCTAGAACTAGGTTGATCATATCTGCATTATCTTGCATCTAGGGCCAAAGTAGGAACTTATGAACTGGGAAACCCAAAGGCCTGTCCTTTAAAAACTTTAGGAACATCTCTGGGAATATGGTATTTAGCATGAAATTGCCCTAGAGGGTTAGTGTGTGTAAGTCCAGAACCCATGAAGTTGTGGTAATCCCAAACACCCATCTAATTCTATCAGTTGTTAATCTGGCAACAACCTGATCTAAATGATCATGAATAGTTCTATTTTGGGAGTCATAGGCCATTTCTAACCATGCTAGGGTATTCGAGGAGTGGTAAACCCTCGAGAAATTTAAATAACCTAGGTTGGTGTTCCATTTATTGCAAATTAGGCTCAGTTCACTACTATCCCACTGTTCTCTCATGAATAGACTCATCAATAGCATAGGGTGGCACTGGCTATCCTCTTTGGTGGGGTCAAAATTGTATATTATCACACCTTCTACCTCTTACTGCTAGTTTTTTGTAATATCCCTACCTAAATTTTGTGGGTTACTCATCACCTTTGGGTCTTGGGGTCTCTCTATCCTTTTGGTAATCAGTCATACCCCTATAATTCTCCCAATCTAGTCTCTAACATCTGGCACTCCTATTGCAACCATGCTTGTGGAAGCCATGGAAGCATGCCTTTGTGGAAAAAAAGGGTTTTTAACTTAACCTCATCAAGATAGCACTCTACATGCGCATTTACGCTAATGGCACAGGGGAGGTCCACCACCTTTCATTTAAATATCTTGCATTAATTTACTTAGGTGGGGTGCATACTTTTTCATTCATTGGAACTTTATGATTGGTCATGCCATGGATTTGAGTGAACCACATCACTCTCATTTTTGGTTATACATTGGTTGTTTTTATGTCAACTTGGTTGAGTTACAATATTACAGGATCTCCAATGATGTGGTAACTTCTTATTAGTTTAGGTGAGGCACACTCGAGCGACGTGCACAACTTTTTGGAAGGGGCACACAAAAATTGCACCTCATTAATTCTTTGTGTATCTCGAAGAGGATTGGGTGCATGGATTTGTGTGCCCATAAAAACTCCATATAATCCATTGGTGGATTGAAGCACATGTGCCTTGAGTCGAGTGCACAATCTTGTGCACCCATAAAATTCTTGCACACTCCAAGGGAGTGGAGTGCATAGACATAAATGGGACACACAAACCTAGAGGTGGGTGCACATTTTGGTGTGCCCAACTAGACCCTTGTGCACTCCATTGGAGTGGAATGTGCAGACATGAATCAGGGCACACAGACTTGTACATCTTTTAGTACTTCATACGTTCCACTTGGGGTGGAGCGTGCATATTGGGAGTCGAGCGCATGATATCGTGCACCCAAACTACTCTCACATGCTCCATTGGAGTGGAAATCATAGGCAAAGACTGGGGTGCACAAGATCACACACCCATTAGACTTTCATGCACTTCACTATCTAGTGGGGTGCACAAACTCTAAGATGGGAACACGTCCCTGTGCACCTGTAAGGACTTTCGTATGCATGAACTCAGTTTGGGGTGCACAGAGTCATGCACCCCTTGAAAAATTCATGCACTCCACACTCCCATGGAGCATGCAAACCTAAAGTAGGGTGCACAAAGTCGTGCACCCCTTAACCACTCTTGTGTGCTCCATTCCTCTAATGGAGCACATGAACCAAAGTTGGGTGCATGACTTCATGCACCCGAAGAGACTTTAGTGCACTCCACTTGTGGAGCACATAGACCTAAATCAAGGTGCACAAGCTTGTGCACCCTTGGGAATTATGTGCGCTCCACTGGGCTTAGATTTGGGTGCACCACCTTGTGCACCCTTAAAAAAAATGGAGGGGCAACAAAAAATAAAGGGAAGTTGCCTTTCGAGGCTAAAACTATCTATAGTGATATATAATCACTCACTATGAGACCCTTTATATAGAAATATGGATTTCTTGGCCAAAACTCTACCTAGTTGTACAAGGGGACACCTTACACATTTACAACTTGCACATAGATACTTGTGCATTTATTATATTACTTGAAGTAACTAGCTAACTACCCCTAAAGTAATATACTACTCTATTTATGTACCAAGGGTGGTACATTTACATGATACAAATGATGTAATATACTCTAACACAAGGTTGAGCTATGCCACAACATAGAAGATAATGAAGGAAAATCCCATACAAGTACAATTGGCTTTTTATGATTTACAATGAAGATAACCTATATATTTATAGATAATATTGAGAGATTTTACCTCTTGGAATTCAAAATTCTTGCTTCAAAATCCTACCCAATGGTACCTTCCCATTGATGGTGCATAATCTTAAGTTTTTTGGTTCTAGGGATGCTTGAGGTGAGATCTCATTGCCTATGCTAGAGATCTTCCATAGAGATTTTTTTCATTAATTCTTGGTCAGGTCTATGGCTACTCCTCTAGAGATCTCATGATGATGCCTTAAATGCTTGTACATACCATGGAGTGATACATCTCAACATAGTATGTAGGATGTAGGGCTATGGAACCCCAAAGAAAAACTTAGCTTTCTATATTTTTAGTGCGTATGTGGTGCAAGCTTGACTAGAACTTAGTTGATAATTTTCTCTTTGTTCTTCATTTGAAATCCCAATTGGTCCATTTGGTGCATCTTGTTGTTGACCTTTCATCTATTTTCCCTAGTGTTCTAGTTGTTACTATTAGTATATGATTACTAGATATTTATTTTGGGTGGATGTGCTTAAACTATTTTACCTTCCAATTGTGTGCATTGTCACTTTGGGTCATCATCAAAAATTTGGTTGCATTTCTTTAGCTATTAGCTTTGACTAAAAAAATTGGCCATAGGTCTTATGTACTCATCTTCGTTTCCTTTTAGATGTAGTTATCTTTCTTTTCAACAAGGCCTTCTCTTAAAAAAATAGCCATGGTGCCTACTCCTCCCAAGTGTAGTGAGAATTTAGAATATTTTTGGTGACTTACAAGGGAGTTTCAACTTTATGAAGATGAGGAAACTATAGAAACCACTACCTTATCCATTGGACATAAAGTTAAAATTAGGGAGAGGCAATGGAGGTAATAATTTTAACTATTAAGCCACAAACTCCTACTTCTATAACTATATAAAATTAGGCTTACCTATATATTCTAGTACTTGCCTATGAAAAAATAAAAACTATGGTGCATATATACAAGGGGTATGGGTGGTCTCTATCCATTGGGCATGGGGCTAAGAGGTCCTTCAAATACCATCATAGTCATTTTCTTCTTTCTCCTTTTCTAGTTTTATAGTCAGAGACTCTTAAAACATTGGGGCTCATAGGCATCCCTCTTGCTATGAGTAGACTGGTACTAGGAGTGTTTGATTTCTTTTATGCAGGCTATCTGATACCAATGTTGACTCTTTTTTTACCCCTAATATTTTTAGATCTTATATCCACCCCAAATCATTTTCTTTATCTCCTTTGAGCTATTGGAAGTTGAGGGGATTACTTTTAGGTCTATAAGGTGCTCTCACTTATTTTCTTGAGCATTTTAGAGGGAGTGGACTTCACTACCTCTACTATCCCCTAGCCTATTTGGTTCTTAGTTTGGATCTATGACCGATTGCTTATTTTTTCCTCTTCCTCCATGCACTCCTCTTCCTCATCCTTTATTGTTTTAATATTCTCAAAAGTAACAATTTTTTGAGTGAGAGAAGGTTGAGAGGCAGTAGGCTAGATAGTTGGTGGTGTCTCTATCTCCTTAAACCCATCATAAATAGGGAAACAATTTGGTCCCATTCATAGATTGATTATGGGGGAAGAGATACCCTTCTCAAGATTTTCCCCTAAATGATGTCATAAGTAGCCTCAAAGCCATGTTTTGCTTCATGATATTGTGTAATTGATAGAATTATACCATGAATTATAGATGCATGAGTGGGTCTAATAGACCTTCACTAGTATAGTGTGGTACTATTTTGAGTGCTAACATCAAAATTTAGTCCCATGCATATTTTTGCTCCATGTATCAAAAAATACAAAGTGATAAGTGATCATATTCAGGCATGAAAATCTAGTAGCGTGCTTCTTATGATCTTCTAGATATTTTAATTTGAGTAGAGTTTCCAGGTGAATACTGCATTTTTTCTAAGATCTAATAGACTAAGAAATTCATTAGAATCCCAATTTGAGTCCTTCTGGATGGCTTCTTATAGATTTTAATTTTGAGTAGAGTTGCAATGTGGGGAGCTATTACTGACAATATGGAGGTTCCCATCATGACCTTATCCTATAATTGTGATTTATTTAAGGTATTTCTTGTAGCAGAGTCACCATATTAATATTTAGGGTGCTTCAATAAGCAAACAATAGAGACCTTCGCTAGAACTTCAATCTAATTTTTTACCAAAGGATGGATTTGACAATTTAGGTCCCATTGAACATGTCAGTTTAAATTGTTAGGGATCTAAAAAACCCTTGTTCCCTAGAAACTACAACCCATCTATAAGTGTTATGTATCTCTATCAAGCAAGTGTGTCTAGTTCTCCACACCTTTCTTGGGACACCAATCCTAAGAAATCCTAAGAGTGTGGGATGCGGCTCCTTTAGATGACCTCTAATATTTCTTACCAAGGTTGACTCCTTGAATGGGTGTGATATTTGATGTTCTTCCTCCTATGCTAGCCTAATCTACTAGGTGCTTTGATATAGAAAATGAGAAGATAGTAAAATCACTCAATGAGATGAAATCAAATGACTAGAAAATAATCCTAACTAGCTTAACTAGCCTAATTTATAGATGGCGATGCTCCAAATATTTAAGATACCCCCTATATTATGGTGTTTTAAGTGAGGATATACATAGAAACCAAAAGTGCACAAGGAAAACATTTCCATAAAACGTACATTATATAAAACACCCACACAAGAACCAAGATATAAATACTAAATTAGTCACTATTTCTTATTTGTGTGAGCTCCAAATTACATACATACAGAGAAATAATGCTTGAAAAATAACTAGCCAAATATACAATTACCAAGATAGACCACAAAATAAAAGAGAATGGATAAAAATCCCATGCAAGTATGGCTAGCTTTCAATGCTTCACAATGAATAGAACATACATATTTATAGATAATACTAGGGGCTTTTTCCTCCTAAAATTCAAAATTTCTCATTTCAAAATCCTACCCAATGGTACCTCTACATTGATGGTGCAAAATATTCAGGTTGTTGGTCATGGGGCTACTTGATATGATATTTTATTACCCATGCTAGAGATCTACCATATATATTTTTACCATTAATTCTAGGTCAGATCCATGGCAACTCCTCTGGAGGTCACATGATGGTGCCTTAAATGCTTATACCTCCTTACAGCGAAAGGGTTGTACATTCCAAAAAATGATACACTTCAACATAGTATGTAGGGTCTAAAGCTATAGGAATCCCCAAAGTAAAATTGGCCTTATATATTTTTAGGGCCCAAGTGGTGCAAGCTTTGATAAAAAATCGATTGAAAATTTTCCCTTTGCTCTTTATCTGGAATATCGATTGGTTTGGTTGGTTCATCTTATTGTCAACCTTTCATATATTTTTCATGGAATTATGGTTTTTACTATTAGCCTATGATTACCAAATATTTATATTTTTTAGGCATGCCTAGATTATTTTAGCTTTCAGTTGTGCACATCATCACTTTGGATCATCATCAAAAATTTGGCTGTGTTTATTTAGTTGTTAGCTCTAACTAGAAAAACTTAGCCATAAGTCTTACATACTCATATTTGCTTCCTTTTAAATCTAGTTATCTTACTTCCCACTAGGGCCTTATCTTATAAAAACTAGACATGATGCCTAATCCTCCCAAGTGTAGTGAGAATTCACTACAAGAACATTTTGTTAGCGTACTATTACTATTTTTGTTTATATTACATCATTTAGGCATATTTTTGTTACACTGTTACAACTTCGTAACAGTTCAGTTTACGCCGGTGTGCTATTCCTGGCTGTTGCTGTATTATTTAAACACTGCTGAACAATAATACAATTTGGTTCGCATTTTCTACATGGCATCAAAGCCAGTTCTATGATTTTTTTGGGTAGAGGAATTTTTATTTTTGCGGAGGCAATTTTTCTTTTCTTTTCTTTTCACGCCGCGCGCAATCGCGCGACGTTTCGTGCAGGTGTTAAAAAAAAAAAAAAAATCACTACGAGATTTGCAGTGATTTCTACCTGCAACGAGAAAGAAAAAAAAAAAAACATCCGCAGGACGCAGCGCACGTGCCCAAATTCTGGACGCAGCACTGCCACGTCCGTAGTGGACACAGAGTAGCTGGACGGTCGCAAGAAGTAGCACGCCCAGCACTGCCACGTCCGAGGAGGTGGACACACAACGTGGCCTGCGCGCGTCGCCCCCCCCCGTTGGAGGAGGACACGGTGGTGACGTTCGCAGACGTCAGCCGCAGGATGCAGCGTGTCGAGCGCTGCTACGTCCGAGGAGGAGGACGCATAGCATGACCTACGTGCGTGCCCCCCCGTTGGAGGAGGACGTGGTGGCCGTAGGACGCAGCGCACCGAGCGCTGCTACGTCCGAGGAGGATGACACACAGTGCCCCCCCCCCGTTGGAGGATGTCAGTCGCAGGACACAGCGAGCCGAGCGCTGCTACGTCTGAGGAGGAGGACGAAACACAGCACAGCCCCCCCCGTGTTCGGAGTGTTAAAAAAAAAAAAATAGCAGACCCCCCCCCCTCAAAACGCGCACCAACGTCCAAGCAGCAGTGCGCGGAGGAAGCTACAGTGGCGAGGCCACGATTTGCAGAGGAGGAAGTTGCGCTCGGGCAGCAGCTCAAATACGATGGGCTCCACTGTTCTAAACGGATCAGCCCGCTAGCTAACTTGGTAGTGAGCTGTGCGGTAAGGCTCAGGGAGCCTGCAGGTCGGGGGTTCAAATCCCGTCGACTCCCCCCTTATAAAGGTATAAATTTTTTTTTCAAAGTGTTTTTTTATTATTATTTTTTAATTAAAATTTTTAATTTTAATTTATTTTTTATAGTTTTTTAAACTTTATAAATTAAAATTTAATTTTAATTTATTTTTTCATAAGTTTTAAAACTATATAAATTAAAATTATTTATTTTAATTTTAAATATATAATAATTATTAAAATGCTTTGTTAAAGAGATTTTTTTTAAGGGGGATATTTTTTCAAAAAAATCAAAGGGAGAATATGAGTAATTTTCTGAAAAATAGCAATTTGGCGAACTGTAAAAGGTGCATTTTCGGATGTGACTGACACCTTGTGGGTTATTCTTATGGGCATTTTTTTTTTTGTATGTTGCATATTTCATTTTTGCACTATAACATTAAAAATTAAAATCAAAACACTCCCTAAGTCCCTGGAATAATTAAAACCCATCCGTGCAATTTATTGCACTGCAGTGTTCGGTATTTGTGATACCTCTGGCTAGCACTTACGAGTAAAGCTGTCATGATTTGGCTATTGTATCCACCGCCTAATATAGCTACTACAACGACGTCTGAGCTTGTTCTCTATAAATCGTCGGGGAGAGATAAGTTAGCCATTTTTGCATTTTTTTACTCCATCCACTACCCTTTATCGCTCTTGTGTTTAGGCGTAAATCCTGATGAAGTATTCTTCATAGTTTTTAGGGGAAGTTACGCCCCATGCATGAGAAGAATCTTCTATGGTAGGTGCCATCAACAAGACGATTCCCTTTTAGTACCGCTTATGTTCCACGTATCGTATGATCTCTAAAACTCACCTATAGTCTCCCTCACGTAAGGGTGGGTGATTTTTGTTGATCTTTCTAAATACCTATAGTTTCCCTCACGTAAGGGTGGGTATTTTGTATGGTATAACGGCCTAGCAAAAGGTATATCGAAAGGGGGACCAATTGGTGATATAAGGAACCTTCACTATGGCCACTGTTGCAAAGTTGATGACTGATCCTCATCAGTTATTGAAAGGTCCAAATTATACACCATGGAAACATAAGATGAAGGCAATTCTCCAAATGGAATATTTGTGGGATATTGTTACTGGAGTAACAACTAGGCCTTCATCAACAGCAGGATCCACAGGTCCTTCCGCGAGATCAGATAGCTTTTGACAAGAAAGACAGTCGAGCAAAGGTGCTCATTTTGTTTGTTGTTTCGGATGAAGTGCAACCTCATATAGCTGACAAAGCAAGTGGTAAAGAGGCATGGGATGCCCTTAGAACCATATATGAGGGAAAGAATGATTCAACCATTCTTCATCTTCAACAACAACTTCATAACTCGAGTTTGAGACAGGGTGAAAGCAGTTGAACTCTTTCTGTGCGAGAGTGTCTGAATTGAAAGAGAAATTGAATTCTTTGGGAGATACTATGGACGAAAAGCTTCTCATTTCACTTGTGATGAGAGCTTTACCTTATTCATTTGATATGTTGATAACCTCCATCCAGGTGTCTCAAAGACAAATTACCTACATCGAGTTGGTCAATCTGCTTCAACAATAGGAAGCACGCCAACTTCACAAGGATGATTCTTCCAATACAGCCCTATACACCAATAGGCAGGGTTCTAGGAAGAAAGGTAATGGGAAAAAAAGAGGCAACTTTTAGAAAGGAGGAAATTCTCAACAAGATACGAAAGTAAAAGGCAAACAACCTCAATAGAAGAAGAGGTGGTGCAAGATCTGTGAGAAAGACAACCATGACACCAACAGGTGTTGGCATAAGAACAAGCAGAAAGGCCAAAACAAACCACAAAATAAAAATAAGCAACCCCAGGTGAATGTTGTTGTTGAAGAATCTGACTCAGATTCTAAATGGGCACACAAGGTGCTCATGACTACCACAGATTCCACATAGAGGGATCATGTTTGGTATGTTGATTCTGGAGCTAGCAAACATATGACTGGTGACAGATCGTGGTTTGAATCATTTGTGGCCAAAGAGGGCAAACCTGTCACCATTGCTGATGATAAAACCTATAGGGTTCAGGGAGAGGGTACAGTTTCAGTCACTCTTCCTGATGGCAAGTGTCAGATTGACAAAGTCCTCTATGTTTCGAGATTGGCTAACAATTTTTTGTCAGTCACACAAATCCTGGATAGAAATATGGTTGTCAACTTTCATGTTGAGAATGGAAAGAAGTGTTGTACCATTACCAGGAAGGGTAAGCAGATTGCAATGGCTTCATATAAGCATGGCTTATTTGCACTAGATGCTATCTCTACTCCACATGTTGCCATGATTGTCTCTACCAAGGAGGCAACTTCCCTATGGCACAAGATATATGGGCATCTTAGTTCTGGCTACTTACTTGAGCTCAATAAGTATGAGATGGTAAAGGGTCTTCCTTCCCTTTCTACCACATTGCCAGTGTGCTTTGACTGCTTGGCAGGAAAGCAGCATATAGTACCATTTGAGAAGAGCTCTACAAGAGCATGAAAACCTCTGGAGTTAATTCACACCGATCTGTGTCGTCCTTTCACACCCAATAGTTGTGGAGGGAAGAGGTACTTTCAGTTATTCGTAGATGACTACTCATGAAAGATGTGGGTTTTCTTTCTCCAATTGAAATCCGAAGCTTTCGCATTCTTCCAGAAGTTCAAGAAATCCGTTGAGAAGGAGTCAGGAGCTTCTATTAAAACCCTCCGCTCAGATCGAGGGGGAGAGTTTACCTCTAATGAATTTTCAGCATTCTTAGATAAGCATGGAATCAAGAGACAATTAAAAACTACCTATACTCCTCAGCAAAATGGAGTTGCTGAGAGAAGGAACCGTTCTATAATGGAAATGGTTCGTTGTATGCTCACAGGAGCTACTCTTGGGCAACAATATTGGGTAGAAGCTGTCACCACTGCAGTATATCTGTTGAATAGGGCACCCACAAAGGCCCTAAAATGAATAACTCCACAGGAAGCATGGAGTGGTCGAAAACCCTCCATATCTCATCTACGTATTTTCGGATGTCACGCTTTCATGCACATACCGAAAGAGAAAAGGAAGAAGCTAGATGAGAAAACACTGAGATGTATTTTTCTTGGTTATGATGAGCACTCTAAAGGATATCGTTTGATAGATCCTTTGACCAAGAAAATTCATATCAGCAGAGATGTTGTCTTTGATGAAGCTTTCACATCACAGAGCACATCTAAAGTACACCTAGATCTTGTGGAATCTAAGGAAGAGAAGATTCCTTCGTCAACACAGACAGGAGGTCCTTCTACATCTTCTTCAACACCACCGAAGAAAAATCCAAAATGGTGTACAAATACCATCAGAGACGCAAATTTATCCACTCCTCCTAACTTGAACTTGGATAGACCTCGTACACGCAGTATGGCTCAAAAGGAAAAAGAAGCCAAAGAAACTGGTGAGGTTGATGATCTTTGTCAATCTTTTGAGGAACTTTCTGTAACTCCAAGTACAGAAGTATAGGATATGTATATTGATGATGACAGGGCGTTCATGTCTTCCATAGATGATCTTGAACCTGCATCAGTGCAAGATGCTCTCAGTGAGCCTCAGTGGAAGGCCGCTATGGATACTGAGTATGAGTCTTTGATGAAAAATAAAACTTGGAATCTTGTTGATCCGCCGCATGGAAATAAGCCCATTGGCTGCAAATGGGTATATAAATTCAATTACAAGGCAGATGGAACAATTGATAAGCATAAGGCCCGTCTTGTTGCAAAGGGCTATGCTCAAAAAGAAGGCATTGACTACGAGGAAACTTTTGCACCTACTGCTCGGATGACCACAATTCGAGTTATGTGTGCTATGGCAACACAATATGGGTGGAAAGTTCACCAGATGGATGTCAAAAGTGCATTTCTAAATGGTGATCTCCAAGAAGAAGTCTACATGACTCGACCAGAAGGATTTGAAGTGGAAGGCCAAAAGCAAAAGGTTTGCAAATTGGTCAAATCCTTATATGGTACTGAAACAAGCTCCTCGAGCTTGGTATATAAAAATGGACAATCACCTTATGCGGCATGGATTTAAGAGATGTCCATCGGATGCAAACCTCTATTTCAAGAAACGGGGTTCTGAGATAGTGTTGCTTGTACTCTATGTTGATGATCTGCTCATTACAGGGAGTTCGAAACTATGATCTCTCTCGTTAAAAGAAACTTGTGTAAATATTTTGAGATGACGGATCTCGGACTTCTCCATTACTATCTTGGTGCTGGAATTCAGCCGGAAGGAGCACTCCATCAAAGTGTCTCGGAAAAAATATGCCAAGACATTGCTCGGAAAAATATCGCATGATCGATTGCAAGCCAATGGCAAATCCGATGGAGAATGGACTTGAGTTATCGTGATATGATGATTCACCTCAGGTAGATGGTACTCTCTATCGACAGTTGATTGGGAGTCTCATATATCTGACCAATACTAGGCCAGATCTCGTATTTGCTATCAACTATATTTCGAGGTTCATGCAGGAGCCTAAGACCACTCATTGGAAAGTAGCAAAATGTGTTCTTCACTATGTCCGTGGTACTATGGAATATGGCCTAGAATACAAGAGGAACAACAAATTCTTCTTGCAAGGATACACGGACTCCGACTATGCCGGATCATTTGATGATCGCAAGTCAACTTTTGGATACATTTTTCATCTGGGATCCGGTCTTGTCTCTTGGCATAGCAAGAAGCAACAGGTGGTTGTTATTTCATCAACAGAGGCAGAGTATCGCGTCGCACGTGAAGCTGTGTGCGAAGTGATATGGTTACGTCGCATTCTGACAAGTATGGGCCATCCATCAAAATCTCCAATACACTTGTTTTGCGACAATCAGGGTGTTCTGAACCTCGTCAAGAATCTAGTCCATCATGAAAGAACAAAGCACATTGATACACAATGTCATTTCATTCGAGATGAAGTTCCAAAGCACCGAATTCAACTTCAACACATTCCCACCGATGCTCAAGTTGTAGACATTTTCACTAAGGCACTTGGATGTGTCAAATTTGAATTGTTTCATAGCTCTCTTTGTATTGCAAAATGATGTAAGGGGATGTTAGTATAGCTATTAGTTATTACATTACCCAAATAATGTAATAAATGGGGATGTTAGCGTACTATTACTGTTTTTGTTTATATTACATCATTTAGGCATATTGTTGTTACACTGTTACAACTCCGTAACAGTTCAGTTTACGTCGGTGTGCTATTCCCGGCTGTTGCTGTATTATTTAAATGCTGCTGAACAATAATACAATTTGGTTCGCATTTTCTACACATTTAACAATTAACTACACTAATATTATCCACAAAATGTGAAAGCTAGGCCTAATCCTAATATACTAAATAAATTACTTGACACCTAAGGCATCAAGTACCATATCATTCATAAAATAAAAATGATAAAATGCTCGTTCATATCCAATCCTCCTTGCAATATCCAAATAGTAAATAAGGAGAGATCACACTTGGTATATTCACAAAGGCTTTGACCTACCTTAAAAATTGGTCCTCGAATGACAATCAATGACCTTTGGCTACAAGAGAGAGAAAGAGAGTAAAAAAAAATTTAAAGCACTATTATCAAGAGCATAAAAGTACTTTAAAGATACTTGGATTTTAATAATTGAATGAATGGTTATGATATGGTATGGTGAGAAAATGAGATAATGGAGTGGGTATTTATAGCAGATGAGGTGGAATAACTTTTCCTTTGAAGTTAATAGTAGATTTTTTCTCTTTTTGGGATCATAAATCATAACTATCAATCCAAAATACATTTTTGAACCCTAGGGATATAAACATGCTAGAATCATTATTGTGCATTAAAAACCTCAAGATTATTCTAACTAAGCTCCCCACTAAAAGTGGGAGTCTTGGCATTGATAATTTTTAGGATATGTGCTTTGGGTGATGCATGTCAAAACATTCCTTAGTCATGAATTTATCCTTATTTTAGAATTTTAGAAAATTTAACAAGGAAAAACGTCAATAAAGATGGTAGTGTAGGGATATTTTTCTACAACCCCACTTCACTCAAATTAAACTCAATAGAAAGTGGGACAAGCTCAAGGAAATAGTTAAAAGGTTATTTCCAACTTCAGTCACAAGAAATAACTCCAATTAAATGTGGACAATCTTAAAAGCTATGCCAACCATTATATCTTCCATCTATGGTTGACACACATTTTAATCCAAATCCCACAACATCAAAGGTACTAAGGCCTACAGGCCATTGATTTTAAATCCAATGGTCTAAGTGGTCCTTCCAATAGTGGAGATCATAGAAAAGAGGAAAAGGCTCTAAAACATCCCATGGATGAATATGTGGTAAGTATTTGGGAGCCTAAGAAGGAAAACACTAGATCTCAAATGAATAAGGTGTATCATTAGATGTAGGAAATTCCACATCATTTGAGGACACGTGATAGCCTTATGCATAAGCAAGAAAGTAGGTGAAGGATCAATTAATAAGGATATAAACCATTGGTTTCAAAGCTTAAATTTAATAGCCAAGCCTATCATATCCCATTGCATGTCATCCATGACAACTACCCACTAGACGCATGAGCCTACCTTGCCAAAATACACTATTTAGGGAGGTGATACCCATTGCATCTGCAAGGTGACACATTCTAGGAGAAACATGGTAGAAGAGTAATGGTTTATCCACATAAAAATAGAAACATAGAGGTGAGTTAGCAACTATCGATCATCTAGAGGACCAAAATCTTTCAACATATATGGTCCTAGATCTAAAGACCTCGAAATTGTTCCATAGTTGCATAAGGATTTTGGCTACAGGACTAGAGGATAATTTTTAGGTATTTTGAATAGAACTTTAGAGGGAAGTAACCCTCCTCTCAACTTATAAAAATGTTTGAATTATATTATAAAAGGCATTGGGAGTTGTTTGCTTGTGTCTGTATCTAGATTTGTAGGCTTTTTCCTTTCACCCTTCTTTTCAATTGTGATAAGGGGAGCCCAAACCTTGGATCATTATCTAAGGAGAATAAAACCTTATGGGCCTCATTTTATTGTAGTCAATTTTGGAATATTAGTGTAAGCCATGACTAATTTCACTCTATAATCCTTTCTTTAACTTGTTTTTTATTCGTAGCAGTGTATTTTGCTTGGTTGTGTTTACTAGTCATAGGATGACATGTTTTAGTTTTAGTTGCCACTTATTGCAATAAAAATTTAGGATTTAATTATTTGGCACATCACCCTATAGGTTAGGTTTTATTTTTTATATAAATAATTTAATTTTATATATTACTTTCATTATAATTCCTTGCAACTCCCCCTAGCCTCAACTTGATAAGGTCTCTATGTGTCAAGGATTGAATCCAATGAGGAGCTAGCCTTGATTAAAAAACTTGAAGGTTGCCTCATAAGTGGTCTTCCCAATTATTCCTACTATTTTTATCTACATGATATATAGGTGCATTTGTATTTTTGGGCCCCCAACTTAGGTTAACCGTTACATTCAAAGATGATAATAATTTATCTAGCATGCCTGGTGGGATGAGATTCTACTTTTACCCTATGAAGATTGAAGAAGTTTGACTATGATTTTGATGAAGGTCATAGTCCACCTACTTAAAGATAAGCACCCAAAAATTCAACTAGCAACTTTTCTTGATGATAGATTAAAAAAGATACTTTGAAGAAGTCATTTGACAAAATATAGACCAAGATTTTTATGGGGTCTCTATCTTATGATCTTGTTGATACAAAATATCCCCATATAGTGACTTTGTTATCAAAGGAAAAGACTAGAATTATATGAGTGGCATGTTCATAACTAGAGCCTTCACTTGATCCAATAAGTAAGAGTTGGACCCACCATTGAACCAAAGACAAAGGAGAAACTGACAATGCAACATGGAGGCTATAGTACATCATATTCCCAAAATATTTTTGGTGTAGAATGATAGTCCCCTTGATTCCACTAGTTCCACCTGATATATAGAATCTAATTCCTACCTTAGTGCTCAAACCCTTATCTTACTTCTCAAAGAAGAAGATGTCACTCTAATAGAACACTTGCAATACCTTGTGAGCTTGTGCTTTGTGCATTTAATTGGAAATCAAGATATATCCTTTAGGCTATTAGAAACTTCTTTCCAAGGAAGAAATCATGAATGGTACCTCAGTATTAGCTCATAATAAGTTAGAAGCTAGGAATAGTTGGCAGATCTCCTAATAAACATATTCAAATAGAAGGTAAACAGAGCATCCCTCCTAGATCAACTCATGACCATCAAGAGGATACCTATAGAGACAATAGATGATTTCAAAATCTGATTCCACAAGACTTAAAAAAGGATCCCTAACAAGATTCGACCATCTCTAGGTATGGCATGTATTTAGTATATAAAAGCTTTTAATTATGAGATTGCCATGATGATTAAGTCTAAGGGTGGTAATTCAGTACTAGAGTCCTATGATATAGCCATTCAAGCTGAGAAGGATATAATCCAAATAGGAAGGCTAGATCCTAGATCACCTCTACTAGTATTTTCTTCCATTCAACCCTCTTATAATTCCTATTTGACCATACAAACTACCACCAGTCTGACTCATCATGTTGCATACCCAAAGAAAAATCAAATTTTTTTCCCTCTAGATGCTAAAATGGATGAATTATTTAAAACTATGAGGACCCTTTCCAATTATGTCATAACACTAAAAAGATAGTATAATTATTATCCAAAGTCTTCCTTCCGATAGGGAAACCCAAGTATTTGATTGCCTTTGGTTGAATATCATAAGCCTTCATTTTTAGCCAATAGGAATATTGATCATTCTTAGGCCTTAACTCAATAGATAGTACCCATATTAGTCCCATTCCCACAAGTACCTACAAGCCCAACTAGGAAATTGGTCACCATACATAACAACTGCATTGAAGACCCTAGTGGCTAGTATTATCCTATTTCCAACTACCCTTATTTTGACTATTATGTCATAACAAAATCTTAAGGTATAAGGACATCCCATTTCAACCACAATATTGCACATCATACTTAGTTGGAAGTCCCAATGATGAGTATAGAACCTACCACTCAGTATTTGATCATAACATCAATAATTGACTTTTTAACTTCAAAGAAAGCCTTTGTTACTTTGGATGAAGTAGAAGTATACAATGTATCATATGAAGCAAACATCTCAAATAGGAGGTCATAAGTTTGATCGAATTATAATGCATGGGCCAAAATGAGGGCCATTAAATATCAAGGGATATCTAGCCTAAGAGAGGCTTTATCTTAGACAAGAAAAGTGGATAGTCAAAGGATCCCTCTAACATTAGTTGCACTAGTAAATTAGGTCTAAGCATATCGACAATGATAAGATCTACCCTTGAACCTCCAAGGTAGCCTATTACAAATCTACCAAATCCACCTCCAATGATAGAAAGGACCAAGATTTTGACAACATTGACTATTCCAAAAGCCCCTTTAGTCAAAACTTTTAAAATGGTTGAGCACCTTAGGAAATCAACTTTAGCCATGCCTCTTTGGGATGTCCTCTCTATTCTAGAATATATTAACTCAGAATAGGACCTAAAGAAGCAAAAAGAGCTAAGGAGACAAGGGATGTCCACCATGCTATAAATTTTCAAGCTCAAAGCCCAATAGGCCCAACCTTATGCCTTTCTACCTAACCTTGATCTTTGGAGATCAAATGATATATAAATACATAGTTGAATTAGGGTCCATTATATTAGTTATGCCAAAATGGTAGCAAAGGCACTTGTCTTGTTGCTAGAGCCTAACAATAGCAAGGTGGGGTAGTTAGATGACACTCCACTACCAGTCTTTGGGCTCATTTGATACCTTCCTCTAGCACTCCAAGCATACCATGACTTGATAGTTCATCAAGATGTAATGGTGATAAATCGCCTAGCTTCATTTGGAATATGCCTTTCAAGAGACTTCACCACTAAGATTAGAGGATACATGTGGCTCCAAACTAGATGTGGGATCAAGTTTAAAATCTCATAAAAACCCCTCCACATGTATGACGTAGAGAAAATTCCTTTTAAAAGGAGTGGAGAGGAGCATGCCTACTTGGTAGAAGAAGAGTTGTTGAATTTTGACTACTTCATAAATGAAATGCATCCATAAATCCCCAATGATTATCTAGAGCAATGGGTATCTAAGACATGGATATTAGATCTTAACAAGGTCTTCAAGCCAACTAGCATGGAGTGATTTATTACTAGGTATTCCTCTATACATAGTATAAATATTGTACATAGCAAATAAAAAATATAACTTTGGAAAGAATGATTGGGAAGGATTTGTTGGTACAAAGGGATTAAAGGATTATGAAAAGCAAAAACCTATGACAACATTGATTATTAATCCAATCAAAGGAAGGTGATCTCTATGTTAATATTCAATCATCTGATTTAAATATCATCAATGGCTATGACAATGAAACTCAACTCAATATCAACTATTAGAAGCTAAAGTTTTACCTAGGTGTAGGCATAAAAGGCCACATAGAAATTTTTTGTAAAATTTCCAAAATTTCTCTAAGTGTAGAAATGTGCTATGGACCAGAACAATGACTTAGTTTATGTCCTACACCATGGTCAACTTGGTCAAAAGGGCTCTTCATGCAATTTTAATCATGGCTAAGAATAGAATTTGAGGTCCCAACTCAAGACAAAAGTTTTTTACTACGTGACCTAGAACATGGTTCCATGTCATGGTCAATGTGGTTAACTATGGTATTACAACATATTAAATCATCGCTAAAAATATGGTTCCCCACCATACATTGTTCTACATTGTGCAAATTAGTGCATGGTTTCCCATCGTGATCAAAGTGGTCAAAGTACCAAGTTGTATAATCCAAAGCATGGCTTAGAACAAGGTTTTATTTTGTGCATCCTAGTACACACTTCTTTACCATGTGACTCAAAACATGGTTCTATGCCACGATCAACATAGTCAAAGCTATCATCTCGGTATTTCAAATACTAGCCTAGAACATGGTCTTATGTCATCCAACCTAAATCAAAATTTCACAAGCACAACCATGGATTAGCAAACTCTTATCCCAGGTCACAGTCAAAGTGGTCAAACAACTCAAAGTTGGAGATTCAAATATCAGATCAAAGCATGTTCTACATCATGAGAGGTGAGAAAAGCTAAAGATAACTTTACAAAATGTTTCTATTCTAGAATGTGTTGTAGGCCCCAGGTGTGTCCTAAGACATGATTGTTGAAGGTGTATCGAAAATTTTAATATTAGTTATCTAAGAGCAGATCAAGGGCCCATGTTGAATGTGATTGGAATGACATATAAATACATGATTCATTATGGTAAGAGCTGATAAGATGAAGCAATAAAAAATCATGATCTGTGAGCTGATTCAATTTTAGATCTATGACAGGGCAGCCATAGCAAGAACAAGAGACGGTCTTAATTTATTCTTAGCAAGATCTACAGTTGGAAGTAATGAAGGTCGAAAAACTTGCAAAAGCCAAGTTATAGAATGTCAATGGAGTAGATAGTATCTTCTTTCTTGGATCAAAAAGGAGGTTGCCACCTCAACATCTTGTTAGTCTAACACTCCAACTTCCTTGTAATGTTCCTAATACTTTTAAATCTTTCAAATTTATTGCAAAACTATAAATATAGGTCAAACCCTCATTTTAAAGGGTCAATTCTAAAGTGTTTGTCTATGCTACTATTGTATACTCTCTACAAATTAATACGAGCATTACTTGGATGTTTGTCTCAAACTTGTATCTTCTTTTCTATGGATTACGAACTCTTGAAGTCATTTCTACTACTACTACTATGGTTAGTCTATTTTACTAATTTGGATTGCTAAATTAGAGCAAATTGGAATACTTCATGTCTAAACGTATGCTTGGAAAGGATTTATTTTTCTGTTAGTTAGAGTATTAATCTAATTCTGCTATTTGGATTGTTAATACCCTGTACGTTTGAAATAATTCTTGAAGCATGCTATTGTGCCTTAATGATGAAGATGATTGGTTTTGAATGTTGTTAGTCCTAAGTATTATCTACTAGAAATTGATTTGTCAAAGGTTCTCTATAGATGCCAATGTTGTTAGCTTTATCTATCCACTATTAATTCATTACTTTCTTAACCCCTTTCCCCTTTCTATCTCTATCTTTATACACTTAACCAATCTTAAATGATTCAATATTTAGTATGTTGACAAGGTATACCAACCTACTTTAGATATTGTCTTGAAGCAATTTTGACCCATATAATTTTGGGTTTTGGCTGTGATTAGCGAGTTCTCATATTTCAAATTCATTGCAGATAATAGTCATAGTTCAAGTCTATCTTGATGTCAATTCAGACCCCAACAATTTTTGGCACACTCAATGGAATATTATTCACAAAATATTCGATTTCCCACTAAATATTTTCTTGCATTTACCTGAAGGAATTAATATTTAGTGAATTAAATTGACCTTAGTAAGTGTAGATTGTAAATTCACTTGGTGACTCTATAGGATTAAGATCCTGGAAGTCTTGTTTCACATTGTTGTTTCCATAATTTTAGATCAGTTTTTGGTTTATATGCTTACTTGGTAGTCCTGCATAGATCCCCATTATTATATGACATAATCAAAGCATAGAAGTTAGTTCCTATGGCTCACCAACATTATCCCCCTTGGTATGATACTGGTCCTCTTAATATCTAGATTCTACATGAAATTACCAATATTGCTCTAAAAAACCTACCCAACTATGAAGGGAGAGAGAAAGTTGTAGCTATGCATTGTCAAGATATAGCTTCTTTATCCTCTGTTTATAACATCACATTTGAAGATGTCATGGTTAGACTACTTGTTCTATCCTTCAAAGACAAAGTGTTATTATGGTACAAGTCTTTAGAGGATAAAAGTATTTCTACTTGGGCTGATTTAGCCAAAGCTCTTATTGATGAATTTGATGATCTTGGAGACCCCTTTTTATTGCTCACTCAATTCTCATTCATCAAGAAATCTTCTCATGAAAGCCTTCCTAATTTTAATATTCAATTTAAGAGAATGTGGAGAAGAATTTCCCAAGAATACCAACCCTCCCACCCTCAAGCCTATCTCTATTATATCCATGCATTTCATCCTGATTTAAGTATCCTCATTCAACAATCTAAAGAAAAAATATTCCTCCATATATTTCAAGAGGCCATCCGAGATGAAAATATGTTGATCATAGTTGGTAAACTACCTCCTTGAGTAATAGATCCCTCTTTTGATAATCCTCTCATCCCCCCCATTGTAAATCCATAGGGGAGGTAAAGTCATGGCCATCATAAGGAATAAAAAATGGTGTTATTCCTAATGATCAAGCTAATCAAGTTTGGAGAGAACAAGAGTTGACAATGGTGATGCAACACATGGAGCAAGATGTAAAAGAAGGAGAACCACATTTTAGGCAAGCCAAAGGGAGAGAAACCAATAATTATATGCTTCTATGGAAACCACCTCATCAAAGTTATGGGCTGCGGATCATTAAAGATAGCTTAAAAAAAAACAATAAATTAAACAGAACGCAGAATACAACAAAAAAAAAGTTATAGCAGGCTTGCCTCACCCCCAATATCATCACCTAGTCTCCTACAGATAGAGGATCCAAGCCTAATAATCTTTGAGGGTATGATGGCATTCAACATAGTAGCTCCCCTATAGGAGGTAAATAGTGATCAATATTCTTTGACCTCTGAATCCCAAGAATAGTATAAGAAGGATCAACCATATATTTAAGAACAAATACTAGAAGTGACATCCCTGAATCAAGAAAGGTTGAAAGTGTATAAAAATTTGTATTTTCTAGCTTTGACCCTAGAGGAGAGGAAGGAAAAGGTGATCCAATACAAAAGCTTATTCAAAGATTCTTTTCCACCAGAGCAAGATTTGAGAGAATATTTGCTAGTACCTTCAAATGTGAATTTGGTTGATCTCTCCTTGGAAAAATTAATAGAAAAGGGGTATTTTAGCCTATTTTATTTACCTATATTTCTATAGAAATGTGTATCACATAATTGCATAATTGATCCAAGAGCTAAAATGTCAATAATGTCACTTGGGATCTATGAAATTTTAGGATTGACGATGGATTTCGTAGTATTAGAATGACTATGATTCAAAAAGAGGCTAGTTAGGAAGGTGGCCATCTTGAATCAGTTTGTAATGATGTAATGATATTTGATGTTCCTTTATTATTTTTCATATGTCTATCTGAAGGTCTCCTCAGATAGTCTAAAGTTTATCTTAATCAGGAGTCCAGTCAAATGAAGATCTTTGGAGCAAATAATATAGCCAAAATATCCAGCCAAGGACTTCATCCCTTTTTTATAAAGATATAAATATTACAAAAATAATATATGAAAGGGATCTAACCATGGTATAGGGGCATAGATGAATATTTTTCTACAAGAAGGTAGGCTAGAAAACTATCAAGGTTTAGATTAGAAGTTGCAAAGCACATTTACAATTATTTTCTTCCCCTACCAGGAGACACATGAGTTTCATTTTCTCAAATCCTATGTAAGTAATCAAAAGGAATTTTTAGAAACTAAAAATAAGGTTGAAAATTTATATTAGGAGCCTTTGTGCATAAATAAATATTTCCAAAAAATCTTAGAATCTACGATGCTTAGCAAGGAAACACTCGTTATTGGCCTAGATACCATAGGATGGATAATGTGTCAAAGTGGAAGATACTCAAGAAGAATTAAAGAGGTAGAATGGATTCAAAATGGACTCAAAGATACTTATGGACTATCAAAAGTTAGATTCAAAGAGGAATAAGTTTGGTTTTATCTAGTCGAGACATTGTATATTTAGAGGATGAGCTCACAAAATATTTTGGAGCCAAGCATGGGCACACACCATATTTTTGTGTACATAGACAAGAAGTAAATAAAATTACTAATTACAATTGTAATAAATAAATTAGGGGGATCTCATGTGAGAGTATCAACCTTACATCATTTTGTACATATACTTAGGTTAATAAGAAAATATTTAAAGGATGGGCCAAGAAAATAATTTGATGTTCTAATGGATCATAAACTTGGTGGATAAGATATAATGCATAGTGCTTTCTTCTTTATTTTGCATAGTGTAATGCTTTCTCCCATATGTTATTTCCTCCATAATTATTCTCTTGACTCTGTAGCCTAATGGAAAAATGTAGGAAGTTCCAAAGAGATAGAGGGTGTGTTTGAAAATCCAACATGATGTAGGCAAGGCTATCAAAATTCATGTGAGTGGAAGCAAAATATCCAATACATAATGGTGTCAGCTAGATGCACAAATGGTATGAGTAAGAAAATTAGTTGACACAAAAAATGTATAGTCCATGATGGTTTTGTAGTCATCATATGATGATAAGACTTTTGTATTTAACATATATAAAGATGTGCAATTATTAAAAAATTAGAAGGATGAAGTTATCGATGAAGAGATGAGCCTGAAAAGAAAAAATAATATTTTCATGGAGAAGCATGAGCAACTAAAATAATTTCTATTAGCTTGCACAAGAAAGCACAAGAGATGCAAGGAGAACATATGATCACCTAAACCATGGTAGTTTGTCTATCTTGGAAAGAGTGTTGAGCCCTAATGGAGTATACATATGGAGTTATGTTTTTAAAGTAGATTCCTTTAGTTTGTGTACCTCCAATTCTTCCATTATGTTTGCTCTTTTCTCTATCTCTAGCACTATCGTGCTACTTCTTCATACTCACCTATGAAATACTCCACAAAATCCTTAGTTTTTCAATGCCTCCATCTCCCCTCACCACCATTTCATATAATTTTTGAAGTATATTTTATCCCTATCCTTTGCATTTTTGTAATTATGTGTTCACCTTAGTTTCATCCCACCTAGCATTCGCCTTCATTTTGTACCCGTTAATAAGTTTGTTCCTCCTTTTACAATCATTTCTTACTCCTCCAATGTGTCCTTTAGAATCCTCTTGTCCCTTATAAATTCTTGGCTTTGGGATATGGCTATATGAGTTCTACAACTTTGCAAGAAAAGTTACTTGAGAGGTGCTAGAATGTAGGCACAAAAGGCCACATACTTAGAAAAGTTTTGTAAAATTTCCAAAATTTCTCTAAGTGTAGAAATGTGCTCTAGATCAGAATAATAGCTTAGCACAACATGTACTATGCCATGGTCAACTTGGTCAAAATTACTCTTTACATAGTTTAAATATGGCTCAAAATAGAATTTGAGGTCCCTACTCAAAACAAAATTTATGTACTACACGACCTAGAACATGGTTCCACACTGCGATCAACATGGTCAAAGATGGCATTGTGACATCTTAAATCATGACTCTGTTGGCAATTTTGGGTACTTTGGGTACATTGCCTTTGCTCAAGTATATAAGTTGTCATTGATGTCAAGAAGCTTTTGAAGGAATTTGATTTGATGTCAAATAATTTGTTTTGATGAAGGTTACGGCATGACAGTTTCAAAAGTCTTTTGCAAACCCCAAGCTGATAGGTTCGAGAGAAAGAGCTCGCAGTGAAAAAGTGTCGTGATATCACATGTCGGGTTTTCATGACCCGAAGAAAATAAAAGTGCTAAGGAGAAAAAGTGTCGCGATATCACGACATGTTAGGTTTTCATGACCCGAAGAACAAAAAAGAGCTAAGGAGGAAAAGTGTCGCGATATCGTGACATGTCGCAATTTTGCAACTCAAAGAGCAAAGAAAATGTACGAAAGCTGAAAGCGTCGCGATTTCGTGATAGGTTGCAAAGAAAACATACGAAAAGTTGATAGCGTCACGATTTCACGATGGGTTACAAGGAAAGCGTATGGAAGCTAAAAGCGTCACGATTTCACGATGGGTTGAAAAGAAAGCAGACGGAAGCAGAAGTGTCGCGATATTGTGATAGAAGTGAAGACAAAGTCTGCAGAGGCAGAAGTGTCACGATTTCGTGACAAAAGCAGAAAGGAGGTCAACGAAGGGAGAAGTGTCATGATATCATGACAAAAGCAAAGTTGATGCTAACAAAGACAGAAGTGTCACGATATCGTGACAAGAGCTTAGTTGAAGTCGACAAATGCTGAAGTGTCGCGATATCATGACAAAATCCAAAAGAAAGTATACGGTTGCAATGGTGGCACGATATCATGACATGTAGTTTCACGAAAAAAGCTACAGAAGAGTTATAGAGGCAATTGAAGCCGACAAAGTTAAATGTGAGCCGACGAAGATTAGGGTTTGTAGCCGACAAAGTTTAGGGTTGTGCAGCCGACTAAAGATCAGGGTTACAGCCGACTAAGATTAAGATTTTGATCTTGAAAGTGTTATTATAAAAGGCAGGCTATTTTGAAGAGTTAAGAGTTAGAGGTTTTGTTGGTTGTGACGTTCGTAGATAGAGCACAGAGTGAGAAGTTCGATCATCGAGAGCATAGTGCAAAATTTGATCGAAGTGTGCAGAGTGAGCAAAGAGTCATGGTGAATTGTTCTAAGTGCCGCTGTGATTGCGCAGACAGTGCAAAGGTTGAAGTTTGACCAAGTGCGGCTGTGAGTGTGTAGAAAGAGCAGAGGGCATAGAGAGCACAAAGGGCAAAGACAAACGTGGAGTGCTGCTGTATGAGGATAGAGGTGCACTAGTTCTTTGAGAAGAACCTGAGGATAGATTTGGCAAGTCTTTGAGAAGGCTTGTGTGCAGAGGATTGATTTGTTCAAGTGTTGGATAGATCTGACAGACAGAGGAAGACTTGTACTAGACCGACTGACTATGTTTGGTACAGGTTGTTGAGCTGTTGTGGATGTGATCATAGAAGGCAAAGGTCTCTTAGGCTAAGCATTGAGGACAGGAGGTCTTTAGTGGAAAGGAGTTCCATGTGCTGGCAAGAGGTAGAGGCAGTTGATATTTTGAGGGATCATTTCCAAAGCAGAGGGGAAGGTATCTCCTTTGAGCAGAGGCTCATAAATCCAGAGCAGAGGGGAAGGTATCTCCTTTGAGCAGAGGCTCATAAATTTTGATTGGGGGAAGGTATCTCCTTTGGGCCGAGGCTCATAAACATTGTAATTGGGAAGGATTCCCAAAGAACTTTGAGATAACTTTTATAGAAAATTTTTGTGGACGTAGCCCGACCATTCGGGTGAACCACGTTAAAATTGGTGTCACTTTGTGGATGATATTGTGCATTGTTTTGATATTGCTTTGGGTATATTGCTTTACTATTTTGAAGTATAAAGGAAAAAGTAAAAAGAGGTCTTATACTTGTTCACCCCCCTCTCGAGTATAAGCTTGTGTTCTTCAAATGGTATCGGAGCAGGTGCCTTCGAAAAGTTTAACAGACTTGAAGGAAAAGCTAGTAAAGAACACAATGGATCATTCAAGTAGCAATGCAACACCTATTCTTGATGGGTCAGATTTTGGTCTTTGGAGTGCAAGGATGAAGGTTCATCTAATGGCACTTGGTAATGAGGTATGGGAAGTGATTGAAGATGAGTACACTATTCTTGTACATGGTCCTAATACTAAAGAAGAAAGGCTCCTACATCATAGCAATTCAAAAGCAATGAATGCAATCCTAAAAGGCTTACAAAAAGTAGATCTCACCAAAGTGATTCACTGCAAGATAGCTAGTGAAATGTGGAAACAGTTGAAGGTGGTTCATACAGGTGATACAAATGTCAGAAAGGCCAAGTTGAGACACTTCAAAGGTATGTTTGAACAACTCTAGATGAATGATGATGAAAATATTAGTGACTACATGCTTCGTATGGATGAGGTTGTTAACTCCATGAAAGACTTAGGTCTTGAGCTTGCTGAAAATGATGTTTGTGATAAGATTTTAAGATCTCTTCCTAATAGATTTAGTGAAAATATTTCTGCTATTGAGGAAGCTAAAGATTTGGATAAGTTGAAAAGGGATGAGCTCCATAGTATACTTACAGCATTTGAGTTGAGAACTCAAGTGAAGGTTGATGTCAAGAAAGAGGCAGCTTTCAAGGCTACCAAGAAATCCAAGGGTAAAAAGCTTCAAGATAGTGATGAGTCTTCTAGTGATGAAGAGGCATATTACAACAAGAAAGGCAAGTTCTCTAGAAAGCACAAAAGCATGAAAAATATAAGATGTTTCAATTGTGGAAATTTTGGTCATTATGCTACTGACTGTACTGTTCCCAAGAATGAAAGTGATGAAGATAAATAGGATTCTATGAGCAAGGTTTCTAAAAAGCATAAGCATCACAGAAAGAACAAATATGAGCACAACAATCAAGGAAAGAGGTATTCTCACAAGCATAAGAAGAGTTTCTATCTAGACAAAGCAAGTAAGTGTTCTAGTAGTGATAGTGAAAGTTCTTCAAGTGATAATGAAAATGAGATGTTGTTCATATCAAAAAAGAGGAAGAACCGAAACATAGATTCATTATCATGAAATGTCTTAGATGTGGAAATTTTGGTCACCTTGAGGATGATTGTACAAATAATGATTTGGTTTTCAGTATGTATGAGGATGCTTCATAAAACTATAAGGAAGATGCTTGTATGGTTTTTGAAAAAGGTAGCACCTCTAGTGATAAGAAATCTGAAAAAGGGTTTGATGATTCAGAAAGCAAACAAATAAAGGATCTTGAAAGTGAACTTATTAATGCTCTTAGTGCTTTGAAAAAGGAAAGAAAGAAGAATGCTAGACTCAAGGATAAGTTAGATGAATGTTGTATGGAGAGAGATGATCTTATAGAAAATCTTGATTTCTCTATAGCTAAGACACAAGAACTCAAGGATGAGTTAGAGTCTAAGGTTCTTGAGTATAGTGAGTTAGAACAGAAAATGGCTTCTTTGAAAGAGGAAACTAAAGAGTACAAGGATAAGCTTTACAGGTTTCAAGATAGCTCCAAAAAGGTTAAGTCACTCATCAAAGGTCAAAGAAAGACAATAGATAAAATAGGCCTTGGTTTTGTTAAGCCACACAAGGAACAAGTTGGAGAGTCTAGTAAGAGACTCCAAAAGGAAGAGAGTTCTTATGAGGAAAGTATTTCAGATCATGAGTCCTTGAATGATAGAAGCACAGAAATAGAAAATAGAATTCAGAATGAGAAGAAGAAGTTTTCAGGACCCAAGAGGTCAAATAAAGGAAAATTTCAAGGCAGATGTTTTGCTTGTCATAATTTTGGTCACATGGCTTCACATTGCATGGCTCAAGTAAAGAAGGTAAACGACAATTTCAGAAGTGCTATTTTATTTCAAGGGTATTGCTACTCTTGTCAACAGTTTGGGCACAAGGCAGTTTATTGCAAGGCACATAACAGGAACAGGTTTGGTCAGAATAGGTTTGGCCAGAACAGGTTTGGTCAGAACAGGTTTGGTCAGAATAGGTTTGGTCAGAACTGGTGGATTCAAAGATCAGGTTTACCTTAGAGAAACAACATCGTCAAGTGTTTCAAGTGCAACAATGAAGGTCACACAATCAGACAGTGTAGAGCTGAAATTCTAGAATACGAGAACAGGAACAGTGGCATGATCAGGTCCAAGGATCAAGGCATGGACAAGAACAAGGATGAGAACAAGAACAAGAATAGTGACGAGAACAGGAATATGGACAAAGAGTTCAAGAGAAGGCCCGACAAGGAAGTTATAGACGCTGATGATGATTAGTGCTTAATGGGAGTTTTACTCCCACCCCAGAATTAATCACCTCATCAGGAGGTGGGGGAGGGACTAAGCTAAGAGGCTCATTCTTAGTCCCGAGCCCCAACGATGACCCTTTGCCATTGATGACAAAGGGGGAGAGATATGAGTAAGGGGGAGAGCTTCAAAGTGAAGAGGAAAGCTTCAAGTCAGGGGGAGCAAAACTTCAAAGGAATATTCTAAGTTGTTAGCACAGTTGGTTTCAGTTTTGGCTCTTGAGAAGTGTTTTTAGTAAAGGTTTGCCATCAATGACAAAGGGGGAGATTGTTGGCAATTTTTGGTACTTTGGGTACATTGCCTTTGCTCAAGTATATAAGTTGTCATTGATGTCAAGAAGCTTTTGAAGGAATTTGATTTGATGTCAAATAATTTGTTTTGATGAAGGTTACGTCATGATAGTTTCAAAAGTCTTTTGCAAACCCCAAGCTGACAGGTTCGAGAGAAAGATCTTGCAGTGAAAAAGTGTCATGATATCGCGACATGACAGGTTTTCATGACCCGAAGAAAAGAAAAATGCTAAGGAGAAAAAGTGTCACGATATCGCGACATGTCGAGTTTTCATGACCCGAAGAACAGAAAAGAGCTAAGGAGGAAAAGTGTCACGATATCGTGACATGTCATAATTTCATGACTCAAAGAGCAAAGAAAACGTATGGAAGCTGAAAGCGTCGCGATTTCATGACAGGTTGCAAAGAAAACGTATGAAAATTTGATAGCGTCACGATTTCGCGACGGGTTACAAGGAAAGCGTATGGAAGCTGAAAGCATCACGATTTCACGATGGGTTGAAAAGAAAGTAGATGGAAGCAGAAGTGTCGCGATATCGCAATAGAAGTGAAGACGAAGTCTATAGAGGTAGAAGTGTCGCAATTTCATGACAAGAGCAGAAAGGAGGTCGACGAAGGGAGAAGTGTCACGATATCATGACAAAAGCAAAGTTGATGCTGACAAAGATAGAAGTGTCGCGATATCATGACAAGAGCTTAGTTGAAGTCGACAAAGGCTGAAGTGTCACGATATCATGACAAAATCCAAAAGAAAGTATATGGTTGCAAAGGTGTCACGATATCGCGACATGTTGTAGTTTTGCGACAAAAGCTATAGAAGAGTTATAGAGGCAGTTGAAGCCGACAAAGTTAAATGTGAGCCGACGAAGATTAGGGTTTGCAGCCGACAAAGTTTAGGGTTGTGCAACCGACTAAAGATCAGGGTTACAGCCGACTAAGATTAAGATTTTGATCTTGAAAGTGTTATTATAAAAGGCAGGTTGTTTTGAAGAGTTGGAGGTGTTATTGGTTGTGACATTCGTAGATAGAGTGCAGAGTGAGAAGTTCAATCATCGAGAGCAGAGTGTGAAATTCGATCAAAGTGTGTAGAGTGAGCGAAGAGTCGTGGTGAATTTTTCTAAGTGTCATTGTGATTGCACAGATAGTGCAAAGGTTGAAGTTTGACCAAGTGCGGTTGTGAGTGCGTAGAAAGAGTAGAGGGCGTAGAGAGCACAAAGGGCAAAGACGAATGCAGAGTGTTGTTGTATGAGGACAGAGGTGCACTAGTTCTTTGAGAAGAACCTGAGGATAGATTTGGCAAGTCTTTGAGAAGGCTTGTGTGCAGAGGATTGATTTGTTCAAGTGTTGGACAGATCTGACAGATAGAGGAAGACTTGTACTAGACCGACTGACTATTTTTGGTACAGGTTGTTGAGCTACTGTGGATGTGATCATAGAAGGTAGAGGTCTCTTAGGCTAAGCATTGAGGACAGGAGGTCTTCGGTGGAAAGGAGTTCCATATGCTGGCAAGAGGTAGAGGCAGTTGATCTTTTGAGGGATCATTTCTAGAGCAGAGGGGAAGGTATCTCCTTTGAGCAGAGGCTCATAAATCCAGAGCAGAGGGGAAGGTATCTCCTTTGAGCAGAGGCTCATAAATTCTTATTGGGGGAAGGTATCTCCTTTGGGCCGAGGCTCATAAACATTGTAATTGGGAAGGATTCCCAAAGAACTTTGAGATAAATTTTAGATAAAAGTTTTGTGGACGTAGCCCAACCATTCTGGGTGAACCACGTTAAAATTGGTGTCACTTTGTGGATGATATTGTGCATTGCTTTGATATTCTTTGGGTATATTGCTTTACTATTTTGAAGTATAAAGGAAAAAGTAAAAAGAGGTCTTATACTGTTCACCCCCCCTCTCAGTATAAGCTTGTGTTCTTCAGACTCAAAATATGGTTTCCCATCACATATTGTTCCACACCACACAAATTAGTGTATGGTTCCCACCATAGTTAAAGTGGTCAAAGTACCAAGTTGTATAATCTAAAGCATGGCTCAGAACAAGGTTTAATTATGAGTGGCCTAGTACATGCTTCTATACTCCACAACTTAGAACATGGTTCTACATCATAGTCAAAGCTATCATCTTGGCATTTCAAATCCTAGTCTAGAACATGGTTTTACACCACCTGGCCTATATAAAAATTTCACAAGCACAACCCTGGATTAGCACACTCTTATCCCAAGCCATACTCAAATTTGTTGGACATTTTGAGCTCATTTAGTTGTCATTGATGTCAAGATAAGAAGTTGTCATTGATTTCAAGTGAACACATGAAGTTGTCATTAACACCATGGAGTACACCATCATTGAAGCTAGGATAAATGCAAAGAGTTGAAGAAAAGTTATCAAAATATTGTTTTATAAGGGTTTTTTGTTAAAAACCATGGTGGCAGAATAATTTTCATCAAATCAGTGAAGAACAAATGAATGTTTAAATTTTACCTAAAGGAGGCTTTAATTTTTATTAAATTCAAAGGTTTATAAATATAATTTATAAAATTTAAATTCTTTTAGAATTTAAATAATTTATAAATTATAAAGGTTGTAAGAAGCGTCGATGTCATCGAATATTATGGAGCACCGACGTCTAAGCCATATGGTAAATTTTGAAGAATTCGGCGAAGCACTTGATTCATTCTCATTAATTCAATATAAAGAATTTACAAAGTGGTTGAACCAACTAGTTGGTTAACCAACGACTTAGAGATCGCCTACGAGCGATTATTTTGCAATAATGAAATACAATAACAATATATGCTATATGTTAACATCCCCCCGTATTACATTATTGGCAAATTCCAATCGTATCTCGAAATTTTTCATACTTGATACGTCCAAGTGCTTTGGTAAAGATATCTGCAACTTGTGCATCAGTAGAAATGTACTGAAGTTGTATATGGTGCTTTGGAACTTCATCTCGAATAAAATGACATCTGGTATCAACATGTTTGGTACGTTCATGAAAAATTGGATTTTTGACAAGATTCAAAACACCTTGATTGTCGCAAAACAAATGAAGTGGAAGATTCTTTGGAAGGCCCATGTTTGTAAAAATGCGACTTAACCACATTATCTCGCAGACTGCTTCACTGGCTGCACGATATTCTGCTTCTGTTGAAGATAGAGCAACCACATGCTATTTCTTACTGTGCCATGAGATTGGTCTAGACCCGAGATGAAAAACATATCCAGAAGTGGATTTACGATCATCCAAAGATCCAGCATAATCTGAGTCTGTGTATCCAAGTAAGAAAAAATTATTATTCTTTCTATATTCCAGACCATAATTTGTACTACCACGAACATAATGAAGAACTCTTTTTCTTGCTTTCTAGTGACTCATCTTAGGCTCTTGCATGAATCTTGAAAGATATCCCACAACAAAGCGAGATCTGAGTCCGGTATTTGTCGGATATAGGATACTCCCAATCAAGCGGCGATAGCGAGTTCCATCTACCTGAGGTGACTGATCATATCGAGATAACTTAAGTCCTTGCTCCATTGGAGTTGCTTTGGACTTACAATTAGTCATCCGATATTTTTCCACTAAAGTCTTGGCATATTTCTTTTGAGTTACTCGAATATGAAACTGTTCTTGAGTAAATTCTAAACCAAGACAATAGTGCAGAAGTCCTAGATCTGTCATTTCAAATGATTGCTTCAAGTCATTTTTCACTAAGCCAATCATACTTTCTGAGCTTCCTGTGATGATCAGATCGTCTACATAAAGTACAAGAATCACTATATCAGAACCATTTCGCTTGATATAGAGATTTGCATCTGAAGGACTTCTTTCGAATCCATGCTGCACAAGGTGACTGTCTATCTTGATATACCAAGCTCGAGGAGCTTGTTTTAACCCATACAAGGATTTAATCAATTTGCAAACTTTTTGTTCTTTTCCCTTTTCTACAAATCCTTCTGGTTGAGTCATATATACTTCTTCTTGTAAGTCACCATTCAAGAAGGCACTTTTAACATCCATCTGATGTAATTTCCACCCAAACTGAGCTCCCATGGCACAAAGTACACGAATGGTAGTCATTTTTGCAGTAGGGGCAAAAGTCTCTTCATAATCTATGCCTTCTTTCTGAGCATATCCCTTTGCAACAAGCCGGGATTTATGCTTATCAATAGACCCATCTGCCTTATACTTCACTTTGAACACCCATTTGCAGCCTATGGGTTTCTTTCCTTTTGGCAGATCGACTAACTTCCAAGTATTATTTTTAAGGAGAGATTGATGTTCTACATCCATGGCCTCTTTCCACTGTGGTTCATCAAGTGCATATTGAACCGTTGTGGGTTCGTTTATATTCAATGTAGACATATAAATTCTTTCTCCATCCTTTTCTTCCTCTCTATCATTTTCTGTACCCACTGACAAATCATCAAAGTGTTGACAAAGTTCGTCAACCTCTGAAGTAGATTCTTCTGCTCTCATATTTTGAGTCATACTGCGAGTACATGGCCTATCAAGAGATAGATCTGGAAGTGATTTCAACTTAGCATCTCTTAAAGTGCTAGTATACCATTTTGGAATTTTTTGTTTTTGCGGTGGAAGTTGAACCTCCTTCTTAGGCTCTTCTTCATCTAGGTATACAGTTGTGGATGTGTCTTTTGATGTGAGAGTTTCATCAAATATAACATCTCTACTTACATGTGTCTTCTTGGTCTTAGGATCAATCAATCGATAACCTTTTGAGTACTCATCATAGCCAAGAAAGATACACTGCAGGGTTTTCTCATCCAACTTCCTCCTTTTCTGTTTTGGAATGTGCATGAATGCTTTACATCCAAACACCTTCAGATGAGCAATGGAAGGTTTCTTATCACTCCATGCTTCTTGTGGAGTCTTCCCTTGTAGAGCTCTAGTGGGTGCTCTATTTAGAAGGTATGATGTTGTGTTTATCGCTTCGCCCAATATTGATCCTCAAGATGTGCTCCTTTTAGCATACATCGAACCATTTCCATAATGGAACGATTTCTTCTCTCTGCAACTCCATTCTGCTGAGGTGTATAGGCTGTAGTCAGTTGCCTTTTGATTCCATGTTTCTTAAGAAACTCTGAAAACTCTTTAGAGGTGTATTCCCCCCCTCGATCTGAGCGGAGGGTCTTGATAAAACATCCCGACTCCTTCTCAACAAGTTTCTTGAACTGTTGAAAGTAGAGAAGTGCTTCTGATTTCAACTGAAGAAAGAAAACCCACATCTTCCATGAGTAATCATCAACGAATAGTTGAAAATACCTTTTCCCACCATAGCTAGTTGACATAGGACCACACAGATCAGTATGTACCAGCTCTAAAGGTTTTGCAGCTCGAGAGGAGCTTGTTTCAAAAGGCACTCGATGTTGCTTCCCTGCTAAGCAATCCGAGCACACTGGTAAGGTAGATGAGAGAGGTGGAAGACCTTTAACCATCTCATATTTGTGTAATTCAAGCAGATATCCAGAACTGAGATGCCCATACCGCCGATGCCAGAGAGAGGTGGCCTCCTTTGTAGTTGCAGCCATAGCAACATGGGGAGTGGAAATAGCATCGAGAATAAACAAGCCATGTTTGTAAGATCCGGTGGCAACATGTTTACCACAATGTGTGATAAAGCATCTCTTCTTGCCATTTACAACTCGAAACACGACTTCCATGTTTCTATCCAACATTTGAGTGACTGAAAGTAGATTATTTGCTAAGCCTGGAACATAGAGAACTTTTTCAATTTGACAATTACCATCAGGAAGAGACACAGAAATATCCCCTTCTCCTTTTACTTGATATACCTGATTATCAGCAATTGTGACTGGCTTACCCTCTTTCTCCACAAAAGTATCAAACCATGATTTATCCCCAGTCATGTGTTTGCTAGCTCCTGAGTCAATATACCATACATCATCTATCTGAGAAGACGAAGTATGAGTCATGAGCACCTTGTGTGCTCTTTCAGAGTCAGAATCAGAATCAGAATTAGGAGAAGGTGAGTCTGAGTTGGATTCAGCATAAGCCACATGGCCTTTAGATTGTTTATGCTTATTGTATTTTTTCTTATGCTTGCCCTTCTTGTGGGAACCTCTCTCATTTGGTTGCTTGTTTTTGAACCAACACCTGTTGGTGTCATGGTTATTCATGTCACAAATTTTGCAATATTTTGTATCTTTTTGCTGAGATTGCTTCCCTTTTCCTTTGGAAGAAGCACCTCCTTTTTGAAACTGGCCTTGCTTGTTTACCACTTTGCTGAGTGGAGAGAGCATTATCTGGCATGTCATCTTTCTGGACCTGAGTTGCCTCCTCAGTCTGAAGCAAGTTTACCAGTTCCACAAATGAGACTTGTCTGCCAGAAACATTGAGAGAGGTGATCAACATCTTGTAGGAACTTGGTAATGCTCTCAAGATAACAGAATTCAAGACATCATCATCCACAGGTTTTCCCATAGCATTCAATTTTGCTTTCAAATCTGCCACTCTGCATAGGAATATGTCAACTGTTTCTCTAGAACTCATACTGAGATTATGTAGTTGAGTTTGAAGATGAAGAATAGTGGATTGATTCTTCCCTTCATATACTGTGAGCAAAGCATCCCAGGCTATCTTACTAGTTTTTGCATCACAAATATGAGGTTGCACCTCATCTGCGGTAGCAAGTAAGATAAATACAAGACTCTTCTTGTCTTTCTTATCCCAATCATCTTGATCTGTTCCTGTTGTTTGAGGACGTTTTTCAGTGCCAGAAACTACATCCCATAAATCTTCCAACTGAAGTATGGCTTTCATCTTTGTCTTCCATGGAACAAAGTTAGGACCCTTCAGCAATTGAGAATCTGAGAGATACTTATGAATTGTGGCCATTATGAAAGTTCCTTATATCACCAATTGGTCTCCCTTTCTTTATACCTGCTAGATCGTTATATTGTAACCATTCAATATACACCCGCCCTTACGTGAGGGAAACTATAGGTATATAGGAACAGTATACCACTCAATATGTACTCGCCCTTACGAGAGGGAGACTATAAGTACATATGAGAAGCACAATATATTGAACATAGGCGATACTGAAAGAGCATCGTGTTGTTAATGACACCTACCATAGAAAGTTTTATTCCGCATGCGTGGGGCGTAACTTCCCCTAAACACTTTGGAAAAAAAGAGCTTTCGTCAGGATTTACGCCTAACAACAATCACGATGTGGGTATGAAATGGGAAAAAACAAAAAACTGGTTTGCCTTATTTCTCCCCGATGATTTATAGAGAACAAGCTCAGACGTCGTTGTTGCAACTATATTAGGCGGCGAATACGATAGTCCAAAGCACGACAGCATTACCTGTAAGTGTGGACCAGAGGTATCTCAAATACCGAACGCTGCTGTGCAATAAATTGCACAAATAGGGTATAAATTTGGGGTCTTATATATATTTTTAATTTATGATTGATAATGCAAGAAAAAAAGAGTATTTAAATGCAAATAAAAATCATAAATGCCCGCAAATTATAGCTCCTATTACAATTTCCCCCCTTTGTCTGACAATTTTGCAAGGGAAAAAAATGAAATTGGTGAACTCCCCCCTTCAAATTTCAAAATAGACAAGAATTTTGGAAAAAATACCTAGAGAAACTCTCAAAATTGGTGCTGGCAAAGCGTCACTATGTCCTGGCAGGCGTCAACTGGCAGTATTCGGCGTCAAAAATGCATGTCAGGTGTCAAGGGCGCCGCGCGGGCGTCAACAGTGTCGTACAGGGCGTCACTGGTGCTGCGCGGGCGTCAACTGTTCTGCGCGGGCGTCAAATATTCTGCGCGGGTGTCAACTGTTCTGCACGGGCGTTAACTGTTCGGCGCGGGCATCACTGAACTGCTGCGGCCGAAAAAAAATAAAAAAACTGCCGTCACATAACCCCCGAAGAGGTTTGAACCCACGATCTCGCACCAAACAGCGTCCGCACTTGCCACGGGAGCCAGATGGCCCGATGAGACCAAACGTACAACAGGTGCTAAAACAGGTGTGTTGCGGCCAGGGATTTGAAAAAAAATAAAAATCCCACATGGCCTGTGCGGCCACTGTGGAAGATTTTAAGTTTGGGGGAAAGCAGGTAAGCTTTCGGTTGCCTTCGGGCAACCAACCCCACCCCTTTTGGCCTCCGCAACCTCCGTACGTCCTTCGTCTGCCTCACGCACCTCCGTCTGCCTGCTGCCTTCGTCCTTGGTCCATCCTCCTGCTGCCTTTCATCCGTCTGCTATCGTCCGTCCGCCTGCTGCCTTTCGTCCGTCCGCCTGCTATCGTCCACCTGCTGCCTTCGTCCTTGGTCCGCCCGCCTGCTGCCTTTCGTCCAACTGCTGGTCAAACACAGGTCCTTACATCCGTAGCTCTGATGCCATGAAGAATTCGGTGAAGCACTTGATTCATTCTCATTAATTCAATATAAAGAATTTACAAAGTGGTTGAACCAACTAGTTGGTTAACCAACGACTTAGAGATCGCCTACGAGCGATTATTTTGCAATAATGAAATACAATAACAATATATGCTATATGTTAACAAATTTGTGTATAAATAATATGCCAAAGGGGTATTCAAACTTACCCCTATTCAATTTAATTTTCATGTGACCGAGCTAAAAGTAATTCATGCAATCGTTGATTATTGAGGAAGAAGACAAATAGTTCATTTGTCTTTTAGCACCAAGAAGAAGACAAAAAGGGAGAGTGTAAGGTCTAACCCACATTGGATAGAGTGGTCCATTGGTAGTGCATGTTTTGCGAGAGCATTGGGAGTGGAAGAGTCCACGATCGATTCACGTGGAGTTGGCATGTTTGTCTTGAGTACCAAGGGGAAAGGTTTTTTTGCACACACTCATTTTGAGCGCCAGACTTAGGAAAAAGAGCACGAAGTGCTCTTAAGGTTTCAAAGGTGCATCTAGCACATGTCATGGGTAAGCTTACGACTAGGGTGCATGAGGAGGTAGTGATTGGGAGTTCGAATCCCATAAGTGGCAAAGGTATTTTTGATTAAAAGAAATTTTATTTGCCTAATTTTTTTCCTAAAGTATTATTTGGAGTTATAAGGGTATGTGAAAGGTTGTTTTCTTGGTTCATGTTGTTGGAGTTATAAGGAAAGTTAATTTAATTTTTGTCTAAGTATTTCTTGCCATTAAATTTAATTAAAGAGGTTTTGAGTTAATTTTGGTGGTGTTAGTCAAAAAGTGACTAACTACAGAAAAACAGCTGATGCACCTTTTTGCATATTTTCCAAGAAGACCGAAGTGGCCCATATGCTAAAGATCAAAGAAAAAGCAAAATACCGCAAGGAGGAAAAAGTGTCGCGATATCGCGACATGTTGCATTTTCGCGAGCAAAAGCAAAGAGAAAGAGCAAGGAGGAAAAAGTGTCGCGATATCGCGACATGTTGCATTTTCATGGCTAAGAGCAACAAAAGGGAGCAAGGAGGAAAAAGTGTCACGATATCGTGACATGTTGCATTTTCATGGCAAAGAGAAAAAAAGAGCAAGGAGGAAAAAGTGTCATGATATCGTGACATGTTGCATTTTCATGGCTAAGAGCAACAAAAGGGAGCAAGGAGGAAAAAGTGTCGCGATATCGCGACATGTTGCATTTTCATGGCTAAGAGCAACAAAAGGGAGCAAGGAGGCAAAAGTGTCACGATATCGCGACATGTTGCATTTTCATGGCTAAGAGCAACAAAAGAGAACAAAGAGGCAGAAGTGTCACGATATCGTGACATGTTGCCTTTTCACGGGCAAAAGCAAAGAGAAAGAGCAAGGAAGAGACGAATGTCGTGATTTCGTGACATGTCTCATTTTCATGGCTGGAAGCGGCAGAAGAGCAAAGTAAGAGATGAATGTCACGATTTCGTGACATGTCTCATTTTCATGGTTGGAAGCGGTAGAAGAGCAAAGCAAGAGACGGATGTCACGATTTTGTGACATGTCTCATTTTCACGATGGGAGGTAGCAAAAGAGCAAAGTAAGAGACGAATGTCATGATTTCATGACATGTCTCATTTTCATGGCTGGAAGCGGTAGAAGAGCAAAGCAAGAGATGGACGTCATGATTTCGTGACATGTCTCATTTTCATGGTGGGAGGCAGCAAAAGAGCAAAGTAAGAGATGAATGTCATGATTTCATGACATGTCTCATTTTTGCGGTTGGAAGCGGCAGAAGAGCAAAGCAAGAGACGAATGTCACGATTTCATGACATGTCTCATTTTCATGGTTGGAAGCGATAGAAGAGCAAAACAAGAGATGAATGTCATGATTTTGTGACATGTCTCATTTTCATGGTTGGAGGCGGCAAAAGAGCAAAGCAAGGAAAGAATGTCATGATTTCATGACACGCCAGCTGTAAAGGAATAAAATGTATTTTTGGCAATCAAAGGCATGCACTGACACCAAGAAGTGATTTTTGACATGATTATCAAAAATCTAGGATAGAGCAGGCTTGCCAGATGATTGAAAATGTGACAGGCTCATCTAGAATCTAATCAGCAGAGAAGATATCTAATTCATAGAAGACTTGTTGTGTATTATTAGAAACTGTAGATGATTGCTTGTAAAATAGTAAGATGTACTTAGAAAAAGATACTCTTTTAGGGTATATATAGGGGTGAGCGACTCCAGAAAAAGGGTCGGCTCTTGGACGTTTACAAGACTGAATGCATGTACTTCGAATACAAGCAATAAAATCACATCTCCCATTGGCTTCTGGTTCATATCGTGCAAGTGTATGTATTAATGTTCTTTATTTTTGCTTACAATATTGAATTGTAAATTGAGTTTGTTCTTATATCTAAACTTTCGCAATACATAAATCATATTGCTGGAATGAGAATCTAATATATACGCATGTTAAACGAAATATTAGAAATCATATCTAAAATTATATAATTTCTGCATGGAAATGTGTTTAAATGCTTTGGATAGAAGTAAGTAAATCTGTCTTCGTTGTTGTCTAATCTGCACCATATATTAGATCTAGCTTCGGCTATATTTCCCTCTCTTTCAAGTATTACTTCCTTCCCCTTTTCCCATAAAAAACTTCAAGGAACCAGCCTTCTCTGGAGATCAGGCGAAAAGTCTCAAACCTTCTCGTCTTTTCAATGTTGACAAAATCTAAGGCGCAACTAAACAACCCAAGGCAGATTTTGTTCCAACAATTTTTGGCACGCCCGGTGGGACCCTAAATCCCACATTATTTTTACAAGGTTTGGTGTTTTGCCTCTGATCTTTAGAATCAAAAACCCAATCACCTGGCGACTCCGTCCGAAGGTATAGACCCAAAAAATACCTTATCTTTTTAGACCTGGTTAAAGCTAGTATATGTTTATATGATAACCAGATCCAAATCAAAAAACTTAGAAGAGCCCATTGAGTTCTTCGAGTTACATCTTGGTAGCTTAAGAGTGAATCCAGTTTTATCCGCAAGATCAAATCCACCTGCTACCAATAATAGCGCCATTATACCCTCTGTTTTGCCATATTCTATCATTGGTTCATCTCCAGATGTTACTACAACCCCAATAGTTTAGACGAATATAGCAATTACAATGGCCGCTCCTCCACCACCATCTTATCTTATATGGAACCACACTGGTCCACTAAATTTAGCAGCCCAGAATCAAATTCTTGGCGTAGCATTGAAGGCATTGCCTTCATATGATGGAACAGGAAAAACAACATATGAACATTGCTTAGATGTAGCAGCAATGGCTGCAACCTATAACATCACACAGGAGGATGTGATGATCAGATTGCTAGTTATCTCTCTGAAGGGTAAAATGCTCTATTGGTATCGTGCACTCCCTCCTCAATCAATTACCACCTGGGCAGAGCTCGCTGGAAATTTGGTGGATGAATTCAATCAGCATGCAGATCCATTTTCCTTATTGAACCAGTTCACGATCATAAGGAAACATCCTCAAGAAGAAATTGTAGACTTCAATATCCATTTTAGTCGGACCTGGGAAAGGGTTCCTCAAGGATTGAAACCAATAGAAGAGCAAGCAATATATTACTATCTGAGATCCTTTGATTCAGATATTAGTATGATAATACGACAGTCAAGAATATTCACATTCCCTGCCATTTATCAACAAGCTTATATAGCAGAGAGAGATCTCATAGCCACTGGAAGGTATCCACCCAAAGCAATAATGCCCATTTTTCCTGATATTCCCTAGGCTACTCATGCTGCTTCTCCTAGCTCTGCTGAATCGAAGTTCACAGATCTTCCAAGATGGAATGGATCACCCTCTCTACCTACAATACCAATGCCTCAAATTCCTTTGGCATTGCCTCCTATTTTTGCTATACCTGCATTACCTGCGCCACCTCCTCAGCAAGTCCCCGATAATCAACTTACTCTTATCCTGGACACCATGAAAAATCTAGCAAATGATATAACATCAATTAAAAAGAGAGAGGCTGAAAGGAATTTTCTGCCAAGGAGGTTCCCTCAGGTAACAAGAGATGCAACACAATCAAGCAATAGGGGACAAGAGAGACCGAGCACGGTATATACAAATGAGACAGTGGAGGCCGAGGAGCCTCCCACTGATTTTAACTTTTGGTGTACTACATGTAACGATCCACATGGGGAAAGTTCGTGTATGATACACCAACATTATGTACAAAGTATAGCAGTTGAAAAGAGTAAAGAAAAAATGAAAGGCCATGTAAATATAATTAGAGAGAAGGACCACAACTTCATGATGCCTACAGTAGAACAGGTTTTAGTTTTGACAAGATCAGGTAAGAAACCACTGCAAGTAGACCCTAAAGAGCTTCAGCCATTGAATGTTTCCCCTGCTCCCAAGGAAGTTCCCAAAGAAACTCCTAAGGGAAGTCTCCCTCAAGAAAGAAAATATCGGTTTCCAGCCAAAATTCAAGGGCAAGAAACACACAAAGAATTTATTCCTCGGGGGAAAATGAAACCCAAGAACAGGCTAGGGAAAGGTTGAGATTCCCCTCGCTGACAAAAAGGCAAAGAACTGAAGCTACCCAGGGATACAAAAATAAATATGAAACTTTTTCCAAAGAAAGAGAAAGAATAGTTGATTCACCTACATTCAGTATAGTAGAGGAAATGAAAAAGACTCCTTCTAAGGCAAGTATGTATGATGCTCTTCAAATCCCAAGTCAAATCGATCTCCTACAGGAATCCCTAAGAACAATGAAAAATGGAGGTGGGACTGCATCATCTTCAAAAATGGTTCTAACGAACTTGACGTCTGCCATCTGGTAAGAACAGGCCACCACCCTTTTATTTGTCCCTTCAAATGGAAGGATGGGTTGTCCACAACTCGCATGATAGATTCGAGCGCTGCTACCACTGTGATACCCAAAGCAAGTATGTGATATTATGGGAATGGAGTACACTAGGAGCAGCGCAGGCGTCCTACAGTTAGATGGTACTCCAAGTAAAAACTGTAGGAGTGATAAAGGATATTCCCATACGGCTGCATAAAATGCCTCAGATGACAGTCATACAAGAGGTAGTAGTCGTAGACTTGGAGCCCTATTTTGGTATGTGTCTATCCAGAGAGTTCATAGCAAATATAGGAGGATACTTATCCTTAGATTATTCTCATTTGGAGATACCTTTCAAAGGTAGAAGGGTCAAGATTTTTAATGAGAAACCATCTACGTTTCATGTAGAAAATATTGGTGAAACTGACTGTGTAAATATGATGATTGAAGAAACAATAGAAGAAGATCTAATGGAAGAAACATTAGAAGAGCTCCAAGTTGAGGATGAGTTTTCTCTACAGAATTTTAATGCCATGATAGAAATAGAAATAGGAAACTATTCTATTGAGAAACCAAAAAGAAAATTGATACCCTCCCTAGAAAAGGATGGTTCTGTGAATCAATTGTGGAAGCTTTTCTTTGATGGGGCTAGGTGCAAGAATGGAGCCGGTGCCAGAATAGTTTTGATTTCTCCCACCAGAGAGGAAAAGGTTTTCTCTTACAGGTTGACTTGGAGTTGCTCCAATAACGTAGCATAATATGAGGCCCTGTGCTTAGGGTTAAGAAGGGCTGAGAAATTGGGAATCAAACAGTTACTCATCTATGGAGATTCAGAACTTATTGTGAATCAAGTCACCAAAAAATGTATAAGTAAACAACATTATTTGAAGGCTTACAAGAACAAAGTGTGGGATCTCTTAGAGGCCTTTGAGGCCCTAAATATAAAGTTTATCCCTAGAGAATAGAATACCCATGCAGATTTGTTAGCTTCAAGTGGGAGCTAATTTTTGTCCTGTAAGTAATGTTATTCAGAAGTCTAAAACTCGTTAGACTTATATACAGGCCTTCAGTGCCTGATAAAAATATTTTCTGGCAAGTTTTTGAAAATGATGAACAGATACTGGATTTCTTAATCCATGAAATGAATTGCTCAGCCAACCGGGATCTACAGGATGAAGAGGAAGAGGACATTATTCAGTTAAAAAACAATCATATTCCTAAGGGTCTCATCACCCTTGAAAGCCTGTTTGATAACAATGATAGAGCAGTTGGCCAAAAAATCAAGGTCGATAAACGAAGATACAAAGATGTAGAGTTGGAGCCAGGCAAAATGATTAAGGTTGGAATCAGTTGTATAGAAGAGGAAGTGAACCAGATCAGAGAATTGTGTAAAAAATTCCCTGACATCATAGCTTGGGTGTATAGTGATCTAAAAGTGTACAATAAAGATGTTATTCAACATACCATAGAATCAGAAGAAGGAGCTAAGCCTTTTAGGCAAAAGCAAAGACCAGTGAATCCGAAGATAGAATCTTTGATGAAACAAGAACTGCTAAAACTCCTTCAAGCTAAAATAGTATACCCTGTTAAACACTCCACCTAGGTGGCAAACTTGGTACCAGTCAGGAAGAAAAATGGAGATATCAGATTGTGTGTAGATTTCAAAAATCTGAACAGAGCATCACTCAAATATCATTACCCGCTACCTCAGATTGACCAAATTCTACACACAGTTGCAGGAGCAATGCAACTCTTACAGTTAGAAGAACAAAGAGAGCAATCATACAATCACAATCAGAAGCATATGGTAGATACTTGAAGGATGGTTCAACAAAAAGACAACTCGCCAAAAAATTTAGAGTGGGAGACTTGGTTTTGAAATGGAATGTAAAGAAAGCTAAGCCAGGTAACCATGATAAATTCGATGCTTTCTGGGAGGGACCATTTGAAATTGTTTCAGAGAAACAGTTCAATGCTTTCGAGTTGAAAGATCAAGATGGATTGGTTCTTCCCATCACGGTGAATGCATTTCACCTAAAGTTATATTTCTATTGAGAAAGTAGAAAAGGAATTATATGTACAAGTATAATATAAGTATATTCATACAATATTTGTAAATATTACTGTTTTTTGGCCTTAACAAAAAATTTCGATCATGACCAATCAGAAGTCGACATTTTTTTTTAATAGAGATACTAAGGTATAGAGGGAGTTTTGACGAGGTAATGTTCACTTTTTATCTAAGTGCATTTTCCTATTTTCTTTGTCTTTCTCTGAAATATTCTTTTTACAACTGCGTTGTTGACTCCATTTCCCAATGGATGAAGGCCTGGTTCAAAATTTTTGCAAGCAAAAAATTCCCCGAAAGGCACCAAGAATGTTAGTCAAAAAGTGACTAACTACAGAAAAATAGCTGATGCACCTTTTTGCATATTTTCCAAGAAGACCGAAGTGGCCCATATGCTAAAGATCAAAGAAAAAGCAAAATACCGCAAGGAGGTAAAAGTGTCGCGATATCGCGACATGTTGCATTTTCGTGAGCAAAAGCAAAGAGAAAGAGCAAGGAGGAAAAAGTGTCGCGATATCGTGACATGTTGCATTTTCGCGGCTAAGAGCAACAAAAGGGAGCAAGGAGGCAAAAGTGTCACGATATCGCGACATGTTGCATTTTCGTGGCTAAGAGCAACAAAAGGGAGCAAGGAGGCAAAAGTGTCGCGATATCGTGACATGTTGCATTTTCATGGCTAAGAGCAACAAAAGAGAACAAAGAGGCAGAAGTGTCGCGATATCGTGACATGTTGCCTTTTCGCGGCAAAAGCAAAGAGAAAGAGCAAGGAAGAGACGAATGTCGCGATTTCGTGACATGTCTCATTTTCGTGGTTGGAAGCGGCAGAAGAGCAAAGTAAGAGACGAATGTCATGATTTCATGACATGTCTCATTTTTGGCGAGAGGCAGCAAAAGAGCAAAGCAAGAGACGAATGTCATGATTTTGTGACATGTCTCATTTTCACGGTTGGAAGCGGCAGAAGAGCAAAGTAAGAGACGAATGTCGCAGTTTTGTGACATGTCTCATTTTCACGATGGGAGACAACAAAAGAGCAAAGTAAGATGAATGTCATGATTTCGTGACATGTCTCATTTTTGTGGCTGGAAGTGGTAGAAGAGCAAAGTAAGAGACGAATGTCACGATTTCGTGACATGTCTCATTTTCATGGCTGGAAGCGGCAGAAGAGCAAAACAAGAGACGAATGTCATGATTTCGTGACATGTCTCATTTTCGTGGCTGGAGGCGGCAAAAGAGCAAAGCAAGGAAAGAATGTCGCGATTTCGTGACACGCCAACTGTAAAGGAATAAAATGTATTTTTGGCAATCAAAGGCATGCACTGACACCAAGAAGTGATTTTTGACATGATTATCAGAAATCTAGGATAGAGCGAGCTTGCCGGATGATTGAAAATGTGACAAGCTCATCTAGAATCTAATCTGCAGAGAAGATATCTAATTCATAGAAGACTTGTTGTGTATTATTAGAAACTGCAGATGATTGCTTGTAAAATAGTAAGATGTACTTAGAAAAAGATACTCTTTTAGGGTATATATAGGGGTGAGCGACTCCAAAAAAAGGGTCGGCTCTTGGACGTTTACAAGACTGAATGCATGTACTTCGAATACAAGCAATAAAATCACATCTCCCATTGGCTTCTGGTTCATATCGTGCAAGTGTATGTATTAATGTTCTTTATTTTTGCTTACAATATTGAATTGTAAATTGAGTTTGTTCTTATATCTGAACTTTCGCAATACATAAATCATATTGTTGGAATGAGAATCTAATATATACGCATGTTAAACGAAATATTAGAAATCATATCTGAAATTATATAATTTTTGCATGGAAATGTGTTTAAATGCTTTGGATAGAAGTAAGTAAATCTGTCTTCGTTGTTGTCTAATCTGCACCATATATTAGATCTAGCTTCGGCTATATTTCCCTCTCTTTCAAGTATTACTTCCTTCCCCTTTTCCCATAAAAAACTTCAAGGAACCAGCCTTCTCTGGAGATCGGGCGAAAAGTCTCAAACCTTCTCGTCTTTTCAATGTTGACAAAATCTAAGGCGCAACTAAACAACCCAAGGCAGATTTTGTTCCAACAGTGGATGATAAATTTATTTTAGTTGGGAGATTATAAGGTGTTAATTGGAAAAAAAAATTATGTATGATGATGGTTCTTTTTATAGTTGGAGTGATAAGGTGTAATTGAGTTTTTGCATTACATTGTGAGAAATATTTATTCTCTAACCTCCTTGAGATTGGCATAGAAGTGTTTTTTCTTGTAGCAGATTTATGAGATCCTTTCATCATCAAGAAAAAAGTATGAGAACATTATTCCATAGTTGAGTTGATTGATTGGTTTTCTAGAAAATAAGTTTGGAGTGAAAAGGACTTGATTAGGGTTTCCTATTGAGTATGTTGAGTGAATGCTTCAAGGTTTTTTGGAATAAAGAAGTGTTGTTAAAACCTTGTTTGATAAGCATTGTTGTTGAAGCCATTGGTTGTGAGAAGAACTTGAATTAGGGTTTGAGTATCATTGCTATGGGAAGATTGTTTTATAAGCATTGTTGTTGAAGTGAGTTGTTGAGCAAAGAAATTGAACTAGGGTGTACAAAGATCATGAGTATCATTGTTATGTGAGAGTTGTTTTATAAGCATTGTTCCTGAAGTGAGTTATTGAGTGAATAATTTGAACTAAGGTTTGCAAAGATCATGAGTATCATTGTTATGTGAGATTTGTTGTTGAGCATTGTTGGAAAAATTTTGAGTTGGTGTTTATAAGCTTGGAATAGGGTTTGAGAGAGAGGATTATTTCATTGAGTTATTGATTGAGTAGATTTGATTTAGCCTAGTCAAGTGGGAGTGTGAAGTGATTTTTCAAGTTCCATAAAAAAACTATTCTATATTCTGAATTGAGTTGAGAAAGTGATTGAGCATTGAGTTGAAATTGAAGCATATTGAGTCTCTAACAATTCTCCTTATGTTTCTAAGAGAGTGATTGTAAGTAATTGAGCATTGTGATAAGTGTAGAACATATTGAGTCTCTAACAATTCTCTTTATGTGTCTATGATATTGGACAAGTTCTATGTGGACTTGTTGATCTGATTTAAGCTAAGTATTTGAGAAGACTTGTGGATAGATTTGGTGTGAAATTTTGTGAAAGCTTAAAATACAGATATTGAGCAAATTTGGATAGTTCTTGAGAGGAATTGTAGAGCAGATTAAGCAAGTTATAGAGAGGACTTGTAGAGCATATTAAGCAAGTTCTAGAGAGGACTTGTGGAGCAGATTGAGCAAGTTATAGAGAGGACTTGTAGAGCAGATTTGAGCAAGTTATAGAGAGGACTTGTAGAGCAGATTTGAGCAAGTTCTAGAGAGGACTTGTGGATAGATTAGTGTGAGCTTTTGTGGAAGCTTACAAGGCATATTTGAGACAAGTCTTTGAGAAGACTTGAGAGTAGAGTTGATTAATTTGTTCAAATATTGAGTTAAGGTTTGGGGTAGATCCAACAGAGTTGATTCAAGCCTTGAGTTAAGGCTTGAGGACAGATATCGAGGACAAAGTTATGCTAGATCGAAGGACTGTGTTTAGTGCAGATTTGAGAGCAGAGTTTGGTGCAGATTTGAGGACAAACCAGAGATAAATATTGAGCATAGTTGTACTAGATCGAAGGACTGTGTTTAGTATAGATTTGATATAGAGATTTGGAGGTGACAGAGAGTAGAGGATAACAGTCTTCAGTGGATAGAGATCCATTAGCTAGGGTAGTGAGGATAGGTCTTCTGAGTGGGGACAAGAGTATTCAGTGGAGAGATATACACAAGCTAGTGTAGTGTAGGCAGTAGTATTCTAGAGGATCACCAACCAAAGTAGAGGAGAAGGAGTTCTCCTATGGATAGAGATCCATGAACTTGATTTAAGGGATTGGTGTCTCCTTTGGATAGAGGTCCATAAACATTGTAATAGGGAAAGGATTACCAAGAGATTAATTGAGAAAATTTTAGTGAAATATTTTCTCCGTGGAGTAGCCCACATTGGGTGAACCACATAAATTATGGTGTCTCTATTGTGTGTGGTGATTTGTGCATTGCTTTGATTACTATTGTTGATATTGCTATATTTACATTGCATAATATTTATTGGGAAATAAAATTAAAAAGTGGTCTTATATTGTTCACCCCCCTATTAGTATAAGCTTATGTTCTTCAAAAGTGGTCAAATGACTTAAAGTTGGAGTTTCAAATACCAGATCAGAGCATGTTCTACGCTATGAGAGGTGAAAAGAGCTAAATAAAACTCCACAAAAATATTTCATTTTAGAATGTGTTGTAGGTCGCATGTGTGTCCCAGGATGTGATTTTTCAAGGCATGTCAAATATTTTAATCTCAATCATCTAAGAGAAAATCAAGGGCCCAAGTTGAATGTGATTAAAATGACATATAAATACAATATTCATTGTGGTGAGAGCTAAGAAGAAGTGACAAAAAATTAAGTTTTGTGAGCTGATTCAATTTTAGATCTATGGTAGGGTAGCCGAAACAAGAATAAGAGATGGTCTTAATTTTTTCTTGGCAAGATCTACAATTGGAAGTAAAAAAGATTGAAAAACTTGCAGAAACCAAGTTACAAAATATCAATAGAGCAGATAGTCTCTTATTTCTTGGATCAAATAGGAGGTTTCCATCGCAACATCTTGCTGGTATGGCACTCCAAATTCCTTGTAATGTTCCTAATACTTTCAAATATTTTAAATTTATTGCAAAACTATAAATAGAAATCAAAGCCTCATTTTAAAGGGTTAGCTCTAAAGTGTTTTCCTACACTACTATTGTATACTCTCTACAAATTAATAGAAGGAGCATTACTTAGATGTTTACCTTAGACTTGTATCTTCTTTTCTATGGATTATGAACTCTTGAAATTATTTCTACTATTGCTATGGTTAGTCTATTCTACTAATTTGGATTGCTAACTTAGAGTAAATTGGAATGCTTCATGTCTAAATGTATGCTTGGAAAGGATTTATTTTTCTTCTAGTCAGAGTATTAATCTAATTTTTCTATTTGTTATGTTAATACCTTGTATATTTGAAATAATTCTTGAAACTTTATATTATGCCTTAATTATGAAGATGAATGGTTTTGAATTTTATTAGTCCTAAGTATTATCTACTGGAAATTGATTTTTCAGTGGTTCTCTATAGATGCTAATGTTGTTAGCTTTATCCATCCACTATTATTTCATTACTTTCTTAATCTCTTTCCTCTTTCTATCCCTATCTTTATATATTTAACCGAGCTTAAATGAGTCAACATTCAGTAAGTTGACAAGGTATACCAACCTACTTTGGAGGTTGGATTGAAGCAATTTTGACCCATCCAATATTGGGGTTTTGTTGTGATTAGTGGGTGCTTGCCTTTCAAAATCATTTCATATGATAGTCATAGTTCAAGTCTATCTTGATGTCAATTCAGACCCAAGACTAGGTGTTGGAAAATATGGCTATTAAATAATTTGGTTATTTCCTAATGCACCCTCATGGGTGCATATTTAGTTTAGGATTATATTAGAATTTATCACTTTATTAATGTAATAGAATAAATTCACAAGTTTTAGAATGTGCAATGATGTAAATTTACATATAGTCGACATATACATGAGTCTTAGGGTTGAGTGAGAGGCAAGTAACCTATATTTCTATATAAAGGCCTTATTGTGAGTGTTTGGAAGAGAGTAAGGGTAGTCCAAAGGTGTGAGTAGTAGTAAGCATAATGTAGCTTCATTTTGTTATCATGGAGGAGTTGCAAAATCCATAAGAGGAGCATTGTAATTTTTATGAGCTTTCTATATGAGCATTTCTAGAGCTTTGTATCAAGTTTTCTATCATATTTTTATGCATGATTTTTTGCTATTATCATAGTTGTATCATTGCATATTTATTTCTATAATTGTGAATGCATTTCCTTTATGTTTAAGGCTCCAAAATCTAACAGTGGTATCATATCCAAGGTGGATCAAAGGAAATCCATAAGTACTATTGTTGAGTATTTGCAAACCGAATTAGCCATAGTGCGCTGCTGCATGCAAAAATCATCACAATAGATTTTTTGATAAAAGTAGATATAGATAGAAGAATAGAAAATAATAAAGCCACATGATAGATTTAGATAGAGTTTTTCCACAAGAGTTGTAATGCTTGTGAAGACTAGAACTCAACATTGTTCCACTACATTGGCAATCCAACTAGTGAAGTTTATTTCTCATGAAGTCGTAGAATTTTTTATTATCTCTAATATTTTATTGCAAGAGAGAAAATAAGTTTTTAGGAGAACCATTTGGTTACTATCATATAATTTTTTCTTGTTGCAAGAACTTAACTCTCAGAAGGTGGGAAACTTCCTACAATAGATAGAGAAGAACTTCATCTCCATTGCTTGAAATTCGAAGTTACTTTCCTTGTGCAGGGATTAATTATTTTTTGCAAAAAAATAAGGATTGATAATTTGGAGGCCTAAGGAGAAATGTCCCATTAAAATATTTGCATATTGAAGGCTCTGCTGAGTGGTAATTTTTCCCAATTGCAAAACCACACTCACAATTAGGATTTTTATTAGAAAACCCTCTCTTGCAAAGAAATAGAAATTTCTCCAAGGTTTCTTTTACTTAATGTGTGCATGTATGCTTGTATAAATGTGTCAAATAAGTGCTTGGAATACCTTAGTGTTGGTGTTACTTTATTATGCTATGTTATTATTGTTCATGAAACTTAAAAGGATAATAAATGTGATTGGTCCTCATATGACCACGATGTAGAAGTGAAATTCCTTTTATATTGAAATGTTTTAGATAGATTTTATATTTCTTTGTTAAGCAAGTTTAACCAATTTTATCCTTTATTAAACCTTGCTTTGAGCATGTAATGAAATATTAAAATATACCTCTAAAATGTAAATCTAAAAATGATGAGTGGATTCGTTTATGTTGCTTTGAGCATGAAAGAAAGTAAATGTGCATGAGTAACTTTTAAAATGTGATGGCCTTTAGAATGCCATATAAATTACCCCCTTTGTATGAAATTGTGATTTTCATAAAAGGAAGCTAATTTATTGCTTTAAATAAAATAGCCTTTAAAATGCCCTATAAATTATTCCCCTTTAATGAAATTGAAGTTTTCATAAAGGAAAAATAATTTATTGCTTGAAAACAAAAATAAAACTCGAAATGTGAAATCATGCAAAACTAGAAATTGCAAAATTCCTTTTAAAAACTACAATCTTTATAAATTTTTAGAATTTTAATTTTTTGTTAAAACAAAAAACGTCCTTGCTTTAAATGGAATGTTAAAGCTTATTCTAAAGGTTCGTGCATCTATTTTTTGGGTTTTTTATATTTTTTATTTTATTTTGAAAACTTTAAAAAAAATGAAAAATATAGGGTTAAAAAAATAAAAATAAATCTAAAATAATATAAATTGTTGTAATCTAGGTCCGAGGTGTAGACCAATTGGTTCATCCAAACCCCATAAGGGGACGGAGGTCTAAGGTTCAAATCTTGGGCCTCGTCGGACTGAATGCTTGTCTCTTTCCTGGTGCTTTCAGTGGCATAAAAGGTTTTAAATGATTATGGCATGGCGGTTATAGGGGTGGACTGCACGAAGATCTATGTGGTAGCTTCCGGGGTGGACAACGTAGAATACTGTGGCAGCCATAAAAGCTAGACAACCTACCCGGATTCATGGTGGTTATCGATTCCACCATGTAAATATATATATATATATATATATATATATATATATATATATATATATATATATATATATATATATATATATATATATATATTATTGTAATCCTAAAATTTCCAAAGACCCTGCAAATGTTAGTATCCTACAAAAACCGACATTAAAGAGATTCGTATTCATGCAACCTAAATGTAATGTGGTGCAATATCCTAAGGGAAAAATGCAATATATCAAAAATAAAAATCGAGTTAACCAATAAAATGAATAAAATTTATCAAATTTCCAATATATCACCAATAAATATTTTCAATATAAACTTAGAATCATATGTAGAATACAAATTCTATTGGCATCAATGGAAAAATGTTTTAGATCCAATGACATAGGAATAAAAACTTAAGATAAATCCAGTTTCGAAGCATTACTTCCACCTCTGCAATCATGCCCAAAGTTTCCAACCCACCACTATGCCTTCGAAATGGTATTTAAACTTTTCCTCTCCATATTTTTAGTTTTTGTTTCTTCTACTTTTCTTTGTAACCACCACCTACGCTTATTCTATTCGAAAAACCCCCAAAATTTTTTGTCTTATCCCCTATAATACCACCACTGCATTGTTAGGTTCTTCGATTTCCTTTTGAAATGATTCCTTTGTCTTCTTTTGATAATGCATACATTTTTGTCCTCTTATGCATTTACCAAATGGCCTCCATTCATGCATAGAATATCCTCATTTAAAGTACACTATCCTTTCTACATGTTGTTCTTTATAAAACACTAATGTGCAATGCCAATTGGCATGTTATTTCTCACCTTTAAAAATATCCATAATTATTCCATTCAATCATTTTAATAACGTCTCTTTCTGTGCATCGTAGACATACTTGCAAAGGTACATTTAAGCATGATTTGAATTAAAACGCATCCCTTATACCATTATGAAATATGCAGTGGCCCTTTATCCCTTTTTTGGTGCAGTGCATTACCTACACATCGTTCACTCACCTTTAACTAGACATTGTCGTTACTTGTAACTACCATAGACCACCATCAAAGACCACCCGACGACTCACGATGTTGATGAACACAATTTAAGACACTAATATTTGTCTCATAAAAGGTAAGGTGAATATGAGGCATGTCCTAGCAGTCATCAAACTACCAAAAATTTATAGTAGTCTACCATGAGTCTCACATGGTCATCCATTCATAACCGTAGCCAAATAGCAGATGGGTTCACATTACAATGATGCAGTATCTCAACTACCGGTATCTTGTTAGCTATGTATTGCTTCTATCATCTGTCTACCACCCTAGAATATTGAAGCTCAAATGTCATTGTGTAAATCCATTACCATTAGTTGCCACTTTAGAATTTCCACGTCAACATGTTGCATTCATTTATTACTACTTATTATCCTATAATCACTACTCTGTCATCAGTTTCACTTAATGTGGTTCTTCATCGTCGGATGAATGTATGTTGCATCACATGATCACCCATCGAAACTATGATGTTCAATAGAATAATTTTTGTGATTGTTCTTCCATAAAACCTCATAATCCTCAATATCCTACATACAACATCTGTAATGGCATGTTTTATTCATCCACTAAAATAAGGTTCTTCCATCAAACCTCATAATCCTTAATATCCTACATACAACATCCATAATGGCATGTTTTATTCATCCACTAAAATATTAAATTATTCAAAACTAAAATAACAGGCCCTTTATTTATTTATTTATTCATTTTATATATATATATATATATATATATATATATATATATATATATATATATATATATATATATATATATATATATATATATTATTTTTATTTTTTATAACTCATTAAGTACTTGAATGAGTTTAAATCAAGACTTTGAAATTAACCAAAGCCACCAAAACCCAATCAACATACTAGACAATTTGAAATAAAAAAAAAGGAGATACTTAGAAACAATTAAACTTATCAAAATTATCTCCTAGAGATAACCAAAATTCTCAAAAAATAAAATTTAAAATGGGTACCCGATATTTGGGGCTAGTTGTGGAATGGCCACAACAGGCTTCTAGTTGAAATATAGAGGAGAGAGCTAGTGGCCAAGGAAGCCACATTGAAGATTAAAAATCTAGGAAGGAGGTCCTATTGAATATAGGAGGTCCTAGAAAGAAGATCCCATTTAATATTGAAGAGACTCAAGGAGAAGAGTCCTAGAAAAATATTAGATATTGGTGATCTCCATTGAAGACTAAAAAATTTCGATTGAAGAAGAAGTCCATTGAAGGCCCGATTGAAGAAGAGGTCCATTGAAGGCCCTATTGAAGAAAATATCCATTGAATACTCTATTGAAGAAGAGGTCCATTGAAGGCCCTATTGAAGAATATATTTCAGTAGCAGTAGATTGAGGAGATCCTAGAAGAATATCTCATTTCCATAGTTGAATATTGAAGAGGCCAAGGAAGGTCTCATTAAATATTTAGAAGCTATAATATTGAGAACCTTGGAGAGGTCTCAAGAAGAAGGCTTGGTGAGCCTCATTTAAGGAGTTCATAGAAGGAATCATTGAAGAAATTACTACCAAAGAAGAATCTAAGGAATTGGGACAATTATTGCCATCCGATGACAAGCCCAAAGGAGAAATTTTGGAAAGAATATTGTCAAATCAAAAAGTAGTATTGATTAGATCTCAATATTGATAGATTATTTGAGGAGGAGATCTAATTTGAAGTTAGAATTTGACAAGAGAAAAAATATAGAAGAACCACCAAATCTATGAGATTTCAGAGCCATCATTGAAGGAGGTTCTTGAGCAACATCTCATTTGCGATTTGGGGAGAATCCTACCAAATTTTTGGAATTCAAAGATATAATTCTAGTGATAGTATTGATAGCCCTACAATATGAAAAAAATTATATTTTAATACAAAGAAAATGGCAGCATATTAATAGCACTCATAGCTGCAAAATACAAAGTTTGTGGATAGTGAAAAAGGTAGCAAATCAAAAAAATTAAAAGCAACAGTGAAGATTGCTTATTGCTGAAAGTTTTAGAAAATTTGGGTAGTATTAGTGACTACTAAAAATTATATTTGAAAAGCACATTCTGAAGATGTTTTCAAGCTGCCAAATCAAATTTTATAGTTGCAAGTTGATAAAGTATTGAAGCTGCATAAATGTGAGCAAAAAATTGTTTTTGGATAGCATAGAAGAGCTGCAAAATCATCCAAAAAAAGTCAACCATTGAGGTGAATTGAATCACCACTATCTCCATCATCTATGAGAGAAAAAGGTATGCAACAATAAGGTGCAAAAATCTCATGAGTTGAGCTTTCATATTTGGTTTTATATTAAAGTTTATTAAGCACCATTTTTTCAAAGGATCAAAATTCGCATAAAATAGTTTCATTTCAAGTCTTCAAAATAGTGCAGAAGTTATAGTTTATTGTTGGCAATTTTGGGTACCTTGGGTACATTACCTTTGCTCTAAGTGTAGATGTTGTCATTGATGTCAAAGAGTTCTTGAAGCAATTTGATTTGATGTCAAAGAATGTGTTTTGATGAAGGTTTCAGTTTGGATAGTGAGTTTCCAAGAAGATCAGAGTAGCCCAGTTGCAAAAGATCAAGAAAAAGACAAGTAAGAAAAAGTATGCAAGGCGGCTGGAAAAATTGTCACGATTTCGTGACATGGTTTAGGAGAGAGAAAGTGCTGGCAAAACTGTCATGATTTCATGACATGTTTGAGGAGAGAGAAAGTTTAGGCAAAAGTCACGATTTCGCAACATGTTGGAAGACAAAGACGAAGCTGGCAAAACTATCGTGATTTCGTGACATGTTGGCAGAGAAAGAGAGCAAGTTGGAAAGTGTCACGATTTCACGACATGTCACATTTTCGTGACTCGAAAAGTGCAAGAAGACAGAGAAGGAAAAGTGTCACGATTTCGTGACACATTGCCAGGAAAGTTGTTCAGACAAAAAGGTGTCACGATTTTGTGACAATGTAGAAAAGAGAGTCCGTAGTGTGAACTGTCGCGATTTCATGACAAGATCGAAGAGAGAGAAAGTTATTCAGGAACTGTCATGATTTCATGACATAATGCAAAGTTCCAAGTGAGGACTGTCGCATTTTTGTGACATGCTGTAGAGGTCAAGTTGAGGACTGTCACGATTTCGCGACATGCTGAAAAGCTCAAAGTGAGAACTGTCACGATTTTGCGACATGCAATAAAGGGAAGAGTCTGAAAGGATAAGCATCGTGATTTTGTGACAGGTTGCAAGGAAAGCTTTCAGAAGCAGAAAGTGTCATGATTTCATGACAGACAAAAAATATAGCGTACGGATGCAGAAAGTGTCGCTATTTCATGACAGGCAGAAGTGAAGAAGCCAACGGATGAAGTTGTAGCGATTTTGCGACAGGCTGAAAGAAAAGCGTACGAATGGTGAAAGAGTCACGATTTCATGACAAAAATTGGAAGCAGGTCTTCTATAGGAGAAGTGTCATGATTTCACGACAGAAGTAGAGATAAATGGTATGAAGACAAAAGCGTCACGATTTCATGACATGTTCCAGTTTTTCTAGTGCAAGCAGAGAAGAAGGCCATTAAGTCATAAGGGTCACGATTTCGTGATAGATTTGAAGATGACGTCAGGAGAAGCAAATGTGTCATGATTTCATGACAAAAGCAAAGAAGAAGGCAATGGAGTCTAAAGTGTCATGATTTCACGACAGAGTTGCAGATGACGTCAGCAAAAGTAGATGTGTCACGATTTCATGACAAAAGTAGAGAAGAAGGCATTGAAGTCTAAAGCGTCACGATTTTGTGACAGGAGTGAAGATGACGTAAGCAAAAGTCATAAGTGTCATGATTTTGTGACAAGAACGTAGTCAAGGTAGACAAAGGCAATAAGTGTCACGATTTTGCGATAGCAGGCAATAGGTGTACGGTAGGAAAAGGTGTCACAATATCACGACATGTTGAAGTTTTGTGCTAGAAGCTACAAAACCAGAGGTGGTTGAAAGACAGAGTTAACCTTGAGCTGACAAAGTTAAATCTGGGCCGACACAGCGTAGGGTTTTATAGCCAACGTAGTTGAAGAATAATAGTCGACTAAGTTTGAGATTTTTGATCGTGATTTCTACTCTATAAAATGAGGGCTGTTTCGAGTTGAAGGTATCGAATGCGAGTATCAAAATTGTGTAGGTTAAGTCCACGGTGCGCAAAGAGCAGTTGTGTCGCATCAATCGAAGTGTGCGTTTGAAGTGTGATTCACAGATAGAGTGCAGGGAAGAAGTTTGTTTGTCGAGAAGCAAAGAATGTGAAGACTGTGCTGCTATGTTTGCGAAGAGTGCACGAAGACTATGCTACTATGTTTTTGCAAAAGTACATAAGTTGATCAAGTGCTGCTATGTTTGCGTAGACAGTGAAAAGTTGGTTTTGACCAAGTGCGGCTGTAACAAAAAAGAACAAAGGAATATGATATAATTGTGCCAAACCGAAGGAATGTGTTTGGTGCAGATAATGGGACCAGCTTAGGAGGTGAAAGAGTTGAGGACAGAGGTCTCCAGCCAGAGCAGGGAAGACAGGTGTCTTCTGTGGATATATTTCCACTTGCTAAGGGCATCAGAGGCAAAGGTCTTCTAGAGGATCACCAGTAAGAGCAGAGTTAGGGGAAGGTATCTCCTTTGGGTTGGTGCCCATAAACATTGTAATCGGGAAAGGTTTTTCCAGATTCTGAGTTGATAAAATTTAGTGAAAATTTTATCCGTGGAGTAGCCCGCATTGGGTGAACCACGTAAATTGCTATGTCTCTTTGTGGATGATGTGTTGTGCATTGTTTTAATTGCTGCTATTGATACTGCTTTCTATACACTGCTTAATACTGGTTTGGGAAGTGATTGAATACGGGTACACTATTCTTGAAAATGGCCCTTATACTAAAGAAGACAGGCTCCTACATCACAGCAATTCAAAAGCAATGAATGCAATCTTGAAGGGCTTATAGAAAGCAGATCTCATCAAAGTTATTCACTGCAAGACAGGTAGTGAAATGTGGAAACAATTACAGGTGGTTCATACAGGTGATGCAAATGTCCGAAAGGCCAAATTGAGACATTTTAAAGGTATTTTTGAACAACTCAAAATGAATGATGATGAAAATATTAGTGACTACATGCTTCGTATGGATGAGGTTGTTAACTCCATGAAAGACCTAGGTATTGAACTTGCTGAAAATGATGTGTGTGATAAGATTTTAAGATCTCTTCCTAATAGATTTAGTGAAAAGATTTTTGCCATTGAGGAAGCTAAAGATCTAGATAAATTGAAAAAGGATGAGCTCCATAGTATACTTGCAGCATTTGAGCTGAGAACTCAAGTGAAATTTGATGTCAAGAAAGAGGCAGCCTTCAAAGCTACCAAGAAATCAAAGAGCAAACAGATTCAAGAGAGTGATGAGTCCTCTAGTGAAGAAAGGCAAGTTTTCCAGAAAGCACAAGAGCATGAAAAATATAAGATGTTTCAACTGTGGGAAGTTTGATCATTATGCTACTGACTGTACTATTTCAAAGAATGAAAGTGATGAAGATATACAAGATTCTAAGAGCAAGGATTCTGAAAAGCACAAGCATCACAAGAAGAGCAAATATGAGTACAACAATCACGGAAAGAGGCATTCTCACAAACACAAGAAGAACTTCTACCTAGACAAAGCAAGTAAGTGTTCTAGTAGTGATAGTGAAAGCTCTTCTGGTGATAATGAAAATGATATGTTGTTCATTTCAGAAAAGGAGGAAGAACCGAAACATAAATTCATTGTCATGAAATGTTTTAGATGTGGAAATTTTGGGCACCTTGAGGATAATTGCAAAAATAATGATTTGGTTGCTATTATGTATGAGGATGCTTCAAAAAACTACAATGAAGATGCATGTATGGTTTTTGAAAAGGGTAGCACCTCTAGTGATAAGAAATCTGAAAAAAGCCTTGATAATTCAAAATGCAATCAAATAGAGGATCTTGAATGTGAACTTACTAATGCTCTTAGTTTTTTGAAAAAGGAAAGAAAGAAGAATGCTAGACTCAAGGATAAGTTAGATGAATGTTGTATGGAGAGATATGAGCTTATAGAAAGTCTTGACATCTCTATGGCTAAGACACAAAAACTCAAGAATGAGTTAGATTCTAAAATTTTGGAGTATAGTGAGTTAGAACAGGAAATGGCTTCTTTGGAAGAGGAAACTAAAAAATACAAGGATAAACTATACAGGTTTCAAGAAATCTCCAAAAAGGTTAAGTCTCTCATCAAATATCAAAGAAAACCAACAGATAAAATAGGTCTTAGTTTTGTTGAGCCGCACAAGGAACAGGTTGGGGAATCTAGCAAGAGATTTCAAAAGGAAGATAGTTCTGATGAAGAAAGTACTTCAGATCATGAGTCCGTAAGTGATAAATGCATAGAAACAGAAAACAAAATTTTGAATGCCAAGAAGAAGGTTTCGGGACCCAAGAGGTCGAATAAAATAAAATTTCACGACAGATGTTTTGCATGTCACAGGTTTGGTCACATGGTTGTACATTGCATGACTCAAGTGAAGAGAGTAAATTACAGTTTCAGGGGCCGTAATTTCTTTCAAGGGTATTGCTACTCTTGTCAACAGTTCGGGCATAAGGCAATTTTCTACAAGGCTAATTATAGGAACACGGTTAGTCATAATAGGCAGATTCAAAGAACAGGTATGCCGAACAGAAATAACTTTGTTATGTGTTATAAGTGCAACAATGCAAGTCACACAGCCAGACAGCGCAAAGATGATCTTCCAAGGTATAGGAACAGGAATAGTGGTATAAAAAGGTCCAAGGATCAAGCTGTGGACAAGAAAAGAGATGAGAACAAGAACAAGAAAAGTGACAAGAACAGAAACATTGACAAAGAGTTCAAGAGAAGGCCCGACAAAGAAATTGTAGACACTAATGATGATGAGTGTCTAATGGGAGTTTCACTCCCACCCTTGTTTTAAATCACCTTATCAAGAGGCGGGGGAGGGACTAAGCTAAGAAGCTCATTCTTAGTCCCAAGCCCCAAAGGTGACCCTTTGCCATTGATGACAAACGGGGAGAGATATGAGTAAGGGGGAGAGCTTCATAGTGAAGAAGAGAGCTTCAAGTCAATATGAGTAAGGGGGGGAGCTTCATAGTGAAGAAGAGAGCTTCAAGTTAGGGGGAGCAAAAACTTCAAAGGCAGATTCTTAGTTGTTGGATCAAATGGTTTTAGTTTTGGCTCTTGACTAGTGTTTTCAGTTAAGGTTTGCCATCAATGACAAAGGGGGAGATTGTTGGCAATTTTGGGTACCTTGGGTACATTACCTTTGCTCTAAGTGTAGATGTTGTCATTGATGTCAAAGATTTCTTGAAGCAATTTGATTTGATGTCAAAGAATGTGTTTTGATGAAGGTTTCAGTTTGGACAGTGAGTTTCCAAGAAGATCAGAGTAGCCCAGTTGCAAAAGATCAAGAAAAAGACAAGTAATAAAAATTATGCAAGCGGCTGGAAAAACTGTCATGATTTCATGACATGTTTTAGGAGAGAGAAAGTTCTGGCAAAACTATCATGATTTCGTGACATGTTTGAGGAGAGAGAAATTTCGGGCAAAAGTGTCGCAATTTCACGACATGCTGGAAGACAAAGACGAAGCTGGCAAAACTGTCGCGATTTCATGACATGTTGGCAGAGAAAGAAAGCAAGTTGGAAAGTGTCGCGATTTCATGATATGTCGCATTTTTGTGACTCAAAAAGTGCAGGAAGGCAGAGAAGGAAAAGTATCACGATTTCGCGACACATTGCCAGGAAAGTTGTACGGACAAAAAGGTGTCGTGATTTCGCAACATAATGCAGAAAAGAGAGTCCGCAGTGTGAACTGTCGTGATTTCATGACAAGATCGAAGAGAGAGAAAGTTATTTAGGAACTGTCATGATTTCATGACATGATGCAAAGTTCCAAGTGAGGACTGTTGCGTTTTCATGACATGCTGCAGAGGTCAAGTTGAGGACTGTCACGATTTTGTGACATGCTGAAAAGCTCAAAGTGAGAACTGTCATGATTTCACGACATGCAGCAAAGGGAAGAGTCTGAAAGGAGAAGCGTCACGATTTCACGATAGGTTGCAAGGAAATATTTTGGAAGCAGAAAGTGTCACGATTTTGCGACAGAAAAAAAATATAGCGTACAGATGCAGGAAGTGTCGCGATTTTGCGACAGGCAAAAGTGAAGAAGCTAGCGGATGAAGTTGTAGCGATTTCACGATAGGCTAAAAGAAAAGTGTACGGATGGTGAAAGAGTCATGATTTCATGACAAAAACTGGAAGCAGGTCTTCTATAGGAGAAGTGTCATGATTTCATGATGACAGAAGCAGAGAGAAATGCTATGAAGACAAAAGCATCGTGATTTTGTGACATGTTCCAGTTTTGCTAGTGCAAGAAGAGAAGAAGGCCATGAAGTCATAAGGGTCACGATTTTATGACAGAGTTGAAGATGATGTCAAGAGAAGAAGATGTGTCATGATTTCATGATAAAAGCAGAGAAGAAGGCAATGGAGTCTAAAGTGTCATTATTTCGTGATAGAGTTGCAGATGACGTCAGTAGAAGCAGATGTGTCACAATTTCATGAGAAAAGCAGAGAAGAAGGCATTGAAGTCTAAAGCATTGCAATTTCATGATAGGAGTGAAGATGACGTAAGCAAAAGTCAGAAGTGTCATGATTTCACAACAAGAACGTAGTCAAGGCAGACAAAGGCAATAAGTGTCACGATTTCACGATAGCAGGCAATAGAAGGTGTACGACAGGCAAAGGTGTCACGATATCGTGACATGTTGAAGTTTCATGCCAGAAGCTATAGAACTAGAGGTGGTTGAAGGACAGAGTTAACCTTGAGTCGACAAAGTTAAATTTGGGCCGACGCAGCATAGGGTTTTACAGTCGACGTAGTTGAAGAATAACAGTCGACTAAGTTTGAGATTTTTGATCATGATTTCTACTCTATAAAAGGAGGGTTGTTTCAAGTTGAAGGTATCGAATGTGAGTATCAAAATTGCACAGGTTAAGTACATGATGTGCAAAGAGCAGTTGTGTCGCATCGATCGAAGTGTGCGTTCGAAGTGTGATTCACAGATAGAGTGCAGAGGAGAAGTTTGTTCGTCGAGAAGCAAAGAGTGTGAATACTGTGTTGTTGTGTTTTCAAAGAGTGCATGAGTACTGTGCTACTATGTTTTTGCAAAAGTACATAAGTTGATCAAGTGTTGTTGTGTTTGCGTAGACAGTGAAAAGTTGGTTTCGACCAAGTGCGGTTGTAACAGAAAAGAACAGAGGAAGAGGACAGAATTGTGCCAGATCGAAGGACTATGTTTGGTGCAGATAAGAGGACCAGCTTAGGAGGTGAAAGAGTTGAGGACAGAGGTCTCCATCCAGAGTAGGGAAGACAGGTGTCTTCTATGGATAGAGTTCCACTTGCTAAGGGCAGCAGAGGCAGAGGTCTTCTAGAGGATCACCAGTAAGAGTAGAGTTAGGGGAAGGTATCTCCTTTGGGTTGGTGCCCATAAACATTGTAATCGAGAAAGGTTTTTCCAGATTCTGAGTTGATAAAATTTAGTGAAAATTTTATTCGTGGAGTAGCCCGCATTGGTTGAACCACGTAAATTGTTGTGTCTCTTTGTGGATGATGTGTTGTGCATTGTTTTAATTGCTGCTATTGATACTGCTTTCTATACACTGCTTAATACTGATTTGAAAGTTGATTTTAAAGCAAAAGGAAAAAGTGGTCTTATACTATTCACCCCCCCCCTCTTAGTATAAACTTGTGTTCTTCATTTACAAGGAGCAAACCTGCACATAGTAGAAAACAAAATTTAGGCATAGTTCAAGTGAAAGAAATATAGCAACATTCTATTGCCTATTTTAAAAAAAATAAGATTGTAATTGCATAAGTTAGATTGCATATTAATACATTGAATAGATTGGAGTTATAAGGGAAAGAGTATCCAAGCAAATGAGGGCTTTGCCAAGGATTTAAGGTATCCATAACATCACCCTAGTTCAGCCTAAAACAAGTAGATAGAAGGCAGAATTTTTAGACCATTAGTGAAGGAATTAAAGGCTGAAATTAGTAATCGGAAAACAACCATCAAGAAGGGTGACACTACCTCCAAAATTGGAGAAGAAAATAAGAAAATTCTACTAAGAAAATAACTTGATAGGAAGGCATAATTCCAAAGTTAAATTTATGGTTGAGTTTACAGTTCCAAGAGGTATTTGCGGATAGATTTGGAGAAGTGCAAAATAGGTTTTGAAGACACTCTTGGACAGAAAAAACAAAGGGCCAAAACAACCAATTAAAGCCCACATTTCAAGCAGGGTAAAATCAGGTTTTCAAAGCACAGGGGGAAGTCATAGTGTACATTTGTGAGTCATCCAAAGGACTCCAAAAGTTCTAGAAAAAGAGCAGGTTTCACAAAAATAAAATGTGTAAGAACTTCACAAAAAGAGCACTCAATAAAACCCTACAAAATAGTCTCCGAAAAGCAATAGAAGGTCCCATTCAAAGAGGTTAAAATTTTGTATTGTTTGAGGTGTCAAAAGACACCAAAAGGAGTGCTAGAAACCATCGAAGTTGCTACCCAGATATCAATATTCAAAAGAAACAAAACAAGAAATAAAACAAGGATGGATTCGAATTCATAAAAGAGGAACCATCACCACTGAAGCAAGTTGCAAAATAGTTTTTCTCTATTCCAAGAGCACCATTGAATAAAGAACCACTATACTATTAAAAGGAAACATATGCACCAAGAATAATTTGTAGAAATAATACGTTGAAAATGTCCATAAAGCTTCAAGGGAGGTTAAAAAGCAAGTTAGAAATATTTTGCCACATTGCAAAACAAGTCTGAGTGCCTAGCATTTCAAGTGTAACATACTCCAAGAAAGAATAGGACAAAGGAGTTTTATACTCCATAGTGTAACATCCCTCCAAGGTAGAATAATATGAAAGAGTGCTCAACAAAGGTTCATTAGGCCCAACGTGGAGGAAGGAGGTAATAGCTTCCATAACAGCCATCAACCACCAAAGTGTAAGAACTCATGCACCACTTGTCACAGGTGCTAAAAAAGGAGATATACCAAACGTTTGCAATATTGGAAGGAAAATATAAGTGCCACATGTCATGAGTGCTTCATAATATGTAAGAGCAAATATTTTTAAGAAGGATAGTAAGAAAAGTGCCACTTGGCACTCTCATCCCACATTACACAAAACAAATAAAGCACCCACGTATGTAGATACAAAGAAGTAGAGCTAAAGGAGTGTTAAATAGTGAAGAAATGGCTATTTTTTTTTTAAGATATGTAGAAACCAGAAAATGGAGATGTCCACTTGCAAGAGAAAGGCATATTTGAAGAGAATTCAAGCTTCACATAGAACACATAACAACAAAGGACATAGTGGAGAAGATTAGTGCACATATTCAGCCACTTACAAGAAGGAGAAAAAGGTGCACAAGCAAGGTGAAAGGAAGAATATTGAAGAACCATATTCAGCCATTCCAAATAGCATTTACTCCAAACAACTTGTAAATCAAAAATCAGCATTACAGAGGTGAGAAATATTTGCTACTCCATTTCAAGTTTGTTATATTTTCTAGAGATATTAGTAATAGGAGTTATAAGGTGTTTAAAGACTCTCTAGAAAGACTATTGGTTGTATAGAAGAAAGAGGTAAAAACCTGAAGCATTCAAACCATTTTCATTTGCTTCAAAAGAACATTTGCAAACTCTTAACATAGGGAGATATAAGGAGTAGTAAACAAAATTTAGTTTACAAACAATTTAATATTTCTAAAACTTCTAACTAGGGAGATATAAGGAATCCTACTTCAAATTGAATTTCTAGAAGTTTAGAACCTATCATTGCATCAAGTTTTGAATCCATATTATTGAATATTGCATTTCTAATCACTTTCTACAAGTAATTGATTGCAAGTGATAGAATTAAATCATATTTATAACATATCTCATTACTAGGGAGTTATAAGGAAGACTACTGCAAAGGTTAATACTACAAGACCCCAAAAAAAAGGGGAAAATAAATATGTCAACCTCAAAGAATGAAATAAACAATAGCATGAATAACACCATTAGAAGGGAAAATATTAATGTTATTAAATTAGGAATCAAGAATATTTTGAATAAAACCAAGAACTTAGATCTTGGTTCAAGATTGATCTATAATGAGGTACTAAAAGAATATTTCACTACTATGGAATTTTACCTTCATGCTAGACTTATTGAAGCAATTGAGAATGAAAAGAAAGATATTCTAGTACCCTTAGTATTTGGGAGCATTCTTTACATGGAATTACTCTCACTTCAAATTCACAAAGAAGTGGTTGCAAAGCAAAAAGAACTGATTGAGCTACTCAAAGTAAAAACAAAGATAGATGAATCATTCCTAGAGAAAATATTTCAAGCATCATGTAGTACTAATACTTCAAGTTCTACTAACACAAATGTTTATCATGATGTTTGTTCAAAATTTTCTATACTCAGCAAGGATAGTAGCAAAAAATACAAAGGCAAAAAGAAAATTTTATTGTCGAAATCAGGTGATAGTGCAACCACATATGAAAATTCAATAATTGGAACCTAACAAGATCGGATCAAGGAGGAATACAATGGAAGGAAACAACAAAAAGGAACCATATCAATATGAAGACTACTCAAGAGTCAAATATCCATATTGAATACTAATGTCTTCAAACCAAATAATGTAATACAGGGGGGTGTTGGAAAATATGGCTATTACATCATTTGGTTATTTACTAATGTACCCTCATGGGTGCATATTTAGTTTAGGATTATATTAGGAGTTATTAATTTATTAGTGTAATAGAATAAATGCACAAGTGTTAGAATTTGCAATAATGTAAATGTGCATGTAGTCCACATGTACATGAGTCATAGGGTTGAGTGAGAGGCAAGTAACCTATCTTTCTATATAAAGGCCTCATTTTGAGTGTTTGGAAGATAACAAGGGTAGTGCAAAGGCGTGAGTAGTAGTAGGCACAATGTAGCTCCATTTTGTTATCATGGAGGAGTTGTAAACTCCATGAGATGAGCATTGTAATTTTTGTGAACTTTCCATATAAGCATTTCTAGAGCTTTGTATCAAGTTTTCTATCATATTTTCATGCATAATTTTTTGCTATTATCATAGTTTATCATTGCATTTTTATTTCTATATTTTTGAATGCATTTCCTTTATGTTTAAGGCTTCAAAATCTAACACTAAGGAAGTGTGTCCAAACACCCATTGTAAGAAGATTCATGGGATGTGATGACTAAAACCTATAAAAGCACATAACAAATAACCACAAGATAAAATCAATGCACTAGGTGTGTTAATTTAATAGATAATATTTGTTGTAGATACCATTGCAAAGTGGTATACTTACCTATTTTAGCAATCATGTATAACCTCAAATCCCCATTGGATGGATTTGAATCACATAGTAGTAGTGTCATGTTGTCCATTCCTTATTGAAATAGTGGTTGTATATTTGGTGCTTTGGGGCAAGTGCCATATCTATCGAGAGCTGATAACTATACTATGCATTCATGGTAGGCAAGAAGGTGGATCTTATAGATCAAGCTGTTCTATGGCTCAAAGGAAATATAATCATTATAAGAAATTAAAATAGACCCAATTTAATAAGATAATGGATGATTCCCATTGCCTCACCCTAAAAAGAGAATATTTTGCATACATGGAGCAATTAAAGTTGATTCACATGCTAACACCCTAAAGGGAGATATAAAATAAGGGAAATAATAGCCTTCAAATTATTTCTTGAAAGCATGATCTTCAAAAAAGCACTAAGACATTAAATAGTAAAGAGGATATAGAGCCTAAGTTGAGAAGATCCCAACTATGAAAAAGTATCCAAGAATCAATGGAGAAGAGAAGCAATAATAGAAGCCTTGTACCCAAGATAGGACATATTTCTGCTCCATCAGATCCCTCCTTGACCACTTCTAGTTGAGATACGATGGTTCCCTTCGCTCTTTCCATGGGACCTGAGTTAATAAAATATATGTCAGAAGGAGTAGTAGATCCCAATTTGTCTATAAGGGCTAAGATACTGAGATATGGGGTGGTAGAGTTCTTAAAGTATAGTTCTTCTAAAATTTCTAATGCCCAAATATGGCATAGTAGTTTAGCATAGTATATAGTGTCTGATATGCATAACTATTTTGAAATAATTTTCCCATGCATTGAAGTATAAATCTCTAACACCCAAGATACTTGGACCCCTAATGGAAGCTATATTGGTCATTAATTCCTACCCAATCCAAAGAATGTTAATGGTGGAAACAAGGCCAACTATGATCAATTTTATGAGCATCATAGATATTTATAATACCATCCTTAAGAAGATTTACTATCTCTGATATGAATGCAATATGAGTAGAAAGGAGCTACCAAACTTCTCCCTAGATATTAAGTGTCTAAAACATAATGCTCAATATGTGGAAATAATGTTGACATTTATATTCTCCTTAAAAGAGGAGAAGAAACTATTTTAGGATCAAACTAGAGTAATGTATTGAATGAGGCATAACCCTAGCATGGAAAGATTGTTTTTTGACTTTGTCAACTACATTGTAAAGAACATATATGAAGGACTTATTTCATATTGTTCCAAAACTTGGGATTGCTATAAAAGTTCAGGATGATTCAAGCCATCCAAAATATGTCTCCTCCTAAATAGAAGGTTTGAGGAGGTCCTATTCCTCTTCTTATAGTGATTTCATTGAAAATTTCTTAGTCCTCACATTAAAAAATCTCAAGGGGGGAGTGCTTGAATGCCTTACTACAAGTTGTAAGAATTTTTTGGGGTACAAAATCCTGGTGATTGGTTTTTCACCAAATATTAGATGCTCATCAGAATGCATGATTTTAACAAGCAAGCATACTGGTTATTGAAACATATAACCAAATGGGTATTTACTTTTGATACCTTTTTCTAGCTAGATATTATTGATATCTTATACATAAATGGAAGGGAAAAGACCAATTTATTTAAACTACTCCTCATATTTATATGGATGAGCTTTGAAAATTTAATTACCCATAAGCTCCTAGAAAATAAGCTTAAGGAACTTAAACTACAGAAGGCTCCAAGGGAGTGGAAATATGAACCTAATAGAACATTTATGGATTGGTTATTAAAATTTAAGAACTCAATAGAGTTCATACATTAACCCAAGCTAGACTTAGAGGCTCATCAAAATCCCTCAAGTGAGGAAGGCACACCCTTGTTGATACAACTATTGGAACAAGTTCCACACTACCATCAAGGAGGAAATATTATCATACCTTCTATAAGCTAATGAGGAAGGTGGACCTAAAATACCAAATCCATACCTAAGCTAAATTTCCTATTTAAGGAAAATTAGAGAATGAAGGAGATCAACATTTGATGGGAAATACAATAATAAACCAATAATACAACACCTATATTCCGTTAGATAGACAAGGATGTAGAATTTAAATAACACTAACATAGGAAGCACACTAAATAAAAAATATCCAAAATAGTCAAAGGTAGTGGTAAAATGGTCCTAGAAGCCATCATCCAAGTGATGGAGGATTCAAAAGTGGAATAGAAGAAAATTATTCTTGTGGAAAATTCTCCCTATGAGACATAGAAGTTACAATGCAAGAATGATACTCCTAAACTCAAGAATCACTACCCCAAATATTTTCCTTGACTTAGCATAAGTAAAATAAGTCATCTCATGATACTATATCCCCACCTACTAAGAAGAAGAAAAATGATCCCCCTAAGGTGAAGCCCCAAGACATAATGACCCAAACAACTAGGGAAGTACGTAGTGTCCCTCCTCCCATGTCAAATATGATAACTTTACCATATTTTTGCACCACCCCTATCAAAATTTACTCATATCCCTTAGGCCTTAGTGTCCACCCTCCATCAAAGGACTCACATTGTGCCAACCCTACACATGGGGGTTTCACTCCAACTAAATCCTTCATGTTGCTAGACTCTGCTCTAGCCACCCCTTAAGAAAGTGTCCAATCTTCCTTAGTTGGATTATTTCCATATTTTCATGCCATATATCAACCACTTCCCTCTTGGTATTTCTCCTAGCCCATATTTCCACCCTTTACACCAAGGCAACTAGTGGTCATCTTCTCTACTCCTCTAAGCATACTTCCATACTTTGGAGAAATCCAAAGAAAAGTATTTGAATACACACAAACAGAGGCCAAAACAGTAGCTAGGCTTGTGATAAGGGTACTCTAAATGTAAATTAATTTATAGGAAAGAGTTATCCACCTTGATTATATGAACCCAAATATTTTCAATCCAAAAGGAAAAACGTAGCCCTAGGATTACCAAGTAACTAGGGAGACCATCAGTCTACAAGGTATTATGGCTAGGGGTATATCCGAATTAGTTGAGAACATGAGAAAACTGGTCAAATATTATTTGTTGATCCTAGAGAGGAGATTATAGAAAAGATAATAAACTCCATGAGTTCAATGATGCCCTCAAGGATTCATAAATTAAAATTAAGGAGCTCCAAAATCAAATGGAATAGATTGCAAATGCTTGAGATATGATTACCCTACTATAAGAATAAAGAAGGAAGAGTTAAGAGCTATTATACTAGTTGTTTATTTTGGAGAGTCAATGCAACTCATATAGGAATACCTTCAAGAGGTAACTATAGAAAGAGTGAAAGAGATGCTCTAAAACCTTGCAATAAATTACAACCATGTTGACCCAGGATGTGTGTCATAGCTAATTCTATGGATTCAACATCCTAGCTCATTAATTTTACTAACTCAACACCTTGATTAAGTGCATATATTACACAAGAGATTGAGGATACCCTCATAGTAAAATAAAAATGGATGCATAAAGTAGAGAATTTATAGGTTTAGATCATTGCTACAAGTAAGTAGGAGTTAAAAATTACTAGAATCTAGGACTAGGAAATAATGTTCAATAAAGTATGGAATATAATCAATAGATAAACCCAAGTAGAATCCATGAAAAATGTGATCAATATTTTACATGTTTCTTTGGATTCTAAGGGCCTACCATCCACATGAGTAGAAGGACATATTCCCTCTCAAATAAAGAATATGCATAGGCCTTAGAAGAGCAAAAACTAATAGGACAGAATTTCTAGAATGACTAGAGGTATTAATAGCTAAATATGTCATGAAAGCTATCATTCCTATGGTAAAACTTGATGTGCATGTGTGAGAAGTGCATCGAGCAACAAGTTTCTCACACATACACCAAGTTGAGCTCCTAAGGAGCTATTGTGGCTTTCTTTAAATCCAAGGATTCACTAAAGAATATTGGGAAGAAGTGAGAGCTCATATGAGAAAACTTCCATCTCACTAAACCTTCCCATGCATTCCTTAAACATTTTTCCTCATCGTATTTAATTTTGTAGTTATTTAATTTTGTTGTTGTTTTTTGTGTTTATAATTATAGCTTTCAAATTTTGACTCCATGCCCAAGTACAAGGCAAGAATCATGGGTTTGCTTATTTTTAATAGGTTGAAAAGTCCTAGGATCCACTAAAGTTGTAGGGAACATTTCCCTATAGGCCAAATCCACTCAAAGTAAACTTAGTCAAAAATAGGACATGCCAAGGTAAATGGTTGAAAGGTGCTTCCTACCTTCAATTAAAATAAATAACTCCAAGTAAAGGTAGACAATATTAGAAGCCACATCAATAATTAGATCTTCCATCTACGGTTGACACTCATATTCTATCCAAATCTAGCCACAACAAGGGTGGTAAGGCTTATGGGTTGTTGATTTTCAATAAAATAGTCTACTTAGTCCTTCTGATGGAAGAGAGCACTAAATGATGGCTTTTAAAACTTTAATACTAAAATAAAATGCATAGGATAAATTCCACAGGATAAAATATAATATAGCCACAATACAATAAGATCAATATAATGATGTAAGTAGAATAATATGAGTAAACTAATATGTATATCAAGGCTTATAATATATCAAATAGCATTCACTAATAAGCAACAATATGAATGTAAATAGCCTAAATCATACATGTATAAAGCATGTAGCACAAATTACAATATTAATTTCTCAAAATGTATGCAATATTTATTACTCCACTTTCTCTTACAAATATGATACTTGACACATAGATACTTTGATACTTGGATAATTGGATACATTGATCTTCCTCTATGGAGTACTATATAGCCATAGTAGAATGAATCTTTGGATACTTGACTATTCCTTTCCATATGCCAAGTCTCATGACTCTTGGCTTCTCTATATGACACTTGCATACTTGATGAACACATGACTCTATATTGTATGCACACATAGACATGACTCTTGACCTTCACTTTGCACACTCTAACCTAAGACACTTATGCACATATTTTCACTCTTACATATAAGACACTTGTGCACATAGAATCTCATTACACTTGCACACTAACTCACATGACACTTGTGCATTTCCTACACATTACAACATTACATAAAATAATATTCACTCTCTAAACTCAGACTAAACCCTAATCCAATATTTAAAATATGTACCATGAAGGTACCATGTGGGTACATTAGCATGTACCAAATAATGTAATATATGCCAACACTAAAAAGAGGAAAAGGATTTGATAAAGCCTATGGTCAAACATGTGATGACTAGTCAAAATGCTAAGAAGAAAAGCACCAAAACTCGGATGAAGAAGGACCACCATTAGCCATAAGGAGTTCCACCTAATCCAAGGATACATGGAAACCACATGTACAAGGAAGAAATCAAATAAAACAGTAATTAAGGACACCCACCATTGGCCATAAAGCTTGAATTTCATGGTTAGTCTTATTAGGGTCCATCATGTGTTATCCATGAAAACCACCCACCATATGCATGAGCCTACACTATCAACCTATGCTAGTTAGAGGGGCCATGCTCATTGCATTAACAAGGTGATGTATTCTAGGATAAACATAGTGGAAGAGTAATGGTGTAGCCACCCTAATGCAGTAGGAGAGAGATGATTTGGCAACAATTGATCATTGAAATACTTGAAATCTTTCATTATTTTTGGTCCTCTATCCAAAGACCTTGAAGCTACTATTCCATAGTTGTAGAAGGATTTTAGCTACAAGAGTAGAGGATAATTTGTAGGCATTATGCACAAAACTTTGGAAGGAAGGAACCCTCCTCTTGGCTTATAAATAGGCCTAACTTATATTGTAAAATAAATTAGGAGTTGTCTACTCATGCATGGTACCCAACATTGTGGAATTTTCTTTTCATACTTCTTTTTTATTGTAACAAGGGGAGCCCAAACCTTGGCTCATTGCCTAAGGATAATTGAACCCTCCAGACCTCATTATCTTATAATCAATTTTGGCATGTTAATGGAATCCATGACTAGTTTTACTTTGTCATCATTTTTTTAACTTGTTAATGATTGTTGGTAGTGTGTTGTGCTCGGTTCTATTCACTATCCATATGATGGTATATTTAATGTTTAATTACCACTTTTTGTAATCAAAAGTTGGGATTTAATTATTTGGTGCATTTCACCCATAACTTAGGTTTTATTTTTCTACAAAGCATTTACTTTCATTTCAATTCCTTGCAACTCCCCTTGGCCTTATCTTGCAGAGGTATTAGTGTGTCAAGGATTGAATTCTATGAGGAATTAGCCTCATTAAAAAACCATGGAGGTTACCCCACTAACAATATTATGTTTGTAGTGTTTTCTATTATTTTGCTCTATGTGAAGCACGAGTGCATTTAGCTTGTTGGGCCCTTGGCCTAAGTTTGCAGGTACATTTAGAGATGAAAATAGTAGAAAAATGATAAATGGGAAAATAAAGAGAACCAAAATAATCATCCAACATGGCTCATTATCATCTTGCCCAAGGATTAACAAAATAAGTCCACCCCTATCCCATAAATGGGAGTATGAAACTCTCCACCACCTATAAATCCAATTGTTATTATTTTTTTATAAATACACATTACCCCTCTCTAAGGACCACAGGTGAAACTACAAGGGATATCCACTCATTAGTTATTAGGAAAAAAAATAGCAATATGAGATAGTTAAAGCAACAAAAAATGAATGTTTTATGCTACAAAGAAAAAACAAATCTTTTATGATTTTTGATACTATTGTCTACACAGAATGCAAAATAAAAATATATAAAAACTTATATCCAAAAATGTAAAAGGATATGGAAACATACATTCTACTTACCTATATGTGCCCCTAAAAATTTTAGCTAACAAAACCTAAATTTTACATGCTCCATTCGACTGGGAATGAATTTACCTATAAAATGTCCAAAGCACTAAAAAACACTAGCTGGATGCAAAATGAGTAAGAGAAAAATGTGCAAGTGAATATGAAGCATGCCAAAATCCCTATAAGCACTATCTATTTTATATCCCTACAAAACTCAACAAAAACTCATTTTCATAGTAAAATTTTATAAAATTATGACATGCCAAAACCCCTAGAAGCACTATCTATTTTCTATCCCTACAAAATTCAATAAAAAATCATTTTTGTTGTAAAATATTAAAAATTGATGGCACTCAGTGCCCCATGTACCATATTTATACCATATTGGGACCCACATGCACCATATTTTGATATATACATATGATATTCATTCTTTCATTATAATATCTCTTGTGCTTTTATGATTGATGAATTTTATTTCATTACCATATTTTATGGCTTTTACTTATGATTTATGTAGCACCAATCACATGACCATATTTATGTATGACATGTACTCAATATTTGTGTAATATTCTATGAAATTTCATTATTTTAATTTTTTTTATGTATTATTTGAGTAGCATCCAATGTTATGCATCACAATTTGAGATAGCATGTATGATTTGTATAGCATTCATTGATGTCCTAAATGAGTTTGACTAATCTAGAGCATGAAATATTTGGGTAGTATTTTATGATATGTTGTTCATATATGACCTCCCTATAGTGTTGGCCATGCATGAGGTGGTATGCCAATCATACACATCACTAAAGTAGATAATCAACATATAGTATCCTACAAGTGCCAAGTACAAATGAATAAAACTTGTCACTATAGTGGGAAACACTAATAGACTATGCCATACATAGATGCAAGTATTGATTCCCTAAACTTAAAAGAAACTAGAAGATAAACATAGATGATAACTATGGTAATCAATCATATCCACCCACTGCTATAAGGCAACCTAAGGGATTCCAACTTATGCCATAAATGGTTCCGAAGTATACGTACCTAAAGCCAACCCCTGTTATACCACTAACAATGAATGTAGTGCTCAGTAAGGCATACCCACCATGACAAAGGGAGAAGCAAGATAAGGTCAAGAAAATTAGGATAGATACACATTATAGGTTACCCCAAGGGAGGTATCCCATGGAAGATAAAGTCATTATGCCCCTACTACAATGGGGTTTTACACTACGATATATGATTAAGTGTGTTGTTCAACAATGTAACAACCCACAAAACCAACCCAAGAGAGATTTTTTTTTACAAGTAAGGTTCTCAAAGGAAACACAATAATATTATTTTTAGCATTCTAAAGGCTTCACCACATTTGAGTTCAATGTCACTGTAGATGACACTCAAGTGGACATGAGTGGCTAACATTCCATATTTTTAGGGTTCACCTTAATAAACCTCACCATTTAGAAGAATGTCAAAGTGATTCTCTCATAGTTTCCATACCCTCATCTACATAGGATAATTTGACCACAAAGTAGATATTATCCTTTAAGGCCCATAATTATTAAAGGGGAACACCTATTCCTTAATATTTCCATAATTCCATATATGAAGGTTATTTTAATGTAAAGCCTTGGTGCTTAGTTACCACACCTCTATAAGCTAACTAATGTCATTATTAGTCACCTAGAAATAAATATGGTCACCTGAACCTCACTATTCTAGGTACCATCACTACTATTTCATGAATGATTCCATTAACTAAATTGTTGAAGACCACTCCATCCTCATTGTTCAAGGTGTATCCAATCATAAATATCTTGCTATTGCATAATTGCAACTCCTTCCATATTCATGAGTACCTGGCTATTACATCACTGCAACTCCTTTTAGAACTCACAACTACCTAGTTATTGCATCTCTACAACTCCTCCCAGGATTGGTTTATCTCATGACTCAAGTTTCATAACAAGTTTCTAGATCCATACCCAAGAACCCCACCAAATCCAAAAGTGCATAAAGAAATTTAATCTAAAATTCATCCATGCAAATATTTGAAGTGCTTTAATAAAACTAACATGTTTAGCCATAACACAATGCTATATTATTGGATTTTAAATAGAGCATTTCAACCCAAAATAATAAAACATAAATTTCCACATAGAACTAACATTAAAGAACATCTCTCTCAAATATATCATGATTGAACTAAGCATTGTGCTAACATCCATACAATAAGCTAGCATAAACATCTATTTAATCAAATCTAGTTTAGCAAGCTTAAAATAGAACATAAAGCTAACTTATAATAATTTTCTCTCTTATCTTTCACAATGAAAAACATCTTCAAAAGAGATCCTTTCTAACCCATAATTTTATTTGCTCAAAACTGAATATTCCATACATTCATGAAGACTTCCAATCCTTTTAAATCAGGAATAAAAATGACCAATTTTATATAACAAAATTTCCATTTGCATAACATATTTTCATTTCAAACTATGATAATACAATTCTGCCAAAGTGTCCCATGCACCACCTTCTTTTCACAATCCTCTTCATGAAATGAATCTCCCATGGACTTTAAGAAAACTTAGGGATCATGACAACTCTTAATGCAATGCAACTTAACATGCTCTAAGTATTAATTGCAAGCAACCATGCAAAATAAATTTCATGCAACCCTTGAGAGAATCCCATACTTCTCTCTTAAATGGTTTTATTACCTACTCAAGTCTCAAGAAAACCATTATAAATATTATTCACATACTAAAGCTTTTATTTTATATATGAGAACCCCAATTTCCAATTCAACAACAAAAATAGCAAATCACTAACTTAAAATGATCACCAAAACATAGTAAATCAACATATTTAATTTAAAGAACACCAAGACATAATGATTCATTAAATTCCTTAACATAAAACCATAATTACCTTCTTCACAAAGGGAAAGTTGATTTACTAAATAAAACTAGATTATTCTTCTAAATAACCTCTATACCAAAATCTGGCTAAACAACCTTACAATAATAAAATCAATTAAAAACCACATTAAGTATTGGTTCTAACCTTATTAACATATATTCTCTACCTTTAATAATCACATCGATTAATCCAATCATCTACCAATGTAAACAAAAGGTAATATATGCATAAAAGAACCAAAAAGTACTTAATATAAATATCTTTAATAACTCTATCATGCGCATGATTTAGACTTTAATAAACATTAATCCAAGCTACCAAAGGTAAGGTAAACAAAATACAATTCTCAAACATGGCCCTGGGGTGCCTGCACAACAAGCAAACCTCTAAGCTAACATGGATCACCAACTACAGTAGATCTAGACTCCTATGTATGAGAGAACCTAGCTAACAATGTCCCCAATTAGCACTCTAGATCTTGTAGGGTCAGGTTCTACCTCCAAGGCACAAACAACAATAAAGAACGTAACTATCTAAGGACACCAAAAATACCTTAAAACACACGTGCCAAAGGGACAAACCAATGTGCTATCCAAACTTAAGCATTGCTTCTAACGTCTATAAAGGATGCAATAACCAAACAACAAACATCATCATTGGTTTGCAGGTTTTGAGAAAGGTGAAAATCAAACCTAAAACACTCCAAAACTAATAGTGAATCTAGATGTCCTCAAAGAAAAGGAAGAAAAACAACCCAGGACCCTTCTACTCCTAAAAAAATAGAATCCAACCAAGTGATTAATAAGTAAAGCTTCTATAGAGGTTCCCAAAGGAAATTATATGTAGTCAAAATAGAATTGAGGAAAAAATAGAAAGGATTAAGTGAGAAACAAATTTAAGGAGCTACCTTGATATGACAAACACACTTCTTCTTCCTTCTAGTTAGATGTATGATGCTCCTCCCACCATCTCTCATTCTTCTTTCCTTAATATTTTTGGTTAACCCCCAAAACAAACTATATATCTCCATAAAAATAATTCTATAGGAACCCCAAAGGATCCATGCAAAGTAGCCTTCTTAATGCTAGCTTGTTATGCTTTAATGTAACATTTGAATGAACGTCACTTGAACCCAACTCTTTTCTTTCAAGTAAGCATTCAAATTAATTCAATCTTACCAAATCATAATTGCATGACTTAATCAAGATTACTCTACTTTCTTAAAAAGTATCTATTTCTAATGTTTTCCACCATTAGAATAAAATAATCAACTATTACCTTCCAATGCTAATTACTTTAAAATAAACTATTTATTCCTAATGCTAACCACATTAGAATACATAATATTTCTAACAACAAGGTAATTGGATTAATGGTTTACCAATTAATATCAAATGTTAATATTAATTATTAACATTTATACTAATATTCCAAGTATTAATATTATTGACCTCATTAATACTTTATTGGATTAATCAACCAATTCCATTTTTTCAAAACATAAGCAATACAAAGAATTTTTAAAACCATAATACACCTCCTTGTTTTATCCTTGAGTAGGTGGATTTTTAAGATAAATAAAAAATTATCCCCTACCTACTAAGGATAACTCCTTTTCCAATAACATCCTCATGGTCCAACAATGCATTCAAACAACAAGCATATATGCAATGCATCTACATGAAGGGTACCCTTTTACCCTTTAGCTATCGATTAACAAGTCATCCATCATTTACCAAATTTATCTCAACTTAGGTGGTTATCCCATATCAATATACCAGTGAGAGTACTTGGTCCTGCAACCACAAATACATCATTAGTACCATATTCCAAACATATAAATCAAATTATAAAGTGCAACTTCCCACTCTTATTGACATCATAAAATGAGATTATGCAAAAAATATCCACCCATAAATACATAAATTAATATCAAGATTAATTCCCTCTAAGGAGTTATATACTTCCCCCATTGGACTAAACACAATCCTTTGTATATCTTACAAAATAGCATACATATAGTTCATTCAAATATATATGGGAATTGCTTTCTCTTTTCTTCAACATCTTCCCAAGTTGCACAATTTTTAGAGTACTAGTTCCACTAAATATTACAATTATCTAGGGTTTGTTTCCTCAACATATTGGAACAAAACCCTAGAATATTTATTGGTATTACCTCAATGGCTGAGGGATATACCATATACAATTTAGAAACATTTCAAACGTAAGAAAGATCATCAGCATATTTTCTAAGCAAGGATATATGGAAAGTATCATGTATATTTGATAGGTTGGGTGGAAATACAAGCCTATAGGCTACTTGACTAATATTATCAATGATCTCAAAAGGCCAAAAATAGCAAGGATTCAACTTAGTTGACTTGATGGCACATTTTATAGGTCTAACACTCAATAAGACTCTATCCTCCATAGAGAATTATCTTGGTGATCTTTTTAAATCATCATTGCTTTTTTGGCGATCGATAACTTTCTTGAGCCTTTATTGAATCACTATGAACTATTCCCCAATTTATATAATTGTGCCTATTTCAATAACCACCCAATCCTACAAATTATCCCATTATAGAGGTTTTCTACATTTTCAACCATGTTCTACATCTTCTACCATACAAGGCTTCAAATGGATCCATTCCCAAGGATGTATGGTATCCATTATTATATGCAAATTCAACTAAATGAAAAAGTCTTCTCATTTAGACTTTTAATCCATGCAATACATTTAAAGGATGTCCTATGAAACTTGGTTTACCCTCTCCATTTGACCATCTATTTTCAAATGATATGAAAAATTGATGTTCAACTTAGTGCCCACTACACGGTGAAGAACCTGCCAAAATTTTGAAGTGAACCTAAAATCTTTGTCTAATATAATCACCTTAGGAAAACCATGTAACCTAAAAATTTATTTGGTAAACTTATTTTCCACCATTGGTGCATCATCCTTGATGTTCCCTAGTATAAAATGTGCAACCTTGGTCAACTTGTCGACCACCACAAGAATTGCATCATGTTGGTACCTAGTCTTAGGTAAACCCATAATAAAATTCATAGATATTACTTGCCATTTCTATGTAGGTATATCATGTGGGTACAATTTCCCTATTGGATGTCGATTTTCTACCTTAACCTTCTAGTATTCTAAACATATTACGATAAAACTAGTGATATCCTATTTCATTCCTACCCAATAGAAGATATTTTTCATATTTTATCTCATTTTTTACCCTCTTAGATGATCATAATATGGAGAACTATGCACCTCTTGCATAATAATTCTCCTTAATTCACCAGTTTTGGGTATGATAACCCTATCCTTGAAGCATAAAAGTCCATATTTCATGTTAAAATATTTATTTTCATCAATATTTCCCTCAATTTTAGTCCAAATTTCAATGTAATACTGATCTTGTAGCTGCATTTCTCTAACTTTTTCCATCAAGTCTATATGACTCTAGGTTAATTATACTATGTTCCTTCTTCTACTCAAGGCTTCTACAATATTATTTTCTTTCCCTTTGATATACTCAGTACCAAAGTCATATTCTACTAAGAACTCTATCCATATTTGTTTTCTTGTATTCAACATAGGTTGGGTAAAAATATATACCTTAGACTTTTATGGCTTGTCCGTAGCTCAAATGCTTTACCCAACAAATAGTACCTCCAAGCCTTTAGTGCATGCACAACTTCTGCAAACTCTAAGTCATGAGTAGCATAATTTAACCCATGTTTCTTGAGTTTCCTAGACTCATATGCTACTATAGCCTCATTATAGGACAAAACCCTACCCAATCCTTCTAAGGAAGAATCTATATACACTATAAAATTCTAAAGAGGATCTGATATCTTGAGAATTGGTTCCATAGTTAGCTTATTCCTTAGGGTTTCAAAGGTGGTCTCATATTTCTTCGACCAATTGAAATGATATCTTTTTTTCTAAAGAATGGTGATGGAATAGGTAATCTTTGAATAATCCTTCATAAAATTTCTATAATAACCGGTGAGCCCCATGAAGCTTCCCACTTTAGACACATTTTTTGGTGTATGCCAACTTAATATAGCCTCAATTTTCTTGGGATCTATGGCAATTATCTCTATCAAGATGATATGTGTTAAATACTAAACTTATGAGGTATAGAACTCACATTTATAAAACTTTCTATATAGTTGATTTTTCCTCAACACCTCTAACACTAACCTTAAATGTTGGTCATATTTCTCTTTTGTGTGGGAATATATCAATATATCATCTAAAAATACCAAAATAAACCAATCTAAATATTTCCTAAACATGTTGTTCATCATATTTATAAAATTTTTTGGTGCATATATTAACCTAAATGGCAACACTGTGAAATCATAGTGTTTGTTTCTAGTCTTTTAGGCTAGTTTGTGAGTATCCACTTCTCAAATACTCAACTAATGATATCTCAATTTCAAGTCAATTTTTGAAAATATTGTGGCATCCTTTAGCTGATAAAAGAGGTCATTAATCCTTGGCAAAGGATACCTATTCTTGATGGTCACTTTATTCAACATCCTATAATAAATGCAAAATCTCAAAGTACCATCCTTATTTTTCACAAATATTACTAAAGCACTACAAGGTAACACACTAGGTTTAGTTAGACCCTTTTCCACCAAATATTGAAGTTGCACCTTTAACTCCTGCAACTCAATAGGGGTCATTCTATAAGTTTTCCTTGCAATGGGTTTTACCCAAGCATTAGCTCAATGATGAAATCAAATTTATGTTGAGGTGGTAGGACTAGGAGATCTTCTATAAATACATCCCTAAATTCATGCAAAATGGGATGTTTCTTAGATATTTCCTTATCATATTTATTGTCTATCTTACCATTTATCTTGACTACATAAAATATACCACCTCTTTTAATGGTTTTTTTTAACTGTATAGCTAACAATAGATGGGGTCAAAAAGACCTTTGCCCATATTGAACTATTACTCTCCTTTTATCCTTATTGGTGTAATCCATCCACCTCTCTTGGAAGTTGATTAAGGCTCCATGAGCCTTCAACTAGTCCATCTCTAAGATAATATCAAAAGCATGGAGTGGTGCTACATATAAGTGCTATATTGTGATCCATTGGGTAAGGTTATTTCATCCATAGGAAAACATTGATCCATACTCGACTTTCCACCCTTGTGCTAAATATCTAGGTCTTTCTGACATATCCCCAATAATACTAGTGGAAATAAGCAGAATGATTTAGCACAAAAGGAGATAATAGAGGAGAAAATGCAAGAAAATATCCCCATTCCTTAAGACTCTAGTCTGGATTTTAGAAGAGTAACTCTTCATGGAAAATAAGGTTTCCAACACATTCAACCATGACTCTAGTACATGACCCTCTTCCTTTCCATTAAATTTAGATACTTTAACATTCTTAAGGTCTTTAGCTAACTCATCCTCTATCAGGGTTTTTTCCTCATGGCTTCTTCTAATAGGATTTTCTCCCTATTTTCCCTCTAAATAATTGGTACCAATTTCCTTATTGATCAAGATTTCTTATTTTCATTGTTGTTCCATCTATTCTTTGAGCAACTTAACTATACAAGAAATATCTTCCACCCTCTAACCAAAACTTTTTCCTTCAATTTTTTTGTTGGGATTTTTTTCCCTTTTAGACTTCCTACCAGGTCCTTTGTTCTCCTAGTTCTCTTGTTGGAGTCCATTGTTTATCCAGACTTCTATTTGGGATGCACTATAATATCCTCTTGTGCAACCGACCCTACTTTATTAGAAGATACTCCTCTTAAAATAGGTGTCATATCCTATCCACACAAAGGAGTAGAGTAAGTTATAATTCCCCTCAATTGTACTTACAATAAATTATTTTGTTTTCCCCATGAACTAACTTAAACCATTATCACTATCCTAATAATAATCATGGTCACACTTACCTCATCATAAGGTACCATCCCCAATAAGAAACTATACTCTCTAGGATTCTTACTCCTTGGTCTGATTAGTCCAGTTGGCATGCAATACCCAACTTATCCCAAATCATATTAATGTCCCTAGTAGAATAAGTCCCCCAAAGTAGCACATCAAGTCAAGGCTTATCCTAGGTGCACTCCATGGAAGCTTCTAGTATTATGACCTAGAGCTTTTTACCAATTGTAACAACCGATAAAACCAACCCAAGAGAGAGAGAGATTTTTTTATATACAAGAACCCCAATTTCCAATTCAAAAACCAAAATAGAAAATCACTAACTTAAAATGATCACCAAAACATAGCAAATCAACATATTTAATTTAAATAACACCAATACATAGTGAATTCATTAAATTCCTTAACATAAAACCATAATTACCTTCTTCACAAAGAGAAAGTTGATTTACTAAATAAAACTATATTATTGTAATAACCTCTGTACCAAAATCTGGCTAAACAACCTTACAATAATAAGATCAATTAAAAACCATGTTAAGTATTGGTTCCAATATTATTAACATATATTCTCTACCTTTAATAATCATAATGATTAATCCAATCATCTACCAACGTAAATAAAAGTAATATATGCATAAAAGAACCAATAAGTCCTTTATATAAAGCTCTTTAATAACTCTACCAAGTGCACGATTTAGACTTCAATAAACATTAATCCAAGCTACCAAATGTAAGGTAAAAAATATAATTCTTGAGCATGGCCCTAGGATGCCTGTGCAGAAAGCAAACCTCTAAGATAATACAGATCGTCAACTACAATAGATCTATACTCCTTTGGATGAGATAACCTAACCAACATCTCTAACTAGCACTCTAGAACTTGTAAGGTTGGGTTCTACATCCAAGGAACAAGTGGAAACAAAGAATGTAACTATCTAAGGAAACCAACACTACATTAAAATACACATGCCAAAGAAACAAACCAAGGCACTATTTGAATTCAAGCACTGCTTCTAACGTCTAGAAAGGAGGCAATAACCAAACAACAAACATTAACATTAGTTTGTAGATCCTGGAAAAGGTGAAAATCAATCCTAAAATAGTCTATAACTAATAGTGAATCTAGATGTCCTCAAAGTAAAGGAATAGAACAACCTAGTAACCTTTTACTCCTTAAATAATAAAAATCAACCAAGTGAGCAATGAGCAAAGTTTCTACAAAGGTTTCTAAAAACAATTATACATAGTCAAAATAGAACCAAGGACAAATAAGAAAGGATTAAGTGAGAAATAAATCAAAGGAGCTATCTTGACATGGCAAACACACTTCTTCCTTTTGATTCGGTGTATTATGCTCATCCCACCAAGTCTTATTCTCCCTTCCTCAATATTTTTTGTTAACCCCCAAAACAAGACATCTATATCCAAAAAAATGATTCTAGAGGAACCCTTAAGGACACATGCAAAGAAAACTTATCAAAGCTAACCTGTTATGCTTTAATATAATGTTCAAATGAACTTTGCTTGAACCCAACTATTTTCTTTCAAATAAGCATTCAAGTTAATTCAGTCTTACCAAAGCATAATTGCATGACTTAAGATATATTAATCTACTTTCTTAAATATTTATTTAATATGCAGATGTCAGAAGGTGGGTCTGTTACTAATCATTTAAATGAATTTAACATGGTTACAAATCAGTTAAGTTTTGTAGGAGTAAACTTTGATGATGAGGTTAGGGCTCTCTTGATTTTGTGCTCATTGGCAGAAAGCTGGAATGGCTTGGTAATGGCTATGAGTAACTCTATCTTTGGTTCAAATACTTTAAAGTTTGATTATGTTATTGGTGTTATCCTTAGCAAGGAAATGCAACGAAAAAGCATAGGTGATACATCAAGTAATGCTTTGACTGTAGAGAATAGGGGGAGACAAAGGGAGAGAGGAAAAAGCTCAGGGAATCATGGAAAATCAAAGAAAGGCAGATCCAAATACAAAGGAAAGTAGTTGGAATGTTGGCATTGCAGGAAGAAATAAAAACTAAAAAGAGACTTTTGGAATCGAAAAGAAAAATAAGGAGAAGAAAACCAGGGTAATCAGAAAGCAAATGTAGCAGGTGATGTATTGCAAGATGCCTTAATTATTTCACTATATAATATTAATGATTGTTGGGTGCTAGACTCTGGTGCATCATATCATGCCACACCCCATAGGAAATATTTTCTAGATTATGTTCAAGGTGATTTTGGACAGGTCTATTTGGGTGATGATAGACCATGTAAAATTGTTGGAAAGGGTAACATACAAATAAAGTTACTAAATGGAAACCAATGATTGTTTAAAGAGGTAAGGCATATCCCTGATTTAATAAGAAATTTAATTTCCACATGGCAGTTGGACAGTGAAGGATGTACAGTTACATTCTCAAAAAATTCATGGAAGGTTGCTAAAGGATCAATGTTATTAGCAAAAGGAAATAATGAAAGTACATTGTATGTATCTAATGGTAATAGTGATATTTCTATTGCTTTAGCTTCTACAAGAGCGAATACAACTTCGTGGCATCATAGTCTTGGGAACATGAGAGTGAAGAGGATGCAAATTCTCCACTCAAGGAATTTGTTGCCAGGTTTGAAGTAGGCTGATTTAGACTTCTATGAGAACTACGTTTATGAAAAATAGAAAAGAGTCAAATTTCTCAGAGTTGGAAAAGAAAATAAGAGTGAAAAGCTAGAGCTTATACATTCAGATGTATGGAGACCAACTCAGGTATCATATCTTGGTGGCTCTTATTATTATGTTATTTTTATTGATGATGCAACTAGAAAAACTTGGTTTTACTGTATTCGAAAGAAATAGGATGTCTTTGATACCTTTAAGAAATGGAAATATTTGGTTGAGAATGAGATAGGAAATAAGCTAAAGTATCTTAGATTTGATAATGGAGGTGAGTACTGCAGCAAAGAGTTTGATAGTTACTGTTCATACCATGGGATTCATAGAGTGAAGACGGTTCGAGGAACTCCACAAGAAAATGGCGTGTTAAAAAGGATGAACAAGACTATCATAGAACGTGCTAGGTGCATGAGATTACATGCAGGATTGCCCTTACAATTTTGGGTAGATGTTGTGGATACTGCAATTTATTTAATAAACAAAGGACCTTCAATTTCCCTAGATGGTGGGTTTCCAGAAGAGGCATGGATAGGTAAGCTTGTTAACTACTCATTCTTAAAGACTTTTGGTTGTGAAGCTTTCGTGCATATTAGTAAAGAAAATCAAACTAAACTTGAGGTAAAATCCAAGAAGTGTTTTTTCATTGGATATGGAGTTAATGATTTTGGTTATCATTTTTGGGATTATGCAAATCATAAAATAATTAGGAGTAGAGATGTATATTCAATGAGAAGGTCATGTATAAGGATCGGTTGCAGGAAAAGAAATAAGAAAAGGTAAACATATAATACACAGTGTTTGATGAAATTGAAACTCCAAAGGTGCTAGAAAATCAACAATAGCAGTAGCAACTAGCACCTCAAACTCCTACAAATATTGTTAAAAAATCTACCAAAATAAGTAGACCTCCTGTATGTTACTCTCCTTCATTATATTATGTATTATTGTCTGACTCTAGTGAACCAGAAACATATGAAGAAGCAATGCAGGTAGAAACCAAGAAGAAGTGGTAGTAAGGCATGAAAGAGGAGATGGACTTCTTGATAAATAATCAGACTTGGGATCTGGTTCAGTTGCCTGTAAGAAAAAGAGCATTGCATAATAAATGGGTTTACAGGGTGAAAGAAGAAAATTGAGGTAAAAAGAGGTATAAGGCTAGACTAGTTTTAAAGGGGTTTGCATAGAATAAAGGTATTCATTATGATGAAATTTTTTCTCCTATTGTTAAAATGACTTCAATTAGAACTATTTTAAGCTTAGTGATTGTAGAGGATTTACAAATTGAAAATTTAGATGTAAAAATAGATTTTCTCCATGGGGATTTGTAGGAAGATATTTATATGTAGCAGCCACAAGGGTATGAGGTCAAAGGAAAGGAGGAATTAGTATGCAGGTTGAAAAAGAGCCTGTATGGCCTGAAGCAAGCTCCAAGGTAGTGGTATATGAAATTTGATAGGTTTATGTTAGATCAAGGTTATAGTAGATGTTATTATGACCACTGTGTTTATTTTAAGATATTGGATAATGATAACTATATTATCTTGTTATTGTATGTAGATGGAATGCTTGATATAGGGTCTAACATGCAGGATATAATTGTACTCAAAATAAAATTAGCAGAGTCATTTGCAATGAAGTATTTGGGTGCTGTAAAGCAAATCTTTGGTATGAGAATAACAAGAGACAAGAAAAATCATAAATTAAAATTGTCTAAGAGTGAGTACATTGAGAAGGTGTTGGAAAGATTCAGTATGCAGGATGCAAAACCTATTAGCACACCTTTGGAAAATAATTTCAAATTGACAAAAGAGATGTGTCCTAAAACACAGGAAGAGATGAAATACATGTTCAAGGTTCCTTATTCATTAGTAGTTGGCAATTTGATGTATGTGATGGTGTGCACAAGGCCATATATTACACATGAAATGGGATTTGTGAGCAAGTTTATGATCGATCCAAAAAGAAAGCATTGGGAGGAAGTGAAGTGGATTCTTAGATATTTGAGAGGTACTATCACTCAGGTATTATGCTTTAGAGGATCTAATACTGCTTTACAAGGATATGTCAATTCAGATATGGCAGGTGATATAGACAGCAGGAGGAGTACCACAAGGTATGTTTTTACTGTAGGTGAAACTCTAGTAAGCTGGATTTCAAAATTACAGAAGGTTGTTGCACTGTCAACAATAGAAGCAGAGTATGTTGCTATTACAAAGGCTAGTAAGGAGATGATTTGTTTACAAAGGTTTATGGAGGAGTTAGGAAAGAAGTAGGAGAATAGCACATTATATAGTGATAGTTAGAGTGCCATTCATCTTGAAAATAATTTATCTTTCCATTCCTTTACTAAACACATACATACCAAGTACCATTTCATACGCTCAATATTGGAAGAGCGAAAGTTAAAATTGGAGAAGATACACACTAGCCAGAATCCTGCAGATATGTTCACAAATGTAGTAACCAAGGAGAAACTGAGTTCCTACTTAGTTTTAATTGGTCTAAAAACATGATAGTAAAAGGTGAGAAAATTTCTAGGCCTAAAGTTGAAGCATACTCCAGCAAGTATAGTAGCGATGGAGTTACTGTGATCAGTCTCCAAGTGGGAGATTGTTGATTATGGAGCCTGATTAAATAGGAGGCCTTTGTTTCATTCGCACTTGGACCCACTACAAAAAATATGGGGGGTGTAGGGGGGGCATTAGCCCCCTAATGCTATCACCATGGGGGTCTAGGGGGTCCTCTATGTAAATCTGGACCATTTTTTATTAGGTCACAGATCAGACAGTAGATTTTAGGCAGATTTTTTACCCTAAAATTGTAATGCACTTTTATAATAGGATGTTGTATGGTGACTAAAATATAATGTTTGGTGCGCAGTTGTGTAATAGAAGGGTTTTCTAGATAGAATATAATGCCTGGTTATTTTCTTCATGGACTTAGCCCACATTGGGTGAACCACATAAATCTATGTCTATTGTGTATTGTATTATTTTCTTCTATGTTTTATTTTCGTAATTTATTGCTCGTATTTTATGCTTTAATCCTAACATTATTGAAGAAGTTGAAAAAGTATCCTTTAGAGGAGATTTGAAGAAATATTGAGATAGAATATTGCAAGTAGGAGAAGGTCTTGAAAGAAAAATTTGGGACAATTGTTACCATCCAAAAACAAGCCAAAAAGGAAGAAGGATTTGGCAAGAAGTTTGAAAAGTTTTGAGAAATTTTTTGAAGACATCAAGACATTCATATCCTTGAGGAAGAGACCAGTGGAAGAGGTCAAATTTGAAGATAGATTTTAGTGAGAGATAAGTAGAATAAAGGATATAGAAGAGGCCACAATATTAAGAATTTAGAGGACAATCATTAAAGTTTTTGTAGGTTGATTTGTAAAGGGGAGATTGTTGTTTTTCAAGGCAAAAGTTGAAGGATCATAGGACAACAATTGAAAGGTGAAGATATCAGATTTTTTGAGCAACAAATTGAAGGCTTTAGCACTGTAGAATTTGGCAACATTAAAAGGATAAAATAGAGCTACGATTTAAGGAATTTTAGAGCAAATTTGGAAGATATTTGGGAAAAAAAGCTAAGAAAGTTTTGGAAGCATTTGAAGAAGGAAAATTGTTGCAAATTGTAAAGTCTTGGATATCGTATTTTAAGGAGAAATAAAGAGCAAGTTGAAAAATAAGTTACCAGCAATTAGAGCTGCAAAATTGATGATTTTTGGGTAGCAAAATAAAAGGAAGTGAAGCTTCAAAATCTACAAATTTTAGATAGTATATTTAAGGTGTCTAAAGACACCAAGAGAAGCACTAAAATTATAGAGATTTTTGGTGAATAATAACCACCAAAGGAGTGGTAGAACCACCAAGGAAAAGTGGATCCACCACCATATTGAATAATCCACAAAATCCAAGGAGGATTGAAGTTGGCCATTGTAAGGATCTATATTTAGAATAACTCACATGAAGAAAGGGGTAACATTATCATCATATAGCATTGTTAGAAAGCAAAGCAAGAAGATATCCAACTTGACACAAAATATATCCAACAAAGCTAGATAAAAAACATGATAATAAGTGAAGGAAATGAATATAGCTTTGATCACTTCATACTACAAAGGTAGAGCATCACAAAATCGAGTTAAGGTATATGAAGCATCATTGGTGTAAGGTAAATTATTTCAGAGAATAGGACCCAACCATCAAAGGGAGTCTCAAACGGTCATTTGAGAGCAATAAAAAAGTTGTAGCCACATCACAACCATTCATTTTTTATCTTGCAATCTAAGGATCGAGGTAGTTATTAGGAGACCTTTCTGGCTTGCGTCAAGTGAAAAATATTATTATTGTGGGATGTTACTCTAATGTTATAGTTTTGGCTGGGTAATAATTGAAACAATGAAGGAGGATAATTGTACTCAAGCATGTAAATTGTTATAAATAAATGTTTTGACCACCTTTCAAACAAGAGAAAGTAATGCTCATTAAGCACGAATATAAAGTGGTTATAGTATAATGGTCAGTGTGGTGGAGAAGAAAAGTTTCTTGAAGGAGTAGTTTGGAAGATCAAACACTTTAGGACTAGGATTTTTGTACTAACACATCCATTGTTGAGGAGCATCAAGCCTGAGCATGGAAAAAAATAGTAAGAGCTCCATACGTGTGGTAGAGGAGAAAGAGCACCATTCAAGGGAAGATCAAACATTTTTGACCAGATAATTTGCACCTCAAGTTTGGAGATAATTTATTTTATTTGAAATTGATTATATGGCCAAGATAGGAGTTATAAGGTTGGGTGAAATTATTATTTTTCTAAGGTTAAATTAAAATTATTCTATTTGCTTGATTATTGGAGATATAATATATTGAAGTGATATTTAAAACCTTAGAAACTTGATTATTGCTATTTGAAATTTCTATGAAGATTTGAAAATTGATTTGAAGTTTTTTAAATTGATTATTTGAAGTTTACAAAACAATTTGAATTATTTGCAAATTGATAAGGTTGGAGAAATAAGGTTTCCTACATCAAATTAGGAATACAAAACTTGCAAATATCTTTTATAGAAATTCTAAATTTCTTATTTGGGAGCTATAAGGAATTCAAAACCAACATAGGATTGTGAAATTATATTATTGAAATTTGGGAGATAAAAGGAATTCAACATAAAGTTTTTGGAAAGTAGAAAAATTGCATCAAAATTGATATTAGTCTCTCATTCAAAATTAAAGAGACATATGTTAGAATATTTGAATTTGTTAGAGTAATATTCCCTTATTTGGGATATTTACTCATATCTCTTAGAATAGGAGATCGTTACGTTGTTGTAACGATCTCCCTATTCATTATGGATATTATGACTAATATTAGCCATATTTGTATATTTAAACCTTATGTTTAATGCAATTATTATTAGCTTATGCTAACATTGGTATTAGAGCGAGATACCTCACTCCAATGTTTTTGATCGCTCCAATTGATTTGACTGATTAGATCGAAAGGGTGTTGACATCACTGGATGAGTGATATGAAGAAGGCCCTAGATTAGAATTTATCCAGATCTAGACACAACTGTGATCTTGGTAGAAGGTCAGTCGATATCTAACCTAGATGAAGTCGAGATCTGTCTGCATATCACAGTCTGTGAGACTAGACATCCATACGATATTTGATTGGATAGCACATACTATGATGTGATGGTGGACTAACAACCTCAACTAGAAGGATCTAACCATACCCCTACTATGGATGATGTTGACGTGGTTGATGGAATAGGTTAGATCAGCTAGACACATCGATATAGATCATGGATATGACTAGGATGACTGGACTCAAATTGAGATAGATCATGGATCTAACTTGGATTATTGGATACTATTTTTGAGGTGGATAGCCTCCGACAGACCGAACTAGATATCCAACTTTGATGGTAACCTGACAGTCATAGACAATGAGGTGAATAGTCTCTAATGGACCTAAATCCCTGGATCTAACTATGTTAGACCTGATAGAGCATAGACCCTGATAGAACAGTGGATGGAGCGAGTGCTAACATAGAGATCAACATTATTCTTGAGACAAAGGACCCTGAATGCTGACCTAGGAAAAATTATTGAGGTGGTACACGTGGCAACATTCGAGTGCATCTGGTGTGGTGGATGGCATGGATCACAAGGTGAACGACAAGTGCTAACATGGTGGACACATGGTGAATGGCACAAATTACGAGGTAGATATGTGGTAGCATCTGAGCTTGGGTGATGTGGCACATTTTTATTCATCAAAAGTCTCCATATTTTTTGGCATACAGTGCATAGATTACCCGAAGGTAATCAACATTAAAGGGATGTAAAGGTTGTTTAAAATACCTAAAAATCCACCCGCATGATGCATGTGGGATAAAATATCCCAATTTTTTTCTCACTGTTTGGCACTGAAGGCTTTAAATACCACAAGTTACCATTCTTTCCCGTCGATAGTGGTAGTCGAGTTGGTTGCTTGGGCCACCGTTAGAATGTTGCAATGGATTTCGGGGGTTCAAACCCCACACAAGCCCAATAAAGCAATTTTTTTTTGCTTGAAAATGAGTTCACCGCATGGATAGGTTAAAATTTAGCAACCTACCACTTAGTTTCAAGCATCACCATAGTGCATCTAGTTGCACGCTAAGTGCTATGGCACTCGTAAGGTATCAATTTTAATTTCCATCGATGCCACAACCCATGAGGCTTTAATATTTTACAATTTTTTTGTAAAATTTTGTAAATCACTCCAAGCAGAAAAAGTGATTTTTGAAAATTGTCTCGGAGGCACCATTGTAAACCTCTTTTTAGGCTTCATAACAACAAATTTTTGCTTGAAGTACTTGCAATAAGGGGGGATTTTTTGGTGAATTTTTTGACAATTTGCCTAGGAGGCAAAGTTTTGTAAAGCAACCATTTTTTTGTTGCAGTGCTTGAAATAAGGGGGGATAAATTATTTCTTCCATCACAGCATATTTTGCAAAAAAGGGGGAAAACTTGTAAGGGTGCATTTTTGGTAGTGATCGACACCTTAGCCACCTTATCAATTTTTTTGTAAAATCATATTGTAAAAAGGTGCATTTTTAGTAGAGACCAACACCTTAAAAATATGGGTAAATCAAAGAAAAATAATACCCCAAAACCAACTGAATATGCAAAAATAGTTAAAGGTCCTTACTTTCCACCAGGGATGGAATGGATTTTTATGAGGATGAAAAAATTTTCACACTACGCAGTGGTGTTCGAGCCATTCTTAGAGATTTTGAGTCTTGTGAAGATCTTCAGAAAAATGGTGCTCTAATCCCTATAAACATTGTAAGGGCAGTATACATGTCATTGGTTTCACTTGACATTGCCCAACGTAAAAAGAAAAGGGAAATAAGTGAGGAATCAAAGGTCATGCTCCTAATGGTCAATGTTTGTTGTGACATAAGTGACCTTCAGCCCATGGTGGTTAATGCTTGTTGTGACACAAGTGACCTTAAGCCCATTGTGGCCAATGCTTGTTGTGATACAGACAACCTCATGCTTATAAGGGTAGATATTAGTTGTAGCACAGATGATCTCATCACAAAGATAAATTTTGCTTGCAATACCAGTGACATAAAAGTTGAACATCCTCAAAATGAGCTCCATAATCTCATAAATTGTGATAAATACCATATTGTTAAAAGCATTGATGAAGATGAAGAACTTGGGTGTTTTGAAAAACACACCAAAGGCATTGGATCCAAACTAATGAACAAAATGGGATTCAATGGTGAAATATTAGGTAAACATGGGAAAGGCATTAAAACTCCTATAATTCCAAATGTTAGGCCAAAGAATGAAGTTCTTGGCTATGATGAACAAGCAAGTACCAATAAGACCATGTTTTTAATACCTAAATCTCCTACAACTCATACAAAGCATTGTTGCAATCATTGTGGTAAACTAGGACATGTAGCAGGTAGGTGTTGGAAACTATATTTATGTATATGGTATTACTTTCTCATTAAATACTTAAAGACAAGAATATAAGATAAGAGGACATGATTAAAGATTTGAAAAACAAGTTTATTGATGATACGTTGAAGAATAGGCTTGTTGATATTACTAGTGAAGTAGAAAAAGGAGATTTTTCAATACTTCAAAAATGCATGCAAAGTATTATCAATGATGCTAATGATTGTTATGAATATTTTGTTACTATACCTATTAGTCTATGGAGAATAATATACAAAGTAATTATCACTCTAAATGTTTATAAAATGAGAAAACAAGAAAAGGTTAAATAAGTAGAGAACAAATTAGTATGCTTCTTGTAATACAAATGATTTAAGGCTCATGGTGATAGATTCATGTTGCAATACTATAGAATCAAAACCATTTATAATTGATGCATGTTGTGATACTAGTGATCTTTTTAAAAATAAAAAGATGCAAATTATGATTCTTGTCAAAATAAAGAAAATATTGTGATGCAAGCAATGACACTAGTGATTTAGAATTCATGAAAAATATAGAAGAACATGTTACAAAAATAGATGCTATGTGTGATACAAGTGATTTGAATATAGTTCATGATTGTTTAAAAGAGCTTACGAAGGCACAATTTTAGATGATGATAGAAATAGTAATACTCAGAGTTGTATTGATATTGATAAATATCAATCTAATGATTGTATTGGTCATTTTGAAAAATATACTAAAGGATTTGGTTCAAAGTTGATGAATAAAATGGGATATAAAGATATAAGTTTGGGAAAATATGAACAAAGAATGAAAGAGCCGATTGTACCAATAGTAAGCCCTAAAAATGAAGGTATTGGATATACATAACATACAAGTAGCAATGAATCAATAACTAAGTTTATGGAAGGAAAAAATGGCACCAAATCTATGATAGAGATAGATAGAGCCAATTAAAATAATTATGTAGTCCAGTTTGTCATCTAGCCAATGCTAGAACTATGATTATCATATTTGATAATTTTAAGGTGAGCACCTACTAATCATAGCCTAGACTAAACATTGGAAGAATCAAATTGCTTTGATTCAACCTCTAGAGAAGGCTAGTATACCTTGTCAACTTAATGAATGTTGACTCTATTTAGCTCAAATAGTAAAAGCTTAGGGATAGAAATGGTAGGGTTAGAAATGTATGAATATAGGATGGACGGGTGAAGCTAACAACATAGACATCCACATAATATCTCTGACAAATTAGATTTCAGAAGTAATATTTAGGATTAACAACATTTAAAACTTATGCGATTACAATATTAATGGCTTTTGCATGCTCACAAAATTATTTCAAACATCTAAAGCATTAATTATCCAAATTAACAAAATAGGATCAATGCCTTGATTAACAAAAATAGAATTATTGAAAAGCATGTATGCAAAACCAATTATCTCAATCTACTCTAAGTCAACTTTTCAAATTAACAAAATAGACTAACCATAGCAACAAGGAGGAGATAATTTCAGATAATTATATCAACCATTCAACACAGGCACAAGTTTGAGGTAAACATCCCTTGTAATGCTTCATTCATCAATTTGCAAAAAATATACACAGTAGTGCAAGAAAACACTCCACAGCTGATATTTTGAAAGGAGGTTGCTACCTTTAGTTGTAGATTTTACAATAATATTTCTCTAAGCATTACAAGGAATTTAAAATTTTCTTGATCTTCTTGGCCACTCTACCGTTCATGGTGCTGGTCAGCTACATATTCTTGATTTTGTTGCAATTGTATTATGGTCAATCTCATGATTGCCATCAGTGGTTCTTGTAATCCATTCTTATTCACTGATCTGCAACTAAATCTGGTTTATCAAGAGGTTCTGGAAGGTTTTGGATTGTAACCACTTTGATTCGAATTCTATGGCATCAGATTTAACTTTCCCCTCTTCTTTGGATTACACACGTAAAATTTTACCAAAAATATGCAGGGAAGACATATGTTTAATACCTACCATATATTTGACTATCGAACGGCTGTAGTTGAACATATATAGCACTGCTTCACCTTTATGTGGTGGTAATGAAGGAAATATATAATCACAAGCTTTTGTTCCTTAATTACTTTTTCTCTCTTATGCCCTTTTTCTAGTGATCTACTGTTCTTCAATACTTTTTGGTTTTACGTGCTCTTGACAAAGGAGTATGAGAAACACAACTTCGTGCTTCATAAACTTTCTCAATTTTTGATGTTTTTTAGCACTTTTTAGATTTGTGTGCTAGATATGAAGTAGATAAGAAAGCACTGCTCACTAAACTTTCTCTGATTTGGGTGAGTTTTGAAGCTTCTTTGTTTTGGGTATTTCTTAGTGTTTCTTTGCTTTGATCGACTTTTGGCACTTTTATTTTTTACGTAGTAGTTATGAAGCAACAAGAAAGTGTGTGTCTTATCTTTTCTTAAATTTGTTCCTTTTCTAGCGCTTCTCTCTTTTGGTCCATTTTTTGGTGCTTTCTTGTTTGCACAACAATTGTAAAGACGATAGAGAAACCAGGTTTTCTTGATTTCTTCATTGTGATCTATTTTCAGTGCCTTTCCCTTTTGAGCATTCCTTTTAGCACTTTATCACCTACTTATTTAATACACATGTGACCGAGAAATATAGTTATCTTCCTTGTTCAACTTAGCCCCTTTTTAGCGCTTCTTTATTTTTGTCTTCTCACGGTGCTTTTTTGTTTTTAGCTACCCTTCAAATTCACACAGTAAATACAGAGGGGGTAAAGAAATACGAATTCATTAGACTTCTCAATTTTAAGCTAAATTCAACGCTTTTCTATTCTAGTCAATTTTTAGTGCTTTCTCGTTCCTTCTTCATACTTAGTCAAATTTTACAAAATTTTGGCTAAGTAGAGATGTAGCCATTTTGGTCTACAAGTGACAAATATTTTGTTTACAAAAAGAAAATGAAAACTATAGATTGAGAATGAATTTTGGATGGATAAGAATGAATGGATGGAATGAGATAAAAGGAATGTTGTATGGTTTCTACAAAAGAAAATCAAGTATGATCAAAGTTTGCTAAGAGTATTATAATCTAGAAGTAGTGATTCAGAGACATAAATCCAAAAGCAACTCAGATACATTGATCCATAGGAAGACACAATTAATAGTATCCAGCCATGACAAATTTAGATTTTAAGAATGAAGACAAATAAGAATTAGAGATTGAAGACAAAAAGTCTTTCCACCAAATAATTTAATACAAGGGGGTTTTGGAGAATATTACATTATTTGGTACATGACAATGTACCACCATGGGTACATGGTTAGATTAAGTTGAGTATCTTAGGTTAGTATTTGAGTCTTTACTTTATGTAATGTAATAAATGCACAAGTATTATTAAAGTGTGCATTATATTCAATAATGTAAATGTGCACATTAGTCCATGTGTACATGTGTCCATAGATTAGGAAAAGATAGTGAAGAGTCATATTACAAGTGTACATCAAATAGGACTCCATATGTGTGCAAAAGATAGCCAAGAGTCACAAGGAATAGAAGAGTCATAGCCATCCAAGAGTCATTGTAGAAGGCTATATACATGTCATAGCCTTGAGTTATGTGATGCTTACTTGATACTTACAAAGCTATTGTACTATTGAGATCCATTATACTCTCTTTGAGAGTCATTGTAATAGAAGATAGTGCAATATAGAATTGCACACATTTGTTCATTTAGTGTGTGAATCCATTCATATTCATATACTAAATTGATTTCTTATTTCTATTATATTTGATATTGCATTCTATTAATTCTTGTACTTAAATTCCTATGGTTAGATCATTGAATAATAAAATTCAAAAGCTATAAAAAATAATCAACTTGACAAGATGAATGCAATGGGCTAGGTCTCACAATGATATTTTTTAGCACCCTAGAAAAAGTGCATGGAGGTTTTATACCAAAATGATCAACTCGACAAGGCAGACACAATGGGTTATATCGTACAACAATATTTTTCAACACCCTAGAATTTTTTAATACAGGGAAGTGTTATCTTCAAGTGTCATTTATTTTTCTCCCAGAGTCTTTGTTCACTCAAAAATTTAACTTTTATCTGATAAGCCCTATACAGGTTCTGTAATGTCCATTGCTGACAACTATTTTGTCTAAGTCTATAACTCACTATTTTTAACAACTATCCTAGAAGAATATTTTTGACAAATACCTTGACTATTATGATTCCCAATTGTAACTGGCAACTGCATGGCAAGATTTGTCTTAATTGTTACTAACTATATGACTGACAATGACATGAACAAACTCTATCTTGATTGTACTGATTATGGTCCTAACTAAATTAATACATGATTTTTATTGGTAGACCCTATCTGGATTTTTACTTTCACCACCAGTTCTTTTATCTATTTTGGTTTGATCAATTATGTGATATTGTATTTTTTTAGTATGTTCACTTTCTATGGCAGGTTTTTGGTGTGCCAAAAAAATATTCATGAAAATAAGGTACTCTATGCTAAGTAGTATGTATTGTCCACAACCCTCTATTATACCATAAAAATGAACGATAGTGCTCAAACCATTATTTTAGGCCACTATTAAAGGAGGATTCCACACATACCCTTGAGCATGCTACCCACCTCTCTGACAATATGAGAGGATGATTTTCTTGAGTGTTATGCTTAGTGCACTATGGATAGATTTATGGTCAAAAATATTCTTGGGCTAAAGGTTTCTCTTAATCCTAGGGGGTCTCTTGATATACCCAAAGATATGTGGGAGCTCAATTCTGTATATGGGTGCTATTTGAGGCCTAAGTATAGGGGCTTAATTGCCCCTCACTTCATTAGATGCTTTACAAAAAATATAGCTTAGCCAATAATGATAACTCCTTAATATTTTAAAACCCTTGGCATAGGGTTTCTAACCTATTAAACTAAAATAAAAAATACTTGATTTGTTTTTAATAGGATAACAAGCAAAAAAATGAAAACACGAAAAATTTATACCTAATAGTTGAAATGGTAGGGCAAGAACTATTGTAGTCACAATGAAACATGACCCTAGAAATTGCTTTGATACCACTTATTAGGAACCTTCTAACTAAAATAAAAAAATCCACACAAATATTGTAATAAAATAGTAATTCACAAAGAACAAAATATTGCAATACGAAATGGAAACACAAAAATCTACATTAATATTACAAAAATACAATACATAATCAGTGGCCTATTTGAGAGACCAATATCCTTCAATAATTTGATTAAATATGCAAAAATTTACATTTGTTTATGTCCCCTTGTCTTTTAAAGATATATTTTATGTAACCCTAACCTAATGCTCAAGGTTTGGCTAACATGCAAAGAGCCATCCAAGCTACAATTTTCTACCAAATAAATAGTTATATTCTTTATAATGGTTACATGAAATGGCCCCACTTGTATAGGAACCTCAAATTCCACATACCATTACAAAATATCATTAGAATGGGGTCCCCACATTGGAAACATATTAATACGAGAATTACATAATAATGTTAATATTAGGTCCTAACATTTTGTTGGCTTAGTATTTGTAAATGTTCTTTCTTTGAAAGGATCTTATTATCTACATCCTAGGGGGAAGGAAGGCCTTTCTAAACTAACAAGTCAATGTGAATCTTGAGATTTGCAATGATAGAGGCTAAGGTAGTTATCTAAGGTTTGCATTGTTGTGCAACCTACTCCTTTTGAAGGAGGTCATTTACCCTCTATATTATTGTCTCTCTATCCTGAATTCTAGTAGCCACTAATTTGAGGTTATATGAGGTGGAAATTTTTGATCAATATGTTCTTGCCTTGACCAATATCATTGAATATTAAGTAAGGCTTTGTTCAATTTCTTGACCTACCTATGAGTTTTGAGTTGTGGCTACTTCAATAAATTTGAAAACTTGGAAGAGTGCTAATGCAGTCTTGGCAATATCCTCTTAGTAAGCATCATAAACCTATTTTATTAGGATTTTATCCCCTGGTTGTTGCTCAATATTTTACTTATTTTATTTAGTTCTTCAATCTCCCTTTAAAAATTAACCCTTTCTTTATTGATCTGAGCTTCTTGGACAAGTCTATCGATGAGGCTTCTAACAATGTTGTCTTTGACTTCTAGGGGAGACATTGAAGGAAGTCACTAATCACTTTGTGAGTTTGTCTAATTGATCCTGTAGAGACTTGGATTTCAACTGAGTTCTTAAGAGTAATCTTAATATTTTTCAACTCCTTTGCTAACTTCCTTTTGATTCTAGCCTATTCCATGAATTCTATCTTGTCCTTGAATTATGCATCATTGAGGCTAAACCCTATTGCTAATACCTAATAATCTTGGTCTTGCATTTGACCTTTAATATTTGACATGAGCAGGTCCATCTAGGTAAAGTATATTGCACTACTTCTTGGATCATAATGAATCCTCATATTTTTTGAGGTGGATTACTCAAGTCTCTTGGCTTGCTTTTTCTACATTTACTATGATGTCTACTACTTAATTTTTTGTAAATGTTACAACATACCAAAAATAGGTGGAGGTGCCTACTATCTCACTTATTATCCCTAGGCAAATAAAATTGAAGGTTGGTGGAAGGAATAATTTGAATGGTAGGAGTATATGAAATTATAGTGATAATGATATGGTGGACCAATGAATATATATTCTAAATGGAGTCTACAAAAATAACAAGAGGGGTATTATCCAATGTGGTTGTAATACTAGACATTGGATCCAATGGGGTTAAATAAATTAAAGAGGTTGGGGGCCACTAGATAGTGGTAGATGTAAAGTAAATATATAGAGGGAATCTGGTAGTCCATGACTAAGTACTCGAGGTGTCATCCCTCTTCCTTTTTAGTGGTGGACTTGTTGATGGGATTGGATTTTACTTATTCTTTTATGGAACTTCCTACTGGGACACTTGCTACAAAGGTGATGCTAGAGGTCCCTAGAGAGAAGTAGCAAATGAGGCTTGTTATGACTCTATCAAGGGTTCTTTGATTTTACAATCTCCTTGGCCATTGATTCTTTCTTTTTAGACATTTGGGATGCCCTAATAACTGCTTCTTCCTCACTCCAATCATTTGAGGATGCACTCTTGGTGGTTGGATTCACTTGATTATATATCTCCTTTAACTTTTTATCATAATTCAAATCATCATATGGTATCATAGTGTCACCAATTCATTATTGTATCTTCTATTAGGCATTAATTTTAGCCTCACTCTAGTGCTCTTTTTTTTAAATTTACCTCTTCGTGGAGCTTATTTTGGACCAAGGGTTTGCTTGATATTTCTTTTGGTAGAAGGTCTCATAATACCTTGGCTATTATGGTGGCTTTATGACCATCTCCAAAGTTAATGCACCAACATCATCTATCATTTTAAAGGCTTCTATGTCTAGCCTAGGTTCATAAACAAATCTTTTCAACCTCTTAATTCTTGTCAACGATATGGAAAACATTTACTTTGGGTTATAGTCCCAATCATATTCTACTATTTGTAGCCCCAACTCCTTAAGTTTACTATCTAAAATATGAGTTATTTTTCTCATCAATGTTATCTTACCTATTTTGAGGGGAGGCTTGTAAAACCCTGTTTTACCTTTTTCACTCCCAAATATTGTATCAATCAAGTCCAATTATCTGAAAAGCTGCAAAGCAATTTTTTTGCTCAAGCTGAACTTGGGAAGAAAATATACAGATGTATTAAAATTGTGAAACCTAAAAAATGATAGCATACTTCATAAAATACCAATCTCCTCACTACCTTTTTTGCAAAAATAGGAGGTAAGACTACGAGAGGTATTTTTGATTAAATCCATTCACCCTTGATATGGCTTGTGCAAAAAAAAATTCAACAAAAAGATAATATGAAGAGATTTTTCTTAGGGCCTTTGTCTAAAATGAGACATGTTGCTTGTAGCTATTTTCATCTAACTGCTTCAAATTCTATCCCAAAAATCATCTAGGATTTTAATACAAAATTATATGGACAAAAAATAAAAAATATCTAAAATATTAAGTGGCTAGAAAATGAATTAGACCTTGATCAATTTGGTTAATAAGGAACTCACTAAACTAAAAAATATATCATTTTTTCTTTGGGTGCCCATGTCATTATGTGTATGATGCTCAATTGGGTTTGGATTATAACTTTATCACTTTCTAATCCAAATATGAGTGTGAGCATGCTTAGAGCATCCCTTGTGTTATCACAAAATATTTTGTAGCTTAGAGGGAACTCTAGAAACATAATGCCATGAATGTTGCAAGCAAATTTTAAGAATCCTATGTTGTCTTTGTCCAAAATTTTGTAATAATATTAGGTAGCATTTTCAATAGTTACTCTGTACTCCTTGGTATGCACCAATAGCAAATGTCAAATGATGTGTGGAAAAATTATCACTTTGAAACTTTTGTTTTGGGATATCGCATCTTGAGCCTAGGTGTCTAGAATATTGTGCATGTAGCTACCACCTCATAATATTTATGCACTTAAGGCACCATATATTATGCTAGAATACTGCTCCAAATTCTGGACCCAAAAGTTCTAGGCTAGTTGGTTTTGAATATTTGCAATGCATCCTCCCTTATATTTTTGCTTCTCTTTGATATTTTAGGCTCTATGACTCTTTTGACAAGGTCTTTCACTAGTTTGAGAGTTGTGGCTAATGTTGATACCTCTTGGTATATAGAAGGAGGGTATAGTTCTACTTTCACAAGGGAGCTGGTGGAAGAGCTAGGTTTGGTTGTTGTTTGGAGGCCAATGATCTTCATCTTCCCAATTGATGTTGGTAAAAGCTTGAAATTATTTTTTGGTTGAGTATTAGCTTTCCTCTAACATTGCTCTACAACTATGCTCAACTATACTCTTTAGTGCTTTGAGGACTCTTGAGTTCTTTTGGGCTACAGGATTTAATAAGACAAAAATAAAGGTGAGTTTCCTTTTTTATGTATCTTCTCCTTGAGGCTTGAGAACCCACATACATTAATTCACATACTCCAAATTTATCACCTTATTTTCATAAGGTGGGTAAGAGATGTCCACCACATTTTACATAATTAATTTTGTCTTATATGAATTTATCCTTAATTCTAAAGAGTTATCTCAAGGAAATCACCATGATTTTCAAGGTTGATTCATTTTCTTTTCATCATTTAATTTGTTAGATTAGGTTGTTTATCTTATCTCATGTTCACCTAGGTAATTTATTTTCATTTTATTTAGTTATTCCATGTATTTTACCCACCCGCTTATGTGTGGATATTTCATTTATCTAATTTAGATATTATGAGATATTACATATTTATTTCTTATATATTATGGGGATATTTTTAGTTTTGACTATTCCTAGGAGTTATGGGGATATCTTTAGGTATATTTGGAGGGTTGATATTCTTTCTCCCCATAGCGGTTACATATTTATGGACCATATCACTTATTCCTTTTGTATAGTGGATATTTATCCTTAGCTTGATCCTACCGCTATGGTTGATCATCCTTGCCTATATAAACAAGTCACCTTCATTGTACTAATTGATTAGAGGAAGTTCCATTTTCAGATCTAATATATGATATTGTTGCTATTTGTTTTGCATATCTATTTGTAAGCTTATGCTATCAATTTGCTTTCAGATTCTTGTTTGGTTGAATGTGGTGTTCTGTTAACACTTGAGATCTTTACAGCTTGGAATGATCTGATTATCATTCCTTTCATGGCATCAGATCAATAGGTCTTGTAGTCATCCATTTGTGAGTGGTGTGCAATTGTTTCTCTTGCAGGTTCGAAGATTAGTGTGGAAGCTTCAATTTTTGTGATCGAGTCCTTGGTGGAGTTCTTTTGCCAGTTTGTGTCACTCCTTCCATTTTCATATCATCATCAACCTCTTAAACTCTCTTCTGCCCATATTGTAACAGCCTCATTCCATTGGATCTATCCAAAGCATTTTTTTCTTGAGCATTTCCTTTTTTGGCAAGGTCACCAACCTAACCCGTTTTTATATTTTGCATGTATCTCCTGATATAAATAGAATTTTTCTACAATAATTTTTGTAGATATTTAGATGAATTCATTTGAGTTATTCCCAAAATTTCAGCTCATTTGGATAAGTAGTCTTCAAGATATCGTGATTTTATGAAAACCTACACTTTTTAAGTAATCTGCATATATTTTCATCCAACTATTAAATTTTTTTCCAATGTTTGTACAGAATGTGTAAAATATGATAATAGACCTTCCCATAAAATTTTAGATAATTTGGATCTGTTTTCAGATTGTTATAGTGATTTTACTATTTTTAGTAAAATCATTTTTTCGGGAGAAATATTGGGAGTTGCTCAGCGCAATTTTTTCCAGGCCTGTAAAATCATGTTTCTAATATGTTTGTAAAATTTCAGATTTTTTGGATATGTATTTAGACATTTATAATTATTTTATGACTACACTCTCAATATTGCATTGTGAAAAAGGTTATTGCACTTGAACTGGTATATGGACTATTGTTATAAAGTCTCATCTTCCTTCATTTGTTGTTTGTCCACTTAGTGATCAACTTACTTGGTGTTCAGTATTGATGGAGCCTACACATTTTTGTGCTTGAGGAGTCCTTTGTCTTTGAATTCCCTTGCTTTGTTGTGGTGCATCCTCTTGTGCCAATCTTCCTCATTGAGGCACTTAGTTTGAAGGAGGGGATTCTTTTGGTAATTCCTTTGGAGACTTTTCAGAGTTCAGAGGCTTCATTTGTGCATTGATGTGATTTTGTGGTATTCTGCACCACCTTGTGACATCACACTAGACCTTTCACATTATAATGGCATTTTATTTTGGGAGGGCTCTTCTACTTTTGAGGACATCTTGGAAAATTCTTTTTTTTAACTTAGCATAGAGGTAAATGCTGAAATTTTTGAAGCATGGTTTAAGATACTTTTTTCATTATTTCAAAGTGAAGTTTTGGATCCTTTTTCATAACTCCAAAACCAAACCAATGGTGAAGGATAAGGAGTATAGAACATGGTTCATGAACAATTTAAGGATATCTAGCATGCTTTATTATTCAGTTTGTGAGGAGCTTAAAAATTTTATTGGAGTTCACAAGAACACACCTCACCTTTCTTATCATATGTTAAAAAGAAATTTTTTACCCAAGGTACCTTCTCTTACAATTGCTTGCATGGAGAACATCATTTGTGATATTACATATTTGTTTTTGGAGTCACTATCTCATGATGTTTTGGATAATGAGGTTGATGCTATAGTACCTGCTTCAGATATTTTACAAGATACATATCCACAATTGTTTTTTTTGGATGATCATGTTGATGTTGCAGCATATACAATAGATATTTCATGGTATGTTACATCCTTACATACAAATGACTTCTTGTATGGTGTTGCCTCTCTCTACATTAAGAGTCACACATGTGATTTTCTTGACATGTATGAGGAGCTCACTCATTTATTTTATGATGATGTATACATTGTATCTCATCCATGTACTTCTTCCTTTGTGGACCCTTTTTTAGTGTGCTCTCCTTATTTGAGTGAGCCACCTTGTCCACAATTTTCTTCTCCTATTTCTTTCACATTGGATGATGTACTCCTACAAGAGTTGGATACAAATATTTTGTCTCTAGTTGGACTCTCACTAGAAGATCCTGAAGACCATGTTGATTCTTTTAAGGCTTCTAAACCTCCACTTCTTTCTCTTGATGCTTCCATGGGCTCATCATTACTTATGCAACAGGATATTGGTGATTATTCCTTGATGGATGCTCTTCAAACATCTCTTCCACTTTTGCACACTCATGGTTTTGTGCATATTGATCTTTTGGATGTTGATTGGGACTATATTCTACCCTATTTTGGTGTTGGTTTGGGCTTCTACATTCTTGGAGATTCATTTTATAATTCATTGGTGACATCTTCTTTACTTTAGCTCAGTTTGAAGGATTCTACATCATCATTATACATTTTGTTCCCATATTCTCACACTCACTTGGAGTGGGAAGACATATATTGGATGCTTCATGGCTACTTTCTTCCTCATGGGAGACATTATTCATCGCAGAGGCATTCATTTATTCATAGGACTTATTCATGGAGCTCGTCATCCTAGGGGGTGTTGGGAGCACTCCTTGGCTCCATTCCTACTTTTTATTCTCTCTTTCTAGTTGGATGGTTTTTTTCCAAATGGTTTTCCACCTTCTGGTTCAGGAGCTTCTGGATACACATTGTACATGAGTACCTAATCAGGCCTTGTTGTCGAGACTCATATTATGGATATGCCACTTTACTTTTTGGAACCTAGCTTCACTTGAGGGGGGATGTTATAATAGGTTGTTTACCTTAGCTCATGTTCACCTAGGTAATTTATTTTCCTTTTATTTAGTTATTCCATGTATTTTCCCGACCCACTTATGTGTGGATATTTTATTTATCTTATTTAGATATTATGAGGTGTTGTTACATATTTATTTCTTAGATATTATGAGGATATTTTTAGGTTTGATTATTCCTAGGATTTATGGGGATATCTTTAGGTATATTTGGAGGGTTGATATTCTTTCTCCCCATATCGGTTACAGATCTATGAACCATATCACTTATTCCTTTTGTACGGTGGATATTTGTCCTTAGCTTGATCCTACCGCTATGGTTGATCATCCTTGCCTATATAAGCAAGGCACCTTCATTGTACTCATTGAGTAGAGGAAGTTCCATTTTCAGATATAATATATGATATTGTTGCTCTTTGTTTTGCATATCTATTTGTAAGATTATGCTATCAATTTGCTTTCAAATTCTTGTTTGGTTGAATGTGGTGTTCTGTTAACACTTGAGATCCTTGCGACTTGGAATGATTTGATTATCATTCCTTTCATAATTCACCTTTCATGCAACTTGATTTTCTTTTTATAGGGTTAGTACATAGGCTATCACCACTATTGAGGCATTGGATTCATGATATGGGAATTAATTCCTTTTTCTAGGTGAGATTAGAGGGAAGAGAATCCACCCCCTTTTTATTGAATAAACAACCTACAATGTTTCCTTATTAGCCAATCCAATGGCTAGTGCTATCTCGAATAGCCACCTATCTCTTGAATATTGTTTTTAATGGTTTATCCAAATTACTAGTTTTGTTAATGCTTTAGAATTTTCTTAGTTTATTTTAGTGTGTCTCTCTTCCACATGTGACTATTATCAATGCAAGGTGACTCTACTCAATGAATCCTTAAATGAGAGATGCATCAAATGGTCAATGGACCTTTCATATCAATGATCTAATGACTATAAAGAGTATCATGAAAAAATATTATTCATATATATTATTAAAAATAGAGATCTTAAGGGCATCTCTTCAAATAGATCCCATTAACAAGGATTGGTAGAGTATCACCATCCACTATAGATAGTTTAGGTGAATTTTTCTCCATGTAGGTAGATATTATGTAAGGGCTGCTCCAAATTAAATCAAACTTTGTGTGATAACCCAACTTGTTTTTGTCTTCATCCCATTTTAGCACCATATCACCAACCTTAAAGCTTTAAAGGATAACTCTCTTGTTGAACCATATCTTAACTACTCCTTGGTGTCTCAATAATTGTTCTTTGGTTTTATTTCTTAGTTCTTCAAGCTTGGGTAGCTCTCCCATGTTAGCTTTTGATGATTTATATTAAAGGAAATGCAACCACAAGATCTAAAATGAGCAAGCAATTTTAACTATATGATAATGGCAATATAATATGCAGGAGAACTATACGAGAAACTTTTGCAATAACTCAAAAAATAGCCATTAATGAAATCTCACAAATATAGTACAATGTAATATATTACTCCAAAATTCTTGCATGATATACATCGTATCTACCTTATCTTCTCATCACTATACTCTATTATTCTATATGCTTATCTCTTGCATTATCTCCCTTTTGCTTCACTCTATCAAAGGCCTATATATAGAGATATATGAACCTTGTCCTTTCATCTACCCATGAATCTTAATCTACCTAACCTATTACTCATGTACATGTGGACTACATGCACATTTACATCATTGCACATTCTAACACTTGTGCATTTATTACATTGCATGAAGTACCTACTCAAACGTTAATCTAGACAAACTCCTAATCTAAATATGTATCCAAGGTACATTGACATGTACCAAATAATGTAATATATTCCAACACCCCCATGTATTACATTATTTGGAATATGGTCTTCATCCTAGTTTTGGAATTGGAACTCTTATTTTCTACTTTCTTCATTTTGCTCCTTGTCTATATCCTAATCAAGTAAATAATTAGTATCTTTATTTTGTTCCTTTGGTTTACTTTGAACTACATTCAACTTGAAAGTATTTTTTTTCTTTTTTCCTTTTCTGTCATGCTTCCTCTTCTTTCTTCTTTTCTTCTTCTTCTTATTCGTTTCTACATTTTTCCTAGTGATATATCTTCATCATGATGAGTTAGTATATCATCACAATAGTATTGGCTAGGATTACTATTTTGTTTCATGTTTTGAAAGAATTCAAAAACAATTAATGATAGATATATCATCAAACATTATTCTAATGTAAATATAACCTTATTTTGAGTATTCTACCAAGCTCTAAAAACTACTTAATGTAGATAACCAATTAATGTCATAAAATTTCCTTCCTTTGCTTCCTTGAGGAACAACGAGAATATTTCCTTTTTAATAGTGGATAAATATTTTTATCCATCAAAGATATCTATTAAGTTTTGAGAATAAAATTTCAACTCATGGAATAGTTCCTCATTATTGAATGCATTTATCACTATTTCATCCATGCTTCTTCTACTTTGATCTTTAAGGTGGAATTACTTATAGCTCCCTTGTATTGTATATTGAGAGTATCTTTCAAAACCTTTGAAGTTGTCTACCTTATAACTCCTTAGTTTTGTATATGATCAAATACTACCTTTAAATTCTTCAACATTTTGAGGTATGTTTTGTAATTTCTTATTTGTAATATTTCAAATTTCTAGATAGTATTCCTTTTGGTTCCCTAGTATTTGATAATATCCTTTCAATTCTTGAGTTTTATGGAATACCTTGTCTCTACTAAATGTTTTGAATATGTCTTGTAGTAGGCTTAGCTTTCTTTAGATTTTACTTTGATTTGAATCCCTTATGTTCAAATTCTATTTTTCACCTTATTTATCCTATTAATGGATAAATAGAAAGCTAAATATAATTTAATGCACCTTCAAGTTTTGATAAGATTCTATAGTTGGATTCCTTTTGTCCCTTCAATCTGTATAAGAGACTAGTATCAACAATAATTTCCAAATTTCAAGTAATTCTATGTTTTGCTTCCTATATCCTTGAATTAATCTGGTTTCTAAATTTCAAGATTTTTAATTTGGTGTTGAACTTCTTATATCTCCCTAATTTAGAAATTTAGAAAATGATAATATTTTTAAAAATAATGCTTCAATTTCAAGGTATAAAACCTTATATATCCTAGTTTAATATTTTGCAAATACTTTGATATTTGAATCTCAACTAATGCAATTTTAAATAGCTCTTAAAGATATAATACTCTTGCTTTAATTGCTTTCTAAACCATCAATGATTAATCTAAAGTTGTAATTTCCTTATATCTCCATGTAATGATTAGCTAAACTTAACCTTAGAAATAATGTACCTTATATCTCCTTGCTCTTTATGGAAATATTAATTCAATGTAATATACCTCTCTTTGATGTGATGTGCTACGTGTTGATTGGTTTCTTCCTTGACTGCACTTTCAAAGCTTTTGAATGTTGTATTCTCCTTAGTCTTCAAGGTATGACACTATGCATTAATTGCACTATGTTTTATGGTGCACTCTTTATTTTAGACTATTCTCTTCTCTGCTTCAATACTTTCTAACCTTGGAAGCTTGATATGCACGCTCTTCTTAGGCAAGGCTATTAATACTTCTCTATATTCCTTTGGAATGCATACCACATGGCATTTATGTTTCCCTTGAACATAGATATTTAGAATACATTGATTTAGGTGGTGCAGACGTAATCTCTTCTTATGGACATTGAAGTAATGATTTTTATTCTTTTCTTGCTTGAATGGAGCATTACTTCAAACTTGGATTCTCATCTCCTTTGTAGGCATTATATTTTTGAGGTGTTACTAAGAATTCATAGGTGCTCTTATCCATTGTGCCAAATAGCACAAGATTCCTTTGTTTGGTGTGGCAAGTGGAGGCTTCTTCCCTTGAATGTAACCAAGCACTCAACATCCCTTATATCCTTAATTTTCTTGCCAACTCCTTGCAAGTTGTTTGGCTTCTCTTGCAACAACAACATGCTTTCTCTAATGTATGGTGGCTCCTCCTATGGTATTTCAATGCTCTCTTCCAGGTGGTTGTTCATCCAAGCTTCTCTCCTCTTCCACTTGGGTAACACTCCTTGCTACTTTTATATTTGTTACGTTATTATCCTTGCAACTTGTACCTTAGTTATGTTATGTTGCCCTTTCTATTGGTGATATGTTGTCCTTACTTAGTCTCTTTTCTTGTTTTAAGTTACTTTTGCACTGTTAGCGCTACATTACTATCCATATTTGGTGTTTTTAGACACCTTGAATAAAATGAATTTGAGTGCTTAGTTGGCCCTTTTTCCTTTGCTTTGTAGCTTCTTCCTTAGAATAGATAATACTATCATTAATAACTGCAATGTTCGTGCCTCTTTGGTGTCTTAAGACACTTCAAATTTTGTCTTCCTTTTTCTAGTTTAGAGAATATGAATATGGTGCTATTATAATATGTTTTAATTTGGAATAAAGTAACCTTATTGCACCAAAATTCTAAGACCTTTTTAGTCTCTTTTTGTAGCAGCACTTCTTGTCTATTTCTTGGTGGTTGTAGTGCTCCTTTGGTGGTTTCTCTTCACCAAGACTTGTTGTAGCTTTACCTATGTTTAATGGTGGATTCAATATTACCTTATCCTCCTTGGAAACTCTCTACTAAGTCTCCTTGCTTGGTTAAATTTCCAATGATGATTCCAAGATTTTTAACCATGCAAATACTATTCCTTTTGGATGGCTATGCTTTGCACCATAGTATATCAAATCTATGCTTTAGAATAATGTCTTCTTTTTTTTCAATAGATAGTAGAAAGTTGATATTATTATTTTCCTTTAAAAAAATATCTAACTCCTCTTTCTTATGTGCAGGTTTTACTCCTTGTAAAAACTATCTTCTATACTTCCTTGAAGACTTTTACTAGAAACCTTCATTTTGCAACTTTAAACCTCGAATTTTGTGCTTATTAAAACTTAATAATAAGATAAATATAAATGTTCAATTAATGAACCTTTTGCACCAATGTTGCATATCTTTTGGTCTTCGTTTGTAGCTTGATTTATTGGTGATTTATCTCACCTATTTTCTGCCCTAGATTTGCAACTTCAACTTCTTGTGCTTTGCTGATCTAAACTCCTCTATTTTGGAGCTTTCAGTGCTACCTATTTTCCTTCAACTTGCTATTCTAGGACCTTGGAATTTACAGCTATTAGTGCTTCTCAAATTGCTAGTCTTAACTCTAAAATTTTCAAATTCTACCACAACTAATTTATCCTCCTATAGGCTATCCTTAATCTCTTGAAATTATACTATAAAAACAACAATCTCCTCTTCTATAAATCAGCCTTAAAGCTTTCAATGGCAATCTTTTCTGGCTATACTTAAACTTCTCTAACCTGGTGGCCTCTTCTAACTCCTTTCTCCTTCAACCTCCTTATCAAATTTTGACTTCAATCTTGGCCTATTTGATGGCCTTTATCTCAAGAATTTGAATGTATTGAGGTGTTCTAGAATCCTTTCCAAAATTTGGCAAGCTTCTTGCCAAATGCTTCTTCCTTTTGGGCTTGTTGTTAGATGATGACAATTATCTAAAATTCTTCTTTCTCAGGTGCTTCTCTTTGGTAGCACTCTTCTTTCTTGAGTTCTCCTCAAATCTCCTCCAATGATATTATTCAACTCCTCTCCAATGGCCTTCTTCAAATTCTTCAATGAAGATTTCCTAGACCTCTTCTTTCTTCTTTCTAGTTTGTTTGATGCCTTCTTCTCTTAGGCCTTCAATTTTTGTAGCTTCTAAAATATTCAGTAGGACTTTTCTAGTCCTCTATCTTCAATATTCAATATTCTAAATCTAGAAGTTCTTCAATGGGATATTTCTCTTGGGTCTCCTCCTTCTAGATCTGCTTTCTTATTTCTTCACTCTGAAGTCTTCAATCTTCAAATTTCTATGAGGACCTCCTTCTTGGTTCTCCTTAATATTCAATCTTCTATGGGGCTCCTTTTTACTTGAGTCTACTTTTCCTTAAATCTTCAATAAGGCTCCTTTGGCATTTTTTCACTCTTCTCAATATTCTATCTACAAATATTGCAATGGGACATTTTTCTTAGGCCTCCAAAATCTTCAATATTCAACTTGTTGCTTCAATTACTGGATTGATTCCAAAAAATATATTTTTCCTAGCTCTTATAGGAAGCTTCTCGAATTTCTTTGAATATCCTCTTTTCTGCAGTAAAGTATTAGAAAATTATAATAGTAATTTATTTAAATCTATAGATAATGAATATTCACTAGTTGATTTTTCAATCTAGTGGAATCAATGTTGAGTCCTAGTCTTCACAAGTTTTTTTGCAACTCTATGGAAAGACTCTAGCCAAATGCAATTTCAAAAATTCTAAAAATGAGATTTCCTATATCCTCTCAATCTCTCTTGTGGATCTCTCTATTTCCTATCAATATACCTTGTGCTCTAATACCATTTTTAGCTTTTGATGATATATATTAAAGGAAATGCAACCACGAGATCTAAAATGAGTAAGCAATGTTAACTATATGATAATGACAATATATTATGCAGGAAAACTATATGATAAAATTTGCAATAAATAGAAAAATAACCATTAATAAAAGCTCATGGAAATAGTACAATGTAATATAATGGAGGTCTTAAACACTCCAAAATTCTTGCATGATCTACATTGTATCTACCTTAAATTCTCATCACTATTCTCTACTATTTTGTATACTTCTCTCTTGCATTCTCTCCCTTTTGCTTCACTCTATAAAAGGCTTATATATAGAGAGATATGAACCTTGGTCTTTCATCTACCCATAACTCTTCATCTACCTAACCTATGACCTATGTACATGTGGACTATATGCACATTTACATCATTCCTCATTCTAACAATTGTGCATTTATTACATTGCATGAAGTAACTACTCAAACCTTAATCTAAGATAAATTCCTAACCTAAATATGTACCCAAGATGGTACATTTGCATGTACCAAATAATTTAATATAATCCAACATCCCATACTTATAGTCATAACATCATTCTCCTAAAGCTCCAACTCATGCAATAGTTGAAGTGTAGGTAGCTCTATAGATATAGGTACTTTAGCCTTTTGACATAGAACAAAGTGTAAAGAGAACATCCTAAGATTCTTTTTAGTAATAAAATCTACCCATAAGTATCTCCTAAGATGGAGGTACCATTTCCACTAATTTTCTAACCCAATACTTTTTAGGATCCATACTAGGTTCTTGTTTGTGGATTCTACAGGACCATTACCCTTTGAGTAGTAATTTGAACAATTCTTTAAATATATGTCATACTAAAACACAAATTGAGTAACTTTGAACCCTGTAAATACCTTGGTATTATTTATGATGACTATGTTGGGGATCCCAAATCTAGTGATAGTTTCCTCTAGAATCCCTACAAATTCCCTCTTAGTAGCCTCCTTTAGTGACATCGCCTCTTACCACTTGGTGAAATAGAATATAGCAATATGGATACATTTGTAATCCTCACTTGATGGTAGGTTGATCATTACAATAAAATCCAATTGCCATTGAAATAATGGTTCATCTACTATTATGGGATTTAAAGGCACATACTCATTATTTTTTCTTTTTTTAAAGATCTTATTTTTGTTACATTTCCTTACCCATTGATGCACATCTACAAATAGACTTTGTCAATAACAGTTGACTTTCATAATCTTAGTAGAATTTTTTTGAGCTAAAAAAATCCCTCTTAAATATACTTGATGGTATTCTTTAAGCATAGGCTAGGTTTGATCCCTTTTAACACACAAGAGAATTCTATCAAAATTTCTTCAAAATATGACATCCTCCATCAGTAAATAAGGGATATTCTCCAAGAAAAATATTATCCTTTGAGCCCTATCTAGGCTAGTTGGATATTTATCTATTTGCATATACTTAATTCTTTAATATATCCAATCTAACACCTCTCCATATAAATTGATCAAGAATGTGTCTATGCTAGCTTCTTCCTTAGCAACATCTTTGGCCAACCTTTAGCACAATGTTCTTCCTCTAATTAGCTTTGTGGGCTTAATTTCAATATCATATTCTAGTATATTAGTGATCCATCTAGCCCATTTTTCATTGTTTTTTCCATCCATTATATATTCTTTGATGGTTGAGTGGATGACATAAGCAGTGATATTATTGTTCAAGATCAATTGTTTAATTTTTTTAAGGTCTGTAATCAAAGCATACACTTGTATTTCAACAATGTTATTTTTCACCTCATACCCCTTCAAAGTTTGACTCAATAATACAATTAGATGGTCATACTAATACTCATATTTTTGTGTAAGCATGGCTACAATACTGAGTTATTCACCATACATATAGATAATGAAGTCTTTATCGAAGTTTGGGTTTACTAACACTAGATACTATGCAATAGCCTCTTTTATTTCTTCAAATGCCTTTATTTCTTCCTCTGTTCACTTGAAAAGTTGGCCCTTCTTTAGCATGATGGTCATTGGCTTGACAATTGATGCAAAACTTGGGATGAATATCTTGACAAAATTTGTGGCCAAAGAAGGATTGTAGGGCTTTTTTATATTTTGTCAATGAAAGGCTGGTGATAGCCTTGACCCTATTAGGGTCTATTGCTATACCCTTCTTTGATAAAATGTGGGCCAATAAAGTTTCCCAAGGGACACAAAATATATTTTTTAGGATGAATATAGACTCCAAATTTTTGATATCACTTGAAGACCCTCTCTAAGTGCATAAAGTAATCCTCTTTTTGCTTAGAGAATATGACGAGGTCATCTAAGTAAATCAATATTATATCAATAATTAGGTATAAGGTAATCTCCATAAATCTTTAAAAGGTGGCTCCAACATTAGATAGACCAAAAGTCATATCTAATATGCAAAGGTTCCCCATTTTATGGTGAAGGTGGTTTTTTACTGATCCTCATATTTCACCCAAATTTGATTTAAGTTAGAGAATCTATCTAGTAGAGAAAATATTTTAGAGCCTACAACAATTTATAGAATTTAATCCGTTGAAGGCAAGGGTTAATGATCCTTTAGTAAGGATTTGTTTAAATCCAAAGTCAACACACAATCTATTTTTCTTGTTCTATGTTGGAGACCCATGTAGTATGCTTGAGGGGGTATATGATTTTGACTCAATCAACTTGCATAGTTCCTTTCTCTTAAGAGGCTCAATTTTAGAATTAATCAGAATTTATTTTTGTCTTCTGATCTTGGCCCCAATATGTAGCTCAGTTGTGTGTTGAATAACCTCTTTATTGTACCCCTTCAAGTCCTCATAAGTCTATGCCATTACTTCTCTTTAATTTTGGTAGAGGTGGATGAGGGACTCCTCTACTTAGATGGAGACTTTAACTATTTTCAATGTTCATTTAAGGGAAACCTCTATTTCTTGATAATATTTATTATTAGTAGTGATTACCCTCTTTCTTTCGAATTGATCATCTAGAATAAACAAGGATTTGAAGATGGTTAGTCTCTTTGCAAGCTTATTAGATCTTAATTGGATAATTTTATCTCCATAGTTTATTTCAATTTTTGGGATCAATTATTTCACAAACTCATTCAGCTACTAAAGTAAATAAAGAATATGTTTATCCCTTTCAAACACTTGCCAATGTTCTTTGTTATCAAGAATAATTAGCCTTACTATTACCTTTGTATGCCACTTTTTTAGGATTAGGTCGCTCACTAGGTAAAATTATGATTCGATAACTATCATCTGATTGGCATTCATATTTTTAGTCCCTAAAAGGACTTTGAAGTACATAGTATCAAATGCTTCAATTAGATCCCAGATATTATACCTATAATACTTCATAAATCTATTTGTTGCTAAACATTGAGATCTTACCTATTTTATCACTAGCTTAGTATTACCAAAAACTTGTTGTAGCTTAATGTCTCTTTTTTCTGCTAGTTGAAGTCCAAGAACCAAGGCCTTATATTTAGTAACATTATTTAAGAAATTCAATTATATTTTGTATGCCTATTATGTATTTGTACCTTTTGATAATATGAGAAAAACACCAACACCAACCCCCTTTTTGCTTTTGGTGACATCAAAGTATAGTTTTCACAAGACAACAAGATCCTCTTCTATATTGATAATTTGTGGGATAGGGAGATTTTCTATGTGAATCAGATAGGTTCCCGTGCCCAATTTCTCAAAGACCTTATAAGGAATTGTATTCTATGTTTTAGCTACCCACTAATCCATTTTATCATTAGAAACTAAAGAATAGATTTTATAAATACATGTTTTTGATCTAGATTGCCCTTCCTCTACAACATAGGTCTTCTCAACATCTAGTTTGATCATATGAACTTTCTCCATATGGTGAATATGAAGGGGATTTGATGGCATATTTAGCTTGGTACCATATCAATTTTGGAGTTGCATGTGTCCAGTCCATGGAAAAATACCCTCCTATCTTAGTAATAAAGTAGACAAATGCTAAAAGTGGTAGGGAGCTCAATGAATGATATGTCCCAATGGAAAATCATATTTGGGTAAGCCTGAACTACTAGAGGAAGGTTTTTTACTAGTCTAAATATGTGGATATGGGTTCCATCTAGCTAGATTACTCCTTGGTTAATATGATTATAGACTAATCCTAATATGTGTACCACCCTTTTGGGAATAACTAAAGTACTTGAATCAGAATGTATCCAAAAATTTTGAATCAAGTTATCATGATATATTAAGATCAATTAAAACAACATTGGTGTGGCCTTTCTTAATTTAGGATCCAACACTTGAAGGACTACAATTTCCTTCTACTTACCTGACACTTGTTTCATTTCTAGTTATTCTTCTAAGCATTTCATCTATTCTATCCTAGAGAGGTACAACTATAATAGACTTCTTCAAGTAGTTTACTATATTAAATGATTCTAAATATTAAACACTTTGAGTAGTGCTAGGTTTCCATTGGGGTTGGGGCCTTTTTATTGTAGGTAGTTGGGGAGCAATATCTTGTGCTAGGGTTAATTCTCATTTCCTAGGGATTTCAAGGGTGTTTATTTTAGTAGTAAATAGAGTATTTTACATATTCTAGGTTGTGGCCATAGGGGAGACACTCTTCCTAGAATCTTGTGGCCTATTTTGTACATTAAGATCCATTTGATTAAGATTTTCTTGTTCCTCTAATGCTTTCCTCTTGGACATTGTCATATAATCTAATTGGACTTGTGGCCTATTAGGTTTTAAATTTATAATTCCATCAGATATAGGATACACATTCTCTTCATACCAAGTTACCAATGTTTTATCTATAGGAATAGTACTTGTGTTTGGGAGAGGGATTTGTAATGGATTATTTATATGTACATCTATTCCCAAGAAATAATTAGAGACAACCTAATTTGGTGGTGCTTGAATAGTTTGCTATTAATTTCCTTTGGAGTAAGCACTAGGAGGATAAATATTTGGGGTAGTACCATGCATTTGGTCTTTCCACAATCATTCTATGAGTTTACTAAATCCCTAACATGGTTTGGTGGGATCTACTATAATGGTAGCTACATAGGTACAATCAACTAACTCAAAATTTATGGTTATCTTGTATTCCTATTATGGTGGAAATTAGGAGTCTAATAACCATTTGGAGGAGGCCTATGGCATTGAACATTTTGCTAGAAGGATGGTTTAGGATTGTTTTAGCATTGATACTAAAAATTCTAAGAATTTTGCTGTCTCTTGAGGGATATGAAATCATTAGAGATTGTTTTGAGCAAATGTTTTATTTCATCTAGCCCAAAGGAGTAGGCACCTATAGTGGAAAATTCAAGAGTAGGGACAAAATTTGGAACCATGACTGGGTTCATAGCTAGAATATGCAAAAAGGATATAGGTTGTATAACTAGAGGATGCTGATATGGAGGTTGAATGTTTAGAAATAATGAAATATGAGGTCTAGGATCTAGCCTTCCTATATGAATGAGGTCATTATGAGCTTGAATGGCTATCCCATAGGCTAATGAAAAGGAATATCCTTCCTTAGAATTAATCATACTAGCTATTTATAAGTTGATAGCTTTCAAATAATAAAAAAGTACCATACCTAAGAGGGTGTGGATTTCATCGAGGATCCTATTCCATATTTTATGAAATCAAATATTGAAGTCATCCATGTCCACCATAGGTGATCTCTTCATATTTATCAACTACTCTAGGAGAGACTCCATATTCCTTTTATCCAAATCTATCCACGACTAGGTCAACAAGTGGGTCCCAATTCCCCATTGAATGTGGAAAAAGGCTTATGTACCACTCTCAAGCTTTTACTTTAAAATATATTTCCAACAATCTTAGTACTACATTTTTCTCCTCAGTGTTATACACTATGCATAGGTTGACCATGTGATTTAGGTATTTTGTTAGCATAGTTGCATCTTCTCCCATTAATTAGGGCTATGAATTGATGGCTTAAGTTGATATCGAGTCCCATGTAGTAGGAGGAACATATGGAAGTAGGGGGTCTCTACCATTCTAGGCTAGGTATCTTCTAAGGACTTGATTTTATGGTGTTTCTATGATTTGACATTGGGTTATCCTTCTTAGAACTAGGTTAAGGGGCTTTACTAATGCATGAGGATTTATAACTGTAAAGGACCTAGTGGCAAGTCTTGTGCTTATTTTTAGGTACTTCATTATTCATGCAGTCACTAGGTGAATAGCCCTTTACTTAAATAATTAGATAAAATTTGAGATCTTCACCAGATTCTTAGTTTAGTTGTTCTTATGGAATGGGATGTAAGTGTGAATTGGTCCCACCAAGCATACCGTTAAACTATTATTGACTTAGAATATTGTGGTAATCTATTGTAGTAACCAGATGTGCCTAACACTCATACCTCATGTAGAGAAACATAGTCAAAAGTCCTAAAAGTGTGGGTTGTAACTCATAAGACAACATCTAGGTATTTTTACAAGGCCAACTCCTCATAAGATATGATCTTCAATTCTCACCTACTTAAACTATTTTCATCAACCAAAGGAAAAAGGAAAAGATATAATAGAAAATAAAATCCTATGCCAACTGAGATGGTGCACCAAGATCAAGATATTCTTCTATATATTAGTGGGATTAGTAAAAACATGTATCATTTGTAAATAGCTAGAAAACTAAACATGATTCTAATCCAACATAACATTCATGTAAATTTATATAACATAGGAAATAGGATAGAGCAAGATTACCCATAACTTCTTTTATATATATCATAATATTTCATACATATATGCTAAAGCAAAAGAGTCTCAAATGCTACTACAAAATGACTCAAGGCTTGAGTCCAAACTGATACATAGAATAAAATGAAAGAAAATGTATACAAGGCTAGGTATTAGGCATGAGTAGGCTACTTCCAATGCCTTACAATAAATATTGAGCTACTATTTATAAGCCAAAATTGGAGAGTATTTTCCTCTAAATTTGTACAAATAATCAAAATGCTTCTTTTGTTGCATGTTGGGGATCTACCTACATTCAATTTTTTGCTTATCTCAAGGCCTTTATATTTGGAATCATTAATGCTAAAGTTTTTTGGGCCTTTGTATGTGAAGCTACTATTGCTATTGCCAACTGATTTTCCTACATATTTTTGAAGACATATAATGGGAACCCTCTACAATCAATATTACTAGGCTTGAGGTTGTTCTCATTGTGGCTTCCATTATTGCTATCTGTAAGATAGCAGCTACTCAACTGGGTTGCTAAACCCAAGAATCATTGGTATGTGATCTTAGATCGCTTTTGCAACCACTACCTTTATGAATTCATATAATATTCGTAGGAGGGTGTGTGAATATGTTACCTATAATAAAGTTCTTGAAGGTTTCTTGTTATGGAAGCTAAAAGATAAACTTTGATTGCCCATTGTTGCTACCTTTTCCAACCTTCATTTTTGCTAGATCAACCTATTTTTTGCTCGATTACATGGTTTGTGGAACTTCTCCAAATATCCTCAAAGTTCATATATTTCCTTTATGGCCATGGATTATTATGATTGGATGACTCATGTAACTTCTTGGTCCAAATATCTTAACTTTATCTCTTTAATATCCATAGACCATTGGATATACTTCATACCCAATGTGGAAAATTTATCTTTCATAGATGAACTCCTTAATAGGTCGACTATTTACCTCTTTTGTGGATCGTTAGTGTATTTTTCATGTGTCACAAGCTTGGCTAATGATAGAGTTTCTCTTTTGGAAACTTCATAAATAGTCTTCTAAAATAGTGTGGGTCATTGATCTAGTATCAGATAGTCCATAAAGTTTTACATTTTCAACCTTTCTTGAGGTCTCCTTAAAATAGCACGGGATATCGATATCAAATCAGATAGTTTATAAAAATTTACTTCATCAACCTTCAATGGGGCTTTCTTAAAATAGTGAGGGCTATTGATCTTAGATTAGGTGATCTACAAAAAATTTCCTTTCCAACCTCGCTTGGGGCCTCCTTGAAATAACATGGGTTGTTGATCTTAGATTGGATGGTGTGTGAATTTTTGGTTCATCAATCATCATTGAGATCTCCTTGAAATATCACAAGCCATTGATCTTAGATCAGGTAGTCTATAGAACTTTACTTCATACATCTTCAGTGGGACCTCCTTGAAATAGTGTAGCTCATTAATTTTGGATTAGACATTCTATGGAGTTTTAATTTATCAATATTCATCTAGGCCTCCTTAAAATAGCTTGGGCCATTGATATCAAATCATATGATCCATGAGACTTCTAGGATATTTTCTAGCCTCCTTATTTCTCAAAATAGTGCCTACTATTGATCAAGAAGATTTTACAATGAGTGCAACAACTTAATTTTCTTAAAGCACTTTTGCACATGCTCATTGTCAATTGTGGATAAAAAATTTATTGTGTATTTATATTTACCTCTCATATATTTTTGTTGGATTGCCTCCCTTCTATTTCTATTGGCTTTTCTACCTTCTCATTTTATTGGCTTGCCTCTCACTAGATCTGACTTGCAAAATGACTAAGGCAATTTATTTTTCCCAAGTGTAGTGAAAATCACTATAGTAAGAAAGAAGGATGGATTATGGAGAATGTATGAGGAATTTTATGAACTCACTACTATCACCATCAAGTATATGTTCCCCATCCCTATGATTGATGACTTATTTGACACATTGCATGGTGCTCAATACTTCACCAAATTGGACCTCAGGTTAGGATACCATCAGATCCATGTTCATAAGAAGGGCATAGCCAAAATAAATTTTAGAACTCATGAGGGGAACTACAAGTTCTTGGTTATGGACTTTGGTGTCACCAATGTACCATCCACTCTCCAAGAATAGGGTTCTTAAACCATATGTAAGAAATTTTACATAGGTTATTTTTGATAACATACCGGTATACAACAAAATAAGGGAAGAACACCTACAACATGTGGAGTAGGTGTTGGACCTTCTACAATAAAATTAATTGTATGTTAAACAATCTAAGTTCACCTTTGGTACAATTGAGGTGGAATATTTAGGACACATTATGGTCAAAGATGGTGTATGCTTTGAACCAAAAAATACTGAATCCATGGAGTGGCCCAAACCCCAAACATTGAAAAGCCTTTAGGGATTCCTTGGCCTCATAGGGTACTACTAAAATTTTGTTACGGATTACGAGAAAATTATGGTACCTTTGATAACTATGCTTCATAAGGATTCATTTTTATGAAATAGTTCCACTGAGGTGGCCTTATTGAATTTGAATAATGTTATGTGCCATACACCATTCTTAGCAATCCCTATTTTTTCCAAAACATTTATTATAGAAAGTGAAGCTTCAGGAGTGGTTTTTGGAGCTATAATTATGTAGGAATGTCAACCCCTTAAATTCATAAGTCTCTACGAGGAACAAATCTTGTAAAATCAACTTATGAGAAGGAGATGATGGTGATTGTCTTTATAATCCTCTATTAACAACCATACTTGTTAGGTTAGCACTTAATCATCAAGACAGATTAAAGGATTTCTTCCCTTGAGCAATAGAAATGGGTCACTAAGATATTAGGATATGACTATGATATTATCTATCATAAGGAAAAATAAAATGTGACAATCAATGCCCTTTTTAGACTATAAAAAATATTAGATACCCTGTATACAATATCCATCATTAGGGATAATTTTCTAGAGGTATCTAAATTAGAATGGAAGGATAACCCCGCACTTGCAAAATAATTTAGGACCTTCAAAAAACAACAAGTGATCATCCAAATTATTCATGGAAGTAAAGGGAATTGTGCTACAAGCATGGGGTTGTTATTCCATCCACTTTAGAAATCATCCTAGATTTTAACAAATATTCAGTCTTCTTCAATAGGGGACACACGGGCTTTTTGAGAATTTATGAATGAGTAAATCATAACTTTTATTGGCCTAGGCTAAAATTTTATGTAAAATAGTTTGTGGATGTCTATTATACCTACTAGTGGCAAAAAGGAAAAATAATTATTACACCACGATTGCTTCAACCTTTATTAATTTTAGAATCACCATGGATAGATATTTCCATAGGCTTCATTGAAGGGAATCCTCTATCTGGTGGAAAATTTTTTATCATGGTGATCATGGGTATATTGACCAAGTATTACCCAATTTTTCTTCCTAGGCCATCCCTATACTATACAGACTATGGCATAAATTTTATGGATTATTTATTTCAACTCCATATCCCACATTCCATGTTCAGTGATTGCAACAAGGTGTTCATTAGTAAATTTAGGGAGGAGTTTCATTGCATCTAGAAGACACAATTGAAACACAACATATCCTACCACCTACAAATTGATGGCTAGAAAAAGGTAGTAAATAAGTGCATTGATACATATCTTTGATGTTTTCTTTGATAACCAATCCAAGTGGAATTAATGGATTCCCTTAGTAGAATGGTGGTACAACAATTTTTACACACCCACAAGGATGATGTTGTATGAGGTAGTACATGGTAAATCACCTCCAACACTTACTTTTTACCTGGTAAGGAGCTCAAAGGTTGAAACAATTAATATAGTCCTTAGTCATAGGTAATAAGTCTTAGCTACCTTGAAATAAAATCTAGTAATTACCTATAACTACATGAAACAAGTAAATAAACACAATATCGAGAGGTCATTTGTAGAAGGTAACATGGTATTTATTTTTCTTCAACCCTACAAGTAGATTTCCCTAAAATAGAAGGGTCAACACAATCTAGCACCTAAATTCTATAGACCCTACAAGGTACTTCAATAGATAGGGGATATTGCTTACAAATTAGAGTTGTTGACTACATTCAATATTCATCTAATTTTTCATGTATCTTGCCTAAAGAAGTGGTGGGAATGCATATCCAAGTACATATGGTATTGCTTGAATTAGATGAAGGATCCATTGTTCTACAACATGTAGCCATTCTAGATTGCAAGACTTGACATATTCATTCATAGGATACCACCAAAGTGCTTGTGCAGTTTTAGGGGTTGTAACTAGAAGATGCCACATGGGAGCAATTATAGGAGTTTCAGTAGCAGTTTCCAACTTTTTAGCTTTGAGGACAAATATTCTCTAAGGGGGTGGCATGTTACATACCCAATAATTATAACTCATAATGGCATATGATATTGTATGTAAAGTGGACTATGTATTAAGTTAGAAGTAGGCAACATGTTAAGTTAGATATAGGTAGGAGTGTGTGTCATAGAATTATGTATGTAACTACTTTGGAATCATGAATGTAATTATCATAGAATATGTAGTTAGAAATATTATCATAGAATACTATCATAGAAAGTTTTCATAGAACATTGTCATAGAATGTTAGGAATTATTCTTGTAAATATTATAAAGGAGGAATGATGTAACCGTTATGGGACTAGTGAAGAATATGCATATTTTGTAAGGAGGTTGCCCTTTCAAAGAGGCCAACAATAGTAATATTACTTTTCCTAATTCCTATAATTATTGTTATTTTGTATTTTCATATTTTCTTTGATGAATGGTTATGTTATTATATATACGATATTAGTTTTGCTTTTGTCAAATATTCTTTGCAATCATAGTTTAATTATCTTTGGCACTGAATTTCTTATATCAGTACAACTCATAACTAAGAACTTGAAGGTGAAATATTTTCATGAAAAGAAGAGGTTCATTGCAACATCTTGGTAGTGTAGTTAGTTGGAGCAGTGAGTGATGTACTTGGATTTTTTTGGAGTACCTAAACAATCAATAATTTCCTCCCCTTCTTCTAGTTATGAATATAGGACTATAGGGATCATGGGCACTGAAGCTCTCATATCAACAATGCCATGTTCAATTTTCTTCTTTTAAACTTACATGAAATCCAATATTTCATTTATATCCTTCTTCCTAGGGCTTTTAGTCATTTTCCTAGGGAACTCTTAGATGACTTCTAGTATGGATTATCTCTTGGAAGTGGCATGAGTTGCTTTGTTCAATCATAGATATGATGGGAAAGAGAGTTTCTTCAACCTATGTGGAATTATCGACCATTGAGATTGGGAATAATGATAAGCTATGGTGACATGGAGGGTGAACTCAATTAAGTGGTGATGGGCAATGGAATAGAAAATGATAAGGATACATTAGGAGGTATGACAATGCTTGAAGTATGGAGAAATAATGGAAGGGTGGTTGCCATTGGGATGGCGGATATAGGTAAAGTGGGTGATGATAGGAAAAACTATGATAGGACATTGTACATTAAATATGGTATGTGAGATCACCCTAAAAGTGGCATAGGTGAACTTACCAATGGCCTTGAGGCTATTCTTATTTGGGGTGAGGTGAGTGCAATAGAAGAAGTAATATGGATACGATAAGCAAGAAGAGAATAATGGAGAGAAGGAGAGATAATGATGAGAGGATAATTTTATTTTTCCAGTCTTGTATCATATTTTTTCCACACCATCATATTTTATAGGGGATAATTTTACCTTTGAAAGGTATCTAAAATATGAGACTTGACTCTAGTATTTGGTTCAATTTTTTGTTGACCTTTGCATTGGTGTAGAAGGTAAACCACAAAGAAGAATGAATTTCCCATTGTTAAAGCTCATATTTGTATCCATGTGAAGCACTCAAATTAGCTAAAATACTTTCTTCACTTAAACTAGTCTCCTTTAATATTTTGTACTTGTTTTCATGCACATTTCTTATTCTAATGTTCTTTGCCATAAATGCACTCAAGAAGACAACTTTAGGATCTTAGTCCTGATAACCTTACTACAATGTCATTCCTTGATTCCTATATTATTTGTCTATCATCTACTTATATCTTCTAACTAGAGAGGTGATCATCATAACTATTTCCTTAGTCGTTTATAATGTGAAATTATTTTAGCCCTTGAAGAACTTATTCTCTATATATTCAAGTTATTGTACATATTCTAGATTGAAGAGATAGTCAAGCATTTACACAAGTAACTTATTAAACCCTACTTAAGACATTATGTTTTCTAAAAAAGGATTTGCATTTACCTAGGTAAAAATCAACACTTGGTTGTTCTCCATATTTCATAAGGATTTTACATTTAATTAACAATCTAGGTATATCACCTTTTAACCCCTTGATGATGGGGTCATACATCATGTCATAAAAGTCATACAAAGCTTTGATTTTGTTTTTGTAGATGTAAGAAGGTAAATATACGACTCTCACCTCTACATGTTGTTGAGCAAGGTGCAGTAACAGTATTGTCATTGTTGTCAACACAGTCAGATAGATCTGTTGATGTAGTGGACAGGAAGTTCAAAATCTATTCAGATGCAGAAGATAGGAGTTCAAAGGTTATTCAGAGCATGTACAGTGATTTTCCAAGAAGACCAAAGTGGTCCATATGCAAAATATCAAAGAAAAAGACAAGTAAGAAAAGTGTCACGATATCACGACATATAGAATAGGCAAGAAAAACTGTCACGATTTCGCGACATGTTGGAAGAGAGAGAAAAAGTAGGAAAAACTATCACGATTTCGTGACATGTTGGGAGAGAGAAAAAGCAAGAAAAACTGTCATGATTTCGTGACATGTTGGAAGAGAGAGAAGAAGTAGGAAAAAATGTTGCGATTTTGCGACATGTTGGAAGAGAAAAAGGCAAGTGGAAAAATTGTCGTGATTTCGTAACATATTGGAAGAGAAAAAGGCAAGTGGAAAAACTGTTGTGATTTCGTGACATGTTGGAAGAGAAAGAGAAAGCAGGAAAAAGTGTCATGATTTTGCGACAAGTTTGAAGAAAGAGAACAAATAAGAAAAGTGTCGCGATTTCGTGACATGTCGCATTTTCGCGACTAAAATAGGAGAGAGAAAGTAAGTTGGAAAAGTGTCGCGATTTCACGACATGTCACATTTTCGTGACTAAAATAGGAGAGAGAAAATGCAAGGAGAAAAAGTGTCGCGATATCACGACATGTTGCATTTTCGTGGCTAGAAGAGAAGATAAAATGCAAGGATAAAAAGTGTCGTGATATCGCGACATGTTGCATTTTTGCAGCCAGAAGAGAAGAGAAAATGCAAGGAGAAAAAGTGTCACGATATCGCGACATGTTGCATTTTTGCAGCCAGAAGAGAAGAGAAAATGCAAGGAGAAAAAGTGTCACGATTTCACGACATGTTATATTTTTGCGGGCCAAAGCTAAGAGAAAGAGCAAGGAGAAAAAGTGTCGCGATATCGTGACATGTTGTATTTTCGAGGGCCAAAGCTAAGAGAAAGAGCAAGGAGAAAAAGTGTCGCGATATCGCGACATGTATTTTCGTGGGCCGAAGCTAAGAGAAAAAGCAAGGAGAAAAAGTGTCGCGATATCGCGACATGTTGTATTTTCGCGGTCCGATGCAAAGAGAAAGAGCAAGGAGAAAAAGTGTCGCGATATCACGACATGTAGCATTTTTGCGGTCCAATGCAAAGAGAAAGAGAGAGAAAGAAAAAGTGTCACGATATCGTGACATGTATTTTTGGGGGCCAAAGCAAGGAGAAAGAGAGAGAAAGAAAAAGTGTCGTGATATCACGACATGTTGTAGTTTCACGGCAACAGCAACAAAAGAAGCTACAGAGGCAAAAATTTCACGATCTCGCGATAGGTCGTAAGTGTGCAAGTCAAGAAGGAGAACCCGACTGACATGAGAAGTATGACAGTGGACCGATATCACTATGGCAGTTACAGGGTCTGTCCAGAATGAAATCATCAAGCGATGGATAAACCGAGTTGAAGCCGACGAAGACCGATGATAGCCGACTAAAATTAGGGTTTACAATTGTTATGAAAGCCGACTAAGATTAGGGTTTTGTTGGCATTTTTTCCACATTGTTTTGATTTGTGATTATGCATGCAAAGAACTTGAAAAGTGTTTTGATTTGTGATTATTCATGCATAAATTGTAAAATTCTCATTCCTCTGTGTTTCTCTACGAGTTTTGATGCCAAAATCGCTAAGTCCGAAGACTGTCATGATATCGCGACCAAAAATAGCATGGAGAGCATAGGTTAAAAATCGTCACGATATCGCGACATGTCGCGTTATCGCGGGTCTTTTGAGGAGAGAGAAGCCAAAGTCGGAGAATGTCACGATATCGCGACGTGTTCCAAAATCGTGGTCAAAATGGTCAACGGAGGCAGAGCAGTGAAATTGTCGCGATATCGCGACATGTCGCATTTTCGCGACTTGCGATGGCCATGGAGCAGAATGACAAAAAAGGTCATGATTTCGCGACATAATTGAGCAAAGGGCAATGACAATGAAAAGCATCACAATTTCGCGATAGAAAAGTGAACAAGGGCCAGAATGTAAAAATTGTCGTGATTTCGTGACACTTTTGAAGATGAGACCAAGCAAGAAGAAGACGTCGCGAAATTGCGACAGAAAGTGGCAACAGTAGAGAAAGCAAGGAAACGTCGCGATTTTGTGACATATTGTGGAGAAAAGCTAAATAGACAAGAAATGTCACGATTTCGCGACATGTCTTGTTTTCGCGATGTGAAAGCGCAAAAAGAACAAAATGGTACGGAACGTCACGATTTCGTGACATGTTCCATTTTCACTACTCTTAAGAGCATGAGGGCCAAGGGAGAGAAAACTGTCGCGATTTCATGACATGTTGCAGTTTCGCGGGTAGAGAGAAGAGAAGGACACAGAAGTAGAGAATTGTCACGATTTCGTGACATGTCACGTTTTCGCGACTGGAGGAGTGAAGAAGGCAAGAGAAAGAACATGTTGCGATTTCGCTACATGTTGAGGAAAGAAGTCCCAACAAAGGAGAATGTCACGATTTCACGACGTATAAGGGAGATAAAGCCAAAAGAGAGAAAGGGAGATAAGGCCTACATAGAGAAAGAACGCCACGATTTCGTGATAGGTCATAGTTTCGTGAGAACAAGGCAAAGAAGGAGCAGAATAGTACGAAACGTCGCGATTTTGCGACGCGTCGCATTTTCGCGACCTCAGGTGACAAAGGAGAACAAAGAGCCGAATACGTCATGATTTCGCGACATGGTTGGTTTTCGCGATCCAAAATGACAAAAGCGTACGGAGGAGAAAAATGTCACGATTTCGTGACATGTCGTAGTTTCACGCCAGAAAGCGGTTCAATGGCCCGATGAAATATTATGATTTCCAAGGATTAAAAGCACTCCAGAATTGAATGTTTTGCTGCTTTCCAATGCGTGCAAGGTAGAAGAACATGTTCAGGCCTATAGTTTTTGAAGCCACCAGAATTGAAGACGCCTCCATTATTCAAAGCTTTTATTCATGATTTTCTAATGGTTCTAGCATGCTCCGAGGATGACCATTCAATGAAGACGACCGGTTCCTTGTTTCATTTAATTTTTGGTTTCTTCGAGGCTGGTTTAAGGGGATCATTTCCTTATTTCTACTGCACATTTTTGTAGATCTCGAGGAGGTTCGTTTCATATTTTAAATGCTACAAAGAGGCAAGACCTCTATAAATATCAATGTATATCTCAGAAAGAGGGATCGAGAGAGAGACTTTTGCTGAAACACTTTTCAAGTTCTTTGCATGAATGAAAGATATTTGGCCTCTGGTTTTGCAAGCAACTTTCTATGTGTTTTTCCTTCTATCTCATGCATTCCTCATTTATGCTCGTATTTCTTATCTGCTGCTTAATTTGAATTCTGCATCTGAGTTTAAATATTGCTAGTGAGGAAGTGAGTTCTGGAATGTGATTTTGGAGGTTATCTGCGCAAGGTTGTAAGTGAATTACGTCGTTGTCTTCTGTTATATGTTGTTAGTGTGCTTAAAGTTATCTGCTGCTAATATTTCTCGATCTGACAAGTTTGGCCTGTGGCTACATTTCCCATCTCTTTCTGTAATTTCTCATTTCTTTTTGCATATTTCCAATTCCTTTCCTACAACTTTAGTCTTAAATCAAGCTTAGATTTAGTAAGGGAACCAGCCCTCTCTGGAGATTGGTCTGGAAGACATTTCTTTCTCCCAACCTTTCAATGTTGGTCGGGTCTAGGGCGCATTTTGTATAAAATCCTTTCCTGTGGTAGATTCGTGACCAACAATTTTTGGCACGCCCGGTGGGATAGACTGTTTCTGTCTCAGAGAGATCCCATAGTATTGAGGGTTTAATGTTCACCTTCATGCCATATAGTTAGAACATTTGGTGACTCTGTAATACCCAGAAATCTCTGAATGTGGATATAGTGAAAGTTGTACTTCATGATCACGAGATCGAAGTCCAAAAAAGTTGAAAATCTTGTTGAGTTTTTTGAACTTGACAACACAAAAAGAGGTGAACACTCTAGGTTGGTTTCCCCATCGCTTGCATCATCTACCATATCCACAAACATCCCTGGTATTGTTACTAGTTTTCCATCTTCTCAGTCACATCCACTAGTCCCAATGGCCCAGTATCCTCAACCCAAGCAGTTTTCAGCATGGAATAGTTCAGGAGCCTTGAATTTGCAGGCTCAAAATCCAGTTCCTCAGGCTACTTTGAAAGCCTTGCCAACCTATGATGGTACTGGTAAGACGACATATGAACATATTCATGATATAGCTTCTTTGGCAGCCATTCATGATATTACAGACGAAGATGTGATGGTGAAGTTATTAGTACTATCCTTGAGAGGAAAATTGATGTACTGGTACCGATCTCTTCAACCAGGCACTATTGCATCATGGGATCAACTAGGAGAACTGTTAGTTAAGAATTTTCATGAATAGGCTGATCCATTTTCTTTGCTACATCAGTTTAACGCAATTCAGAGGCATCCGCAGGAGGCGATAGCAGATTTCAATGTTCGATTTACCAGAAGCTGGCAGTGAGTGCCTGAGGGTCTTCGCCCTACCCATGAGCAAGCTACATTCTACTATCTTCAAGCATTCAATACAGACATTGGCTTGGCGATCAGGCAATCCAATGTGATGACCTTCCCAAAACTGTTCGAACAAGCACAAAAGGTGGAGGCAGACTTGATTGCAATCGGTAGGCTTCCTCCAAAGGTAGCAATGCCCATTTTACCTGATATTCCATAGCATTTATATCCTAGTTCATTTTCGCAATCTATGTCTTCCATGTATCCTATTCCATCATGGAGCTCCAATGCACCTCATATTGCACCCATCCCAGTTCCTCAGCTCCCTACTCCAGCAAATCCCCAGTTGCCTACACCCAACATTCTGCCATTCCCCTCTTCCACTTCATTCCCAGCATTACCGACACCGCCAGCACCTTTGCCCTTGCCAGCACCTCCTACGCCTGTAAATCCTGATCCTTACACAACACTCTTGCAAGAGGTAAAATCTGCCAATTCTGCAATAAGAGCAATGGGCAATAAGATCACACTTATTGAAAGGAAGCAAGCTGAGTGAGATTTCTAGCCCAGGAGATTTCAGCCTCCGTCGATTACTAGAGAACAAGCTGCTTCAACAAGCAAAGCACCCGAGAAGAACCTGACTATTTTGGCAAATGAAGATGCAGTCCTTGTAGAAAGAACATATTGGTGTTCAACATGTAATGATCCACATGGCGAAGACACTTGCATGGTTCATTTGAATTATGTGCAGACATTGGCCGCTAGCTCTTTGGGAGGGCAAGTCAACATGATCTCTGAGATAGGTCATAGCTTAATGGTTCCATCTGAAGAACAAGTTTCAGTTCTCACAAGGACTGGAAAGAAGCCTGTCATAGTAGATCCTACTGAGTTAGAGCCATTAAAAGTGCCAGCTGATTTGAGAAAACAAGTGAAAACTCTTGTGCCAGTATCAAAGCTAGATGCACCTATTTTACCAAAAGATCTTGTTCCACACAGAGTACAAGAAAAAGCTGCAGCTACACAGGCAAGATCGGAAGCAGAGGAGCAAGCAAGAGAAAAGTTGAAGTACCCATCATTGACCAAAAGGTTGAGAGTAGAAGCTACTCAGCAGTATCGAAATAGATATGATTCCCCCATTGAAAAGAAGGAATCTGTTGTGGCTGCATACAACATTGTTGAAGAATTGAAGAAGATCCCAGCAAAGGTTAGTCTTTATGATGCATTACAATTGCCTGGACAGGTAGATTTATTGCAAGAATCTTTGAAATCTATGAAGGATAATGAGAATAGCCCTACTCAGACAATTTATGCTCAAGCATTAACCACCTCAATCACTGGTAAGAATAGACCACCCCCATTTTATCTGTCACTTTGAATGGAGGGTTGGATCGTGCATAACTGCATGATTGATTCCGATGCCACTACAACTGTCATGCCAAAGGCAGTTTGTGAAGTTATGGGTATGGAATACACATGAAGTAGCCCTGGAGTCTTGCAGTTAGATGGTACTCCTATGAAAATGATGGGGGTAATCAAGGATGTCTCGATTATTTTACATAGTATGCCTCAGATTATGGTCATTCAGGAGATAGTTGTGGTTGATCTAGAACCGTATTTCAGTATGTGCTTATCAAGAGAATTTACTACTAAGTTGGGAGGCTACCTTTCACTGGATTATTCTCACTTGGAGATTCCTTTTAAAGGAAAGAAAATCCGGATTCATAATGAAAAACCTTCCTCTTTTCATATTGAGAGGTTGGATGAAGCAGGAAAGACCATGCAGTCTGTCAACCTGCTAACTGAAGAACCAGAAGATTCTATTTTGGTAGATGAGCCTTGCCTAGAGGATGTGTTTTCAATGCTTGACTTTAATGCCATGATGGAGACTGAGATTGGTTGTTATTCCATTACAAAGCCTGAAGAGGTTGAACTAAAGATGCTTCCTGATCAAGACTCTGTGCCTGATCAATTCTATACGCTATACTTTGATGGAGCGAGCTTCACAAATAATGTAGCAAAAAAACTTGGAGAGTGAACAATTGCAGATGTTTGGTGGTTCTAATTGATTGTGAATCAAGTTCTGAACAAATGCCAGCTAGTCCCAAGCAGATGGTGCGTACGTCCTCAGTCCACAAGTACTATCATGTCTGAGGTCATCTAGATCATGAAGAAACTCAAGATCAACTGAAATACAATCAGATTTGGTCCGGTCACTGTAGATTCACTGGATAACCACCTAAAACTGGGTTTGTGGTGGCGGCATGCCAATCATGTCGTAAACTTTTGTATATAGCAAAAAAAAACAAAAAAAAAAACAGAAAAAGAAAAAAAAAGTATTATGGATTTCCTCTATCAACTTCGGCTCTTTTTGCATGCGAGCCCGTAGGTATGTTTATTTCTTTCTTTTTTCTCTCTTCTTTCCCAAAATATAGTGGCTTTTGTCAATTTCTTCCTTCCCCTTCCTTATTTTCATTCCCTTCTTCACTCATTTCTTTCTTCTACCATCTGTAATTAAGCCACTACTATTGTTTCTTTTTCCCCCTCTAACATTCTTGCTTCTTTATTTCCCTTTTCTTCTAATCCTTGTTTTCTTTTCAGTATTTATCTATAGTTCATACCGCATTTTCCACCCTCATTTACCTTCATTTTCATTATCCACTTTTCCATCTCTACAGTTGGTGACATAGTAGCTCCCTCTTCAGCTGTTGTATCTATCGCTTCACTCCTTCCATTCCCACCATTCCATCATTTACAATTTCCATTCCATAGTCCTCACTCCACTCATTCCATTCATTTCCGTTTTGCAACCCCGGTGCTTTCATAATTGTCATGGAGATCCTTTTACAGCACCTGGTGAGCTAAGCCAAATACAGATTTATTTGAGTTTTCAATAAGTCAGCAAGAGTTGTTGCAGCAGTCTACAGAGATGTTTCCCATCAGTCAGCACTTCCTTTCCTGCTTCTCATGTTTCTTGACTCTGTTGCCCAATGGATTCAGGCCTAGGATTCGTGCATACAACAGAACTGTATACCCCACGAGCCGCCAAGAATGTTGGCATTTTTGCCACATTGTTTTGATTTGTGATTATGCATGCAAATAACTTGAAAAGTGTTTTGATTTGTGATTATTCATGCATAAATTGTAAAATTCTCATTCCTCTATGTTTCTCTGCGAGTTTTGGTGCCAAAACAGCTAAGTCCAAAGACTGTCGCGATATCGCGACCAAAAACAGCATGGAGAGCACGGGTTAAAAATCATCGCGATATCGCGACATGTCGCGTTATCGCGGGTCTTTGAGGAGAGAGAAGCCAAAGTCGGAGAATGTCATGATATCGCGACGTGTTCCAAAATCACGGTCAAAATGGTCAACGGAGGCAGAGTAGTGAAATTGTCGTGATATCGCGACATGTCATGTTTTCGCGACTTGCGATGGCCATGGAGCAGAATGATAGAACAAGGTCGCGATATCGCGACATAATTGAGCAAAGGGCAATGACAATGAAAAATGTCACGATTTCGTGACAAAAAAATGAACAAGGGCCAGAATGTAAAAATCATCACGATTTTGCGACACTTTTGAAGATGAGACCAAGCAAGAAGAAGACGTCACGAAATCGCGACAGAAAGTGGCAACAGTAGAGAAAGCAAGGAAACGTCACGATTTCGTGACATATTGTGGAGAAAAAGCTAAATAGACAAGAAATGTCATGATTTCGTGACATGTCTTGTTTTCGCGATGTGAAAGCATAGAAAGAACAAAATGGTACGAAACGTCGCGATTTCGTGACATGTTCTATTTTTGCTACTCTTAAGAGCATGAGGGCCAAGGGAGAGAAAACTATCACGATTTCGTGACATGTTACAGTTTCGTGGGTAGACAGAAGAGAAAGGCACGAAGCAGTAGAATTGTCATGATTTCATGATAATTGACGTTTTCGTGACTTGGAGGGGAAGAAGGAATGTCACGATTTCGCGACGTATCAGGGAGATGAAGCCAAAAGAGAGAAAGATGTAGTGAAATCATGACTTGTCACATTTTCATGGTTTGAAACAGTGCAAGGACAACATAGAGAAAGAACGTCGTGATTTCGTGACAGGTCATAGTTTTGCAAGAACAAGGTAGAGAAGGAGCAAAATAGTACGAAACGTCATGATTTCGTGACGTGTCACATTTTCGTGACCTCAGGTGACAAAGGAGAACAAAGAACCGAATACGTCATGATTTCATGACATGGTTGGTTTTCGTGATCCAAAATGACAAAAGCGTATGGAGGAGAAACATGTCACGATTTCGTGACCTATTACAGTTTCATGCCAGAAAGCGGTTCAACGACCCGATGAAATATTGTGATTTCCAAGGATTAAAAGCACTCCAAAATTGAATGTTTTGCTGCTTTCCAATGCGTGCAAGGTAGAACAACGTGTTCAGGCCTGTAGTTTTCAAAGCCACCAGAATTGAAGATGCCTCCATTATTCAAAGCTTCTGTTCATGATTTTCTAATGGTTCTAGCATGCTCCGAGGATGACCATTTAATGAAGACGACCGGTTCCTTGTTTCATTTAATTTTTGGTTTCTTCGAGGCTGGTTTAAGGGGATCATTTCCTTGTTTCTGCTGCACATTTTTGTAGATCTCGAGGAGGTTCGTTTCATATTTTAAATGCTACAAAGAGGCAAGACCTCTATAAATATCAATGTATATCTCAGAAAGAGGGATTGAGAGAGAGAGACTTTTGCTGAAACACTTTTCAAGTTCTTTGCATGAATGAAAGATATTTGGCCTCTGGTTTTGCAAGAAACTTTTTGTGTGTTTTTCCTTCTATCTCATGCATTCCTCATTTATGCTCGTATTTCTTATCTGCTGCTTAATTTGAATTCTGCATCTGAGTTTAAATATTGCTAGTGAGGAAGTGAGTTCTGGAATGTGATTTTGGAGGTCATATGTGCAAGGTTGTAAGTGAATTACGTCGATGTATTTTGTTATATGTTGTTAATGTGCTTAAAGTTATTTGTTGCTAATATTTCTTGATCTGACAAGTTTGGCCTGTGGCTACATTTCCCATCTCTTTCTATAATTTCTCATTTCTTTCTGCATATTTCCAATTCCTTTCTTGCAACTTTAGTCTTAAATCAAGCTTAGATTTAGTAAGGGAACCAGCCCTCTCTAGAGATTGGTCTGGAAGACATTTCTTTCTCCCAACCTTTCAATGTTGGTCGGGTCTAGGGCGCATTTTGTATAAAATCCTTTCCTGTGGCAGATTCGTGACCAACAGGTTTACAGTCGACTAAGATTAGGGTTTTCATCATAAAAATATTGTTATAAAAGGAGGGCTATTTTCGAGAATTGAGTGTGTGCAATACGGTCATTGTGCGCAGAGAGCAAGTTGTGTCGAATGGTGCTAAGTGCAAAATTTGCAAAGAGAGCAGAGTGCACAAAAGGGAGAAGACGATCATGAAGTTCGACTGTAACGAAGTAGAGTGTGCAAAGTGATTGCGCAGAGAGACTAGAGTGCATAGAGAACGCAAATGTGAAGAAGACCAGTCAGGGTCTTGCAAAAGTAAAGGTATCTTACTATCAAACTTATAGATTCAAATTGAAGTCTAGGTTTTTTCTGGGCATTAGGGGTTGGTGCCCCTTCCAGTTGGTGCTGGTAAATTAGGGGTTGGTGCTCCTTTCTGTTAGTGTAGATAAATCATGGGTTGGTGCTCCTTCCAGTGGGTGTTGGTAAATTGATTGTAAAGTTGGTGTTTTGCAAAGGCTAGATTTGGATGGTAGTCCAAGCAGTCAATTTTTGAGGAGTAGCCACATTGGTGAACCTCATTAAATCTTGTGTTGTGTGATGCTCTTTTATTATACTTGTATCTAGTAATAAGTTTTAATTGTTGCGGTATTAAGAGCTGTAAATTCAAGTTTAAAGAGCTACACTGATTCACCCCCCTCTCAGTGTCATTGTAAGACTAACACATGTATATGAGGTGTGTATATGAGTACTAATTTATTTTAATGTGTAAATTGAACACACACCTAAGAATTTTATCTAATATTCCTAGAATAACCTTACAAGTATATTCTCTAATAAACTATAGACAAATAAAAAGTTCAAAAAACAAATTCTATACTATGACTTTCAGTTTGCATGATATGAGGGACTAAATTTTGATTTTGATTTTATATTAGAAGCTAAAGAAGGGAATGCAACAAATACGGAGACATACATTTATGATTAAATTTCTATAACAAAGAAATGAAATATTTTTTTTCTAATATTACGCTAAGCTAAGTTCATTGATTTCACCTTATTAATGTGATAAAACAAATAAAAGACAACCTAGACTATATTAGACAACAAATAAAACTACACCGTAAGAATAAAAAAATATAGGTTAAGGAACAAACGTGCCTGATTTTGTTGATAGGGTGGGTTTTCTATTAGACCTACAGACTTGCTTTTTTTACTCTATTTCTTGGAATATTGTGGAAAGCTACAAAACAAACAAAGGCATAGTGAACAAATAAAGTAGAGATTATCATAGAGGGGTCTTCCAAGGTTTGAGGAAAAATATAAAACTTCAATAATTAATGGGTCAAAACCTTTTCCCTTTTATAATGGTAGGAAAAAACAGAAGCAAATAAATAGATGAACATAAAATACCTACCTTTATAGTGTTGTAGGAGATTCACTTCTATGAATAGTATAGGCAGGAAGAATATATCACAATATGATATATAGTTATGTAGAGTTGTTCACAAAATAAAAAATACAAGATGAGATGAAAGGATAGCGAAATAAAATGATAGTGTTAGTTGAAGTACTGTGCAAATATTTTCTAATCAATAGGGATGCAATAAAGAGATGATAAAACTAGATTTCAAAGATTTTTAAAAAGAAAATGATCAATATGTAGATGTGTAGTATAAAAGTAGTTAAATTAAACAATAATTTTGAATAGAAAGTGAACAAAGATGATCTTTGAATATAATATCCCAAACTTTTGTGATGGATATTGATAAAGCAAAAACACTACTAGGAAAGTAGAGATCACATAATAAACAACCCAACTCCCAAATTATAGTTGTGTCTTCTCTTTTCTTTGCTTGAGGCTATCTGAATGCCCATGATAACTAATTTAAAAATATAGAAATCATAATAAAGTTATTAAAAATTTCTTGATTATGGATAAGTCTAGCAAAGTTTCATTAGCATATATTTTATTTTTTTGTCTCTTTACAAATGGATATATTTATGGACTTTGGGAGGCTTCTCTATGGAGAGAAGTGTGGACAGTTTGAAACAATGCAGCCTAGTAGCTAGAATAGTTAGTAAATGGAAAAACAACATGCTAAATTGGTGAATAAATGCATGCCAAGTCATCCCAATCTAATAGGTAAACTTATGTAAGATAGAGACATGAGTGAATCAGAGTGATGGCATCTATAATCAGCCAATAGGATTGTGCTAGGAAAAAAGATTTCATTTTATGTGTCAAATGAGAGTGCCAGACATGGTTTGGCAGAGAAGTGCAATTGGAAAATTCTACTAGGGTGGTTGTGAAGGCGTGAGCAATTTGAACTTTTAAGTTTAGTTTACTAATTAATTCAATTCAATCTAAATTTTATTTATTTGAATTTATAAACTAAGTTTTGTTTGATTTAATTTTTATAGGATTTCATTTAGATTAATTTATTTTTTACTTTAATTTATTTTAAATCTATAAATAGAGTTAATTTTAATTTTAATAGAAATTCACAACGATTTCTAGTGTTTTTTGCAATTTTTGGTATTTTTTAATAATCCTAATTTTTTTAAGCTTTTTTTAGTGTTTTTTGGTGATTTCATGGTCTTTTTTGATGGTTAATGATTTCCAATAATTTTTAGTAATTTCTAGTAAATTCCAATATATCCCAAGTGATTTGACCCTACAAGAGGGGGAGCATCAACAATAACTAAGTATTGTTAATGGGAAGTAGCCATTGAGAGGTGTAGATGGTTAATAGCAATTGAGAGGTATCAATTGAGGTAGATTGGTGTAGGCTGGAATCGATGACACAGATAGGCTAATTGTGGACTATACAACATGGGGATTTTGACATGTAAATTTAAGCCAATTTGGATCATCAATCCTTATCAGAGCATAGAAATATTTATATTCGTTCGAAATCTAGTGGAAGTTGTTTCATAAAATTTAAAAAAAAAAATTCAAGATATAGAAGTGCCAAAATGGAAACTATCCATGCTTCCATGAGTGCTACCATGTTTGAATTTAAGTAGACTTGAGGCATTAATTATTATAGAAATAAAGGTGTATTTATACTCATTGGAAAAATATTTTAGAGACCATTCTAAAGGATGTGTTAGTTTATATATTTAAAGAGTTTTAAAATTGATTTAATAACTTAAATAATGCCATTAAATTTAGACCTGATAAATGCTCTAAAATTGATTATGAAGAAGGTAAAATTAGAATGCTGGTGGAAAAGGGCTATGGTGGACTACAGTGCGAAAAATTGGGTGTCTACATTTTCCCCACTTTTGATGTATTCAGTTTATAATGAATACATATAAAATTGTTGTAGATACCCCAAACTTGTGTTAGCACTTAAGGGATACAAATATTGCTTGCTTAAAGTGTTGTTAAGGATTGTGGTTAGGGTAACATTAAATGTTACCCTACCCTAGGTGTGCCCCCTTGAGTTTTGGATGGAAAACAAGTCAAAACAAGTAAATTCAATTTGGCTATGATAAAAGTGATGATGAAATATTGGGAATGGAGAGGAGGATGATTGAAAGGGACAAGTTGGATGGGATAAAAGAGTCAATTTGATAGATTAGGGGTTAGGTTAAATGTTGAGGACCAATGGATAATGGTGAATTAAAGGTAAGTTAAGAGAAAAGAGAAGTTTTTTTTAAATATAAATAAAACAAAAGGAAAATGGTTGAAAATTAGGAGAGATGGATGTTGTCAACAACTTTGCTAAAAGTTTTGGTGATTAGTGTAAATGGTCAAAACTATATGAGTAAAATTTGGGTGACAAAAATTAGATGATTTATATGATTGAAAGTTTAATGGGCATGATTGAAATTATAGAATTTATTTAAAGGTAGATAATTGTTTAATTTATATACAGATTGGTCCATTTATAAATGCATATTTGATTGACCCATTTAAGGGTACTTAGTTGATTCATCCTTAAGAAGTGGTGTTGTAGCCTAAAAACTAAACAAGTACTTAAGTGATGTGATATGTGTTCAAGGGGATAAGATGTACATAATTTTATTTAGATTCATCCTTGAGTGATGGACTCCTTAGCTGATTATTAAAAAAGTGTTTAGATAGTTTTAAGATATGCCCAAGGGGACATGCTATGTACAAATAATATTTACCCTTAATTGGTGGCCTCTTAGCTTGATTATTAGACAAACACTAAGGTGATTTAAAGATACATGATGAACCTATTAAAATGACATACATGATTAAATGATTCACCCCTAAGTGGTGGCCTATGAGATTAATTATTGGACAAGTGACTAGGTAGCTTAAAAATATGTATGATTGGCCTATTTAAAGGCACATAAATGATTGTCCTATTTAAAGGAACATAAATAGTTGCACTTTTCTAAAGGCATATTAATGCTTGATTTATTTACAAGTTAGTCCATTTAATAATGCATTTGATTTATTGGTTTATTTAAAAATACATACTTAAATTAATTAGTCTATTTAATGATACATTTGAGTTGATTCATCCATTATCCATAAAATATTTTTACTAATAAGGATGTTTTGATTTATTATATTGTTAGACTTAGGGAACTTAATGTATTTTGATTAAAAGGTGTCCCTTAGCATTGGGACAATTCAATTTATATTGATTTTCCTAATAGCCTTAGGGGTATGTTGATCGAATATGATTTGTTTTGTAGAGGGGTGGTGTAGAGAACTTATGCTTACTTAGTATAGCAATGAATGATGCCCCTAATTAGGAAGGCAATTTTTTACTAATCAGTTAAACCCATATAATATGTTGAGCGGGAGGAAATTTTATGATATCATTAGGGCTATCATCAAGACCAATAGACTTTACAATATATAACAAGAGTGTTGTGATTGGGATACTTTTAAGCCAAAGAGACATAAAGTGATTTGAAAGTGATTGCTTAGATTGACAGAGCTATATTATGATTTGATAGAGATAAATAATGAGATAGAATATTTGAATTAATATAGATAGATGGATTAGACAAGTCACATCAATGAATATGAGTAGATAAAAGTAAATTATAGATAAATAACCTTATAGAGATAGGTATTTGAATTTCCAAGCTTACAATTAAATTGATAAGGGTTGATTCACATTGATAATTAAAGTCTAATGAATATAGATTGATAATAATGGATTTAAATGATTAAGGATGGAGTGATTATGTGAACCTTTGTTAGATTCGTAAAGGTGGGGGACTGGGAGATCCACTAGCATCAATCACCTAGTGCAAGTGTAATGCATAAATGATCTATTATTGATTAGGATCATCATCACATCATCATGAATATCCTAACTTGATTATGCAATAGGTAACCAAGCAATAAAAGCATATACATACAAAGCAAATATGAAAGGTGAGTATAATGCAAGTAAACATCATGCATACTAGAAAATGGATGAATAGGTAGTTGATGCAAAACCATATGAATATTTAAATGTAATTAAGATGCATTATGTTTTGGGAAGATAAGGTTAGGAGTTTTCTAGTTATTGAAATATGTGAAACAAATGGAGTTAAGACCAAGTAGGAGCGAGGAATCCTCGTTCATCTCTCCCTAGTCAAATATATTTATAGAAATAGTATCTTCATGGGATTATCAAAATAAAATATTGGCTTTTTCATCATTATCAAACAAAATGGAAGTAAGAATAAGATAATTATTTGGTAGTTGTTTAACCATGTAAGGGTTGGTATCATGAATTCACTTGTTAGTAATAATACCAACACAAATAGAGGGGAAAATTCTAATTTTTAATGTTTGACACTTCTTAGAGGATGGGCCTATGGTTCAATGAGATGAAATATGTTTGTCTAGGTCCAAGAAATATCAATATTTATCTTGATCATTACTCTTAAAGTGGGTTGGATCATCAATTTTGGATTTACTATTCATATTTTTTGATCATAAGTTTGATTTTTAGATTGTTTATTAGGCTAATTAGATTGATAATTTAGAGTTAAATACTTTAATGCATTGTTGGTTTAAGAGGAAGACAAGGTAGCTAATGAAGATGGATTGAGAGAGTCCCAAGCTCAATCATCTTGTAATGAGTAAAGGATTCAACGTGATTATAAGAATAGATCATTACCATCACATTTTGATTTGGGGGTGGGATATTCCTATATTGAAAATTATTAGATGTCTTTTAGTCATAGTTTGGAACTATATTTCGAAGGATCTAAAGATCCTAGTTTAAGGAAGGTTGAGAATCAAAGAAACTAAAAACAACTTGACCATTGTCTATCAAGTCTTGGATGAGGCTTCTAATATGCTTACACCTATTGGTTGAATGACCATTAACATGATGGAAAATATAGTGATCCATGATGTGGAACCAATGATGCTTCTCTTTTTTAGGATCTATAGGCTTAATTGGTGCGAGATCAACCATATTATCTTCAAGAAGTTGTTTTAAGATGGTCAAAGTTGGTTGATATTAATTAGTGAATTATCATAAGGTTTTTGATATTTGGCTACAAGTTTTTGATGGGCTTCTACATCATTCACATGATTGACATGGCATGAGTCAGTGACTCTATCACTTATAAGGTGCTTATTCTTGTTCCACCCCTTTATGTGTGAGAAATATTTCTTCTCATCCTTAGGATTTTTGGTTTTCAATTGCCCCCTCTTGTTGAGGGTAATTTCTACTTTCTTGGCCATTTCTATGGTATCTTTAAATGAAGACACAATACTCATTTCTAAGTAGAAGGTTATTTATTCATTAATGTTTTTTATAAATATATCTAAAAGGTATTATAGTCAAGGGATGTATTGAAATATTCCCACCAAGGTTTTCCACCTTTCCATAAATCCAGTAAACTTTTCATCTTTTGCTTGTTAGAGTTTACAAAGGTCATAATTTGTGGGACTTTCTTCGATGTAGATAGAGAATTTTTTGACAAAAATTTTAACAAGGTTTTTGAATATTTTGATGTAATGGCTTGGTATTTAGTTATACCACTCCAAGGTATGACCACTAAGGCTTTTGGAAAGGGTCTTGAGTAGAAACATTTCATCATAGGAAATGTCAATACATGTTGTCCCAAATAGTTTAAGGTGATTAATAGGGCCCTATTTTTTGCTATAATTTTGAAACCTAGGGGTTTAAATGTTAGGGGGGAAGGTAAAACTAACTATAATAAGATAAAATATTTGATTGTACAAGTCCTCATAGGAATACTTGTGGTTAGAATAATATTTTTTCATAGAGGTTGTTGTTGCTCTGGTCTCTCCAATTGAGAGTTTTAATATTGAAGCTCAAAAGAAATGAGAATAAATAACACATGAAGTATGTGTGGTGGGATAAGACAATTTTGATAAGAATAAGGTTGATATGTTGTGGCATATGATGTTGACAACAACATCATATGGCTCATCACCAAGCTATTTTAACTAAAAGGTTTAATTAATGTAATACAAGCAATGGAAGGAATAGAGTTTTAAGCAAAACTCATATTTGCACTAATGGAATTAGAAGAAATGTTGATGAAAGGATGGGATATTGAAGTACGAAGGGGTGCATCCAAGTTAGGGATGCATATTGTGCTTGCTTTTTGGGATGTAGGAAAACTTACATTGACCCTTAATAATTCCTCAAGAGAAGGGAAACATGGATGGCATCCAAAGGATGATGGGATATATTGCATCTAAACAAGCTTGGAAGTAGTGATAATAATAGGAGTGGAATTAGTTATTGATACATTAAGATTTATATTTGCTTCATTACAAGGTATGGTATTGGATTTAGGTTACAAGAGATGATCTATGAGAAAGTCCTTCCCTAAAGAAGTGCTTTGCTTATTTTTGTTAATCTTAAGGATGGTAGGGATGTCATCCTTATGTTTTTGTAAAGAGGGTATTGTATGATAAATGGACATAAGGACCAATCTCTTTTGTCCATGGTGTGATGGGGTTAGATAACCCAAGGGTGTATCACCCTCATCTGCTCTCTTAGATATAGGGTTCTCAAGGGTGGAAGGGTCTTCATTATCTTCCACTAGAGGTTTAGGATAAATGACCATTCCGAAGAACACAAGCTTATACTGAGAGGGGGGGTGAACAGTATAAGACCACTTTTTACTTTTTCCTTCAATTCAACTTTCAAATCAATATTATGCAGTGTATAGATAGCAGTATCAATAGCAGTAGTCAAAGCAATGCACAAAACACCATCCACAATAGAGACACAACAATTTACGTGGTTCACCCAAAGTGGGCTACTCCACGGATAAAAATTTTCACTAAATTTTATCAATCCAACTTCTGGGAATACCTTTCCCGATTACAATGTTTATGGGCACCAACCCAAAGGAGACACCAATCCCCTAATCTCGAGTTCGTGGGCACCAACCCACAGGAGACACCAATCCCCTAGCTCTACTCTGGCTGGTGATCCTCTAGAAGACCTTTGCCTCCGCTACCCTTAGAAAATGGAACTCTATCCATAGAAGACACCTGTCCTCCCTGCTCTGGCTGGAGACCTCTGTTCTCAACTCTATCACCTCCAAAGCTGGTCCTCGAATTTGCACTAAACACAGTCCTTCGGTCTAGCACAAATGTCCTCATTCGTCTTTGCCTATTGCGCTCTACGCCCTCTGCTCTCTCTGTGCAAACACAGCAGCACCGTCTTCATGCACTCTGATTCCTTGCGATCTCTCTCACTTAGACGATTCGACAAAATGCACTCTGTACACTGCTATCAAATTTTGCACTCTACTCTCGACGATCGAACTTCTTCTCTGTGCACTATTCTATGAACGTCGCACTTCAACCACATATTCAATCAACACACAACTCTCCAAATAGCCCTCCTTTTATAACAGAGTTTTCATGATTAAAAACTTTGATCTTAGTCGGCTGTTATGCAAATGCAAACCCTAACCTCTGTCGACTGCAAGCCCTAATCTTCGTCGGCTAATATTTGACTCTGTCGGCTTCACTGTCTCTGTAACTTTCCTGTAGCTTCTACCGTGAAACTACAACATGTCACGATATCGTGACATCTTTGCCTCCGTACACTTGCTTTTGGCTTTTGTCGCGATATCGCGACACTTTCTGCTTGCATACTCTTCTTCTTTTCTTATGTCGCGATATCGCGACACTTCTAACTCCTTCGTCTTCTTTTTAGCTTTTGTCACGATATCGTGACACTTCTCACTTTCTCAACCTCTTCTCGGCTTGCACCCGCAAAGCAGAATATGTCACGAAATCGTGACACTTTCACTTTCTTGCACTCTTCTCGGCTTGCACTAGCGAAAATGGAACATGTCATGAAATCGTGACACTTTCGCTGCCTTATGCTTTTCTCTGCCTTACGCCCGTGAAACTGGAACATGTCGCAAAATCGTGACGCTTTCGCCTTCGAGCTCTTCCTTCTTGAAATCGTCACGAAATCGTGACGCTTCTTCTGTTGAAGACTTGCTTTCTGTTTCTGTCACGAAATCGTGACACTTTCTCCAACCGTATGCTGCCATCTCAACCTATCACGAAATCGTGACGCTTTCTGCATCCGTACGCTTTCTCTTCAACATGTCGCAAAATCGTGACACTTTTTGCATCCGTACGTCTTCTTTGCAACCTGTCACGAAATCGTGACAGTTCTCATTTCAGACTCTTCCCTTTGCTGCATGTCGCGAAATCGTGATAGTTCTTACTTGGAACATTTTCTTTGCAACATGTCATGAAATCGTGACGGTTCTCACTTCGAATCTTCTCTTTGCTAGCATGTCGTAAAATCGTGACAGTTCTCACTTGGAACATTTTCATCTATAGCATGTCGTGAAATCATGACGGTTCTCACTTCGAACTCTACAGCATGTCGCAAAATCGTGACACTTTTCGTGTTACTTTCTCTCTCTTCGAACTTGTCACGAAATCGTGACAATTCACACTACGGACTCTCTCTTCTGCATTATGTCACGAAATCGCGACACTTTTTCTTTCGGACCTCTCTCTCTCGCAACATGTCACGAAATCGTGACACTTTTTCATCCGTACAACCTTCCTTGCAATATGTCGTGAAATCGCGACATTTTTGACTCGAACATTCTCTCTCCTATTTGAGTCGTGAAACTGCGACATGTCGCGATATCGTGACACTTTTCTAAAAAGCTTTCTCTCTCCTGCTTAAGTCGCGAAAATGCGACATGTCGCGATATCGTGACATTTTTCAAACTTACTTTCTTTCGAACCTGTCATGTCGAACCTTCATCAAAACAAATTATTTTACATCAAATCAAATTCCTTCAAAAGCTTCTTGACATCAATGACAACTTATTCACTTGAGCAAGAGCAATGTACCCAAGGTACCCAAAATTGCCAACAATCTCCCCCTTTGTCATTGATGGCAAACCTTTACTAAAAACGCTTCTCAAGAGCCAAAACTGAAACCAACTGTGCTTAACAACTGATGAACTTTCTTTGAAGTTTTGCTCCCCCTGACTTGAAGCTTTCCTCTTCACTCTGAAGCTCTCCCCCTTACTCATATCTCTCCCCCTTTGTCATCAATGGCAAAGGGTCACCTTTGGGGCTTGGGACTAAGAATGAGCCTCTTAGCTTAGTCCCTCCCCCACCTCCTGATGAGGTGATTAATTCTGGGGTGGGAGTAAAACTCCCATTAGGCACTGATCATCATCAGCGTCTATAACTTCCTTGTCGGGCCTTTTCTTGAACTCTTTGTCCATATTCCTATTCCTGTTCCTGTCACTGTTCCTGTTCCTATTATCATTCCTGTTCTTGTCACTGTTCTTGTTCTTGTTCTCATCCCTGTTCTTGTTCATGCCTTGATCCTTGGACTTGTTTATACCATTGTTCCTGTTCCTGTACCTTGAAAGTTTAGCTCTACACTGTCTAGCTGTGTGACCTTCATTGTTGCACTTATAACAAGTAACAATGTTATTTCTTTTAGGCATACCTGTTCTTTGAATCTGCCAGTTCTGCCTAAACCTATTCTGATCAAACTTGTTCCTGTTATTTACCTCGCAATAGACTGCCTTGTGCCCGAACTGTTGACAAGAGTAGCAATACCCTCGAAAGAAACTAGCGCTTCTAAAATTTTCGTTCACCTTCTTCACTTGAGCCATGCAATGTGCAGCCATGTGACCAAACCTATAACACGCAAAACATCTGCCATGAAATTTTCCTTTATTTGACCTCTTGGGTCCTGAAAACTTCTTCTTCTCATTCTGAATTTCGTTTTCTATTTCTGCGCATCCATCATCCAAGGACTCATAATCTGGAATACTTTCCTCATCAGAACTCTCTTCCTTTTGGAGTCTCTTACTAGACTCTCCAACTTGTTCCTTGACAAAACCAAGGCCTGTTTTATCCGTTGTCTTTCTTTGACCTTTGATGAGTGACTTAACCTTTTTGGAGCTATCTTGAAACCTGTAAAGCTTATCCTTGTACTCTTTAGTTTCCTCTTTCAAAGAAGCCATTTTCTGTTCTAACTCACTATACTCAAGAACCTTAGACTCTAACTCATCCTTGAGTTCTTGTATCTTAGCCATAGAGAAGTCTAGACTTTCTATAAGATCATCTCTCTCCATACAACATTCATCTAACTTATCCTTGAGTCTAGCATTCTTCTTTCTTTCCTTTTTCAAAACACTAAGAGCATTAGTAAGTTCACTTTCAAGATCCTTTATTTGTTTATTTTCAGAATCATCAAAGCCTTTTTCAGATTTCTTATCACTAGAGGTGCTACCTTTTTCAAAAACCATACATGCATCTTCCTTATATTTTTTTGAAGCATCCTCATACATACTAGAAACCAAATCATTATTTGTGCAATCATCCTCAAGGTGACCAAAATTTCCACATCTAAGACATTTCATGATAATGAATCTATGTTTCGGTTCTTCCTCTTTTTCGATATGAACAACATCTCATTTTCAGTATCACTTGAAGAACTTTCACTATCACTACTAGAACACTTACTTGCTTTGTCTAGGTATAAACTCTTCTTGTGCTTGTGAGAATACCTCTTTCCTTGATTGCTGCGCTCATCTTTGTTTTTCTTGTGATGCTTGTGCTTTTCAGAATCCTTGCTCTTAGAATCCTGTATATCTTCATCACTTTCGTTCTTGGGAACAGTACAGTCAATAGCATAATGACCAAACTTTCCACAATTGAAACATCTTATATTTTTCATGCTTTTGTGCTTTCTAGAGAACTTGCCTTTCTTGTCGTAATATGCCTCTTCATCACCTGGAAGACTCATCACTCTCTTGAAGTTGTTTACCCTTGGATTTCTTGGTAGCCTTGAAAGTCGCCTCTTTCTTGACATCAACCTTCACTTGAGTTCTCAACTCAAATGCTGCAAGTATACTATGGAGCTCATCCTTTTTCAACTTATCCAAATCTTTAGCTTCCTCAATAGCAGAAATATTTTCACTAAATCTATTAGGAAGAGATCTTAAAATCTTATCACAAACATCATTTTTAGCAAGCTCAAGACCTAAGTCTTTCATGGAGTTAACAACCTCATCCATACGAAGCATGTAGTCACTAATATTTTCATCATCATTCATCTTGAGTTGTTCAAACATACCTTTGAAGTGTCTCAACTTAGCCTTTTGGACATTTACATCACCTGTGTGAACCACCTACAACTGTTTCCACATTTCACTAGCTGTCTTGCAGTGAATCACCTTGGTAAGATCTGCCTTCTGTAAACCTTTCAGGATTGCATTCATTGCTTTTGAATTGTTGTGATGTAGGAGCCTGTCTTCTTTAGTATAAGGACCATGTTCAGGAATAGTGTACCCATCTTCAATCACTTCCCAAACCTCATTCCCAAGTGCCATTAGATGAACCTTCATCCTTGCACTCCAAAGACCAAAATCTGATCCATCGAGAATAGGTGTTGCATTGCCACTTGAATAATCCATTGTGTTCTTTGCTAGCTTTTCCTTCAAGCTGTTAAACTTTTCGAAGGCACCGACTATGATACCAATTGAAGAACACAAGCTTATACTGAGAGGGGGGTGAAAAGTATAAGACCACTTTTTACTTTTTCCTTCAATTCAACTTTCAAATCAATATTATGCAGTGTATAGATAGCAGTATCAATAGCAGTAATCAAAGCAATGCACAAAACACCATCCACAATAGAGACACAACAATTTACGTGGTTCACCCAAAGTGGGCTACTCCACGGATAAAATTTTTCACTAAATTTTATCAATCCAACTTCTGGGAATACCTTTCCCGATTACAATGTTTATGGGCACCAACCCAAAGGAGACACCAATCCCCTAATCTCGAGTTCATGGGCACCAACCCACAGGAGACACCAATCCCCTAGCTCTACTCTGGCTGGTGATCCTCTAGAAAACCTCTGCCTCCACTGCCCTTAGCAAATGGAACTCTATCCACAGAAGACACCTGTCCTCCCTACTTTGGCTGGAGACCTCTATTCTCAACTCTATCACCTCCAAAGTTGGTCCTCGAATTTGCACTAAACACAGTCCTTCGGTCTAGCACAAATGTCCTCATTCATATTTTCCTGTTGCGCTCTACGCCCTCTGCTCTCTCTACGCAAACACAACAGCACCGTCTTCATGCACTCTGATTCCTTGTGATCTCTCTCACTTAGACGATTCGACAGAATGCACTCTATACACTGCTATCAAATTTTGCACTCTGCTCTCGATGATCGAACTTCTTCTCTGCGCACTATTCTATGAACATCGCACTTCAACCACATATTCGATCAACACACAACTCTCCAAACAGCCCTCCTTTTATAACAGAGTTTTCATGATTAAAAACTTTGATCTTAGACTGTTATGCAAATGCAAACCCTAACCTCTATCGACTGTAAGCCCTAATATTTGTCGGCTAATATTTGACTCTGTCGGCTTCACTATCTCTATAACTTTCCTGTAGCTTCTGTCGTGAAACTACAACATGTCACGATATCACGACATCTTTGCCTCCGTACACTTGCTTTTGGCTTTTGTCACGATATCATGACACTTTCTGCTTGCATACTCTTCTTCTTTTCTTATGTCGCGATATCGCGACACTTCTAACTCCTTTGTCTTCTTTTTAGCTTTTGTCGTGATATCGTGACACTTCTCACTTTCTCAACCTCTTCTCGGCTTGCACCCGCGAAAGCAGAATATGTCACGAAATCGTGACACTTTTGCTTTCTTGCACTCTTCTCGGCTTGCACTAGCGAAAATGGAACATGTCACAAAATCGTGACACTTTCGCTGCCTTATGCTTTTCTCTGCCTTATGCCCACAAAACTGGAACATGTCGCGAAATCGCGACGCTTTCGCCTTTGAGCTCTTCCTTCTTGAAATCGTCATGAAATCACGACGCTTCTTCTGTTGAAGACTTGCTTTCTATTTTTGTTGTAAAATTGTGACACTTTCTCCAACTGTATGCTGCCATCTCAACCTGTCACAAAATCGTGATGCTTTCTGCATCCGTACGCTTTCTCTTCAACATGTCACGAAATCGTGACACTTTTTGCATCCGTATGTCTTCTTTGCAACCTGTCGTGAAATCGTGACAGTTCTCATTTCAGACTCTTCCCTTTGCTGCATGTCATGAAATCATGACACTTTTTGCATCCATACATCTTCTTTGCAACTTGTCGTGAAATCGTGACAGTTCTCATTTTAGACTCTTCCCTTTGCTGCATGTCGCAAAATCATGACAGTTCTCACTTGGAACATTTTCATCTGCAACATGTCGCAAAATCACGATGGTTCTCACTTCGAACTCTGTAGCATGTCGCGAAATCGTGACACTTTTCGTGTTACTTTCTCTCTCTTCGAACTTGTCGCGAAATCGTGACAATTCACACTACGGAATCTCTCTTCTGCATTATGTCACGAAATCGTGACACTTTTTCTTTCGGACTCTCTCCTGCAACATGTCATGAAATCGTGACACTTTTTCGTCCATACAACCTTCCTTGCAATATGTCGCGAAATCATGACATTTCTGACTCCGAACATTCTCTCTTCTCTTTGAGTCGTGAAAGCGTGACATGTCGCGATATCGTGACACTTTTCTAGAAAGCTTTCTCTCTCTGCTTAAGTCGCGAAAATGCGACATGTCGCGATATCGCGACATTTTTCAAACTTACTTTCTTTCGAACTTGTCATGCCGAACCTTCATCAAAACAAATTATTTTACATCAAATCAAATTCCTTCAAAAGCTTCTTGACATCAATGACAACTTATTCACTTGAGCAAGAGCAATGTACCCAAGGTACCCAAAATTGCCAACATAGTCGATGACCTGCCTTACTAGTTGTATAACATATTTCAACCACTAAAAATATTAATTTCAATAAGTTTCTAAAGTTTAGAGAGATGGTCATTGGGTAATGATAAGGTGAGTTTAATTTATTGGAATTTATTTAAATAGTTGATTAAAAAATAGAAAGAGTAAGTGTTTTCAATTCCTTATATCTCCTTCTCTAAATATAATGATTGACCTAATTGATATACCTTAGGGGGCCTCCCTATTTATTGAAACCTTTCTATATACCCACCCTTCTTATATACCCATTAGTAAGTGGAAGAAGGTACTCCTCTTGATATATGTGGTTATACATGAGAGACCTTAAGGTATATGAAAGAGAGATAGTACGTGGAAGTAACCTCCTAGGTACATTAGATCTAATAGAAGACCCTCCTTATGACTCCCACTAGTCCACCACAATATACTCCTTAGGAATATTACAGTACATGTGAACCCCTATGTGGAAGGCTAGTGTCTTAAGCTTACTTTATACCCAATTTAACCTCAAGAATCATATCGTGGTTGTTCAAAGGGTCATAGAGAACCCTTAATAGGACTAGAAATTGGTTATGTTCTTGTTAATCTTTGTTAATGTGAAATAAACTATAAAAAAAATTGTGGTCTTGATTAAAGTGTGATTGATTTTTATTTTTATTATGCTATAATTAAGGTCAAGGAATATTGAAGACCCTCAAAGGTGTTCACATTGGGTTCACCAAAATGTAAGAATTTAAAAATATCACTCTTACCTCTATATGTATGGGATATGCATATGATTACTAATCTATACTTAATGTGTAAATTGAACACACACGTAAGATTCCTAGCCTGACCTTACAAGCCTATTCTCTAATAAAATGTAGACAAACAAGAAGTACAAAAAATAGAGTCTATACTATATGAATTTTAGTTTGGATGATATGAGGGACTGAAATTTTCTTTTTCCTTTCAAAACAAAGGCTAAAAAAGAGAATGCAACAAACAAGGATTATCCTAAAAGAACTACATACATTTATGATTCAATGCTTAGAACGAAAAAATTACATTGAAAGAATAAACAATTGTAGGTTAAGGAACATATGTGCCTAATTTTGTTGATAGGGTGGATTTGTTGTAGGACTTACAAATTTGCAATATGTTTGTTTTACTCAGCTCCTGGGAATGCTATGGAAACGTATAGTGAATAAAAAACATCATATATTAACATAGAGGGGTCTTCCATGACATGAGAAAAATATAAAGCTTCCTCAATTAATAGGTTAGACCCATGTCCCTTTATGGTGGTACAAAAAATTGGAAGCAAATAAACACATGAACTTAAAAGACCTACCTTGTAGTGCTATAGGAAACTCACTTTTATGAATAGTGAAGGAGGTTGAAATTATCATAGTATGATATATAGATATGTGAAGATGTTCATAGAATATTAATGCAAGATGCAATGAAATGATAGTGAAATAAAATGACAATGTTAGTCAAAGTACTCTAGAGAGATACAGGCATGTAATAAAGAGATGATAAAATTAGATTTCAAATATGTTAAACAAGAAAATAATCAATATGTAGGTGTGCAGTACAAAATTAGTTGAACTAAACAACAATATTAAATAAAAATTGAATAGAGATAACCTTTGGATAAAAAATTTCAAAATTTTGTGATGACTATTAACAAATAGAAAACAATTCTAGAAAAGCAAAGATCACATAGTTAACAACCTAGCTCCTACAACAAATTTGTGCCTTCTCTTTGCTTTATTGGAGGCTCTTTGAATGCTCAAGATGACTGAACTATAAATATAGAATGCAAAATAAATTTATTGAATATTTCTTGATTGTTGACAACATTGGCAGAGTTCTATTAGCATATGTTTTTCCTTGTTGTCTCTTTACCAAGGGATGCCTCTATAGATTATGGGAGATTTCTCTATGGAGGGAAGAGTGGATGGTTTGAAATGGTGTAGGTTGATGGTTGGGAGAGTTATCGAATGAAAGAAAAATACAATAGATTAGTGAATAACTACATGCCAAGTCAGCCAGTCCAACAAGCAGATTTACATAGGGTCAAGACATGAGCAACTCAAAGTGATTGGCCTCCATAATCAACCAATAGGATTGTGCCAAGATGAAAGGTTCTATTTTAGGCTTTGAATGAGAGTGCAAGATAAATTTTGGCAGAGTGGTGCAATCAAAAAATATCGCAAATGCTATTACGAAGGTGGGAGAAATTTAAAATTTTAAGTTTAATTTACTTTTAATTTAATTCAATTTAAAATTTATTTATTTAAATTTATAAACTACTTTTTGTTTGACTTAATTTTTACAAGATTTTGTGTAGATACATTTATTTTTTAATTTAATTAATTTTAAATCTATAAGAGAGTTCTAATTTAGTTTAATTTCAATCTTAAGAACATATCATTTTAATTTTTATTTAAATTCAAAAAAATATATTTTTTATTAGTTTCACTTCTAATTTAACAACGATTCACAATGATACCCATTGTTTTGGTGATTCTAGCATTTTTTGATAAATCCCATTGGTTTCTAGTGATTTTCTATGATTTTTGGTGATTTCTTAGCTTTTTGGTAGTCTTTGGTGATTTCTTAGCATTTTTTTGGTAGTCTTTGGTGATTTCCAAATATTTTCAATGATTTCCAATGATTTGTGATATTTTTTTGATAAATCCTAATAGATTACGAGTGATATGGCACAATGAGGGGGGCTTCAACAATAATTAAGTATTGTTGATGGGTAGTAGTAATTGAGAGGTGCAAACTAATGCAGATTGGTGTGGGTTGGAGTTGCCGATGTAGATGGGTTGATTACAGATAAAATAATTATGGATTTATTAATTACAGCTTGATTAAATTTATATTGTACAATGTGGGGGTTTGGATAGCATGCAAAATTAATCTAGTTTGGGGTATCAATCCTTGTCAGAATATAGGTATATTTGTTGAAAATTTCTTTTGATCTAATCTAATGGAAATAATTGTATGAGTTTTTATGAATATTTTTAGGAGATATAAGCATTGAAAGGGATGTTATCGATGCTGCCATGAGCATTGCTAGGTTTGTCGTATCCAGATTTAATAAAATTTAGAACATCAATTGTTATAAGAATATATAAATATTTGTACTTTTTGGTAATCACTCTTTGATCCCATTCCAATAGATGTGTTTATATGTAGATTTATAGAGTTTTATAGTAGATAATAATACCCTAAAGAATTCCATTACTTTTAGAGGTGATGAATGCTTTAAAACAGAGTGTGAAGAAGGTAAAATTAGAAGGCCCATTGATAAGGGCCATGGTGGATTGAAGTGTTAAAATTTAGGTGTCTATAGTAAGGTATGTTTATGTATCACATATGGAAAATGGATTTCCATCAAGTCCTATGGTGTTTAGTTGTAGTTTTGGTAACCGATACTTCTTCTTGTTCATTATGAGCCAAATTAGGTATGAGAAAAAATTGAATTATTTAGTCCCCCCAAAATTCCTCAACTAATTCTCAATGTATCTTATGATGTATGCTAAACAATCCAATAATTAGGAGTGCCCAAGATGATGCTTAAATGTATGCAACATGACTATATGCTTCTCTCTCAGAAGTTCATTAGTTATTTTTCAATATTGACATTATGCTTGATAACATCATCTATATATCTCCTTCAAATTATCTAATTCTAGGGGAAGCTCAAAACCCAATCCCTATTGAGACCTTTTGACCTATCTAGAAAAATAAATTCCCTCTACCTTTCCTCACTAAAGTAGTTATGAAAGTATCTTTAGGCTTGGGGGTTGTACACTGACTCATCTTGAGTGCACATAATATTTCTTATTTTATTTTTATGACAATATTTTCCCTTCCTATGACTATGGTGGGTTGGTGTGGTGGGTTTTTTTGTACTTGGCATAAATGTCGATAATATTGAAGCAGTCCCATATTTGTGGTGCTAGGAACATACCTACCCCTAAAATTTAGCTAAGTCTTATGTTGAAAGATTTTTTTCTTAGGCCTATATAAAATTGCTTTATTTGCTCCTTTTTTACCTATGTAAGGTGTGTGTTTAAATCTTTCTCATCATAATTATACTATGGATCCTTGAATATCTCTTATATAGGTTTTTCCTCTTCTTAGTTCTCTTTACTAAAAAGACTTGCTTGTTCCACTGACTATTTAGTACCTAATGATCTCGTCTTGACTTGTGTCATTGCTATTATGGTGAAAGGGTTCACTATTGGTGCTTTATCAATCATGTCACTATTGGAAGCATCATTTATGCCCATTTTAGTTATGGAAGTTTTCTAGTTTTTATCTTATAAATTCACTAAGTTTTGAAGTGTGATTTGTATTTTTGGCTTATCTACTAAAAATGTGATTCACACTTTCTTTGTCTTGAACTATTTATTTTATTTTCTGGAAAAAGAGGCAATTATATTTTGGCATTAGAGTGATTCACTTTATGAGCACTTGTCAAGATTTTAGGTAACTCTTGGTAATATTCCCTATCACAATGACAATTCATCCTTTTTCAAAGGTAAATCCCTACACAAGTAGGTAACTTATTTTTTCAACCTTAGTAGGGCTCGGACCTAAGCAAATAACCATTTTAAAGTGATATAAATAATTCACTAAGTAATTTGGGGGGTGTATATTATTGTTTGAAATAAAATGAACTTTGGTTAGAGGATGATGAAGGTTTTAGATGAGGACTTTGTTTAGCTCTAGCTCGCCACCAATCAAACCCTATACTACCCTCCCTACACAACTCCTTGAAGATAAGGTTTTAGCCTATGACCTATCTTTATAGTAGAACCCATGAGGCTCGTCTTTTGATAGCTAGTTAGTCTCCCTCCAACTTAGGTTTTTTCTTTAGGCTCTAATGCTCTGAGTCTACTCTCTCTCAATGAAAATGAGGGTAAATTAGGGGGTGCAAAGAGGTAAAAATTCCCTAATATGTGTGCCAACTACATCAATTATCACATTAAAGACATTAAAAGGGTGATTCAATCTTTTCCATGTGTGATAAGCTTTTCGTGTGGGCCCAAAAATATCTTTAAATTTTGTTTACAAACCCATAAAGGAGTGGCTCTCTCTTTTAAATTTAGTGAATCACATTTCCTTCCCTTGGAGAGATTTTGATTTCCTTCTACCTTCAAAGATAAAATCACTCTTTTTTTTTTTAATTGGGGTGAATCACACTTTACCTACTTTGAAATAAATTTTTAAAATTTCTCAGGATCTTTAAAACTTCCATATTTTCCTTGTGAGACAAGTATGAAAGAAGAGGGATGCATAAGTGTCTTTTCCATTTTTTTTGTGTATTTATTTTTGTTTCCATTATTATTATTTTTTATTTTCCATATTCTCTTGAAAATGAATATAGAAAACAATAGTTTTTGAAAAGATAAGGAAAAACAAATATAGTTATATACATATTTACAAGCAAAAAAATCTCTTTTTTGGGTCATAGTGTCTCAAATGTTGCCTATTTACTGAAATAGACAATGATCTTAATTTCAAATTTCTTAACCTATAAGTGTTTATCCCATTTACATTGTCAATTTGATATGGCCCACTCCAGAACAAGTTAAATTTGTCATGCTTCTATGATTTAGCTCTATCCTCATCCCACTTGATCACAAGATCACCTTTAATGAACTCCATATTTTTTGAATGAGTTAAATAGGATTGAAATGGGCCCCAACCATGTTACATCATTACCACATAGTGTTATTATAATAGCTTGGAAATTATATGTGTATAAATTGCCAGGACTTAAATTTTTTTGTTCTTCTTCTATGCTTTCTAACACTTCTTGGATGGATCAAATCAAACTCCTAAACATAAATTTATGGCCCTAATAGTGTGGTTAGGCTAAAAAAATGATGTTTTTGAGAAATTTTGGGTATAGAGCGATGCCCAAAAGATCACACGTTTGGATTATTTTAGGATTCAAGGATATCCCATATTATTGACACTATTTAAAAATAAATTTCAAATGTTCTATATGCTTGTTCTTGTCTTTAGATTACATGGTTAAACCATCCACATATATGAGAATAATTTCATTAATCAAGGCTACAAATACAATATTCATTGCCCTTTGGAAATTGGACCCCACATTTACCAAGCCAAATAATATTCACATATAGGTGAATGTCTCTCATTTGGTTGTAAATTCTATTTTATGTTGATCTAAATATTTAAACCAAATTTGTTATAGCCCAAAATACCATCAAGCAATGATAACATATATGACCTTTCCATTTTTTGCAATATCTATTCTATAGACGATAGAGTGAAAAGATATTTCAAGGATGCCCTATTCAAATTTCTAAATTCCACATACAAATAAATATCACCATTCCTCTTACACATACAAACTAGGCTTTCCATCCATGTTGAGTGCTTGATAGAAAATATTATCTATGCTTGAATAAGTTCAAGGAGCTCTTTTTTAAAACTTCTATCTTCAGATTTATTAGCCTTTGCTTATGCTAAAATGGTCTAGCTTCATTCTCAAGGTAAATTTTATGTTTAATGTATTTTATATCATAAACCTTGAGATCCTTGTATCTCCATGCTATAATATCACTATACTTTGTACATAGATATTTATATCTGAAAATATTTCTCCATGCATTCTTTTCTTACGAGTATATTTTTACTTTCAACAACCTTGATCGACTAGAAAGATGAAGGCTTCACCTGGATGCTTGAATTTTTATTGCTATATTTTTTATTTAATAGACTTTCTATGATGATTATCCTCCTAGGAAACTAGTTGGTATTGTAGACACCAAAATCTAGCCATTTAACCTCCATCCATGCTTCCTGCAATTTTCGAATATTATTCACATTTATTTATGTATATTTATTTTATATATATTTAAATATAATATTTTATATTATATTTTAATATATATTTAATAAATATGTATTTATTTAAGTGAATTAATCCTAGCCATCCAATTCCATTTAATCCTGACCATCCATTTACATCAATCCATGCCACACCCTAGATTTAATATCTACCCTTGGATGTGCTTTAATCTCAGCCACACAATTAGTGTCATTGAAACCCTAGCATGCCCTAGGTTAGATTATAAATAGGAGCCATTTTGATGGCTCAACCCCTAGATTTTCTAAGTGCCCTAAATCTTCAACCAAGTCTTTTATGCCCTAATCCCATTCCATACGTTACATTCCGCTCCCCTTAACTCGACATCATCATTGTCGCATCCCTTGCCCTCACCCGATCTACTATTGTAGAATCCTCTATCATCTGCCAAACGCCTTTGGGTTCCTCCCTACCAGTCCAGAGTGCCCAAGAGCATTTTCTACTATAGTCGGGTACTCATGGGCATTTTATGTTATCACTCCTAAAGTCCCCCTAGACTCCGAGCGATGATAGGGCATCACTACACAAGCCACCTGCATTAGACATCTCACATCAGAGTACAGTAAGTAAGTAAAACAAATCCATCATTTATTATTTTATGCATGTGCTTTTGTTTTTGTTCACTCTATTTGCAACACTTAGTTAGGGTTTATTATTGCTTATAGAGGGCCTCACACTATGGAGCCCTCGTAGGTATTACTAACTATTTTGTTGTGTCCTTGTGTGCAGATTTGAAAGTACTACATCAGCATCTAGAGTGGCCTAGCCTTGGATATCAAAAATCCCACTCAACCTTGTTGGGATCAAGATGCGCTTGAAGACATCATAACTTTTCTTGTTAGGGTTTCGGAGAACCCTAACCCCTTGTAATATTGTATCAAAAGGATTCAAGGATCCAAGCTTGTAAACAATGGAGTTTCTAGGCTCCCCCCATCAATGAAAATTATTCTATTGTGCAATCTTGTGTTTCCTTGTATTTCATTTGTTCAAGCATTGTTTGGGTGTTGCATTTTGCATCTTTCAAATGGTGATCATGGTGGGACCCCCTAAGGGTTTCTATTTATGATCTATTTTACTAATTCGCTTATTTTTTTATGTCATCTTGCATATTTTTTAGAAGCACGAATTTTGCATATTTCATTGGATCTAGGGTTTCTGAAGTTTGTAGAAGCTTGCAGAAGGTGCGCGAAACGCCCAGTGGCATTCGAAGGCAACTCAAAAATACCCAAGGTAATATCATAAGCATCCAAAAGCGCCCAGGGGCATTTACAAAGAGCTAGGAGCAAATATGTAGGTTGTCTAGTAAGTCTGTTGTTTAAAACCCTAGTCTTCTATTTTACGTATTTTGGGTTATCTGCTATATTTTTTAGATTTTAAGCTTAAAATGAACCATCATTAAACAATATAGAAATGAACTCATGTTAGTTTGCATTTTTAGGTCTGCATTCATTCACATATTTTGATTAGGGTTTATATTTTCTTGATATAAATTGCTGCATTTTGTTTGCATTTGAACTAAAAAATTGCATAACATAGTGTTGCATCTTAGGGTTAGAAACATTTTCTTTCGTTTATCTAAGTTGGAACACCATTAGATTGCCAAAAGTATCCCTGCCAATTGGGTGATTCCAGGTAGAGGGGTGGATGAACCCTTTGGTTGTTATTTAGATAGGGGGTCTTAAGTGGTGTACTTCACACCCTTTGGAGAACTTGGCATTCTTTTGTTGGATCTGATTTAGGTTTATGAAATTAATTGTTTTTAACATTGTTTGTACACAATAGAAAACATAATCTTTAAAAATAATTCACACACATCACGGTTCATTCAAAACAATAGTGGTTGGATTTCATCACCAACCATTGCTTGAGATTTGGTGATGGTGGCATTCATCTCCATCCACCAATATCTACCCTTAGCCACCATAGGATACCCTCGAGAAAACTTGTTGGATTTCATCACCAACAAGAATCTCGTTGCCCTATCTTCACCATAGTTTTTCACCTTTGTTTCATTAAGAAATATTAGAAAATCAAAACACACAAAACTGGCACATAAAATGAATACACATTAAAAGGAGATAATCAATGAATGAGGTAAGCCACATTGGTTAAAACTTAGCATTGATTGTTTGTTTCCTTAAGCATTCCAGTTTTTGTGTTACATTTGGTATTTTAATTTGTATCTTGATTTATTTTGCTTATGGTATTAACTAGAAATCAAAAGAAAGCAATAAGTCAGGATAATTTAATGGAACCTTCATCCACCTTCCCCACCACTTTTGTGGTAGATTCCCTGAATGTGACATAGGAAGATTTGTCTATAGGTCCATCCACAACCTTCCACATGACCATGCCCCAAGAGGAGTCAACTTCTCCTACAATTCACAACCACATCACCCATATAGACATGGCAAGAGTAGAAGCCTTCATGAAGTCTTCTAATTATGCCCTAGAGTCTATCCCAAATTCACCTAGATAGGATTCTACTCTACAACAAGAGCCTGTTTACTCCCAACCCCCATCCACCTTTACCCAAGTGTATACTAACCCTCTTTTTGAGGCATCAGTTGCACCTTCATCCCATACATCCATTCCCAAACCTTCATGTGCTCCTAGCACCTCATATACCTCCACCTACACCAACCCCTTGTATGAGGCACAAGTCAATGTTGCTTCACAAGTTGCCATACCTAGTGTAACTTGTATCCAAGCCACATCTTCCATACCATCTACCTCTATACCCTTAGCCTCTAATAGAGATATTAGTGAAGCATGGGAACACCTAAAAAATTGCTTAGACAGTGTCATAATGCTCAACAACAAGTATAGGTTAACCCTATGCCTTTACATAACTCTACTCAGACTGACCTTGTCAACCAGGGTCCATCATGGGCACCTTCAGTCTTTGGTGGTCTCTATCCTGGTTCCCCCATCAAGTCATACCATCACCCATCCTATTCCCATTGGCCAGCCTAGCCATAACCTTCATCAATCAACATCATTCCATAATTCCTCATATTTTCATCAGAAATCCCCCATTCATCATATTCCATCCAATTTGCCTAACCATCAATACCAATCTCCTCATCATTTGATCACTCCACAACATTGATCCATGCCTCCACAAGCTCATCAGGTAATTCAGGGCTTTCACATTCCTGAGGAAGACCCTCGAATTAAGGCCATGCATAAACAAATAGATCAATTGATGTAATTCACTCCTAGATTTTCAAACCAAAAACCAACCTTATGCCAATTGATCAAACAACCAATCCATCCTTCGATACCCTCCCCACCATATCCGACATATTTTATGATACCCAAGTTTGACAAATTTAAGGGAACTGAGGATCCCAAAGAACATGTGAGCACATTTGTTCATGCATGCTTTAGAATTCAAGACGATAATGCTCTCATGCTTTGAACTTTTCCTCAAACATTAGGAGGGGATGCCATAGAATGGTACAATCAATTGCCAAGCCATAGTATCTATACTTTTGATCAATTGATTGATCAATTATTTGATCGTTTCATCCTAAATGTTAAAAATAATATCTCATTATCTGATGTTTATGCCTTAAGACAATAGGATGATGAATCTATCTATGATTTCAGAAACCGTTGGAGGGTTATCATCACTAAGTTGCCATTCACCCTACCAATGGATGAGCTAATTAAGCTATTCACCAAGATTTGCTTAAAACCTATCTCTTGGATGCTCCAATTATGAAATTATCAATCATTTGAAGAAGCTTTAGCTCAGGCTAGCGTCATTGAGGATATCAAAATCCAAGAAGGCGTACTAAATCCTAAGAAGAAAGAATGGCAAAACAAGGGCCAATACAAAAGCAATTATTTAGGCCAACAAAAATCAACACAGGCTACCCCAACCACCCAATCCAATCAATTCAATCAAGTGGTCATGAGCCAACTGATAATGGCTCAACAACAACCTGTGCAACAAACACCACAAAAAATTTCATATCATGTGGTCCCCTCAACAACACAAGCTCCAATAGTTCAAAACATAGTGCCAACTATGGAAAATCATCCCCGACGACAGTCTATTTGAAAAAATCACCAATATACCCCATTAGATGAGTCGTATGCCTCTCTTTTTAGAAGGTTGTATGAGACAAATAAACTTGCTTTACTCAATATTAGACTGGATGATCCCTCCAAGCATGGGAAACATTATCGAGAACACTTATTTTACCCTTATCATAGGCAAAACAGGCATGATATCAACAATTACAATGTGTTTAAAAACATAGTCCAAGACCTCATTGACTTGGGGGTGATCAAGCTTGATAACCCCCTCACTCAACAAAACCAAAACCTTGGTATATTTCAAACACCACTTCCTCATCACGAGGAGGTGCAACCAAATGTAGAGGGATTTAACACCAAAACTCCCCCTAATCAAGTTAATCACATTCAACAATACCAAGGGTTTGTAGGGGCCATTCATGTGGTCACTAGAGGTCAAAGGAATAACCAACAATGGCAACAACCTCAAGCAAGTGTGTCACAACCTTCTACATCACCACCCATCCAAGTGTCCCCTAATCCATCATCACCCATTCATATACCTAGTCAATCGAACCCATCAAATCCACCCATCAATCATCCACCTCGACCTATCATCTCATTGAGTAGTCGGTTAACCACAAGTCTAAAAATAGCTTTTACCAAATTGTCGATTTATGAGCTAATCCAATAATCTCCCCCACATCAAGAGGCATTAATGGAAATTTTGAAATGCATCGAATTGCAATTGCAATATCCCAATGCCTTTACCAACTTTGTGGGGAGTATCCAAACATGCATGGAGCCTTCCATCACATTTTATGACTTTGAGATTAAGCCAATCTCATCAAAATCAGTAGACCCTCCATTGCATATCATGGCTCTAATTGACAAGAAGTCTTTTAAAAGAGTTCTAATTGATATCGGTTCCTCTATCAACATCATCACCACATCCGCACTTCATCATTTGAACCTTCCTCCATTTCACATCACCAAGTCATCCTTAAACCTCAAAGCATTCAATGATGCTTTGTGTTCTACAGTTGGCACTATTTTTTTACCCATTGAAGTAGGGGTTAAAATATTGCACACAATGTTCTACATCTTGGAAGGATCCATGGTGTACAATGTGCTCCTTGGAAGACCTTGGATGAGGGAAATGAGATGTGTCCCTTCAATACTACATAAATACTTGAAATATGTTCATGAGGGATAGGTACATTGCATACCGGCAAACATCGAGCCATTTAAGTATTGCAATTTCATCTCAAATCCTTATGAGTCCATGCTCTCTTCCACTCATATTTTTCTTTCACCATCATCCAATACATCCACCACTTCACCAATATCTTCATCAAAATATCCCATTCCTAAAGATCTCCCCATCACCAACCATCATCAAACCGCCATACCCCCATCATCATCATCATTGACTACATGCACATGTGGTCACAATTAGTCCACATCATCAACATCATTACCATCCACATCATCATCATCCACTCAACAACCTTCCCAAGCCAATCCATTGCCATCACCTAATGTTTCACAAGTCGAATTAACATATTGTGAAATACCTCCATTTTCACTATTTCCTAAACCATCACTTGACCATGACCCTCTTGTGTCAACCCAAGTCAAGGTCCATCTCACTAATCCTGGTATTGGTGAATACGTGGTCCAAGACATCACCGTTACACCCCTCACCATCCCTAGTGCTAAGGACTTCGGTCACCCACGTGACCAACCTTTAGCAATAGGAGTAGTTTATAATATGGGTTCAACTCCAAATAGCATAAATTTTGTATATGGGGGGATTGAATCTTCATCAAGTCCAACACCCATAGAAGATCCCAAAGAACCACAACTTGTCAATATTCCAAACATGATGGGATTTCCATCTCGATATTTCCACATTGTCAATTGGCAAGGCCATGGATTAGGATTGCATTAATATGGAGTGCATCAACCTATCGATGTTCCATATCAAGAGGTGCACGACAATTCAAGCTTAGGATACCACCCATTACCTACTATTGAGTGGTATTTTCACCCAGTTGTGAAAGTACACTCTCCTTTAGGATTTGGGTTCCAAATCCCCTCTTGCAAAGAAGTTAAACAAACGACTTCTCCAAGGTCTCTGTTGTATTTAGCATTTGCATATGTGTATTAGTAATCTCAAATAAATATATTCAATTTAAATGCTTGGAACACCTTAGTGATTGCAAGTAACTGTAAACAAGGGGTAATGTTGATTTATTTCACCATGAAACTTTAGTGATTGTTCATTTTTTTTTTGGATTTTGATATTTTTTAGATGTTTATTTTAATGCCTTGAAAAGTTATTACTTCTGGAAAAATATAAAATGCAGAAAAATGAAAATGAAATGCAAAAACTGAAACTAAAATGCATTCAGTATGATGCTATCCTATTTCGACAAAACCGAAGATGTGAGGTCTTCGTGCATGCAACCTAACCTATTGGACCTGCAAACAAGCACAATCTAGATAAGCTAAGTGCTGGTTCCTAGGGTACGAAATAAAATTCAGATTTCAAATATTCGCCTAATGTAACCCAAAGAAATGGCATCAACATTATCTATAAATTCGAAATCTGAAAATATGAAAGAATAAACATTAAATCCATAGCATGCAAAGAAAATCTCCTTCTTTCTTGCCTACAAGATGCAAATTTTTAAACACTTCTGCATTAAAAATGTGTCATTTTACAATAGCAAAATTTATGGTTTTCCCAAACCAGTCCATGGAAGAAAAAACGACTCAAACAAGCCCAGAATGGCATTATTGCCTTCAACTCTGCAACTCTGCTTGCCGGGATTTCCAACCCATGTCCATGAAGAAAAAAAAACCAGTCCAATGTGGAAGAGAATATCCAGAGAAACCCAGTGCTAAGGCCTTGCCTTCATTACTGCAATCTTCTCTGAACAATTTCGCCTCCCCTCCTGGCCTCTTTGAATGGTGTATTTAAACTTTCCAAAAGAATTTTTTTCTCCTTCCATGATGGTTCGCTTTCGTTTTTCGATGGTTGTTCGTTTCACCTTCCCTGACTGTTCGTTTCACCTTCCCTACATGCGTGTGCTTCGGTTTCCATTTTGTGGCCCTTTGCTACATTTTCTCCACATAGGCTTGTGTCCATTTCCTTCCCTGTGTAACGACCATCTTAAATGATTTTTAATCATTAAATATTTCTTATGTAACGCTTGGTCTTATTTACTGGATTTTTTCCTTATGTCCGCGTCATTATGCAGGTCTGTTACCTTGGCAAAAATGGGACATGTCGCGATATCGCGACACTTCTTGCTCCTCAGCCTGCCTACCCCTTTTGAACCGCGAAAATACAACATGTCGCGATATCGCGACACTTTTGGCCCCTTCTGTCTTTTGTTGCTTTCAGCCGCAAAAATGCAACATGTCGTGATATCGTGACACTTTTTCTTTCTGCTCTTTTCCTTTGCTTTTGAATCACAAAAATGCAACATGTCGCGATATCGCGACACTTTTCTTTTCTTGTTCTTTCTCATCTTGTTTGGTTGTGAAAATGCAACATGTCACGATATCATGACATTTTTTCTTTCTGCTCTTTTCCTTTGCTTTTGAATCGCGAAAATGCAACATGTCGTGATATCGCAACACTTTTTTCTGTACGGCCGCGAAAACGCAACATGTCGCGATATCGCGACACTTTTCTTTTCTTGTTGTTTCTTGTCTTGTTTGGTCGTGAAAATGCAACATGTCATGATATCGCGATACTTTTCCTTCTCTGTCGTGATGGAGCAACATGTCACGATATCGCAACACTTTTCATTTTTGGCCGCGATGGAGCAGCATGTCGCGATATCGCGACACTTTTCTATTTTTCTCCTTGTGGTGTTTTGCTTTTTTTCTTTGAACTTTAGCCTATGGGCCACTTCGGTCTTCTTGGAACACATGCAAAAAGGTGGGTCCCCAATTTTGGGGTACGTTGTGGATCAACCACAACAAATGGTGACTCTACTGGGAAATGCTCCTGAGCATTTCGGTGAGAACTCAACCTGAAAACACATAGACTCAAATACAAGCATTAGCAAATATCCCAAGAATGAAACTAGACGAGAAATACATGAAACATTAGAATTATTAAGCATCAGCTCGATGTGTGCAATGTGCTTCATTCCTTATCGTTTGAAATTGATCACATTCCATTGTCAGTTTCACTTATGATTCGTATGCAAGGCTATGAATGATTTGTGTAGGATTTGATGTATGATGAAGATGCTAGAGATATAGCAACCTGCATTGCAAAGGCTCAGACCTTCTAGTATCATGAACACACATATTAAAATTTTTGAACCCTCTTAGGACTAGATATATGTATACTGAATCAATTTACTAGATCCCAAAGTTGGTTATGTGTCACTACCATCTTGAACCCATGTGCAGGTGTAAGTGAAATCATAGCTTTGGGGAATCGGATTCCCAACCTAAGCGGGATGGGAATTTAACCCTATCCTTACTACTCTGATCTGGAGTTCATTATCTCATCTTGAACAAAATGATTTAACTTGTTATGGATGAAACTGTCAAGCTAGCCTGTCTGTTTGAGCGATCGATGGTCTTGCTTTTAGACAAGACATGTTGCCACGCATGAGCATACTCCACTGCCAGCCAAGCGTCTATAGCCCCGATGGAGATTAACCCCATAATCTATGATTTGAATTTACTGTGATTTCTTGGACCTTGGTGATGACTACCCATCCTTGCAAGGGACATGTAGTACGATCCTTCCAGTCCAGTATTAATAAAGAAATGAAAAAATATTTTCTTTTGAGTTTTAAGTTCTTGAGTGGGCAAAATAGAAGCTTTGGGGAATCGAATTCTCAACCTAAGCGAGATGAGAATTATACCCTATCCTTACTACTCCATGAAGGTCAAATCAAAGCTTTGGGGAATCGGATTCTCAACCTAAGCGAGATGAGAATTAGACCCTATCCTTACTACTCCATGAAGGTCAAATCAGAGCTTTGGGAAGTTGGATCCTCAACCTAAGTTCAATGAGGATTTAACCCTATCCTTACTATTCTGATTTTAGGCTTTAAGCACTATGGGAGTGGTGAAAACCACTGTTTTAAGGATTATGTTGCATAATAGGACAGACACGAAATACTCCTTTCACCTCACCTTTTCTTCCAAGTATGGTTTTGACCATTTTGCTCAAGATTCTCTTTAATATGCATAGAACGTGCTTGGCTCAAGATAGTTCGGGCATCAGTTCCCAACCTTAGGATCCTTTTAATATATGTTATGTAATAATCCTAAGAGGATTCGACACCTTCTCAATGATTGTACATGAAATGAAGATACAACTGAGATGGAATGTATATGCAATGCGGAATGTACATGAGATATGAATGCAGTGCTCCTTTTGAAATGTGGATGGAGTATACCACCTTCTTTGCATTAATTTATAAAACTGACAACTTCATGCATCACAAGTTCCAAAAGATACTCTTTAATGCATTTGCGAAATTTGTGGAGCTTTTTGCAATACAATTCCGATGTTTCATATTCTCCTAGTCTTAGTCGACATTCATAAGGATCTAACTTAACAAACCAAAAATGTCCAAAGGACCAACACACCAAACTTAAAACCAAAATGAGATCTAATCTAAAACTAAAACATGAAAACCAAAAGTATATACAAATGTACAAAAACAAAACAAATTTGGATTATCCTTTCCCCGGATCCCAAACCTGATTAGAATTCTTTAAAATATATATGACGTGATACGCATATCCAGCTTTGCAGGAATCCAACAAAAACAAGATCAACCCAAAAAAAGAAACAAATATCCACTTGCCCCTCTCACCATACCAATTTGATTTAGTTTCATTAATAATCCTATGGTGGAGTTTCAAATTTTCAAATTGATTAGACAATGATTGATATTCAATTCCTTTATGTCTATTCTTTAAGATGTTCATTCCGCACTTTGATTCACGGTGTAGAAATAAGATTTCGTTTTCCTTCAATAAAGCCATAACATTAATGATATTTGAATCAAACCATTCATTAGGAAAACCTCCATTCGAATTATGCATGGTGAAACCAAAAATATGAGATTTTACCTTTGGCATGCTTTCATTTGACCTTACCTAAAGAGGATTTGAAAATTCTTTTTCCCTCATGACCTTCATCATCACGTAGCACTTGTTCTTTCTCAATGACCTGTTTATCAAAGGCACCAAACTTAGGTACCCAATTGAAAATATGTCCATCCCTTTCAAACCATAAGTCTTGTCTATCTAACGCCTTTTCGTGATCAGTCATTTGGGTTGTCTTGGGTAACGTGAGATTTTCAATTGGATCATCAGTGATATCAAACCCAAATGGTTCAGGTTTTGTAATTTTCTCTTTCTAAAATCATGATCGTCATAGCGCAAGTACGTGGATCAAGATTTTCAATTTATTATCCTTCAAATGGATCTAAAGCAAGTGACTCTCTTTCTTGGTTCATGGTGGTAGAATCCTTATCATATTCCAAAATTTGATGAGATTCAAATTCCTCTTCCAAAACTTCCTCAAATTGTACAGGATTCATAGTATCCTCATGCGAGGAAGCAATTGAGTTATCCTGCATATTATTTGATGCAATAAGTATGTTAGAAGATTCAAATTGATAATACTCTTCCCATTTCTTCCACGAATCATAGTAATCATCTTCCAAGTTCAGGTTGTGACGCTCAAGCACTTCTTCTTCATCTTCTGATTCATCAACAAGTTTCTCATCCAATTCATCTTCTGATTCATCAACATATTTCTGATCCAATTCATCTTTTGATTCATCAACATATTTCTCATCCAATTCGCCTTCACCTTCCATAGATGGTCTAGTTATTTCCAAAAGTGGGTTATTTCTTGAATTCAAATTGGTAAAGCTATCATAATCCAAATTTGTAACCCATGATTCAATTTTATCACAATTTGGAAGGTGTGGATCCTCTTGGTCATCACTCTCTTGATGATATAAAGTTTCCACCGCTAGAATGTTATCTTCTCCTTGTTGATGCTGGGGTGGACCCTTATTTGGCACAAGTTCCAAACCATCCACTTGAGCTTGGAGACAATGAGTATACATAGCAATTTCGGGACAATTCCTTTCATTATGCTCCTTTGTATCATGCAATCTACACCTGTTTTCCCATGCAAAATCAGAAATATTAAGAATGGAACTAGAGTGACTTGGTCCTACAGAAGTATCAATCTGATTAGCAATAGCGGAAGGTACACCCCCATTGTTTGGCTTCGTATTCCACTGTCTCCCTCTATTGTTGAAATTTTGATTTGGGTGAGGGGCATGGGATTCATACTTCTATTTTTGAACCAAATCATTACTCAATTTTTGAACCATATTTTTGAGTTCTTCAACCTCTGAATAAATCTCTTTTGGTTGAGCTATATTATTGCTAGTTCCAATAGGATTTGCGTAATTGGTGAGATTTTGACTTAACATTTGAGTTGGATTTTGAGCCACTGGATTTGCATAGGGATTCACACTTTGAATCGAAATTGGATCGGGGAAAGGAACCATAGCTCGAGAATTAACCGGACTAGCTCCTTGCATAGTTCGTTGACTATTTTGCAGAAATGGAGGAATGGGAGGAATGGATGTGATTGGCTGAATTGGAATGGGTGCGTAAGCGGGTGTTGATGAATATGGTTGTTGATAAGGCAAAGCATTTATGCCTGACATTTGCGGTGCCATGATCTGATTCATCATAGGAGTTTGACCATAAGGACCATATTGTCCTACCATGGACATCTGGGAAAACCCATAATTTTGTGGTGTCATTTGTTGTTCAATGGTCATAGCTTCATTGTAGGCTAGAGCAAAGCGTAGTAACTTGAGGATTTCGCCTTGCAAACATTGTCATCATAGGATCCAATGCCCCAAAATATATTTGCAAAGCTACTACGGTATAAATGGAAAAATTTCGGATTGCTCTATTATAGCACTTCTGAAATTTTTGATTAAAATTTCAGATTGGCTCACCCTAGCCTCTTTTGCATGTAATGAACTGATTATAGATGATTGTGGGATCTAATGGTGACCTGAATTGGTTGACAAAAGCATTCTCCATTTGCGTCCATGACGTAATGGAACCAGTAGGTAAGCAAATATACCATTCGTAGGCCACTGGGTCTAGGCTCATGGGGAAGAGTCTACAAGCCACATCTTCATGTTGAACTTGCAATATTATCAAAACATCCCTATAGGCCTGAATATGTTCTTCTGCGGTCATTGGGCCATCCGATTTGTATTTGGGAAAAAATTTGTCTATATTCTTAGGAATCTCGTGAATATCCCCTGCAATATTCAAAGGAATGTTATGGGCTCCATACCAAGGAGCTGGTGGAGGTTGGGCCATTTGATTTAAAATCGATGATGATAATCCTACAAGGGCCGTGGAAAATACCTCGAAGAAGACCTGCGACACATAGAAAAATCTGCAATTAATGGAATTCAAAGAATAACTTCAAAACCAATTTGTTAGTCATGCATGAAAGAAACCTTGAAATGACTAGCAAATATCAAACATGTAACGTATGAATAATCATGTTAGCATCAACCAAGAGATGTATCCATTAAAATCAAATGAAAGTAATTGCGTGGAGACAACCTCGCTAGTCAAGAATTTTTTTTTTTTTTTTAAATCAAATCAAGACAGATTATTCCTGTATGAACAATCAAAAAATGTTAGAACAATGCATAGCAATTCATGTCCTCCCTTTAACACTACAAGTTTGTATTGTTAAAAGAGGGCTAAAGATAATAATCAATAGGGCATGAACTATTCAAAATTTAAATCCCTATAGCATTTAAATCACACTGAAATAAACCAGTTCGAGCCATCCTTCTAGCGCCAATCTGTTGAGTGGTATTTTCACAAAGTACACTCTCCTTTAGGATTTGGGTTCCAAATCCCCTCTTGCAAAGAAGTTAATCAAATGACTTCTCCAAGGTCTCCGTTGTATTTAGCATTTGCATATGTGTATTAGTAATCTCAAATAGAGATATTCAATTTAAATGCTTGGAACACCTTAGTGATTGCAAGTAACTGTAAACAAGGGGCAATGTTGATTTATTTCACCATGAAACTTTAGTTATTGTTCATTGTTTTTTTGGATTTTGATTTTTTTAGATGTTTATTTTAATGCTTTGAAAAGTTATTACTTCTTGAAAAATATAAAATGCAGAAAAATGAAAATGAAATGCAAAAACTGAAACTAAAATGCATTTAGTATGATGCTATCCTATTTCGACAAAACCGAAGATGTGAGGTCTCCGTGCATGCAACCTAACCTATTGGACCTGCAAACAAGCACAATCCAGATAAGCTAAGTGATGGTTCCTAGGGTACGAAATAAAATTTAGATTTCAAATATTCGCCTAATGTAACCCAAAGAAATGGCATCAACATTATCTATAAATTCGAAATCTAAAAAGATGAAAGAATAAACATTAAATCCATAGCATGCAAAAAAAATCTCCTTCTTTCTTGCCTACAAGATGCAAATTTCTGAACACTTCTGCATTAAAAATGTGTCATTTTACAATAGCAAAATTTTTGGTTTTCCCAAACCAGTCCATGGAAGAAAAAATGACTCAAACAGGCCCAAAATGGCATTATCGCCTTCAGATCTGCAACTCTACTTGTCGGGATTTCCAACCCATGTCCATGAAGAAAAAAAACCAGTCTAATGTGGAAGAGAATATCCAGAGAAACCCAGTGCTAAGGCCTTGCCTTCATTACTACAATCTTCTCTGAATAGTTCTGCCTCCCCTCCTGGCCTCTTTGAATGGCGTATTTAAACTTTTCGAAAGAATTGTTTTCTCCTTCCATGACGGTTCGCTTTCATTTTTCGATGGTTGTTCATTTCACCTTCCCTGACTGTTCGTTTCACCTTCCCTACATGTGTGTGCTTCGGTTTCCATTTTGTGGCCCTTTGCTACGTTTTCTCCACATAGGCTTGTGTCCATTTCCTTCCCTGTGTAACGACCATCTTAAATGATTTCCAATCATTAAATATTTCTTATGTAATGCTTGGTCTTATTTACTAGATTTTTTCCTTATGTTCGCGTCATTATGCAGGTCTGTTACCTTGGCAAAAATGGGACATGTCGCGATATCACGACACTTCTTGCTCCTCAGCCTGCCTACCCCTTTTGAACCGCAAAAATACATGTCGCGATATCGCGACACTTTTGGCCCCTTCTGTCTTTTGTTGCTTTCAGCCACGAAAATGCAACATGTTGTGATATCGCGACACTTTTTATTTCTGCTCTTTTCCTTTGCTTTTGAATCACGAAAATGCAACATGTCGTGATATCGTGACACTTTTTCTGTATGGCCGCGAAAACGCAACATGTCGCGAAATCGCGACACTTTTCTTTTCTTGTTCTTTCTTGTCTTGTTTGGTTGTGAAAATGCAACATGTCGCGATATCGTGACACTTTTTCTTTCTGCTCTTTTCCTTTGCTTTTGAATCGCGAAAATGCAACATGTCGCGATATCGCGACACTTTTTCCTGTACGGCCGCGAAAATGCAACATGTGATATCGCGACACTTTATTTTCTTGTTCTTTCTTGTCTTGTTTGGTCGCGAAAATGCAACATGTCACGATATCGCGACACTTTTCCTTCTCTACCGCGATGGAGCAACATGTCGCGATATCGCGACACTTTTCATTTTTGGCCGCAATGGAGCAACATGTCGCGATATCGCGACACTTTTCTATTTTTCTCCTTGTGGTGTTTTTCTTTTTTTCTTTGAACTTTAGCCTATGGGCCACTTCGGTCTTCTTGGAACACATGCAAAAAGGTGGGTCCCCAATTTTGGGGTACGTTGTGGATCAGCCACAACACCTACCACATCTTCTTTTGAACAAGCCTTCCAAAGGCTTATGCTTAATTTAGAAGAAGAAGCCATCCATATCGATTTTGATGATGATATATATGAAGAATTTGAGCTTATGTCGATTATTTCAAACGAATCTGAAGAAGAATCGAAGCCCATCATTCCCCATTCCGAACAAGATGAGTTTTACCTCAACATGTTGATCAGATTGGTATATAGAGAGAAGGAAAATAAGAAGAAAAATAATCTCTTGTTCTGCTTCTCTTAATCAACTCTCAAAACTTTTAAACTCTAATTAATTAATCCTCCTCTTTTATCAACCTTTACCATATGGACCAAAGAAGGTATAACCTTTATAGTGGATCTCACCCACTAGAAAACCCTAATATTCTCCCTTTGGGTAATATTCTTAAAGAGCAACACCCTTTAGAAAAACTTAATTTCAAAAAGGAAGATGAGGTTGCCATAACCCTAGGCTCCTTCGATCCTCAAGAATATGCCCAAGGTAGGATAATATTTAACAACATACGCCATATAACAACCTTTATAGATTGATATTGAAATACTATAAAAAAGTCCTTAGGGGTGATAACACTAATACAAATATCTTCATGGGAGAAGATTCACTCTTGGATCCCCATCAACCGCCTATTTTTAGTCCCATGCCCTTTAATAAATCCAATAACAATAATGAGTAATTAAATAATCCACTAATATGAATATTAACCAATCAAATATAAATGTTGATAAAATGTATATAAACCTTAATACAACTACATCTAGCATGCATCACAAACTTTATAGGTTTCACTCTTCCTCTTATTGTCTCTTCCATAGTTGGTAGGGCTCAATATATCCCATCATGTTTGGGATATTGTATGTTGATATCTCTTGTAGGTCTTTTGTAAGTCAACATAATTTGACCTATAACACAACCAATGGCCACAAGTATATCTACATGTAACCCTTTCCCTAACATTCCTTCTCAAAATTGCATTCCTATTATATTAAACTTTGCTTCCACCAACACTTTTGTTTCAAGTGGCTTGGGTATGATCCATGTGACACCACCTTTGATGTCATTTTCTCGATTCCCAATCCCTACCCACATATTAATTTATAACCTCATTTTATTTTACCCTAAGCATCATTAAATATAGTTCCCTTTGAAAATCAAAATATAACCTCCAAATCAGAGCAACTACAACAACAAATGGACTCCCTTCAAGGATCCTTGTTTGGCCATAAGTATAAAGGGAAGGAAGACCTAATCAATCACTTTAGACTATTCTAAACTACTTGTATCAACATTGTCTATGACAAGATGTTGCTCCTTAATATTTTTTCTAAAAGCCTTATTGATCCAACCCTAGAATGGTATTCTCAAATACCATGTCATTCTCTTAAAAATTTTAAGGACCTTGTTGAAAAAAAAAATCAACAAATTTTAGTATCCATTGAAGATAAGAGCACCACTAGTATCTTTACAAACCTAAGCAATCCAAATATGAAACCTTTGCCAATTACTTAGAATTATGGTGAGCTTTAGCAAGGAGACTCCAATATGTTAACCCCATAAAAAGACTTTCTATACATCTTCATAGGCAATCTGCATGAAAAATTAGCCATCTAATTAGAAAAGCTAATGTATCTTCTTTTCAATATGTAGTTGACATAGACAAATGGGTAGAAACAACTCTTCGCAAAAGGTGTCAAAAAAATATCAAAAAGGATGATAAGTCTATTTCTAATAAGAAAGAACAACCTAAGAACAAACACATTGTGGGTGATAGAGTCATGGACTCTCATCAAACCAACAATGTGAATATAGTGATAACCATTTAGAATTTCATCTTAGTAAAGCAAGAAAAAAACAAGTGCAAATTTGCTAAATTATATAGAGCTTCCACCTATCAAGTCTATACATCTCGAAAGGGAGAAAGCCTCTTCCTTTCGCCCTAATGAGTATTGTGCCTTCCACCCTGTACATTACTATTCAACCAATAGATATAAAACCATTAAAAAACTTATTGAAGATCTCATAGAGGGACGTCAATTCATATTCAATAGCTTTGATTATGTCTTCCTTAAACCAAGATCATAAGATTTTCTATGATCTGCTACTAGACCATAGCCAAAGAGCAACAAACTATGTTCTCCCACCTATAAATCAAGTCATGGTGGGAGTAATTCATCCTTTTCATCAATATTTTTAGAGAAAGTGATATTAAAATTCTTTGTATCCTAATTCATCTTCATTAGCCCCTTTGCAAATCCATGACACATTGAGGTCCTTAACCTTAAAAGTTCAACTCAATCAATCTGATAGGATAGGGACACTATAGGATAGAGCATATCCCTAGTTTTATTTTCTTGCTTAAGGAAGACAGAATCAAAGCTATTGTATCCTAATTCATCTTCATTAGCCCCTTTGCAAATCCATGACACGTTGAGGTCCTTAACCTTAAAAGTTCAACTCAATCAATCTGATAGGATAGGGACACTATAGGATAGAGCATATCCCTAGTTTTATTTTCTTGCTTCACTATCATCTAATATGATTACAAATCCATTTTTTTACTTTTTAGGGTCCCATGGCAATACCATTTCTATAGATAGATTGAGTTGGGGCAAACCAGCTAAAGAACTATTGCTTCCCCTAGGTCTTGGCTCATTTCAATTTGCATATAAACATGGATCTCCTAACCTTAGATTCCCCTAAAAAAACGTATCTTAATGGATATTACATTTGAATATGCATAGGATATCACATTGGCTTCCTATTCATTCAATTGATTATATGTATTTAATTGCTTGCTAACTACCTAATATCACACTTGATTGCATTTGTATGTCTAACTTTGATTGGATTACCTAATGCATATTGATTCAAGATTCAATGATTCAAATGATGATATTATTTAGTATAGTTAATTTATGATTGCACTTGCACTAGGTGACTGGTGCAAATGGATCTCTCAGTCCCCCATCTCTATGAATCAAATCAAAGTTTCCATAATCAATCTATTTTCATAAATTTTAAATTAGTCTAACTCTATCAATCTGAATTACATCTCTTCCTATCAATTTAAATTGACCTATATTTATCAATTCAAATTTCCACTCTCAATCTAAATCATCCTTAATATCTATTTCTCAAAATCATGTCTCCCTCATCTTCTACACTATAATTTCCATGTCATGCGATGATCATTGCAAAGTTCATATTTTATATGGCAAATCCTATCATTTCATAAAGGGCTATATGATTACCATCATAATATCCCATGGTGATAAAAAATTTATCATAATCTCTTTTCTTATGTCCTATCTCAAACCATAATATTTTCTATCATGATGACCTCTGGTAATAATAGCTCTATTTACCTTATTGCTTTCCTTATCAATATAATCCTCTTGTGTGGGGGTAATCTCTAAGTAATGTGAGATGTTCTCCTAACTAGGGGTATCAAAAACAATTATCACATCTATGGTCCTTAAATAGATGAATCAACTCCAATCAGTAAGTCCTTAATTTAGTTATGTGCCTTTAAATAGGTCGATGAATTACATGCTCCATTTCAAAATACCCTATATATAGTTGTACATATCTTGTATCATAACAAAGCTAACAAAAATCCTCCTAAGCAATGAAACAATCCTTAATTACCTCTCTTAAGGGTGAGTACTTACCATCACTTGAAATTGTATATATGCTATCATAAAACAATGCTTAAGCACTAGTCTAATAGTCGGGATCAAGGGCCATCACTTAAAGGTGAATCAATACCAAATCTTGTATATATCTTATACATATCTTAAACAGTTTTAGGGTGAATCATTATCAAATTTTGTATATATCACCTACTCACCTACTACCCCTAGATGTAGGGGCAAACAACCCAAAAGGCATATTCTCCTCTTAACTAAAGGCATCAAATCTAAAGGCCATTAAACTATCCAAATGATCAAATTGTGTGCCTTTAAATAGGTGAAAGCAAATCATGGGTATTTACATAGGCCAAATCAATATGTGATTTTAAATAATACAATAAAATTGTTTTCTTTCAAATAATGCAATCAAATTGTGTATTTTTAAATAAGCTAATCAAATCTTGTGCTTTTAAACAAGCCTATCTAACATGTGCCTTTAAATAGGCCGATCAAAGTTTGTGTCCTAAAATGGACCAATCAAAATTAGGTTCCTTTAAATAGGTCAATCCAATTTTGTTTCTTTCAATGGACCAATCAAAAAAATGTGCCCCTAAATAGGTCAATAAAATTATATCCTTAAATGGCCATTCAATTTTGTACCTTTAAATAAGCCAACCAAATGATGTGCCTTAAAATAGGCTAGTATATGCCTTTAAATAGGTAGATCAAATCATGTGTTTTCAATAATCCAATTAAGTATGTGATTTTCAATAAGCCAACCAATTATGTGCTTTTAAATAAGCCAATCAAGTATGTGCTTTTAAAGCCAGTCTAATACGTGCTTTTAAATAAGCCAATCAATCACGTGATTTTAAATGTGCTTTTTAATAAACCAACCAAGTATGTGCCTTTAAACAAACTTATTGTCTTTAAATAGGCCAATAAAATTATATGTTTACAATTGACAAACCATCAATTAGTTTTGTGTTCTTAAATTGGTCAAATAAAATTATATGCCTTTAAATAGGTTGATCAAATTACATATCCTTAAATGGATCAATTTGTATATAAATGCATCATAAGTAGAATCAAAATGTGTCCTAAAATGTACCAATATACATAATTAGTTAAAATGTGTTTTTAAATGGACCGATCTATATGGACATACCACCAAAATGTGTCTTTACATAGACCACTCAAACATATTTGTAGAAAGACCAATCAATTGCATTCTTTAAATAGAACAACCTATCATGGGTATTTAGAAAGACCAATTATTTATGTATATCTCAATAAAATAATCCCTTTTATACCCCTTATTTAAAGGATGATCAAGCAAAATAGTCCAACGATAACACAATCAAAAAGTGTCCTTTGGGCTCTTCCTTTAGTCTTGCATGGTAGAGTTTGGCATATTTTTCCCTCTCCATTAAACACTCATCCCCTCTTTTTCATCTCTTCTTAGTCCCCTCTTTTTCATCTCTTCTTAGTTACCCCACCTTTTTATCTTAAACAATTGTTCCTCTCCCTTACCAATCAAATCTTTAACCAATACACACAATCAAACATCATTCTTAATTAGTGCACGTATTCATCTTTCAACCCACCTTAATCAATGCTGGTTTTTTAAGCCTTACTACCACAAAATATCACGTCCCAATATAAAATAACCACAATATTAAAGGTCAAAATAATAATAATAATAAGAGTAGAATAATATATGAGCAAATTAATATGTATATCAAGGCCTATATAATAAAGCAAATAACATTCATTTATATACTGAAATATGAATGTAAATGGCCTATGTGATTCATGAACTATGCATGAATAAAACTTACAATATTAATTGCTCAAAAATTTGTATACAATCTTTATTCCAAACTAGATCTCTTAAATATATTACATTTTTTTTTCTCCTTCTTGGATTGCATTCTTATGGAGCATTGTCTCCATAATATAGCCATAGTAATGTGACTCTTCAAGTACTTATCTATTGCTCTCCATATGACAAGTCTCATGACTCTTGGATTATCATCTTGTAGCTTGCTTACTAGATGGACACTTAACTCTAAGACAATTGCACACATCTACATGACTCTTGCACTTCTATACGCACTCCCAATTATAGTACACTTAAGCACATCCTCACATTATATATTTGCACTCTTATATACATGACACTTGTGCACATTATCTCAATCTACTTTTGCACTCTAACTTACATACACTTGTGTATTTCCTACACATTATACTCTTACATGACACTTGTGCATTTCTTGCACATTAACACTTACATAAAAGGGTAAATATAAATCACACTTTTAAGCTATAGAATCAACCCTAATCTATTACATATTTACAATTGTACCATGAAGGTACCATGGGGGTACATTAGCATGTACCAAATAATGTAATATTCCTCAAAAATCACCTTATCCCCATTACCCCCATGTGAATTGATTTTCCTTTATTCAAATTGGTTTTCCCTATGAAAATTGAAGGGGCACACCTAGGCAGGGTAGCATTTAATGCTACCCAAAGTACAATCCTTAACAACACTTTAAGTGAACAATCTTTGCATCTCTCATCAACCTCAAGCACCAATAGAATAATGGGGTATCTACATCAATTATTTACGTTTTTATTCATTAGGAGTTATTACATCATAGACCATGTGAGAAGTCAAGTGATATAACCACCCCTCACAAGGTACATGCATGTAGTATAGGACAAGGTAGTTGCAAGTTTGTTTGAGTTTTTTTAAAGGTTTGTTATGTCTAAATTAGGCATCCCATGTACTTAAATACCCTTCACTACCATTATACGATTACTCTCAAAGCATTAAAATCTAACATGTGGTATCAGAGTAGGTAGAAGGAATAAAGAAATCTCCTTTTGATCCTCCTCTAGCTTCAACACAAATAAAGACAAAGGTGCACTCTATTTGAAAACAATTCAAGTTTGAGATAATAAATTTCAAGGGTAAAGTTACCTTTTATAAGATTATGACTATTAAGAAAAATTCCATGGCACATTAAAAAAATTTCAAGGTGGAAAACCCCTGCCAAAGGCAAAAGGAAAAAATCCTTCAAGTTTAAAAAGGATTACAATTCTTTCTAAATACTAGTAAGGTCATAAAGCGTGCAAGAAATAACCAAGCAAATTCAAAAAAGAAAGAAAATAAGTCATTGCCATTATAAGACAAGAAAAGGAATCCAAAGCAGTTCCTCATAATTTCATAAAGCATTGCAAAATAATAGCTCCCCTTCAAAGGATTGAAGCACAACCCAAGAGGGAAAATTACTAAGTTCAAAAGGAATATAAAGAGATTTGATTCATATAAGTTTAAAGGCCCAATAATCTATGAATCATAAAGGAGCAATAAAAGCTCTAAAAAAAAGGTATAAAAGTTTAGAATGTTTATAGAAGAGAAGTAACCAGAAAACAAGCCATTAAAGCTTTTTGAAATTGCATTCACCAAAAAGGTGATAATTATTATCTTTATTCTAAAAATAATTATAGATAGCTCAATTATTATATTTGTTTCAAAGAAATTAAAGGTAGTTGTCATAACTACAAGAAAGGAAAACTCAAAATAACCAGGCCCAAAAGCATATCTCAGAGAGATGAAATAAAGTATAAAAAATCATACAATGCATGTTTAAAAAAGATAAAGACAAAGTGACCAAAATAAAGAGAATCAATATTTACATGAAAGAAGAATTATTGACTAAAGTGCCCTAAGTTTAGAAAAACCAAACTTGGCCTACACAAAATGACAAGAATAAAAACAACTACCTGAAGAAGAAACTAAAGCTATTAATATTGTGAACATCCCACGAAGAGCAAGTGTATGGTAGGAACCTTATGTTTCAATGAAACAACTGAACAACGCTCACTATATAAAGAACAATAAAGAAATAAAACCATTAAGAAAGGATATTTGAAGAAGCCATTTTGAATACCCTATGACATTGCTCAAGGAAGCCAGTGAAGAACCTATAATATTGCTAAAGAAAGATGTTTAGATGAATTACCTATGACATGCTCAAAAGAACATTAGATGTGGAAAACCAAGAAAGGAAAATTTACAAAACCATTAAGTCATAGCTGAAGCAAATTTTCAAGAAAGAAGAGGACAACTTCTTCACATGACAAAGATGTTAGAGTAATATTTCATTCTTTGGGATATTTACCCTTTTCCTACAATAGGTAGAATTTATTTACCACATGGTAAAAAGTAGTTTGTTACTTTTACCACTCGCATTTACTTTTACCTTAGGATATTTACATTGTTAGTAAATATCGGCACATTGTCGTCATATTAGTTAGTTAGCTTTTTAGTAGCATTTTGTTAGGCTATAGAATTGTCCTATATATATTTTTCATTAATCAATATCAAAGCTAATGTTTGCCTAATCTCCTATATGGTATCAAAGCTACGGCTTACTGAGCAGACTTGCTGAGCAAGACTTACGGAGCGTGAAATTTACCTAGACAAGACGAGCAGTGACCCATTCCAGCTGGACCAGGGCCCAAATCCCAACACACGGGACCCTTGGATAGGCACAATTCTCAAGGAAGCCCATAGCTGCTCTGGCAAGATTCTCGATGCACTAGAAGCGAGCACGGTTCTCAAGGTGTTTCTTGCCCTGAGGTGGTTGCACAAAATTCAAGGTGAATCTACGATCTATTGACAGTGGTTGCTGGCTGACCGCATTGTGGGCACAAAATTTCTGGAAAACAGCACTGTCAGTGGCAACGATCTGGTTGTAGATCTGACATGATCTGGAACCTATCAGACTGCAGACCTGTCAAACTGACAGTGTAGGGCGGCTGCTCCCCCTCTGGTGGGCACACACTGAATAGTCAGAGATCCACTTTTCGACGACCCCCAGATTGGACAGTGACCTGCCCGCAGAATTCACCGAATCGATGATAAACCACCAACACCGACGATCGACCTAGTGATTGAGATCCGATAAGGCAGGTGGCCCTCCAATCACCGAAGACCGATGACCATGTAGGCGGCTCAACAAACCGACCCGGCAACCAAGATCCAAGAGGGCAGGCGGCCCTTCGATCATCGATGATCAACGACCCACCTGACAAATCAAAGCGCAGAAACCTAGACCCTAACCTAATGACGACATGACATGTGGTGAACAATCACTGGACGCATCTCTGACCAGGCTAGACACGTGGCAGACAGCCACTAGATGCAACACATACCTAGACTAGCAATTGGGCTTACGTGGTGTGGATCTGACTAGACCAGGCATGAAATTTGAGGGGTGACATGAGCTGATGTGGCGCGTGGATCGAAGGTAGGCAGGTTGACATGTCATTCATGGCACTAACATGGCATTGTTTGGTTCATAGAAGCAGGTGCTGAGGTGGCAGGAGTCTATTGGAAGGTTATAGCGGCAAAAGATGGGCGTCGATTGCCCGAAGGCAATCGAATAACGTTGGGCGCATTTTCATTTTTAAACGCCTAAAAGTCATCCGTCTTGCGGATGTGGGATAAAAATCCCAAAAAAAAATTGTCTTCCGGCGTGACGCCGGAAGGGAAATAAATATTTTCGCCTTCCTTTGGCTACCATCAGGGCAAGGTAGCCTGACTGGCACCGCGGCCAGTCTTTGGGCTACCACCCGCGGTATCAAGAATCGAGTCCCGGTGGGGACAGTAAGCATTCTTTTGCATAATGTTTGATTTTGAATTATTTTTCAATGCCAAGGTAAAATTATTTTTATTTTATTTTGCAATTATTTTTAATTAATTTTTTTTGTTTTAAATATATTTTTTAAATAATTTAAATATTGTTTTTTAAAATCAATTTCTTTTAACACTTTAAATTGATTTATTTAAAACATCTATTTTATTTTTATTATTTATTAAAAAAATTTATATGATTAACTTTCTTTAAATTTTGCAAATTAAAATTAAAGAAATAGGAGCTCTATTTTTTTTGCAACACCAAATTGGGAGCTTTTGTTTTCTCCAAGTGGGGATATAAGACATAGAAGAGCACCTATTTTTCTTGCAAATTAGAAAGCCCTAAATTCTTCTCAAACTTGTTAATTTTGCAAACATGAAAGGGGGACAAAATCAAACACATTTGATTCTTTATTGCAAAATTGGAAAACAAGGAGACTCAAAATTTTGTAAAATTCAAAGGCAAAGTGTGCATTTGTTTTCTCCAAGGGGGGATATAAGACATAAAATTGCACATTCTATTTTTTTGCAAAATTGAGAAGAAATTGAAGCCTTGGGTCCATAAAAACCAAGTCGTGTGTCGACTAGTTCTAGAAGCCTTTCAAACGCGGGTCGTGTGTCGACTTGTCTTGAAAGGAGTGCTAGTTTTGTTAATTTTGCAAATCAAGGGGGGAAGACAAGAAATTGTACTTCTTTGCAAAATTGTAACACAAAAGTGAGGAGCACTTTAAAACAAAATCAAACTTGTTAAATTTGCAAAACAAAAAGAAAAGGCAATTGTTTCATGCCACATTCTTTGCAAATTTGGAAAACAAGAGGAGACAAAATATATCAATTTTTTGCACAACACAAATCCAAATTTTGTTGCAAAAATTAAAAGGTGCATTTTCGATTTTACTCGACACCTTCATTGGCAAATTAGGTGCATTTTTGGTTGCATCCGACACCTATGTGATAAGAATTTTGTGGGCATTCTTGTTTGATTATTGCATTATTTTTTGCAATTATAAGTCATAAAATCAAGAACACTCAAACCCCAAAATTTCACAATAATTTGTGTCAACCATTGCACAGGTTTAAAGCCAATTTCACTTGATATTCTCTCCTAAAACAAAAACCCCTAATTCACTCTTATTTGTTTGGCTTAATTTCCTCAAACTGATTATCCCTCTTCAAGAGGATTTTCAGGCAGGTGCCATTAAATATCTTTTTGAGTGAATTATCTTTCACCTCTTATTTGTTTGGCTTAATTTCCTCAAACTGATTATTTCTCTTCAAGAGGATTTTCAGGCAGGTGCCATTAAATACCACTTAAGAGTGAAAGAAAGATCCATCTTAGTGCAAATTCTAGGACCTTCATCATGGCAACTATCAACAAATACTTAAATGATACACAATTGCTTAAAGGTCCTAACTATTCAGCATGGAAAACTAAGATGAAAGCCATCCTGACTGTAGAGGAAATGTGGGATTTAGTTGATGGCACTGAATCAAGACCTGCATCAGCAGGAGTAGATCAAAAAGCATGGGATAAAAAGAACAATCGTCTTCTCATGTTGATACTCCTAGCTACTACTGATGAGATCCAGCCTCACATAAGTGAAGCTAAAACTGGTAAAGATGCATGGGATGCACTTTGTACCATTTTTGAAGGCAAGAATCAATCAACTGTTCTAAACCTTCAAACACAACTTCATACACTCCATATGAAGTCAGGTGAATCAGTAGAACTCTTCCTCTGTAGAGTGTCAGAACTAAAGTCTAAGCTCAATGCTTTAGGAGCTAAAGTAGAAGACACCATTTTGACTTCAGTAATATTGAGGGCTCTTCTCGAATCCTATAAAATGTTGATTACATCCCTTAATGTATCTCAAAGATCAGTCACCTTTGTGGAGTTAGTCAATTTGCTTCAAACAGAGGAAGCAAATCAACTCCAAAGTGATGAAGTGTCAAACAATGCACTTTACTCAAACAATCAGGGTGATAAGAAGAAAGGAAACTTTCAAAAGGGAGGATCATCTTCAAAAGGTAAGGGAAAGAAAACTCAAAAGAGGTTTTGCTCGTATTGTAAAAAGGATAACCATGACACCAATCGGTGTTGGTTTAAAAACAAGCAAAACAAGAAAGGCAAAGGCACATCACAGAAGCAACACAAAGGCAATATTGCTAGTGAAGTGTCTAATTCCGATTCTGATTCTGGTTCAGAAAAAGCACATAGAGTGCTCTTGGCTAAGACAATATTGTAGAGGGAAAACAAATTTGTCACCTTAAGCAAGCACCATTTCTCTCTCTTTTTTTTAGGCTTCATAAATAGCATAAGTTTTTGTTTGAAGTACTAGAAATAAAGGGGTGATTGTACCTCTTTTAGGCTTCATAAATAGCAAACTCTCATTGTTTGAAGTACTTGTAACAAAAGGAGGGAATTTTCTGGTGAAAATTTTGCCTAGGAGGCAATCTTTGTACAATCCTTCACAAAGCTTCTTGAGTTGCACATCTTTTGCAATTAAGGGGGGATAAACATTTATTTTCTTACTTCACACAATTTTTTGTAAAAAGGGAAGAAGACTTATAAGGGTGCATTTTCGGCAGTGACCGACACCTTAGTCACACTTCTTTCAAAAATTTCATTACATGTTTTTGCAACAAGGGGGGAAACTTATAAGGGTGCATTTTTGGCAGCGACCGACACCTTAGCTACCTTATCAAAACTTTTGCAAAATCATATTGTAACCGAATGAACCTCGTATGAAGTGATCTACTCTACTACACCTAGCGATTACAGTGGTTGGTTACCCATGCAATCCGGTTGGATGACAAGATTACAATAAGGACATTCGTTGATGTGAAGACAAAGTGAGGAATGACCCACTTTTTGCTTAGGAGCAGCTAGAGCATTGTGATAGAGCAAGAACCAGCAGTTCAACATCTTTTTCACTGTATTGGGACAGTTATATACATTACCCAAATAATGTAATAAGGGGGGATGTTAGAGTAATATTCCATTCTTTGGGATATTTACCCTTTTCCTACATTAGGTAGAATTTATTTACCGCATGGTAAAAAGTAGTTTGTTACTTTTACCACTCGCATTTACTTTTACCTTAGGATATTTACATTGTTAGTAAATATCTAGGTAGGTTAGTCATCGTAGTCAAGTTGACTACGTTAGTTGTAAATGTCGGCATCATTGTCGTCATATTAGTTAGTTAGCTTTTTAGTAGCATTTTGTTAGGCTATAGAATTGTCCTATATATATTTTTCATTAATCAATATCAAAGCTAATGTTTGCCTAATCTCCTATAAAAGAAAGGTTGGAATAATAAATGTCCAACCTACTCAAAAAATCATCTAAAAGTATTATTTGTTCAAAAACAAACAACTAGGATATATTAATCAATTCAATCAACCTTAAAATGATATTATAAGCATTTTAAGGAATAGTGCACAATGGTCAAAGCACACCAAAGTATTTGAGACACGTTAGGAATCTAGAACTCAACTCAACACATTAGTGCAAATTAGAACAAGTTTTAAGAAAGAACAAGTCAACATATAGATATCATCATGACCACATAGTGGTATTACGATCACTTGAAAATTATGCATGTAACACTTGGTAAGATTTGAAAATGGGTCACCTCCTTGAAAATTAAGGAACTTAACCAATTGAACTAATATCATTTGATTTATTAATGGTAACTAATATGGTAGATAATTTCCATTAATGGCCTTAATAACACCTTGTTCCCTACTCTACTTTTGAACATTTGGTGTTGGTAGTGGCAAATATGGTGTTGATAGTTATGTGATGTGATATGATAATGGAAAAACAAACATCAAAGAGTAGCATGTGGTGCTAGTGTAAGAGATGATGGATAGGTGATACCATAGTGTCCTATGTGGGAATCGACAAAAATTCATTGGATCTAGTGATTTTGTAGAGGGAGAAAACACTCTCAATTCTCTTGGGATTTCTAAGCATGCAAAAAAATAGAAAGGTAGAGAGGTATGGATTTTGAAAGGGTTTGAGGAAGCAATTTTATTGCAAGTAGATATTCCCACCTGTAGAGGAAAAGCACTTAGCAAAAAAAAAAAAGAGAAATGGCATCCTTTGTAGACTTATGGTACTATGGACCTTGCTCTCCACTAGGTTCTCTTTTAAAAGGGGATTTTCTTGATAGATCTCTTTACTCATAGAGGGTGGATAATTAGTAATTTTCCCTTCAAGGCAACTTGTGGAAAACTCTCAATTTTTCCTTGACTCAAGACATGCAAAGAAGGACTAGAATGAATAATGTTAATGCTATAGAAAACATAAATTCCTAAACTCTAAAGGACTTTAAAAGTTAAATGGCAAAATTGGAGAAATCAAAACTTTCTACCATCACTATAACAATATTTATACCTAGGTCAATTAGTTTAATTGGGCGACAAATCCTCAAGGCCAAATTACAACCTACAAGAGTAATCACCAGACCTATCGATCTAGTCAACTAGCCTACTTTGAGAAAATTGATCAATGAACCTTTGGATTCTAATATTGTAGTTCCCACACTACCACTAATTTCACCAATTACTTATTATGGAACTCAAGACATTGATGTGTTCATAAATGAATTTTGCAATACATCGAAGGATCTAGTAGATATTAACACCAATGTCCCAACAAAAGCTTGAGGTAGAATATTTAAGTGATCCATTTTGCATTTATACACGAATTTGTCCATTGTTCTTATCTATTTTTAACCAACTAGTGGATTTCCTTATATATGAGTTTGCAAATAGAACCATCGACTAAGATGCATTAAGAAATTTATGATTTCAAACCAAGTACAAAGAGAATTTATTGATAATTCCATTATATGATGGGAAAGTTTTAGATATCAAGCTAAACATAGCATTAGGTAACACATCTCAAAATATGTTTGTTGAAGTTTTTTACCTCCAGATTAAGAACATTGGATGAAGACAATTCAACATAATACCTTACAAGACTATATGACATATGGTATACTATAAGGAAAAATAGAAGGTTCATCAAAAGCATAGATTAAAAAAAAAAAAAAAAATCCCAATTGAAATATTAGTGAAGATAAAGTAATGGATATCAACGTTCTCCAGATCATAGCTTGTTCTAAAAATGCTACTTAACAAAAAAAAAATTACCCTATCTATTAGAAGATAAAATCACAAGAAACATAAAGGCAAGAAGCCCAAGGTGAGTTCCCATGGGTTATAAGACAAGCAGTTGTGAGTGAAGAATTTCATATCCTAAACCAAGGTTCAAATTCCATAGGTGAACCTTAATCTTTATCAAATGGTATGAGCTCAATCGCTTAAATATCTTGACTATCAAAGATCTAGGTTGAATCTTGCCAAGCAATGTGTGCATTATTGCCAAAAATTCAATAACATAGTGATGATGTAATACAGGTGGGACATGTTTCAATCCCATATAACCAATTTATAAGAAGTACAAGGTGAGCAACATGTACAGATGAAATTGTCCCAATAATAAAAGAGCAACTTAAAAATAATGCCAAAAATATTATTTGAGCCTCTCAAATTTTGCGAAAGTAGACCTAAATGGTATAGAGAATGAACATTTTAATTTTGGCATGGAACTCCTAGACATGATTTTGATAATTATAGACATTAGAAGACATAATGTCTAATGCTTTTAAAGAAATTTTAATGTTGAATCTATGCAAAATGAAGAGAGAATTATTTTATGCATTGTGTGCAAAGTATATGGCCTAAAGTGGCAATCCTTGGCACCCTGCAACCTAAAACTTTGATGTCTATAAAAATGCATTGTCTAACCATCAAGATACCTCCAATACAATTGAATCTAGTCATCTTATTTTTCCAACCTTTCGATGAGGAATTTACAAATATATCTAATAAGAACAAATTTCAAAGCCATAATTTCAATACCCTAGTTAAAAATGATATTTTCAATATATGTATATTCTAAAGCTATTGATGATGAATAAAATGAAGTCAAAAGAAAGTTATGTAAATTGTAAAAAGAAAGTTGAAAGTAGATAGAGAATAGAAAAGTTGGATCATAACACAAGGATAGAAAATGAACCTTATATTCATAAATCTAGCCAAAAATTACAAGTGAATATGCATCTCAGATGGAGTAGAACATTACAAATAATCATGTGAGATTGTTTTCAAAAGATATAAAAAATATTACAAAAATTTCAAGGTCCTAAATAGTCAAAAAATGAATGTCATCAAATTGCATCATCTCAAGTGGTTGAAAATGTGGTCTCCCAATGTGGAGACCTAAGTTCAAATCTTGTTAGTCAATATGCATCGCCTATTGTAATACCATAATTTGGTTTGTTATTTATAACCTAATCATGATGAGGTGGAGTCAATTTCAATCATATATAACAAACTAAAAAACAAAATAAAGAAGAACATGAAGAATGTTTGTTTCCTTTCAATGCCAAACATATGCCAAATGAGTGAATCACTACATTCGACTTTTTAATGATCCTATACATAAGAATATCAATTACAAAATTAAATCTTGTCTTCTAATCTAAACTCTTCCCACCCATTACCTAATTTGAGGATGTTTCAAAGTCCCACTTATAGAAGATGTTCTCAATTACCTATTAATGATGATCACCTATTCAACATTCATGATCCCCAAATTCCATTTGCCAAAATATGGTATACCCTGAAGGTCAAAAATTCATTTTTAATATTATAAGTGAGCCATAATCCAAAATTGAAGATGATCTAAATACAAATCCTTTCCTAGTAAAATTTCCCAAACATGACATGTACCTTATAAAATTATAAATGTTATTGGATCTAATACTTAAGATTCAAACACTAGATACTACAAATTTAGAGGAGTCTCTCTCCAAATATCTTAAATTTTCCAAATATGCTTTCCTTAAAGGTATCTTGGTCCCTCCCACCCTTCGAAAGGTCACATAAGGAAAGGTACCAAATTCACAATGTTTTATTTATCTATTCATTTCTTATTATCTTGCTTGTGTTTCCTCAATTGTTCCATACAATAGACATTAATAGGGCCAAGTGTAAAAAAATCATTGGTTATAAACAATTATCTAGTTTCATTTGCCCATTCATTGTGTCTTCATTTATTCCCTATTGACATCCCATTCTAAATTATACTATACATCTTTCCACTAGGCACTTTAGGATAGGGCTACTTTAATCTGAGGCAAACTTGTGAAGTTTAACTTCAATATCAAAGTTAAGAGCTCCATAGCATATGCAAAATTATGAGCAAAAACAGATTGAACATTTTTTTTTATTAGGGTAAAATCTAGGGTTTTGAAAGGACCCAAACCCTTTTACAATTCTAGATTGGTTTGTCCAGTCTTACTAACCAAAAAGCCTCATCTTTGAAGAATATAGGACATTTAAAACATTGAACTATCTTGTTTCAAAACTCTATAGATTTGCATTCATTACCAATCACTTTACATTCATATCTTTGAAGAGTCTCTAGAAAATGGAACCCTTAGCAAACAAGTCCACATATCTCCAAAAAATGGAACCCTTAGCAAACAAGTCCATAGACCTCCAAAAATTGACTCTCCACATACAAATCCATGGATCTTCAAAAAAATAGAACCCTACGCAAAAAAATCCATAGATTTCCAAAAAATGGAACCCTTAGCAAACAAATCCCACAAAAATCCAAACCAATAGAATTCTCACTTGGAATCTCACAATACTTCCAAAAAATCACAAATCCACACATCTCTAAAAAATGGGATCCTCAACAAACAAGTCCACATATCTCCAAAAAATTGAACCCTTAGTAGGCAGGTCCATAGATCTTCAAAATATGGAGTGGAGCCCTCAGCAGACAAATCCACAGATCTCCATAAAAAGGAACCCTTAGCAAACAAATCCACAAATCTCCAAAAAATGGAACACTTGACAAACAAATCCCTCATAAACCCAAACCAATAAATTTCTCAACTTCTTACAATTGAAAGATGACAAATCCCATAGATCTCCAAAAAATGAACCCTCGGCATACAAGTCCACAAATATCTAGAAACAATTTACTATGGACATTCTAAAAGTAAAACTTTCACCCATTGACTTGACTTTCTAAATTCCCTCCCTTCTTCGCCACTAATTAGAGTACATCTAGCTCTGAGATCTCTCCAATTGGCTAGTCAATCGGCCACTTGATTTCCTTCTCTATACACATGTTACCACCTAAAATTATTTTAGTGAATTCAGGGATCTTAATATGTCTATTATTATCTGCTACTCTCCAACTCACCACCAACCTTTTATTGAGGCAATTAATAATATTTAGTATATCTCCCCCAATTATTAATCTCTTAGCCCCCAACACTTGCCAAACTGCTCTAGCTTCAACCTAATGATTGGTTGCAATGCTCAAGTACTCACTCATCTCTCCAATCACCATTCCTTGGCTATCCCTTGGCATTCCTCCTCCTCCAACCTTGTGTTGCATCAAAATTTAGTTTCATCCATCATTGTTTGGATGGTTTCCACTTGGTCATGCTCCTCAAGTCCCCTTGGAGATTGTCATTCACCCCAACTAGACTTAGGTTCCAATGTTAACTTAATTTAACCTCCTCCAATGACTCTAGATTCTCATGCACTTTCAATGCTTTAACATTCTCCACTATGGCCACTATGATGTGTTCTCTATTCTTGGTTGTAGATCTCTTCTCCCCTTTAAAAATCCTTTTATTTATCTCCAACCAAACTCCCCATGCATAGTGAAAGTGAATCAAATTCCAAATTTGATTCAGTCAAATTTTAAGGTAAAACACAAGTTTTTGAAAGGGTTCGTTCTCGTGTACAATGGTTTGAACTTGGGTCTTCTGGATGAAAACCCAAAGATATACCACTATGGTGCCCCAAGAGGAACCAAATTGAACATCTTTACAGGGTCATATTAAACTCAACATCAAAATTATGAGCTCTACAGCATATGCAAAATTATGAGCCAAAACAAATTGAACATCTTTACAAGATCATATTATGCTTGAATATTTTGCAATCAAATTGCCAAAGACATGAATTAGCAAAGAAAAACTAATCGTCATAAATTATGTTTGTTATTTCCATGGTCTCTTTCTTTCCATTATCTTTTTTTATTAAAGTTAGTGACATTACCCAAGGGACTTCATGACTCCTATAGTAGTTGTCGAGCTAGTCCAAAGGGTTGGGTGCAATGGAGCTCCACAAGGACTTGGCCTTCAAAAAAAAAGATCAATAAGAAAGGAAATAGGGAAAACTTGTTTAATCCTTTTCCTCCTAAATGGAACTTTGTGAATGGTCATTTTTAAACACATGAACAAAGTAGGTATTAGATCTAACATAATTGAGCAATTGTAAAGGATGCTTTAGGATAACACCAACTAAAATGAATATTTATCCCACAAGTAAATTAGTAACATATGCATATTAAGCAATGTGTTCAATTAATAGCATTAAAAATAAAAATGTTAACCATTAGACACTATTATGGTAATTCCAAAACAGATGCCTAACCATGATTGATTGGAATCCTAATATTCTTCATACTTTTATCAATTGATCTCACATTCATCAATATACTCATCAAACAACTTGATTGCAAGTCGAAATAAACATCAAGCATAAATTGATGAAGTTGATATTAGGCAAAGAAAATACCTTGTGCCATTAAAATATAATATTAAGATTGATAAAAGGAGATACACCATCAAATGGCATGAGTTCAACTAGTTAAAGATGTGGACTTGCAAGGTGAAGACTAAGGTTCAAATTTTTCAAGTGATATGTGCATAAGTGCCAAATAGTTGTATTAATACCACAAAGTGGTTGATTAAAATGTTGTGGTAACATGGTCATGATGTAATACAGGTGGGGCTCACTCAATCTCATATATCCAATTAAAAAATTGAAGGGGGTTCACTACTTATAAAGAGCTTTGGAGCAAGATCACATCCATGACTAGAGAACAATGAATGTTGGGATTAACAAGAAGATAGGGAAGTCATCATTTGAAGGCATGAAATTCACCCAACCCAAGTGGATAAAAAAATACGATCACAAATCTTCTCAATAGCATTGGTACCACACTCTTATCCTCATTCTATAGGGTATTTGGAGTGGCAAGTATATACCTAGTTAGGTGGCAATCCTTGTGGCAAGGGAGGTTTATTCCCCTTGTTATGATCTTTAAAAACAATATTTGTGTTCAGAGGCACTTCAAGGTATTACAACCCCATGGGCATTGAATGAGGATTTTTGATATGGTAGGTTTTTGTAGTAATGGCCATAATGGATTTCTACTATGACAAAATTTATATGGGATCCCATATACATCTATCAACCATTCCACATACATTGTTCATAAAGACCAAAAGCTTGCCTTATCCAAAAAATTGTTGATTAACTTCACTAGCTATATCATTTGTATGTTTTCTTAGTTGTGTCACACCTCATCATCTTGAGGTGGGATGGTAAGTTAGACAAATGAGGCAATCATTTACATGATCTAGCATAGTCCATTGTTTTTAACATTGAATGGACAAAAGATAACAATAGTACTCTTGAGAATCGTATTTACCAAGTTAAGACTTGAGCATATGTCCTTCCTTGAGCACTAAAGAGGCAAAAGCCCAAACATGGAAAATATAGTATGAATTGCAAAAAGCAACAAGATGCATAGTTGGACTTCGATGAATGCTTGATTGAAGTGGACTTGGCAATGATACTAAATGTAAGCAACTTGAGAGTGATTCGAATGGTCAAGCATCTATCACACAATTTATATTTTGGGCTAAGAGTGAAAGTGAAGCATTTAAAGGACGTACTAGAGAGGCTACACACGGTTGTTGAATCTAAGACCGCAAATTGCAAAGTACATTGATTTGTTATGCAAAACTTGAAAAAGGCCTCCCCAAGTATACAAATTGACAAACTATCTTTGACTTTTAGTAGGTCATGGCAAATAGAATAAAGGATATCAAACATTGCATGGAGAAGCTTGAGAAGGAAAATAGAACATTGAATTCAACAAAGGCTCATAAATTTATGATGGGAAGGAAAAGGTATTAAGGCAATGGCCTCCCCTTATAGTAGTTATGTTGTTAGGGGTGTTGTTGCACATGATTCATATGCTTAATTTAGAGTTTGAGGCAAAAGAAAACATTGAATTCAATGGAAGTTCGTTTGATACTATTATAGAAATATGTGATGGGATGGAAAAGGTACTAGGAACATTGACCTCTAATTATAGTAGTTATGTTGTGGTTATTGGTGGACATGGAAGTCATATGCTTGATTTATAATTTGGCTTGGAAAGAGATGGCAGTGGCATGACATCCATGTTCAAGGTCATCTATGGAACTAATGAGTGTGGTGGGGGTTCAAGCACCTTTTGTTGTCATTGAGGTGCATGGATTGGCATTAGGCTTCATGTGAGCTACTAGTTGTCGTTCTTGACATAGATTTTTGACTCACATAATCAAGGTCATTATTAATTTCAATAGCATAGTCAATTTCTTTCCAAAGGCCCTCATGGAATCAAAGATTGGTCTATCTAAACTAGTCATAACATTTAAGATATATATAGTTTTCTTATTAAACTTTTGGTTTATCTGTTTTTTTACATACGATCAATTTGAGATTCCTTAAGGTTGTATGATTTTATAAGATACCTATCTAGATAGATAGATAGATAGTTGTTCGAAGTTTGTCTAAAATGCTTTAGATAAACACACACAAAAAAAAATTAGGTTCTTATTATATCAAATTATTCCCAACAATCCGTTTGAATTAGTGTATATAAAATAAATTAACTAGAATCATTTTGTAAGTCTACATTGTTATTAAATATTAGAACAACAAATTGTTATTTTGTAAGTCTAGGTAGAAAGATTTCGATAAAAGGTAGATCCAATGCTACAAGAAGCAATTATTTATATTCTGCAATGTGGAGCAAAATTTACGTTGCTACCCATTCATAAAGTGGGGACCACTAGAGTAAGGCTTGGACCTAATCATTCAAAGATAATTGATCTCAAAACAATAAAATCCAATTTTATTGGTCGGTCAAATAATCCATGATCAATATCATGGAATAAGATATATTCCACATAAAAGAGAGAAAATAGATGAAATATGGTTCAAAAAGTGGAGAAAGATGCTCTACTTTTTCTATTTAGTAAGATCCTCTAGTTTTTGAACATTAAAAGGCATGCTTGAGTTATGAGTACAAACTCTTTCTTTCTCCTCGAGAAGTCAAAAGACTAAGATGAATAACTAATTTTTGTGTATAAGTTATCTATATAAATCTACTATTTTACATTTACTCAAAATAGTATGTATTTGCCTACTTACAATATGCACAAATGTTGTTCCAATGAAAGTGTTTTCAAATGCATGAGTAAAACTAAACTTGAATTACATTTAATATAAAAAAGTATGTAGGCTGAGCCCCCTGGGTTTAAAACAAGTGATTGGGAACAAGAAGTTTTACACCATAGACCAAGGTTCAAAGCCCATAGGTGAACCTTCATATTTTAGAAACATTTTGGAAACGAGTAAGTGCAATAAGTGAGCCTCACCTTTAGAGCTCTTGCTCCAAATGTTTGGAGTAAATCAAAGAATGAAGAATTCCGATTAAAAAAAACCTAGGTAGCAAGGAAAGAAAGTTATTTACGAAATCCCTGAGTGGAAATAAGGATACCCTAGTTGAGAGAAAAAGTAAGAACAAATATACAGTCCCATATAGGCCACAAATGCTTCATCAGCAATGATTATCAACAATGAGTTGATCAAGCACAAAATAATGCCTCTTCAAAACAATAGGTCAGTATTGTTCAATGGATACTAGCCAACTTATTTAAGAATTCAAAAGTGGATTGATTGACTTCACATTATTTCACGACTTTCCTTCCAAAAGGGTTTTTCTCAATATTTTTTCCAATTAAGAAGAAAAGGATAATATAATGGATATACCCCTAGTTGAGAGAAAAAGTAAAAACAAATATGCAGTCCTATATAGACCACAAATGCTTCATTAGCAATGATTATCAACAATGAGTTGATCAAGCACAATATAATGCCTCTTCAAAACAATAGGTCAGTATTGTTCAATGGATACTAGCCAACTTATTTAAGAATTCAAAAGTGGATTGATTGACTTCACATTATTTCATGACTTTCCTTCCAAAAGGGTTTTTCTCAATATTCTTTTTCAATTAAGAAAAAAAAGGATAATATAATGGTTGAGGGTGTTTCTCAATATTCTTTTCCAATTAAGAAAAAAATGATAATATAATGGATGGCAACCCAATGGTTTGTGGGGGAAAATGACTTGTATTTAAAACCACATAGAATTTTTCTTTGGAGACACAAATTCTTTAGAGGCTTCTATAGTGAGTCCAACTTTTTAGACTTCTATGAAAGCTTATGAGTAAAGGCATTTTAAAGAATATTCATAATAGCCTAGGGAATTTCGGGAATTTCATTAAGGACCGACAAACTACCGAAGAGCAAAAGCATATTATGTATATACAAATATGTGTTGCAATGGATATTTTAAAATATTCGTTTAAATCCATTAAAATTAAATCTAAATCAAGACAATGGAATCAACAATTGGATTATGAAAGATTGCATTCTAATGCCACAAATGTTATGAGACCAAACACATGTCAAGAGATTGCGAAGCCAAAATGATTAAGAAATAGATGAACAGGTTTGATCATGAAACAAACTCAAAGATAAAGCAAGGAGATCATATTGTAACAAAAAGAGACTTAGATCAAAGATATTCCACTCCCAAAATATGACGAAGAAATCCCTTTGTCCCATGGCAAAGGCCTTCATTGTTCATATAGAGCAAACATTAGAAGAAACTAAGGAGTATAAAAGAGATGAGGAATTAGAAGAACTAGAAAGATGCAAGGAATGAAGAACTGAAATTCACAAGTTCAAATTCAAAAGGAAATAATGGTGCAAAGGAAGAAGTGGAGGCAAATTTAAAAGGTGGGTGGGAAAAATCAAGTCTAATCCAAGTAAAGCACCTCAAATAGGTGGGTGGGAGAAGTCAAGACTTGTCACAAAAAGTAATATAGAGTTTGTGCCGAGCACTTTAGGGTTGCATAATTAAATAAGTAGTATGGAGGATATCCATTGCAATTTAGAGTTTTATATCCATTGTAATTTAGGGTTTTATGTCTAATGAGGTAGACCAATTGGAAGGACCTGAGTGCTTGCCAACATGCAACTACAGTTAGTCCCCAAGAGCTCAATGGCCCTCATTATGTCATACAGTGACATAACCACATTTAACTATGAAAAGGTTATAGTGGCAACAACTAGTAGGAAATAATGACAAGAAGTTAACAATTCCACTATGTAACCCAAAAAAAAATGATTACAAGTTTTAAAACAGCATAAAAAAGTAAGTACAATGTAGGATTAAGCACTGAAAAATGATTACAAGTTTGAAGACAGCATAAAACCCAACAAATCCTTGAGAAAACATTATATAAGAGCAACTCACACAACTAGTACTGAATAATGAATCAAGAAAGTTGAGTAGTAGCACTCAGCAAATCCGAAAAAATCAATCCTTAACCAAAAAATGAAAAACAACAGTACTCCTAAAAGGTAAGTCTTCCCAAGTATTTCAATGACTGCCTAAGTACTCACAAGCCATATGTTAAGTCACCAAAATATTTCAGAGCATTGATTTTGGTTCTGCACTCAGTGACCAAGTTACATAGGTATGAGTTGACTCGATCCATTTCAGCACCAAACAGCAAAAGCTGGCAAAATTTGGTTAGTACTCAACAATTCTATGCAACTACTCTGACTAGGGAGGCTAGTTCTTATAAAGAAAGAAAAGATACCATGAAGATCACTCATTTCACCAAAAGCAAGCACTCTCATTGAAAACAGATTTTTTTGATAAAAACAAACATTGTAAAATTGAGTCAAACTTCATATACAACTTCTAGTAAATCACGTATCACTAGACAAAGAATACACTGAAATTCATACTATTATTTATATTGCAAGTAACCATAGAATATAAATCATACGTATTAATTTTTAATCAATCCACGTTCAACCAACATTAAATATTAACATGCAAATATTATAAGACAAAGGTTACACCTGGCTCTAATACCTTCCACTTGAAATGCATTCAACCTAGATTCATGTGCTGCGCAGACAACAGGGATACTCGCGTATGCTTTATCCAATTTGACCTCTCAATGAAGCACAAAAAATGAGTGTAAAATTATATCTTCTACAACGTTCAAAAACCAACCTCAGGTCTTCCTCCATCAATCCAAGCTCATTAGCTGATACTGCGAGGAACATAAAGAAAGCTTTATGAGGCCTGATAATTGCTGCAAACCACAATCCAGATTCATTATTGTGATAAATTCCACAATTCCACAGCACCTTTAATGTGATCACTTAATGATAAAATCCATGGGTAAGACTCTCTGCATGCATGTCCATAGTTGAATCATTCTCACAATACAAATTGGATTCCCTATTTTGAGTGGTTTGTTGACCATACATATGAGGTGGTGCAACCAAAGAATTTACGCCATGGACTTCCCCATTTTGTGGATTGGTTAGAGGGCCTACTCCATGTAAACCTCCATTATCCTGTTCTGTAGGAATTCCTGGCCTTCTCCCCCCATTCCCTAATTGTGAAGCATTACTTAAAGAATAGTAGGCCCCCTGTGCCATATGAAATGGTTGAAGACTCCTCCTCACAGGACTTGAAAGTGCACTTGAAAAAACAGAATTTTTGTTCTGATCCAAGAGACCTGTGCGAGGACCATGTCCACTGATTGCCTGACTTGCTACTCCATTAGATATTTGAGTATTGATTAATGGAAGCTGGTTTTGTTGCTGACTGTGAGGTTGATTTTGGAACTGTGATGCTGTCGACATAGAGACTTCATCTCCACCATAATCAAGTTCATTCTGCAGTGTTTAAGTAAAATGTATCCACCGGTGTTACATAGGTAATTTATAACCTTAAAGTTCTATTCTTCAATGGTACAGAATGCATTTGCTTTATTAATTTTTTTTAGAGCATCAACTAACCAATGAGCTTAAGACAATTTCATACTAGCTTAAATATGAGGAAATTATATTTAGTTATATTTAATAAAAAGTACATGTAAAAAGGGTAGTTTCAAGGAATGTGCTAGACTCAGAGTTCAACCCAATGCAGTTTACATCTCTGTTCCATAAAGTTTCAGAGGCAGGGACAGCACCAGGAGTGTTGAGATGCATTTCGAGGATGGCATGGGGGCAGTGGTGTTGGAAATATTACATTATTTGGTAACATTAACGTACCATGGAGTACATTTGTAAATATTGGTTTAGGAGTTAGATTCCTCAATATTTAAAGAGGAGACCAAGGTTCAAATCTTGCCAAGCGGTACATGGATAACATCCAAGCTTTGTTGTAATATCACTATGTGGTGACAATGTAATACGGGTGGGGCCCGTTTCAATCCCATATAACCAATTGAAAAAAAAAAATTAGTTTAGGAGGGAGTTTTATATTTCTCTAATGTATGTGTCAATGTGTGAGGAGAGTCCATGTGTTATGTAATAAAGTATGTAAGGTGTGCAAGTGTGAGTTGTGAGAGTGCAAAGTGTCAAGTAAGTGAAGAGTCATAGGTGTTAGGTGTCAAGTGAGAGAGTGAAGAGTCATAAAGATGTGGCAAGTTGTAAAGTGAAGAGTTATGTAATTATGAGGGCTTTGTCAGGTTGCATACCCCATGAGTTTGAGGAGAGCAATAGTTGACAGTATTAAAGAGTCATTTTGTAAGGTTATATATTGGAAACAAAGTCAGTATTAAAGAGTCATTTTGTAAGGTTATATATTGGAAACAAAGTTCCATGCTCTGTAACTTTTGTAATTCAAATTCTTGATGATTTATGAATATAATAGTGAGATTTTCTATTGTGAAATATTGGTGTTATTTACGAATGTGATTTATGTGATTGATATTTTGATCCTGAGTTATTGACCTGTGAGATAATTTGGCTGAATTGCCAACAGTGGTATCAAAGCCACATTGAGTGGACTCTGTGAGATTGCAGAAGATATTGTGAAAAGAAAATTGAAGATTGAGAAGTTGCTGGGTTAAGAAGAATAGTGAACAATTTGCTGAGAAGAGATATTGCTGGAAGATTTGGAGGAATATTGCAGAGAAGAAGAAGCTTGAAGAATATGAAAGAAAGTGAGAAGAAGAATATTGATGCTGGACGAATATTGATATGTTGGAGAAGAATACGTTGAAGGAGTTGATTTGCTAAGAGAGAAAGATGATTGTCTGTGGCATAACAGAGTCTCTGAGGTTAAGGGAGATTAGAACAAGAAGTAGCCTGAGAACGTTGAATGCTGGACGAAGAATGCAGCCTGTGAGAAATTAAGTGGAGGAGATAATGTGGAGAGATCTGTGAGACGAGCAAAGAGATTTGCTGGACGTGGGGTTTGTGAGAAGTCTGTGAGAAGCCCAGAGAGAGTGAAAGAAGTCGGAGATTTGCTGGACGTGTGAAGTCGAGGACGAGCCGAGAGAGAGTTAAAGTCGGTCTATGGACACCATGACCAGAGATAAGAATGTGGAAGGAAGAAGAATGCGCAGCTGAAAGAGCCTGTGAGAAAGGAGAAACAAAGGAGACGCCAACAGCAGAAAGAATCCAATGAAGGAGCCAAATTTGGAGATTCGAAGCAATCAAAGTCATAACGCCTGCTGCCAAACTTCAGAGCGCATAACGTATATCAGAAGCCCTAATTTTCGAATCGGCGCATGGTATGGTGGAAAATCAGATAAAGGGTTTAATTTATTAAAGTTTTCAAAGGGGCATATTTTGGGTGCCTAATTTTATTGATTTGGTTTGGAGTTATAAAGTTTGGATAGTAAACTTGGAATTTGATTTTTTATAAGGTTAAACTTTGGAGATAAAAGGAATGATTAAAGAGTGAATTGATGAATGGGAGTTATATGGGAAACAAAACATTTAAAATTTGAATTGAAGTTGGATTTAATTGGAGTGTGGGTGAAATGGACATTTAAGGGAGAAATTGTGAAAAAAAAAAAAAATTGGGAGATATAAAAATTGAATTTGATTAATGAATGAATGTGGAATGAATGAATGATGAATTGAAGATTGATTGAATATTGAAGGATTGTGTGAAATTGAAATTTGATAATTTGGGAGATAAAAGGAATTTTAAATATTGAATTTGAAAATCGATGAATGTGAAAAATGAATTTGATAAATTGAAATTTAAAGATTGGTTAATGATTTGAAGATTGATTTGAAATTTGAGAAATTGAGAGGAAAGAATTTGAAATTAAATTTTGAGAGTTATAAGAAAGATAATGAATTGCAATTAATTGCTTGATTAAAGATTTGAAATTAAAATTGTAAGAAGAAATTGATTAAAAAATTAAGTTTGGGAGAAATAAGGCATCCTACATCAAAGGAATTAAATTTGTTCAAAATGAATACATCACAAAGGTCATATAAATTCAAAGGAAAAAATTCTATGAGAAGAAATTTTCAAGCCCAAAGCTATTGTCAAAGGCATGTGACAAGATCACATGAAATTCATCAAAACATGATAAATGAAGAAGATACATGGTACATAGATTCAGGTGCTAGTCACCACATGATGGGAAACTTATATTGCTAAAACCAAACATTCTAATGAAAACAGCAGATGACAAGATTTACCATGTACAAGGATCCGGAAATATTACACTTGATTTCTCATATTCTGATTGTATGTTCCAAGTTTAACAAATAACCTTATTTCAGTGGCTCAATTGGTTGACACAGGAAGAATGGTGGAATTTAAATACATCAATGGAAATAAAAAATGTCTTATCAAGAGACTAAACAAAATTGAGGCCATGGGTTCTATCAAGAATGGAAAATTTGTATCAAATGGCATTAGCTCAACTAGTTAGATTCCTCAACATTCAAGGAGGAGACCCAGGTTCAAATCTTGTCAAACAATAAATGGATAATAGCCAAGCTATTACAATACCACTATGTGGTGATGATGTAATGTGGATGGGGCCCATGTCAATCCCATGTAACCAATTGAAAAAAAAAAAATGGAATATTTGCATTGGATGCGATGGGATTAACACAAGCGGTTTTAGATCATCTTTTGCCACGAGAGCAATATAATAATGCATTTTTTGACTTCTCAAAAGAACAGGAAATAGGGCATTGGACCAGACACAGTGCAAGAATATCAACCAAAATCAACAGGCAAAATCCATGGATGGAAACAAGACGAAAGCAGAAGATGAAGATTGAAGACTAAAAGTCTTCATACCAAATAATGTAACATGGACAACAAGAGAATAGCAACATGTTTCAGCAGAGGGACAACAGTAATGTGCAAGAAAACTATGTCAGAGAAGATAATTGACAAATGCAAAGGTCCTTCAAAAGGGAAGAAGCAGTTATAGCACATTGACGAGGTGAGGCGTGAAAGAAGTCTCGGATATATTGCAATGATATTTGAATCAAAACAAATTACCACAAAGTACACGGTATTGAGCCATGCACATATAATGATGACAAATTTGGCTCAGACTCACTGTTTGTGACAGATTATGCTTGGAAGGAAATTTGTTAAAAAAACTGTGTTCACAAGGCTGTATACTCATGGGGGGAAAGCATCCCTCTACATCTCTTGTATGGGTCCCACCAACAAGTTCCATGCGCACACACACCCCCAAAGCACGAGCTGTAGAACAACTTGTATCTATTTTAGTAGCCTTTCCGGCATTTATAGTTTTAGTTTCATTATTTCATAATGCACTAACCCTGAAATAGTAAAACTTGAAGTTCATGGAGTGCAGGTATGAATTAATAAGCATGAACCATAATGTGTCATTGTATTTTCATTTTATCTATGATTAGTAATGGAGAAAACTAATTGAGTAGTTCAAATTCTACATTGTGAAATGTTTTTTCTTCTATTTTTTGAATTTTGATATTTTTATAAAACCATCCCCTTTTTGCCAATGTTTGGGGATGTCTTCTAGCCAAACCCCTTTTCCAATCCCCATGTTTGAGGACTCAAAGGACCATAGTTAAAAAGTCATATCCTGGGTGTAAAGTTACAAAAGGTTTATTATTGTAATGTCAAAGCAGGTACACAAAGGAAGCATAAGGATTAATACAAACCTGAAGATAACTACAAATGTCTGCTATGGTTAATCTTGAACCTGACTCTTGCGCCCTCAATATCAACTGGTACAATTTCTCCTAAAAAAATAAAGGTCACCGTCAAAACCTCACAAAAATAAACAATGTACAAAAAACTTCCAATCATAGTTTACAATGATCCAATCCAGTGAAAGGATTTGGCATAGAACTTAACAAAATATAAAATAGATTCCACAATACATGAAATAAACTTGAAAAATGAAAACAATACTAGAATTTCCATGCTACCATTTCAGCCATACAAATTGCCAAAAATTCTTATAGATAAAGACTGCAAAAACTGATAGGGAACTATATCAACGGCATCCAGCCTTAACTCCTGAATTCACAAAATATATGTATTCAGATGACTGTTTGAAAAACAAAGAATACTCAAATTCTTGGTCCTTAATACAAGAAAGATATTTTGGGGGAATTTAGTTATCATCAATGGCTATCAATCATAGCTTATTCTTGCATTTAAAAATTCAGATGAGGAAGCAATAGAAGCTATGTTGTGTTGCCTTAACCCAATGCCAAATGAAAAGGGAAACTGCAACAGTATGAAATTTATATTTGAAATTGTTCTACTGGATATATTGTTCAAATACATAATATATACAAAATCCTAAGTATAAAGTGAGCCTCATATTAGCAATTCCCAAGCAGGCACTTGTGTAAAGTGCAGCAATTATTATAAAGACATCAATAGTCTAAAATGATTTTTATTGTGGACCTATTTGTGGTTACCACCAACAAGGTGAATATTTGTAATGAGATCAATAACCCACATGAAATATATAATTGATAAAAACCAAGGCTTCATCATATCCAACCTCTAAATATAACATGTATACAGATTTCACAAATAGGATAAGTCCACAAAAATCTCAAATGTTGGCGCTTCTACAGGCCTTGTTTTTTAACACTTATTTCTTTCCCTATGATGATTAATACATTGGATCTTCTCTCAAGTGCATTAACGTTGTGTAGCACTGACAACGTTTATTTCAATTTGAGTTTCCGGAAAAGGGCAGCAATGTTCAACGGGTTCTGGTGTAATAATAATAGTGGGGAACACTTGTAAAAGTGTGAACCAAAGTTAAATCCCCCACGCACCAATAAGGCAACCCATAAACTCAGAAAACATGTGACAAGGATGGTGTAAGGAACAGGAGGTGCACTTAGGCATGTGCAAGGTTTAGAATATTAAGAATGTATTCAAAGTTAACTCCAGTCTACAATAAAAGGAAGCTCATGATGTCACTTAAAACAAGCATAGAGTATTAATACTGTATGAAATGAATGAGCTCCAATTCTAACAATACAAACCTTAACTTCAAAGAGTAATCATGAGAAGGTTTATAGTCAGTTATATTCCAATTTATCAAAGGAAACACATACCATGCTCACATAATTTATCAAAGATACAATTTTCAGAAAATTAAACTGCTTGAACCACAGGCAATCTACTGCATCCCAACAAAATTCTCATGCCAATCGGCAATTTTAAAAAAACAGATAAGAAGACAGATGGGCAACTAGAAACGAATCAAAAACCCTAACAAGAAGCTTAACTACTTACCATCCCATGCCTCTCTCCAGCTTGAAAAGCAAGCTTTTGCTGATTCTGTGCCTGAGTATAAAGCTGGGACAAAGAATTGGCAGCGCTGCAGAAGGTGGTATACATGGTTTTCTCGACCTCATCCAATCCAATATTTTCGGACTTCCTTTTCTTTGCCATCGCTTCAGTGAACGGTCCAATTCCTCAATCAAAACCTCAAAGCTAACTTGAATAGAAACCTAATAATTGCCACAAATGGGTGTATATCTTAAAATCCAAAGAGATCGATCACAGAGGGAAATAGAGGAAACAGATTCTTGAACCCAAAAAAATAAAAGGGATTTCTAGGGTTTCAATATCCCATAACCTTGGCGGGCAAAAATTTACCAAGTGAGTGCTTCAGAGATGAACGCTTAGATTGGGTTTCTCATAATTAGAACCATTTTCAAAGACACCCAATTGAGAATTCACAGATTGAAGCATGGTGATTTAATCACGAGCGTCTCAATAGAAAGTCCCAATTTCGGATGGGTTGAATTGAAAGACGGTGATGAATCTCTAGAGCTACCCAACTCCAGAGGTTATAACTTAGAATTATTGATAGAGAAACACAAAATACAAAAACAAAAATAAATCTGGTAGTATAAATCAAATTCAAACCCAAAAGAACATGCATCCAAATAAGAAGACCAGCAGAAGGAAGTGGAGTGATTAGTACCTCTCGGCCGCGATGCCCCTCCTGCTGATCTTCCTGAATGAAGGCGAAAAAAAAAATGATTACCAAAAGAATGAAACAATAGGGAGGGTAGAAGAAAATGAGAACGACAATGGTAAATGGTATTAAATATGGAGTGGGTTGCTAGTGTTTAAATATAAATGGCAAAGGAGGTAAGAGAGGAAATTGGGAAGCCGGGATTAGGGCCAACTCTGAACCATAGCATTCCGTATCACTTTTCGGGACCGACTCACAAGCAGGCATTGTGGTCCTATGAGAACCAACTCAGAGGAGGTTAATTAAAATTATTTTTATAATTTGCAATGTCAAATCCTATTTAACAAAAAAAATAATAAATTAACTGACAAGCATGCCACTTGTATCGTTAATGTAATCCTACGACAGATATGTATAAAAATATTACTAAGAAAATAAAGAGTATGCAACCATGGAAAAAGAAAATTCTTGTTAATTTGGGGATTGATTTTTATCTTTTTAGTATTGTAATCGCTCGATGTGTCCTGTTTCTTCCAGCATTTTAAGATCTTTGTTCCTTTTAGTAACAGATTGCTTGGACGGTTTGACCTCCAAGAATATGCCATACAACTAGCAACATTCATAAAGACAATGCGGAAATTGTTTTAAAAAATGTTCACTCATACATGGTTAAAAAACGAAATTTTTTATATAACCATGTTTTCTATATCCTAAGGTTAAGGTGATACTTAATTTTTTTTTTACTCAAACATTTTGTTGGAGTTTGAATTTGGACCTTTGAAAAGAGTTTAAAGCCATACACCACTATGAAGTTACATTGGTACGCTTATATTTATTACTGAGATAGTATCATTTTATAAAAATAAAATAAAAATAAGACTTTTTATTAATTAAAAGTCATAAGAAGGTTATGTTACCATCCCTTTCAAGTAAGTAGAGCTTTTATTCACATTTTTTAAATAGGGTTGGCTACATTGCTCTAATAGCACTAAGTTATTGCAAAGAAAAAAGAATCTAATAATTTCTCCTAAGCTATGAGACAAATAATTCAATGTTATCAACATTAAGATGTAAGATACAGTAGAGGTGTTTCTTGATTTGTTGCATCCACCATCTAGGGAGGTCCTTATAACAAATTAGATTTACTCGGTCCAGGGCCTAGTTTGTCATCTTTTCCATCACTTTTTGTAAATGTCAGTCTTGAGAAGGGGCCTTAGTGAGTTAATTAAGAAGCATTTGGGAGTTTACTTATAGCGAACTCCAACCAACCTTAGTAGCCTCTTGAAGACTCCGAAGGATATCATAAGCTTCTACTAGATTATTAGAGAGAACACTTAATTTCTTTGTAAACATGAAGACAAGATTGTCATCTAAAAGTCTTTCTATACCCCCTATATTGAATCTTTTTGGATTACTTCTCAAAGCTCCATCTATTATAATCTTCCCAACACCATTACGAGGGGCTTGCTAATGACCATTCTAACAAATAGGAAACCTGTGTTTCTAAGGATTTCTTTGTCTCTATTAATCCAAAGAAAGCTTCATCTTACCAAGAATACTATTCCATTCCTGAGATGGGGAGGAGGGGGCCTACATTACATGTTAGATTATTGCTCTAATATTAACTAAGGTCCTATGCTAAATATAGTGAATATCCTATTGAACATCCTTGAAGATCCTATCGTTTCTTCCTTTTCAAAGATTCCAAAGAAATAAAGAAAAGCTAACCCATATCATCTCCTTCATAGAACTATCCATGCCATGCATTATGGGCCAGGTATGCCAAGCTTGCTCAAAGAAAGTGAACTTATGAGGTCTGAAATCCAAGATGGAGGCCAACATTTTCTACAATTGAGTAGCTAAGGGACAAGAAATAAAAAGGTGATCTAGAGTCTCCCCATCTTCGCAACACGTCACATATATATAGGGGTAAAAAAAAACTTGTTTTATCAACTAATCTTTTGTAAGGACCCGCTTATGAAAAAGAAGCCAAATAAAAAACCTCACTTTGGACCATAATGATAGTTGTCAAAGTTGGTAGAAGATATCACTAAGGGGGTTGGCAACATACTAACATGATGAGTAATATCGTAAGGCTGCTATATAAACACCCTTGGAGTGAGGGCCTCATCCAAAGAGTCGTCTACTTGGGACCAAGAAAGAGATCGAGCTCTAAGAATCATTTGAATAGATTCCTTTTGAGCCTCCAACACCATCATAAGCCAGTCAATAATTGAGATCCATACTCTTTCATGTCGAGCACCATTAACAATGTTACTGTAATAGTAGGAAACTTTGACCCACCCTTTCCTATGAATTGTTCCTTGAGAGACCTCCATTAAAAAATTATTGAATCATCAGTGGATACCCATCACAGACCTAAGTCCAAAAATTTACTCGATCATTGTTGATAATCCAAAATAGATGTGTCTTGATCAACGTTTACCCCATCCTCAACATTTTTAGGATTAGAGATCCTATATTGGGTAGATGATATCTGGTAAATTCTTTTGGTAATCTATTTTTTGTATATTTAGCTCTCAAATTTTGAACCCAAAGTGCATGAGGGGTGTTGATTAACTACCAATACAATTTAGTTGTCACTATCTTATTATTATTGATCATTGATCTAAGGCCTAGCCCACCTTTTTTGAAAGGCATGACTTCAACCACTCCATAAGTATCCATTTGCATTAAACTTTTGCTTTGCTCCATAAGAATCTTTAGTTGATTTTATCTAACTCTCTCAAGATAACTTTAGGGTTATCCAAGACATAAGAGACAAATAGGAAAATATTGAAGAACCAATTTTACCAAAGTGAATCTACATCCAAAAGAGAGCCATTGATTGGTCTAGTTATCCAGTTGACTACTTATCCTCTCTATCAACCATATCCATTCATTTGTTTTGTGCCTAACAGTTTTTAGCAGGAATCCCAGATAGAAAATTGGAAGAGAAGCTCGTCTAAATCATAATATGTTCAAAATCATAGTTTCCACTAAGGTAGAGCAATGAAAGAAGATATCTTCAATTTTTCCTCATTAATCAAGTATCCCATGGTTGTCAAAAAGAGATTCAAAACCTTTTTGAACCTGGATGCCTCTCCCAAAGATGCATGATCCAATAAGGTTGAATAATCCACAATTTGTAAGTGGGGTAGCAGTGGGGCTCTAGAGGTCATTGTAATTCCCAAAAGAGATCAGTTGGTTCTATCTTTAGAGATATGATGGTCCAAACATTCTATCAATATTATGAATAGATAAAGGGAAAGAGGATATCCTTGATAAAGACCCTTGAAAGTTGTAAACAAAGGAGATAAATTGACATTAATAAGCATTGCATATGAGACAGGAAATAATACCTTCAATCCAGTCTATCCAATTCTAATAAAAAACAAACTACCTCAAAACCCAAAAAATAGAACACCATTCTGCCCTACCATAAGCCTTGGAAAGATCCAAACAAACAAACATAGAAGGGGATTATTGGCCTGCATATAATGTAAGGCTTCCTAGGCCAACACTATCTCATTTGCAATCTATCTCCCTCCCATAAAACCTACTTGCTCTGGTAAAATTATCTTGGGGAGAAGAGGTTTCAATCTATCATCCATCACTTTCATAATAATTTTGAGGACATTACATAATGTTATTGGCTTGAAATCATAAATATGTTCAACCTCTTGAGATTTAGGAATAAGTGTAATATAAGTTTTGTTGATTTCTTAAAATATCAATTGAGCCCTCCTCATTTCCTCAAACACATCAAGCAAATCATCCTTAAGAAAATTCCAAAATTATTGAAAGAAATCAATGAGAAATCCATCTAGGCCCAACATTTTACCTTTTTTCATCTTGAACACAATGACCTGTAATTCCTCTATGGATACCGCATCTGTCAAAGTAGCATTTTCTTCTTTTGTGATGAGGGGGGAATTTCTTGAATAACATCCTGTTGAGTCCTTGGATCTAAAGGATTTGCTAAGAAATTTTTTACAAAATAGTCCAAAGCAATATTCTTTATGCCATCCCATGAATAAACAAAGTCACAAGTGTTTGTCTTCAAGGATGATATAAAAGTATAAGCTCTCTTGAAAGAAGAGATTTATGGAAGAAAGCATAATTTCTATCTCCTTATTTCAGCCACTAAATATTGGATTTTTGTTTCCACATAAGCTCCTCCCTTTATTTCCTTTCCTTAGGATCAGTAGATAATCGTATTTCTTACTTACTAAGATCCTCCAAGATACCCATAGAGCAAATTTGATTATTTACCTGTTCAAGTTGAAGAGCCATATCTACCTTTTTTTCCTAACATCACTAAACTCATACCAATTCCATTCCTTTATTTTGGTCTTAAGGAACAATAATCTCTTCACAAAATAATATATTTTGATACCAAAATTTGGCTTACCTTCTCTCCACCACTATTGGACTAGGGGTCTGAAATCATTGTCCTAGAGCCACATGAGCTTGAATTTGAAAGGAGTGTAGTTGTGAGTGGGCTTCCAAAGATATAACAAAATAGGCCAATGATCTAAACCAACATTATTGAGGATGAGAGATTTCAGAATTATCCCAACTAAAAGGAGCTCATCCAAAATCATAAACTTGTCTAGACATTCCAAAATACATGTTGACTCTTACCTCTTGTTAGACCATGTCATCATACCATTCTCAAGTTTGACATCAATCAATTGAAGATGCCTCAAATGTTCATGCATTAGATTTGACGCAACGTTCAATTTTCTAATCCCTCCCATTTTCTCCAAAAAAATAACATTAAAACCTCTTCTAAAATGAGTTATATTGTAAGAAATTAGAGCCAAAGGTATGAGATGTAGTTCCATTATTTTTGTATCTCCTCTATAGAGATGGGTGCATAGATATTGATACATAAGAGTTTCTAATCTAATTATCTCTATTAGCCAAGATAACCAAGGATACCCTGGCTACCCACAACCATATGCACCACAAACTCCTTTGGATCCCCAAGATAGGAAAGGCCCCCCAATGCGCCTTAGGATCTAAGAGAGTCCACCCTACATGTAGGCCAAATTTTTCCTTCCATAGTTTCCATCTCTTCCAGCAATAGCTTAGTCTCTCGAAGGAAGACTAGATGTGGTTTATTTGCTTGTATCATCCTTTTAATTTTATTAATTTTAAGGGAGATACCTTTAATCCCTATTTCATTCCATGAAATGAGTCTCATGAGAAGTGAGGAGTGAAATGGAGGGAAGGGGAGAGGGTGCTCAAATTTTTAAAGGCATTCAATTCCCTTCAGACGAACAAGTAGTATGAGAGGGGATGGGCTTTAAATTCTGCTATGATCTTTCTTTGTATTTGTAAGGGGATTAACCTTACCTTTAGCAATAATATTTTCCCATTCCTTGGCTATGTAGTGTTGTTTGGTTCTATGTATACCTTCTTATTGGTGTCCAATTTCACTTTCTCGAGTTTTTCCTATTTTATACTAGATGAATCATGCATGGATTCTGGGCTTGGAGTGTGTATAGACTACTAGGATATTATTGAGAGGAAGTGTGGCTTTCCCACCTACTTATGGATCCTAAGAATGCATATTTAATTCATTAAAGAGGTTCTTTTATTTTGCATTGTCATCCCTCTTGTTCTTCCTTTAGGAACCTTTATGGTTTCGTTTGATATCCATCAACATAATAATTTAATTCATGATATTTTCTAGCATGGATTTCACTATCTTATCTAGTTTGGGTCCTCCAGTCCTACCAGGAGTTTGTTCTACCATAGATTTTGTCTTCATTTGGTTGTCTTGTTCAATATTTATATCTTTAGTAGGAAGGTGGGTGAAGATGTCGTTTGTTGCCACACTATTTTCCATAACTGTTGTAGTCAACTCATAATATCTTGGTCATCTATTGTAGTAGTTAGATGCACTTGAATCGTGTAGAGCAAAATAGTTGAGAAGCTCTATGAGTGAGGGATGCACTTGCAAGGCAACCTACGAGATTTTTCTAAGGCCTCCTAATTTGATATGACCTCTGACACTCACCTTCTTAAACTACTTGCTTTCATTAAAGGAAAAGGGAGATAAATGCAAAAAATAAAACCTAATCTAACAGAAGTGATGCACCAAGATCTATAGATTCTTCTATGCATTATGAAAATAAAATGAACATATTCATTATCCATTAACTAGATAAATTAACACAATTTTAATCTAACACCAAGCACTCAAACATGAGATGTCTATAAGAAATAGGACACAACGAAATTAATCACAACTTTGTATATATATCATAAACCTTTTGTATATAGATGCAAAATCAAAACAATCTCGAATGTTGTTAACAAAATGAATCAAGATTTGAGTCCAAACTAATACACAAAATAAAGTGAAAGAAAATATACACACAAGACCAAATACTAGGTACAAGCATGCAACTTTCAATCCTTACAATGAAAATGAAACCACTCTTTATAAGCAAAAAAAGGGTCTCTTTGCCTCAATAAATACAAGAATTTCAAAATTTTATCCCCAAGTTGATTGGGAGATTGGTCTACATTCAATGCTAATGGGATCAAGGTCTCTGGATTAATACCAAATATTTTACGACCTTGGAGACTAAAGCCTTCCACTGCTACTTTCTTTAAGGCACCAACCACATTTTTTGGAATGTCATGTCCAAATGGTGTAGGTAGGTGGAATCAAAACATTTTTTCCACTGTTACCTTTATGAACTCAACCACTTTCCCTAGGAGACTGTGCATAGATGTTACCTTTAATAATGAAACTTGTCATCGAGATTCCTTGTTGTGGAAGGTGGAAGGTTAGTGATGAAATTTGATTGGTTGTTGTCACCATTTCCTAAAATTGTAGCACACTAGATTAGATTACCTCTTCTTGATCAAATGGTTGGTAGAGCTCCTCTTGATCTTCTTTCTATTTGCATATTTCTCCCAAGATCGTTGATTGCTAAGATCAAACAATTAGTGTTGCTTGATGCTTCATCATTTGAGTAGTCCTCATTTTCCTATGAGTTAGATATTTTTTTCTCAAGATTGATGGTGGACCTTCTTTGGACATAAACATTGATGGGATAACTTACTTCTTCTACATATGATTAATGTGTCTACCACATTTCTAGGCCTTAATCTATGGTAAGGTTCTTCTTTGGCAACTCCTTCAATAACTTCATGAAATGGTGTGGGTTGTTGGATGAGCAATCAATGGCGCACATGTTTTTGAAAACTTCTTTTTAGCTTTTTGCTTATAGAACAAGTGCTCATTGTAGATTTTGAGAAATTGATGGTGCATGTGGATTTTGGGGAATTTATAGCTTGCATGCTTCCATATTAGCGCTCATAGTTTATCAATGAGATTGGACATCTTATGAGACTTCTGAAGAACACAAGCTTATACTGAGAGGGGGGGTGAACAACATAGTGCCCACTTTTTACTTTCTTTCCAAATCAATATCAATTAGTTTCCTCAATTTTAATAACCAAATATAGCAGTGTGCATTAATAACATAGATAACAATAGTAAGCAAGTGCACAAATCACCACACACAATTGAGACACAAGATTTAACATGGTTCCCCCAATGTGGGGTAGTCCACAAGATAATATCCTTATAATATTTTACAAAGAAATAGGGATCCTTATCCCAATACAAATGATTACTTTGATATGCTCAAAGCTAGGTTGTATTGATCTGCTCAGGTGGGCTCCATTGATCTGCTCAGCTAGGCTATCCACTGATTTTCTCAGCTAGGCTATCCATTGATCTACTCAGCTAGGCTCTCCACTGATCTACTTAGCTAGGCTATCCACTGATCTACTCAGCTAGGCTATCCACTGATCTGCTCAACTAGGCAACTGGTGTTGATGTATTTTCTATTTTTGTCTTGTCTCTTTTACTGCTCACAAATATGCCTCAATGCCTTCTCACAAGGCTCAAAAAATCCTGCTCAAATGTTGTCCCAAATCTGTTCTCAAACCCTTCATAAAAGACTCAAACAATCTTGCTCAAATGATGTCCCAAATCTGTACTCAAAGCCTTCACAAAATCAAAAAATCCTACTCAAATGTTGTCCCAAATCTATCCTCAAAGCCTTCACAATAGGTTCAAACAATCCTGATCAAATGCTATCCCAAGTCTATCCACAAATCTATCCCAAAAGCCTTCTCAAAGGCTCAACCAATCATGCACAAAAGTTGTCTCAAATCTGTCCAAAAATATTGTCCCAAAAGCCTTCCCAAAAGCTCAACCAATGACTCTCAAGGAGCACTCAAATCTCAACCACAAATCAATGAAGGTAAGGCTCAATGATGAACTCAACAATGGATAACAAATGAATGATGACAATACTCAACAATGTGCTCAATAATTAATGGCAATGTACTCTTCAATGGATGACAACAATAATCCACAATGATCTCAATAATGTATGACAAATGATCTCTCAAATGGATGACAACAATGCTCAACAATGTACTCTCAAATGGATGACAACAATGCTCAACAAGGTACTCTCAAATGGATGACAAATGATCTCTCAAATGGAAACCTCTCCAAGCAATAATAATGAGGACTTAAACCAACCAAGGACAATCTCCACAAGTGATATCAATAGTTTCTCAATAATATCTTCCTCATGCATTGTCAATAAGTTCTCAATAAACAAGCACAACTCCCTCAAGCAAAGAGCTCTCAAATAGCCAACAATGATCTCCTCAAATGAAAGGCAAATGTATCCACAAGTGACTATCAAATGATCTCAAATAGTGGCAATGTACTCAACAAGTAACCAACAATAATCTCCTCAAAGCAATAACAAAAACCTCCTCAATAATGGCAATACTCTCAATGAACTCCACTAAAGCATTCATGGAACTCAAGTATCAATTTTATCCATAAAATTGGTTTTTTAATCCATCCACTTCCTCTCAATAGCCAAGGCACATAATCAAGCAATTTGTCTTCAAATTTAAACCATAACTCATGTGCATGTCTTCTAACTCAAGGTAGCAATTAACTAGGTCTTAAGTTCCTAGTTTAATTTCATAATCAAATCATGCACTAGGACATATACAGGTTCAACACTTTACAACCTTATGACTCCCTAATTTCATTAACATAAACAACAAGCACCTATACTTTTATTTATTTAATTTCACACCTTATAACTCCACAAGTACACACAACAATTTCAATTATTTAATTCAACACCTTATAACTCCCTAAGTACACACAACAATCACAAATAATATCTCAACACCTTATATCTCCCTAAGCACACACAACAATCATTTATTTCCAACAAATACCTTATGACTCCCTAGTTATGGCAGAAATGATTTTAATGCACCAAAAACTTTGGAATATCAAATATTACCATGTGCTTAGTGATAAATACCTTTTATGAAATTCGTTGCCTTTGAAACCTTCAAAATCGTCTTTGCCAAAGTTGATTGCCAAAACTAATGCGCCTTCACACCTTCAAAATCATTAATGCCTTGCCAAAAATCAATGTGCCTTCACACCTTCGTGGAAGTCGAACTTTGTTCCTCTCGGCTAGCGTTGTGAGGTGCTTACCACATGGGTGCTGGCCCATGTTGGGATTTAATCCCAAAAACCCAACTTTAACTTGCGCTCAAATATTAAACTCGATTTTGCTTCCTTAGCAAAACACTTTGCCCCTGGCGGGATTTGAACAGTGAACCTACCTTATGCAAAGTTCATGTGCTACCAACTACGCTATAGGCTCCTACGTGACGTCACTTTCCCACACTATTCACTTGACATTGCTCTCAAATTGAAAGTTATTTATCCTTCTTTCTTCATTGCTCCCCTTTCGACGACTCTCTCTCATGCGCTATATCTTCACCTTAGCCACACCCACGAAATAACCAAAGTTTTCTTTAATTTATATGCCTTTCCATGCCTTCGAATGACGTCGAAAAATTTTGATTTTTCACCCTAACCTTTGCACGTCGGCGGATAATGTAATTCAACTTTAGACCTTAGAATTATTAAATAAAAATTTAATAATTCACCTCTTAACTTTGAATTGGGATATCTCCTTCATTCTTTTGAATTTCGCCATGAAACTTTTTGCACCTAGGTTTTATTGAAAAACATTTTCATCCATCATAATTTGGAGAAGTCTTAGCATAGTGGTTTTAATGAAAAACCCTTTCCAATGGTTCTAATGAAAACCCTTTCTGTTGGTTTTATTAAAAGACCTTTCCGTCGTTTTTAATAAAAACCCTTGCCGTTGGTTTTAATAAAAACCTTTACCATTGATTTTAATAAAAACCATTAATATAATATTTAAAAAATTAAATATTATATGCCTCTTGTGCCACAAAACCCTGTATATATCCTTGCTCTCCAAAATATCATAAATGATTATTTATGAAGTGCTTTTGCCACCAAAACTCAATGTGATCCATGTGACATCAATGACAACACAAAATAACTCAAATTGCCAACAACTTCAAGACTCTTGATGATACTTTCTCTTATGGAAAATATGCCCATCATAGAGTTGCTAAATCGGTGATGCATATTACATTGTTGCCTCCATAAATCACTTTTCCCTTAAAAATAGCACCTATCATTTATCTATAAATTTGATGGTGCATACGACTTTTAGAACTTTTATGATCCTCTTAACTTCTCAAATCAATACCTATCATTGATCAATGATCATATAATTGCATGGTTATCAAAATATTTTTGAGGTTTGTCAATGCAAAATCAATGTTGCCATTGATTTCAAAATTGATGATGTGCACAACCTTTGCCTCCTCGTTGATTTGCCTCCATCAAGACTAACTTGCAAATTGGCCAAGGCTAAATTCCTCTAGGTGTAGTGAATTTTAATTATAGTTCTAATGACTCAGGGGATCTTCTACTTATTGAATGTAAAGAATCCCAAAAAAAATGGTTGCCTTATCCATGGGGTGTGGAGTCAAATGAAAGAAGGAAAGTTGGAAGAATTAAAGAAAATAATGGAAATAATGCTAGGGATACTAGACAACTTATCCATCCAGGAAAAAAATGAATGCCAACATGCTCAAAGTGTCCCTCATGCTATCATTGAAAGCTTTAATGTTGAGGGAAAATTTGGCAACATTGTGTTTGAGACACTACATTCAATACTTAAGAACACTAGTTTGTATTGCTTTGAAACTTCTTCAAATTACTTGGTGATATTTTCTATAGTTATCTGGTGTTCTTCAGTTAGCACCAACAACATATTTTATATGATTTGTGGGGTGATGGAATATTTGATACTCTCATCTTGTGAATGAGTCTCTCAGGCCTACATGTCATAGAGCTTGATGCAAGCAACCACCACTTTATAGCAATTGTGTGTTTGAGACACTACATTAAGTACTTAGGAACACTAGCTTGTCTTGCTTTGAAATTTCTTCAAATTACTTGGTGACATTTTCTATAGTTATCTAGTATTCTTCAGACTCCAACAACAACATTTTTTAGATGATGTGTGGGGCGATGGAAACTTTGATACTCTCATCTTGTGATTGAACCTCTCGAGCCTACATGTTATAAATCTTGATGCATGCAACCACCACTTCGTAGCAATTGTGTGCTTTTAGAACTATGTATTTGGCTAGGAAACTACTCTATGTTCTTGACTTGAAGGTGTCTCGGGGGCTAAATTTGAATATTTTGGAGGCTCCCTCCCTCAGATTATTAGTTATCTTTTATATTTTGGTGTCCATGACCCTATCAACCTGGTCCTTTACTAACTTAGGAGCCATAACTTGGAGAGTTTGGGTTGATGCTTCTCAACCCAAGGTGGAAGGTGAGGTTGTAGCTACTCTAGCAGGAGAATCTATGGAAGGGCCAACTCTAGATGCTAGTGGGTTCATGGTGATATTTTTCTCTATGGATGGTGTCTGCTTCAAATTATTATATGTCTACAACTTTCTCCTTCTCTGCTAAGCTCTATAATTGTTCTCTCTCATCCTCAAAGGGCTCTTGAATGCTTGAGAATCAATAAGGAGAAAAAGAAGATGAGGCTTATTTTTATGGATTTCATTTCTTAAAGATAGGAGCACCCACCTGCATTGAATTCATGTTATGTGAATTTATTTCTCTCCTTTGAAAAGTGGAAAGTGTTTATCACCTTTTTAGCATTAAATCTACTTGATTCAAATTGATTTCTCTTCTTGTGCAAATCTAGTAGGAAGAGACCACCACCATTTATAAGCACCAAATTTTATCTTTAGGAACCATTTTGTCAAATTTTCAATAATGAATTTGCATCGTATGCATCTACCTTTTTTTTCAATTGAGTCAATGCAAAGAGATTGACACTTCTCCCAATGCATTGAATTCATGTCATGCAAAGTTATTTTTTCCTATGCAAGAATGGTGAAAGGACATTGTATCATTAAATTGGTGCTACACGAATTCATGTCACCACATTTTTATTGATCAATCGATTTGTGGGCCATCCTTTGTAGCCAATTAGACAACCCACATTGTCTTAAGAAGCCATTTACCTTTTTCTTTCTTGGCAATGAACATTATCCATTGATTATCCAATTGGACAACTTATGCTACTTTAGTCTTAGGCTTTCCTTTAAAAACCCTTAGTTGAGTGTGATATTGACATGTGTCTTTAGTGATCTAATCATATGATTAGCACTAATCATGAATTCCCTTGACAAATAAATACTAAAAGTAATTGAAAAATCGATCACTGTTATATCTTGATGGATTGTGAGGTTTAGAAAAAACTACATTGTGAGGGGGAGGCTCCACACTAGCCCAAATATTTGAATAAAATTTTTGTCTAGTTGAACTACTTCTTTATTGATAGGATCGTATGCTAGCCCCAATGCATCTACCACCCTTTTGGGCATGATCAAAATACTTGACCCATAATCTACCTTGAAATTGTGAATCAATTTATCTCTATAGATTAGAGTTAGGTAAAATGACATTGTTTTGACTTTATTTACCTTAGGTTTGGATATTTATAGGACCATAGGTGGCTTCTGCTTGCTTAGTGCCTTTTGTCTCTCTAGAGCTTCCTCTAAATGCTTCATCTGTTCAAGCATGGATAAAACATCCAGAGAGGCATAGCCTTGGTAGACTTCTTTATGTGGTCTACCACATTAAATGATCTAGTAGAATATATTTTTTAAGGTGTATTTGTTATCCATTGAGGTTTGGGCCTATCTATAATAGGTTGTAGAGCTCTAACTAGTTCTAAAACAAGCGTAATTTGCCTTAGGGCTTCGATGCATTCCTATTAGAAACAACTAGGATATTTTGTACATTCTAGTTAGATGTGACCATAAGGGAAACACATGTTTTGGGATCAACTAACCTACTTTGGGTGTTGATACCTACTTGATTAACCTTCCTTTACTCCTCTATAGCCTTTCGTTTGGATCTTGTCATGTAGTCTGATTGGACTTGTGGCCTCTTAGGTGTCGAAGTACCCACTCCATCAAACACAACATATACTTCTTCCTTATCCTAGGTTATTAGAGTCTACTTTTTATTAGCCCAATTTATTCTTGGGATAGAGCTTTGGGGTTGGACGAGAGAGGGATGGATCTATTCTTGTGGCTCTAACCTTGAGTAAGAAGTAGATGGTTGGGCATGTATAGCTTTGTTTGTCATTGCTATGGTCTATTGAGGCTCTCCTATGGGATAAGCATTGGGAGGATGGGCATCAAGGTACGGGCATTACCATACATTAGGATCCTCCACATAGTTTTTTTGCATGGTGACTATATCCCTAACAAGGTTAGGAGGAATCTATTGTAATGGGAGCTATATTGGCACTATATATTAGTTTGAGCTTTGTAGTTGGATAGTGTTCCTATTGGATTAAAAATTAGAGCTCTAACATTCATTTGGAGGAGGCTTATAACCTTAACTATTCTATTGGAAGGGAGATCTCAGATGACTCTAATATTGAAACTTTTGGGTATTTGTTGTCTTATGAGGGATGATCTCATGAGAGACTATCCTTAATAAGTTTTTAATTTTGTCTAGCTTAGTGGAGGAGTAAGGATTTATAGAGGGGTATTCTATAACAAGGAGAGGAGTTTGAGCCTTTACAAATCTTATTGAAGTTGTGGGCTAGAAGGTAGTAGGCTAAGTTGGAGATTGCTAATAGAATGGTTGTATGATAGGAAAAAAATGCGTAAGGTGTCTAGGAGCTAGCCTTTCTATTTGAATTAAGTCAATTTCAACTTGAATGGTTACCTCATAGGCTACTGATAGAAATTTTTTCCTCTAGAATTAATCATAAAACCTATTTTAGAGTTAATACCTTTCAAATAATAAATGAATACCATACCTCAGAGGGGGTGCATTTCATTAGGGATTCTATACTAGGTTTTGTAAAATTGGATACTGAAATCATTTATTGTTTCCATGGGTGCTCTTTTGATGGTTGTCAATTACTCTAGGAGAGACACACCTTTCACCTTCACTCTGAATCTATCAACCAACAATTTGGCAAGTTGGTCCTAGATTCTAATTGAGTTTGGAGAAACGTTTATATACCACTCTTGTGCCCTTATTCTAAAATATGTTTTTAATAGTTAGAGGGTCACATTTTGCTCCTCAATATTATGGACCATGCATAGGCTCACCATGTGATGCAGATGTTCCATAGACATGGTTGCATCCTCACTAGTGAAGTAAGGTAGTGATTTGAATGATGAAGCTAGGATTGGGTCCCATATCATAGGAGGAACAAGTGGTTGTAGGGGAATTATGTCATTCCAGGTTGGGTACCTTCTCAGAGGTTGATTTTGACTTGCATTCATGTTATAACATCGAGCTCTTCTTATAGGTCCTTAGTTCAAGGGTGACATCGATGGTTTTAGATTTATCCTTGCAAAGAACCTAGTTATAGGTCTTGCACTCATAAATTTTTAGGTCCTTCATTCTCAGTGGAGTCACCAAGTGAATGTTATTATGCTTCAAATAAGCAAAGGGATCAAGATATTTACAAGAACCTTAATCAGGTTTGAACAATATAGTAAACTATTATGTATGCACGGTGGTTATCTATTTGTATTTGCTTAATGGAACAAATGAATGAGATTTGTCCCATTGAGCATGTCAATGAAACTATTGTCCATGCATAATGACTATTTATTTGGTGTTGCTTTTGTATTTCTTTATGAAATAAAGCTTAGTTAAATTTATAGGGTGAATCTATGAGATTCATCTCATTGGGTATGCCAGTGAAACTATTGTTCGCTCAGAATGTCATGGTTATTCATTATAGTAATTGAATGCACCTAACACTCATGACTTGCATAGAGCAACACAATCAAGAAGATTTATGAGTGAGAGATACCCTCATAGGGAAACCTCCTAGATTTTTCTAAGGTGGGCTCCTCATTTGATGTGACCTCTAACACTCACCTTACTAAACTACTTGCTTTCATAAAAAGAAAAGGAATGTGCCAAGATAAATATATTCTTCTATGCATTATAATAATAAAATGAACACATTCATCATCCATTAATATATAGATAAATAAATATGGTTTTAACCTAACACTAAGCACTCAAACATGAGATGTATATAAGAAACTAAATAGAGCGAAGTTAGTCATAACTTGGTATATAGCATAAACCTTTTGTATAGATATGCCAAATCAAAAGAGGCACAAATGCCATTAACAAAATGACTAAAGGTTTGAGTCTAGGCTAATACATAAAAGAAAGTGAAAGAAAATATATGCATAAGGCTAGATACTGGGCATGAGCAAACAACTTCCAATCCTTACAATGAAAATGAAACCACTGTTTATAAGCAAAACTAGGGTTTCTTTGCCTAAAGAACTATACAATAAATAAAACATTCTCCCTAAATCAAGTAAGAGATTGATTTACATTCAATGCTAATGGGGTTAATGTATCTAGATTAACACCAAAAGTTTTAATGCCTCTAGTCTTGGAGCCTTCCACAACTACTGTCTTTAAGGTTCCAACCACTTTAGTTAGAATGCCACATCCAAATGGTGCATGTAGGTGGACTTGAATATTTTTTGCCATTGTTGCCTTTATGAACTCAACTACTTTTCCTAGGATATTGCACATTGATGTTACCTCTAATAATGATACTTATTTGTCATATAGATTCTAATATGAATTACCTCTATATAAGGCTTAGTTCTTATATAACAATATTTTATTTATTTTAATTATTATGTTTAGTATCTTCTAAAATAAAGAGCATGTCTTATTTTAAAAGCATGCCTTCTAAAATAAGCATCATTGTACTCCTTTATAAAGACTAGATATCAATAATATTGAGTGCATGAATTTTCATGGAGAAAAGCCTCTCTTATATTCCTTTCGTGTTTCTTCTTTGAATTTTTATTGCCAATTCGTACTCATATCAACTGGTATTAAAGCCTAGCGATCATGGCCTTAGATTTGGTCCTCTAAAAGATTTTGATACAATCTTTACCAAATCCCTCACCTCAAGCTACCAATAATCTAGCCTCCTTTAAGGGTTTCTACACATTATCCTTGCTAGATCTCTAAATTACTTTTCTTAGGTATCACACTTCAACAACTTCATAATTCATTTTTAGGTATTTTAAGGGTTTTTTGAGGATTTTACCAAGCACCAAATTGATGTTTGATCAATTTAACATGCAGATATCAACGAGCTATATAGTTTTTAAAAAAATAAAAATGAATCTCTAGATCAAAAGTTGTGCCCTCTAAAAGGTTCCCTTCTAAAAAAATTAAAAAAATCCTCTTGAACATCATTTTTGCCATGGCTCCTAAGTGTGATACTCGTCATGAGGAAACTTATGAATCATTAGTCAATATGGGTGCACTTGAAAAATTTTTGGAAGGTCACTTTGATAGCTAAACTCATGTTATGCAAGACCTTGTGGAATATTTGTAGGTAGTGTTGCAACTCCCCCAACCAACATGCATGCGACTTAGACCCATGGCTCCTAACTAGAAATGAAGGTCTCAATTACAAGATTTGATGATAACATATCAAATCTAGCCCTAGATTGGTGGTAAAACCATCAAACCATTCTTATAGCAAAAAAAAGAGTGATCATATGGGACGAACTCCATGCAACACTCAAGGAAATATGCTATCCCCCTAGATACCTTTTTAAAATGTTAGCTCATTGGGTGCAACTAAGACAAGCTCAAGAGTAGATAATTCAACAGTATATCAATACCTTTAACAAACTTTGGGTCAGGCCCAAAGTTTTAGATGAATAATATGTACTAATTTTTAAATTTATTTAAGGTCTTTCCTTGTACTTCATAAAGAGTTGGCTATGTTTCAATTTGATTCTTTAGATAAGGCTTTTAAGCTTTCAATAGTTGCTAAAAATAAATTAGACCTTAATAAGAACATTCAACAGGTTACCTATCAGCCCTCCACTAATAATAGTGGACAATCAAAATTTTCTAATCAGTACTCCTCCCTTGCTACTAATAATAAGCAAAAATATTGTAGCTATCACAAGCACTAGGGTTATTCAATTGAGGAGTGCAAGGTACTCCAAAGCAAGAAAGATGAAAAATCACTCCTTGTAGAAGAGCAACAAGAACAAGCATCTAAGGTAGAGGACCTGCCTGTTGTAGAATTTGAAAATCCTACAAATCCTAACCCTACCCTTGTTATCATGGCTAAGAAATACTCTATGGTCACTTGAGATTTCATCTTTATACATAACTACCAAATCAAGTATAATATGGCTCTCTTGATCATCGACAATGGAAATAAAAAGAATATGGTCAGTGAATGCTTGGTCACTACTCTATAGCTCCCCATATATTATCATCCTCATCTCTGTTATCTTGGTTGGGTATAAGAACAGGGGCCCCATACAGTAATCAACAAAGTTTGTGTAGTTACATTTGCTATTAGGTCTTTCTAGGATACAATGGAATGTGATGTAACACCCTTGGACTACTCAGATCTTCTTCTTAGACACCCATTCTAGTATGATTGTAGTGCAAATTACGAGGACCAAAAAAACACCTACAAGATTCAAAAATATGGTAAGGTATATTAAGCTTAATTTTTCTCCCAATGGTAAATCTCATTTCTTGTTAGGAAATCCTACTGTGAAATAGGTACATTTATCATGATATTTAGCACTCCATATCATTTGCCAACCTATAGGATACTGCAAGGTGGGTGCTACCATTTGTTAAGAATAATTTGGTGGAGAATCACTTAGATGTGGACACTATAACAATAGAAAAGCCAATCGTACCCCTTATAAAAAAGGTACGATTGAGACAACTACTTCCACTTGTGCTATATACACAATTCTTAAATAGGGAGGATAACAATTTCCTCTTTCTATACGATGATACCATCAACCAACTCAATAGGTGTCCTCTCAGGTGTGACCATTTTAATATCACCTACAATATTTTGGTCTTAGTTAACTTCTAGGGTGTCAACTTTGATATTCTACAATTTTTCATCCTCTCAAGATATACTACAATAAGAATAAATAGTGGGACAACTATAATCGAGCTACACATGTCTCGATGAGTTATTCTAATTTTAAGGTCCAATAAACCCTTCAAACTTCTAAGGTTAAGTATAATGAGAACCATGATAAGTATTGCATTCCTTACCCTTCCATTTTTAGGATAAATTTTGGCTTCATATGGATAAAGAAATATTCAAGGGTCAACATCATCAAAAGCTCAAACCTATTCAATATGGCCCCTATACTATTACTCCACAGATTGGATCCAATGCTTACAAACTTGATCTTCCACCCCAGATTAATATTCAATTAAAAAGGTATGAGCCATTTCGTTTGGAAGCTAACGCTCCACTCTCACATCTAGAGCATCCTATTCCAGTTTTTTAGCCTCTTTTTACTGCAGACACTCTTTTTAATGTTCAAACACACATTACCAGGAGCAACACTACCACTACATACTTGGTGGGTCATAAGGATACACTCCCAACCCAAGAAAAGTGGGTCTTTGAGTCTTCTTTTTAGTATTTTTCCCCATATTTAGGTAAAATTGGGGACACTTTCAACTAAAATAAGGAGGAATTGATAAGACTTAGCCTCTATATAAGGCTTAGTTATTATATAACAATATTTTATTTAGTTAATTATTATATTTAGCATCTTAAAATAAAGAGCATGTCTTATTTAAAAATACTTCTTATTTAAAAAGCATTCCTTATTTTAAAAGCATATCTTCTAAAATAAGCATCATTGTACTCCTTTATAAAGACTAGATATCAATAATATTGAGTGCGTGAATTTTCATGGAGAAAAGCCTCTCTTGTTCTCTTTTCATGTTTCTTATTTGAATTTTCATTGCCAGTTATTTCTCATATAAGATTCCTTGCTATGGAAGGTGGAAGGTTGGTGAAAAAATCTGACTGGTTATTGTTGTCACTTTTCCAAATTTATGGCCCACTAGATTGGATTACCTCTTCATAATCGGATGGTTAGTGAAGCTCCTCCTAAAATTCTCCCTATTCATGTATTCATCCCTATAATATTGATCAATGATATTGGATGGTTGGTGTTGATTCTTGATGCTTCATCATATTGAAGTATTTGACCCAAAACTGAGGAGAAAAAAGTGCAACAATAAATGTAGCAACAAAAATTGCAACAAAACATTGCAGTAACATAGGATAGTCAAGATTTGAGAGACCAAAACTACTCAAAATTCGATGAAATTTTATGAGTAGATTCCACACAAAACAAAATTTCCAAAAATGTATGACATGCACAAAATAGAGTTGTAAAATAAAAATTATAAGCTCTGCAAGTTGACTCCAGGTTTCAAGAAATAAGGGACAACAAGAACGTATTTCATAAAATGAATGGAATAAAATATTTTTTTCATTCCAAAAGAACTCAAAAGTATTACAAATTTTTTTCCATGTTCTTCTATAGCAATTTTACACTATTGTATACTTACAAGAGAGAAAATAATATTACAATCCTTCATTTCACATTCTGGAAGTCCAACAATCATAGTGACTCCTCAAGGCCTATAGAAAATTTTAGGCTTCTTCAAATTTATGGGAGAACTTTTGATTTTATCTTTTTCTTGGTCAGCATCAATCCCCAACATACTTCCCTTGATGCTGAGTGGTGAGACAATTTTATCTCTCAATCTCAAAAATTATTCTTTATTGACACCTTTGGTAACAAGTCTGCAAGTTATTGTTTGGTGCTGCAATATTTTAAATCTACAACCTTATTTTCCACCATGTATCTTATGAAATAAATATTCAAATCAATATGTTTAGTTTTTTTATGATGGACTAGATTTTTTGCAATCTTTATTGCACTTGTGTTGTCACAAAAAAATGTTGTTGGACTGTTTTGAACTTCACCAATCTCTTCAAGTACATTTCTCAACCAAAGTGCTTGTGTACTTGCTATAGTAGCTACAACATGTTCTACCTTTTTAGAAGATAAAGAAACAATATTTTACTTCTTTGAGCTCCATGTTATTATAGGAGTAGAATAAGCATTAGTTTCATATTGAAAATGAGTCCAAATATATAATGCATAATATTGCACCATAACCACCGTAACCACTAACTTCCCTAACTACCTAGTGTAGGCGGAGTATGCCCTACTAACATATACTAACATAACATAATGTAATAATATACACTAAAATCCCCCCTTATTACATCATTTTGAAATACAAAGAGTGTTGCAAAACAACTCAAATTTGGCACGTGCAAGTGCCTTAGTGAAAATATCCACAACCTGTTCATCGGTGGGAATGTACTGGAGTTGCATCTTGTGTTTTGGAACTTCATATCGAATAAAATGACATTGAGTTTCAATGTGTTTGGTGCGTTCATGAAATACTGGATTATTAACAAGCTTTAAAACACATTGGTTGTCACAAAACAAGTAAATTAGAAGTTTCTTGGGAAGACCCATACTCGAAAGAATGAGACGTAACCACATCACCTCGCAGACTGCTCCACGTGCTGTGTGATATTCTACCTCTGTAGAGGATAAAGCAACCACCTGCTATTATTTACTGTGCTAAGAGACAAGACTAGAGCCAAGATGAAAAATGTATCCAGAAGTTGATTTTCTATCATAAATTAACCTGATATAATTAGAGTCCATGTAACCTTGCAATAAAAATTGTCATTCTTCTTGTATTCTAGGCCATATTCTATACTATCACAGACATAATGAAGAACTCGTTTCACTACTTTTCAATGACTAACCTTAGGTTACTGCATGAACCTCGAAGGATAACTCACAGTAAAACTAATTTTTGGCATGGTGTTGGTCAGATATATGAGACTCTCAATCAACTGATGATAGAGAGTACCATCTACTTGTGGAGAAGTACCATATCACGATAACTGTAGCCTTGTTTCCATTGGAGTTGATTTAGCATTACAATCAGTCATGTGATATTTCTCAATCAATGTATTGGCATATTTCTTCTATGTCACTCTAATGTGATTCTTCTTCTTTTCCACTTCTAAACCAATACAATAATAAAGAAGTCCTAGATCTGTCATCTCAAATGACTTTTTCAAGTCACCTTTCATTGCTTCTATCAATTTATCTAAACTGCTAGTGATAATCAAGTCATCAACATAGAGTACTAAAATCACTATTTCAAAACCATTTTTATTGATATAGAGATTAGCATTCAAAGGACTTCTCTTGAAACCATGCTGCAATAGGTGATTGTCAATTTTTATGTACCAATCTCGTGGAGATTGTTTTAACCCATACAAGGATTTAACCAATTTTCAAACTTTTTACTCTTGGCCTTCAACCACAAATCCTTCTGGCTGAGTCATATACACTTCTTACTTGATATCACCATTTAATAAGGCACTTTTTACATCCATCTGATGTAGCTTCCATCTGAACTAAGCTGCCATAACACAAAGTACACGAATGGTAGTCATTCTAGCAGTGGGTGCAAAAGTCTCTTCATAGTCAATGTCTTCTTTCTGTGCATAGCTCTTTCCAATAAGATTGGCCTTATGATTATCTATAGTTCCATATACCTTATACTTCAATTTGTACACCCATTTGCAGCCAATGGGCTTCTTTCTGTAGACACCTAAAATTTGTCATGTTTAGGAGACTACTCATATGGGCACATTTGTAGACCATATGAATGATCTTGGACCTTTCCAAGAGCTAGTAGTAGTTCTAACCACTCATTTGAGGCAACTTTGTCCTATTCAGACCAACCATTGACACTCAGAGCGGTTGCCAGACCAACCGCTGACACTCAGAGTGGCTATGATCTAGCCACCCTAAGTGCGAGCAGCTAGGTCTGAAACAAACTCGGCCTCGTAGGTCAAGCCAAAAATTAGTTATAACAGATAGGGCAACTGATCTTGGGTAGTTTTTGGCAAGGAATATTCTGTAAGGTTCCTCTCAATTGCTCCAACCTCTTAAAACTTGATCTTGTCTTCTCAAGGAAGCTAGGATGAGGAGTTGAGAGGGCTATAAGAACCCCCTCCAAATTGGAGAGGGGCCTAAATCGTATATAAACTTTTATGCAATGAAGCTCTACCAAATTGACTAGTGAATTGACATCCATTGAGGAGAGTCGAAGTTCTACCCAATTATTGAGTGACAAGCATGAAATCAATAATAGAGCTTCCAAAGGACTGAGAAGCACAAATTGCAAATTCAAGCCAATTGAACGTGAATCCCATCGAATTCAAACGCCAATCCATCTCATGACAAGCAGGTGATCCTTATCAAGAGCCATCAATAATTCTTGAAGCTACCAAGGCCTTCTAGTTTCGACACAAATTGATTGATGGCTTATGTTGTTTCTTGCATGTAGATCACAGGTTCTTGGTAGCTTCAAAGAATTCTTGACATCATTTCCCTTTGAACAAGTGAGAAGGAGGCATCGATAAGCCCTCAATCAATTCATGTCAAATCTAGAAGGCCTATGGATTGCACCACCCTCATTTAGGGGCTTCACATATTTGTAATCATTGTATCAAGAATCGGTATCCCTAAGAGGGACCTACTTGTAACTGAGTTTTATCAATGAATTAATAAAAGGAAGCTTTATATTTTTCAATTCATTTTCATCTATGTTTTATTGCTTAATTATGATATAAATAGCTTAGGTGCATGTTTTCTAGGATCGTATAGATGGTAATCACGATGGAAATACCCAAAATTTGATCTGTTGGCTGATTTCTTGCACATTTTTTATACAGGCACAACCACTTTTATTGATAGAAGCTAGCAGAGCTCAGTCACTTTTGAAGACAACTACCAGTCAGAGCCGCCCTAAGTGATAGCGACTGAAAGAAAACTTGCAATAGCAGACAACCTGATCATCAGTAGACTTGGATTTCAGGTTGGTTGGAATTCTCTGCATTTTTTTGCTTCTCTGTCTATGTTTTATTTCTTAAATGCAGTAGATGAATTTTTCTTAATTAGAGAACATAGAGAAATTTTAAAGCAAAATTTATAAGATCTCTTAGGTTTTCTACTAGCCTTTGCTAGGAACAATGGTCTCTGATTGTAATCCACCCTAGTCTCCAGCGGTCTAGATTGTATGATTAGCGTTTGCATGCTTGAGGCCCAATTAGAGGCCATATTTGTTCATAATTAGTCTTGCATTCTATGAACATCATTTAGATTTTTAGATGTGCATTCTTTGAAATGGAAACATTCTTTTTAAGCATGTAGGAAAATCATTGGAGTGCTCTATGATGCATTTTCTTTTCATGCAAAATTAAAAAGAACCACCACACACCACGTCACATTTAAACATTAGTGAGTTGGAATTCATACCCAACCACTAATAGAGACCAATGACGGTGGGTTTCATCTCCATCCATTGGCTCAAATCCTACGAACCCTATTTTTGGCCAATATCGGATCCAAGAACCGTCATAGCCCATGGGATATAGCATGTATTTCTCTTCGGAGAGGTATATCATTGACCAAGTGTGAACTGGGTGAGGATTGGTAGGACCTGTGCTCCCTGACTGGGTATGGGCTTCATCTCCATACTTTGGTGGGTTTATGTGATCAGACTTTCATTATCGGTTGTTGAGCTACGAGTATACAGGTGAAAACCCCTTTAACAAAAGAATATCATCCAACAAAAGAAAACACATGACATGAGGTCTTTTGTGCAAATCAACAAATCCAAAACACACAAAACAAGTTCTTAGGACACACATCTAATCCTTAAAAGAGATAAACACATTTGTCTACTTTGTTTGCATGTCTTAAAAATTTACACAAGAGATAAGTTCACATTGTCATGGTCTTCACACGGAGCAACCATCCTCGGTCCAACACCGAGGTGGGAACTAGTGCTCCACCCAATAACAATCACAACAACACTGATGTTGAGCCACCTACACAGAATGCCATTGGATGAAGTTCAATGAGCCTCAAGGGGGATAACTCAACCCATGGGGGTAACTCTCAAGGAACCCTAGCTAGAGAACTAGATCTAGGTTCCTCTCACGTTAGAAAGGAGGGAGCTTCAAGGCCCCAATCCTCACAGGATAGATCTAGGTAAGATCAGCCCAATGAGGGGAAAAACACAAGGGTTGTATCTAATCGTAGACCCACCACAACTCCTAACCATGATGGAGGTGGTAGAATTATAATAGACACCAATATTATTGGAGTAAATGGCACCCCATAAGATCAGCCATGGAGAACCAGACAACTTGATGAACTAGACCGGGTTCTCCTAAGGCCAATGCAGGAAAACATTGCTACTGCACACTCTATTTCTAAGAGTTCACATAGTTAAAAAATAGTGAGACACACTCATGAGTGAGGAGAAGCTTCAAAACATCCCTGCAACACTCACACTACTTTCGATCATGGAGGTATAGAACACAGGTCATTGCACACTAACAATGTTGCCTTTATAGATAGAGGCAAAAGCATAGTGGGGGCTCCTTCAAAGAACCTTACCATAGTGACTCCTCGCATGGAGTTACAAAGTCAGAGACCTTCAATGGTGGATCAATTTGACCATGTGCGTAGGTTGTATGAAGATGCGCAATATCAAGAAAAAGTACTCCAAGATAAAAGGGAGGTATTGCACGTAGAGCAAGAGTACCTAGATAAACTTGAACAAGAAGAGGCATAGGCACAAAGAAAATGGTGCCAACATCTATATGAATAGTGCCTGAGGGAACAACAAACCCTAGAACAAACAGAGCATGAGGAACAAGTAGATAGGTTGGCTTGAGCCAATCTACACATGGGTAGTGAGTACTACCACTCCAATAGACATGTTGCTTCTCAACCCGAGAGGTATGCCAAATAGGTAGATGATCGCACTCACCGCACCTCACAGCATGCTTTGAGACACCAATGGTGCATAGCGCAAGAATAGGTGGAGCATGAACAAGAACAAGATGTGGAGATGGATGACCAAGAATAGATTTATCCTGAACCATCATCTATGGCCATGGAAGAGGAATATAATCGACCAATTCGGTCCAATGCAGAATGATTACCTCCTTGACCACCTCAAAAGAACCTTCGAGAGGAAGAGATCATCTCTTCAAAAGCTTACAAGGTACTTATCGAGAGAATCAAGTCTCTCGAGAAGCAAGATATGGTTGGGCAGAAGCCAACCTTAAGTAGGATACACAATCAACCCTTGTGCTCATCGATACCAAGTCCTACCTATCCGAAGCATTTTGAGATGCCTCGGTTAGATAAGTTTAAGGGAGAGGAAGATGCACAAGAACATGTTACCAACTTCATGAATGCATGCTTCTAGCTCCAACACAATGATACCCTGATGTTAAGAACATTCATCATCACATTATCAAGTACAACAATAGAGTGGTTTAACCAACTACCCAAACATAGCATCATCAATTTTGAGCAACTGGTGAATGCCTTCCTAGAATGCTTTTCATTTGGCATTAGGAAGAAGACTAACTTGTCCGACCTAGCCAATCTTAGACAGTATGATGATGAGCCGATCCAGGACTATGGGAATAGGTGGAGAAAGTTAATGGTAAAATTATCATTTTCTATTCCCACTATAGAGCTCACCCGAATGTTCACCAAGAGTTGTGCCAAGCACATCTCATTGCTTCTGTAGCTTCAGTAGTATGCAACATTCGAGGAAGCCTTGGCACAAGCCAAGCTTATAGAAGACATCAAAGTAGAAGAAGGAGATCTTAAGCTCCGTAACAAGAAATACTAGAACAACAACCACAATCAATAGTAGCAAGCCAAGCCTGCACCAGTCAACCAGGTTGTATTAAATATGCCAAAAGGGGGTAATAGCCAATAACCATAGAATTACCAAGCTCAACCACCCCCAACTAACTACAACCAAAAGAACAAGAACCAGGGCCGAGACAAGCAATGTCGACCGCCTCACCAATATACGCCATTGTCAGAATCTTTGGCATCAATATTCAATCAATTGAGTGAGGCACGGGTACTCAGATTACCTGAGGTTCAACTTATTGATCCTAACCATCCCAAGCCCAAGGGATATAGAGATGATCATTATTTCCCTTACCATAGAATACAGGGGCATGATATTGAAGTGTGCATCGATTTCAAAAATATTGTACAAAATATGATCAAAAAGGGTGAGCTACAAGTTGACAATCCACTAGCTCCCGATAATAGGAACATGGGCATATTTAAAAACCCATTGCCAAATCATGAAGCCCCTAGAAATTAGGGTGCTCAAGTTAATCAAGTCCAAGTCGAACCTCCCACTCAAGGATTCATTGGAATGGTCAACGTGGTTACAAGAAACTGGTGATACAACCAACCAGAGCCTCCAATGGCTCCCATCCATATCCTGGATGCACCTCAATAGAGGCCAGTGTAGAATAATCTTCCAGGTCCACCATCATGACCTATGATAACGATCTAAAATAGACTTACGCAGAGTCTTCAAACAATGTTGACTAAGTTATCAATATACGAGCTCATTCAACAATCTCCCAAGCACAAGGAGACTTTAATGGAAATATTGAAATCTATTGAGCTCCAACCCTAAAACCCTGAAGCATTTACAAACTTTGTGGGGCAAGTACAATAGTGCCAAGAGCCCATGATTCATTTTTATGATCATAAAATAAAGGTAGTCCCAACTACCATAGCAGACCCACCTCTACACATCATAGCATGTATCAATCACATACCCTTCAAGCGGGTTCTAATCGACATAGGCTCATCGATTAACATAATAACAACCAAAGCTATAGGGCACCTAAATATCCCTAGGTCCAACATAATCCCTTCTTCTTTCACATTGAGAGCGTTCAATGATGCATTGTGCTCCATAGTGGGTACAATAGTCCTACATATTCAGGTAGGGCATAAGACCATCCCTATGATGTGTCATGTGTTAGAAGGGGCCATGCAATATAATATCCTCCTAGGGCATCCCTAGATAAGGGACATGCAATGCATTCCCTCGATCCTACATCAATGTGTTAAATATATACATGAGGGATAGGTGCACGTGGTACCATCGGATGAAGAACCATTCAAATATGTGCATCAAGTTGACCTATCAAGGGATTTCATCCTTCCATCTACTCACCTATACATTAGGCCTTCATCCCCTATGACACAGCTAGGAAGTAAGTCAAGATCAGTGTGAGGTGATCCATCCACATCGGTGCCACCTCCTGCTTCCAAAACTACTAGTGCTTCTGAGAAACCAACAACGTCTAAACCAATAGACTCTCAGAAGTTGAAAGCTCACATGGTGGAGGAAGAACCTAGGGTAATCCCAACCATAGCAATAGTAAAAATTCCAACTCCTATGGAGGAGGAATATCCTCAAGACATAGTCGAGGAGGTGCCTCAACCTACCTCACCTGCATCATCATCAACATCATCTGCACCGTAGGTGACTATTCACTTAGCCAACACAGGACTAGGTGAATATCTTGTGCAAAATATCACTTTCACTCCAATCATCGAGTCTACACAAGACATGGGATGACCAAGAGTCCCAAACCTACCCATAGGAATAGTGGTACCATTAGGGATGCCACCCAACCAGACTAATTTCATTTATGCTGGTTTGGATCAAGCCCATGATGCCTTAGACATTGAAGAGGATGATGATGAGCCATTCACAATGAACATTCATTATCTATCCAACCCTGAGTTTGCTCTTAGATACTTTGAATGCAACCATTGGCATGGCTATGGTTTAGGTCTATATGAGCAAGGGTGATAGAACCCAGTTGAACCATGATATCAGTTACCTACTGATAGGTCTAGCCTAGGATATCATATCCGAAGCTATGATGATTCATTAGTAACATCTCTAGATAGACTGAGCTTAGGGTTCGAGGAAGACATCGAATGGAATCCCTATCACCCGAACATAAGCTACATGGATGATAGGTTGGTGACCATGGTCACTATAGAACCACCTACTATGTATCATCCAAATTTCTCTCTCGAGGCAAGCCCATCAAGAATTATCCTATGGGAGGATGAACCAGGCTATGGTTATAAGAAAGAAGAGAATGAGTACATCACAGATCATAGTGAGTTCGAGGATGAGACTGAATTGGCCTACCTTGGGCCTCGACATTCACATCACCTCATAGAGCTAGTGGATATGGATAATAGATACTTCATAGATGATAGTGATTATGAAGATGAGACCAAAATGGCCTACCTTGGGCCTCGACACTTACATCATCATAATGAACCATTTGACATAGATGAGATGTATCATAAAGTATATCCTAGCCCTCATCTCAAGGGGAGACCAGCAAATTTAGATGAAATCTATCATATAGTTTTCCTCGATCCTCCTACATTTAGACAGCTCCTAGAGCCAAATGATCCCATATTCCTATCTATTCATAGACTAGATCCTGAGATCCCCATACCCCTAGAGCCACATCTTGGGTATGGAAGTCACATCAACAATGTAGAGTTGCACCCACATGGTCCTAGAGATTCCATCCCATCCATCAACATGATCTCCATTGAGTTGACCACTCCACTCCACAACCCAGTGATCCTTCCAAACCATTGTGTCTTAATCTAGATGCTATTGATTGGGATCATGCTGATTCACCCTTGGAGCCTAAAGATTTCTTCCCCAATGAAGAAATGTTACAACCATTTCATTTTGCACTAGGCTATGCACATGATGTTTATCATGCTAGTTTTGATCCTGATTCAGTCGAACCTTTAAATCCAGTGGATGATATATATCTGATCCCTACACCTCACCAGCTTGAGGAGGGGTCGCACATGTCAATAGAGGAAACTTTCAAAGTGGACATCAACAATGATCCATCTGATCCAAAGAAAGTTAAATTTGGAGAAAGCTTATCTCCTGAGGAATGGGCCACCCTCATACCTCTATTGAAAGAGAGACCTGATCTCTTCACTTGGACCTACAAGGATATGCTAGGTTTAGATCCGAAATTGGTTGTTCACAACCTTTCACTAGATCCTGCAAAGAAACCGATCAAGCAGAAACTCAGGAAGATGCATCCTACTATCACCTTGATGGTAAAAAATGAGCTTCAAAAGCTATTGGATGTAGTCTTTATTATTCCCATCGACTATCCAAAATGGGTATCAAACATGGTACCTATAGGAAAACCTGATGGAAGAATCCGTATTTGCATGGATTTTAGAGACCTCAATAAGGCAACACCAAAGGATTCATTCCCATTGCCCAATATAGATGCTCTGGTAGATGCAACTGTGGGTCATGAGATGCTCTCCCTAATGGATGATTTTTCTGGTTACAATCAGATTCGGATTAAACCCGAAGACCAACACAAAACCATGTTCACAATGCCATGGGGGACCTTCTACTACAAGGTAATGCCATTTGGTCTTAAAAATGTTGGTGCCACATATCAACGGGCCATGACATATATCTTCCATGACTACATGCACAAGATCCTAGAGGATTACATCGATGACTTATTGGCCAAGTCATTGCTGCATTCAGAGCATGCTGAGGTCTTGAGAAAGGTCTTCGATCGCCTGATAGAGCATAATGTCAAGTTGAATCCCAAGAAGTGCGTATTTGGTGTAACTTCAAGAAAACTCTTGGGATTCATCATTTCTAAATGAGGGATCGAAGTAGATCCAACAAAGGTAAAGGCTATCCTAGAAATGGCCCCACCCACTAACATCAAAGAGCTGAGAAGCCTACAGGGCAAAGTAGCATCCATAAAGTGATTCATCACATAATTATCAAACAAATATCGACCCATGAATCGACTGCTACACAAGGGGGTCCCATTCCATTGGGATGAAGAATATCAGCAAGCCTTTGCTGAGATTAAGCAATACCTAGTGACGCCACCAGTACTAGCTCCACCAAGGCCAGATGTGCCATTCTTGCTTTATATATCGGCTACTAACTTTGCACTGGGAACCATGTTAGCCCAAAAGAACGTGCAAGACAAAGAGCAAGTAATATATTATATCAGCCACACCTTGGTGAGTTATGAGCTAGGGTACGCATACGTAGAAAATTTATGCTTAGTAGTGGTTTTTGTGACTAAGAAGTTGTGCCACTACATGTTGAGTCATACGATGTATGTGATATCAAAACAAAATCCTTTGTAGTATATGATGAGCAAGACATATCATAATACACATACTACAAAGTGGATCATGCTACTGATAGAATTTGACTTGGAATTCATTAGCCAAAATTCCATCAAGGGATAAGTCATAGCTGATCAGCTGGTAGAGGCACCTCTTCAGGATAGTAGGCCTCTCATCATAGAGCTTCTTGATGATGCAATCTTTGCATTATCGAAGTCATCCAAACCCGAAGAACCAGATAACAAAGCTGACATGACTTTGTTCTTTGATGGTTCCAAATGTGAGCAAGGGGGTGGTGCAAGAATTGTGTTTTTCATGCCACAAGGTGCTCCAATGCCCTTGTCATTTAAACTAGACTTTCCTTGCACCAATAACAATGTTGAATACGAGGCCCTAATCTTAGGTCTCCAAACAGCGATCACCATGAAGATTAAAAAGCTAAACATCTTTGGTGACTCCTTGCTCATTGTGAACCAAGTTAAGGGGATCTATCAATGTAGGTGTCCCATCCTAAAAGTATATAAGGATCTTGTAGACACTTATCTAGCCCAGCTAGAATGGTATGACATCGAGGCAATCCCTCGTACATCAAACAGATTTGTAGACACCATGGCATCTTTGGGATCTTTAATCCCTCAGAATCCATCTACCAAATTTACTACCATTCATGTGAAGATGCTCTCACAATCCATGATGCAGTGTGAGGCTTTTGACAATCAAGAATCAGTCAACATGATTCAAATAGAACCAAACCATGAGTGGTTCTATAAAGCTAGAGACTTTCTGAAGAAGGCACCTTGGGGATCTTTGATCTCGTAGGGTCCTATAGAGAATGGTACTACTATTCACCATAAGGTAGTTTCCTAATCAACTTTTGTACAAGTTGAATTGCAAGGGAAACAAGTCATTCGATCAATTGAGGTTGTAGCTTATCAGGATTGGATGTCACAATTACATGATTTTCTTAAGCTTGGTGTAATCCCTCGAGGATTATTGCATGCTCATAAAATGAGCATTTAAATAAAAAGTGACTAAAGTATGTCTTGCTAGGAGATATATTGTATCATTGAAGCTATGATGGAATCCTCCTTCATTGCCTTGAGCCCCAAGAATCAACTTGGGCAATTTCACAAGCTCATGATGGTACATGTGGTGGCCATTTCAGTGGCATGGCCATCATCAAGCGCATCCTTCGAATGGGTTATTATTGGCCCACTATGGAGAAGGATTGCATAGTGTATGTCAAGAAATGCATCAAATGTCAACATCATGCTAATCTTATGCACTTGCCATCGTAGGCCTTACAACCCATTCAAGCGGCTTGGCCATTTTCTCAGTGGGGTTTAGATCTAATTGGTAAGATCTCTCCCTCATCATTGGGTCGACATACATTCATTATAATGGCCACTAAGTATTTTACAAAATGGGTGGAAGCAATCCCTTTAACAATGATAATAGGAGCATGTATTACGGAGTTCATACTCCACAATATCATATGTCATTTTGGGATACCATCCAAGATCATATCGGATAATGGAACGTCATTCAAAAATAAAACCTGTGAGGGATTTGATGTCCAAGTATAATATACAACACAATTTTGTGACTCCATACTATCCACAAGCAAATGGGCAAGCTGAAGCTTCTAACAAGATAGTGGTAGCTATCTTGAAAAATATTGTTCAAGAGAACCACAAAGATTGGCATATCCAGCTGCCCCTTGCATTATGGGCTTACAGGACTAGTATACGGATGCCCACTAGGGCAACCCCATTTTCACTAGTATATGGTGCTGAGGCCATTATGCCCTTAGAGTTGGAAATTCCAACCCTATGCATCGCATTGAAAGAGTTCATCGATGATGACACTGCATGACAAGCTCACCTCGACCAATTGATGCTTCTTGATGAACGTTGCATGAATGCCCTTGAGCATCTCCAAGTTTATCAAGAACACCTAAAATGAGATTATAACAATAAATTCCATCTGAGAGACTTTAAAGTTGGGGATCTTGTACTGAAAGAGAACCAACAGAACTCAAACCTACCATCGCACTTACGAGATAAATTTATGGCCAACTGGTTAGGTCCATATATCATCTCAGAGAAGATAGGACCTAGAACATATCACCTAACATCACTTGAAGGTGTTGAAGAGCCTGAACCTCTCAACATTCTTCATATTAAGGTGTTCCACACATAAAAATCAAAAATTAAAAAACATTCAAAAAAATCAAAATTTCAAAAACAATTCAAAACATCAAAAATACAAAAACATTTGCATTTTACATTTTGCATATGCATTCATTTAATTGCATTGCATTAGGCATTTTCATCCATTGCACTTGCATTAGGATAGGTTGTGTTTACAATCTTACAAATGACACCACATTTGTATCTCAATCATGCATCTATTCATCATCATCATCCATCACCCTTGTGAGTAATTGTGTTTTTCAACACAACCCCTCCTATTGCTATAAGGAATATACTAGGGTTTTTTGGTCATTCAGCCATACCTAGTGATCTTCTCAGATTTTGTAGAAAGCTATCTTTGCTTTTGGAGATGAGGTCTAGTTTTGATAGCACCTAGCATATGTCAAAATCCCATCACTAATAAACACATTAACAATCCTAATTAGGACAAGGAAATATGAACACTACAAAGTGGTCCTAGTCACCTTAAGCGAAAGGTTTTTACTTGCTCATCTTGTGATGCGCATGGTCTAGAGTGTTGATCATTGGAAAAAGGACAAGCTCCCCCCTACCCAAAGAAATCCCTTGCTTTCATACAAAATAAGCAAAATCCCAAAATCAAAGCAAATCCCTTGCTCAAAACAAAAAAAAACAAAAATGCAAAATAAATAGTGATTTTCATCACTAAGCATGAGCAAGTATCCCAATAAATGAGAAGAAAATAAGGGGGTGAAGAGCTTGAATCCCTAGAATGGTCACTACTTGAAACCATAGAGTGATCCCCAATACAACAATGGGCTGAATGAATCCCATCTGGCATTGGGGTAGTTCTAAGCAATTTACAAATGAGCTAGCTTTAGGTGGCTTGTATTACCTAGTGGTCTAGTCTAACTGCATCCAAACTTAGGATCATGATGAACATTTGGTGATCCTCATTACAACAATGGGTTGAATGAATCCCGCCTGGAAATGAGGTAGTCTTATGTCTCATCTAATATATTCATTTGCACACACAAGGATAATGAATATCTTGGTCTTCATAACAAAAACTTTTATCTTTCAAGAGTCTAGTATAGTCATTATACAACTTTTGATTAATCAACTAGGGTGTTTGAGTCTCATGGAAAACCTCAAAAATCCCTTATAGCAACAAATCATCTCATAAATCAATCATCAATTTTTTTATTAAAGGGTGTTCATGAAATAGGATAGATACCGGATGGATATCAACAATGATATTTAGATGACCACTGACTATTTTGTGCATATATTTTAATTTACAGAAGCTTATGATGGAAAACCATACATCTCACATCATCTCATATCACATATGGATGCTTAAATGATTAATTCTTATGATAAGAGTTAACATTTACATTCATGATTTTTATACATTATGTGGTGTCACCCATTAGATTTTTAAACACATATTACATTCATTCCTTATGTTTTAAGTGATTAAAGCATACAGGTTCATTTACATTAGATCACCATCATGTAAATAATGCATTACATACATTGCATTCACCATATCATAACAACATAAATTAGATGCATACAATTAAATCAAAATTAAACATGCATTTAACATCAAACATTGCATCCATATATGCATACATAAGTAGTCTATCTACACATCTAGATCATAACATCTAATCATACATACATCATCTAGCTAGTGCATGTCATCAATACATCACATCATATAGCATACCAAATCATGTAAGCATTGCATCCATATTGCATCACATGAACATAAAAGCAAACACATAATACACATAATGAGAAGAAAGATAATATCATATATATGTGTATGTCAAAGTACATCAAGGTACATCAAAAATGCCTTCAGGCTACAATTGTGTAGGTCCTCAGACCTTACACTCAAAAATGATACATGTATCTCAAATATGTATCAAGACTGGCCTACACCACTAGGCTCACCTCCACCCTCTCCACCCTCTCTACGATGTGGTCTAGAGCTAGTGCCTACTGTATGCTCTATTTGAGCACCTATCCTATGATTGGGCTGCACTGATGACTACCTAGACTCACTCCACCTACTCCGATGAGACCCCCTATCGTAGACCTCTCTCGAGGAGTACCACCCAACATCCTGATCTGAAGCTGCAAAGCTATAATGTACCCAAAATTGATCAAAATTTGGGTCGTAGAATCCTATAAGAGCCCCTATAGGCATCTAATCTCTGCCATTGGGTCTAAACCTGCTGGCCCTTGAGCTATTAGAGTGGCTGGTGCAACCTGTAGTTATAGAGTGTCTCTCTCTATAGTGAGCTGCTCTATCCTAGTCAATGCTGAGTCAAGTCACATCTATAGTGAGGTCCTCTCCTCCTCATACCCTTACCATGTAGCCTACCTTCTACCAGCTAGCTCTATACCATAGCGAGAGAGGTATCTCACTCTAGGATCTATCATCGAGCCATCTAAAGCTCGGCCTCTAAACTGTGTAGCTCAACCCAGAGGGGAGACTCTGCTCCTCTAGAGCTACCTCCTCCTCCTCTAGTGTTGCTTGCTCCTCTACATCCTAGCCCCACTCCTCTATCCTAGGTTGCACCTATCGCCCATCAGGATCCTCCTTAGCTACCTCATCCCTAGATCTCCCTAGGTTACCACCACCATACCATAGTCGTATCACCCACCACTAGATGTACACCTCTATAGTCCTGCCATCTACTACACCAATATCTACTATAGGAGGATCTACCTCCTTCGCTAAAGCTATCACATGGGGAACTGGGAGATCCCTCTCTACCTGAATGCACTGATACAAAACTAGCTCTAATGGGATGTCCTATTAGATCCCAAACTACCTAGTCACCTGGGAGAAATGGAAGAACTCCCTCACCCCTACCTTACGACTGATGACCCATCGATTGCACCTCATTCAAGCTAGGAACCTATCTACCTCAGGCCAAGTAGGGTAATCCACATAGGGCCTCCATATGATATCTCAAGCCTGTAGCCTAGTCAGAGAGCCTGCATAGTGAGCCAAGTCCCCTACATGATGATGACTCCATCACTCCTCTACATCCCGTGGCCATCTAGCTCCATAGCACTATGACCTAACTACTATAGTAGTAATATCCTATGGTAAGCTTACTAGGTGGTCTATCCTAATATGCTCCTAGCCCCATATCTAGAAGTAAGCTACAAGCAACCCCAACCTAGCCCCATCACTAAATCCTGTACAACTCATCATAGAGTTGCGCCAATAGAGCACTCCCCCAAGCCATAATGATAGGCTGTGCACTATCCATCAAATCTTGTACCATCGCTAAGAGGTTCCATAGGAACCTCACTCTAGATGTATCAAGTAGAAGCACATTATAGATAACGTGCATCAAAATGGCCTAGCATCATGAGAATACATTAGCCCGATACCAATGAGTAACAAGAACTCCTCCATGTTGAATATCGGCTAGAGCTACACATGCTTCGTCACCAAAAACCCTATAAAAAATTACTACCCTATCTCTAGTATGCGAGGATATGATGGCCTATCCATCGAAGGGTATCCTAAAGATCTTATAGACATCCTCAGGTGTAATGGTCATCTCACCAATCGAGAGATGGAAGGTGTTAGTCCGATAGTCCCATCTATGAGCCAACATTATGATGTAAGCCTGATCCGACATCATCATCGACAATCTAGTAATGTACATCAGGCCCCATGCATCAAACCAATCCTAGTATATATGAACCATATAGGGCAATATCTCAACTAGCAACTTAGGCTCCCGAGCCCGTACAAACAAGAGCTAAATGTGCAAAACAAATGCATAATCAGATGCACTTACAAAAATAAATCAATCAAAAAATTTCAAAAATTTTCCTAAGGTTTCCTAGCTGCTCATGCTGACAGCAGCTGCCACAACAGTCGTTGATGTTGACAGTGGCTAGCTGCCAATAATTAAATTTTTGATTGTTGGTGGTTCAAACCAGTTGCCCTCAATGACAGTAGCCCCTCTTTGCCAATTGGGGGCTGCCCTGAGTGATAGCGACCATGAGATGACATGCCAATGATGTTCGCCCTCACCCAAAAAACCAAAAAAATTAACAAAACCTAAAATCTAAACGAAACCCACCTAAATTAGCCTAGTTCTAAGCCTAGCTATGGGTGTGGTTCATTACCAACAAGTTTAATGAGGTTAATTTATCAATTTCTTAATTTGGTTCATTTTACCCATGAATTAACAAGACTAGGGTTTGAGAAATACCCATGAAGCTCCAACTCCTCTACTTATAGAAGCCTTTTTGTGCTCCACCATGGTGTCAGGTAATTTGGGTAGCATTCTAGGTCACTTTCTCACTTTTCTTCTCAGATATCACTGTGCAAATTGATAGCTAGAAAATAATGAATTGAAAACCCTAATTTTATTTTTATATTTTTTAGTTTTTCCATGATCATTGATGTCGACAATGGCTAGGAAGTGCGGGCCACCTATGCTAACAATGACTACGAAATTACAAAATTGGGCCACCTATGCTGATAGTGGCTAAGAAGAAACAATAAATGCACTAAATTTCTCACCATGGGAAGATTCAAAATGGACAATTAAGCATATCTAACAGTCCAAAATCATCAAAAATTGTAAAATAACAAAAAAAATCATAAAATCAAAATTTCAAAAACAATTAAAAAATCATCAAAATTAACAAAAAAATCAAATAACAACAAAATTTCAAATGCACCTCGTACCTAGTTATTTACCCTATACACTTGGTGGTTGCAGTGACTTGCGCTCCATGCAATCTGACAAGATGAGTAAATTACCATAAGGTCATTTGAACCAAATTATTCATCGTTGAATTGAAATGCTTCACTTCAATCCCGAAGAAGGCCATGGCGGCTAGACTACCCCATGGGAATGAGGCATTCATTTCATTTCTTCTATGAAATTTTCATCATATCATCGAGTGATTCACCACATGCTAAATTGAATTGCTATCATCTTGATTCCCTAAGAAGGCCATTGCGGCTAGACTGCTCCATGGGATAGAGATGTACAATTACTATTATTGGTTAAAATCACACCTGTAATAGGACCTGCCATATAACAACAAAGCAATCATCTTAAATCATCCAAATCAATCATCTTGGTCAAGCGACTCATCACTTTCATCACTTGTCCTTTTCCTCATCGACTCATCGCTTGAGGGGGTAGTCATAATAACAAATTCATAATCAAAATCAACAATTGACAACTTAATCAAGTTAATCATGTTCATCTTATGAATCATTGCTAACAACTATCATAAGCTTACCCTATTGCTTGGGGCAAAAGCAAATATGCTGAATTAAACCTTTGACGATATGGATTTTGATCCTTTGCTAATGCTAAGCAACATGACCCAAGATTCTAGTGGACTTCAAAGTTTTACGTAAATTAAGCCTTCCATCCAGTTGGAAGCAATGATTCAGAGATGCACGCCCTTTTCATGATTGGGGCATCTAATGTTGATCAGATCAATGATCATCATGCAACCTAGAATATGGCTTTAGGTGGTCTATTTTTGCTCAGCATTGTGTTCCCACAATGCATCACAAAAGGGGCATCTGTAGACACCTAAAACATGTCATGTTTAGGAGACTACTCATATGGGCACCTTTGTAGACCATATGAATGATCTTGGACCTTTCCAAGAGCTAGCAGTGGTTCTAACCACTCATTTGGGGTATCTTTGTCCTATGTAGGCTCAGTCATTGATGCTCAGAGTGGTTGCCAGACCAACCATTGATGCTTAGAGCGGCTACGATCTAGCCACCCTAAGTGAGAGCGGCTAGCTCTAAAACAAACTCGACCTCGAGGGTCGAGCCAAAAATTAGTTGTAACAGATAGGGCAACTGATATTGGGTGGTTTCTAGTGAGGAATCTTCTAGAAGGTTCCTCCCAACTGCTCTAACCTCTCAATTCTTGATCTTGGCTTCTCAAGGAAGCTAGGATGAGGAATTGAGAAGGCTATAAGAACCCCCTCCAAATTGGAGAGAGGCTAGAATCGTATATACACTTTTATGCAGTGAAGCTCTACCAAATTGAACAGTGAATTGATAGCCCTTGAGGAGAGTTGAAGTGTTATCCAATTGTGGAGTGACAAGCATGAAATCAACAATGGAGCTTCCAAAGGACCGAGAAGCACAAATCGTAAATTCAAGCCAATCGAACACAAATCTCATCGAATTCAACTGGCAATTCATCTCTATACAAGCAGGAAATCCTTGACCATCAATTCAACTGGTGAAATGTGCATCATAATCCTTGATTCAAGAGGTAAAATTTTTAGTTTATAGTCATTGTCTTTAATAGCGGCTCGTAGGCCTACGCCGCCGTTGACATCAACAACTAGAAAACCAACTGCTCTAAGCGATAGCGGCTAGGGTTTGATGCATGATTTACTTAGTTCTTAGCCTATATTTTTGCTTATTCCTACTTTATTAGCTTATATTAGAGTAGATTTATCATTTTCAATGCATTTGCATGGTTCATTAGCAAGATTAGAGGTAGCTTTACCTTGATTTAGTCATATTTGCTAGTTTCAATTAATATTCTTAGATTAGCTTTATTTCTTGCTTTTATTGCAAATTTGATGCTATATTAGTTAGATCTACTTATCTTCAAGCATACTTTACATTAGTTTAGCATTATTTCATGCATATTTGCTTATATTTGCATATCTCTATGTTTTATTGTAAGTTTTATCACATGCTTTACAATTTCTTGACAAGAGCCTCATCATGAGAGGCCTCATATGCTCCTAATTGTGCTTTGTTGTTTCTTGCATGTAGATCACAGGTTCTTGGTAACTTCAAAGCATTCTTGACATCATTTCCCTCTGAACAAGTGAGAAGGAGGCATCGATAAGCCCTCAATCAATTCGTGTCGAATCTAGAAGGCCTGTGGATTGCATCACCCCCATTTGGGGCTTCACATATTTGTAATCATTGTATCAAGAATTGGTATCCCTAAGAGGGACCTACTTGTAACTGAGTTTTATCAATGAATTAATAAAAGGAAGCTTTATATTTTGTCAATTCATTGTCATCTATGTTTTATTGCTTTATCTTTGATATAATGATACAAATAGCTTAGGTGCATGTTTTCTAGGATCGTACACTTTCCAAAAGGCAGATCAACTAGCTTCCAAGTCTTATTTTTGATGAGAGACACATGTTCTACATCCATAGCTACCTTCCACTAAGGCTCACTAAGTGCATATTGGATTGTGGTAGGTTCATTCTCATCCAATGAAGAGATAAAAAGCCTATCATCATCCACATCCATATCTTCTTCTCTATCTTCCTCTACATCTACAAAAAGTTCCTCAAAGTTTTGGTAAAGATCGTCAACCTATGAAGTTGATTCTTATGCTCTCATTTGATGAGTCATACTACATGTATGAGGTCAATCTAAAGTTAGATCTTAGAGGTGTAGTCAATTTTTAATCTCTCATTATGCTGGTATACCATTTGGAAATCTTCTTATGTGGGGGAGGAGTCTCTTTCTTAGGCTTCTCATCATCCTAGTATACAACTGTAGATGTGTTATCTGGTGTGAAAAAATCATCAAATACCACATCTCTACTGGTGTGAGTTTTCTTGGTTTTAGGATCTATCAAACAATATCCCTTAGAATGCTCATCATAACCAAGAAAAATACACTTTAGGGATTTCTCATCTAACTTCTTTCTCTTTGCTTTTGGAATGTGTATGAATGCCTTACACCCAAAAATCCTTAGATGAGAAATGGAGGGTTTTCTACCACTCCATGATTCTTGTGGAGTTATTCTCTTAAGAGATTTTTTGGGTGATCTATTCAGGAGGTACATTGCTTTATTAACAGCTTTTGCCCAATACTATTGCTCAAGATGTGCCCCTGTAAGCATACAGTGAACCATTTCCATGATGGAATGATTCCTCCTCTCAACAAATCCATTTTGCTGTTGAGTATAGGTTGTTGTAAGTTGCCTCTTAATCCCATGTGCACTAAGAAATGTGGAAAATTCTTTTGAGGTATATTCTCGCCCTCGATCTGGGTGGAGGGTCTTAATAGAACATCTTGCTTCCTTCTCAACACTTTTCTTAAAATACTAAAAGTATAGAAAGGCCTATGACTTCAATTGTAGAAAGAAAACCCACATATTTCGTGAGTAGTCATCAACAAACAACTAAAAATACTTCTTTATCCCATAACTATTTGACATAGGACCACACAGATCAGTGTGTACCAGCTCCAATGATCTTTTGGCTCATGAGGAGATCAATTCAAAATGTACTCGATGTTGCTTCCTTGCTAAGCAATCCAAGTAAATAGGAAAAGTGGATGAAAGTTTGGGAAGACCTTTCACCATTTCATATTTACTCAACTCAAGTAAATATCCTGAACTTAGATGGCCATATCTTTTGTGCCAAAGAGAAGTGGTCTCTTTTGTGTTTACCACCATGGAAACATGAGGTGTAGAAATGGCATCTAAAGCAAACAAGCCATGCTTGTAGGAAGTTGTTTCTACATTTTTGTCCTTCCTTGTGATGAAGCAACACTTCTTTCCATTCTAAACTCTAAAATCAACCACCATGTTTTTATCCAAGATATGAGGTACTGACAACAAATTATTTACCAATCCTAGAACATAAAAAACTTTTTCAATCTGACATTTTCTATATGGAAGAGTGACTGAAACATTTCCTTCACCTCGAACTTCGTAGGTCTTATCATCAACTATGGTAATTGGTTTGCCTTCCTTAGCCTCAAATGTCTCAAACCATGATTTATCACCAGTCATGTGTTTACTGACTTCGAAATCAATATACCACACAGGATCCTTTTGCTAAGAATATGTGTGAGTCATGAGCACCTTATGTTCCCTTTCAAAATCTAAGTTTGATTCCTCATAAGCAACATGTCCCTTGGGTTGCTTATTCTTCTTTTGTGGTTTGTACTTATCCTTTTTCTTTTGACCTTGGTCATGTGGGTGTTTATTTTTAAACCAAAAGCTATTGGTGTCATGGTTGTCCATATCACAATTTTGCAATACTTTTGTTGTCCCTGTTGAGGTTGCTTAACTTTGGAACCTTTAGAAGAAGATCCCCCCTTTTGAAAGTTACCATATATTCTTGACCCCTGTTTTGAGTAAAGTGCATTATCTATCACTTCATCTCTTTGAAGTTGATTTGCCTCCTCAATTTGAAGTAAATTTACTAACTCCACAAAAATAACTTGTCTTATGGATACTTGAAGGGATATGATCAATACCTTGTAGGAATATGGAAAAACTCTCAAAATGACTGAAGTCAAGAGCTTATCCTCTACTGTTTATCCCAAAGCATTCAACATGGACTTCAATTCTTCCACTCTACATAAGAACAATTCTACTGATTCACCAGACTTCATACTGAGAGTATGAAGTTGGAATTAAAGGTTAAGAATTGTGGATTGATTCTTCCCTTCATATATGGTAACTAATGCATCCCAAGCATCTTTACCAGTTTAGCATCACAAATGTGAGGCTGTACTTCATTAGTAGTAGTAAGCAAGATAAGCATGAGGGACCTCCTATCATTTTTATCATATGCTTCCTGATTAGTACTTGCTGTAGTAGGACATTTTGTAGTACCAGTCACTACATCCCACAAATATTCAACTTGTAGAATAACTCTCATTTTGGTTTTCCATGGAGAAAAATTGGAACCTTTAAGCAGTTGTGTATCTGAAAGATATTTGTGTATAGTGCCCATTATGAAGGTTCCTTATATCACCAAAATGGCCTCTCTTTCGATACACCACAAATGAGTATTGAAAGAGAATTCATTTAAATTGATGGCACCTGCCTAAAAACCCTTCCGAAAAAAGGATGATTAGTTGGAGGAAATTAAGCCAAGAAATAGGAATGAATTAGGGTATATGATGGAGTGAATATCAAAATAAAATTGGTTTTCCTTATTCTCCCTGATTATTTATAGAGAACAATAGCTCAGATATCGTTGTTGCAGCTATATTAGGCGTTAGATACAGTAGTCCAAGCATGAAAGCTTCACCTGTAAGTGTGGACCAGAGGTACCATATATACCAAACTCTATTATGTAATAAATTGCACAAAAAGGTTTAAAATTTGGGGTCTTAAGCGCTTTTGAATTTTAATTTAAGATGTAAGTGTAAAAAAATAAGAAATTAAATGCAACGTACAATCAAAAGTGCCCACAAATTTTAAAGCATAGGTGTCGAATTCCACCGAAAATGCACCTATTCTACAATGCCAATTTTAAGGTGTCGAATGCAATCAGAAATACACCTTGTTACAATAATTTTTGCAAGAACTTTTGTTTTGTGTTTGCAAAAATTGATATTCACAATCCCCCCCCTTGTGTTATAATTTTGTAAAAAAAGAATACTGTTTTTTCCCCCCTTTGGTTTGCAAAATAAACAAGATTTGATGCTCCAATTTGTGGATATTTACATAATTTTTTCACAAAAGAAATGCTCCAATGTCTTGAAGTAAAATTGCCAAAATTGACAAAATAAAGAATCCTTTGTCAAAAAAAATTGCCCCCTTGTTTGTGTATATCTCCTTTTGTTATGATTTACAAAAAATAATATTTGTGTGCAAAAAGAAAAAGAGGATGCAAAGTATTTAAAAAATACCTTTAAAAAAGTCTTTGCAACAAAAAAAAGAGTATTTGTGCTGTACGTAGGGTTTGATCCCTCGACCTCCCACTATCCAAAGCTTTTTGCATGGTCAAGCTACAAGCTCAGCTCCCTGAGCCATTGGAACATAGGAGTGAAAAGGATATATTTCAAGACCTCCTTCATAAAACTTCAACAAAAAAAATGAACGTTCTGCATTGCATAGGACTTGAACACCCGACCTCCTGCAGGGCGCCTTAGTGCTAGCCTGCATACCATCTCGGTTGTCGCTCCAGATGGGAACAAAAAAGAGGCTTGTGATATTTGAAGATTCACACACCCAAATATTTGTTTTTTATTAAAATTTAGGATATTTATCCCACATGTAGCCTGTTGCTGCGTTTGTGAGGCTTGAAAAAAAACTCACCTCACTAGGTTCTTCGATTGCCTTCAGGAAGTCGAGGAGACTATGAATGAGATTTTGCCACCCACGCCAACCAACAAAGGAGTGCCACATGTCTACGAAGGAGCCATGTTAGTGTCGATCAACAATGAGATGGACCAAACATGAGATGCCATATTACCACTCTACTAGGTTAGCCATTGCCACATTAGGTATCAACCTATAGGGATCCACGTTAGCACCACATCAACCGATGCCTTGATCTATGTGCTCACCATGTAAGATGCTACCATTATTTTGAGTGACATCCAAGGGTCCCACTCCAGGATTTATACCCCAATTCAATCATCCATTAGACTGGATTGTCTAAGGGTCTCGCTTCGAGGTAAGTGCCCTGATTCATCTGCACATCTGTATGCCAATCCACTAGGGGTCATGCTCCAAGATTTGTGCCATACCTCAAATAACGTGCCCATAGATTCATCGAGTTTTCCCAGCACCTTCACCACTATGATACCATATAGGAGTAGAATAAGCATTAGTTTCATATTGAAAATGAGGCCAAATATATAATACATAATATTGCACCATAACCACCATAACCACTAACTTCCCTAACCACCTAATGTAGGTGGAGTATGCACTACTAACATCTACTAACATAACATAATATAATAATATACGCTAATAGTTATCACTCCTGAACCAAGTGAAAAATAATTTCTAGAAGTTGATTTTCTATCATTTAAGCAACTTTCCCAATATGAGTCACTGTATCCAACAAGCTCCATCTTGTTGTTAACATCATAATGTTGTTGGACATTTTGAGTAGATGAATTGTCATTTATGTCAAGAGTGAGTGGTCATTGATGTCGAGCTTTCAGCACCAGTCAGTGGCAATTTTAGTTGGCAGTATCAGTTTTAGGTTCTCCAATAAATACAAAAGGATAACCCAATTTCAAAAAATTAGATGAGGTCCAAAGTGCAAGAAAAAGCCCAAGTAAATAATATTATAATATTATTTTATAATATTATGCAAAGGAAGTTAAAAATTAATTATAAATTAATTAATTAATTAATTTACTTAACTTATAAAGTTATTTAAATTAATTATTAATTATAAATTAGTTTTAAGCTAAGGTTAAATAACCCTAAGGTGGGTTATTAAAATTAAAATTCAAAATTCGATTTCGAATTACAAAGCACCGACATGAGGAGAAAATTAAAACGTGTATATAAGGGGGGAACTCCCACCTTACCAAACCTTACCATACCTTTGAATATTATTGTGAGCCTTACGAATTGTGCTACGTCCAAAGCGAAGATAGAGTGTGCGAGTTTTAAGGAAAATCAAACGGGGATGGAGGCATAAGAGGAAGGAACTCCTCCTTCCTTCACGTGGGCACTAGTAGCCCATGTGGTGGGCTCCCAAGCGCTAAGGTTCTTAGGATTGGGGATATGGCGGATTGAATCATGCCGAAACCCCTTTTGGGGAAAGAAAGAGGTATGCATTAATCTTGGGTATCGAAAATTTCGAGAATATAGTTTGGGCATTTAAAAATTAATTTTTGCATATTTTAAATTGGTTCTAAGGTTGCAAAGGGAGTTAAAAGGTTTTTGTAAAATTAAATTTTTAATGTTATTTGCTAAAATGTTTTGAAAGGATTGTAAGGTGTTTGGTTGATTTTTTATGGTGTTGGATATTATTTTAAGTTGGAGTTTATAAGGTGTATCAAAGAAATTATATTTATGTATGGTATGATGAGTGTTATTTTAAAAGGGAGCAATAAGGCATAAATTGAGTTGTGATTATTTTGTGTCTAAGGAATACTTTTGGGAAAGTTTTGAACTAATATTGTTGTGTCAAACCATTAGAAATGGAAAGAAGGAAATTGTGATTGAGATAGGTTTTCTAAAGGTAATTTTACATACAATAAAAGGTATGGGCATATTCTTCCTAGTGAGTGATTGTTGAAAATTATGAATGAAAAGTTGGAGTGAAAAGGATTGTTTAGTTTGAAAAGCGCCATCAAAGAGCTTAAGAGACTACCTGACATCTTGAAGACCCTCCTGCCCAACGGGGACAGTGATAAGCATGAGGGGAGAAGCAAAGCCCAAAAGTCTGGGATGTGAGCAAGTTGATGGGTCAGGAGCCAAAGGCTGTTGTTTTTTCTATTTTTGTCATGTTGTGTGACTCTAAGGTTTCAATTGCTTTAGGAAGGGCACCTTCGAGGGTGTCACTTGAAACTTTTTTGTTGTTTGTGGTCCTTTTTGGGTATAACTCTGATATGGGACTATGGGCCGTTCGGCCATAGCTGAACCTTATGTAAAAAGGGGCGGGACCCTTCAACCCGTAAAGTAAATAAAATTACTTTTACCTACCAAAAAAAAAAAGAAAAGGATTGTTTGGTTAAGCATTTATTGAGTGTGTTTTTAATTAATGCTTCAAGGTTTTCTAGAATTAAGAGTTGTTGATAAAACCTTATTTTATAAGCATTGTTGTTGAAGTGATTGAGTTGAGTGAAGAACTTGAACTAGGGTTTGCAAAAGAACATGAGTATCATTGTTATGTGAAATTGGTTGATAAGCATTGTTGGAAATATTTGAGTGAGTGTTCATATGTTTGGACTAGGGTTTGTGAGCAAGGATTATTTCATTGGTTGAGTAGAGTTGGTTGAGCCTAGTCAAGTGGATGTGTGAAGTGATAGCTCAAGTTCTATGAAACAAATTGTTCTATATTCTGAACTGATTTGAGAAAGAGGTTGAGTGTTGATGAGTCTGAAACATATTGAGTCTCTAACAATTCTCTATATGTTTCTGTGATAAAAGAGAGATTGAAAGTGATTGAGAGTTTGTTAGTGTGAAGAATATTGAGTCTCTACAATTCTTTGTATATTTCGACAAGAGTGATTGAAGGTAATTGAGCATTGTGATGAATGTGAAGCATATTGAGTCTCTAAAAATTCTCTTTATGTTTCTATGAGATTGGACAAGTTCTAGTGTGGACTTGTTGAGTAGATTTGAGGCAATTATTTGAGAAGACTTGTGGACATATTTGTGTAAGATTTTGTGGAATCTTACAATACATATTGAGAGCATAATTGGATAAGTTATAGTGAGGACTTATTAAGCAGATTTGGACAAGTTCTAGTGAGGACTTATTGAGCAGATTTGGATAAGTTCTAGTGAGGACTTGTTGAGAAGATTTGGACAAGTTATAGTGAGGACTTATTGAGCAGATTTGGACAAGTTCTAGTGAGGACTTGTTGAGCAGATTTGGATAAGTTCTAGAGAGGACTTGTGGAAAAATTAGTGTGAGCTTTTGTGGAAGCTTACAAGGCATATTTGAGATAAGTCTTTGAGAAGACTTGTGAGTAGATTTGATTGATTGATTTGTTCAAACCTTGAGTTAAGGTTTGGGGTAGATCTATCAGAGTTGATTTGTGATTAAGTCAAGATTTGAGTTAAGGCTCAAGGATAGATATTGAGGACAAATTTATGCTAGATCGAGGAACTATGTTTAGTGCAGATCAGAGGACAGAGATTGAGGATTGATTTGGGCTAGATCGAAGGACTGTGTTTAGTGTAGATAAGAGGACAGAGATTTATGATAAATTTGTGCTAGACCGAAGGACTGTGTTTAATACATATTCAAGAATAGAGTTTGGTGCAGATTTGAGGACAGGTTTATGCCAGACCAGAGACATATATTAAGAAGATTTATGCTAAATCGAAGGACTGTGTTTAGTATAGATTTGAGACAGATATTTGAAGGTGATAGAGTATAGAGGATAATAGTCTCTAGTGGATAGAGATTCATTAGCTAGAGAAATGAGAACAAGTGTCTTCAGTGGATAGATATCCATTAGCCAGTGCAGTGGGGGCAACAATTCTTCTAGAAGATCACCAGTCAGAGCTAAGGAGAAAGGAGTTCTCCTATGGATAGAGATCCACAAACTTGATTAGGGGATTGGTGTCTCCTTTGGATAGAGATACATAAACATTGTAATAGAGAAAGGATCCCTAAGATATTAATTAAATTTTTTTTATAAGGAATATTTTCTTCGTGGAGTAGCCCACATTGGGTAAACCACGTTAAATTGGTGTCTCTATTATGTGTGGTGATTTGTGCATTGCTTTGATTACTACTATTGATATTGCTATCTATACATTGCATAATATTTATTGGGAAAGAAAAGTAAAAAGTGGTCTTATACTGTTCACCCCCCTCTCAGTATAAGCTTGTGTTATTCAATTGGTATCAGAGCGGATTCCTTCAAAAGAGTTTAACAACTTGAAGGAAAAGATTTCAAGAACACAATGGATTCTAAGAATGTGTCCTTAGATAACTCAACACCAATATTTGATGGAAGTGATTATATATATTGGAGTATGAGAATGAAGATTTACCTGATGGCACTCGATAATGAAATTTGGGAAACAGTTGAAAATGGATACATACCACCAGCTAATCCTGTTGGAAATTAAGCCAGTTAAAATGAGTAAGAAATTTGTTTGCAATGGTAAGCTTTGGATCTTACCCTTTTTTCTCCTTGGACGATAGCTGACTGGAAAGGTAGCTTGACTTGGACGATATCTGACTGGGCAGATTGGATGACATGGGCGACAAGGTAGACAACACCAAATTCCCTTTCTCCTTTCCTCCCTATTCTTCTTCTTTTCCTAACTTCTCCTATATTCCCTAAGATTTTTTAATCAACCACTATTTAAACATTATAATTCTTATGTTTCCAAGGTTGAATATAATTTTTTTGCATTTTCCTATTGCTCCTAATTCTCACGTGCCCACATTTGGTATCAAATATTAAGCCGAAGAGGGCGCTAGAATCAAGGTCGATGGAGGAACCAGGCACAAGGATCGAGGTGGAGGAACCAGGTAGCACGAGCATTGAGGTGAGGTCGAGTGGGGCCCACAACATGCAATTCAAGGTGAGAAATGCTTGTGATTCGCAAACCAAGGTGAGGTCTGGAGTAGGCCCACACAACAAGCATGCGAGGAGGAGCAAATTAGAAGAACCAAATGGAGTGCGCTACATGGCAAGAGGAGAACAAGGCTGACACAGACTGGATGACTCAAAACTGATGCAAACCAGTTACATGGCAGAAGGACCGATTACATGGCAGAAGGAGGACAAAAAACGTGGCAATAGATGATAGGCTTAAAGGAAGCAATGTGGCAGGGAGCGATTGCTCGAGAGGGAGGCAAAAGGGTGATCACTAATTGCTCGAAGGTAATTGAGTGAGTATTCACTCACTGAAGGTTTTAAACACCTTCATCGCCCTTCGCATGGTCGATGTGGGACAAAAATTCTAATTTTTTTTAATTAAAGCATGACCGAGAGAAGTATAAGGAAGGTAAGCTTCCCTTGCCTTCTCGTCGAGCCGCGTAGCTCGACTGGCTCATGGAGCCAGCCATAAGGTGCCCGCCTTCTTGTAGGTCACGGGTTCGAAACCCAGCGACAGTGAAAGCTTGAAATTTTTTTATTTTTGTTGAAATCGGATCCAAAATAGAATATACTTGTAATCTTGTCCTTGGGTTCTCATCGACAGTAGTAGCCAAGTTGGTTAGGACAAATTCTTGCATGAAATAGGTCGTGGGTTCGATTCCTGGGAAGGATAATTTTTTTATATAAAGTTTTTTTTATATATTATTATTAAAATTAATTATATTATATTTAATATATTAACTATAATTGCTTTTCTAAAGTTTTTTTTAAAGCAATTATTTTTTAATCTATTAAATAGTAATATATATTTTTTAATATATATCATATAAGAAAGAAAGACATTGTCTAAGAGACAATTATTGTAATCGAAGGATAAATTTTTCACTTGATTCAAGGAATCATAAACTATAGAACTTTTGTGTAATAAGCCTAAGAGGCTTAGTTTTTTTTGTAAAAGAGATAAAAGATCCAAATTGTAAAGAGGCATTGATGATAAGACCAAATGGCTGTTATCATGCCTTATGTGCAATTCTAGCAAGAGAAGGTGCAGAGAGGTTTGATGAAAAAGTAAGAGGTTATGGGCTCAACATTGTGTTTAGCCAACTTCAAAATGCAGTGATAGCAAATAAAAGGCATCCTGACTCAGGGTACAAGGCAGAATTTGAAGACAACTCGTTTAGGAGTCAATTTGAACAATCAGAATCAGTACAAGCTACACCACTATACACACTACAATATTTTAGTGGAAATCTTAGAACCAGAATCACTAAAAATAATATTGATAAGTTACGACAAAGAAGAAATAGTAGATAATTTTGTGAATCAAGAGATAGCATCCCCACATCAAGAGGAATAAGCAGTGAATGATAGAGTAGAACAAGTCAGATTTGACTTAAGTTTGTAATCTCTTCTTTCTTCCTTCTTCTTATTTCCTTCTTTCAAATAGCAAAGTACTTTATTGTAACCATGAAATAAAGAGAGTTTTTTGGTAACTATGGCCTCACACAATAGCTTACCTATACCAGAATTTAACGGTTATGACTATGAGTATTGGTCTATAAATATGAAGACCTTGCTCATAGGAAGAGGTTTGTGGGACATAATAGAAGAGGGCTACATAGAACCCTCAGACTGGACAAAACTAAGTGTTGTAGACAAGAAAACATGAAAAGAAGAGAAAAAGAACAACTCTTCTGCTCTCTCATCTCCAAGCTGCATTGGAGAAAAGCATATTTCCTAGAATCACCGCTTGTACAACTGCACAAGCTGCATGGAAACCATTGAGTGATGGATTCCAAAGTAGTAATCAAGTGAAGCAGGTAAGGCTTCAAACACTGAAGAGAGATTTTGAAAATATTTGAATGAAAGATGATGAAAAAGTTGGTGATTATTGTGTTAGAGTAAAAGCAATTGTGGATAAAATGGTTACACTAGGCGAAAAAATCATGCCTGAGATAATTGTAAAAAAAGTGTTGCAAACACTTATACAGAAATGGAACCATATTGCCATAATTATAGAAGAATACAAAGATATTTCCATTTTAACATTCGATGCATTAATCGGATCGTTAATGTCATATGAAGAGAGGTTTCCTGAAACTCCTTCAACCAGCTACGAAGGCGATGATAAGACCTTCACTTCCAATGAAAACAATGGAAGAGGATGGGGAAGAGGTCAAGGCAGAGGCAAGCAAAGAGGTAGAGGTAGAAGCAACTACAAAGGAGACAATCAAAATAGAGGAGGCAACCAGAATAGAGGAGGCAATTCCAATAGAGGAGGCAACTCATACAGAGGAGGCAATCAACAAAGAGGTGGAAATAAAAATTGAGGAGGAAATCAAGGACAAAGTGGAAATCAAGGGCAAGGAAGTGACAAGTCAAAATCAACTTGTTTCAACTATGGCAAGCCAGGTCACTTCACTCATGACTGCTGGTCAAAATCTTCACAAGGCAACAATAGTCAATATGGTAATTATGGAAAAGAAGATTATACCTCTTATATTTTACTTTCATATGGACAATCAGAACACAATCTAAATAACACATGGATTCTAGATACTGGTTGTTCAAACCACATGAGTGGCAAAGAACATTTATTTGCTACTCTAGATTCCACTTATAAATCACAAATCAAATTAGGGGATGATAAGACATTGCAAGTAGAGGGTATTAGAGCCATGGAGGTTCTAACCAAAGAAGGACTAAAGAAAGTGCATGACATCTATTACACTCCAAATCTCCAACACAATCTACTAAGCATTGGATAAATGATGGAAAACAATTACAAGATTCTATTTGATGAAGGACAATGTATCATTTTTGATAAAAATAATTGTAATCATGTCATCACATAGGTCCCCATGACCAAGAACAGGTTATTCCATCTCAAATTTGGTGAGCTAGGAGGAGCTCAACTTGCAAATGTAGCTATAAAAAATCCAAGTGTGCTTTGGCACTTGCGATATGGTCACCTTAATTCTTCTAGCTTGAAACTTCTCACTTCTCAAGCTATGGTGACAGGACTTCCTAAAATCAATGAACAAAAGGAGGTCTGTGAAGGATGTGCTTTGGGAAAGCACTCAAGGTCGAAGTTTCCAAAAGGACAAGCGTGGAGAGCCAACTATCGACTTTAGTCAGTACATTCAGACATCTGTGGACCAATGCAAACACAAAGTCTTGAAAACTATTCTTATTTTCTCACTTTCATAAATGACTTCTCTAGCATGTGCTGGATTTATTTTTTGAAACATAAAGATGAAGCTTTTTATTGCTTCATAGATTTTAGAAACAATGTAGATAATAAAAGTGGAAATTATGTAAAATATCTTAGGATAGATCGAGGAGGTGAATACTCCTCAAAAGTATTCTTGAAATATTGTAAAGCAAGTGGGATTAAAAGACAATTCACCACTACCTATACCCCACAATAGAATGGTGTGGCTGAGAGAAAGAACCACACCATAGTTGAAATGGTGAGATTGATGCTTTAGACTAAGCATCTAACTCATATGTACTAGCAGAGGTTGTAAGAACCAGTGTATATATTCTAAATAGAAGTCCTACTTCTAGTTTAGATGGTATCACTCCTTATGAGGGGTGGTATGGAAAGAAACCTAATGTAAAGCACTTCAAAGTGTTTGGTTCTTTAGCATATGCACACATTCCTAATGAGAAAATGAATAAGCTTGATCCAAAGAGTCAAGCTTGTATATTTGTAGGGTATTGTGAGTATACAAATGCATATAGACTCTACAATCCCAAGAATCATAAAGTTATACTCTTCAGGGATGTAATTTTTGATGAAGGGGGAGAATGGGGTCATCAAAGAATTTTTGTTGATGATGAGTCCCAAGATGTAAGTTCTTCATAGGTACAACAGGTGTCTCCAAAGAAAAGCAAAGGTACACCACCCCCTCCAAGCCCAAGTAGGAGTACTACATCAAGTACTTCAACTGCCACTCTAAGTCCTCCACAGAGATCAGTAAGTTCTTCATCGATGGACATTGACATAGACTCTCAATAAAGAGGTAAAAGAACATTACAACATCATCCATATTTTCAAATGTTGGATCAAAATTTCCAGAGAATATTCACTAGAAGCCAAGCTAGTGAAATGAATACAATTTTGCAGCAACTTGAAAATTTACAATTGTATGGGGATGATGACTCCCATGATCCTAGGGGAGATGTAGTCAATTATGCTTTATTGGCTAGTACACAACTAGAACCAGCTAGCTATGAGAAGGCATGTACTCAAAATGTATGGCAAGAAGCCATGAAAGAGGAAATAACCTCTATAAACAATAATGATACATGGGAGCTAGTAAAGCTACCAAAAGGAAAAAATTATGTTGGGTGTAAATGGGTCTACAAGACCAAGTGCAATGCTGATGGAAGCATTGAGAGGCATAAGGTGAGACTAGTAGCAAAATATTTTACTCAAAAATTTGGCATTGACTATGAGGAAACCTTTGCTCTTGTTGCACGACAAGAAACAATCAGATCAGTTCTTTCCTTAGCAGCCCATAAAGGATGGAATGTTCAACACATGGATGTGAAAAGTGCTTTTCTGAACGGATACTTGACATAAGAGGTTTATGTTCAACAACCTAAAGGTTTTCAATAACAGGGAAAGGAGAACCTTGTTTACAAATTGAAGAAAGCACTTTATAGCCACAAGCAAGCACCAAGAGCTTGGTACTCATGCATTAATGTCTATTTCATCAAGTATGGATTCATGAGAAGCAAAAGTGAACCAATTCTGTACTACCTAAAGCATGGAGTAGACATTATCATAGTTTGTTTATATGTGGATGATCTAATATTTATGGGTAGTAACAATAAAATGAATATGGAGTTTAAAAACTCCATGATGAAATAGTTTGAGATGAAAGATCTTGGTTTAATGCGATACTTCATAGGTATGGAAGTGCATAAATAAAATAAAGGGATCTTCATATGTCAATACAAGTATGCTCGAGACATGATCAAGAAATTTTCCATGGAGCAATGCAAATCAGTTGCAAATCCAACTGAACATGGGATCTAATTAAGCAAGGACGATGGAGCATCAAAGGTTGACATGAACACTTACATAAGCATGGTTGGGAGTCTGATGTTTCTCACCAACACAAGGCCATATATTGAATATGTTGTTTCTCTAGTTTCAAGGTTTATGGCTAGTCCATCTGAGATGCATCTACAAGCAACTAAAAGAATCTTAAGATATGTAAAAGGTACATTGGATTTTGGAATCCATTACCAAAAATGTAATTCTATGAAATTAGTTGGCTTCAGTGACAGTGATTGGTACGGGACATTAGGAAATTGTTTTAGTCTAGGATCAGGACTAATTACATGGAGTTCCAAGAAAAAAACTGTTATAGCATTGTCATCGACTGAGGCTGAGTATATAGCCATCACACATTCTAGTACTCAAGCCCTATGGTTGAGAAAAGTTCTTGAAGAGATTGGAGAAAGTCAAAGTGGTCCAAATCAACTGTATTGTGATAACATAAGTGCCATTCAATTGGCATACAATCCAGTTCACCATAGCAGATCAAAGCATTTCGATATGAAGTATCACTTCATTTGAGATATGGTGGAACAACAGATAGTTGAGCTTCAATATTATAGCACTTTGGATAATATTGCAGATATCTTCACCAAAGGTATAGATAAAGCTCAATATATAAAGTTGAGAGACTGTATATTCAGTCCTCTCAACTTTAAGGGGGAGAATGTTGGAAATTAAGCCAGTTAAAAGGAGTAAAAAATTTGTTTGCAATGGTAAGCTTTGGATCTTACCCTTTTACCTCCTTGGACGACAGCTGACTGGGCAGGTAGTTTGACTTGGACGGTAGTTGACTGGGCAGATTGGATGGCATGGGCGGCAAGGTGGACAACACCAAATTCCCTTTCTCCTTTCCTCCCTATTCTTCTTATTTTCCTAACTTCTCCTATATTCCCTAAGATTGTTTAATAAACCACTAATTAAACTTTGTAATTCTTATGTTTCCAAGGTTGAGTATAATATTTCTGCATTTTCTTATTGCTCTTAATTCTCATGTGCCCACAGATCCACCTATAGATAAAGAAGGTAAGCTTCTACAACATTACAATCTAAAATCAATGAATGCACTTTTGAGAGGTTTGCATATAACAAAATCAATAAAAGTTATGCATTGTAAAGATGCAAAAGGAATTTGGGATAAGTAGCAAAGCATATATGAAGGAGATAAATGTGTCAAAAAGGCAAAGATATGAAATATCAAAGGAAAATTTGAAGAGTTAAGAATGAAGGATGAGAAAAACATTAGTACTTATCTAATTCATGTGGATGAGGTTGTTAATGCCTTGGAAGGACTTGGATATCAGACTGAAGAATATGATATTTGTGATAAGATCTTAAGATCTCTTCCAAAGAGATTTAGTGAAAATATTTTTGCTATAGAAGAATCAAAGGATGGTGATTCTTTGACAAGAGATATGTTGCTTGGTATTATTACAGCTTTTGAGTTAAGAACAAAAGATGAACCTAATCTTTGGAAGGAAGCAACCTTTAAAGTAATTAAGGAAACAAAGGGTAAGAAGTCAGAATAGAGCAACGAGTCATCCAATAATGACAAAGCTAATTATGGTAGAAGGAATAAGGATTCAAGAATATTTAAAGATGTAAAATCTATTAGATGTTTCAACTGTGGAAAGTATGGTCATTATGCAACTAATTTTTGAGAAGCTAAAATTAACAATGATGAAGAAAATAGGATTACAGGAACAAGGAATAAAAAAAATACAGGTACCAAAGGAAAGGCAAGGATGGACAAAGTAGACAAGGAAAGAAGTTTTGTCAAAGACAAAAGAGGAACTACTATGTAGATAAGGCAAGTAAGTACTCAAGTGATAGTGATAATATTTTTTCAAATAATGATAAAGATGAAGTCCTATTTATGATTGAAGAAAAAGAAGAAGTCAAGAAAAGGTCACCAATAATTCTCAAGTGTTTTAGATGTGGTAACTTTGGAAATCTTGAAGATAGTTGTACACGGAATGATTTTAGTTTCAGTGATGATGAATATGAGGATACACTTGAAGGAATAGAAGAAAATCTTCTAATGGCACTAGAAGAAGAAGAAGGTGATCCTATAGAAGACAAGTCAAAAGAAAATGAACATGTAGACAAATGAAAACAAATAGAGGAAGAATCAGAAAAATAAGGATTTGATCTTAAGGTAGAACTTATTTATGCTCTTGACACATTAAAGAAGGTAAGAAAGCAAAACTCTAAACTTAAGTTTCAGTTTCAAGAATGTGATGAAGAAAGATGAAATATTATAGAGGATCTAAACAAGTCAATGACTAAGATAAATAAGTTCAAGGATAAGCTAGAAGCAAAGGTCTTAGAATGTGAAAAGTTAGAACAAGAAGTAGCTCTACTAAGGGAATATTTAGAAAATTCCAAGGATAAGCTACACAGGTTTGGAAGAAGCTCAAAGAATTCAGATAAGATCATCAAGGTACAAAGAAGATCAACAAACAAAACAGGTCTTGGTTTTAAACAAGCTCAAAAGAAACAAGAAGAAGAGTCAACCTCAAGTTCTGAAGAAGAAGAAATTTCAGAAGAAGAAAGTGTAAGAGAAAGTGAGACTTCTGAGGATGAGTTGGACAACAGAAAGTTCAAAAAATAAAGAAAAAATGCACAAATAAGAAATAGATGGAACATCAATCAAAATAGGTTAAGAGAGAATAAGAGACCAATGAGGTCAAGACAAGGAAACTTCAATGGAAGATGTTTCTCATGTCATAGATTTAGGCATATGGCCTCACAATGAAGGACACATGAAAGACAGGAATATGGGAATTTTAGAAATAGATAGTTTTTCCATGGGTATTGCTACTCATGTAATCAATTTGGTCATAAGACAATGAATTGTAGGGTTCATGACAAAAAAGGATATGACTTCACCAGGAGAAATTCTAAGACATTTGCACCTACAAGGAATAATAGCATTAAGTGTTATAAGTGCAATAATGATGGACATACAACAAAGTGGTGTAGAGCAGACATTCTAGAACCAAGCACATATATGAACATGAATAGGAACAGGAACACGAATATGGATATGGACAGGAATAGGAACAGGAGCAAGAATGTGGACATGAACAATAACATGAATAGAAATAGGGATATGGACATGAACATAAATAGGAGTATGGACATGGACGGGAATAGTCAAACTAATCAGAAGGATCAGATAAGAAGGAAAGAGGACAAAGGTAAAGACCAATGCTTGCAGGAAGTAGAAATACTCCCACCCCAGAATTAACCACCTCAAGAGGAGGTGGGGGAGGGGAAAAGAGCTAAGAGACTCATTCTTAGCCTCGAGCCCCAAAGGTGACCCTTTTCCATTGATTTCAAAGGGAGGGATATTTGAGTAAGGGAGGGAGATTTGGTTTAAGGAGAAAGCACTGAGTCAGGGGGAGCAATGTCCTAGGGGGAGAAAAACAAGAAAAATGTCAAGTATTTGGTAAAAAGAATTTGGGTTGCCATCAATGAAAAATGGGGAGATTGTTGGATATTTTGAGTAGATGAATTGTCATTGATGTCAAGAGTGAGTGGTCATTGATGTCGAGCTTTCAACACTAGTCAGTGGTAGTTTCAATTGACAATGTTAGTTTGAGGCTCTCTAGTAAATGCAAAAGGATAACCTGATTTCAGAAAATCATATGAGGTCCAAAGTGCAAGAAAAAACCCAAGTAAATAATATTATAATACTCTTATAATATTATGCAAAGGAAGTTTAAAATTAATTATAAATTAATTTATTAGTTAATTTACTTAACTTATAAAGTTATTTAAATAAATTATTAATTAATTTAATTATTAATTATAAATTAATTTAAGCTAAGGTTAAATAACCCTAAGGTGGGTTATTAAAATTAAAATTTAAAATTTGATTTTGAATTACAAAGTGCCGACGTGAGGAGAAAATTAAAATGTGTATATAAGGGGGGAACTCCCACCTTACCAAACCTTATTATACCTTCAAATATTATTGTGAACCTTACGAATTGCGCTGTGTCCAAAGCGAAGATAGAGTGTGCGAGTTTCATGGAAAGTCAAACGGTGGTGGAGGCATAAGAGGAAGGAACTCCTCCTTCCTTCACGTGGGCACTAGTAGCCCATGCGGTGGGCTCCCAAGCGCTAAGGTGCTTAGGCTTAGACAAACAAAAAATTGAGTCATGTAGAAACTCCTTTTGGGGAAAGAAAGAGGTATGCATTAATCTTGGGCACAAAATTTTTTGGGAATATAGTTTGGGCATTTAAAAATTATTTTTTGCATATTTTAAATTGGTTCTAAGGTTGCAAAGGGAGTTAAAAGGTTTTTGCAAAATTAAATTTTTAATGTTATTTGCTCAAATGTTTTGAAATGATTGTAAGGTGTTTGGTTGATTTTTTATGGTGCTGGATATTATTTTAAGTTGGAGTTTATAAGGTGTATCAAAGAAATTATCTTTATGTATGGTATGATGAGTGTTATTTTAAAAGGGAGCAATAAGGCATAAATTGAGTTGTGATTATTTTGTGTCTAAGGAATACTTTTGGGAAAGTTTTGAAGTAATATTGTTGTGTCTAACCATTGGAATTGGAAAGAAGAAAATTGTGATTGAGATAGGTTTTCTAAAGGCACTTTTACATCCAACAAAATGTATGGACATATTCTTCCTAGTGAGTGATTGTTGAAAATTGTGAATGAAAAGTTGGAGTGAAAAGGATTGTTTGGTTAAGCATTTGTTGAGTGTGTTTTTAATTAATGCTTCAAGGTTTTCTGGAAATAAGAGTTGTTGATAAAACCTTTTATAAGCATTGTTGTTGAAGTGATTGATTTGAGTGAATAACTTGAACTAGGGTTTGTAAAAAAAATGAGTATCATTGTTATGTGAAATTGGTTGATAAGCATTATTGGAAATATTTGAGTGAGTGTTCATATGTTTGGACTAGGGTTTGTGAGCAAGGATTATTTCATTAAGTGATTGGTTGAGTAGAGTTGGTTGATTCTAGTCAAGTGGATGCGTGAAGTGATAGTTCAAGTTCTATGAAACAAATTTTTCTATATTCTGAATTGATTTGAGAAAGAGGTTGAGTGTTGATGAGTGTGAAACATATTGAGTCTCTAACAATTCTCTATATGTTTATGTGATAAAAGAGAGATTAAAAGTGATTGAGAGTTTGTTAGTGTGAAGCATATTGAATCTCTACAATTCTCTATATATTTCTACAAGAGTGATTGAAGGTAATTGAGCATTGTGATGAATGTGAATCATATTGAGTCTCTAAAAAATTCTCTTTATGTTTCTATGAGATTGGACAAGTTCTAGTGTGGACTTGTTGAGTAGATTTGAGGCAAGTCTTTGAGAAGACTTGTGGACATATTTGTGTAAGATTTTGTGGAAGCTTAGAATACATATTGAGAGCAGAATTGGATAAGTTCTAGTGAGGACTTATTAAGCAGATTTGGACAAGTTCTAGTGAGGACTTATTGAGCAGATTTGGACAAGTTCTAGTGAGGACTTGTTGAGAAAATTTGGACAAGTTCTAGTGAGGACTTATTGAGTAGATTTGGACAAGTTATAATGAGGACTTGTTGAGCAGATTTGGACAAGTTCTAGAGAGCATGGTTATGCATAAGGGGTATTACCGAAAAAGTATTTATCAAATCGGGGCGAATCAACGTGAAAACTATATAAACTGTGGGGCAAATTTTTCAAAATTTTGAAGAAATTTTTTCAAAACATGGCAATTTTTTTTTTCAACTACAAGTATCAACAAAATTATTAGAAGGTGACTGACAAAAGGCGATTGGCAAAAGGCGATTGGCAGAAGGCAATTGACAGAAGACGACTGACAGAAGGCGACTAACAAAAGGCGACTGACAGAAGGTGACTAGCAGAAGGTGACTGACAAAAGGCGACTGGTAGAAGGTAACTAACACAAGGCGACTGGCAGAAGATGACTAACATAAGGTGAATGGCAAAAGGCGACTGGCATAAGGTGACTGATAGAAGGTGACTGGCATAAGGTGACTAGTAGAAGATGACTGACAGAAGGTGACTGACACAAGGTGACTGGTAGAAGGCAACTAGTAGAAGGTGATTGACCGAAGGTGACTGACACAAGGTGACTGTCACAAGGTGACTGGCAAAAAGGTGACTGGCAGAAGGCATCTGACACAAGGGGACTGACACAAGGTGATTGACACAAGGTGACTGGCAGAAGGTGACTGGTATAAGATTACTGGTAGGAGGCGATTGGTAGAAGGTGACTGGAAGAAGGCGACTGGCAGAAGGCGACTAGCACATGGCGACTGACAAATGGTGAGTGGCACATGGTGACTGGCAGATGATGAGTGGCAAAAGGTGAGTAGCAGAAGGTGAGTGGCACATGGTGACTGAAAAATGGCGAGTGGTATAAGGTGACTGATAGATGGTGAGTGGCGCAAGGCGACTGACAAATGGTGAGTGGCACAAGGCGACTAGCAGATGGCGATTGGAACAAGGCGACCGCCATAACCGTAAATAAGATGGCACCACATATCTTCCCTTCTGCCATGTGTCATTCATCCATTAACTCCTTTTATGTGAAAAATCTAAAAATTCATTTGTAGGGTCATTTGTAGCTTTCCCAGAGCAACTTCAAAACCTTTTTCCAAAATTTTTAGGGCATTTTCCATAGCGGTTTTAGAGCATTTTTAGAGTGTTTCCAAGTAATTTTAGTGCATTTTGGCATCATTTTTATAAGGTTTTGCTATTATTTTCTTGCTTTTTAGATATGACTAGTTGTTCCTCCCCTCTTCCATCCAAATTTCATTTCAAGTACACCTTCTGCCCTAATCTCAAGAGCATTTTCAACACTCCTGATAGAGATTCCCAGTGGATTTACATCGTTGGACTTGCTGGTGTGTTGAAGATGCCTCAGTTGAACATTAATGTTCAGTTGATGCAACGGATCGTTTCTTGTTACAACCATGACATGTCCACTATTTCGATCCATGTGGATAACAACAAATTTTTTTTTTTGATTAAACCCTCTGATGTGCAATGACTAACAGGGCTGCCATTTTCAAATGGTGTACTGGTGAACAACCAATACACCTTAACCAAAGATGATAAATCCACCTTAGGAAACATTTACACTGTTCATCCTGACAATCTAAAAGGTATAATTTGAAACTTTATTTTTTATTTAATATTAAATATTGTTCTGCTATAGTTTCATTTCTCTAAAAATGTTCTCCTTGTTTTATTTTTTGTTTTCTAATAATGTTCTCTTTTTTCAGTCAATTCTTCTAAGTCCAAAAGGGGCTTTAAACATTTTGAATGTTGGAGACAAATTTCTATATACTTGCATTGAATTTTCAGGCAAGGCTTTTTTTGCAGGGGCGACCTACATAAATGCCTTTTTGGGCACTTTATTTATTGCTTCATTGTATTGATGGTGGTAAATTTAACTGGTGCATGCACATTTCCAACCGCCTGAAGCATGACCTTTTGAATGTCCAAAAAAGTCAAGCATCTGCTTACACAGTGACTACCAACAATTTTATTCTTTGTTTATTTCAGGAAGCTTATTTCAACCTTCAACAGAGTAGTCCTCCCACTGCATTGCACCCAGTTTGTTGTCTATTGGCATGTCTGATGGTGAGATACAGGTAAAAATATTTGTTAAAATATATTTATTTTCTTTTTTTAATTTTATCTTTTTATTCTCTAATTTTGTTTTGAAAATAAAAAAGAGCATCTCAGTATTCAAGTAAGAGGGATTCCGCATTTAGGATTCAGGAAGCATCTGCTGATTCTGACACGTAATCACGTTCATCATCAATGAATCCCAACAAACGTGTGAGGTTTGATGATGGTCATATTTAGCATACACCTACGTCACCTTTTACTGGAGAAACAATTATAGTCAACATAGAAGAGGTTACCTCCAACCCACAAGGTAACCTTACTCTGCATTGTTCAAAAATGTTTTTTTAAATGATTTATTTTTTTGACTTAAAATTATGTTTTTTTAATGTGTTTTACGTATTTTTCATACAAAGGGCAAATGGTTGAAACATCAATGGCTGCAGAGTCTGAGTCAGGTATGTATATTTTGAATAAATATTTTTTAATGCGATTGTTATTTACAAATGATTTATTTTATGTTCTTGTGTGAAATTTAATAGAGGGACCTCGTAGATTCCAAATGTTGAAAAAAAGGATGGCTCCACCATCTGACCCTCCATGATCACAACCACAACCACAGCCATAGCCATAGCCACAGCCACAACCACAACCATAATAGGTTCAGGTCCACCCAAAGCAATTTCAGGTCCATCCACTTCAGGTTCCACCTACGAGGAACCAATTACGCATGCATGGTAAAACGTTCCTCACACCGCCACCTCACCATGCAAGAAGTGCTACAGAGACACAAAATGTGTCAACATATAATATTTCTATTATACCGATAATTTTTTTGAAAAATTTGAAAAAACTTTTATTAAAACAAAGATCAATTACAATATGGGAAGAGACTCTTCCTAGACGAATTTAGAGAGAACACAAGCTTACAATAGTAGAAGAAGATTTGCAATGGAGCCAAATATCCTGAACCATAAACTAGCTAGCAGAGGGTCGACATGGACAGTTGATGCAGCTTGTCATGAAATCGTGACACTATTCTTCTCCTTAGGCCGCAAAAATGCAACATGTCGCGATATCGTGACACCTTTCCCCTTTGGCCGTGAAAAAGCAACATGTCGTGATATCGTGACATTTTATTCCTTTGGCTGCAAAAATTCAACAAGTCGTGAAATCGCGACACTTTTTTCCTTTGGGCACGAAAGTGCAACATGTCACGATATCGTGACACTTTTTCTCTCTCGGCCACGATGAAGCAACATGTCGCGATATCACGACACCTTTTCTCCTTTGGCCGCGAAAAAGCAACATGTCATGATATCGCGACACCATTTCTCCTCTGGTCGCGAAAATGCAACATGTCGCGAAATCGTGACATCTTTTCTCCTTTGGCCGCGAAAATGCAACATGTCACGATTTCACGACACCTTTTCTCTCTTGGCCACGAAAAAGCAACATGTCATGATTTTGCGACACCTTTTCTCCTTTGGCCGTGAAAAAGCAACATGTTGTGATATAGCGACACCTTTTCTCCCTTGGCCACGAAAAAGCAACATGTCGCGATATCGCGACACCTTTTCTCCTTTAGCCATGAAAAAGCAACATGTCATGATATCGCGACACCTTTCCTCCCTAGGCCGTGATGAAGCAACATGTCGCGATATTGTGACACCTTTCCTCCCTTGGCCACGATGAAGCAACATGTTGCGATATCACGACAACTTTTTGCCCAAGACCGCGATGATGCAACATGTCATGATATCGCGACAACTTTCCTCCAGCGACCATGATGACGCAACATGTCATGATATCATGACAACTTTCCTCCAGTGATCGTGATGACGCAACATGTCGTGATATCGCGACAACTTTCCTCCAACGATCGTGACGACGTAACATGTCGCGATATCGCGACAACTTTCCTCCAACGATGGCGATGACGCAACATGTCGCAATATTGTGACAACTTTCCTCCAGCGATCATGATGGCGCAACATGTCGCGATATCATGACAACTTTCCTCCAGCGACCATGACGGTGCAACATGTCGCGATATCATGACAACTTTCCTCCAGGCGATCGTGACGATGCAACATGTCTCGATATTGTGACAACTTTCCTCCAGTGACCGCGACGACGCAACATGTCACGATATCACAACTTTCCTCCAGCGACCGCGATGGCACAACATGTCACGATATCATGACTGTTGAGCAAGGTGCAGCAGGAGTATTGTCATTGTTGTCAACATAGTCAGTTAGATCTAATGATGCAGTGGAAATGCAGTTCAAAAGCCATTCAGATGTAGAGGACAGGAGTTCTAAGGTTATTCAGAGTATGGACAGTGAGTTTCCAAGAAGACCATAGTGGCCCATTTGCAAAAGATCACAAAAAAAGACAAGTAAGAAAACTGTCGCGATATCGCGACATGTTTTCTGTCATGATTTTGTGACATATCGAAGGAGAGAGAAAATGCTGGCAAAAATGTCGTGATATCGCGACATATCGGAGGAGAGAGAAAATGCAGGTAAAACTGTCATGATTTTGTGACATGTTGGAAGAGAAGAAGGCAAGTTGGAAAACTGTCATGATTTCGCGACATGTTCGAAGCAGAGGCGCAAGCAGGGAAAATTGTCACGATTTCATGACATGTTGGAAGAGAAGAAGGCAAGCAGAAAAATTGTCATGATTTTGCGACATGTTGGAAGCAAAGAAGCCAAGTAGAAAAACTATCGTGATTTCATGACAAGTTGGAAGCAAAGAAGGCAAAGGGAAAAACTGTCGTGATTTCGTGACATGTTCAGAGAGAAAGTGCAAGCAAAGAAAACTGTCATGATTTCGCGACATGTTTCAGGGAGAAGGAGCTCGCAAAGAAAAGTGTTGCGATTTTGCGACATATTGCAAGGAAAGTTGTACGGATGAAAAAGTGTCACGATTTCGTGACATGTTGTTGGAGAGAGAGTCTAAAAGAAAAAGTGTCACGATTTCGTGACATAATGCAGAAGAGAGAGTCCGTAGTGTGAACTGTTGTGATTTCATGACAAGTTTGAGGAGAGAGAAAGTAACACAAAAAGTGTCATGATTTCATGACATGCTACAAAATTTGAAATGAGAACTGTCACGATTTCATGACATGTTGCAGAGTTCAAAGTGAGAACCGTCATGATTTCATGACATGCTACAGATGAAAATGTTCCAAGTAAGAACTGTTGCTATTTCGCGACATGCAGTAAAGGAAAGGTTTCGAAGTGAGAACTATCACGATTTTGTGACATGCTATAGACGAAAGTGTTCGAAATAAGAAATGTCGCAATTTCATGACAGGTTGTGGAGAAAACGTACGGATGCAGAAAGTGTCACGATTTCACGACAGGATGAAGGGAAAGCATACGGATGCAAAAAGTGTCACGATTACGCGATAGGCAGAAAAGAAAGTAGACGAAAGCAGAATTGTCGTGATTTCACAACAAAAATAGAAAGCAAGACTTCAACAAAAGGAGTGTCATGATTTTGCGACAAAAGCAGAGAGCAAGTATTTTGAAGCAAAACTATCATGATTTCGTGACAAAAGCAGAAAGGAGGTCGACGAAGGGAGAAGTGTCGCGATATCATGACAAAAGCAAAATTGATGCTAAGAAGACAGAAGTGTCGCGATATCACGACAGAAAGATAGACAAAGGCTTCGAAGACAAAAGTGTCGTGATATCATGACCAAAAGAAAGTCAGAGGCTACAAAGGGAGAAGTGTCACGATTTCATGAAAAATGTAGAATAGAAGACTTCGAAGACAAAAGTGTCACGATATCATGACAGAAGCTAAGATGAAGTCCTCAGAGGCAGAAGTGTCATGCTATCATGACAGAAGTGAAGACGAAGTCTGAAGAGGCAAAAGTGTCACGATTTCACGACAAAAGATCAAATGAAGTCTACAGAGGCAGAATTGTCACGATATCACGATAGAAGCAAAAAATGAAGCACACGAAGGAAGAAGTGTCGCGATATCGCGACAAAAGAAGAAAGAAAGTGTATAGAGGCGAAAGTGTCACAATATCGTGACATGTGTTTTCATGACAACTGCAATAGAAGAGTTACAGAGGTAGTTGAATCCAACGAAGATCGATGTTAGCCGACGAAGATTAGGGTTTGCAGCTGACCAAGATTAGGGTTTGCATTTGCATAATCAGTCAACTATAATTAGGGTTTTCATCTTGAAATCTCTATTATATAAGAAGGGCTATTTGGAGATTACCAATTGAACGGTGCAAGTATCGAAGTATGCAATATGCGGCCGTAAGAGCACAAATAGCATAGAAGCGGTGAGATGATGGAAAAGTGCACAGAGTGAGCGAAGAGTCTTGTCGAGTTGTTCGAAGTGCGATTGCGAATGCAGAGTGAGCACAAATAGTTCGGTTGGAATGACACAGAGTGTGCAAAGCATGTGCACAGAGAAAGTAGAGGGTGCAGAAGAGCATGAAGGGCAAAGATGATTGCTAATATTGGTTGTAGCATTGTAGTAGATGCCTGTGTCATGTGAACAGTGAGAGAGATCTAGTATGCTTTAGATCAATCAGGGTCTTGTGAAAAGGAAGGTATTTTCCTGTTAATCATTTACATTCAAAATTGAAGTCTAGGTTGCAGCTTGGCATTAGGGGTTGGTGCTCCTTTCTATTGGTGCAAATAAATAAGGGGTTGGTGCTCCTTCCAATTGGTGTTGGTAAAATGATTGTAAAGTTGTTGCTTTGCAAGGGGTTGGATTTGGATGGTAGTCCAAGCAGCCATTCTTTTTGAGGAGTAGCCATATTGGTGAACCTCGTTAAATCTTGTGTTGTGTGATGTTCTCTTGCTGTACTTGATATAACTATTTATAAGTTTTAATTGTTGCTATTTTTAGAGCTGTTAATTTATGTTTTAAATGCTACACTGATTCACCCCCCCTCTTAGTGCCGTACTATGAACAACAGTGACAACTTTCCTACAGCGACCACGACAGCGCAACATGTCGTGATATCGTGACAACTTTCCTCCCTTTGCTTTATCTTTGATCATTGGCTCAAGGACCTTTCCAGACCTTGTCTAATCACCTCATCCTCAATATCCATGTCACTATGCAACTGAACTCCAACCTCCTTTTCTACACCCATCTTAGCCAGAAAGTCAACCGCTTTGTTCAAATCTCTACTCGCATAAACTGGGATCACGTCCTCCAATTCCTTCCATAATTATTTAATTTGGGTAACAAGAGCCCTCAACCTCCAAGATTTCAAATCAAAGTTCCTCATGCAGTCTAGAGCTCCAACCATTATTTGCGAGTCTGATTCAAGAATAATCTTGCGGTGGCCATGTTTCACTGCCCAAACAGAAGCAGACTTGATGGCAATGGCTTCAAATTCATTGTTAGTGGATCTTCCCAAGCCTTGCAATTCCCAATAGAGCACAGTCCCAACATGGTTTCGGCACACCACTCCAATTCCGGCTCTACCCGGATTGCCTTTTGCAGCTCCATCAGTATTGATTTTAATCCAACCTTCATGGGGAGGTTTCCAAAAATTTTTGTCCTGTCCATCTTACAGTTTAGGGCATTCTTCCAAAGATCCAAATCCAACTTGAGCTTCCTCCTCAACATGAACAACCACCGTTTCGGTAACCTTGCTCCAAATGGTCTGCCAAACCCCGTCTAGAGCAGTAAAAGTTTCTCTAAAATTTTTGGCATTTCTTTCCAGCCATACTTGCCACCAGATAAATCTTAAACCGAGCTCCCAGCCAAAATGAAGAGCTTTAGATTTAAATCTACCTTTCTACCATTTTGCCTAGATATTCATCCAGTTCAAGTCACCACTTGAATTTTAAAGTAAGCAAACCAACGCAGCCAAATCTATCGGGTGAAAGGGCAACCAAATAGCAAATGGTCAATAGTTTCCTCACTCTTGTAGCAAAGTACACATTGAGAAGGGTCGATGATACCTTTTGATATGAGATTATAAAAAGTGAGGATTCCATTGTGCATGCATTGCCAGGCAAAAAAGTTAACTTTCGACCAGCCTTTAGAGTGCCAGATTTTCCTCCAGTCCTCAACCTAAAAAGTGTGAGGGGGGGCTCTGGGAGAATGCTGTCATATCCGTCCTTTACTGTATAGATGCCAAGACTCCCAAATCCCCAGGCTAATTCATCCTCCACATATCCCCTTGTAAGAAATATTTCTATCAGAATTTTATTCATGATAGGCGACAAATCCGAAGGGATTGAAATGGGCCACTCATCCAACTTCTTGAACTGCTTAAACTTACACTCCCCCAACTGAGTAGTTGTGAAATAAATTTCAATACGGATCCATCCCTTGGCTTCAATGGCTACTTTTATTGGCAGTAATTCTAGAAATTCAGCAATGATGGGTGGGAACTGATCCCAAGAATATTTCCAAAAATGAGCCTTCTCCCCTCTTCCCACTTTCCAAAATAAGCGGTCTTTAACAACCTGAGACCCTAACTTGAGAGCTTGCCAAACTAGGGACCCAGTACCATACAAGGGGATACGAGCAACATCGATTGGGTTGGCCTATCCCAGGTATTTGCTAGTGAGGATTCTATTGAAAAGGGAGGTGGGTTGGGAGATCCATCTCCAGTACAACTTTCCAGCCAAATCTTTATTATTCAGCTTAGATTTTCTCAAACCCAGACCTCCTTTAACCTTGGGCTGGGTAACTTTGTCCCAACCCACTAAGGCCCACCTTCTCTCTCCCTTTGCTCCTTCCCACAAAAACTTTCTAGCAATCCTGTCCAAATCTTTCCATATTGTAAATGGGATAGCCAGGATAGAGAATTTGTAAATCGGCATGGCTTGAATGACTGACTGTAATAACGTTAATCTGCCACCATAACTTAACCACTTGTGAGACCAATGATTAATTTTGTCCTTAATACACTCCAGCAGATTCCTCCATATGTCTAATTTTAGCTTCTTAAAGTGCAAGGGGACCCCTAAGTAAACCACTGGGAGAGAAGTCCTAGTGAATCCCAGGATTTCTAAAATTCTGTTCTAAAGCCTTTGCTCCAGATTAAAAAAACCACTTTGGATTTCTTGTCATTAATGACCTGTTGAGTAGCCCTGAGATAGACATTAAGAGTATCCCTAATCATTCTTGCTTCCCTGAAGCTGGCCACTCCCACCAAACCAATGTCATCCACAAACTGCAGGTGTGTTAAAACTTTGTCACCCACCCTGATACCCAATAATCTACCTTGATGTCTTCTCCTCAAGAAAAGTCTACCAAGACCTTTAGCCAAAATGAGAAAAAGATAAGGAGAACATGGATCCCCATGGCACAGACCTCGAGTAGCTCCAAATGGTTATGAAGGAAGGCCCTTGATTAGTACAGAGTAAGTCGAGGTAGAGACACAAATCATGACCCACTCTATCCAGTCCTGAGAGAAACCAAAGGCTGCCATCATTTTAGCCAAGAAACTCCATTCAACCCTATCATAAGCCTTTGACATATCCAATTTTATGAACATCCCTTTATTACCAGAAGAGTGCATTGAATGGATTGCTTCCTGGGCCACAACCACCCCATCCAGAATCTGTCGTCCCTCAACAAAACCCCCTTGCTCAAAGGAGACAATGTTGTGAAGAAGAGGTTTTAGGCGCTCAGCCATTACCTTTGTGATTATTTTGTACAACACATTACATAATGCAATAGGCCTATAATCTAAAATATGAACCCCCTCCTCCCCTTTTGGAATTAAGGTAATGAAAGTGTGGTTTATAGCTTTAAGCATTCTCTTATTTTCTCTAGACTCTTCTATAACAAACCTTTCCTCTAAGTAGTCCTAGAAAGCCTGAAAAAACTCAATTGGGAAGTCGTCTGGACTTGGAGTTTTACCAGTGCTCATTCCAAAGACCACAGTTTTCAATTCGTATCTATCAATGGGTTTGAGGAGGGCCTGATTTTCATCCTCAGAAATAACAACAGGTATGATTAAAATAACTTCATTTTGGGCCTTTACATCTTGTACCACACTTTCCTTAAAAATCTTAGAAAAATAATCCATAGCATGGGAATGTATACCTGGAAGTGTATCAAAGGAATGACCGTTCTCATCTTGAAGGGCCTCCATCTTATTCATCTATCTTCGAGCACAAGAAGTCTGATGAAAGAATTTTGTATTTCTGTCCCCTTCTAATAACCAGGTGGTTCTTGCTCTCTGCTTCCAATAGGTCTCCTCCTGGTTGTCAATGTCCTCAACCGTAGAACATAAGGTATCATCCTCAGCTTTTAGCTGGTCTGTAATTACTCCTTCTCTGAACTATTTTTGGACCTCATCCCATCTGGCCACCAATGGAGCTCTTTGGGCCTGGAAGTCTATTTTATTAGCATGCCTCCAACACTTCAACTGAGCTTTGACATATTGTAGTTGTTTGTGGATTCTGAACATTGCTCTCCCATAAGGTGGGAGGCCTTCTTCCCACCATTGAGGAATTTTCTCCTGAAGTTCTTTCTGAAGCAAAAAATTCTCAAATCTGAAAGGTTTGTGATGCTGCCCCATCCTAGTCCCGCCTTCCAACAGAATGGGATAGTGATCTGAAACTGGGCCTTCTAAAATCTAAAAATTTATATTCCATTTTACAAACACCTCCTCTAAAACCAAAAAATGATCTAGCTTAACCTTCCTGCTATGTGGCTCCCACATTTTATTAGTCCAAGTGTAGTTAATGCCAGGACATTTAATGTCCACTAAGTGCAAAGCCTAGACTTGGGCAATCATGAAACGGTCCCTTGGGTCCAAAAATGGTGTTCCCCCTTCCTGGTCTCTAGAAGATAATTTAGCGTTAAAGTCCCCCGCTATAATCCTATCTAAATCTTCCCTTGAGGTTTGCATTTTATGCACAACCTTCCACTGCCGCCTCTGACCATCTAGGTTTTGAGACCCATAAAAGTTTGTGATTAGAACGTGTTTCGCAGTGACATTATTCCTAAAAAGAGAAGTGAGAACCCCCCTCCAGGCAAGATGTTCTATTGTAGACCATTCAAGAGAGTTCCACAGAGTAACAATCCCCCTGAGGCACCTTGGGTAGCCACATCCATATGACCAGCACCCCTCCAAATTCTGTTGACTGTTTTGGACATAAGATCTAATGACATCTTAGTCTCTTGTAAAAGCAAAAAATTAGTATTACAATTCTCTAAAAGTCTTCGAACAGCAGATTGATGGGTTCTGCTGTTTAAACCCCTCACATTCCATGATTGTATAATCATTGGTTACCCTGGGAGCAATAAGAGTCTATTGTCCTCACCGATCCTCCCATGATCAATTTGTCTCCTTGGGCTGCTAGCAACTCCTTATTGGATCTTCTACCTACTCCCTGAGAATTGCTATTTTTTGATCTTTTTTCTACCTGGGTTATCCCCAAAGTTGGCATTTCCCTATTTTTCTCTAGTATTCCCATGCTGACATCCTGAGATACTGTCTGCTCCTGGTTATGCACTACTAAAGCACCTGAACACACTGGCTGTGATACCTCACAGATTTCAACTACTTGCTGTATGATAAGAGGAGAAGAGAGAGGGAGTTGCCCGAGAATATTAGAAGTTTCCTTAATACCCTCCATGCCCTCCATAAATTGTTCCTCATTGTCAACCAGTGACTTAAAGATGTCATACCTATTGGCAAGTCTGAGATGGGATTGCTCCTTTCCCTCTTTTTTCTTTGTCCGTATTTTTTCTTCTGGGTTGTTCAAAACCCTCTCTCTCAGCTTCCTGGCCCTGAACGGTGCTATTAGAATCTTTATTAAGTGTTGCCTTATCCTCTTTAGGCAGGTTTGGCATTCCTAAAGGGGCCTCCATTTTAGCATTCATATTATTAGGGCAAAAATAGGCCAAATGTCCATGTTTGTGACAAACCCTACATCTAAAGGGTAGGGCCTCATAGTCCAGTTGTTGAATCCAGGAGAGACCTGCCAATTCAATTTCCATCTCCACCAACAAAGGCTGGCTGAGATCCATCTCCACACATATTCTTGCATACACCGCCATGCTCCCTTCAAGTGTGTCTCTGGCAACACCCAGATGTCTCCCAATAGAATTGCCAATCCTTGCCAACACCTGCTCACTCCAAAATTCCATTGGGAGAGCATATAGTCGGATCCATACTGGGACAACAGTAGGTTCAACTCGGGGATCGAATCCCACTCTCCATGGCTGAACAAATAGCCCTGTTGGGCCATGACTTTTCTTCTCTGACTCGAAAGCCTTATTTCTATTGACCAAAGATGAAAAGCTAACAATAAAATATCCATTGCTAATAAACCACAATGAATACTCACCGTGAGGCTCCCAGTTTTGGTAGATCCAAGAGTGCAAAAAATTCAGGGAAGGACGTATACCCATGAAATTGCAGATTAGATCATGATTAGCTCTGTAAATGATTGATTCTTCAACCATACTTGGCTCAATGAAAATTTTTGGCCTGGTTTCGGCCTGCGGCAAACATCCATTCACACGAGGTGCTGCCGACCTATTCCCAGCAGCCGTGAAGAGCATTTTATATGCCATTTTTTGAGTTTCAACGTTCTTTGAAGGAGAATTTTCTTTAAACAAATCTGCATAAGAGCTGCTACTCCTTGGAAAATGAGCTAGAGAAGTCCCCATTGGACCCTCCTGGGGCACCGATCTAGCCTTCAGAACCACTATACCCCGAAGGCACTTCTGCAATCCAGATGATGCCCAAGATTTTTTGAAGTTCCAAAAACCCTAGTTCAGAGGAAAAAATTGCCAGAGCTCATTTTCCCGCCTCCCGTCGTCTTTTCGTTTTGCTATTGTACCGATATTAACCTTGGAGAATTTTTCAAATGTTGAGAGGGCATCTCAAATGCCCTCGAAAAATCTTGATTGTGACTTTCTTTATCAGGGTATGAATCCTAAACATTTCCCTTTAAAGGCAAGTGATATTCTTAAGGATGAAGAGGGCATTGATGGAGAAGAAGATGATGTCAATGTAGATGTCGCCAAAGTTTCCACCTCTGCCCCACAACAAGTCACCGCCTGTATTGTTATAGAAGATGAAATCCTAAATGTTTATGAAAATGTGTTATTAGCCGATGCATGTAAATCTGTAGTTCATAATACTCTTCTTTTGGATATTGATAAATTGAAGGAATGAGAATATCGGCCAAGGTTTTGATTAAAGCCATTAATGGCCGATATAAGAATTTTTCAAAAAGAAAAGAGTAGTTTCTCAAGATGGAGAATGAGCCCCAAAAGCTCGATGCCTTGATACATAAAGCTGAATCTGGCATTATGGAGGCTGAGTCTACATACAAAGATGAAATTCTTGCCGTTGTTATGAATCGTTTGGAAAACCTCAATGCAAAATCCTAAGCATATTTCAATGAATGGGCACTTGATCAGAACAAAGTAGCAGTTGCAAAAATAACATGACTTACAACTGATATAAATTTTACATCTAACTAATTTTTTTTTTTTGTGTTAAATATGTTTTGTTTATAAATATTAACCTTTTTTTAATTTCTGTTTTGTAGTCTAATTTCCAGCACCTAAAGCAACAAGTCAGTGCCATGAAAGTTTTGATCAAGACTACCAAAATTAGCATTAATAATGCTATTGAATTGAAGAAGAGGTTACAATAGACGGTTAGAGAAAATAATTACCTAAAGAAGGTTATCAAAGATGGGGGCCTAGATGTTGAGGCTAAACTGAAAGAAAAGGAGAAGGAGCTGAATGCACCTTTCAAAGAAGATCCAATGAAGGAAGAGAGTGCCTTGTTATCGAGGATCAACACTACAACATAAAGTTTGGTTAGGGTTGGGGCATTAGAAGAAAAGGATATTGAGGTAGATGTGGGTGGACCTTCAAGAAACATTGAAAAACAATAGATCTTTGTTGTGTTGGGTTTCAAGTGAAACAAAAACTCTTTATATCTTTATATTTTTATAAATATTTAAGACTGGTATTTTTTTGAAAATTGAAATCAATGTTAGAGGCAATTTTTGAAAAATTCATATTATCATTTTGAAGTTTTGTTTTTAATTATTGTTATGTTTTAATTTGAAGCGCAATAAATAATGTTTGATATGTTTTGTTTGATATGTTTGATATCCTTTTTGAGAATTGAAATCAATGAATGAGACTATTGTCAAAAATCAATGAATGAGACTATTGTCAAAAAATGTTTTATCTATTGGAAATTTTGTTTTCAATGTTGTTATGTTAAGATTATATGTGTTGATGTATTAAGTAATTTGAAGTGGAAGAAATAATGTTTGATATGTTTTGTAAATTGCAAATGAATGGTATCATTTTTTAGAATTGAAACAATGAATGAGACTATTTCTGAAAAATATGTTATCTATTTGCAATTTTGTTTTGAATGTTGCTATGTTATGATTATGTGTTGATGCATTAAGTAATTTTAAGTGGAAGAAATACTATTTGATATGTTTTGTAAATTGCAAATGAATGGTATCATTTTTGAGAATTGAAACAATGAATGAGACTATTTTCGAAAAATGTGTTATCTATTGGAAATTTTGTTTTGAATGTTGTTATGTTAGGATTATATGTGTTGATGTATTAAGTAATTTGAACCAAAAGAAATAATGTTTGATATATATTGTAAATTGTAAATGAATGGTATCCTTTTTGAGAATTGAAACAATGAATGACTATTTCCGAAAAATATGTTATCTATTGGAAATTTTAAGTGGAAGAAATAATGTTTGATATGTATTGTAAATAACGAATGAATGGTATCTTCTTTAAATATTGAATTCAATGAAAGAGAGTATGTTTTGATTATTTATGATGATGTAAAAGTTTGTTGTTCTTAATTTGAAGTGGAAGAAATAATGTTTGATATGTGTTATCTTTTTAAAACTTTGTTTTGAATGTTGTTATGTTTTGATTGTTTGTGTTGATATATTAAGTAATATTGAATTATGTGAATGCAGTAAGATGTTCTTTTATGTTATATGAATTAATTTGAAATGTCAAAAAATATAACATAGGCAATTACATTCACGAATAACAAATATTACAAGAAAAATAATGTAACATGTGAAATCAAATCAAATGATAGCATCCTTTCATTCAGATATGTGAAATCAAATCAAATAATAACATGTGAACTCAAATTAAATCAAATGAAAACATCCTTTCATTCTGATATGTGAAATCAAATCAAATGATAATATGTGAAATCAAATCAAATAATAACATGTGAACTCAAATCAAAACAAATGATAACATCCTTTCATTCGGATATGTGAAATCAAAACAAATGATAGCATCCTTTCATTTGATATGTGAAATAAAATCAAATGATAGCATCCTTTCATTCAGATATGTGAAATCAAATCAAATAATAACATGTGAACTCAAATTAAATCAAATGAAAACATCCTTTCATTCGAATATGTGAAATCAAATCAAATGATAATATGTGAAATCAAATCAAATAATAACATGTGAACTCAAATCAAACAATGACATCCTTTCATTGGACACCTCTCAATATCATCCTTTCATATAAACAAATCAAATAACATGTGAACTCAAATTAAATAAATAAAACATCCTTTCATTTTGATATGTGAAATCAAATCAAATGATAATATGTGAAATCAAATCAAATAATAACATGTGAACTCAAATCAAAACAAATGATAACATCCTTTCATTCTGATATGTGAAATCAAAACAAATGATAGCATCCTTTCATTCTGATATGTGAAATCAAATCAAATGATAGCATCCTTTCATTCAGATATGTGAAATCAAATCAAATAATAACATGTGAACTCAAATTAAATCAAATGAAAACATCCTTTCATTTTGATATGTGAAATCAAATCAAATGATAATATGTGAAATCAAATCAAATAATAACATGTGAACTCAAATCAAAACAAATGATAACATCCTTTCATTATGATATGTGAAATCAAAACAAATGATAGGATCCTTTCATTCTGATATGTGAAATCAAATCAAATGATAGCATCCTTTCATTCAGATATGTGAAATCAAATCAAATAATAACATGTGAACTCAAATTAAATCAAATGAAAACATCCTTTCATTCGAATATGTGAAATCAAATCAAATGATAGCTTCCTCTCATTCTGATATGTGAAATCAAATCAAATGATAATATGTGAAATAAAATCAAATGAATGCATCCTTGCATCATAATGTTGGAAGCTGGAACAAACTCTTTTCAGATTGTACAAAATGTTTTGCACTCATTCCCAAAAATTTGTCATCACAATCTGACCAGTGTTACCATCATCCTCATCATTATCAATATTCGTTACACCTCTTCTCTCTGCCAAAGAACTCCAATGTGACAATGCTCTTTCGTAAGGAAACTCCTCCACCTCATAGGTCGACACATATACTCTCAAGCAATTCTCCAAATTTTTGTCCAACCTATTTCGAACTTTAGATTTTATATATGAAAGTGCACTGAACACCCTTTCATCTTCCACGGATCCCAAAATCATCGTTTGACATAATTCATATAAATGAAAATATTCACTCATAGTATGTTTTAAGACAGTACTTGGTTGTAATATTCTCCACAAATGTGAAATAGAACCTGCTTCATGACGGTTAGAGAGTTGTGAAACTTGAGCAGACATTGTTGTTCCAAAATAGTTGGATTGTTTTGTCAAAAAGACATTTGTTCAGAATGCCATTGATTTCAATGCCATTGACTACAACACTTTGACTAAAATGGCCAGAAATTCTGCCCATGTATTTGAGGAACAAAGAATTTATAATCTGGTATTCATTACAAGGATCCCAAAACATTGGATTTACCACACCCATAGCCTCTAGCAATTCATCTCTTTGAAAACGGTCTCTGATTTCTTTTGTCAATGATTCTGCTATTTGTTTTAGTTTAAGTTTTGTATCGTCCACAACCACATGAAATATATTGTAGGTTATGGGCATTTGCTCAACTTCATTTGTAGCTATATCCAATCACACACCATAACAATATAAAGGTATTTCATTTTTGTGAACATTAATACACAGATGATCGTTAATATTGAACTTCAAAAAGCTTCGAGGACTATTCACACTTGTTAATGCTCTCCAACTCTCAAACAAGGGATCCATAAAATTTTGACCAGATGCATACATCATATCAATATGCATGCAAATTTGTATTCTCACCCTGATGAAATCCACAATATAAATCGATATTTCTTGTGCAATTTTGATCAAAGTATTCATTTTTTCCAACATTGGAAGAATTCCACACAATGTGAGAAGAGTTTCAAAGTCACTCATTCAAAAAGTAAATCTTTAGCCTTATCAACCACCCTACGATTTGCATACATAAACCCTATCAAGGATTGATATTCTTTGAAAAATCTTAATGCCGGTAGATACATCAAAATCCACCTAGTATCCACATCTTTCAACAATTTTTTACCTTCGGTAACTCCTAGTGCAAACTGTTGAAACTCTAAAAATATTTTTGGACTACGTGAAAAATATTCATGAATTTCATGGACAAGCTCTTCCACTTTGGCAACATTTGTAAATGTATCCACAATTTTGTATGCAAGATTCATTATGTGAGCCATGCAATGAATAGGGATCAAATATGGGGCAACCGATGTTTGTAGTCTAACACAAAGACCATTCCTGTGTCCTTGCATTGTAGCAGCACCATCAGCTCCTACACATATTAACTTAGTGGCTATTTCAATTTCATTCATTCATGCTTCTTCTTTTAAACTAGTTACAACAACATTGTAAATGTTTTCTGCATTACAATTTTCCACCATTTTGCGTATTCCTAGTAAATGAGGTTGCCTTGAATGATTTTCCAATGTGTAAACATGCATGCAAATCCAAGATGTATTGTCAATTGCAGTCACCTCATAAATTGAAAGTGAAATGAATTTTGTCTTTTTTACTTTCTCTCTGAGGTCATTCTGCTCAACCAATGACAAACATTTTGCCATTTCCCAACCACTTTGATCTGACCAATGAGCATTGGGTAAGTTCTGCACATTAGCTAGTCGAAATAGAGATTTATAATCTATGAAATCAGACATAGGTCTACCCTTCTTAAGAATAGAAAATACAACAATAAACTGCAAACTTTTTGAAGCTAAAGTTAACTTATTCATTTTTTGAAATTGGGCTTGAATCGTTGCACCTTTCTCAACCAATGTTTGCTTTTGTTTCATTTCTTTATCATATTCTTCCACATATCTCATATGTGCGCACTCGATGCATCCTTCCACCTATAAGTTTTTTGTGTTGCTCGATCACCTTCTTTTGTTTTGATATAAACCTTTCCACAATGTTTTTCTACTGTATCTTTCTTAAGTTGCAATCTATGCTCCTTTTCGTGTTTCCAACTGTAAATTACGCATCTTAATTCTGTTATATCATCACTACTATTCTCTGGCAGCATTGGCTCAATAAATGGAAATTCTGATATCCAATCAAGCTGAAATGATCTGTTAATTGTCCACCTAGATAACCTTGCACGTTTATTTTTTTAGATGAAGATTCTTCGGAAGTAGGGACTGCATAAGAACTATTAGTTTCTTTTCCACTTGGCATGTTAGATTCAGGAATCTCTTCATGTTGTTGTTCGATTTGATTGAGATTATCTTCATGTGTGGACTGTTGATTATCATGGATATGTGGAAGTGGAGGAATACCAGGGTTAACAGTGTTTTCTGTAGAGATAATTCTAGTGTCAATAGTAGATTCATTATCACTATGGCATTTAAAAGCATACTAGTGTTTTCTATGAGATAAAAGTGAACAAAGCCATCAACCAAAAAACACACTTCTTTATGAATTGAGGACATTATATTTAAAATTAACAAAGTAAAAAAATTAACTGGTGAGTAAAGGTGTTCATACCTTCAGTTTGTGCAGATGTTGATGGCAGAATGGGTTTTGAAATATTAGGAAAGTATTTGAGGATACTCCTTTTATTGGAAGACTCTCCTCCCTTCTTTCCACTGCCTGTAGTTGAAATTTTTACCTATATGAACAGAAGAATAACATGAACAAAGAACATCATTTTTAAATATGAAAATAATAGGTATAAAAGAGAACTACTGCTAGAGACAACATAATATGTGATTGTCCCATGAATATTGTTTGTAGGCAGAATAAACCTCCTTATTGAGTGTCCATTAATAAAATGAAAAATGAAATTTAATGGTAAAAGAAGCATACGGATAAATTGAGTCACCTTCATGTTGGTCACCTTCTACCAGTTGCCTTCTTCTAGTCACCTTCTGCTAGTCACCTTCTGTCAGTCGCCTTCTGCCAGTCGCCTTCTATCAGTCACCTTCTGTTAGTCACCTTTTCTCAGTCACCTTCTGCCAGTCACCTTCTGCCAGTCGTCTTCTGCTAGTTGCCTTCTGTTAGTCATCTTTAGTTAGTCACCTTCTGCCAGTTGCCTTCTGCAAATCGCCTTCTACCAGTCGCTTTCTACCAGTCACCTTCTACCAGTCACCTTCTATTAGTCGCATTTTGCCAGTCGCCTTCTATTAGTCATCTTCTACCAGTAACCTTCTACTAGTCGCCTTCTGGCAGTCGTGGACTCTAGTTTTGTCAGTACTCTACTTTGTATCACTCGCTATCTGGAAAAAATGTTGTAATTGTATGGGAGTCGTTGCTAGGGTTAGCTATATATAATGGGGTACAAGGGGCGATTTGGGCAAGATATTTATTATTTTAAATAAATTTAGGGTGAAAATTGGGTGGGAAACCTTATGAAAATGGGGCGAATTTACCCTAAAAAAATTAGATCCCAAAATTTTTGGGCGAACGGGCCGACCTCTATGGTCCCAAAAATCACAAAATTGACATTTTGGAAATCCAAAAATTCATGCTAAATTGCGAAATTTGCCACTAAGCAAAACCCCTGCTAGAGAGGACTTGTGGATAGATTAGTGTGAGCTTTTGTAGAAGCTTACAAGGTAGATTTGAGACAAATATTTGAGAAGACTTGTGAGCAAAGTTGATTGATTGATTTGTTCAAACCTTGAGTTAAGGTTTGGGGCAGATCCAGAAGAGATGATTTGTGATTAAATCAAGCTTTGAGTTAAGGATTGAGGACAAATATTGATGATAGATTTGTGCTAGAACTAGGGACTATGTTTAGTGCAGATCGGAGGACAGATATTGAGGACTGATTTGGGCTATATTGAAGGATTGTGTTTAGTGTAGATAAGAGGATAGAGATTAAGGATAAATTTATTCTAGACTGAAGGACTATGTTTAGTATAGATTCAAGGATAGATTTTGGTGCAAATTTGAGGACAGGTTTGTGCCAGACCAGAGATAAATATTGAGAAGATTTGTGCTAGACCGAAGGACTATGTTTAGTACAAATTTGAGACAAATATTTGAAGGTGATAAAGTATAGGGAACAACAGTCTCCAGTGGATAGAGATCCATTAGCCAGGGTAGTGTAGATAGGTGTCTTTAGTGGATAGATATCCATTATCCAGTGCAGTGGGGGTAAAATTTCTTCTAGAATATCACCAGTCAGAGCTAAGGAGAAAGGAGTTATCTTGTGGATAAATATCCATGAACTTGATTAGGGGATTGGTGTCTCCTTTGGATAGAGATCCATAAAAATTGTAATAGGTAAAGGATTCCCAAGATATTGATTGAGAAAATTTTAGTGAAGGATTTTCTTCGTGGAGTATCCCACATTGGATGAACCACATTAAATTGGTGTCTCTATTGTGTGTGGTGATTTGTGCATTACTTTTATTACTGTTATTGATACTGCTATCTATACATTGCATAATATTGATTGAAAAAAAAAGTAAAAAGTGGTCTTATACTATGTACCCCCCTCTCATTATAATCTTGTGTTCTTCAAATGTATGCCAAAATTCAAGGTTCCTTTGGCATACCTTAATATTTTCTTGGTTGTTCTCATGTGTTTTTGTGAAAGTTCATTCATGTACCTTCATACAAATGAAACTACAAAAGCATTATCAGGCCTTGTTTTAGTAAGGAACATTAAGCTCCCAAAAATACTTCTAAACAAATTTTTATCAACTTTATATTCTCCATAATCTCAACACAACACTTCTCCATGTGCCATAGTTGTCCAAACTAGTTTGCAATTTTCCATGCCATATTTCTTCAACATATCCTTTGTATATTTTTATTGATAAATAAAAATTTTACCATCACCTTGATGTACTTCCACACCAAGAAAGTATTATATTAGTTCCAAATATTTTATATCAAATTCCTTCATCATAGCATGTTTAAAACCATTCACCAATTTGGACTACTTTCCATGTAGATTAAATCATCAAAATATAGGCACATACGAATATTATTATCATATTCATTCTTGAAATAGAGTGTGGGGTCATTGTTACTTTTCTTGAAACCACAATCTTGGAAGTACCCATCAAGACTTGAGTACCATACTTTAGGTGCTTGTTTCAATCCATACAATGATTTATTCAATTTGTAAATATGGTTTTCCTTTCCTTCCACTTCAAAGCCTTGAGGTTGCTAAACATAAACCTCCTCATCTAGATAACCATTCAAGAATGCACTTTTCATGTCCATGTGATAAAATTTCCATTGTTTATGGGCTACCAATAAAAGAACCATCTAGATTGTCTCTTGTATTGCAATAGGGGCAAATGTCTCTTCATAATACACACCATATCTTTGAGTGAATCCTTTTGCAACCATACTTGCTTTGTATCTTTCTATGCTTCCATAACTATTAAAATTTGTTTTATAGACCCACTTGGATCCAATAATCTTCTTGTCCTTGGGCAATTCCACAAGTTCCCAAGTGTCATTTTTCAATGGATTGAGTTTCTTCTTTCATTGTTTGCACCCAAACATCATTAGTACAAGCATCTTCATAATATGAAGGTTCCAAACCAACTTCAAAAAATAGAGCATAATTCACCAACTTACCTTTTGGTACTTCTTCATCATCATCATACATTTGGAGCTTCTCCAATCTTGAAATAACTTGGTCCAACTCTTGCAGTTGGCTTCTTGTTAATATCCTTTGAAAGTTCTTGTCCATAATTTGGTTGGTTAGATGTGCTTTTAGTATTCTCTCTCCTTTATTTGTATTATTGGTGGGACTTGTAGATGAGATGCTTGTGCTTGAACTTGATGTAGTCTCCTTTGTACTTGTTGATGGGTTGCTAGGTGGATAAGTAGAGGAAACATTTGAAGGTTGTCCCCCAAATCTATTATCTTCTTCAACATCAAATATTTTTTTGTAGGTTTTTTATGACTATATACTCCTCCATAAAAATTACATCACTAGAGACTACAAACTTGTGTTTTTTTGGATTATACAGTCTATATGCCTTACTTGTTTAAGAATATTCCATAAGAATGGATGGCTCACTCTTGGGGTCCAACTTCTTTCTCACTTCATTATTCACATGTGCATATGCAATATAACCAAGAAATCTCAAATGGCTTATAGTGGGTTTTATGCCATACCATGATTCATGTGGAGTCTTCTTGTGTAGTTCTCTTGTGGAGCATCTATTGAGAATATATATTTTTGTATCAACTGCATAAGACCAATAAGAATTGCTCAAACCCTTTAATTTCAATATTCTTCTTGCCATTTCTACAATGGTTCTATTTTTCTCTCAATTGCCCCATTTTGTTGTGGTGTATAGGTTGTAGTGAGCTGCCTCTTGATGCCAAATTGTTTGCAAAAATTATTGAACCCTTTTGAATAAAATTCTCCTCCACGATCAGTTCTAAAATACTTTATTTTATGTCCACTTTCATTCTCAACCAAAGGTTTAAAATTCTTGAACATGACAAAAGCTTCATACTTATGTTTCAAAAAATACACCCAAAACTTCCTTGAAAAATCATCAATGAATGTGACAAAATAAGAAGACTTACCCAATCTTGTGTGTTTGCATAGGTCCAAAAATATTATAATGTACAAGTTGGAGTGGGTATGAGGCCCTCCATACTATCCTTTTGGAAACTCCTTCATTGCATGCTTTCCAATCACACATGCTTCACACACACCCTTGTGCTCTCCAACCTTAGGTAGTCCATTTACCATATCTTGTGAAGACAAAAATTATAGACTTCTAAAATTCAAGTGTACAATATGAGATGCCAAAGCCAATTCTTATCTTCAAGTGCCATATGTGCCATGTTCATACTCTATTTTCCTCTAAAATTTATAGAAAACATCTGGTTCTTTGTCATAAGAACATTGGTGACCACACGATTCCTATTATTCCTATCATAAATGATAAATTCATTGTTATCAAACACAACTTTAAAGTTTTTTCTATCACTTGTCCAACACTTAACAAATTATTCTTCAAATTGGGAGCATAATAGATATCATGATTTTTCTTTGTAATTTATTTAGTGCCAACCTCCATGGTGCATTTTGTAGCCACATCCAAAGCATTATTGTTCCAAAGAATGATCTTGGTCTTAAAATTCTCATTTATATCAGTAAAAAACTCTTTCTTTTCAAAACCAAACTTCTTGACTAGTTTTTTAGCCATGTCACTAGTAAAAAAAAAATTACCTTGTGCAGATTCATCCTCACATACATAGTGAGATCTTCTATCTCCATTTGCGGTCTTTACTCTACAATATCATGCAATGTGGCCCATTCTATGAAAACTGTAGCATTTAACTCTTTTTTGATCAACTATTCCTTGTCCTCTTCCAGCAACAAGAACTCCACTTCTTCTTCTTCCTCTACCTCTTGAGTAATTTTAATTTATGTAGACACCAAAATCTAGCCACTTGTCATCCATTCATAACTTCCCACCACATTTATTAGTTATATATATATATATTTAAATAATAATTATTCCATATATTATATTTATGTATTTAATAAATATATATTTATATAAATTAATCCTAGCCATCCATCATGATCTAATCTTAGCCATTAATCTGCATTAATCCATTCCACCTACCCAGATTTAATCTCCACCCTTCATCATGTTTTAATCTTGACCACACAAATTGTGTCGTTGAAAACCTAACATACCTTAGGGAAGATTATAAAGAGGAGTCATTTTGATGACTCAAACCTTGAAGTTTGGCTAAGTCTGAGGCCTAACAAGTTTTTGGCCTAAGTTTTCAAACCCCTTCATCACTATCATCTGCCATTGTTGCCTCCCATCACATCATCCATATCCATCACTGCCCACCTCATTAATTAGATTTACTCTACAACTTTTGCTTCACATCTCAAACACCCACCAGAGCCTCACAAGCGCCTCTGGGTACTTTAGACCATCATCGAGTGCCACCTAAAGTTCAGTGACCATCCACCAGAGTTTCTTGAGCGCCTTTGGAAATTTTTGGTCATTGTTGAGCACCCGTGGATATTTCCTATCTCTGATCTACAACCCTATGACCCTCAAGTGCCATCAGGGTGCATCTGCGTCACCATATTCTACAACAACATCAAAGATAGAAGTGACAAGTTAGCATAAATAAGGTAAACTATTCATTGCATTCATTTTAGTATTCTTAGATATGTTTATAGTTTATTTATGCAACTAGGGTTAGTGATTTATCTTTCTAAGGGTCTCACGTAGTGGAGCCCTCACATATATTATTAATACTATTTTGTTTGACTATGTACAGGTGTGAGAAGAATATTCATTGGCAATTGCTTAAGCTAGAGTGGTCTTGCATAGGATACCAAAAATCCCACTCACTCTATTGGGATCAAATATGAGTTTGAAGACACCATGATTTATTGACCTAGGGTTTTGGAGAACCCTAGATTTGTAATAGTTGTAACATCTATATCAATATCAGATTATGTTGTAACATTGGAGATTTAAGGCTCCCCCATTTATATCAATAAAATATTCTCTTTTGTGCAACATATTGTGTATTGATTTTATTATCCATTATATTGGTGTTTCATTTTTGCATTCACAAATGGCAATCATGGTGGGACCCATAAAGGGTTCTACATTTTAAATTATCTTGTTACTGACTTGTGGTTTTCTATTTTCATGTTGCAGGTTTTCAAAAAATATATCGCACGAATTTTGCAGAATCAGGGTTTCTGAAGAATTGCAGAAGTTACACAGATGCCTTGCGACACTCGAGGAGCACCCTCCAGAGTTTAAAAGGCACCCTGGTGTATTTTAGAAACACCTGGGGGTGTTTTACAAAGAGGAAGGAAAATACGTAGACTTATTTGTAAGTTTGCCTAAAAACCCTAACCCCTTTATTTTACGTATTTTTATGTTTTTACATATTTAGTGTTAAAAAGAACATCATTAAATATATATTTAAAATAAATATGTTTAATCTGCATATTAGGCATTAGAATAGTTTTTGCATCCATCTTCATTTACACATCCCACATTTCCAATTAAAGTTTCACTATTTTTTGGTGTGCTACACTAAAAACCCTGCATCTTGTTTTCATATGAATTGTTAATCGCATGAAATAGTTTACATTATAGGGTTAGGAATTTCTCCTTTTGCTGGTCTAAGTAGGAATAACATTAGTATATTGAAAATACCCTCGTATTTGGTGATTCAATGCGGAAGAGTAAACGAACCCTCCTCTGTTTAGAGAGCGGTCTTAAGCGGTGTACTCTACTTCTTTTGGGGAAATTAATATTTTTGGTGTTGGCTTCTAATTTAGACTTGTGAAATTAGTTATTCCTAAAATTGTGTGTACACCATAAAAAACTAGAAATATTAAAAGGTGTTGGAAATTTTGAGTAGTTTTGTTGTCATTAATGTCAAGAGAGTATTGTTTCGGTTTCATCATTAAAGACATCAAGTGGTTTTTCCAAAAGCAAGAAGGTTTTGAAAAGGGATAGGATATAATATTTATTTTTAATATTATATGCCTAAAAAGGCCCAAAGAATGAAGACCCAAGGAAGGAGAAGCAAGTTTAAATTAAATAATAATATTATATTATTTAATATTATCGGACCAAATAACAAGGTGAAGAAAAACAAGGTTCAAGTTGAAAAGACCCATGAGCAGTTTACAAAATATTTAATTTAAATTAAAATATTTTTATCCTTGATTAAAATTTTAATTTAAATTAATAAGAAGTGCCAAAGGTTTTTAAATTTAAATATTTAAAATCTAAATTCAATTTTCAAAATCGAATAATGGGTCGAAGAGTTATGTACAAGTGAAAAACATGTATAAAAAGGGAAATCAAATTCTCATTTTATTCCCCTTAACCTAATATTTTAAGTTCTATGCTATGCTAACGATAATTCGTGTGCTTCATGTTTGAGAGAAGAGGTTTTTGTGCTTCGAAAAGGGAAGCCAAGTTACATGTTTTGAAAAATATGCAAGTCAAAGGAGGTACCATCGACGGTGGTAGCGCAGGTAGCAGTTGAGGCCAAGCGAAAGTATTAAGAGGGCAAAGACGTGGGTTTGATTCACACCGTGTGCTTTACAAGGAGAAACGTTTGGTTTTGCACTAGAGGATAGAATATATAAGGGATAAAACGTAAACCATGCACCTTGAGTTTTGTGTGGGCTCATAGCCCAATCAGTCGCCTAGCTTTGGGCTAGGGTGTTGGAAAGGCTACATTGTGTGTTTGAATTTCACTACAGATATTTTTGGTGGGTAGAATAAATTAAAGGTATGCTATGCGCATTTTTATTTCTCCAAAGGTTTTGAAATTCAGAAATTACTTAAGGGTTTCATGAGTTCTAAAAGGGATAGTTTGTGAGTTTTTTTAAGGGAGGTATAAGGTGTAAGAAAATTAAAATATTTTATTGGTGGTTAATGAGTTAGGAGTTATAAGGTTTGCAAAGGAAATTATATTTTATTTTGAGATAAAGCTATGATGTGTTAATTGTTTTGAGAGGAGAAATAAGGTGTCTAAAGAAAATTATTGTGGTTGTTTTCTTTATCAAAATTATTGACTTATATTTTGAAAGTGTGGAGATTATAAGGTGTATTTAAGACTTGTTATTTTTATATGGAAAAATATTTATTGGAAAAATATTTACAAGGAGATTTTGAAAAATATTGTTCTTACCTAACCTTAATATTGGCAAAGAAGATTTGATTGTGGTTAAGACAAGTTTTGAAGACATATCCCCATAAAAACAAAAGGTATGAACATATCTTCTTATGAGTGAAATATTGTTGGATTGAATATTGTGAAATGCAAGGTTGGAGTGAAAAGGATTGTTTGATAATCATTGTTGGAAATATTTGAGTGAGTGTTCATATGCATGATTAGGGTTTATGAAAGATCATGAGTATCATTGTTATGTGAAAATTGGAATTATCTTAAGTCAAGATTTGTAGTGTGAATTGTTGGAAGTATAGTGAAACACTTGGTTAGGGTTTTTTATGCAACTTGTGTTTCATTGAAGTGGATGGTTGAGTAAATTTTATTGAGCATTATTGATTGAAAGCATTGGAGTGATAGTTCAAGATTTGTGAAACAAATTATTATTTATTTTTGAATTGATTTGAAAGTGAGTTTGAAAGTTTTAGAGTGATTTGTGAGTGAGAAACATATTGAGTCTCTTACCATTCTCCATATGTTTCTATGGTTAAACAAGATTCTGAGTGAAACTTGTTTGTGCGATTGAAGAGGTTTTCTATGAGAGATTGAGTTGAGTTTTGTATGCAAGTTTTACAATTGATTTGAAAAAGCTTTTGTGAAATATAGTGAGCAGATTTGAGTAAGTCCTAGAGTGGACTTAAGGGCAGATTTGTGTGAGATTTTATGGAAGCTTACAAGCAGATTTGGGACAAGTCTTGGTGAAGACTTGTGCAGATTTGTGCTAGACCGATGGACAATATTTAGTGTAGATTTGAGATAAATATTGAGCATATTTGTGTAGGGTAGAAGACAGTGTTCAATATAGATCTGAGATAGAGAAAAAATAGAGTAAGAGTAGACTTTGGACATGACAGAGCAGAGGATATTAGTTTTCAATGGATAGAGATCCATTAGCCCAGGTAGTGAGGACATAGGTCTTCTGAGTGAGGACATGGATCTTCAGTGGAGAGATATCCACAAGCCAGTGCAGTGGAGGCAATAGTATTCTAAGAGGATCACCAACCATAGTAGAGAAGAAAGAGTTATCATGTGGATAGAGATCCACAAACTTGATTATGATATTGGTGTCTCCTTTGGACAAAGGTCCATAAACATTGTAATATGGAAAGGATTCCCAAGAGAATTTGTTGAGAAAAATTTATAAAGAATATTTTCTTCGTGGAGTAGCCCACATTGGGTGAACCATGTTAAATCATGTCTCTCATGTGTGTGATGCTTTGTGTAATGTTTACTGCTTTAATATTGCTTATGTTATCATATGGATTGAAAAGTAATTTTTTTAATCTTATACTATTCACCCCCCTCTTAGTATAAGCACATGTTCCTAAAAAGGAATCACACACAACACGTATCACTTTAAACAATAATATGTTGGATTTCATCACCAACCATTGCTTGAGATCTGGTGATAGTGGGCTTCATATCCATCCACCGATATTCACCCTTAGACATCTTAGGACACTCTTGATAAAACTTTCTGGACTTTATCACCATTAAGAATCGCATTGCCCATCCAAGCCATAGTTTTTACCCATTTTAATTTATATTAGTGCATCATAACACAAAAAAAAAAGAAAAAACATTAAAACGAGATAAAAAAAGAGGTAATATATATTTTTTGTATAAACATAGGATTGAATTACCTATTTTATTTTGTGAGTTTTTCATTCTGCATTTTATTTTCTAGCACATTTTATATTTGGTTCATTAGTTTATGGTATTAACAAGAAATCAAGCTAAAATAATGAATCAAATGTCCACCAATCAAACCACTTCAACAATGGAGTGTTCATCATCGCCTTCCACCACCACTTCCATGATCAATCCCTCTAGTGCGATACATGCAAGTCATTTAGATTTATTTGTAGGTCCATCACACACTGTGTCACCCATAGTCATTTCACACGGTCATTCCATAAATAGAAGCATCTGCACCTACCATTGACTACCACATCACCCATATAGACATGGCACAAGTAGAAGCTCTTTTAAAATCCACTAACTATGTCTTAGAACTAGTTAATAGCCCACCTAGGCATGATACTTATTTCCAGTAAGAACTTATCTTCTCCCAGATTTCAAGCCTTACCCAAGTGTACAATAACCCTCTTTTTGAGGTATCTGCTACACCTTCCCAATATTTTTCCATACCATAATCATCATGTTCTCAAAGTACATCCATACCATCCTCATACACCTTAGTCTATGGTAATCCCTTGTATGAAGCACATGTTAATGTTGCTTCACAAGTGCCTGTGTCCCTGCCATCTAGTGTCTCCCATCAAGTTGCAATTCACATTGTAACTTACTCCCCACCAAATTCATCAATCCCATCCACATCCATTCCATAAATATTTGATATATAAATACATGAAACATGGGAACATCAAAACAAATTGCTTAAGAAGCGATATAATGCTCAACAACAAGTTCAAGTGATCAACCCTAAGCCTCAACCTGTTTCCACTTAGCCCATATTTATCAGTTAAAACCCATATTGGGTACCATAATCTTCTATGGTTTCCATTCCCACACCACCACAAACCCATACTCATTCTATTCCCATAATCCAACCCATCCAAAGCCCTCATACATCATCTCCATATCTTCATTTGCAATCATTCCTTCATCAACCCCATTATCATCAACATCAATCTACTCTACCAAGTCATCATCACCTCATTATACCTCAACATATTTCTGCCTCACTATCACAAAATAATCAAGTGATTTAGGGTTTCCACATTCCTGGGGATGACCCTAGAATCTAGGTTATGTAGCAATAGATTGCCAATTTGATGCAACATATTCTTGGTATGATAAACCAAAAGCCTACCCTACATCAACTGATCAATGAACCAATTCATCCTTTGATACCATCACCACCATATCTGACAAACTTTACAGTACCAAAGTTTGATAAATTTAAAGGGACTAAGGACCCTAAAGAGCACGTGAGCTCATTTATTCATTCTTTCTTTAGAATTCAAAGCAATGACGCTCTAATGCTTATAACATTTCCTTAGACATTAGGGGGAGATGTAGAATGGTACAACCATTTACCCTGTTGAGCAAGGTGCAGAAACAGTATTGTCATTGTTGTCAACATAGACAGATAAATCAGTTGATGCAGTGGACAGGAGTTCAGAGGTCAGTCAGAGCATGTACAATAAATTTCCAAGAAGACAGAAGTGGCCCAGATTCAAAGGATCAAAGAAAAAGACAAGTAAGAAAATTGTCGCGATATCGCGACATGTTTTCTGTCGTGATTTCGTGACATATCGAAGGAGAGAGAAAAAGCTATAGTTTGACATATCAAGAAGAAAAATCTGGAAAACTATCATGATTTCACGACATATCGAAGGAGAGAGAAAATTCTGGTAAAACTATTGCGATTTTGTGACATATCGAAGGAGAGAGAAAATACTAGAAAAAATGTCATGATTTCGTGACATATCGGAGGAGAGAGAAAATGCTAGAAAAAATGTCACGATTTCATGACATATCAGAGGAGAGAGAAAATGCTGGCAAAACTATCGCGATTTCGTGACATATCGAAGGAGAGAGAAAATGTTAGAAAAACTGTCATGATTTCGTGACATATTGGAGGAGAGAGAAAATGCAAGGAAAACTATCACGATTTCATGACATGTTCGGAAAGAAGGCGCAAGCAAAGAAAACTATCACGATTTCGTGACATGTTGGCAGAGAAGAAAGCAAGTGGAAAAACTATCATGATTTCATGACATGTTCGAAGAAGAAGCACATGCAGGGAAAACTATCATGATTTCATGACATGTTCGAAGAAGAAGCACATGAAGGGAAAAATGTCAATTTTGCGACATGTTCGAAGAAGAAGCACATGCAAGAAAACTATCACGATTTCGTGACATGTTTGGAGAGAAAGCGCAGGCAAGAAACTGTCATGATTTCATGACATGTTTGAAGAAGAAGCAAGCAAAGAAAACTATCATGATTTCATGACAATCAAGAGATGCAGTACGGATGAAAATGTGTCACGATTTCATGACATGTTTGAGAGAAAGAGCTGGCAAGGAAAAGTGTCACGATTTCATGACAATTTGCAAGAGGAAGCGCTAAGGAGAAAAAGTGTCACGATTTCATGACATGTCAGGTTTTCATGACCCGAAGGGAAGAAAAGCGCCAAGGAGAAAAAGTGTCACGATTTCATGACATGTCAGGTTTTCATGACCCAAAGAGGAGAGAGAGTGTACGAAGGCGAATGTGTCATGATTTCATGACATGTGTTTTCATGGGCGAAAGACAGAGAAAGGCACAAGGCAGCGAATGTGTCACGATTTCATGACATGTGTTTTCATGGGCAAAAGACAGAGAAAGGCACAAGGCAGCGAATGTGTCATGATTTCGTGACATGTTCTGTTTTTGCGAGTGCATGCAAAGAGAAGAGCACAAGGCGAAATGTGTCATGATTTCGTGACATGTCATGTTTTCACTAGTGCAAGCAGAGAAGAGTGTAAGGAAGCGAAAGATGTCATGATTTTGTGACATGTCATGTTTTTGCTAGTGCAAGCAGAGAAGAGTGCAAGGAAGCGAAAGTGTCACGATTTCGTGACATGTTCTATTTTCACAGGTGCAAGCTGAGAAAAGGACAAGGAGGCAAAAACTGTCATGATTTCGTGACATGTATTTTCGTGGGTACAAGCCAAGAAGAAGACAAAGAGGCAGAAGTGTCACGATTTCGCGACAGGTCATTTTGGCGCAAGCTAAAAATAGAACCCAGTCGTATTAAGATATGTAACCGTTAACTAAAGTTACACAACAGTTATAGGGGACGTTACAAAAGAAAATCATGCGGCTAATTTAAGAACAGTCGAAGAAGGAGAAATCTAACGATCGTATAAATAGAATCGAATATGCATGCATGCACAGAAAAGAATATGAACAGTCATGACCGAGAAGACGAACAGTCATGGTAGGGGTATATGTGTAAATTCGTAACATGCATCGTGGTTGATGAAAAGCCTACCCTATATTTATACAAAAGCAGTTATAGTTAGAAGGTGTTACAAGCTGGCAAGTGGCGCATGAGAAATAAAAGGAGTTACAAGCTGGAGTTACAGTTAGACAATTTGATTATAAAAGGGCAGTTGCATGGAGAATAAAGTTGTCATTGAATGTGTGAAAGTGCTACCGAAAGAGGGTTAGAAGAGTGTTGTAAGAGAGCAACAAGCTGAGCAGTAAGTGTTTACTATGTTTTGATAAATTGTAGACCAGTTAGGGTCTTGTAAAAGTGAAGGCATTTGTATGTCATTGATATAGCTTTCAAAACTGTGATCCAAGTTGGTGCTTGGATAGGGGTTGGTGCTCCTTTCTGTTGGTGTAGATAAATCGGGGGTTGGTGCTCCTTCCGGTGGGTCCTTGGTAAACAGATTGTAAAATTGGTGTTTTGCAAAGGCTGGATTTGGACCGTAGTCCAAGCAGTCATTCTTGAGGAGTAGCCAAATTGGTGAACCTCGTTACATTGTGTGTTGTGGTGTGCTCTCTTGTGATAATTGCTTTATCTGCTTTTAAGTTCTCTTTGCTTCAGCTTTAAGAGTTGTAGATTTGAATTTAAATAGCTACAATGATTCACCCCCCCTCTCAGTGTCATTGTGAGAATATCAATTGGTATCAGAGCAAGGTTCCTGAACAAGCTTAATCAGCTAAGGTGATCTTGGAAGAAACACAATGGCAGGTGGTGAAGGATTCTCATCAAACAAAGCTCCTTTGTTCGATGAAACTAATTACTCATTCTGGAGACTCGGGATGCAGACATATCTATGTGCGTTGGGATACGACATTTGGGAGTCGGTAGAAAGTGGATACACAATACCAGCTACTCCTCCAAAAGATACTGTCGAGAAGAAAAAGTTTGAGAATAACTCCAAAGCAAAGAATGCCATAATGTGTGGGCTAGTAGACAGTGAGTTGATAAGGATCATGAGCTGTAAAATGACAAAAGACATGTGGGACAAACTGAAGAGCATCCATGAAGGAGACAACAAGATCAAGGAAGCCAAGCTACAAACGCATCGAGCTTAGTTCGAAGCATTAAAAATGAATGATGATGAGAACATAGAGGCCTATATGTTGAGAGTCAATGGAATCATTAATGCAATCAGAGGACTCGACGAAGAAATCGAAGATGCGGTCATCGTGAAAAAGGTACTTAGAACTCTTCACAAAAGATTTAATTCTAAAGTTTCTGCAATAGAAGAAGCTAAAGATCTAAACAATTTTAGCATGGACGAGATGCATGGTTCTTTGATTGCATACGAAATGAGAATAGGACAAACTAAGCCCATAGACAAAGAAGCTACTTTTAAAGCACACAAAAATATAAAAGTTGAACAAGAATCTGAGGATGAAGAGACATCGGATGAAACGGAAGCTAACTTTGTTCGGAAACTTATAAAGGGAAAAGGAAAATATAGAGGAAAGTTACCGTTTAAGTGCTTCAATTGTGGAGGGGTCGGTCACTTTGCAGCTAAGTGTCCAATGAATGAGAAAACCAAAAGTGATGAAGGGTCACACAAAGAAAGAAGTGACTGGAAGAAGAAACCAAATTTTAGAAAAAGCAACTTCAAAAAGAAAAGTTTCATATCCAAGAATGTCAGCTCTTCTGAAGATAGCTCAGGTGAAGATTCTGAAGAAGAAACAAGTGAAGCTCTATTCATGGCATTTGAAGAAGAAAAAATAGAAGAAAAATAGGAAGGTGACACAAACATTAAGGATGAGGCTGAAGTATATTTGGAAGGAGAGTTGGTTGCTGCACTTAAAGAGTTGAGTACAGAAAGGAAAAAGAATAAAAAGGTCTCAAGAAAGCTTGAGGATGCGAATGACATAATAAACAGTTTGAAAGTTCAGACAGAAGAATTTAAGAAAATGTCTGAAGAACTCGAAGTACAATTAACCATGAAAATAGATGAGTGCAACAAAGCTGGAAGAAGAGATTGTTGTCTTAAGAATGCGGGTAGAAGAAAAGAATCAAAAATTGAGTTGCTATCACAAACTTGAAGGAAGTTCTACGAAGCTTGAAAAGATTATAAATAGTCGAGAGGACTACAGGCATCAAATTTGGCTTGGGCTTTGTCGAAGGAGAATCGTCAAGTGGATCAAAGGCCATAAGCTGTAGAACAAGTAAAGAAAGAAGATAAGATCAAGGTTGATCAAGTAAAAATGAATCAGGCAAAAGAAAGCAACAGTGCTAGGCACGAGAAGAGTGCTGACAATGAGGGATTCATAAAAGTCACACATCAAAGGAGAAGAAAATTTGTGGCTCCTACTACAAAATGGCAAAGACCAACTCCCAGGTTCAATCATTCCTTTTTTGGTTATTGTTTTAAATGCAATGCTTACGGTCATAAGATTTTAGACTGCATTTATAATATAGGACAAAGAAATTTCACCAGTAGAAATGTCTTTTCACCCTTGATGGATTATGCGGTAGAATGCTATAAGCTGTCATAACTTTGGACACATTGCAAGAAGCTGTAGAAGCACATATGCAGCAAATAAAAATCGGGGAAGAAGATCTCAACCAAACAGTTTAAGGCAAAACAAAAAATTCCCAAAAAAACATGCACAGGCTACTGACAAAGAAAAGTCTAAACAAGTGACCAAAACTGTAGTCAAACTAGAGTGGAAAGAAAAGGAGCGACCCAAGGAAGAAAAGGAATCCTTGATTGTACAGACAACATTCAAAGCACAGAACAAATCTGCACCATGGATATTGGATAGTGGATGCTCCAGTCACATGACAGGAGATAAACAAAAATTTGAAAAATTACAGAAATATGAAGGGGGCTCTGTAAAGTTTGGAAATAATGATGGAGCCAAGATAGTTGGCAAAGGATCGGTCAAGATAAGTGATGGAAAGATCAATTCCAAAGAAGTTCTATTTGTGATTGGTTTGAAGCACAACTTACGAGCGTAAGTCAAATCTGTGATGAGAGGTCATGAAGTCATCTTTAAGAAGCGGGGCTGTGAAGTCCAGAAAAGCACACGGTGGGAAGCTGATAGCTACTGGATCGAGGACTTCTAGAAACCTGTATACTCTCTCAGAGACTTCAGAAGGAGCATGTTTGATTGGACAGGAAGATGAAAATTGGTTGTGGCACAAGAGGCTTGGTCATATTAGCTTTGACAATCTGGTAAAAATAAGTTCAAAAAGGGCGGTAAGAGATATACCCACCATTGGCAAACCATTAAATAGCATCTGTGCTTCATGCCAAAAGGGGAAGCAAACTAGATCCACATTTAAATCAAAGGAATACTTCACCAACAAACCTTTAGAGCTAATTCATATTGACTTATGTGGACCCATGAGAACACAAAGCATAAATGGTGACAAATACTTTATGCTTGTGTATAGATGACTATTCCAGGATGACATGGGTACTATTTTTAAAGCTTAAATCAGATGCCTTTGAAATGTTCAAGACTTTCAAACACCAGGTTGAGAATCAAACAAGAAAAAGAATTAAATGCTTAAGATCAGATAGAGGAGGAGAGTTTATCTCAGAGGAGTTTGCAGAGTACTATCAAAAATATGGGATCAGAAGACAGTTTTCAGCAGCAAGGACACCTCAGTAGAATGGTATTGTAGAAAGGAAGAACAGGACTATGCAAGAAATGGCACGGACAATGTTGGCTGAGAACAAAATAGCTGACAGATTTTGGAAAGAGGCAGTCCATACTGTAGTTTACATCCAAAACAGGTGCATGTTAAGGACACATGAAAGCAAAACACCTTATGAGCTATGGTTCGACAGGAAGGCAACAACAAGATACTTCAAAGTGTTCGAGAGAAAGTGTTATATCAAACGAACTGAAGATAATCTTGGTAAGTTTGAAGATAGAGCTGACGAAGGTATTTTTCTTGGTTACTCGACAAAAAGCAAAGCCTACACATGCTACAACAAGAGGCTAAAGAAAATTGTGGAGAGTGTCGATGTTAAAGTTGATGAAGGTAGAGAACGAGAAATTACTCATCAAGAAAACTACCCTATTTATGAAGAAGTTATTGAAGGAGATGAAGAAAAGGAAACGGAAGAGAATCAAAAAATTGATCCAGATGATTTAAGTATTGACTCAGAAGTAGAAGAAAACAAGAAGTTCAAAACAGGTAGCTAGTAGAAAAATCATCCCAGAGAGCAAATTATTGGGGACCCCACAGTTGGTATTCAGACAAGAAGAGCGAGTAGTACGGAACTACTCTCTATTATCCAACATTGAGCCCAAAAATGTTGTTGAAGCAAGCACGAGATGAAAGTTGGATGAAGGCAATTAATGAAGAACTAGATCAGATTGAGAAAAACAAAACCTGGGAGTTAGTACCAAGGCCGAAAAATAAAAATATAATCGGTACTAAATGGATTTTTTGAAATAAATTGAACGAAGATGGATAGGTTGTAAGGAATAAAGCAAGACTAGTCTGTAAAGGCTATGCACAGGTTGAAGGTATTGATTTTGAGGAAACCTTTGCACCAGTAGCTAGACTAGAGGCAATCAGAATGTTTTTGGCTTTAGCAGTTCATAAAAATTTCAAAGTATATCAAATGGACGTGAAATCAGCATTTTTGAATGGAAAAGCTGGAAGAAGAGGTTTACATTGAGCAACCAGATGGGTTCCAACTCGGTGATAATCCCAACTTTGTTTGCAAGTTGAAGAAAGCTTTGTATGGCTTGAAACAGGCACCCAGAGCATGGTATGCAAGGCTGGATAACTATCTGATTCAACAGGGGTTCAAGAAAGGTTTGGTGGACAAGCAATCTGTATGTCAAAATAGAGAATGGCCATCTTATTGTCCTTGTTGTTTATGTAGATGATATCATTTTTGGCAGTAGCAATGATAAGTCCTGTAGAGACATAGCAAATAAAATGAAGAAAGAATTTGAGATGTCTATGATTGGTGAACTTTCTTATTTCCTCGGACTGCAAGTCAATCAAAATGAAAAGGGCATTTTTATCTCTCAAGTTAAATATGTGAAAGAAATGTTGAAAAAGTTCACAATGGAGGATAGTAAACCTGTTAGCACTCCCATGACAACAGGTTGCAAGTTGAGCAAGGATGACAAATCTCCAGATGTAGATCAAACCATGTACAGATCTATGATTGGAAGTCTATTGTATTTGACAGCTACCAGACCAGATATCTTACAGGCAGTATGCATGGTAGCAAGATTTCAGGCTAGTCCCAAAGAGACTCATGTGACAGCTATGAAGAGGATTTTTAGGTACCTCAAGGGTACTATGGAGTATGGGTTATGGTACCCAAAAGGTAAGGACTTCACTCTTATTGCATATTCGATGCAGATTGGGCAGGGATGTATAGATGACAGAAAGAGTACCGGTGGAGGAGCATTTTATCTTGGAGACAGGTTGGTAGCATGGCACAACAAGAAACAAGAATCGGTCTCTCTATCCACAACGAGAGGCGAGAATACATTGCGGCAACAACGTGTTGTACACGAGATATTATGGATGAGACAAACCCTGAAAGATCTTGGTATTCACTTCAAAGAGCCAATTTCAGTTAAATGTGATAACACCAGTGCTATTAACATCTCGAAGAATCCGGTTATGCATTCTCGAACCAAACATATTGCAATCCGGTATCACTTTTTGAAGGATAAAGTTGCAGAAGGTGAGGTTAAATTGGATTTTGTTCCAACTACAGAGCAAGTAGTAGATATATTCACAAAACCATTGCCCAAGGAAGTTTTTGAGTACCTTCGGAGTAAGTTGGGAGTGGTCACGTTTCCCAAAAATTGACTAGATATCGGGACCACATTCTCAGGGGGAGCATTCATGTATGTGTTTATATCTTTGCTCATATTCTTGATTTTTACTAACTGTAACAGTTTTTGCCTGAGAATGTTGTGCATAGACTCAGGGGGAGTCTGCAACAGCCCTTTGGTATTATTGTCAAAGGGGGAGAAGAATTACAAGAAATTGCCCATGTGTTGCCAACAATTCCAAAGGGGGAGATTGTTGAGCAAGGTGCAGAAACGATATTGTCATTGTTGTCAACACAGACAGATAAATCAGTTGATGCAGTGGACAGGAGTTCAGAGATCTGTCAGAGCATGTACAGTAAATTTCCAAGAAGACAGAAGTGGCCCAGATTCTCAGAATCAAAGAAAAAGACAAGTAAGAAAACTGTCGCGATATCGCGACATGTTTTCTGTCACGATTTCGAGACATATCGGAGGAGAAAAAAAAAAAAAATAAAAGAAAACACGATTTCGTGACATATCGAAGAGAAAAATAGAAAAAGCAAGGAAAAGATAGAAATAAGAGAAAAAAGAAACTCACGATTTCGCAACATATCGAAGGAGAGAGAAAATGCTGGTAAAACTATCACGATTTCGTGACATGTTGGACGAAAGAGAAAGCGCAAGGAAAACTGTCATGATTTCATGACATGTTCGAAAAGAAGGCGCAAGCAAAGAAAATTGTCACGATTTCATGACATGTTGGCAGAGAAGAAAGCAAGTGGAAAAACTATCATGATTTCGTGACATGTTCGAAGAAGAAGCACATGCAGGGAAAACTATCACGATTTCACGACATGTTCGAAGAAGAAGAAGAAAACCAATTTCACATGTTAAAAAAACAAAAGAAAACTATCATGATTTCATGACATGTTTGAAGAAGAAGCGCAGGCAAAGAAAACTATCATGATTTCATGACATGTTTGAAGAAGAAGCACAGGCAAAGAAAACTGTCATGATTTCATGACATGTTGAAGAGAGAAGATATGAAGAAAATATGTCACGATTTCGTGACATGTTTGAGAGAAAGAGCTGGCAAGGAAAAGTGTCATGATTTCATGACAATTTGCAAGAGGAAGCGCTAAGGAGAAAAAGTGTCACGATTTCATGACATGTCAGGTTTTCATGACCCGAAGGGAAGAAAAGCGCCAAGGAGAAAAAGTGTCACGATTTCGTGACATGTCGAGTTTTCACGACCCGAAGAGGAGAGAGAGTGTACAGAGGCGAATGTGTCATGATTTCATGACATGTTGTGTTTTCACGAGCGAAAGATAGAGAAAGGCACAAGGCAGCGAATGTGTCACGATTTCATGACATGTGTTTTCATGAGTGAAAGACAGAGAAAGGCACAAGGCAGTGAATGTGTCACGATTTCATGACATGTCGTGTTTTCACGGGTGACAGACAGAGAAGAGTACAAGGAAGCGAAAGTGTCACGATTTTATGACATGTCATATTTTCACTAGTGCAAGCCAGAGAAGAGTGTACGGATGCGAAAGATGTCACGATTTCGTGACATGTCATGTTTTCGCTAGTGCAAGCAGAGAAGAGTGCAAAGAAGCGAAAGTGTCACGATTTTGTGACATGTTCTATTTTCGTAGGTGCAAGCTGAGAAAAGGACAAGGAGGCAAAAACTGTCATGATTTCGTGACATGTATTTTCGCGGGTACAAGCCAAGAAGAAGACAAAGAGGCAGAAGTGTCACGATTTCGTGACAGGTCATTTTGGCGCAAGCTAAAAATAGAACCCAGTCGTATTAAGATATGTAACCATTAACTGAAGTTACACAGCAGTTATAGGGGACGTTACAAAAGAAAATCATGCAGCTAATTTAAGAACAGTCGAAGAAGGAGAAATCTAACAGTCGTATAAATAGAATCGAATATGCATGCATGCACAGAAAAGAATACGAACAGTCATGACCGAGAAGATGAACAGTCATGGTAGGGGTATATGTGTAAATTCGTAACATGCATCGTGGTTGATGAAAAGCCTACCCTATATTTATACAAAAGCAATTACAGTTAGAAGGCGTTACAACTGGCAAGTGGCGCATGAGAAATAAAAGGAGTTACAACTGGAGTTACAGTTAGACAATTTGATTATAAAAGGGCAGTTGCATGGAGAATAAAGTTGTCGTTGAATGTGTGAAAGTGCTACCGAAAGAGGGTTAGAAGAGTGTTGTAAGAGAGCAACAAGCTGAGCAGTAAGTGTTTACTGTGTTTTGATAAATTGTAGACCAGTCAGGGTCTTGTAAAAGTGAAGGCATTTGTATGTCATTGATATAGCTTTCAAAACTGTGATCCAAGTTGGTGCTTGGATAGGGGTTGGTGCTCCTTTCTGTTGGTGCAGATAAATCAGGGGTTGGTGCTCCTTCCGGTGGGTCTTTGGTAAACAGATTGTAAAATTGGTGTTTTGCAAAGGCTGGATTTGGACCGTAGTCCAAGCAGTCATTCTTGAGGAGTAGCCAAATTGGTGAACCTCGTTACATTGTGTGTTGTGGTGTGCTCTCTTGTGATAATTGCTTTATCTGCTTTTAAGTTCTCTTTGCTTCAGCTTTAAGAGTTGTAGATTTGAATTTAAATAGCTACACTGATTCACCCCCCCCTCTGAGTGTCATTGTGAGAATATCATACCCAACCATAGTATTTATACTTTTGAGCAATTGGTTGACCAATTTCTTGAAATATTCTCCCTCAATGTAAGAAAGAAAGTCTCATTATCCGATATATGGTCTAAAACAATATGATGATGAGTCTATCTATGACTTTGGTAACCATTGGAGGGTTGTTATCACCAAATTGCCATTTTACCTACCAATGGAGGATATAATCCTATTGTTCACTAAGAGTTGCCTAAAACCCATCTCTTGGTTATTGCAATTACAACAATATAGATCATTTGATGAAGCTCTTTCCCAAGATAGCACAATTGAGGAGATAAAAATTCAAGAGGGCATGCTTAATCCTAAGAAGAAAGAATGGCAAAACAAAGGCCAATATAAAGGAAACTATTCTGGCCAAACCAAATCCAATTAGGCCAATCTGACCAATTCATCCAATCAAGTAAATCAAGTGGTCATGAACCAGTTGGTAATGGCTCAACAATAACATATGCAATAGCAACCATGAAAAATTGAATATCATGTGGTTCCCTCAACAAATAAATAAATTCAAAGCATAGTGCCATCTATGGAAAACCAACCACATCAATAATCTGTTTGACAACCCCATCAATATACTCCATTGACCGAATCTTATGCCTCCATTTTCTATAGGTTATATGATACAAATCAAATTCCCTTTACCTGAGGTAAAAATTAATGATCTCGCTAAACATGTAAAATACTATGGGGAGTATTTATTTTATCCTTATCATAGATAGAATGGGTATGATATCAATAGCTGCCATCAATTCAAAGATAGAGTGCAAGACCTTATTGAGTTAGGGGCTATCAAGCTTGACAATCCTCTAGCTCAACAAAATTAAAATCTTGGGATTTATTGAACACCACTTCCTCATTATGAGGAAGCACAACCAACAATAAGAGGGTCAAATACCAAGACTAATACTAATCAGGTTAATCATATTCAATAGGACCAAGGTTTTATGGATTATATTCATGTAGTAACCCGAGGTCAAAAACAATGCACTAATCAACAAAACCCTCAACAACAGTCTGTTCAACCGCCCATACCTCCACAGGCAAGCATGTCTCAACCCACCACATCATCATCTCCCATCCAATTTTTTTCTAATCCCTCACCACCAATCCATATTCCTAGCCATCAAAATCAACCTAGTCATCCTTCCAATCATCCATCTAGGCCAATCATATCATTGAGTAGTCGGTTAACCACAAGCTTAAAAATAGCTTTAGCCAAACTGTCTATATATGAGCTAATTCAAAAATATCCTCCACATCGTGAAGCATTAATGGATATTAATAAATCCATTAAACTTTAATCTAAAGACACTAATGCATTCAACAATTTTGTGGGGAATATTAAAATATGTATGGAGCATTCCATTACATTCTATGATTTTGAGATTAAACCAATATCATCAAATTCAGTAGATCCTCCATTACATATCATGGCTCAAATTTATAGAAAACCATTCAAAAGAGTTTTAATTGATACTGGCTCCTCCATTCAAATCATCACCACATCTACTCTTCATCATCTCAATATTTCTTCAAATCACATTACCAAATCTACTTTCACCTTGAAAGCATTTAACGATGCTCTTTGCTCCACAATTGGCACTATTGTTTTTCCCGTAGAAGTGGGGGTCAAAACATTGCATACCATGTTCCACATATTGGAAGGGTCCATGGCATATAATGTACTCCTTGGATGACCTTGTATGAGGAAAATGAGATGTGTCCCTTCAATATTGCATCAATTCTTGAAATACGTACATGAAGGACAAGTCCATTGCATACCGACGAATGTTGAACCATTCAAGTATTGCAATTTTATCTCAAACCCCTATGAGTCCATGTTACCTTCCACTCATCTATTCCTCACTTCATAAACCACTTCATCAACCATCCCATCCATATATTCATCTAAAGCCCCTATTTCGAAGGAGCTTCCCATCACCACTTCACGTCAAAAATCCACTTCCATACCCCCATCTTCATCGTAATTGACTACATGCACATGTGGTCAAACTCAATCTACTTTAGCCACATCATCAACATCAATATCAACATCTTCCATCACTCTTTCCACATCATTGCCAATTCAAAAATCCACCCAACCAAATCCATCTTCATCCACATCAAGCTTGACAGTCCTCTAGCTCAACAAAATCAAAATCTTAGGATTTATCAAACACCACTTCCTCATCATGAGGAAGCACAACCAACAATAGGAGGGTCAAATACCAAGACTCCTAATCAGGTTAATCATATTTAACAATACCAAGGTTTTGTGGATGCTATTCATGTAGTAACCTAAGGTCAACAACAATGCACCAATCAACAAAATACTCAGCAAAAGTCTGTTCAACTACCCATACCTCCACAAGTAAGTGTGTCTCAACCTGCCACATCATCATCTCCCATTCAATTTTTTGCTAATATCTCACCACAAATCCATATTCCTATAACATCCCCACTGTTTGTAATCATTTCCATTTTTAAAAGAATGTGATATTGCGATAAATTCTATGATGCAGGTACAAGTTTATGAGCGGTAGCAGCTTTCTAGACGAGGAGAACACCCACCCCTGTCAGAGTTAGAGATTGATGGCGTCAGGTAAGGTGGGAGATGATATTTGTGCCATGTGCACCTTGGTCGTGGGTACATGGAAGCCCACCGAAAGAAGTTCATATAGATCATGTTTGCCTGTTATTGCATATTTTGCATTGGATGCTGGTTGAAATTCTTGCATTTAAATATATATATATATATATATATATATAAATAATAAAAACACAAATATTATATATAAATTACTATATTAAAATAAATGAATTATTATAAGAGATAAAAACATTATTAAATTTAAAACAAGATAAAAATAAATTAAAAATAATAAATTAATAAGTATATTATATGATAGAGAATTTAAAAGGAATAAAAGCAAATAAATATTTTTTTGATACATAGGGGAATTGGCAACTGCCTTTCTTTTTTGAACAACTGGTCATAGGGTCAAATCACATTGCCTCTGATCGTAGCATTAAATCATGGAGCTACCACTATAACCCCTACCTTGCCTTGGTAAACACAACTCGGAGTGAGGGAGACCCCCAATGGCTCGGGGTTGGTACCGCCATCATCAAGTTGGTGCACACTCAGTAGATTCTAGTCAGACTACTACCTTTGCCCTAGAGTGGGCATGCCCGTGAGGTTTGAACCTAGGTCTCCTCCTGGTAAGTGCCCAATGTCTTACCAATCCACCTAGCCCTCGCGGACTAAAAGCAAATATTTTATTTCACTATAAGCCACGACATTTTAAAATATGGCCAAACTAAATTCCATCTAAGTTTGGAAGTAAAGAAGGATTTTTAAATAACTCATATTAACATTTAACTCTAAGTTGATGCCACCATGACAGAGGAACAAACAATTGTCCATGCCATGTGTCACCATTAACAACAAAACCTAAATATTAAAGGAAGATAAATAGATTTTAGGATTCATGACGGATGACCGGAAAATATTACTACTTCTGGCTAAAGGCTTTAGGTTTTTTCGCAGGGAAGAAGCTAAAGGTATTTTGCATGGCTCCAGTCTATTGAGTGAGTAAATGAAAAAATTGCTTGTTTGCTAGCATCATGAGCTTGCATATGAATCATGTATATGTATTTTATTTACTGCATTACTATTCGTATGGCTGATAATTGCTTCATGTTTAAAATAAATTAAATGCATTACTGTTCATATGGCTGATATTTAATTCATTTTTAAAAATATTAAATGGTAAATAAGGGGAATGGGCTAAATGATTGGTTACATTAAGGAATTAACCATAAACCAAGTCTAGCACAACAAAGAGTGAAAAAAATGTATAGGCATCCATAAACCAAATTAAGTACAAAGAAATAAGGAACAATATGTGTTATGCATATAAGTTAGTAAATTGTGCATTTAGGATTGCATTCATGGAAGGCCAAGTCTGACCCATTCCGTCCATTAATATCGAGCTCTACCTTTGGGTAAAGGTGGTGTGGAAGAAATGTTAGCCAACCATATGCTGCTTGCATATCCGAATCTGGGTGCATCGTGGAAAATTCTAGGCACCATGGAGAAAGCTAGTGCTTGTATTTAAAAAAAAAATTCTGAATTAAAGTTCTTCTTTGAGAAGAAGCCGTAGACAGCCACATAGTGACAAGCTACGTTTTCACTCTAAATGTAAATGAAAGAGATATAAATAATTGGAAGATCTCTGTATGGTAGAAAACAATGCTACAGGTGGTTGATTTTATACTTTGCTTTGTATTAAATAATTGATGACTCTTTGTTTTAATTTTACTATATGTAAATTTTGTGGTAGTTTAAAAAATAATAATATGGAGTCGAGATGCAAGTTCAAACTGTTTACAGAATAAATATATGAGATGTTCAAATATTATGTTGTTCTTTGATGAATGAAAATATATGGTGCACATTCTTATATGTGTCATATTTTAGATTTGTATTAAAAAAGAAAATGCAGTCTCTGTGAATGGCGAACTTCTACCTGCATCATAAATTAAGGTTTTTAGCACCCATTGGTAATATAGAGTAATAATGTTTTGAAGAACTGGAAAATTATATGAAATTTACCTGCCTCTTAAATTAGGATTTTCATCAACTTATGGTAATATGAAGTGGCAACATCCTTTAGAGTTGGAAAATTTCATGTTTTTGTTTAGTTTAATTAAGTTGGGAAAGCTTGACGATAACATTTTATTTATTGTGAATAATACTGTCTATAGGAATAGGAAATTTATTTTATGAAAAAAAACTTCTGTGACCAGCTCTATGTATGGAAAAACCGTAGATAAAACTCCAATAGGCAGTAGTTCTCAATTTTTTTTTTAACCTCGAAGCATGAATAAAGTCAACCATAAAACATTATATCTCTTCGCTCAACTGTACTCCATTTTCCTTATGAGTATAAGACATAAGTGATTAACTCCTTTATATGATTTATTTATTGATAGATAGTTTTTTTTAAGAGAGAAAAACAAGATTAAATCCGTCTTCAAAGAAATATTTTCACTAAGGCTTGGAAGTGGTCAAAGTGTATTTTTTTGTTGGGTAATGTGTAATACGTAGATTGCGGCTCTTGGACAAAGACCGTTTATATTTCTTGTTGCAAAAGTAATATTATTTTATAAATGACTTTAAATCTTATGGAAAATCTCTCCGGATAAATGATTGTTATTTTTTTTAAGTTACCATGAAAAGGTATTATTTCGAAGTCTTATATATTTTTAGTTTATAATTTATATAATAAAATTTTGTTCATTAATAATGCGATAACAATAGAAACTCCTATTAAATAGTCTGTTTAATTAAAGTGAAAAGGCTAGGTAACCTAAACTCTCTCCTTTACGTGTTAAGTCGCATCCTTTCCGCCATAACATTCAATAGAGCAATATTTCTATCTTAAAGTAAGTTACATTTGAATTGCTTAATCACTCTAATATGGCATTATATTATAGAGTCTTTACTTCAAAGAAGTTGAGTTCGTAGGCTTGAAAATAACTTAGAAAATAAGATTATTCGAAATATACGAATCAAGTGTTGAAATATTAATAGTTTTCTTCTGTAGGAAGTTATATAGAAGTATTTAAAAATAAATAAAGAACTTAGTATTAATTTTATATAGTTTAATGCACTCAAAAGAGCTTTAATTTATTAATAGATTATTATAAGCATGGTTAATTTAGTATTCCGTTTAAAATATTAATTATTGGATATATATGCATTTTTATTTTATCTAGATAGAGTATAGAACTTATCGGTTAAATATTTTATGAGAAAACATGTCATACGTAAACTCAAGAAATGATGTTCATGGGGCTAGGTGGATTGGTAAGCTTGGACACTTATCAAGATGAGACCTAGGTTCAAAACCCACGGGTGTGCCTAGATTGGCAAAGGTAGTAGTCTTATCTGACTCCTTTGAGTGATGCGTCAGACCGATGATGATGGTACGAACCTCGAGTGACCGGCGGTCCCCATCTCACATCGGGTTAACATTAACGAGACGATGGGTTTGTTGGAAGTAGTCATTGATGGTTTGAACCCTGCATTGGTAGTTACTAAAAATCATGGTTGTAACCAATTCACCTATGTAACCAAAAAAAAAACTCGAGAAATGATATTTAAAAAAAAACCTGGAAACTTCAGTATAAAATTATATTATGAAAATACCAAGAGAATGGTATTAAAATGAAATAACAAAGATTTTATATGCTCGTATGAGAGCTAGTACTTATAAAGGAGGATGGCACTAACCCAAATTTAGAGGCTAGTGGTGGTGGCTTTTGGAAAAAAATGTTATCCAAGCATATGGTCAGAGGATCTATGCTAACGAGGGCAAGAGACAATGGTATGGGATATTGTCTCTGGATAACATATGCATAGTACGTGAAGATGCTCATGACCCTGCCCAGTTGTGGAATTGCCAAAAAAAATCATACTAGAGAGCTAGATTATGGGGTTGTAAGGTCCAACGGTAGATGGTATTGGAAGCATTACCGTCAACTAGAGCCAAAAATGGGTTATCTGCTCCATAACCATGCAATGGAGACCTTGGTTATACCTTAGTTGAAGGTCAATGACCAATCACCAACATATCAAAGCTAAGTTCCAAAGCATTAAAGTGTGATATTGATAGAAAATTGCAAATTTCCTCGACTTTGGAATAAGGGAATTATTGCATCCACTCTTCTAGGTGATATGGGCCCTGGAAGAGCAAACCCATGCCAAGATCTAAAATAATTCGAGGAAGGGGAAAGATCTAAAAATGGTAATCTATTGTGGGAAGTTGGCCGATCCTGAGCGCTTAAGTCACCAACTGAAGTGGTTGAAAGCCTTGAAGTGTGGAATATATATACCTTGTACTATTAAATAGTTGGGTATATTTATGAATATGTGTAACATTTAAGTAAGCTCTTGTGAAAATTTTTTCATTGTGTATTTGACAACCAGGTGAGTAGAACTGGGTTGTGACAGTTGGTATCAGAGCCTAGGTTGCGAAACCTTAAGCTATTAAGTGTGAATTATTTTAACACAACTCTTTTATCGTCAGGAATGGCGAGGACCTCAAAAAGAGCAAGTGTTAATCTGCAAGAAGATATTGTAGAGGTCTCTAGAAAGGGACCAAGACAACTTGTGAAGGAGTCTAAAAGGGTGCAAGCTACTGAAGTACCACAACGAGTGGTCAGGAAAGAAAATGAGCTGGTAGCTATAAGAGCTATGCGAAATGATGAGAATATGGCTCGAATGATTTAGCTCATGCATGACTAACTAAATAAAAAACATGAACAAATGGAAATACAGAAGGCTCATATGGCTGAGCACATGGAACAACAGAGGGAACAAATGGTCCATCAGTAAGAAATAATCACCCAACAACAAAAAGTTATTGAGAATTTGTCTAAGGGAAAGGAAACCAAAAAAGTAAGCGAGTTTCCAAAAGGTTCCTCAAGAAGGAAAGTGGGTGTAGAATTACAAAAGGAAATTAAGAAGTTAGATATTTTCAAATTTAATGGCAGAGGTGATGGAGAGACAGTGGTCAATTGGCTAAGTGAGGTCGAGGGATATTTTTTAATTCATTAACTTTGATCTGAATCCAAAACAACATGGGTTGCGACACACCTAGAGGGTCCATAAAGATATTTATGGACCACATATAAGAAAATCACACAGAAGGAAGCTGCAGATATACCATGGGAAGAATTTGAAAGAGAATTCAAGGATCATTTTCTTACACCATAGTTCTATATTGAAAAACATGGTGAGTTCACTAACTTACGACAGGGTAATATGATAGTAATTGAGTACTATCAGAGGTTTGTGCAACTTCTGTATGCCCCAAAATATGATGGATAAGAAAAATTTAAATCTCATAAATTTGTAATGGGGCTACATCCAAAATACAGTCAATGAGTTGGGGGTAAAGTACCTGAAACATTAACAACTACTTATGACGCTGCTCGATATGAAGAAGTAAGCTAGAAAGAGGTAAAGGCTTATTATCAGCAAGTTGAAAGAGAAAATTCCAATAAAAGGAGATACCCTGAGCAAAATAGGAGTAGGGATCAACACAAGAAGTATAGAGATGGTGGATGGTACAAAAATGATAACAAGAATAGGGATAAATTCCAAAGCAACAGAGGGTAGCCAAATTGGAGAAACTATCAGGAAAAGAAGAACAACAACCAAGAATAGGGTGGAAATAGTAACCAAGGAAAAGAAGAAGATCAACAAAAGAATGTGGGACCAAACACATGTTATGCATGTGGAGCTTTAGACCACTTTGCACGATAATTTCCAAACAAAGCCGATCAAATTTATGCTACTACAGGTAAACCTAACTTTTTGGATATATAATATATATATATATATATATATATATATATATATATATATATATATATATATATATATATATATAAGTGCAACTGGTAGTTTTATTTTAACTGATATCTGAGGGACATGTCGAAAGCCTGTGATTAAGACAAAGTAGGTGGCAACTCAAGTTAGGATCTGGTCTAACCTACTAAGCCAACCAATGCTTACTGGAATCCAAATTGCTCCTTTATATGTTTTGATACATGCATTGATTATAGCTTGACTTTGATGCATGGACATAGAGGGTCCAATGAGATGGTGGACAGATCGAGTAAGGATCTGAACCAACCAGAACACTTAACCGATATTTGCTCTTTTCTAAAACCTTGAGAGGGTCAGTCAAATGTAAAGTTGCTATGTTATAAAACATCTGCCATGTGGGGCATAAAAAGCCTAAATGGGCGTAGGTGCAAGACACCAATAAAGTGGGATAATATGGATGATCGAGAAGTGATCGATCCTGATATGGAGGTCCAATTAAAGAAAAACCACCAGTGACTTCATGAAGTCGCAAACCATCTGAAGAGTTATGTAAAAGAACACTTTGAGAATTTAACGTTGATTATAAAAGTCTTCCTCAAAAGCCCCACCAAGACTACCAAATTGAGCCCTAGACTTGTTGGTCCTTTTGACATGGTTGCCAAAATCAGTCTTGTTGCCTACAAGATTGCCCTGCCATCAAATTTATCTAAAATCCACAGTGTTTTCCATGTGTTCCTCCTCTACACATATACAACTGACCCATATCATATTTTGAAGACATCGGACCCGTAGCACAATGAGGTTTGACTAGTTAAAATTTTGGGTTAGAAAACAAAACACCTAAGGAAGAAAACAGTGGAGCAGTGTAGGATCCAATGGGATCATTACTCTGAGAAAAATGCCACGTGGGAAGATGTTGTTGTTATGAGAAACCAGTTTCCTTAATTATTTGAGAACTGATGATAAAAAGATAATTTAAATATTATTATGCATGTATATGATATTTTTGAAAAACTTATTGACATATTAAAACAATTAATACTTTTGTGATAATTTATTTTTTTGATGATTTTATTATATGAATATGTTCAATATCAAGAACTTGCATTTGTTATAATTGTTAATACAAGGGACTATGTTAATTCTTGGAGGGGAAGAATGTAACATCCCCACTATTTGTAATCATTTCTATTTTTAAAAAGAATGTGATACTGCGATAAGTTTTGTGATGCAAGTACATGTTTATGAGCAGTAGCAACTTTCTGGATGAGGAGAACACCCACCCCTGGCTAGAGATTGATGGCATCAGGTAAGGTGGGAGATGATGTTTGTGCCATGTGCACCTTGGTCATGGGTACATGGATCTTTGGTTGAAATTATTGCATTTAAAATATATATATATATATATATATATATATATATATATATATATATATATATATATATTATTATATTAAAATAAATGAATTATTATAAGAGATAAAAACATTATTAAATTTAAAACAAGATAAAAATAATAAAATTAATAAGTATATTATATGATAAAGAATTTAAAAGAAATAAAAGAAAATATTTTATTTCACCATAAACCACAACATTTTAAAATATGGTTAAAATAACTTCCATCTAAGATTGTCCGTGGGTCTAGGTGGATTGGTAAGTTGGTAAGTTGGGGCGCTTACCGAGAGGAGACCTAGGTTCCAATCCCACGGGCTTGCCCATGCATAGACAGTAGCCCAGATCCGATTCCTTTGAGTGGTGCACCAGATTGATGATGACGGTGCAACCCCTGTGCATCCGGCGGTCCCCATCTCACGTCGGGTTACCATGTACTGAGACGGTGGAAGTCCTGGGAGCCTTCGTAGATAGTTTGAACCCTACCAGCTGTGCTGGTAGTTACTAAAAATCGTGATTGTAACCATTGCTTCTATATATCACAAAAAAAAAACTTCCATCTAAGATTGGAAGTAAAGAGGGATTTTAAAATAAGTCATATTAACATTTAACTCTAAGTTGATGCCACCATGACAGAGGAACAAACAGCTGTCCATGCCATGTGTCACCATTAACAACGAAATAAAAATTATGAAGGAAGATAAATGGATTTTAGGATTCACGACGGATGACGGGAAAATATTGCTACTTCCAGCTAAAGGCTTTAGATTTTTTCGCAGGGAAGAAGCTAAAGATATTTTGCACAGCTCTGATCTGTTGAGTGAGTAAATGAAAACAAATTGCTTATTTGCTAGCAGCATGAGCTTGCATATGAATCATGTATATGTATTTTATTTACGGCATTACTGTTCGTATGGCTGATAATTACTTTATGTTTAAAAGAAATTAAATGCATTATTGTTCGTATGGCTGATATTTACTTCATTTTAAAAAAATATTAAATGGTAAATAAGGGGAATCGGCTAAATGATTGGTTACATTAAGGAATTAACCATAAACCAAGTCTAGCACATCGAAGAGTGAACAAAATGTATAGGCATCCATAAACCAAATTAAGCACAACAAAATAAGGAACATGTGTTATGCATATACGTTAGTAAATTGTGCATTTAGGATTGCATTCATGGAAGGCCAAGTCTTACCCATTCCGTCCCTTAATCTCGAGCTCTACCTTCGGATAAAGGTGGTGTGGAAGAAATGTTAGCCAACCATATACTGCTTGCATATCTGAATCTGGGTGCATCGTGGAAAATTCTAGGCACCATGGAGAAAGCTAGTGCTTGTATTTAAATTTTTTTTTCTGAATTAAAGTTCTTTGAGACAAAGCCATAGATAGCCACGTAGTGACAAGCTACGTTTTCACTCTAAATGTAAATGAAAAATATATATAAATAATTGGAAGATCTCTGTATGGTAGAAAACAATGCTACAAGTGGTTGATTTTATACTTTGCTTTGTATTAAATAATTGATGACTCTTTGTTTTAATTTTACTATATGTACATTTTGTGATAGTTTTAAAAAACATAATAATATGGAGTTGAGATGCAAGTTCAAACTGTTTACAAAATTATTATTATTTATTTAAAAGGGGTGAATATTTATTATGTAAATATTTATTATTTACATAGCTTATCCACAACATGTGAGGGGAGATATTTGAACCTGGGCCTCTCGATTTCAATTGGAGAGTTTTAACTACCCACTTGCTCTCCAACTCCTCTACATGAGCAGATTAACTATTTACAGAATAAATATATGAGATGTTCAAATATTATATTGTTCTTTGATGAATGAAAATATATGGTGCACATTATTTTATGTGTCATATTTTAGATTTGTATTCAAAAAGAAAATGCAGTCTCTGTGAACAACGAACTTCTACCTGCATCATAAATTAGGGTTTTTAGCACTCATTGGTAATACAAAGTAATAACATTTTTAAGAACTAGAAAATTATATGAAAGTTACCTGCATCTTAAATTAGGGTTTTCGTCAACCTATGGTAATATGAAGTGGCAACATCCTGTAGAGTTGAAAAAATTCATGTTTTTGTTTAGTTTAATTAAGTTGGAAAAGCTTGATAATAGCATCTGATTTATTGTGAATAAAGTTGTCTATAGGAATAGGAAATTTGTTTTATGAAAAAAACTTCTGTGACCAACTCTATGTATGGAAAAACCGTAGATAAAACTCGAATAGGCAGTAGTTCTCATTTTTTTTTAACCTCAAAGCATGAAGAAATTCAGCCGTAAAACATTATATCTCTTCGCTCAACTGTACTCCATGTCCCTTATGTGTATAAGACACAAGTGATTATCTCCTTTGTATGATTTATTTATTGATAGATAGTTTTTTTTTTTAAATACGAAAACAAGATTAAATTCGTCTTCAAAGAAATATTTTTCACTAAGGCTTGGAAGTGGTCAAAGTGTATTTTTTTTGTTGGGTAATGTGTAATACGTAGATTACGGCTCTTCGACAGAGACCGTTTATGTTTCTTGTTGCAAAATTAATATTATTTTATAAAGGACTTTAAATCTTATGGAAAATCTCTCCGGATAAATGATTATTATTTTTTTAAGTTACCATGAAAAGGTATTATTTCAAAGTCTTATATATTTTTAGTTTATAATTTAGATAATAAGATTTTGTTCATTAAATGTGATAACAATGGAAACTCCTATTAAATAGTCTGTTTAATTAAAGTGAAAAGGCTAGGTAACATAAACTCTCTACTTTGCATGTTAAGTCACATCCTTTCTGCCATAGCATTCAATAGAGCAATATTTCTACCTTAAATTAAGTTACATTTGAATTGCTTAATCACTCTAATATGACATTATATTATAGAGTCTTTACTTCAAAGAAATAGTTTGATCATGAAGCATTTAAACTAAACATTAAAATGTAGATGTTGTGGTGTTAGCTTCACTTTATAATTAAGTAATAGGTTTAAATTAAATACTGGAATGTAGATGTTAGCTTTACTCTATGACTAAGTGATGTATTCAAACTAAATATAAAAATGTAGATGTTAGTTTTATTATATGGTTAAGTTGTGTTTCATATTTCTTTAAACAAAGAAGATATAAAGACATTTTTAATTTTTTTTCTTATAAATAAAGAAATGATTTTAACAAGAAAGACTTTAGTGAGTTGGGGTTGTTGACAGTTGAGTTCGTAGGCTTGAAAATAGCTTAGAAAATAAGATTATTCAAAATATATGAATTAAGTATTGAAATATTAATAGTTTTCTTCTGTAGGAAGTTATATAGAAGTATTTAAAAATAAATAAAGAACTTAGTATTTATTTTATATAGTTTAATGCACTCAAGAGAGCTTTAATTTATTAATAGATTATTATAAGCATGGTTAATTTAGTATTCCGTTTAAAATCTTAATTATTGGATATATGTGCATTTTTATTTTATCTGGATAGAGTATAGAACTTATCAGTTAAATGTTTTATGAGAAAACATGTCATACGTAAACTCAAGAAATGATGTTTTAAAAAAAACTGAAAACTTTAGTATAAAATTATATTGTGAAAATACCGAGAGAATGGTATTAAAATGAAAAAACAAAGATTTTATATGCTCGTATGAGAGCCAATGCTTATCAATGAGGATGGCACTAACCTAGCTCTAGAGGTTAGCGGTGGTGGCTTTCGGGAAAAAAATGTTATCCAAGCATATGGTCGGAGGATCTATGCTAACGAGGGCAAGAGACAATGGTATGGGATATTGTCTCTAGATAACACATGCGCAGTACATGAGGATGCTCATGATCATTCCTGGTTGTGGAATTGCCAACATAACTCATACCAAAGAGCTAGATTATGGGGTTGGAAGGTCCAACGGTAGATGGTATGGGCAACATTACCATCAACCAGAGCCAAAACTAGGTTATATGATCCATAACCATGCGATGGGGATCCTAGTTATACCTTAGTTGAAGGTCAATGACCAGTAACTGGCATAGCAACGCAAGTTCCAAAGCATTGAAGTGTGATATTGATAGGAAATTATGAATTTCCTCGAATTTAGAACAAGGGAATTATTGCGTCCACTCTTCTAGGTGATATGGCCCTTGGAAGAGCAAACCCACACCAAGATCTAAAATAATTCGAGGAAGGGGAAATATCTAAAAATGACAATCTATTGTGGGAAGTTGGCTGGTCCCAATCATTTAAGTCACAAACTACAGTGGTTGAAATCCTTGAAGTACGAAATCTCTATGCCTTGTACTATTAAATAGTTGGGTATATTTATGAATATGTGTAACATTTAAGTAAGCTCTCGTAAAAAAAATTTCATTGTGTATTTGACAACCAGGTGAGTAGACCTGGGTTGTGACAATTCCTAGCCATCAAAATCAACCTAGTCACCCTTCCAATCATCCATCTAGGCTAATCATCTCATTGAGTAACTGGTTAACCATAAGCTTAAAAATAGCTTCGATGAAATTCTCTATATATGAGCTAATTCAACAATCTCCTCCACATCATGAAGCATTAATGGATATTCTAAAATCCATTGAACTTCAATCTCAAGACACTAATGCATTCAAAAATTTTATGGGGAATATTCAAACATGTATGGAGCCTTCCATTACATTCTATGATTTTGATATTAAACCAATATCATCAGAATCAGTAGATCCTCCATTACATATCATGGCTCAAATTGATAGGAAACCATTCAAAAGAGTTTTAATTGATACTGGCTCCTCCATTAACATCATCACCACATATGCTCTTCATCATCTCAATATTCCTCCAAATCATATTACCAAATCCACTTTCACCTTGAAATAATTTAACGATGCTCTCTGCTCCACAGTTGGCACTGTTGTTTTGCTCATATAAGTGGGGGTCAAATCATTGCATACCATGTTCCACATATTGGAAGGGTCCATAGCGTATAATGTACTCATTGGATGACCTTGTATGAGGGAATGAGATGTGTCCCTCCAATATTGAATCAATGCTTTAAATACATACATGAAGGACAAGTCCATTGCATACTGATGAATGTTAAACCGTTAAAGTATTACTATTTTATCTCAAACCCCTATTAGTCCATGTTACCTTCCACTCATCTATTCCTCACTTCATCAACCACTTCATCAACCACCCCATACATATCTTCATCTAAAGTCCCTATTTCGAAGGAGCTTCCCATCACTACTTCACATCAAAAATCCACTTCCATACCCCCATATTCATTGCCATTGACTACATGCACATGTGGTCAAACTCAATCTACTTTAGCCACATCATCAACATCAACATCTTCCACCACTCTTTCCACATCATTGTAAATTTAAAAATCCACCTAGCTAAATCCATCTTCATCCACATCAGCTAATGTCTCACAAGTCAAATTAATGAATTGTGAGATACCATCCCAATCCACACCCCAAGCCAATCATGAGTCATCCATTTCCAATCCATCCACATCATCCCAAGTTGAGGTCCACCTCACTAATCTTGGTATTGGTGAATATGTGGTCCAAGACATCATAGTTACATCGCTCATCATTCAAACTTCTAAGAATTATGGTCGCTCACGTGACCCACCCTTATCTATAGGAGTAGTATATAACATGGGTTTAGTGCCTAATAGCATAAATTTTGTGTATGAGGAGCTTGATTAATCATCCAATCTAGTTACTCCAGATGAACCCAAATTACCAACACCAATCAATTTACAATATATGTCGGGTTTTCCATCCTGATATTTTCACATTGTTAATTGGCAAGGACATGGCCTAGGATTACATGAACAAGGAATGCATGAGATTATCGATGTTTCATATCAAGAAACACATGATAGTTCAGGTTTAGGCTATCGTCCACTTTCATCCACTTCTTCTCTTGAACAAGATTTCCAAAGCTTAAATTTAAATTTAGGTTAAGACATCCATCACATAAATGACTCCGAAGATGAAATCTATGAAGAATTTTATCTTATACTGATAAATTCTATCGAATCTAAAGAGGAATTAAACCCCATCATTCCACACATCAAAAAGTATGAGTATTACCTAATTTTTTTTTCCATCCATCAACCCATATTTCACTTGCTTCTTCCTTAAGAACAAGCCAAAACAATCAGTGAACCACCACCTCCATCTCATTAATCTACATCAACGACCATTTTACCTATAACATATGTACATAACCAAAAATAAAAAACAAAAAAAAACAAAAACAAAAACATTTTACATGTACATTGCATTCATTTGTGTTGCTTGTTGTTGTTCAGGTTTACCAAAGTTCTAGCATCGATTTTAGCTGAAAGGATCCATCCATAATTTACCCTTGCCAATCATTCAATTTACCTTTAAGTCAAAATGAATCCTGTTGGCTTATTCACCCCACTCCATAATCCATATAATTTGGGTAAGCCAATTTCAATTGACATGTGCCTTATTGATATGGACTGAATTTCCTTACCACCATCCTTTTCTAAGTTAATTCTATCTAAGAAATTATTAAGGGCTTTAGCCAACTACATTCCTCCATCACCTCCACATTTGCCTTCATCTTCACCTTTAGATCCTAAGGTTTTCTAGGTAGACATAGACAAGGTTGAGTTAAAATATCTTGGTGACATCATAGGCGACATTCATCTGATCCCAACACCCCATCAAATTGAGGAAGGTTCTCACATGTCTATTGAAGATACTATCGATGTGAACCTTAGTTTAGATGAAGACAATCTCCAAATTGTCAAACTTGAAAAAAGTTTATCCATATATGAACAAGAGTAATTAATTACTCTCCTCAAGAATAAGGAAATTTTCTCATGGTCTTACAAAGACATGCCTGGACTTGACCCTAATTTGGTTGTCCATAATCTCACCTTACACTCTGATGCTAAGCTGGTCAAACAAAAACTTGGAAGGATGCATCCTACCGTTGCCCTCTTGGTAAAGAAGAGCTTCAAAAAATTTTAGATGTGGGTTTCATTGTACCCGTTGACTATCATGAGTGGCTCTCAAACATGGTACCCATTCGTAAACCTAACGGGGCGATACACGTTTGCACTAATTTTTGAGATCTCAATAAAGCATGTCCTAAGGATGATTTTCCTCTTCCAAACATCGATACTCTTGTCAAAACTTACCCTGGCAATGCAATGATTTATCTAATGGATGGTTTTTAAGGATACAACCAAATTCAAATAGATCCTGATGACCAACACAAAATAATATTCACTACACCTTGGGGGGATTTTTGTTACAAGGTGATGCTCTTTGGACTTAAAAATGTAGGTTCCTCTTATCAACATGCCATGACATACATATTACATGATTACATGCATACGATTATTGAATATTATGTGGATGATCTTTTGGCAAAATCCAAAACTTGACAAGAACACATTGGTGTATTGGAAAATGTCTTTGATCGACTTCTAGAGCAGAATGTAAGGTTGAACCCCAAGAAATGTATCTTTGGTATTACCTTAGGCAAAATTCTAGGATTCATTATATCCAAAAGAGGCATTGAGGTAGACGCAAATAAAGTCAAGGCCATCATGGATATGCCTCCCCCAAAAAACCTAAAGGAATTGTGTAGTCAACCCATCATTTCATTGCACAAATTTCTAACAAATGTAAGACATTCAATCACCTGATACAAAAGGGAGTGCCATTTTCATGGATAGATAAATATCAAAAAGCCTTTGATGATATTAAGCAATACCTGACTTCTCCACCAGTATTAACTCCTCGTCGTCTAGGGGTCCCCTTCCATATTTATGTTTCAGCAATGAATTTTACATTAGGGACAATGCTTGCACAAAATAATGAAAAAAATTGAGAACAAGTTGTCTATTATATTAGTTCAACATTGGTAAGCTATGAAACGAGATACATTTACATGGAAAAATTGTGCTTAGCAGTGGTTTTTACCACTAAGAAACTCAAACATTACATGCTTAGTCATACCACATATATCATAGCTAGAGAAAATCCTTTGCATTATATGATATCTCGCACTTACAATAACATCCGTACCACTAAATAGATAATGCTTCTTACTAAATTCAATCTTGAGTTCATAAGCCAAAAATCCATTAAAGGTCAAGTTATAGCCGATCAGCTTGTGAAAGCTCCACTACGTAGTGATCATCCCTTGAATATTGAGCTCCCAGATGATTCAATATATCTAAACAAGAAGAAGATGTTATTCGAGAGGAAGACATCAATATCACTTCATTATTTGATGGTTCCAAGTGCAAAAAAGGTCAAGGTATTGGAATTGTGTTTCATACATCCAACGGGGTGCCTATCCCCTTATCATTCAAACTAGATTTCTAGTGCACCAACAACAATGCAGAGTATGAAGCCTTAATATTAGGTCTTCAAGTATATATAGCTATGGGCATTAAGCATATCAAGATATTTGGTGATTCCCAACTTGTTGTAGACACTAAAATCTGGTCAATCCGATTATGCTACCATAAGCAATGGCTAAATGACACACCAAGGCCCCTAGGGCAGCCCTCAACAGGTATACAGTGGTCCTAACCACTCAGTGCAAGGTTTTGGAAGGTTTCAGGCCACTTTTGGGACCTTTTGAACACCCTGTTTCTATTCGTCCCACCCTGGGATGAATACAGATTCTATTCGTCCCACCCTGGAGCGAATAGCAGCATTCATCCTAGGGTGGGGCGAATAGCAGGTTTGACCAGCAAAAAGTCAAATCTGGGCCAATGGCACCCAGTAACGGTCAGATTCCTAGCTATTATTGCCCACAAGTCAGGGCACGCAACAGGTCTTATGACATGCTCAATGAATGAGGCCAATTTGGGAGATTCTCTTCCCCCTCCAATGCATGCCACCCCGGTGGCCAAGTGGCGCCTCTTGCCCTGCATGCCCTCGCATGCCCTTTGACCCATGAAGCCTCCTTGGGCTATAAAGTGGATGCATTTTCCACACAAAATATAGAGAGGAGTTTTAGGTTTATGCAATGGAGTGCTGCTAAGATTTCCTCTCACCTTTTGTGCCCATTTTTCCCTCGAAATCTCTACCTAGCGAAGGAGGTTCGCGAGTGAACTAGGAGGCGCAATTTGTCACATAACCGAACCATATGAGTGAATTCCCTCACCAAATTTGATGAAAATACATCCCATAGTGTTTTGCATCAATCCTCAGTGGAATTGGTGGTAAAATTTAGGTAAAAACGGTGGGCATCCCACCCCGGGCGCCCCCAATTTGTGATAGTCCTATTCGTCCCACCCTATGATGAATAGAAATATGTACATATTTTATTAATATTTTTAATTATTTATTTTCTACATGTTATTATTATGCTTCAGTTCAAATTTTAGGTCATTCTGAGCTATATTGGCCGAGATATTGCAATTTTAGTGTTTTGTAGGGTCTCATGCAGGTCTCTAATGGTCATCTAAAGAAACACCTAAAATATTACTTATTTTGAAAATATTATCAAATGGGTTTCTTTAAAATATCATTTTATGTATTCTATCCAATTTTCATGTGTTTTGGATATGTGTAGGGCCATAAATTGTTTGCTTTGTGTTTTGTAGGTTGCGCACGGTCATTGCAATTACGAGGCACCAAAGAACTCAATATTAGCATAATTTCTAGTGATATCTTCCCAAAATATTCTATTTTACATCCCTATATAATTTCAAGTCATTTGGAGTTCATTTGATGCTTATTCTCACTATTAGCTATTTGGCCCCTATGGGGATTGCATGTTTCTCATCACACGCACTTGCTATTTGACATTTTATGTTTCCTTGTGTGTAGGTGTAGGTTATACAATACATTGGGGATCAGCATAGGACCTCAAATAATCAAATATACAAGTGGTGGTAACATTGGCCCACCCACTTCGATTGTGGGTACGAGGAAAGACATTGGATGTGCACCCGAGTTACTTGAAGGATTTTGATCCTTGGGCACCCGATTTGTAAACATTTGTATCATCCATTTGAGCCCTCAAAGGGGAAATTTTGTAACCTAGATTTTATCTACCCAATTAATAAGAAGTCGATTTACTTTGCATTATTTCTTGTTATTTGCTATCTTTTCCATCTTACTTGCATGCTTCCGTTTGATGCTCATAAGCAATAGGACATAGATACGCATATTTTTTATCATAATTTGGTGCACCATTTTTCCCTAATTCAGTGGTGATCATGGTGGGACCTAGTCCCTTTTGCTTTAGGTGAATTTTGGAACTCATTCTTCATATTTTTATGTTGTAGGTGCTATTCATTCTGGACTGAAACGAACCCTGACCTGCTATTCATGCCACCCTGGGATGAATGCGAATTCATCCCACCCTAGGATGAATACAGACCTACTATTCATCCCACCCTAGAGTGAATAGAAACCAGAGAGTTTTCAGAGCAGAATTCTAAAAATAGCAAGTTTTGGCAGTGATGAGGTAGGCATCTGAACCTTCTATCTCTATTTTTTATTTTCAGAAACTATTTTTATTTGGTTTTTCTCGCATATTTTGCTTGTTTAGAAAGGTTAAAAGTTAGTTTTCCTTTTTCTTAAACACAAAATAACAAAAACATATAAAAGGAGAAAAATCAAAAGAAAATCAAAGTAGGAATGCATCTCTTTGGATTGCTTGCTTGTAGCCTACCCAATGGGTAGGCTAGCATTTAGGGTTTTGCATTTCTAGATACATTTGTGAGTTCTTTTTATACTAAATTTCTGAAAGTAAAACACACCTTTTGCATGCATCTAGTGAATGATCATCGAATGCTTCTTGGTTTACTTTCTTTGGATTAAAAAGAACCACACACACCATGATCCACTTAAATGCTAGTGAGGTGGATTTCATCACCATCCACTAGTAGAGTTCAATGAGGTGGCTTTCATCTCCACCCATTGTCTCAAATCCCATGAACCTTGTTCTTTGCCAAGGCTGGTTCCAAGATCCATCATAGCCCATGGGTTATAGCATGTATCTCTCTTCGGAGAGGTATATCGTAGACTACGGGTGAACTGGGTGAGGAACTGGTAGGACCTATGCTCCCTGGCCATGTGTGGACCTCATCACCACACATTATAGGTGGGATAACATGACCTAGAGTTCATAGCTAGGTTGTTGAGCTATGAGTATACAGGTGAAATCCAATTTAACACAAGATTATCATTCAACAATATTTCAAACATGTGACACAAGGTCATTCTTTACAAACAACACATCTGAAACACACAAAATAGTTTAGAGATTCACATTTAAAACTTAAAAGAGATAATCATCTATCTTATTGAGTGTTTCCTTTTCTATTTGTTGTTTCATTAAGAATTTGTAAAGAAGATAATCATCTAGGGTTTGGTAGAGAGTTACGATGGTGTGCACCCACAGCCAAGCCCAATCATGGGTGAAAGCTATGGAGAGTGGACTAGGAGACATGAGTCATCTCTGCTATAGCCCTAAGGACCTGGTCATACCTCCCTAGTGAGCTTCTACTCACCCTAGCCCCAAGATAGTGGGGCATGAGCCACACCTACGAGGGAGCCCTATGCGGGACACCCCTAGGGATGATGGAATTTACTTGGGAGAGTGTTCCTAGTACTTAGACATGTCACACGCCTTCTTGAATGAAAGGCAACAGTGCACTGAGGTGCTAGTAGATAGAGCGGTGCCATGCATTCATATACCTATTAGGGCTGACACACCTATTCATAGGCCTAGGCATGACTTCACACACTAGGTAGAGCAGGTCGGTATGACCTTGCCTACACATCACCTTGATAGGGTACAATAGATTAGGCAGACTGATGGGTATGATACTCATCACTCAAAGTGAGCTAACTCTACCCTGCCCTTCCTCATCCAGGAAGGAAGGCATGAGGAAATCCTAGATTTTCCTTAAGAGTAGTATTCTATGCATGCACGATGTGCCTCTACGCCCACTGAGTATAATGAGCATATGCCCAGCTCGAACCTCAAGTTAACGTGGTGACCCTCGATCGAGGGAAGCATGTGATGGATATCATAGATTATCTTGAATGAGGTCGGCCTTAGGGTGAGACTCCTAGGCCTCTTAGGCCCCACATAATGAAACAAATTAATCAAGTAGTTGCAAGATACATGGAATACCAAGCTCAGTTCAAGCAGCTTCGATGAGACAAAGAGCAACTAGACCACTTGCATCAGCTTGAGAAAGAGAGAATCGAATGGTAGACCAATGAGCTATTCCAGAAGACTCTACGAGAGAGGGTTCCTACCCCTAAGACACATAGGTAGGAAGTCCACCCGAGGCAACCCATGCTCATTCGAGATAGGTCTCCTAGGCCTTATCCAATGTTGCCTCCATGACCTCCTAGGCCAGATCGAGATGTGCCTCCTAGGCCAAACATAGGGTGCCCACGATGGGCAGATACCCCTCTTTATAGACCAGCTCGAGAGATGCCCTATGGAGCCTACGATGAGCATGAGCCAGAAGTAGAGTACTTGGAGATGCCTTACCAAGGTAGGGGGTGACATGCCACCACCCCACAATAGGTTGGAGGATCCTAGACCTCCATCATAGGATGTGAACAAGGATGAGGAGATCAAATCCTTAGACCCTTATAAAGAGTTGCTAGAGTACCTAGAGTCAGTAGAGAACAAGACCTCTGGGTCTGGATCTCAAAAGCCTACTATGCGCCAATTGCATAGTCAACCCATCCATCCTTTGGTTCTTGCACCTCCTTATCTAGAGCAATTTAAGTTGCCTCAATTGGCTACATTTAAAGGAGAGGAAGATGCATAGGAACATGTCACTAGATTCTTGGGCCAGTGCTTTGGCATTCATGATGATGATGCTTTGATTTTGAGGACATTCATGACTACCCTCTCAGGCCCCACCTTGGAGTGGTTTTACCAACTCCCTAAGCATAGCATCCACACTTTGGACCAACTTGCAGATGCATTCCTAGAATGCTTCACCTTCAATACCAAGAGGAAGGTGACGTTGGCTGACTTAGCTGGGTTGAAATAGTATGATGATGAGTCAATAACAAACTATGGCAATAGATGGTGAACCTTGCTCGCCAAGCTGCCTTATCTCCTCCCCATGTCGAGTTGACTCAAATGTTCTCCAAGAGCTACCTGAAGCCAATCTCCTTGTTGTTGTAGCTGCAATAGTATTCGACTCTTGAAGATGCCCTAGCATAGGCTAGGACCATCGAAGAAATCAAAATTCAAGAGGGCAAAATTGTGAAGCCTCGCAAGGAGTGGAACAAGAATGCCAAAAGCACCCCAACATAGTCTAAGCCAGCAATAGTAAATCAAGTTGCCATTAGTGTCCCGGGGCCAATGCAAGTTGTGCCACCTCAAAAGCCTAATTATCAGGCCACACCCAGGAACTATGCCAAGGATAACCAAAATAGTCAAGGGAAAAATCAACAACGTCACCCCAAGTGATAGTTCACGCCTATTTTAGAGTCCATGGACTCATTGTTTGACCACCTCTTAGCGGCTAATGTGATTCACCTGCCCGAGAGTCGACCTATCGACCCAAATGCACCAAAGCCCAAAGGATACAGAGAAGACCTATATTGCAAGTTTCATAGGCAAAATGGGCATGATGTGCAAATGTGCTACAAGTTCAAGCATTTGGTGCAAGACATGATCGATAGGAATGCCCTTCAGGTGGACAACCCTATTGCACCAAACAACCAACAAATGGAGGTCTTCAAAGACCCCTTGCCTACCCATGTAGAGTAGGCCAAGCCAGCACCCCAGGTGAATGAGGTTCATCATGCCCCTCCTAAGCAAGGGTATGTCGACATGATCAACATTGTAATGAGGAATAGGTGGTACCCAAGTCCAGCCGTACCACCTATAGCTCAGAATGATGTCCCCTCGATGTCATAGCCTCCACTGCCTCCTATGTTGAACCTCCCACCTAGGCCTATTGTCACCATCAAGAGCAAGCTCACTCAGAGCTTAAGAACAATGTCTACCTGACTCTCCATCTATGAGCTCATTCAACAATCAACACCTCATAGAGAGGCCTTGATGGAGATCCTTAAAGCAATCGAGCTTCAGCCCCAGGAGTCTGACTCCTTCAACAACTTCATGGGGCATGTGCGACAATGCATGAAATCGGTAATTACCTTTCGAGAAGATGAGCTTAAACTAGTTCCAAATGATATGGTAGATCCCCCTTTGCACATCGTCGCATGTGTGAATGGAATGCCATACAAGAGAGTGTTGATAGACATTGGGTCCTCTAGAAATATCATCATGACAATAACTCTCAAGCATTTGAAGCTCCCAACATCCCACATTGTCGCATCTACCTACACCCTCCGAGCCTTCAATGATGCCATATGCTCAATGGTTGGTACGATCATCCTACCTATTCAGGTAGGGGAAAAGACCATCCGATGTTGTGCCACATCCTAGAGGGTGAGATGGCATACAATATCCTATTAGGTAGACCATGGATCAGGGACATGAAGTGTGTCCCTTCCATCACTCACCAATGCCTTAAGTACACTCATGAAGGGCAAGTTCATGTCATCCCTGTAGACCTAGAGCCCTTCAAGTATTGCAATATGGTGCAACAGCTCCCGAGTCAACCTTGCCATCAACCCATCTAGATTTTCAACCGAATAAATCTAGCCAAGGTTTGACTCCCACCATCATAGGCCATACCATCCACATCATCGACACCCCCATAGATGTCTAGTGCACCTATGGATCCTTTGCCTAGGAACCTAGGGAAGCGACCTATTGAGGAGGCCCAACCGACCATATCCACCATCTCCATAGAGGAGGTTCCTAGCCAAGTAGATGAGGAACTACCGCATGAGATGAATGATGAATCAGATCAGGTCTCACTCTCATCCCTCTTCTATCCATAGCCTCAGGTCACTATGCACCTAGCTTCCACCAGATTGGGAGAGTACATGGTTAGGAATGTTACAACCACCCCTGCTATAGAGTCGATGCAAGACATGGGTCGACCCCATCTTCCCATAGGCACCATCATGCCTCTCAGCTTCCCCCTAATCAAATAAATTTTATCTATGGGGGCCTTGACTATGGCATCAAACCTTATCAACAGTAGGAAGAAGATGAAGAGCCCTTTGGAGAAGACATTAACTACTTGTCCAACCCTAACTTCACTCTAAAGTACCTTGACCTATGCAATTGGCATGATTATGGGTTGGGCCTATACGAGTAGGGCACTCGAGTTCCCTACCAACCATAGTATCAAATGCCTTATGACAAGTCTAGCTTGGGACTCAACAAGCCTGTGTCCTTAGACATCCTCATAGATAACTTAGAATGCATGACTCTAGATTGTAGAGATGAGCTCATACGAGATCCTTTCACCAATCCCAACCATGTCTACTCACTAGGGGACTACTTCCCTATGCCCTTGGGAGATGATGAACCACCTCATGATGATATTCACTCTTATGAGAGAGGTGAAGGTTCATGTACTCTTCCCCATGATAATGAGGAAGAGGATCTAGGGTCCCCTTATGAGTGGACATCAGATGATGAGTCATATTATGGAGTCACACCCATTGATTCTAGTAGCTCAGATGGAGAAGGCCCTCGGGTCATCCCCATAGATGATGAGGATGAGTTCTATCTATGCATGTTCCCATTACATCATCCCATATAGTGACAACTTCTACCTCTAGAGGAGCAAGCTCACCCATAGCCACATCGACCACCATCGATCATTCCACCACCCCCACAACCACCTCCTCAGATCTTGTGACATCCGAAGGTCCATGGACACCATCAACCACATAGGGGAAATCATCCATCCATAAATATGATTTCCATAGATCTTTTCGAGCCCCTACAAGATCTGAATAACCCATTGGAGCCATTGCACCTCGACATGGGGGCAATCGACTTTGATCGAGGAGATTCACCACCCTCACCCTCTGAGTATTGGCCTTGCGATGAGATGTTACAACCATTTCATTTCTCTCCAGGGCCAACTCATGATGTCTTCCATGCTGAGGAGGAACCCAAAGTTCCCATTGATGATCTAAATCTAGCTGATGACATCCATTTGATCCCTACCCCCCACCAGTTGGAGGAGGGGTCGCATATGTCAATCGAGCCCATGATTGACAAAGATATCAGCTCAGACCCAGAGAACCCATAATGTATCAAGCTAGGGGAAAGTCTATCCCCTATAGAGCAAGCCGATTACATAGCCCTTCTCACAGAGAAGAAGGCAGCTTTTGCATGGTCTTACAAAGACATGCCGGGACTGGACCCAAATCTAGTCACCCATAATCTGACGCTTGACCCCAAGGCCAAGCCTATCAAGCAAAAGCTGAGAAAGATGCATCCAACAGTGGCCTTAATGGTCAAATATGAGCTACAAAAGTTGTTGGATGCCAAGTTCATTATTTCTATAGACTATCCACCATGGTTGTCCAACATGGTTCCCATCAAGAAGCCGGATGGGAGGATTCACATTTGCACCAATTTTTGAGACCTAAACAAAGTGAGTCCTAAGGATGATTTTCCTTTGTCGAGCATCGATGCCCTAGTAGATGCCATAATGGGCCATAAAATGTTATCCCTTATGGATGGCTTCTCTAGGTACAATCAGATTCATATCAACCTGGAGGACCAGCTCAAAACAACGTTCACAATGCCCTGGGGAACATTTTGCTATAAGGTCATGCCCTTTGGCCTTAAAAATATCGGTGCCACCTACCAGCGTGCCATGACATACATCTTCCATGACTACATGCATAATATTTTGGAAGATTACATGGATGACTTATTGGCTAAATCTTTGTTACGCCATGAGCATCTCGATGTTTTGCGTAAAGTCCTCGATCGCCTTATCGAGCATAATGTGAGACTGAACCCCAAGAAGTGCATCTTCGGCATCACATCTGGAAAGCTCTTGGGATTCATAGTTTCTAAATGAGGCATCGAAGTAGACCCTAACAAGGTCAAGGCCATCCTCGAGATGCCTCCCCGACTACCATCAAGCAGCTTCGAAGTCTACAGGGCAAGATAGCATCCATCAAATGCTTCATAGCGCAACTGTCGGACAAGTGTCGACCCATGAACAAGTTATTGCACAAGGGGGTCACATTCCATTGGGATGATGAGTGCCAGGAGGCCTTTGATGCAATAAAATAGTACCTAGCTTCACCACCAGTGTTGGCTCTACCTCGACCAGGAGTGTCATTCCGCTTATACATCTCAACCACTGAGATTGCATTGGGTGCCATGTTAGCCCAGAACAATGAACTACATAAGGAGCAGGCTACTTACTATCTCAGCCACACCCTAGTCAGTTATGAGATTAAGTATGCATACATTGAGAAGTTATGCCTAGTGATGGTTTTCACCACCAAGAAGCTATGACATTACATGCTTAGCCATACCACGTATGTTGTATCTAAAGAGAATCCATTGTGATACATGATGAGTCACACTTATCATAATAGTCGCATGATAAAATGGATCATGTTGTTGATGGAGTTTGACCTAGAATTCATTGGAAAAAAATCAATCAAGGGTCAGGTCATCATCGATCAACTCGTAGAGGCTCCTCTCCAGGATGATCAACCTCTGAGCATGGAGCTTCCCGATGATGGAGTCTTCCAAATATCGAAATCACCTAATTCTGATGAGCCTGAGTCATAGGCAGATATGACTCTATTCTTCGATGGCTCCAAATGTGAGCAAGGAGGTGGCATAGGGATCATGTTTTTCACACCGCATGGGGCTCCCATACCCCTATCATTTAAACTCGATTTCCCATGCACCAACAACAATTTCGAGTACGAAGCCTTGCTCATAGGTCTTCAAATGGCTATCACCATGAAAATCACCAAGCTTAACATCTTTGGTGACTCCTTGCTCATTGTTAACTAGGTCAAAGGGATCTACCAGTGCAAGTGCCCAGTTCTGCAAGCCTACAAAGCCCTTGTGGATAAATTCCTAGTAAAGTTTGAATGGTATGACATCGAGGCGCTCCCTCGATCATCTAATCATTTTGTGGATACGATGGCCTCCTTAGGGTCCTTGATCCCATAGAACCCCACTGATGAGATGACAACCATTCAGGTCAAGATGCTCTCATAGTCTACGGTTGAGCGTGAGGATACTCAGGCCATGCCGAAAGTCCACTTGATTCAAATTGAACCTCATCAAGAGAGATTCTCGCACCTTCACGAGTGCTTGAATCATGCCGATTGGGGGACTTTGTTCCCTCAAGCCCCTTTTGATAGTAGTACAATGCTATTCTTACAAGTTCTTTCCCACTCAACATTTTCTCAGGATGAATTTCAAGAGGGATAGGCAATTCATGCAATCGAGGCTTCCCCTCAATAGGACTGGTCCACACAAATCAAGGAATATCTAAAGCTGGGTAATCTCCCTCCTAGATTGTCGCACACCGCTAAAAGAACATTCAAATGGAAGGTGACAAAATATGTCTTGCTAGGAGATATTCTATATCATCGAAGCTATGAAGGGATCCTCCTTCGCTGCTTAGAGCATCAAGAGTCGGCTTGGGCAATCGCCCAAGCACACGATGGTACATGTGGTGGCCATTTTAGTGGTATGGCCATCACAAAGTGCATTCTTCGCATGGGCTACTATTGGCCAATGTTAGAGCGAGATTGTTGTGCATATGTGAGGAAGTGCATGAAGTGTCAACACCATGCTAACTTGACACATGTACCTTCCCAGGCCTTACAACCGATCCAATCAGCTTGGCCATTTTTGCAATGGGGGTTGGATTTAATCGGGAAAATCTCCCCTGCATCCTTGGGCCATCACACGTTTATCATTATGGCTACCGAGTATTTTACAAAGTGGGTGGAAGCGATTCCCCTTACCACTACGATAGGACCCCGCATCATGGAGTTCATATTGCATAATATCATTTGTCATTTTGGTATTCCATCCAAGATCATTTCGGATAATGGGACATCATTTAAGAATAAATATGTGCATGCTTTAACAACAAAGTATAATATCTAACACAACTTTTTGATGCCCTACTATCCACAAGCAAATGGGCAAGCAGAGGCTTCCAACAAGACATTGATTGCCATTCTCAAGAAAACTGTCAAAGAGAATCACATCGATTGGCACACGCAAATACCCCTTGCTCTATGGGCCTACCGCACTAGCATTCGGATGCCCACTAGGGCCACCCCATTTTCACTAGTGTATGGTGCCGAGGCAGTCATGCCTCTAGAGCTGGAGATCCCATCGCTATGCATATCCATGCAAGAGTTCATCGATGATGACACCGCATGGTAGGCTCACCTAGATCAGCTTACGTTGCTTGATGAACATCGTATTAATGCTCTCGAGCACCTACGCATTTATCAAGAGTGACTTAAAAGAGCCTACAATATGAAAGTCCATCTTAGAGACTTTTAGGTTGGTGACCTTGTTCTGAAAGAGAACCAACAAAATTCTAATTTGTCGCCCCATCTAAGGGACAAGTTTATGGCAAACTGGTTAGGTCCTTATGTCATTACTAGTCAGATCGGACCCAAAACTTATCACCTAGCCTCCCTTGAAGGCGTCGAGGACCCTGAATCCTTGAACATCCTTCACTTGTGGCCTTTCCATGCCTAGAGTACTATGGCTCAACCTAAAATGCTCCTAGGCAGTCTATAACCATCTAGGTCACCCCAAAATGCTCCAAGGGTGCCTTTAACCCACTTGGTCAACCTAAAATGCTCCTAGGTAGTCTATAACCATCTAGGTCACCCCAAAATGCTCCAAGGGTGCCTTTAACCTACTTGGTCAACCTAAAATGCTCCTAGGTGGTCTATAACCATCTAGGTCACCCCAAAATGCTCCAAGGGTGCCTTTAACCCACTTGGTCAACCTAAAATGCTCCTAGGTGGTCTATAACCATCTAGGTCACCCCAAAATGCTCCAAGGGTACCTTTAACCCACTTGGTCAACCTAAAATGCTCCTAGGTCTATCATAAGGTCACCCCAAAATCTATTACTTGTCAAAAATCTCCTAGGCGATCTATAACCATCTAGGTCACCTCAAAAAGCCCCAAAGGCACCCATAAGCCCTTTGGTCACCCCAAATGCCCCAATGGCCCCCAATAAGCCCATTGGTCACATGTATATATCAATCAAAAAATAAAAAACATCATATATATCAATCAAAAATACAAAAATATTGCATCGCATTGCATCTTCAAACATCATCAAAAATCAAAACATCAAAAATACAAAAATATCATATTGCATTTCATTACATCGCATCTCATTGCATTATCAAAATCATCTGCATTAGGCATACTCATCATTGCATTTTGCATCTTAGGGTTGCTCATACGTGTCTAGCACTAAGACTATACATTATGCATTATTCCAAAACAATCATGTCAAAGTCATTATCCGCATCATTCCATTATCACCTATCATATCCACTTACATTTCACACTGGTCATAGTAGTGTCTGTTCCCATCACATAGTCATTTGTTCTAGAATGTCCTTAGGGTTTTTAGTCACTCAACCATCTCTAGTTTTCTTTTCAGATTTTGTAGAAAGCTATCATGATTTTTAGGAGGTAGAGTCTTGCTTAGATTATACCTTGTATACAACAAATCCCAACACATTTACACATTAATAAATCCAAGTTTTGTGCAAGGAAAGATGAAATTACGAAGTGGTCTAGGTTACCTTAAGCGAAAAGGTCATCCTGCTCATCCCCCTATGTGAATGGTTCAAGAATGCTGAGAATTGGAAAAAGGACAAGCTCTTCCCTACCCAATTCCCCAAAATAAATAGTGGTTTTCACCACTATCAAAAATCAAATCCCAATTCCAAAATCCCAAAAGTTCAAAAAAAAATCAAAATCCCACAAAAAGCAAAAATCAAAATCAAAATAAATAGTGGTCATCACCACTTCCCAAATCCCTTGCTCAAAGAAAACAAAATACAAAATAAATAATGATTATCATCACTACACATGAGCAAGTATCCCAATAAAATTGAAGAAAAGAAGGGAGTTGAACTTGAATCCCTAGAATTCTCAGCATTTGGACAACCATATGCATGATGATATGTCTATCACATTAGCTTTTGCGTGTGTGCAGACCAATGTTTGCATGTGGATGAGCTAGCTTTTGGTAACCTAGATTGCCTAGTGGTCTAATCCTACCAAGTACAAACCTAGGATCATGACATTCATAGGGTGATCCTCATTCTAGGTTTGGTGGATAGCCTATCTGGAAATGGTGGTATCTTTATGCATCTCACAGGAATGAACTCACTTGCACACATAGGGATATGGAGTATCTTGGTCATCCTAGCAGATTCATACCTTGTCAAAAAGTCTTGCATAGTTAGTATATAACTTTTGATCAGGTAATTAGAGTGTTTGAGTCTCAAGAAAACCTCATCAACATTCTATAGCATCTCACTTCATTCATTCCATTTTACCACATTGCAATAATACATTTCCATATATCCATTACACAAAAATAGTACAAAAAGAAACAAAAGGAACTAATGCATTTTATACAGTCTATGGTGCTAACATAGTGAGGCAAATCATTAGTCACAGTTCAATATATCAAAGCATGCAAGTCATCCATTTCATTATGCATCCACGCATATACATAGCAGCAAATCATATCACAAAAACATCCATATGCATACATAATAAACATCAACCACAATTGCATTACATCATAGAAGCATACATGTGCATACGTGGTACAACATCCATCAGTACTACAACAAATCACATAACAATATCCATCTACAACAATCATTAGCATTTAACATACCATCATAAATCACATACATACATTGCATCCATCTCATAAAACAATAAAAGAGACATATGATGACCATAACAAAATCTCATATATATATGGGGCAAAAATATACATCATAGTTTCCAAAAATGCCCATGGGCTACAATAAAGTGGGTCCTCAGACCTCACCAATATCAAAAAAAAAACATCAAAAAGAGCCTCAATAGTACCCATCACCATGGTCATGTAGGACCGGTGCTACGACTCGCACTACCTCCCATAGTCTGGGTCCGCTATGATCCCCAAGCCTTGCCACCAGCCCTATCAGTCCTCCACCTAGAAGATGACTGCACCATCTCGCTCTACCGAGTCCGATGTGAGCCACTAGTCTCCCCATCATCAAGAAGATGCCCTCCAAGGTGCACCACCTCCATCTCTAGTCTATCCACATAAGCCTATCTCCACTACCCCCATGACTGGTAGGTCTCCACTACTGACTACAGCCGAAGCACCTCTACCCATAGCCTCTCTACCTCCCCAATGCTAGACCCCTCCTACCCAGGACCCTATGCTCTCAACTATGCCCATAGGGATGATATCTCGACCTGATCCTCCTACACCTATGCCCGAAGGAGATCCCTCTCCTGTCTGACCCTGACCAGCTCAGCCTGTAGCTCCAGGTATCTATCACCCTGGGTACCCTACTATCCCTATGCCCCCTAGCCCTCAGCCTCCCCCTCATCACCCTGATCCCCTAGGTCTAATAGGTCCACCTACTCATCTACCTACTAGTGCTGCCCATGTGGCTCATCCACCTCTACCTGGTCCTCCTCCAGAGCATCCTCCATCACCTCATCCACTGCCCTAGCTGCCTCACCTCCGAGAGCCCCTACACCTCACCACTAGTGCATCACCCACCATGAGTCATACTCCACTATAGTCCCAACATCATCCATATCAAGAACATCCACTACAGGGTCTACCTCCTCTCCCACCTCCTCCACCACTAGCCAGCCTAATGTCCTCTCATCCCCATGATGCCGATATACTACTAGCTCCTCGAGAAACCCCTATCATAGTCCAAACTATCATGTAACCCTAGAAAATGGGAAGTACTCCCACTCGGTACCATGTCGAGAAATCAGCCATCTACCTCCTCACCCATCGAAGCTGCTCTCCAGCATCCACCTAGTCCGAACAATCCTTGTACGGTCACCATACCACCTACCCTGGCGCCAGTCATGAGAATGCATCAACATAATGATCCACATCACCTGCATGGCAATGACTCTACCCTACCTCCTCCACCCTCTACCATAGGATAGCATATCCTATCTCCCTATCAGCTAGCTGCACCCGAGTCATCCATGGTAGTCCATGTGGTCACTCCACAGCTATGTGCTACCATCCCCAACACTGCAATAAGAAGCTACACCCCAAGCCCTTCCATCGATGATAGTGGATCTCATACAACTCATCATACAACTATGCCAGTAGGGTCATCCCCCAAGCCATCACTAGAGGCTCCTCCTTGGTGCACCCCGCTAGGGCGTACACCAGCTCCAGTAGGTTCCAAGGGAACCTAGCTCCTAAAGAATCTGGGAGAAGCATATTGGAGATGAGGGTCATCAATAGTGCATGCCTCACCCCCAATACCTTCTCCTCATACCAAAACCCCACCAGTATCCCTCCATTCTAGCAGTCTAGCTCCACCGCATCCGCATCCTCCCTAAAGTACCTCATCAGCACTACACCTCTCTAGTCACGATGCATCGAGTGAATAGGTCACCCCTCTATCGAAATCCATAGAATCTGATAGATGTCCTCTAGCATCACCATCATCTCCCCCATGGGTAGGTGGAAGGTGTTGGTGCATGAGTCCCATAGGCTAATCAGAGTAGTCAAGTAGGCCCGATCGCCTATCACAGGCTCCAACCGAGTAACCTGCTTGAGCCCCATGGCATCAAGCCACTCCCAATCAGCCTCAGTCAAGGCATCTCGGGTGGTCTGGAAGAGCTTCGATGTGCGATACCGACTCTTCACCACCTGGTAGAGCAATAAAATTAATAAGAACAACAATAAAATGACATTCATTATGCCTCACAAAGGCCCCCACAAGGCCCACAAACAAATGCACAACTAATTCATCACAACAATTTAATTCCACAAAAACAAAATACAAAAAATCAAAATTTACATGTTACATCTACCCTAGGGTTTCATTCCCTATCCCGTGATGTGATATGTTTAAAAAACAAAATACAAAAAATTCAAAATTTACATGTTACATCTACCCTAGGGTTTCATTCCCTATCTCGTGATGTGATATGTTTAAAAAACAAAATACAAAAATTCAAAATTTAACATATTACATCTACCCTAGGGTTTCATTCCCTATCCCGTGATGTGATATGTTTAAAAAAAAATACAAAAAAATTCAAAATTTAACATGTTACATCTACCCTAGGGTTTCATTCCCTATCCCATGATGTGATATGTTTAACAAAACAAAATACAAAAAAATCAAAATTTAACATGTTACATAAAGGAGAACACCATTACACTAAAAATGAAGCATTGCATTATATTTTGTAAAATGAGTTTTGTGATACAATAAGCCCCTTTGTAGGGTGCTTCACAATAAAAATGCTCGAAGGGGGTGATCCCATTTTACAATAAACATGGTGTCTTTCATTTTCTTCATGCCACAACAATGTTGGAGGTGGTTTTGTCGTCACCACCATGTCAAAATTTGAGCTTGTTGAACTTGAACCTGGAATCTGCACACATGAAAATGGACAAGGGTTTAGCAACACCTGCCACAATGAATATGATAAATGTAATGAAAATAACTAATGTAAAATGAATATAGAAGAATATGAACAAAGAATATGGATTACATATAATAATTCGAGCAACATAACATTAGCATTCTCCTTCTCCCTCTCTCTTGGTCATGTGATGGTGCCTTTATAGGTCTTTGAGGGTTTTGGAGGGAAGGATAGGTGGCAAGCCAGGGCTGCCAAGTGGCAGGGACTGGGTAGCTATCTACCCTAGGTAGTTGTAGTGAGTCACTAGAAGTGTCTCACTTAACTGGGAAAATGTGGCAAGTGGGTAGGTGCAAGTGGAGTGATGTGTGGAGTGAGGTGTGAGATGTGGCAAGTGGGTAGGTGCAAGTGGAGTGAAATGTGGAGTGAGGTGTGAGATGTGGCAAGTAGGTAGGTGCAAGTGGAGTGAAATGTGGAGTGAGGTGTGAGATGTGGCAAGTGGGTAGTTGGAAGTGGAGTGAAGTGTGGAGGGTTGCCCCATGTGAAGGGACAAAGGGGAAAAGGGTGTATGAGAGGTGGCAAAGGAGTGATGGTGATGTGGCCAAGACACATGTTAAGTGAGGAGAGAGGGTATCCTAGGAGGATATTTCCCAAATTTAATAAAATCTAGAAAATATAATTATGGGGATTTTATGCCTAAGTCAAAACTTAAGCACATAATGTTATGCGGAATGAAATGTGCAATGTGGATGAATAATGTGCAGGAATTATATGCCTAAGTTTAGACTTAGGCATATATTATTATATAAAATTGTGATGTGCAATGCCAATAAATAATGTGCAAGAATTATATGCCTAAGTTTAGACTTAGGTATATATTATTATGCAAAATTATGATCTATAATGCAAATGCCTAGATTTTTGTGTCTACAACATGTTATATCTACCCTAGGGTTTTATTCCCTATCCCGTGATGTGATATGTTTAAAAAACAAAATACAAAAAAAATCAAAATTTCACATGTTACATCTACCCTAGGGTTTCATTCCCTATCACATGATGTGATATGTTTAACAAAACAAAATACAAAAAAAAATCAAAATTTCACATGTTACATCTACCCTAGGGTTTCATTCCCTATCCCGTGATGTGATATATTTAACAAAACAAAATACAAAAATTCAAAATTTAACATGTACATCTACCCTAGGGTTTCATTCCCTATCCCGTGATGTGATATGTTTAAAAACAAACTGCAAAACTCGAAAATTTTTGGTATATTTCCTCTACATTAGGTTTAATTGCCAAAGGTCAAATGAGGTAAAAATCTGGTACATTTTGGTTAAATTTAGGTTTAATTACTTAGTTTAACCGAAGCCAATAAACAATAAAGCAACATTGCAATTTCAAGAGCAAAATAATGAGGAAGGTGAGTCATCGCATACCCATATCGCATCGGATCCTTCGCTGAACATCTTGGTTTACTGACTCATGGTGGCCATAGGGTGATTTCAACAACACTTCGCTTTAGAAAAATAACCCTCTTCTTCCTCACCTCTCAAATCGCCAAAGAAAACATGAAATAATGAACCCAAAACTTGCATTTGAGGTTTATATAGGATTACAAGAGTTCTATTCATCCCAGGGTGGGACGAACACAATTTTGGTCGTTCATCCCACCCTGGGAGGAATACAAAATTTGTATTCATTCCACCTTGGAACGAATACCAAATCTATAAGGTAAAACAACTTAAAAAGCACCAAAACAACTCTATTTTGGTAAAAAAAATTTATCTCAACCAAAAGATAAATAATAGCACTCTTGGATGCTTGGAAAGAACCTTACCTCAATCCCTAAGAAGGCCAGTATGGCTGGACCACCCCGTAGGAATGAGGTTTTTCATTCCTTTCCTCCCGAACACAGCAAAGAAAAGGGTCCAACAACCCACCAAAAATAAGTCAAATCCGATGGAATTTATTTAGGGTCAATATGGAATGCAAAATTCTCATGGATGCATAGACAAGTTACTATTTCACTCCCCAAGAAGGCCATTAAGGCCGGACTTCCCCATGAGAATGAAGTTTTGAACTTTTTTTTTCTAGGAAACCTCCCTAACATCATCATAATCCTTTCAAAAATGTGTCATTTTTCAATGGATACAACTGAAAGCAACCTCCACAAAAGTCATCTGGGTCAAGCAACTTGTTGATTTTTCACGAGTCATTCCCTCATTGACTCGTCGCTTTAGGAGGTAGTCATACTCAATTCAAAATCAATAGGCACACACTTAATCATGCAAAGTGCGTTCATTCAATGAATCTTTGACAAAGACAATCACACTCCTGCTTGGGGTAGCAAACAAGCACAAAATATCAAATTAAAATTCTTGGCATTGCTAGCATCATGGAATCATAGGCCTCACATCTTCATGATAGACAATGTCTAAGCTTAAGTAAGCACCTCAGCTTGTCGAAAGCAAGGATTCAAGAACACATGCTCTTTCCAATATTGGGGCATCTAAAGTTGGTTAGGTTATTTGAGTAACCCTAATAATTAAAAATTTTAGTCATCTATTTTTTCTTGAAACTATGCTAAAAAATGCATCCCAAAAAGGGGTATCTATAGACACTAAAATCTGTTCAATCCGATTATGCTACCATAAGCAATGACTAAATGACAGACCAAGGCCCCTAGGGTAACCCTCAACAGGTATACAGTGGTCCTAACCACTCAGTACAAGGTTTTGGAAGGTTATAGGACACTTTTAGGACCTTTTGAACACCCTATTTCTATTCGTCCCACCCTAGGATGAATACAGATTCTATTCATCCCACCCTAGAGTGAATAGCAGCATTTGTCCCAGGGTGGGGCGAATAGCAGGTTTGACCAACAAAAAGTCAAATATGGGCCAATGACACCCAGTAACGGTCATTTTCCTAGCTATTATTACCCATAAGTCAGGGCACACAATAGATATTATAACATGCATAATGAATGAGGTCAATTTGGGAGATCCTCTTCCCCCTCAAACGCATGTCGCCCCAGTGGCCAAGTGGCGCATCTTGCCCTGCATGCCCTTGCATGCTATTTGACCCATGAAGCCTCCTTGGGCCATAAAGTGGATGCAATTTCCATACAAAATATACTAAGGAGTTTTAAAATTATGCAACAAAGTGCTGTTAAGATTTCCCCTCACCTTTTGTGCCCATTTTTCCCTTGAAATCTCTACCTAGCGAAGGAGGTTCACGAGTGAACTAGGAGGTACAATTTGTCACATAACCAAACCATATGAGTGAATTACCTCACCAAATTTGATGACAATACATCCCATAGTATTTTGCATCAATCCTAAATGGAATTGGTGGTAAAATTTAGGCAAAAATGGTGGGCGTCCCACCCCCGGGCACCCCCCAATTTGTGACAGTCCTATTTGTCCCACCCTATGATGAATAGAAACTTGTGCACAATTTTCTAACTATTTTTTATTGGTTATTTTCTACATGTTATTATTATGTTGCAGTTCAAATTTAAGGTCATTCTGAGCTATATTGGCCGAGATATTATAATTTTAGTGTTTTTTAGGGTCTCATGCAGGCCTCCGACGATCATCTGAGGAAACATCTAAAATGTCATTGATTTTGCAAATATGATCAAATGGGTTTCTTTAAAATAATATTTTGTGTTATTTCTAATTTTCACGTGTTTTGGATATGTTTAGAGCCAAACATTGTTCACTTTGTGTTTTGTAGGTTGTGCACGGTCATTGCAATTACGAGGCATCGTCGAACACAATATTGGCATAATTTATGGTGATATATTCCCAAAATCTTCTATTTTACATCCCTCTATATTTTCAAAGCATTTGGAGTTCATTTTATGCTTATTATCACTATTAGCTATTTGGCCCCTGTGGGGATCACATGTCTCTCATCACAGGCACTCATAATTTGACATATTCTATTTTATTATGTGTAGATGCAGGTTATACATCGCATTGGGGATCAACATTGGACCTCAAATAATCAACAACATAAGAGGTGGTAGAATGGGCCCACCCACTTTGATTGTGAGTACGAGAAAAGACATTGGATGTGCACCCGAGTTACTTGAAGGATTCTGATCCTTGGGCACCCAATTTGTAAACATTTGTATCATCCATTTGAGCCCTCAAAGAGGACATTTTGTAACCTAGACTTGATCTGCCTAATTAATAAGAAGTCGATTTATTTTACATTATTTCTTGTTATTAGTTATCTTTTCCATCTTACTTGCATGTTTACGTTTGATGCTCATAAGTGATAGGACATAGATATACATATTTTTTATCATCATTTGGTGCACTTTTTTTCCCTACTTTAGTTTTCAAATAGGTAACCGAAGAATACCAATGCAAAGAACCTACCATAAATTTTTATCATGAAGTAACAATGAAATTGCTTACCAAATTTGATTGGTATGAAATTGATAGTTTACCACATTTGACTAATAGATTTGCAGATGTGATGGCCTCTATTGGATCATTGATTCCAAAGGATACCTTAGGAGAGGTACAACTAATAATAATCACAATGATCTCTAAATATATAATTATTCACATTGAATATAAGGATGAAAAAGATGTTTGCTTTATCCATTTAGAATCATGTGAGCTTTGGTCAAACTAAATAATAGCCTTTCTCAAATTTGGAACACTCCCATAAGATATGTCATGGACTTCTAAACACACTTTGAAGCAAAATATAGCTTGTTTTATTCTCTTGGGGGACATGTTGTATATATATGGTTATGATGGAGTTCTTCTTCATTGTCTCAAGTCCGTTGAGGCACAAAGAGCCATGGTTGAAGCTCATGATGGTACTTGTGGTGGTCATTTTAGTGGAATTGCCATTACAAAGCATATTTTATGCATGGGTTACTATTGGCCTACAATGGAATGAGACTGTTGCACTTATGTCAAACATTGTAAGCAATATCAAGAGCATGCTAATTTAACTCATGTGCCATCACAAGAATTACAACCCATTCAAAGACTTTGGTCCTTTTTACAATGGGGTCTTGAATTAATTGGTAAAATCTCACCTCCTTACTTAGGACAACATACATTCATCATCACAGCCACTGAAGAGTTCACAAAGTGGTTTGAGGTAATTCCTCTAACCAATACGACAGGACCTAGAATTCTGGAGTTTATCCTTCACCATATCATTTGTCATTTTGGTATTCCCTCAAAAATCATCTCAAACAATGGCAAGTCTTTCAAGAACAAGGATGTTCGAGAACTTTACAAGAAATATAACATCCAACATAGTTTATCAACTTCTTATTATCCACATGCAAATGGATAAGCTGAGGCTACCAACAAGACTTTAATTGCTATTCTTAAGAAACTTGTTAAATACAATCATAGAGATTTGAACACACAAATTACCTTAGCATTATGGGCTTATCGAACAAGCATCCACATGCCTACTAGGGCAACACCATTTTTATTGGTCTATGGAGCCGAAGAAATCATACCTCTTAAGCCTGAGATCCCTTCCTTGTAAATTTTATTATAGGAATTCATAGATGACAACACTGCTAGACAAGAAAATCTTGACCAACTCACACTTCTTGATGAAATGCAAGTCAATGCTCTAGAACATTTATGAGTTTATCAAGACCATCTTAAGCGTGCTTACAATGCCAAATTTCATCTACTTAAATTCCAAGTAGGAGATCTTGTTCTTATAGATAATCAACAAAATACCAATGCTCTACCACATCTTCATGATAAATTCATGGCTAATTAGTTAGGTCCATACATTGTTACTCAAAAAGTGGGTAAAGGTACTTATCGGATTGCTAGTCTAGAGGGAGTTGAAGAGCTTGAACCACTTAATGTTATCCATTTGAAAGTATTCTATGCATAATGTGATTTATATATATGTATATATACATTACTATTACACAAAAAATATAATTACATTTTATACATCGTATTTTGCACACATTTCATTTCACACATTTGCATAAAACACATTTCATTTCATAAAATTACATTTCACAAGCTACATTACACTCATTCCATTGCACAAATTGCATTTCATACATTGCATTCATATATTCCATTTCATATTAGGGATCATTTATTTAGTTCAGATATTAATTGGTCCAATACCTTAATCAATGGCACTTTAAAAACATCATCCATTTTATTGCATCATTTTATAAAGCTAAATTGTCATTAGAAAAACCACATGTCCTTAATCCCTATGTGTTTTTAGTCACTCAACCACTCCTAGTGTTTTAAGCAACCTCCTATTCATGTTGAGTTTTATTTAGGACCAAGCCACAATTTTCACTAAGAAAATATTGAGTTATGGGAATTAACTTCAAAATATTCTTAAACCAAACACAAATCACACATCTTAAAAACATCTTATGTCAAATAGAGATAACACCATACTTGGGTTGTACCTTGAAGTGAAAAAGGTAATCCTTGCTTGTCCCATTATACAATATAGTCCACAAAAACAATGGTTTTCACCACTATCACAAATTTCAAAACAAAATATAGAGTAGTAAGGATAGGGTACAATTCTCATCACACTTAGGTTGAGAATCCAATTCCCCAAAGCTCTAAATATTTCATCACACACCACAAATCCTCAAGCTATAAGGATAGTACTACATTTCTAGTCAAACGGTTAGGTAGTCATCCCCAAGGCCTAAAGATAAATTTCTTGGACTATGGAGCTAGTCTCCATCAAAGCTATAGACGATTGATTGGTAGTGGAGTACACTCATGCATAACACCATGTATCTTTTAAAAAGACCTTTGAATGCACATAAGGAGATGGGTTAATGAACTCACTTTCACACATTGGTTCTTGATTGCCTCGAGTCATTACCATGCTCTTGATTTGGTAAATGAATTCACTGCACACATATTTGGTCCTAAAAAAATTAGACAACATTTAGTGAGTTTGTTTGATACCACTAGTATGTCTAAGTATCTGCAAAACAATTAGTTTTCTATATCTTCTTCCCTATCATATCTTATTATCCATGTCATTTCATGAGTCTTCCACCCCACATACCACCAGTTTGGTACCCCTAATTAAAAAAAAATGCTAAACATGGCCAAGAAAATTCTAAACTATGAATGATCATTAGAACATTTGCATTCATCCATATTATCATTTGCATTAATCATCCATCCAACATTTGCATACACACACATTTTCACTTGCATTAATCATCCATATACACATGCATCCATACACATACATTCACACATAAACATAACACAAAAGTAAAAGCCATGTATATATATATATATATATATATATATATATATATATCACATGTACAATGAATGCCCAAAGACTATATACAATGGAGCACCAAGTCTCATATACAAAAAGTGCATCTAAGCACTAACTAATACCTATAGGAGGACCCCTGTGATCTTGAAGGATCCCTAGACCTAGAGCTATACATAGACTCACTAGGCCTAACATACGTAGACATGGATAAGGAATGAGGATTTGGAAGCCTAATGTTGTGCTCCATCAGCTGATCCTCCAACAATCAGATGTATCCATTCTATAATCGAAGGTGATGTACATCATGTCTCTATCGATGACTCCTCTTTAGCAGCTCTACATGGAGCTTCATAATCATATCCTCACCTCCACATATAGTTGGATGTGACCCTAGATCTGAACGCAATCGAGCCACCTCTACATCCAAAGTTGCTATCTCTACATCTTGTAGCCGAGCTATATTTGCATCTCGAGATGCTATCATAGCATCCACTCTACCACCAGCTACTCTAACCTCACCCAATCCTCCTCACTCTGACTAGGAGGCCCATCCAAAATTTCATCCCTATCCTTCATGCCATCTCCATCTCCTCTAAACTCTAGAGCTTGCTCAACCATACCCCTAGTATGTCTCTATCGATTGCTAGCTCAAAGGTGTTTTTGATGCTTAGGAGCATCATCAACATCCTCAACCTCATCCCCATATACATTCCTCTCATCTGATATCAAACTCAGTTCCCATAGTAGTTGTGTAGTGAACAATGTATCATACTTAGTAGTAGTCCCTACATCATCCACATTAGGGAGAAACATCTTCTCATCATCCTCATAAGTTGTCCTCCATGCCTCAGCACAAGGGAGACCCTTCTCATCCCAATGATGCTTTTAGAGCATTGGTTCCTTAGGAACTCACTACCTCAGCATAAAATTTCATAGCACTTGTGATAACTAGATGAACTCCACGTCTCTCGTATGCCTCCCAATCACCCACCTAGCTTGCCACACCCATCGTAGATGCTCCCCATCACCTATCCACATGGCACATCACCATAGCCTCCATATCACCTGAGATACTATCAATCTAGCCCATATATCCTAGTACCACTGACTCATCCAAATAGTATGGCTCAATTGTACCTTCTTAACCATAATCCATCTCATAGTATAGGGTTGATATCTATCCCATACCATAGCAAGCAAGCCCATAGGCCAAGACACACTAAAGTGTTCCCAACCCTAAAATTGTAGTAGCAAAATATACCATAGACCCTTCTACCTTTTCCTCCTCACCTCATATAACTCTTGGTACAACTATGCCAATAAAGTAGGAGCCCATGCATACACCTGAGGTGTGTTGATCATATCACACACCAAACTGATAAGGTTCCATGGGAACCAACAACTAGTGTTGTTTGGGGTTCAGGGCCACTATGTTGGCCAACACGAACATCACCAAAGTAGTAAGGGCATCCAACTTCTTGTTCATATACATGGATAAGTATGTAATACCTCCACATATCACCAATCATATCCAGACAATTGGCTTAGATCATGTCCCTTATCGTGTTCAACCTCAACATGTAAGCCCTCCACTAGCAACTTGAGGATGTGGTATACATCCTCAAGTGTCATAGTCATATCTCTAGTAGAGAGCAAAAATGTCCCCTTTTAGGATCCCATATCTCTACCAAGGTAGAGAGATACCCATCATCCACCCTCACCACATCTACTCGGGCTATCCCATCCAACCATACAACCTCCAATAACTTCCACTAGTCCTCTTGCATCACCTTCCTCATCCTTGGGATGAGAGGTGAGAATCAATGTCAAGCCTCCAAAATCCTTAACTGCAACATAATTCACATTGTAAAACAATAATGTTACATACATTTAAAAAAAATTGCACAAAAACAAAGAGCTTCAATGATACTTACCTTGGCAAAATGCACGTCTACTCCTACCATTGCATTTGCATCCTCTGTCACCATAGCTTTCATAATACACCAACTACTCACTCCTACTCCACTCCACTTTACTCCCTCAGACACAACTTCCAAAATTTTGAAATGTAACAATAAACTTTTTTTTCCTTCTGTAGGCTATTTATAGCTATTTTAGGTGCATTCAAATGCCCATGAGCACTTCCTGGAGGATTGAAATGCATCCCTACGTTTGGAGAATAACAAACTCTAGCAGGCATTTGTAGCTTCGACAAGCACCCACCGACGTTTGGTGTTAACATTGATAAAAATAATAAACAGAGTTAAAAGGTAGCTTACCTCCACCACATCATTCCAAATTGCATCCATACATCAATTTTATTATAATTTCATGTTTTGTGAAAACAAAATTGATTTGGATTCATAATTTTTGCTTGCGACCAAAAGTCACAAAATCACATTTCAAGTTAAAAAATGCTTCAAAAAGATTCAAATTTTCATAAAACTATCATTTTCATAATTATCATCATCCATTCCATAATTGCACTCAATTTCGTGATAATATGAATTGATTTGGATGGCTAAATTTTATTTGCGCCCAAAAGGTGCAAAAATATCCAAAATTATTTCAAAATGCTCCAAATCAATACAAAATTTTACAAATTTGCTCATTTCAATCATCACATGCATTTCTCATCATCCCACCTTCATTCAAACATTATTGCCACCCATCAATCATTGCATTTGCACATTTTTCCAAGTCATATACAATTTCAAGTGGACCTTGTATCTAGTAAGTTTGGCACCTCCTACATGATATCTAGTGGTCTATTCTATCTCCTTGGCGATTGCAGCAATTTGCATCCATGCAATTCGATAAGATGAATAAATCAAAATAAGGACACTTGGCCAATCTTCATCATCCAATATCTCATTGTTCAAAAATAGAATCAATTTTGGCACTTCACCTTTCGAGTGAAACTATGCCAAGACCAACTTGCTCAACAACTATCATTGATGGCCTTGTTCGTGGGGCTTGAAACATGGATAAATTATAATACATCATTCTCCTTAACAATCAGGAATTGTGTAGAGAACTAGGATATGCTTCCTAGAAATAGTATGATATTTGGGTGATTGGTTTTTAATATTTTTCATACTCATCCATTACATTTCAATGACGCCATATGACAATTTCTTCAACAACATGGAATCACCCCAAACTTGGGGTAACAAAATTTTATTTTGATCTCCCACAATGGGATACATATTACATGATCATGGCATCTACACTTGGCAAAAAAAATCCCTTTCTCTATTAGGGCAAAAACAAAATCAATCACTTGCATTTTTCCAACAAACCCCTTCCACCATTGGGGTAAAAATGGTATTACATTTACATCATTCATATCATCCACAATTGCACCATGCATTTCACATAATCATTTGCATAAATTTTTTAATTGGCTCGTGAGATGCATCCATAACTCATTCACCAATTGAGGGGGTAAGCTACACAATCAAAATTATCTCCAAGTTCATCTTTGCATTCCAACAAGAGAAAGTTGCTTCTACATAAGGCCAAACCAGGTGTCTTGTATTTTTGCACCGCATTGTGTTTCACATAATACGGTACAAAAAGGGGCATCTGTAGACACCAAAATCTAGCCACTTGTCATCCATTCATAACTTCCCACCATATTTATCTATTATTTATATATATTTGTTTAATATATTTAAATAATAATATTTCATATATTATATTTATATATATTTAATAAATATATATGTATATATATATATATATATGTATATATTTATATAAATTAATCCCAACCATCCATCATGATCTAATCCTAGCCATTCATCCACCTTAATCCATGCCACCTACCCATATTTAATCTCCACCCTCCGTCATGTTTTAATATTGACCACACAAATTGTGTCGTTGAAACCCTAACATGCCCTAGGGAAGATTATAAAGAGGAGTCATTTTGATGACTCAACCCTTGAAGTTTAGCTAAGTCTATCATCACTCAATATTATATTGGGTGGCATCTCAAAGTTCTATCTACATGCCCTAACCCATAATCCAGTACCTCTACATTGGCATCGATGGTGATATCCTTGAGTGCATTATGCCCATATACCATATTTGGTATCAAAAATCCATATTGATGTCATCAACCCTTAGGTCAATGTATAGGGGATCATCCATGTCCTCCTTTGTGAACCTCACCACATTAGGGTCCCCTCCAACATTTGATGGGTCCCTCCAAACTTACTTTTATGAAAAGTCTAGTAAGTTTGGCACCTCCTACATGATGCTAAACTATATGTATACCTGATTGAACCAAAATATCTCTAGCTCATCCTGGTTTGTTGTAACCTAGCTGATCTATTAAAGCTAAGCTATATCATACCCATATTATTACCACCCTAGGTACTAACACCATAGTATTGAGATGACCATCTAGTATTTTAGCTCATCTATCACTTGCCTCCTCAATGGTAGGATACCAACATATGTTCTTTGCACATGCTAAAAGTTTTGGGTCCATATAAATGCTATTGGCCACTCTAGGTTGGGAAATGGCCCTGGTAGTGCATGTGGTCTCCTGATTGTAATGTGCTCCCAAAACCATACCTAGAGTAATATAGTGCATATAATCCTAGTATGCTACTTGTACATGACATTGTTCAATATCCTATACAAACGAGCCCCATGCAAACCTCACTTTTTTGTCTTGTATGTCTGTTATGACCCCTTCTAGTGCCCATGGAAAGTTTCTCCTACTTGTGTGGCATACCAAGAGCCTAGCCACCACCCCAAAGAGTATCATTGTAAGTGCATCAACTCCATACCATTGTGGAATCTCATCAACATGGAGATCACTCTAGTGAACCTCATGTGTTGGATTCCCTAAAAATATTTGTAATGATACCTTAGGCACCTATGCTCTTTATAATTTTATCCTTTATAGGGATCCTCAAGATCTACCATGTGTCCTCTAGTGTGATGGTCATCTCCCCTATAAGTAGACAAAATGTGGATAACTCTAGAGATCTCCTCTCAATAGGCATCGTTAATAGCACCCTATTAGCCTGAACCTAGGGCACCTTTGTTAGATGAAGTAGCCCTATAGCCCACAGGATATCCCTATCTAGTATTTTAAGCTACCTCATAGCATCCTCCAATGTTTCCAATTGCCATTCCCTACTCCTAAGTACATATTATTGTAAAAACAACATTAATAAAATTTAATTAGTTCCACACCATCATAATCATAATAAAAATAATAAAAATCATAAAACAAACATAATGCAAGCTTTCTTCTTATTCTCTCTCTCTCTCTCTTTCTTTCTCCTTCTTTCTCTCTATTATCTTCTTTCATTCTATCTTATTCTATAATTTTACACCTCATTCTCATAGGGCATGGAACTGTAAAATTGCACCCTATTAATCTAGGGCACAAATTTATTTATTACTAAATCCCTGATTGAATTCATTGTGAACCCCCGAATTCATGTCAAGGTTCATGTGGTGACTTATACCAAAAGATTCAAAAAATTAAAAAAAAATGCTTAAAAATCTAATCTAGTCTAATATAACCTAGTCTAGAGGTTAGGTTTATGTGTACACCCATCCTCGCTCCACTATTGTTCTAGCATCACCTCTCATAATGATTGCAAGGTGTATTGAAAGTGTCATATCTCTATTTTCACCGTTCCCTTTCCTTTTATCCCTATATTTCTCTCTCATATTTTTATTTTTCTTTCTTTTGTTTCTTCTTCATTCTTTTGCGTCTATCATTTTGAGTTTCTTCAAGAATTTTGCATTCCTTATGAAACTTGAGGGGGCACCTTGGTCTTGGGGGCATTGATGCCATCATTGCTCTATAAAGCATGTAAAAATTTGAAGTGTTTGGAATGATACCATTTTTACACCATCTTTGTACCTAAACTTGCTACCCCTTTTAGTGTTAATTGTTTCTAGCCTCTAGTGTTTATAGCTTTATTTGACTAATTTATTATGCCATAAATACATCAAAGAGGGAAAAAATGTAGATACAAAAAATTGACCCATCCAAATGATTCATGATGAGGCCCAAAAATACCTCATTATTGCACAATGTTTGACATATAAAAACTGCCATATTACCAAACATGACAAAGTTAATTGCCAAATAGTTGATTAGAATATATTATTTGTTAAGTGTTTGCATGATTTTATGTTAGGAACACTATATCTCTATTTTTGACTATTTTCAGCATTTTGTGACTGTTTTTGCTTGATTAAGTAGCAAATAAAAACATGCATTTCAATTAGCCAAATGTGGTATGCTGATATCCATTAACTTCACAATGGTTTTTGAATGTTTTCCTGCCCTTCAACTTGTTTGAAATCCACATTGGAGCCAAATTTTTAGGACTGTCATAAATCTGAAAATCTGCAGAAAACAACCATATAAAAATCAGCAAGTTGTCACTTTATAGGAACACCTTGAAGTTGTCAAGAAAAGCATGAGGAAATGGATGGAATAAGTTCAGAAGGACTAAAGAAGACATCTGACCTATTTAGAAGCATTCCCACATGGTCTAAATAGGCAACAATAGGCAGAAACAGGAAAATGCAGAAATCACCATGTAAATTCCAGCCAACTGCCAATGAATGGCAAGGCCTAGAATTTACCAATGGAGAAGGATGAAATCAGTTGGAATCACCTCCTGGAAGCTGGATTAAATGACCTACCTAAAATAAACAGCCAAAATGGACATTCTGAATGTATTTTTGAGCATCAAGTGCACCTACAACCAGTTATTTCGAAGATCTTCGGAATAATAGGGGAACACGCTTCTTTTTGAATATCTATGGTTTCTAAGCGGTTGAAAAGGTAAACTAAGGTTGAGGGGATATAGGAAAATATTTCTACAACTATCTCCACCATTCCTTGCCGACCAGAAGACACAGCTCATGAGGAAATATCAACTGATGCAGTTGATCCTGTCCTGAAATAGACCCAGATTAGTTGCAGAATAATAGGCAAATAAGTTGTAAGATAGGAAAATGATATTTTAAAGTGGATACAGGTGTACAAAGATATTATAAGACTCCTCCAATGTACTCCTACCACTGAATATGCCTTCTAAGGGCCAATGAGTGCTGTTGTAGCACAAACTGTCCAAAATTACACTTATTTCAGATTCAGAATTATTGGCAAATCACTGTAAAATAGCAAATAGGCTGATTTGAGCACGAGATATATTGTAATATTTTATTATAAATAACACAACTCCCTTCTTGGTTGAGCTAAGTAGGAAGTAGAATAGAGGAGAGTAGTTAGTAGCAGCAAATAGGACAATACAACAATTCTCTGTAACAGTTTTAGCATGTTTTGACAACAATAAAAGTGCAGTTCTTTTGTCAATTTTTGTTCATGAGAAAGTGTGATTGTTAATTAGTTAAGGAGTGTTTTTCCCACCTTCTTCTAGATCAGGAATCTTGGGCCCACTTTCAGGCCTAGAAGGAGGATTTTCATGACAAGTTTTTTCTGTAATTTTGCTGCAGTAGAATTAACAGATTGCTTGTCAGATTTCATTTTCTTGTTTTAAGTTTGTGTGATGTTATTTATATTTTCCATTATGTTTATATGCAGCATTTGTGTGTGTGTCAGATGAAAAATTATATTAGACATATGTTTTCCCTTGTTTCCTCTACTTTCCATGTTCCCTTATTTTTTTATGTTTCAACAACTTTCAATTTTTAGCAGATTTCATTTTGCTGTCAATTCCTGTAGCAGAAGCTTGATGACCTTTTGTGGTAGGACATTGATAGGTGTTTTTAGCATAAGTTTTATTTCCAAGCATCATTTCAATTCTGCAAGAGTAAACTAGGTTTCAATTCTGCAAGTGTAATTTAGGATTTCAATTCAGCAACATTTTAATTTTGTTATTTCAATTTTGCAAAAGTAAATTAGATTTCAATTCAGCAATTTCCAATTCTTGCAATTGTAGTTAATTGTCAATTTTTGCAACTTAGATTTAGTTTTCAATTCTTGCAATTTAATTTAGTTTCCATTCTATAGACTAGGTTTAGTGTGACACCAAAAGGCTAAACCAAAATCTATTTCACCTAATAAATGCTTGAAATATGAATGCCTGAATTGTACTCTACCCTAACCTTCTATCGTAGATAGCCTTGGACACCACCCCGGATTGATAAATCATAAGATTAAATGATGCTATTAATGACACGCATCATTTTGGCACCATTGCTGGGGAACACGATGTTGTTAGAGGGTAAAAGCAGTCAAATAATTATTATTGTGCTAAGTTGTGAACTTCAGAGTAAAATATGAATATAATAACTGGTATAAATAATAATTATTGATAGTTGCATTTCAGTCCATTTAGAAAACAAGCAAGAAACCACAAGGAGGTGATCTTCACACTTAGGGGTTAAATTGCCTATGTTTGAAATTCTTGATAAAAATTGAAAGAAATTCATCATCCTCATTATCAGGAAACATAAGATCTCTTGAAAAATTTAGAGGAGCCATCTGCTAGTACTACCCTTTTTATATCCATATCATTAGGGTAGTATAAACAAATTTGTACTAGGTGTTGGGAAGACATCATGGCAGATATACAAGACTATCCCTTGAACAAAACAACCATATCAACTACTTGTAGCATTTGTTCATAAGGACATATCACTGATAAATGCCATTTACTTCCACAACTCAAAAATATCCTAGAGATGCAAAATTTGTTGCCTAGTCTAAATTCTTCTCAAGAGAGATCCCAACAACAACAAACAGAGCAAGTAAATCAACCACTACCTCCAGCCCAACCTATGGCCAATCTGAATAATACAGGATAGGTAGCCCCTGTCTATGTAGCTGAATCTGGTAAAAATACTACAAGAAATGTTATTGACTGCAGCAACATCCAACTATGCTCAAACAAGACCTTACCTGAGCTTGAAGAGATAAAAGTCAATGGAGATACACAAAAACCCTTTAGTCCAGACACACAAAAATCAACCTTGGATAAAGGAGAAAAACTAGAAAATCTGCACATAGAAAATTTACTTCCATTGAACTCCTTAGTAAGCAATTACAAAGGGGTAAATTTTATCCTCCTAGGAATGAAACAAATTGAAGTACAACCAAGAAAATTCTTGAACATTATTAGTTGGCTGACTTATGAACAAAAAGCAAAATTGTTTGTTATTTTGAAACAATATTTCAATCCTTTTGCATGGAAATACAAGGGTATGTCAAGATTTCATCTTGATATATGCACTCATAGGATATATATTGAAAATGTTAAACCTGTGAAACAACTGCAAATGCAATTAAAGTCTACCTTAAGAGATATTGTCCAAACTGTAATAAAGAAACTCTTGGAGGTTAGATTCATTTATCCAATTTTTGATAACCGATGGATTCCTCCATTAGTTATTATTCCAAAGAAAAATGGGAAACTGAGAGTGTGTGAATATTATCAAAAACTAAATACATTCACACATAAGGACCATTTTCTATTTATTGATCATATATTAGACATACTCAGTTTCACACTGTATGAACTGGTTTATGATAAGAAACCATATTTTCCTATTGAAATTGAGTTACTAATGCTTTTAACATCTTTGGGAATTGGTATTGAATTGTTTCAAGTACAGATTGACAAGATTTTGTAGACTAGGAGGCATGGACCACAATTGATTGAAGAAGTTTTCAGATATGGAGCAGTGCTTCTTTCTCCCATTGGTGATTCATGGAGGAAGTTAGTGGTGAATGGATATTACCTTCAGGTATACCATGCACCATTAACTAAGGAGGAGTTCTTGAGGGAGGTTGAACAATTGGATGTACATAGGATGGAGGAGAATTTCTCTTCCATGTCAGATTCAGAGTGATGATAAAAAGTTTGAAAAAAAAAAAATACAAGAAAAGCAAAAAGAGAATAATCTTGTTTGTGAACTTCCTTCATGGGCACAAGCAAGACAAGAGAAAAAAGTTGAAAAAAAAAAGAGAAATAAAAAAAAGAGAGAAAAATTGCAGCAAAAGGCATGTCCCACAAAATGGGGATACATGAGGACAAGCATCAATTTCAGCATGGAGAAGGAACAATGGAGTCAATACTTCATTTCTAGAAATAAGGAGTTAATGATGACATAAGAAGGCTCTTATTACTCATATGGAAAGGATGGTTGCATCATTGTTGCAGGTTTCAACAGAAAAATATGGTGTTTTCATACAAATATTGACATGTTTTTGTAGAATAAGGATTGTTCTTATCCAAATAAGAGTGAGAGACATTCTCTCTCATTGAAGCACTTGAAAAAAAGATAGAAGTTGGTTGAAAACCAGAAATGGCAGCCTCTTCTGATGAAAAAAAAATAAAAAAAAGGGAAAAGAAAAAAAAAAAAGGAAAAAAATGAAAAAAATGAATAATTCAGTAGTGAAAACCTCCTTGAGGCGTTACTGAGTTGGCTTGCATGAAAACCAGATTTTTGGTATGCATTGCCTTGTTGATCCACCCATCATTGTTCCACCATTGTACAAATCTCACACTACACATGTGTTATGTTTATGCTTTCAGATAGCTTGCTAACAATCATCAGAAGCAACTTGTAAGGTGCATGATCAATTTTTAGGACAATAAGGTATGTGTTTCTTGCATTTAAGTCATAGTAAGCATTTAGCATTTAGTGTATGATAATTGGTATTTGGCATAAACTATTCATACAATATTGGCAAGTTGAAAATGGAACATGTTCAAAATGTCAAGAAACACCCCCTTCTGCCCTTAGTTGCATGGGAACTTCAAAACTATGCAAAAACCTGATTTTGGGACAGACATGGCAGCAATTCTATTTGAATTAGCAGGGCAGGTTTTAGAAGGAGAACTGCAAGTTTATATCTCACAATTGTCTCATAAATTTGAGGAGGATAATCTAGAAAATGCACCTAAAAGATTCTATTTTACTACTGCTGCAATAAAATAGCAATATACAAAATGAAGAATAACATCTAAACAAAAGGATAGAGAAGGGATTTTTGATGTTATAGAAGGCTTACATACCCTAGATATGGGTCCAGAATAGAATCTACAACTAAATTTTGCATATGAGGTCATTTCTGCATTTTTAGATGCATCTTCGGAATAAGCAGAGACATCTTCGGAATAACAGTCTTATTCCGAAGATCTTCGAAATAAGACAGAAATTATGCCAAAAATTCTTGAAAATGTTGTAGAATAGAAAAAAGAGTAGGACACATCAAATATTGAGGTTCCTAAAGCTCAAAATCATCCCACCACAAGTAGTACATCCCTCAAAAAGGTTCAAAATTGAATTTTTGTCAATTTTGTTTTAGAGGTGCAAAACAACAGAAATAGGCATCCAGGCTGAAATGTTGTCAAGATAGAAAATTCCACCAGTAGTAGTGCATATGCCAAATATGGTTCCATTAGAAAAATACAATAAGGCTATTGCAAGATGAATCACATGATACCAAGCCTTTAAGAGGTACCTTGCAACACTAAAACTTGTAGAAGGGCAGAAAAAGAGTCAAAACTATAGGAATTGCAGAAATTGCAATATTGAAGGATGTAAGTGCAGAAGTCAAAGAGTTGCAAGTTGAAAATGAAAAAATATATGCAAGAAACAAAAAGTAGAATAAAAAAAAAGGGAAGAAAAGAAAAATTGCAGGAACTACAAAATTGAAAAAAATTGCAAGGTTGTAGAAAAGTGAAATACATGTGCTTAAATTGCAAAATGCTTGGTGTAGTGCAGCAAGGAGAAATTTCATGGGTAGCAAGTGGCAAAGGATGTTGTTCACAAGGATAAAACCTGCATATTACTATGGCCTACTAGGATGCATGAGGGCATGCATCAGTTCAAGCTGGGGGGATGATGAGGCCCAAAAATACCTCATTATTGCATAATGTTTGACATATAAAAACTGCCATATTACCAAACATGACAAATTTAATTGCCAAATAGTTGATTAGAATATATTATTTGTTAAGTGTTTGCATGATTTTATGTTAGGAACACTATATCTCTATTTTTGACTATTTTCAGCATTTTGTGACTATTTTTGCTTGATTAAGTAGCAAATAAAAACATGCATTTCAATTAGCCAAATGTGGTATGCTGATATCCATTAACTTCACAATGGTTTTTGAATGTTTTCCTACCCTTCAACTTGTTTGAAATCCACATTGGAGCCAAATTTTTAGGACTATCATAAATCTGAAAATCTATAGAAAACAACCATATAAAAATCAACAAGTTGTCACTTTATAGGAACACCTTGAAGTTGTCAAGAAAAGCATGAGGAAATGGATGGAATAAGTTCAGAAGGACTAAAGAAGACATATGACCTATTTAGAAGCATTCCCACATGGTCTAAATAGGCAACAATAGATAGAAACAAGAAAATGCAGAAATCACCATGTAAATTCTAGCCAACTGCCAATGAATGGCAAGGCCTAGAATTTACCAATGGAGAAGGATGAAATCAGTTGGAATCACCTCCTAGAAGCTGGATTAAATGACCTACCTAAAATAAATAGCCAAAATGGACATTTTGAATGTATTTTTGAGCATCAAGTGCACCTACAACCAGTTATTTTGAAGATCTTCGAAATAATAAGGGAACACACTTCTTTTTGAATATCTATGGTTTCTAAGTGGTTGAAAAGGTAAAATAAGGTTGAGGGGATATAGGAAAATATTTCTACAGCTATCTCCACCATTCCTTACCGACCAGAAGACACAACTCATGAGGAAATATCAACTGATGCAGTTGATCCTATCCTGAAATAGACCTAGATTAGTTGCAGAATAATAGGCAAATAAGTTGTAAGATAGGAAAATGATATTTTAAAGTGGATACAGGTGTACAAGATATTCTAAGACTCCTCCAATGTACTCCTACCACTGAAGATGCCTTCTAAGGGCCAATGAGTGTTGTTGTAGCACAAACTATCCAAAATTACACTTATTTCAGATTCAAAATTATTGGCAAATCATTGTAAAATAGCAAATAGGCTGATTTGAGCATGAGATATATTGTAATATTTTATTATAAATAACACAACTCCCTTCTTGGTTGAGCTAAGTAGGAAGTAGAATAGAGGAGAGTAGTTAGTAGCAACAAATAGGACAGTACAACAATTCTCTGTAATAGTTTTAGCATGTTTTGACAGCAATAAAAGTGCAGTTCTTTTGTCAATTTATGTTCATGAGAAAGTGTGATTGTTAATTAGTTAAGGAGTGTTTTTCCCACCTTCTTCTAGATCAGGAAGCTTGGGCCCACTTTCAGGCCTAGAAGGAGGATTTTCATGATAGGTTTTTCTGTAATTTTGCTGCAATAGAATTAACAGATTGCTTGTCAGATTTCATTTTCTTGTTTTAAGTTTGTGTGATGTTATTTATATTTTCCATTATGTTTATATGCAGCATTTGTGTGTGTGTCAGCTGAAAAATTATATTAGACATTTGTTTCCCTTGTTTCCTCTACTTTCCATGTTCCCCTATTTTTTTATGTTTCAACAACTTTCAATTTTTAGCAGATTTCATTTTGTTGTCAATTCCTGTAGCAGAAGCTTGACGACCTTTTGTGGTAGGACATTGACAGGTGTTTTTAGCATAAGTTTTATTTCCAAGCATCATTTCAATTATGCAAGAGTAAACTAGGTTTCAATTCTGCAAGTGTAATTTAGGATTTCAATTCAGCAACATTTTAATTCTGTTATTTCAATTTTGCAAAAGTAAATTAGATTTCAATTCAACAATTTCCAATTCTTGCAATTGTAGTTAATTGTCAATTTCTGCAACTTAGATTTAGTTTTCAATTCTTGCAATTTAATTCAGTTTCCATTCTGCAGACTAGGTTTAGTGTGACACCAAAAGGCTAAACCAAAATCTGTTTCACCCAATAAATGCTTGAAATATGAATGCCTGAATTGTACTCTGCCCTAACCTTCTATCGTAGATAGCCTTGGACACCACCCTGGATTGATAAATCATAAGATTAAATGATGCTATTAATGACACACATCAATTCAATCCTCCCTTAAGTTCTTAGGAAGCCACTCAAAGTTGCTAAGTGCAATTTTTGAGCTCCCCACCCCTTAGTTCAACCCTCTTCTCTAGCCTTGTCAAATTCATGGTTATCTAAGATGGGGCACAAATATGGTCAAGCCACTTAGGTGCTAATTTTACCTCTAATGATAAAATTTTGTGAATTCAAGGTCATCCCAAATTGAACACAAGTTTGACCTCTTAGGGTATTACCCTCAAAAACCTAGTCCTGCATCGCCTTTTGTGTTGTCAACCCTAAACCTGGTTTTTAGTGTTCTTGTTTTTTTCCTAAGCCCTCCAAACCTTCTATAAATAAAAGGGTTGGACTCCCATTTTCAATAAAAAATGTTCTATGAATGTTCTATTGAGTGCTCTATTGATGCTCTACTTTTGTGCTAACATATGATCTTGCCTCCTTTCTTTTATGTGATCATTGAAATAATTGCTTTGGGTGAGTAAGCGGAAGATATTTTGATGGTGGATCGTTTGTGAGACTTATCTTTTGCTATTTCAATAAAGAAGGAGGATAGGCACACCATTTTAGTTGTATTCACTCTTTCTAGTTGTTATTTTGCTTTTACCATGTTAATTAGATTCATTTGCATCATTAATTTAGTTCATTTATTTATATTAAATAGGGTTTTACTGCACTCTACATTCATTCCTTTTAATAGAGTAGACTTAAAATTCATTTTTTGTTGCATTGAGATTAGTATCAAACATATTGTTGTTTTCATTCTGTTGCATTCTAAATAATAAGTTGCATTTTTGTTTAATCATTTTACATTACTAAACTTAGATTTATCATTTTTTTTATTAGCTAGGGTTTTGTATTACATTTTCATAATTCATTATTTTTAATAGAGTAGAATTAAAGTTCATTTTTTATTGCATTGAGATCACTATCAAACATATTGTTGTGTTCATTTTATTGTATTCTATATAAAAAATTACATTCTTGCTTAATCATTTACATTACCATCTAGGTCATTTTGTGTACTATTTTAGTTGTATTTAGTTTTTTTTTTTTTTAATTGCACATAGTTGTTAGTTCTTCTCTCTTATTCCTTTTTTATTTTTAATATATCATCTGGTTATCATTATATTGTATTATCACCTCCAATTTTCATTTTCTAATCTTCTATTCCAAATTCATGGTCCATCCATATGAGGCATGAATTTGATGAAACCCTTGGTTTCATCACTTCTTCCTCTTTGTCATTGTTATCTTTTTGCCATCGAAAATTTGTAGTCACCAATTATGCGATAAGAATTCAACCATAGGGATCTGGGGGTAGGCTTTTGCTTCCAAAAACCTCACTTTATCTTGTGTATTTCTATTTTTAATTTTTGTTGTGCCCTTTCTATCAGCACTCTTTTTCCTCTTGTGTTATTCTAGATTCTGCTACATTATGTTCTACTTCTAAAACCTTAATTTTGTTCATCTCTATGCTCCATATTATATAGCTCTATTTATCTTCTGTATACACTCTGTTTTATCTACTCTATCCTCCATTATATTGCATTCTATTTGTTTTTTTCCAAAGGTCACCAATTACTTTTCATTTTGAACGATCAACTAAAAAGACCAAGGGGGCTTGAATACTGTGCCTCCAAGCTTAGTATTATAGTGGCCTAAGAAGACCCCCAAACATTAACCATTATTTTTCCAAATTTCTAGTATTTTTTTGAAGTCTTCTCAAATTTGTGGTTGGGACTTTCGAGGTGAAAATTTGGATTCACATTTGTTGTATTTAGAGCTTGAATTTAGCTAGAAATGGACAATAGGTCAAGTAGGTGTTTTGTTAGATTTTTTTAAGGTGTTTGTTGTGTGTTTGCATTCATTTCTATTTTTCTATAATTGGATAAAATAAAACAAACTTAGAACTTAATAATATTTTAGTAGATTAGTTAAAATGAATTAAAATTTATTTTTAGATCACAAGAAAAGAAATTGTTTTATTTTAATCTTTAGGCATCAAACAAAAACAACATATAGTCTACATTTAGGCTAGTCTTCTTTGTGCATTCTCTTGGAACTTTTCTTAAAAGGAGAAATTTTAATTTCTTGCAAATTTAGGATTAGTAATTATTGAAATCAAGAATAATTTTTAGTTTCCCATCCCCCTAGGACACCTCTTCCAAAGCCATTTATGAGACAACTTCCCAACCCTACACCTCACCATTTTAGCAATTAAAAATTACTTGTCACAATCCCCCATGCCCATGGAAAAGTAATTAAAAATTATTCTCCCATCCCCCTAGAATTGCACTCATCAAGGAAATTAAATGACCCCTCCACCTCATCCCCTTCTAGACACTTCCGCCACCTACCTTACCCATGTGGAATCCAAGTAGAGCCTATGTGGAATCCCATTCACCCAACCCTAAAACCTCTATAAATACCCTTATCCATGGCCAAAGGAGGGGAGCCCTTTTTTATCTAGGGTCATGTTGTAAAAATCTCTACTCACCTTGCATTAGCCTACTTGACCCTTGTCCATAGCCATTAACACTGCCTCGAAACCTCCTACAATCCCATTAACACTTTTTTGAGCTCTCAAGTCTATTATTTTTTAGTTTACAATTGCAGTCTTGAGACCACCTCCCCTGAGCTAGTTTCATACCTCCATACCACCTCCCAAGAGATGGTCTCACTTGCAATAGAAAATACAATTGCAACAACATTTTCGATGATAGTTTTAGCACATAAAAAGTATATTTTACTATTTTTTAGCATTTTAATGTTTTTCAGTAGTGGTTTTCTATAATTTACTATGGTTTTATCTTATTTAAAATAAGGCCCAACTTAGGTGGGCCATCTATCTATTAACATATTTCTTGTTGGCTATGTGTAGGTATAATAGTAATTTATAGTAGCCCTTGGAAGATCCTACATCCTCGCGATATCTCTTGATCGCAATCGGTTGTGGGAGAGAAGCACATAACACCATATTTGTTATAAAATACCTCTTGGACTAATTTATAATTTTTAAATACAAAGAGTTGTACATTTGTATTGAAAAACTTCATATTTGTAATAAAATCCATTGCACATATTGTTCTCTTTATCTTGATATTTAGCTTGTTGATGGTGGCTTTCTCATCCCTACAAAATCAAGTGGCTTTTCCTTGGCCTCATGATCTTTTCTACGCACTCACCACTTGAGGGGGGTGCCAAGTATACTCTCACAAGGACAATCACCTTGCTGGGGCAACAAACAACAAAATTTTAACACAAGTTTTTGCACTATGTTGTTCTTACAAACAACACATTGCAAAAAGGGGCATCTGTAGACATAAAAAATTAGCATTTTTGATAACATAATAAATTATAAATTAATACCAAATATTCCTCAAAAAAATATAATTAATTCGAATATATCTAAATTTCCTCAAAATTCCATAATTTCTTCCAAATTTTCCTAACCCACCTAATTCTATTCTATTTCCCTAGGTTCTTCTAAGATTCCCTAAAATATTTATTTTCTTCTAAAATTCCTCCTTTTCCTAAAATCATTAATTCTATAATTTCCTTAATCTTCCCCTAATTTTCTCCTACCTTGTTTATCCTCCTAATCCTATCCTAATCCCCCTAAATAATTTAAAAATACTAAATCAAATCCCTAGGAAGCCCTCCTCATTTAATGCCTAAATTCTCCTACACCCTCCCACACATCCCCATGCAATTTTATGAATTTAAAATTACTCTCACATCCCCTAGTCAACCCACCTATTTAATCCATTTGTCCTTCCCACCCTCCACCTCACATTTTTGGCAATTTAAAATTGTTCACACATAACCCAAAGCACACATGCTCTTATCCACATCCTCCCATGTGCTCCTTTTTGAATTTAAAAATTCCCCTTCAAATATTTAGAAATCCCCACATAAATGTTCCACCCCATGCACTTTCTCCAAGCCACAAAAATCAGTTTCAAATTTAAAAATAATTACAAGTCAACAAAGTGCATTTACACCACATGACCATAGGACAACCATATCATTGATTTTATGATTTTAAATTATTTTCTATCTCCCCGTGGCCCTTGAGAAACTAATTTTATATTATTTCCCATCCCCCTAGGACACCTCCCCCAAAGACATTTATGAGCCAACTCCCCAACCCCTGCACCTCATCATTTTGGTAATTAAAAATTACTTGTCACAATCCCCCATGCCATGGAAAAGTAATTAAAAATTATTCTCCCACACCCCTAGGATTACAATCAAGGCAATTAAATAACTGCCTCCACCTCATCCCCTTCTAGACCCTTCCCCCACCTACCTTACCCATGTGGAATCCAAGTGGAGCCTATGTGGCATTCCACTCACCCAGCCCTAAAACCTCTATAAATATCCTTGGCCATGGCCAAGGTAGGGGAGCCCATTTTGAGCTAGGGTTATGCTACCAAAATCTCCACTCACCTTGTATTAGCCTACTTAACCCTTGTCTATAGCCATTAACACTGCCCTAAAACCTCTCCTAACCTCATTAACAACTTTTTGAGCTCTCGGGTCTATTATTTTCTGGTTTATAGTTGCAGTCTTGAGACCTCCTCCCCTGAGATGGTTTCACACCTCCATACCACCTCCCCAAATATGGTATCACTTACGATAGAAAATAATAACTGCAACAACATTTTCTACGATAGTTTCAATACATAAAAGGTATATTTTACTATTTTTCTTGCATTTTGATGTTTTTTAGCAATAGTTTGCTTTAATTTACTATGGTTTTATCTTATTTAAAATAAGGCCCAAATTAGGTGGGCCCATATATCTATTAACATATTTCTTTTTGGTTATGTGCAGGTACAATAGTCATTTATAGCAGCCCTTAGAAGATCCTACATCCTCATATGCACCTTCACAATATCTCCTTATTGCAATCGGTTGTGGGAGAGAAGCACATAACACCATATTTGTTGTAAAAGCCCTCTTGGACTAATTTGTAATTTGTAAAGACAAAGAGTTATATATTTGTATTGAAAAGCTTCATATTTGTAATAAAATCCATTGCACATCTTGTTATCTTTATATTGATATTTAGCTTGTTGATGGTGGCTTTCTCATCCCTAAAAAATGGCACGCCCAGTGGGACCATTCCCATGACCAACACCTTATATTTATTCTCTTTCAATTCATATCAGTAAAAAGGATAGGGTACAGTCTTTGTGTATGCAATTTTTCTACTACTGCCAACCATAGTTGCAATTTTTGCTTATCTGCTATTAATTTCTATTGTTTCTATAGGTAACAGTCGAGACCACCTTGGCAGAGATGGTATCACACTACTATACCATATGTGTAGAGATAGTTTCACTCTAGATATGCAGACCTACAAAATCTATAATACCAACGTAGAATTCCAGGTAAGTCCCTCTTTCCCTGCTCCCCTCTCTATTTGATAACATAATCTGGACTCATTTTTGCACCCCTAAGCATCCTTAGGCTTTTATTAGCATAGTTTGTTTCCTTTCACATTTTGCAAGCTTTCTTGGGTTTCCCTCTTAGCATAGTTTGCCCTCTTAGTTTACTTAGCTTAGTTTGCCCTCTTAGTTTACTTAGCATAGTTTGCCCTCTTGTTTCCTCCTTAGGATTTTACTTAGCTTATATTACCCCTTTGGACCCCTTTCCTACATAGATATTTAGCATAGTTTACCCCCTTGGGCTTTACTTTTACACACACAAGCCTCCTTGGGATTTTAGTTTAGTTCTTTCCCTCTTGGGAATTACTTTTACATATCCCACAAGCCTCCTTAGGCTTCCTTTTTGGCACAATTGCCCCCCTTGGGATTGCCCTTTACATACACACACACACACAACAACCCCCTTTAGCTTACGTTGCTTCAGCTAGAATAGTGTGCTTTAGTTGCACTTTCATTTTTAGTACTTTTATTTAAGCTTAGTTTTTAGTTACTCGCTCTTTCCTTTTAGTTTGGATTTTAATATTTGTTGCAAATAGACTTGTTAATAGCAGTGATTAATTTTATATTCTTTTGTTTTTGCTTTATTAGATAAATAGGTTATAAAAAAAAAAATTGTTACTGTTTTCATTATGGTTCAAGACCACATACCCAAAGGTGGTATTGCACTTCGTTGTTGACACAGTATTTTCTATTCCATTTTCCATCTTCTTTTGTTGTACCACCTCCTTAGATATGGTCCCACACCTCACTACCACCTCACTAAAGGTGATGCTACCTATAACTCATTTTGGTTGTTTGTTACCTATTTTCACATGGTTTTCTATACCATGTCGTTGAAGATGGTCTTGCCAGAACTGCCTTCCTGAAGGCGGTCCTGCATGCTGTTGGTATTTCAATATTTAGTTTTTCAATGTTTTTCTACACCACCTCAGATGGTTTCAAGACCACCTGATATGGTCTCTCCACTACAAAAATGTCTTCCCAAAGATGGTCTCACATTTTACTACTGCTTCCCTAAAGGCGGTCTTGCCTATTCACTGGGTTACAATTTTATTTTGTAGTTTTAGGCATCAATATATGTCAAAATATAGGTATATTTATGCTCGTTGGAAAGATATTTTTGAGCTTGATCTGATGGTGGTGGTTTCATGAAATTTTGAGGTGATTTGATAGGTAAATATTTATCTTAAATATGACCTTGCCTTGGTTTCCCTTGCATACATAATTTTGTTAGAAAGTTGCATTTTCAGTTACATAGCTATTAGAATAGCATTAATCATAACCTCAACATAAAAATTTTCTTGCTACTTCATTAGAGTAGAACCTACACACACTTACACTCTATTTTTCACACTCCATTCATATATATACATTTGAGTGTGAGGATAACCTCCTTGGCAACGAATTTCACCACCAAATGTCGAGAGCCCTAGAATAGCCATAGTTTTGTTGAAAAATAATTTGAAAAACTTATATTAAAACAAGGTCATTTACAAGTTTGGATGAGACTTCTCCCAACATTAGCCAAAGAGAACACATGTTTACAATAGTAAAAGAAAATTTGCATTGGAGACAAATCTCCTAAACCATATCTCTATAAAGATTGTTCACATGTTTACAACTGTAAAAGAATATCTACATTGGAGCTAAATATCCTAAACCATATTTCTACAATGATTTTCCAAATTAGCTAAACACAAAATTTGCTCACCAATATGCCTAATCATCTCATCCTCAATAGTTGTATCATTATGCCACTGAACCCATACCTCCTTCTTAGTACCCATCTTAGCCAGAAATCCTGCTAATTTATTTAGATCTCTACTCACATAAACTAGAATCACATCATCTAATTACCTCCACAATTCCTTAATTTGAGTGACAAGAATCCTCAACCTCCATGTCTTCAAAGAAAATTTCCTCATGCAATCCAAAGCTCCTACCATTATTTGAGAATATGATTCTAGGATTATCCTCCTATAACCTTGATTTACTACTGATGAGCCTCAAAAATGCTCATATTTTGTATGAGTTTCATTGATTATTATGCGGCAATATAATAGGAACTGTGTACTTTTATGAATTATTATGTAATTATTTAATAGAATTGTGTGTGTTATCTAATTTGTGTGTTTTAGTGTGTTTTTGTGGAAATGTAGTTGGTTTTGACAGATTTGGATCAGTCGAGGTCCTTCATGGACCTGGCACTCTATTTCTTTCGGGATCAAGGCATGGTGAGTAGGCGCCTTCCTCTTCAAGGAAGGCGCCAGGAGAAGGTAGGTGCCTTCCTCTTCAAGGAAGGCGCCAATAGAAGGTAGGCGCCTTCCGTATAAAGAAGGCGCCCGACATACTTAGGCGCCTTCCGCATAAGGAAGGCGCCCCATGCAAGGCAAGGCGCCTTCCACATAAAGAAGGCGCCCAACATCAGTAGGCGCCTTCCCCATGAAGAAGGCACCTGATCTTAGTAGGCACCTTCCACATGAGGAAGGCGCTCAACATCAGTATGCGCCTTTCGCATAAGGAAGGCGCCTACCAAAGCACATGAGGAAGGCACCTTCCTCATAGAGAAGGCGCCTCCATTCTTTGCTAGTTGACCAAATAAAGAGACGTGGGTAGTGTTGACCAGTGCAGTTCCAGTTCCACGTCACGCAAGATAATTTTGGGAATTGTACCAATGGATGAGAACGTCTTACCTACGCTAGAATGTGAAGCACTCGAACCAATCAACGAACGTGCCACCATTAGGAACAATGCCTGCTTTTAGCAGATGTCGATTGCATTTACCAGACTGTCCTAGTTTAGTCTGGACTGAACTACTATTGTAACTTCCTTGTAACAGAATATCTGTGTGTGTGCTATATAAACACACATAGACCTCTCTGATAGATATCCAGAAAGATAATTGAGAATACATTTATCATTCTGAGGAGATAGAAGTATTGTAATAATTATTTTGCAATCATAATAAAGTTCGAGAGTTCCTAATCGCGTGTTCAGTTGGAAGGGAGTTGCTGGAGCCTAGGCCCACTCCAAGCTAGTATTCCTTCCCTTTTACTTGTGCTTTCTTAGATTAATTTCCTACTTTCATAGGTTTGCTTTCTGTACTATTATTTTCATTGTTGTAGTGAACTTACTTTCATGTCTAGTTAATTATGCACGTATGAATATTTGATTTCCAAGGATTTAATTATTCATACATAAATTATTGTGGTGTGGATGAATGATTGTTGATATTTTAAACCCCCCAATGATAGAATTAGTCGGACTCATCTCAAAGTGGGTATTGTAGTGATCTTGTATGAGACACTTCTAAAGTTTATGAAGCTCCCTGGGTTGACAATTTAAATGCACGGGCAGTGACAAAATAGGAACAAAATTAACCTATGTTTGGCCCGCAACATTTTGGCATCATTTTCGAGGAAGCGCCTCTACTAGATTAATTGCAATACCTAAAAACCTTCCATCTAACTTTGTATGAGTTCCTCGAGAAAAAGAGGACCTGACGGTCATTTTGTAAAACAAAGTCCACCAAAATATGAGTCAGCCGAACACTCTGAATTTGAATTAGATTCCCCAGACTTGTCACCAGCAGTCCACTAGAGTGAGAATCCTCACTTTGTGCAAAGTGCTTCCTCATCCCACCAACCTAGGGAAGAATGAACCATTGTAAACCCATTATTTAAGAGGACACCCTCAGAGGAAGCCCTATTGTGGAAAGCTATAGAGGATCGGACGATAACACCAGCCGATTTTAGAGCCCTGACTCAAAAAGTTTTGAATGACCGTGAGGCCATAAGAACTGCATTAGAGACCACATTTCTTAAAAAAATGGTCGATGAAGAGGCTTCATCTGGCTTTAGTTTCCCAATTGAGGAAGGAGTAGGAGAAACCAAAATGAAAAACATATCCCCTGCTCACCTTCCTACCTTCAGAGGATACCCAACCGAGGACCCTGACCTATTTTTATTTAAGTTTGATGTTCTATGCAGGTCTGTGGACTACAAATATGATACGCAGAAGCTGAAGCTCTTTCCTTCCACATTAGATGATGCAGCTCTGTGGTGGTTCATCGGTCTAGGAGACAAACACATTGCCACATGGGATCAAATGAAGAGGCTCTTTTTAGAGCAATATCAAGACTTTGGGAGAGCAAGAGACTCCAGAGAGGAGGTCCTGAGCATGACACAGAAAGAAGATGAGTCTCTTGAGGAGTACTGGGAGAGATTCAATTTCAATCTTCAATGATCTCCTCACGCGAAGTTAGCCGACAAGTCTCTTAAAAGCATATTTTTGAGAGGACTTAACAATGAATCATTAGAAGCTCTCAACATGATTTCTGGAGGTGACGTCTACCAGCACGCTATGGAAGATATCCGACAATTATGCTGGAACTACTCAAGAAGGAGAGGCAAGACCACTTCTAGAACCATGAAAGCAACTGCTTCGATCACAAAAATAGAGATAGGCAATATGCTAGAAGATTTGAAAAGTGAGATGCTTTCATCTCTGGCATTACAAATGGACACGCTATTATTGGAGAAAAAGAAGCAAGAAAATGAGGCAGCATTGGCTTATTTCTGCCCAAAATGCAGAGGAAAGCATGCAAAGAATGCATGCCCAAAAAACAAAGTCAGAGTATGCACGGTCTACAAACTAAATCACAAGACTCGATTGTGCCCACAATTGCCCAGTATCAAGGAGGATGTTGATGTCACGAAAGCCTATTTTATAGGCAATCAGAGGAGTTGGCCACAACCCTCTATGGGGAATACACCACCAAGAATGCCATCATATGGGGGAGGACCATACATGCCACAAGGCCAGCCTCAACCACCTAACATGGGGTGGTGGGGGCCATCGCCTTGGTCCAACGCACCCCCAGGAGCAACATTTTTGAACCAGCAACCCTGGATGCCATATCAATATCCTAGGCAATAGTGGAGAGGCCATGCTCCATGGAATCCAGCTCCACAGAACGTAGCGCCAGCTCACCCCCATCAAAACCTATCTAGCCTTGCCTGTAGTGAGACCTGCGTAGCTACCTGCACAATCGACGATGAATCCAAATAATAGAGTAAATCAATCGGCATACAATGTAGAAGGTGAGATGTATCCGATGTATCATATTAGTTGCAATCCTATTCAGCTTAGATCAGGTAGACAACTAGGAGTAGAGACACCTCCGCTGATAGAAGAGGAGGTAGATGTAGGAGAAACACCTCTTATAGAAGAGGTGGAAGAAGAAGTGGTTGAGAGAACAAAGGCTCCATTTCCTAACCGACTGCAAGAATAGAAGAAACAAACGCATCCATAGTATGATATTCTTTCTAGCTTGAAAAATCTCACAGTGACAATTCCACTTTTTCAAGCTATCCGAGACGTCCCGATATATACTAAGGCGATAAAGGAGATGTGCCTAAGGAAGTCAGGATGGAAAGTAACCCAGACTATCAATATCATGGGTAAGTTGGTAGATTTAATGATGGGGAAGGTGTGTCATCCTAAATACGTAGACCCAGGTAGCCCAATATTGACTATAAAAATTGGGGGACATTCCTTGACCAATACGTTGGTCGATCTTGGTGCAACCATCAACGTAATGCCTCAGGAGACCATGCAGAGGCTACAACTCATAGATCTGAGACCTACCTCAATGGTGCTATAGCTGGCCGATCGATCAACCATAGCACTAGAAAGGAATGCTGGAGGATATAATAGTAACGATTGATGCATGGGAATATCCGATCGACTTCCTGGTCTTATAGTCTAAAACAAGGCTGGGTGGCTACCCACTTATCTTGGGAAGACCATGGTTGGCGATATTCGATGCTTACATCAGCTGTCGTGATGGCCTGATGACCATCTCCAATGGACAAAATATCAAAAGGTTGACCATTTCACCCCCATGCAATCCGTGGATTCATTGGGAGACCCTACATTGACCAAGCATAGAGACAATGAGTTGTCCATAATCCAGCCGATGATGGCATTGGATGAATTGGCGGAGGATGAATATGAGGATGGTGCTATCATGGAATTCCTCCAAGGAGAATCCTCCATCACCACGCCTGAGTCACCATTGGTCGATGCCCAAAACCACCATATTCAGTAGATAAACGTTGGGCCAAGAAAGACGTTAAACATCAATAGTGGGTTGACCCCCACACAACTAACAAAAGTGGAAGAGCTCCTGGTAAAACACCAATGGGATTTTGCATGGGATTACTCGGATATGAAAGGTATCAGCCCAAAAATTTGTACCCATCGAATATACCTCAAAGAGCAGGCAACTCCAAGTAGGCAACCACAAAGAAGAATGAATCCGGCAATGAAAGACATTGTCAAGGTGGAGCTGCAAAAACTCTTGTCTATCGGATTCATCTATCCAATTTTTGATAGTGAGTGGGTGTCACCGCTTGTGGTGGTCCCCAAGAAGAATGGGAAGTGGTAGATTTGTGTGGACTATAGGGCGTTGAAAAAAGCGACCAAAAAGGATCACTTCCCACTCCCATTCATCGATCAGGTCTTGGATACACTTTTAGGTTGAAAGTACTTCTCCTTCCTGGATGGATTTAGTGGATACAACCAGATCCAGATAGGAGAAGAAGATTAGGATAAAACAACGTTCACCTGCCCATGGGGAACGTTTGCTTATCGGGTGTTGCCTTTCGGGTTATGCAATGTGCCAACCACCTTTCAAAGGGTGGTGCTTAGCATATTTTTAGACATGATAGGAGATGTGGTCGAAGTGTACATGGATGACTTCACCGTTTATGGAGAAACCTTTGAAGAAGCAATGACAAACTTGGAAAGAGTGCTCGAAAGAAGCGAGGAAAATAATTTGTCCCTTAGTAATGAAAAGTGCTTTATTATGATGCAAGAGGGCATCGTATTGGGACACCATCTCTCCGTGGAAGGAATAAAGGTTGATCAAAGAAATATTGAAGTCATCAAGGACTTACCCAACCCTAGAATGCAGTGAGAGGTGAGAAGTTTTCTTGGATCTTCTCGGGTATTACCGATGATTTATCACTGACTTCAGTAAGATTGCAAAACCACTACACACTCTATTGTCTAAATATGTGGAGTTCAACTGGATGGAAGACTACGAAAGAGTGTTTCAGTCGCTCAAAGAAAAGTTGATATCTGCACCTATTTTAAGGGGACCAAATTGGGCCATACCCTTCCATATCTATTGTGATGCATCCAACAATGCGATTGGAGCAGTCCTCGAGCAGAAGGATGGCGAGGAATTTTATGCCATCTACTACGTCAGCAAAAACTTAGCAGGGGCTGAGCTCAACTATACAGTGACGGAGAAAGAGTTCCTTGTGGTTGTGCATGCCATCAATAAATTCTGCCATTATATCACCGGATACTAGGTGTTCATCCATACGGACCATGCAACCATCAGGTATTTAATGAGCAAACCGACTATTGGTGGAAGAGTTATCAGATGGCTTCTACTACTACAGGAATTTGATATAACAATAGTTGACAAACCTGGCAAAGACAATGTAGTAGCAGATTTTCTATCCAGATTAATACCAGTAGACCATGCGGTAGTGGAAGACCAGTTTTTGGATGAACATATGTTCACCATCAGTGAACAAAAATTAATGCAGAGATGGATGGGACCGTATGAGGTGGTAGAGCTTATCAAGAATGGTGTTGTGCGCATCAGGACCATTGATGACAGCAACATTGTATTGACAATTAATGGCCACCGATTGTGGCCCTACAACACGTCCAAGAATTTACTGGTGGAATCCAGAGCAGGCATGGGGGAGACCCCATCCTTGTAAATCTGGACAAAACTCTCAGCAATAATATGGTGGACATGGAGGTGTCCACCAAAATTAGTTAGTTTAGGTTTGTTTATTTCTTACGGTGTGTTTTGTAGGGACGACGCCCGCATGCAAGCTACATGTATCCTGAGTTTAGGGCCTAACAGGCATGAAATGCATCTAACTTCATATATTTTTCTTTCTTTTTATTTGCTTTTTGTAGGTGAAGGGCCTGATAACACAAAAAATAGGTATCTAGGAAACCAGGCCTGAACCAGCTCAACATCCCGCCACCTACGCATATAGTTTAGAAGCAACATCTATCCAAGCTTGGGGATGGCAACAAACTCTCCTCTAAGGGAAAAATCACATGCCAGGCCCAACAGGAAGATGTTGGGGCAGCATGAAGTAAGTCTGAGGAGGCTTGATCACCCTTGCCTGGATGATCACGACGTGGCTACTAAGAAAAATGCCTTGCAGAAAGCCTTCATCTTCAAAGAAGACTCTCCACTTAAGGAACGGTGCCTTCCTCCTCCAAGAAGGTACCTAACTAAGGTGGACATTTCCCATCGTGAAGAAGGTATCATGCTGGAGGCAAGATAAGGCGCCTTCCTTATAAAGAAGGCACCCAACTGAAATAAGGTGCCTTCCTTATAAAGAAGGCACCCAACTAAAATAAGGCACCTTCCTTATAAAGAAGGCACCCAACTGAAATAAGGTGCCTTCCTTATAAAGAAGGCACCCTAATCCTAAAAAAGTACATTCATTATAGAGAAGGCACCTTCCACATCATGAAGGTGCCTTGAAAAAAAATTATGATGAAGGTGCCTTCCACTCCAAGAAGGCGTATCCATTCAAAGCGCCTTCTACAGTAGGAAGGCACCATTCTTTCAAAAGCGCCTTTCGTAGTAGGAAGGCGTCGTTCTTCAAAAGTACCTTCCACAGTAGGAAGGCATCATTCTTCAAAAGTGCCTTCCACAGTAGGAAGGCACCATTCTTCTTGAAGCACCTTCCATAGTAGGAAGGCATCATCAAGCAAAAGTGCCTTCCACCTAGGGAAGGCACTAGTCATTTAAAGTACCTTCCACATCGAGAAGGCACCAAAAGTACCTTATGAGTACAACCAATGCTTTGATTTCATGTGTGCCTTGATTCAAATAAGATCAACACATGATTGGGTAGCACCAGATTACCACCATCACCCCACATGATGGAAATCTACCCCAACCAAAAATCTTGTAGAGTTACGAGGTGGGATCCTTGCGCATACCCCAAATATGATGGACAAATGGTTTTCAAGCCAATCAAGAGTCTATCTTTGGCATCAAACCTCGAACAACGTAGCAATGAAGTCCAACATAATCCACACATGTAAAATACCCATCCTCCATGTCACAGGCCGATGAATCACTATTTTCCACGATGCACGAAGCATCCAATCAGGTACGCGCATAATTCTAATTAAATTTTTATATAATTTTTCATGAACTATGCAGTACCAAAAAATAGCACCACCATAAAAATCATGCACCCCCCATGGCCAAAATATCATGCCAACGTTATGGCTCGAGAGGCATACCTTGCCAACCCCAAAATTGAATGCTAGGGTTAGGCGCCTTCCTTATAAGAAGGCACCTTCCTGAGAAGGTAGGGCAGGGAAACAGAGGAGCGATTAAGGAAGGCACCATGGGAGGACGATCAAAGAACCACGCTATCAAGAAAAATGAGCCAAGTGACATAGAAGGGATCAAGGGGGCGGTCAGGACTCAGTTTGAAGCCGAGGGATGGCTCGATTACTATACCCTGGTCTATTAGAACCAGGATATGGAGGCAGCCAAGGAATTTTCTACCTCCTTGAGAGGTGACGCAACTCAAGTGCATGGAAGGGAGATTCCGGTCACCCCATAATACATCTCCCAGGTGATCGGCTTGCCTCTCACAGGCGAGAGCATATACAAGGGTGGTATGTTGAAATAGTACGCCGAATTATTGTTGGAGGGAGAAAGTGTGTAGATAGAGAAGGAAGGGCTACCAAAAAGTAGACTTCCAATGAACCTATGAAAGATGTTCGAGCAAGTTGCTCGATTCTTCACATGCACAGGGAAATATTCCCACCTGCACGTTAATCATGTGCAATTTTTAAATCACCTGGTGCATGGAAGAAAAATCAACGTGCCCTTCTACCTAGAAAATGCCCTGAAGGAGGAAGCGACTCGATACCAGAAGGGTGCGCCTTCCACCTTGGCCCACCATGGGTTGATATCAGCACTGGTTCACCATGCAGAAGCACAAAAGGAAGACTCCAATGCAGAGGAATATGACAGCCAGGAAGGACGAGAAGATTCTACCATCGGGGAAGGGCAAGATGAAGAAATCCCACAGAGGAGGTAGAAGACAGAGGGCAATTGCCATTGCCCAATTTTGTAGAGGAAAGAGGGCAATCGCCATTGCCTAATTTCATAGAGGAAGGGGCACAGCTCACCAATGGTGGAACCCAATTATGGCAACTAGAACCAGTTCTCGGGAGAAGGCACCTACGATGTCTGCTCCTATCATCAGAGGAGGAAGAAGATGACCCAGAGGTTGGTCTTGTAGCCCAGACCCTCTAGGAATTAATAAGCCAGAGTCCGCAGGATGCAGGGACTTCTGAGGGCATTAATCAACAAGTTGACGCAGCCCTAGAGGAGGCCCTAGAATGGCAAACCGAGTGTTGGATGGCCCAACAAATTTTGGAGGACTGCCAAATGAAGCACAGGGAGGAATTGGAGGAGCAAGCACAAAGGATATCTCAGCTTGAGTAGCTGGTCCAGCAGCTACAGGATGAGAATCGACAATTCTAGGCCAAGGAGATAGAGAAGAGGGATGCATCCACTCAAACCGACTGGGCGATGGAGATCTCGATGAATTCCCCTACCTCATTAGAATGAGTATTCTCTTCGGGGGAATTCTGGTCGGATGCTCATCAAAGTAGCCCAAAAGTAGGGGAGAATTCCTCTATTTTTGATATTGATGGGAGAGGGAGCCCAACAGAGCCCCCTATTATAGACTTGAGTGATACAGAGCCTGGTGTGGACCAACAACCATAGATAGAACCAGGGGTTCAAGGAAGAATTCCCTCGACCTGAGGAAGGAGGGATCGAGGGACCTATGGGGTCGACACCAGAGCAACCGAAGAAAGGAGGGACAGCTCTAGGGACATCAGAGCAAGTCCCTCGCAATGAAGAGACACATGCCAGGAAGGAGGAGAAACCCCCTACTCGAGCCACCACACTTTCTACAAGGGCCAAAGGAAAAGGGCCCATGACGGCTCGAAAGAAGGCGAAGGTGACCTTCATCGAACCGGTCGAAGATGAGTGGGATATGCAGCCATTCGTAGAGAGGTAGAAGCGGTTTGAACAACTACGTGAAGAGATGGTGGCAGCAAAGGAGGCCAGGAAATCAGCTTCAAAGGTCCAGGGAGACCCTGGTATTTGCGTTAATCCGATGGATGATGATCAGTTTTGGGAGATTTATGGGTCATCCCGAGGATGCCCCTCTAAAATACGAAGATATTTTGAGAGATGGGGGGTATATGGGCTTGAATTAGAAGTCGCTGCCATTGCAAAGTAAAATGTAGGGCTTACCCCTGAAGCAGCCCAATTACCCAAGGCCTAGGTAGTTCATCTCAGGAGGGACAATTCTGACATCCCTCTTGCAGTTGTCAGGCCTCCGGATGTTGACCTATGGTAGGCTGCAGAAGCTGCATTCCAGGAAGTAGGGGCCACGTTAGCTATACCACCTCCAGTAGCAGTCGGGGTGGGAAACCCGAATAGGCAAAGTCAGTGGATTGAGTAGAAGCAGATAATAGAAGCTGGCCACCTCAACACCACAGTTCTATGCAGAAAAAGAAAGACCGCACCTCCCGATGTCGGTCCCCAAAAAAAGCAATCATAGGCCGTAGGTACAACCAGATCTACTAGAAAATGATGACGATGAGGAGTATGAAGGGCTACCTACAGTTTGATGCCACGAGGGTGTGGCATATGTTAGGCATGGGGGGATGATGAGCCTCAAAAATGCTCATATTTTGTATGAGTTTCATTGATTATTATGCGGCAATATAATAATTCAGAATACATTTATCATTATGAGGAGATAGAAGTATTGTAATAATTATTTTGCAATCATAATAAAGTTCGAGAGTTCCTAATCACGTGTTCAGCTAGAAGGGAGCTACTGGAGCCTGGGCCCACTCCAAGCCAGTATTCCTTCCCTTTTACTTGTGCTTTCTTAGATAAATTTTCTGCTTTCATAGGTTTGCTTTTTGTACTGTTATTTTCATTGCCGTAGTGAACTTACTTTTATGTCTAGTTAATTATGCACGTATGAATATTTGATTTCCAAGGATTTATTTATTCATATGTAAATTATTGTGGTGTGGATGAATGACTATCGATATTTTAAACCCCCAATGAGAGAATTAGTCGGACTCATCTCAAAGTGGGTATTGTAGTGATATTGTACGAGACACTTCTAAAGTTTATGAAGATCCCTGGGTTGACAATTTAAATGCATGGGCAATGAAAAATAGGAATAAAATTAACTTGTGTTTGACCTGCAAAAAATATCTAAATAGAAGCAAATTTTATAGCTAAGGCTTCCACATCATTGTTCATGGCACTTCCCAGGCCTTACAGTTCCCAATAGAGCATTATCCCAACATGATTTCTATAAACCACTCCAATTCCAACTCTACCCAAATTGCATTTTGTAGATCCATCAGTATTAATATTAATCTAACCTTTTGGGGGTGGTTTCCAACTAGCTCTATCCTTCCCATATTGCACTTCAACTTCCTTCTCCATTGTCCCTATAGTAGCCTAAGTTTCCTCTTTAGCATGAACTACCACAATTTCTGTGACTTTGCTCCAAATGACCTGCCAAAATCCATCTAAAGATGAGAAGGTTTCTCTAAAAATTTTGCTATTTATCTCCAACCACACTTACCACCAAATGAAGTTTAATCTAAACTTCCAACCGATACAAAGATATTTAGATTTAAATATATCCCTCTTCCATATTTCCCAAATATTAGTCTAGTTCAAATCACCATTAACTCAAATTTTATAAGATAAAAGCCATCTCTCCCAGATCTAGCACGCAAATATGCTCTTAAACATCAAGTGGTGAGATGTTTCCTCACTCTTGTAGAATAAAAAATATTTAGATGGACCAATGATTCCCCTACATTTGAGATTATCAAAAGTAAGAATTCCATTATGCATGAACTGCGAGGCAAAAAGTTTACTTTCAACCAACCCTTGACTACTAAATCTTTCTCCAATCCTCAACCTGATATGCATGAGGAGGCTCTAGAAGAATATTATCATATGCATCCTTCATTATGTAGACACCAAGACTCCCATAAACCCAAGATAATTCATCCTCCTCATATCTACCTGTGATAAATATGTTTTCCAAGATTTTAATCATGATGGGTGTCAATTTCATAGGGATTGAAATTGGCCACTCATAAAACTTCTTAAACTACTTAAACTTATAATCCCCTAGCTGACTAGTGTTGAAATAAATTTCAATTTGGATCCAACCCCTAGTTTCCATGGTTGTTTTTATTGGTTGTAGTTTTGGAAATTCAACAATGATAGGTGGGTATTGATCCCATGAATCTGTCCAAAATCATGCCTTCTCCCCTCTTCCCACTTTCCAAAATAATCCATATTTCACTACCTAAGATCCTAACTTTAGAGCCTACCACACTAAGGACCCATTACCATCCAAAGGGAAATGACCCACCTCATTTGGGTTTACCTATCCCAAATATTTACTAGTTAAAACTCTACTGAATAAAGAAGTTGGTTGGGAAATCCACCTCTAGTAAAGCTTTCCAACCAAAGATTTATTATTTAACTTTGATCTCCTCAATCCCAAACCTCCTTTTACCTTGGGTTGGCTTACTTTCTCCCAACCTACTAAGGCCCATTTCCTCTCTCCTTTTACTCCTCCCCATAAAAATTTTCTAGCCATCTTGTCCAACTATTTCCATATGGTATGTGGGGCAACAAGGATAGAAAATTTATAAATTGGCATGGCCTGAATGACTAACTATAAAAATGTTAATCTACCCCCATAGCTTAACCATTTGTGAGACCAATGATTAATTATTTCCTTGATACAATCCAAAATATTCCTCTAGATATCTATTTTTAGTTTTTTAAAATGCAAAGGGACCCCCAAGTATACCACTAGGAGAGAAGTCCTCGTGAATCCCAAGATCTCTAAAATTCTATCCTAAAGCCTTTTATCAAGATTGAAAAAGACCACTTTAGATTTTTTATCATTGATGAATTGGTTTGTGGCCCTAAGGTAGACATTAAGTGTATCTCTAATCATTCTTGCTTCCCTGAAGTTGGCCACTCCCACCAATATTGTGTCATCCATAAACTATAGGTGAGTCAAAACTTCCTCACCCACCTTAATACTTGTTAGGAAACCTTGTTGTCTTCTCCTCAAGATGAGTCTACCTAAACCTTCAACCAATATGAGAAAAATATAAGGGGAACAAGGATCTCCTTGACGAAGGCCTTGAGTAGCTCCAAATGGTTGTGAGGGAAGGCCCTTGATTAACACTGAGTATGTTGGAGTAGAAACATAGCTCATGACCCATTCTATCCAATCCTAAGAGAAACCAAAGGCTACCATCATCTTTGACAAGAAGCTCCACTCCATCCTATCATAAGCCTTTGACATATCCAATTTTATGAACATTCCCCTATTACCAGATTTTTGCATTGAATGGATTGCCTCCTGAGCTAGAACCACACCATCCAAGATCTGCCTACCCTCTACAAAACCCCCTTGATCTAAGGATATAATGCTATGTAGAAGAGATTTTAGCCACTCAACCATTACCTTTGTGATTATTTTATATATGATATTGCATAAGGTAATAGGTCTATAATCTAAAATATGCACCCCCTCCTCCCCTTTTGAAATTAAGGCAATGAAAGTATGATTTAATGCTTTAAGATTCTTTTACTACCTTTGGACTCCTCTATAATGACCATTACATCCTCCTCCAAGTTGTCCTAGAAGGCCTAAAAAACTCAATTGGAAAGCCATCTGGACCTGGAGTTTTTTTGGTGCTCATTCCAAAGACTACTTTCTTTAGTTCCTCTCTATCAATGGGTTTAAGTAGGACCTGATTTTCTTCTTTAGAGATAACAGAGGGTATGACAACAAGAACTTATTTTTGAGCCTCTTCATCTTGCACCATACTTTCCTTAAATAGTTTAGAAAAATAATCCATTGAATGGAAATGCATACCTAGAATTGTATCAAAGGAGTGTCCGTTCTCATATTGAAGAGCTTCCATGTTGTTCATCTATCTCCTAGCATAGGCAACCCAATGGAAAATTTTGGTATTTTTATCACCTTCTAATAACCAAGTGGTTCTTGCTCTCTATTTCCAGTAGATCTCCTCTTGGTTGTCAATGTCCTCAATCACTTTATGCAATGCATCATCCTCTTCTTTGAGCTTCTCTATAATTATTCCTTCCCTAAAGTGTTTTTGAACCTCATCCCATCTAGCCACCAATGGAGCTCTTTGGACCTGGAAGTCTGTCTTGTTAGCTCACCTCCATTGTTTCAGTTGATCCTTGACATAATGAAGTTGCTTGTGGAATCTAAAAATTGTTGTCCCATATGTTGGGTGGCCCTCTTCCCACCACTATGGAATTTTATTTTGAAGTTCCTCTTTTTGTAACCAAAAGTTTTCAAATTTGAATGGTTTGTGATGTTGCACTATCTTGATCCCCCCTTCCAACAAAATGGGAAAGTGATCTGAAATTGGACCCTCCAAAATCTAAAATTTTATATTCCATTTCACAAATGCCTCCTCTGAAACCAAAAAATGATCTAACTTCACCTTTCTGCTATGTGGCTCCCTCCTCTTATTAGTCCAAGTGTAGTTGGTTCCAGGGCATTTAATATCCACCAAGTGTAATGCATGGACTTGGGCAATCATAAATCGATCCCCTAGGTCTAAAATTGGGGTTCCTCCTTCCTGATCTCTAGAGGATAATTTAGCATTAAAATCCCTAGAAACAATCTAGTCTAACTCCTCCCTTGAGACTCTCATGTTATGCACCACTTTCCATTGATGCATCTAACCATCTAGGTTTTGAGCCCCATAAAAATTTATGATTAAAACCTGCTCAACTATCACATTGTTCCTAAAATGTGATGTGAGGACACCCCTCCAAGCTATATGTTCTATTGTCATCCATTCAAGAGAGTTCCAAAAAGTAACTATCCCCCCTAAGGCCCCTTGGGCAGCCACTTCCATATGACCAACACCCCTCCAAAGTCTATTTACTATTTTACACATAAGATCCAACAATATTTTTGTCTCCTGGATAAGCAAAAAAATTGTTTTACATTTTTCTAAGAGTCTTCGAACAATAGATTGATGGGTTCTACTGTTTAAACCCCTAACATTCCATGATTTATAATCATTGGTTACCTTGAGAGTAGTAAAAATCTATTGGCCTCATTGATCCTCCAGTGATCAATTTATCTCCTTGAACTGCTATCAATTCCTTATTTGATTTTCTATCCACTCCTTGAGAGCTGATATTTTTTGATCTCTTTTCCACCTGAGTTATCCCTAGAGTTGGTCTTTATCTTTTCTTTTCTTCTATACCCATGATGACATCCTTAATTATCTATTGCTCTTGGTTATGCACTATCAATGCCCTTGCAATATCTATTTGTGGTAACTCACTATACTAAATTACCTAGTCTAGGATGGGAGGAGGTGAAAGAGGGGCTTGAACATGGCTATTATTGTTTTTATTATTTCCATACACTCCTATAAATTTTTCTTCTTCTTGGTCCACTAGTTTCTTGAAGATCTCATACCTATTAGAGGGCTTGAGTTGGGTTTTCTCTTTACCATATTTTTTCTTTTGCCTTCTCATTCTTTTGGGTTGTTCAAAACCATCTCCCTATGCTTCTTTGCCCTAAGAAATGTTGGTTGTTTCTTTATTGATTTTTGAATTACCCTCCTTAGGAATATTTGACATTCCCAGAGGAGCCTCCATTTTTATGTTCATATTGTTTGGGCAAGATCGGGATAAATACCCATATTTGTGGTAAAATCTACACCTGAAGGGCAATGCCTCATAATCCAGTTGTTGAATCCAATATAGTCTACAAGTTCAAGTTCAACCTCTACTGGAAAAGGCTAGATAAGATCCATTTCCAAGCATAATATAGCATAAAATACTATGTTTCCTTCCATTGTGTCTTTGGAAACACCTAAATATATTCCAAGGAAATTATTGATAATTTCCAATACCTGCTCACTCCAAAAATCCATTGGAAGTGCATATAAATGGATCCAAATTGGGATAGCATTGGGTTCAATTAAAGGATCAAATCCCACTCTCCAGGGCTAAACAAATAATCATGTTAGACCATGATTCATATTTTTTATTCTAAAGACTTATTTTTATCGACAAGTGAAGAAAATCTAACAATAAAATATCCATTGTTGATAAAACACAAAGAATACTCACCAATAAGATCCTAGTTTTGTTAGACCTAGGAATACAAAAAATTTAGGGTAGGGAAAATACTCATGAATTTACAGATCAAATCATGATTGGCTCTATATAAAATTATTTCTTATTTGGCCTTAATTTTGACTATGGAAAGCATCCATTAATTCATTGATATGTTGATCTATTTCCACCAGCCATAAAGAGAATTTTTAATACAAATTTTTATGCTTCTTCAATATTTGTTGGAGATTTATCCTTTAACAAATATGAAAAATAACTATATCTTTAAAATAGGATTTGGAGGTGTCCCCATTGGGCCCTCCAAGGGTAACAATCTTGTCTTCAATTCCACAACAACCAAAAATTTCTTTGGCCACCCAACTGATGCCCTAGTTTTATCTTCTAGAGCTCTCACATTAATTTTTTATAAGTTCTTGAATAGGCTAAACATGTTGCAAAATATCACCTAGATATTATTTTTCCATTCTTTTTTCTCTTTTGATTTAAAAAAATTTTAGGACTCAACATTGTTGATGAGACATTCTCTCTCACTAGAATCTCTCTACTTACATTTTCTTTTAGAATAGCCATAGTTAGAATGATAGTCTCTTGGATATCATAATCGAGAGGTTGGTTACCCTTGAGACTTGCTCAGGGTAATAATAATGTTAGATGTCCTTTAGCCACAAAGCTTAATAATTGATGGAACACAACTATCAATTTTTTTCCAAGCCCACACGAGGGTGAAGCAAAATCCTGTGGAGTCTTACCTCTAGTATTAGGAAAGTAGCAAGAATTAGAAAATGTGGCCTCTCTTGTAGAGGTATTAATTTTGTTCCCTTAGGCTACCCTACACCTACCCTCCATCCTAGGAAGCCATCTTGGCCGTTGGTATTTCTATAATTCAACAATGTGGTAAGGTTCCAAAACACCTTTTGTAGATATTCACTTTGCCACCACATTTTGTAGTCTAGGGTAGGCCTTACATAAAACACACAAAAAAAACCCTATTTACACATATATTTGTGTGTCTATATAGATACTTGGTGTGGTTTATCTTATTGATTTCCAATTTTGTATACATCTATATACATATATATAATTTTCTATTTTGAACGCTTAGCATTACCTCTTAGGATTACGGTGTACTAATATAACCTTTTTGTGTGACTAACCTTTTATTTTGGAAAATTTTGCCAAACCTTACCATTTTTTCCCCATTCTACACACCCATGGCTCATTTCACCCAATACCAACATCCAAATATAGCACACCATAAACCTTACCAACTACCTCCCACTTATCAATCACAACCTACCCTGCAATACCACCAATATCCTATCCATCATCAATCCCCACCGTAATATTCCCAACCATCAATTTCACCATCTCATCACTTACTCCCCACATATCATCACTCCCAACCCACCTATTATCAACCACCAATTCAACAATATCATCATCCCCCTCAGCCTACTTTTGAACCTCAACCACCCATCCAACCATATCCATCATAGCCATAACCTACTTACACTCAATCATATCCCACTTATAATCAATCATCGCTTCCATATCATCACACACCCCCTTCATATCAACCCCACCAATTCATCCATATCAAAATTCCCCTAATCCATCATAATCATCCCCTTTATATTATCCACAATCCATTTCTAAACTATCTTAAACTCATACCCACACTCCTACCACATCATATCACATGCATCGCGTTATACCACAAGCCTTCCAAGTACCTCTCACCACTTCACACCAATCTTATCCATGTTCCCAACATCAACCATCTCCATTACAATAATCATATCTCTCACACCAACCTCAATAGCCTCATTGCAACCTCCATATTTACCCTAGCCTCCAACACATCAAGCTACAACTACTCCCACTTAATGTGAAAACCAACCCGTTTTACCTATCATACACATTATTCTTTGACCCCAACATCACTTCATGCCTCTTCCAAAATCCTTATCATCCACATTTTAGAAAATTATTGAGGTATAAGTACTCTCCTTACCTCACCTAAGACCACATGATACACATAACCCCATATATCTGGAGTCTCATACCTACCAATTTTGTGTTTATCATCACCAACATTGTCATGAAATCAATAATTGTCAATCATTTTATAATCTTGTACAGGATATGATTGACCAAGGTTTTATGGTCCTGATCCATCATGATCATATTACTCCTACCTCATCCACCATTTTTACCATACCATAAGAGCCTTTATCTATTACTACATAAGCTATTGCACACCCTTTCCTTCTATTTTCATGTTTTATAACATCTACTCCACCTACTCCTTTTCAACCTGCTATTGTGTCACCTTCTCCACCTACTCATCCAACCGCCCTTCCATTTTTTCACCCTTACAATATATACCACCATTCTTATCCTTCCCATATCCTTCAATTAAACTCTTCAAATATCCTTTGCCCAACCTCCTTATTGATTTTGAGAAGGAATGTAATGATAAATTTATTTATCCTCCACCCCTCAACCTTTTCCAGATAACTTTATTCAACCTGCCACCTCCCATACCCTTGGTTCTAACATCTTAGAGGACACCCAAACCACACATACACCCAAAGTCCCTTCAACTACTTTAAAGGCAACTTCCCCTACCTCTCCATGTATCCCACCTATGCATACTAACATCAACCCCATTGACACTGATGCCTTACATATCCATTATACTAATAATTCTACTCCACTTGATTCACCATGACCATCATTACCTATGCTACACATTCCACCCTGTATGGTTAGCTTCCCACCTCATAAAGACCAAATTCCCCTCTTACATCCTCTCCTTTAACATCTTTCATCAAAACCTACCTTACCTCGAGTGTGAAACTCTCCGAAATCCCTCTTACCTTTGATCATACCACTCCTATTTCTCAAGAAGAGGATCCCCATGTTCTACCTCACATCTCAATTAACCCTTTATCCTCATCACTAGACATTTTCCCTAACACTATCCTTCAGTCCACCTTATTTGATCCTATTTCCTCACCCGAGGACACCCCTACCACCTCTATAATTCCTTTCACACCTTCCACCACATTCCCACATGATACTATACATATGATTAATCTAGCTATAGGTGACTACCTTGTACATAATGTAATTATTGACAACATACCACATGTAAAGTCTATCAAAAATTTTGGTAGACCCTAAAATATACCTTTAGCTATAGGTACTATTGTACCCTTAGGCTCACCACCTAATCACACCAATTTTGTTTATGGGGGACTTGATACCCCCACATTGACATCCACCTCTATCTCCTTCCAAGATCACTTTTGTGTTGATATTAACTACCTCTCCAAGCCATATTTTGTCCTACACTATTTTTAAAAATAGCATTGGCAGGGTCTTGGCTTAAGACACTGTAAGCAAGGCATATACACCCTCATTGACCTTCTAGGGCAATTACCCAATACCCAAGCAGGCCTAAGCCAATCGAGCTAGTCTCCTACTCCATTACCCTCACCCAAAACTCTATCCAACCACCCTTGCTCTCGTGCTTTAACTTAATGCACCATGTTACCTTGCAGACTTTGTTACCACCCCACATTGCATTATTTTATGCTTTCCTCACCTCCTAAGGTATTTTATTTTTAAATTTATCTCCTTAGGAACCCTTTTTCACATCACATCCTTAGGCATTTCCTTTTTCACATTGCCTTCTTGGCCATCCATTTTACACTTGCCCCCTTGGGCTATACACTTTTCATAAGCCTCCTTAGGCTACACACATTTTGTTTACCTTTTTCTCTTTTTTTATACAGTGCACATGTGGTCCCTTCTTGTTTGGGTTTGCTATTTTCTTATGGTTGAATTATATCCATTTTTTACCACCACATCCTTCCACTTGTGCCTTCCCTTTCCTCATTAATCAAAGCCCTTACCATCCATGGTGAGATAGACCACTCTAATACCTCATCTTCACCACTAAATCACATTACAAACCACCCCATGTTAACATTATCCCATAATCTTGTCGACTCTTTGTTACCCTCTCCCTAGTCCAAATTAGCCCATGATTTTGGTCAGCCACATGACTTCCCTTTAACCATTTATGTCATTGTTCCCTTGAGTCCTATACCTACTCATATCAATTTTGTGTTTGGAGGACTTGACACTTTTGTTGATTTTGTATCCCTCACTCTAGATATTTATGAGGATTATGAAGTAAAATTTGAAAAAATTTCCATCTCTTATAATATCCATATACCTTCACTCCATTCTCCACTTAAGTTGGAACAAATTTCCATCACTCCTGATCCTCAATCCCCTCAACCTTAGATAACCGACTCTTCTCAAGTCACCTTAATTCATCCCATTTCCTCTAACATCCCCGATGATATGCAAATACCTCATTCGTATGAAATTCCTCCAACTTATCTTAAGGAGACTCATCCTACCTCACCATACACCCCATCCACATCTCTTTATTCTCCTTCCCCTCATGATATGGATTGTTCTTTGGGGTATTTACCTTATAGAATAACCCATAAAACCCCTCCGACTAGGTCATATTCATGTGGTCACAAAAATACCGTGTATAAATTCTTGCACCAATCCTCCTCATCTCTTTCCCCACTTCTTCTAATACCCTCTCTACCTCCTCTTCTTTGAACACCCTCTTTACCACCACTTCTTCCAGCACCCTCTCTACCACCTCCACTACCCCCCCTTCTTCCAACACCCTATTCACTATCCCATGCTTGGTGCTCATATATCTACCATTAATCCTATCTCTTTCCTCCATCTCTCCCATATTATTTTACTTCTCCTTATCACCTTGATCATATTCCAACATCACCTTACTCATTCTCTTCTACAAAATTTTCCTCCCCTTCACTCCTTTCCAATCGTTCTTGTACACATTGTGCAGCTTGACCATATCACTCAAGTGTTACTTAATCCTTATAAATTCCTCATTGACATCATTCATCCCATTTCTCCTCAATTTCACCCTTCCCACTCCTTCCTCCTCTACTAGCTCGAAGACTAATTCATCATTCACCATAAATTTTGACTAGGGGATTTCACCGTCTAGTACATCTTCTTCCTTCCTTCCCCTTGGTTTGAGGGAGCATAATACCTTCATTTGCATCTACTTCTTTGCCTATGGGACTTTATGCATAACATATATATCAACTACAATCCTTGTACATACCTCTTATTTATTTCTATCAATAAGTATATACCTATTTTTGTCTCCTACACTGATCGCCTCCCAATAATTTTACCTCATCCCCCACCCACCATGACCTTTCATTGGGTAATGCAACCCCTTGGATATTTCTTTTAACATCCATGCACACACCTCCTTAGGCTTCTCTATCTTATCCTGCCCCCTTGGGCTTTCCTTTCACACCCACTCACAAGCCTCCTTAGGCTTCATATTATCACCTTTTTGTTTGATTTTTTTTTCTCTTATTACACGTATTTACATATATTACCATTATTGTGACCATGATCTTCACATTTCCCCTTTTATACCATCACCTTTTGTTTATCCATAGAAGGTGCTTAACTCATTAATTATTTACCTTTCCTTTCATATGCAAGGATATATATGCTTTTTACACTCCATTTCTTCTTGTACTCATTTTCTTTCTCTTTCTATTTTTGTGTATCCCAAGGACCTTTCTGTCACTCAACCATACCTAGTATCCTTCTCAAGTGTATCAAGTTTCTCATTCGAAGTTGTTAGGATTTGATGTCTCATTATGTGACTTATTGGGACAACCTAGAATACACACATGACACACATAATTAATATCATTTTTGTTAGGCAAGGATGACATCATGATTAGTACTAATGCATATATTTACTCATCAGTAGTCCAAAATCCAAGGGTTCATGTTGGACAAAAAAAAATGAACGAAATGTAATGAAATAATGTCCTAAATCCTTGGTCATATTAGATGACTCCACCAGGGCTATAGATGTCCGGTCAATGGTGGAGCAACATTGATGGACTATATGCTATCTCCATCAAGGCTATATATGTTTGACTAGTAGTGCAGTATACCTTCACAATGAGCTTACTATTTATCATTAGGGCTATGATTGGTTAAGTCTGAACCTATTCAAAAATTTGGTTAATGAACCCACTGCACATACAATGATTCTAGGATGTTTTGATATATCTCAAGGGACCTATGATTATAATGGCCTAGAATGGGCACCTTACCATTTGAGAGGAGCACTAGGGTGTTTGAGTCTTGCAAAATCCCCTTGGGATATTATTTTCCTCCCTCATTTTTCTTTCGTTCCTCTCTCCTATTTTTACCATGGATATTATACACCCTTGTGTCTTTATAAAAATATTATTATTAATAATAGAAGCATCTTCCACTATCCTCATGATCATCATCACTCATTATCCACTTACTCCTATGATCATATCCCTTATCCCTCATCGATCCATTTTTATACTTGCCCTTTATCATATTTTTATCATAATTTTACTTTTATCATCATTGTTATCCATCACATATATACATGTCCATACAATGTAATAGGATTCATAGGCACTCATGTAGCCTAGAAACTAGCCATCCATGACTGCTTACCTCTATATTTACATTATTTTGTTCGATATCCTCATCTCTCTCGATCACTACTATTCCTACCAATGGACTATGTACCTACCCCCCTCATGAAACTGAGACACTCATACAATGATAGATGATGCTCTTGAAGCCACACTCAAACCAACTTTCACACCTCCTTAAGAACCCTCCACATAAATGACCCTCATCTATCCTACCCCTGGTCTTGATCTCTTCACATCTACTCCCTCTTCATGTAGGAAATTTTAAGTAATTATGTTGTCATTGATGTCAAGTGTTTGATGCAAGGCAAAGTTCATTATGATACAAGAAAATTGGTAAAAAGGAATGGTTATAATATTTTTTATTATAAGCCAAAGAGGTTGGTTAAAAGGTTGAAGGCAAAATTTTACGCCAAGGTTTTAAAAGAAAAAAAGAAAATATTATAATATTTAATATTATAATATTTAATATTATAATAACTAAGCCAAAAGGGCTTATTAAAAGGAAAAATAAAAATTGATGAAGGCCACCATGCAAAAGCATATTTTAAATACTAAATTTAAATAATATAATATTTAAACAAAGTTAAATATTATATTAAATATAAAATTAAATTTAAAATTGGCAAAGTGTGCCAAAAATAAAATTTAAATGAAGGTAACATAAAGGTTTTCACTGATGTCATAAAAATGCTTCAAAAACATATAAAATGAGGAGCTAAAATTATTTTCAAAAGTCATTTGAAGTCAATGCACATGAGAAAATTGATTGTGGAGTATAGTGAAAAGTGTTGGAAACCCTTTCATTGAATGAGCGGCAATAGAAAAGGACAAGGCGGTGAAATTTTTATTTCAGTGAGGGCTAGTAGCCCAAGTGGCAGGCGGGTCCTGCATAAGGTGTTGGCAGAGGAAAGGTTTGGGGTTCGATTCCCCCTAGCACCGTTTGAAGTGTTTTTGTTTCATTTTCATTGGAGGCAGAAAGAGATAAAACATTGAGGCTAAGGGTTAGGTCTCAACCGCTTGGCTAGCGCAAGCGGTCGAGCACTGCGCTTGGAAGGTAGAGGTTGGAGGATCAATTCCCGTCTATGATAGCAAGGAATATTTTTTTTATAAGGTATGATCAAATTTAATTAAATGTTGGCTATAGTGTATGTTTTGTGGATGTGATTTGGTGTATAGTTTGGCATATAGGAGGTATAAGGAGAAATAAATTTTTGCATAATATTTAAATATTATTGCTACTAGTTATTTTAAATGCAAAGTTTGGAGTGATAAGTTTGTAAATGGTTTATTTAGAATTGTGATTTTTGGTTCTTGGACATTAAAATAAATTGGAAATTATTTTATGATAGAGGGAGATAAAAGGTGTAAAGGGTGATGTTATTGTTTGTAATTCTTGCTTTATAAAAAGGAAATTGTTGAGAGACGTTTGTTGAAGTTTAATGCATTGTCCTTGAGAACAAAAGAAGAGTCCTAGAACATTATTTTTAGAATTCATTGAGAACCTTATTGAGGAAAAATTCATGTGGATATTTTGAGATAGAATATTGCTATTTAAATTTGAAGTGGCACAAAAGGAATTGGTTGTTGGTGAGACAGATTTTGAAGATATCTCCATCAAAGAAAATAAAGAGGTATGGGCACATCAGTCCTTGTTTAAAGTTTTTTGTTGAAGTGAATGTTTTGGAATATAAGGTGGAGAGAAAAGGATTGTTTGATAAGCATTTTTGGAAATATTTGAGTTAGGATTTGAAACCTACATTGTGCATCCATGTTGAAAGAAAGTGAAAACACCTGTGTTAGGGTTTGTGAGAAAGTTGTGCTTCATTGGTTGAATGATTGTGTGAAAATATTGAGCATTGGTTTTGAGTGATATTGTAAGGGTATGTGTAAACATTAGAAATTAAATTTATGAAAGCAACAACCTTAATGATTGAGTAGAACATATCGAGCTATTTTATAGAGCATATCATTCTATTTATATTCCAGAGGTTAAACGAATTCTGAGTAGAATATATTTTGTTTGAAGAAAGCATTGTTGAAAAAGATGAGTTTTGCTTGTGTACAAGATTTGGAAATATTTGGTACAGTTTTATGAGTAGTATTGAGGACATGTTTGAGCAAATCTTTTGAGAAGGCTTGAAGGCAGATTTGAGGAAGTCTTGTGAAGATTTGAAACAGAATTGAGAGTAGATTTATTCAAGATTTGTGTTAAGGCTTGAGGATAGTTTTGAGATAGATTTGAGAGTAGGTTTGGTTTTTGATTTTATCAAGCTTTGTGTTAAGGCTTGGGGACATATTTGAGATAGATTTTGGTGCAGATTCATGAGTAGAGTTAGAGCATATTTGTGCTAGAATTGGGATAGATTTTGGTGCATATTTGAGATAGAGTTGAGAGTAATATTTAGAGGTGATAGAGTAAAGAGGACAATAGTCTCCAGTGGATAGATATCCATTAGCCAGTGCAGTGGGGACAAAGGTCTCCTATGGAGAGATATCCACAATCTAGAGTAGATATATTATAGAAGATCATCATCCAGAGTAGAGGGGAAATATTTCTCCTATGGAGAGAGATACACAAATCAGATCAAGAGGAAAATGTTATCCTATGGAGAGATATCCATAAACCAGAGCAAGGGGAAAGAGTACTCCTATGGAGTGTGATCCATGAACCAGTTGGGAAGATAGATTTCTTCTATGGAGAGATATCCACAAACCAGTTGAGGAGATAGAGTTCTCTTGGATAAAGTTTCATGAACCAGATAAAATGGGAAAGAGTTCTTCTGTGGAGTGAGATCCACAAATCAAAGCATAGAGGATTGGCGTCTCCTTTGGACAAAGGTCCATAAAAATTGTAATAGGGAATTGATTCCCAAAATATTTTTTGAGAAAAATTTAGTGGAAATATTTTCTCCGTGGTGTAGCCCACATTAGGTGAATCACATTAAATTTGTGTCTCTCTTATGTGTGATTATTTATGCATTGCTTTGATTATTGCTATTGATATTGCCATTGATAATATTGAATAATATTGTTTGGGAAATAAAACTAAAAGTTGGTCTTATACTTTTCACCCCCCTCTCAGTATAAGCATGCATTCTTCAATTGGTACTAGAGCAGGTTCCTTCAAAAGAGTCTAACAGCCTGAAGGAAGAGGTTATAGGAACACAGATGGCATCTAAGAATGGATCTTCATAAAATAAGACACCATTTTTCAATGGGAATAATTATGCTTTATGGAGCATAAGAATAACAACTTACTTGATGTCACAAGGATATGAGATATGGCAAGTAGTTGAGGATGGGTTCAAATCTACAACTAATACTCCCATAGATAAATATGGTAAGATCTTACATGTGAATAATGCCAAGGCTATACATGTAATCTTGAGTGGATTACATGAAGCAAAATTTGTGAAAATTATGCATTGCAAATCAGCAAAAGAGATTTGGAAAAAATTAAAGTAAGCCTATGATGGAAATAAAAAGGTCAAGATGGAAAAACTACAAAACCACAAGAAATTTTTTAAATATTTGAAGATGGAATATGAGAAATACATTGCTACATACTTACTTCATGTGGATGATATTGTTAATACCATGCGTGGACTTGGATTTTAAGTTGAAGAATCCAATGTTGCTTAGAAATTTTTAAGGTCACTTCCTACAAGATATGATGGAAACATTTTAGCTATAGAAGAGATGAAAGATATTGATCAGTTGACTATGGATGAGTTGCATGGAATTATCATAGCTTATGAAATGAGAATGGTAAAGGATCCCAACTCCAAGAAAGAGGTAGCCTTCAAAGTATCAAAGAAGACAAAGGATAAGAAACCAGAATCAAGTGGTGAGTCAAGCAGTGATGAAGAAGCTAACTATGGTAGAAGAAACAAGAAGGACTCAAGAAAGCACAAAGGTATAAAATCAGTGAAATATTTCAATTGTGGAAATTTTGGTCACTATGCATGTAATTGTCCAAAAGCTGGAAGTAGTAGCATCGAAGAGAAACATGATCATAAGAAAAAGGAAGGAAGGAAATCCAGGTATGAAAAGAAAAATAGGTATGGGAAAAATAAGCATGAAAAGAAGTTTTTCAAAGGCACAAAAAAAGTTTCTATGTTTATAAGGGAATCAAGGCTTCAAGTGACAGTGATGAAATACCTTTAGATAGTGAATAAGAAGAGATTCTATTTCTTGCAATAGGAGAGGAATAAAATGCTTATGTTGAAGGTAAAGTTGAAAAGTATGAAGATGCCCTTGAAGACCAAGGAGTAGAACAAGATTCAAAAAATGAAGAAGAAGGCACAATAGATCTAGAAGTAGAACTTATTGTTGCTCTTAAAGAATTGAAAAATGTTAGAAAGAAAAATTCAAAATTTAGGGCTCAAGTTCAAGAATGTGATGAAGAAAAAGAAAAGCTTATACAATGACTGACAAATGCAATAGATAAGACAAGGATATTTAAATAAAATTTAGAGGTAAAAGTCTTAGAATGTGAAATATTAGAATATGAGGTAGTTTCACTAAGGATGTGTTGGTCCGGCTTTCATACGCACCCCGCGAAAGGATGGGCAGGAAGCCCCGGAGACACCCACGGGACGGATCCCACTCACTTTAGGATCTAGCTGGTTATCCAAGGTGCGAGTTACGGAGTTGGGTCGAATGGCTATTCACTCTTTTCCACTTCTGGAATAGATTTCAATATGGACCGTTTTGTTACCTTACAGGGGGTTCCTGAACTTGTTCAGTAGTTGCAAAAGTTGTTGATAATCAGATTTAACTTGAATTCTTGATCTAGCTCTCATGGGTCAACAGATTCAAATAAAAGACAAACAAAGAAAATAAAAATGGATCATTCACCGAAAACAAAGAGAGGGTAGGGTAGGGCAGAAAGAGAAGTTTATCAAACATCAACTGTAAAACCCTAAACTATCAATCTTATCTATGCTATCAGCTTCACAACAGAACAAATCAAAGAAGAAAGTGTCCAGTCAGTCTAAGATCACTTTCAACTAAGAGCACAAGGCAGAGTGAAACAGATCTAGCAAAAAATTATAAATCCAAGGGCAGCTGGTTAAAACTGGTATCTTTCACCGGCAGCCTAGCTCACACAATGAAGACAGAGCAATTAGAACAAACTTAACCTCAAATCTGTAATTTCCCCTAGCAGACAAGAGAACAACTGAAGCCTAACAACATATTTAAACTTGATAATACAGATTCACAACATATATCTAACAAACTTTAATGGAACGGATAACAAAAGAAGATACACTTATCACACTCGCAAAATATTAGGCTCCTGGCCATGCTATCACATAAAAGCTAAAGCACATCAACTCCAAGTCCAGAAACAAAGGATTTCACAAAATTTGCAAGAAATTGCTTATAAGCCTTTTATTTCTAAGTCTCCGCCTCCCGCGATTACATTGAGAAGAAGTATTTATAGACTCAGGACAGACCCTGATCTTTTCAGAAATATCTTCTTCTCTTAACTGCAAATCTTATCACTTCTAAACCCTAGGACCCGGGTTTTACAATAAAAATCCATTTAAAATCAAAGTCCGGATAGAACTTAACCCTTCGGCAAATCAGTGGAGTCAGCTGCCATAAATGGAGAAGATAAAATCTAAAGCCACTTGCATTCATCCGCAGCTGCAAATAAATGCCTCCATTAATTCTGCTGGTGAGCCGGATGAGTCACCACTTCTCCATCAATTTGATCTCCGCAAAGCCATCCCTGAGTTGAAATGGTCTTCATGCTATTAATTCTGCAATAAATCTCCATTGAATGCTCTCACCGGCATCTTCTCCTCTAGCATGGCGGTCCTCGACTAAATCCGCACTTTAACTTTGACTTTATGGCCTTTCTCGGTTGTCCCGCAAGTGCCAGATGGAATCCTGCATGAAAGACAAAAGATGAGTTAGATTAGCACTTTAATAAACATTAAATCGGAAGCTTTAAAGGTTAAAACAGATTAAATCAGGCTAAAAACCCTAAAGCAAGCTTGCATGTCGGCTTCTGTTTGTCTGCCTCACGCTTTGACACGTGTCGCTACCCCAGGATGCCTTCTGTTTCCCGCTGGAATGCACTTCTCGGCCATTTGAGGACTTTCTCTCTCCTATCGCGATTCTGCGACATGTCGCGATTTCGCGACATGTCGCGAAATCGCGACGTCCCCGGCTCATCGGCAACTTCTTCCCCCGTCGGCCACGAAAACGTGACATGTCGCGATTTCGTGACATGTCACGAAATCGTGACCCTTCTCCGTCAACTGCAACTTTCTCTCCAGCGCGTATTCTTCGACATGTCGCGATTTCGTGACATGTCCAAAATCGGTGCCTTTGCACTTGGCTTCTTTCTTCGTCTCCTTTCCTTCTCTCTCCAGAAAGTGTCGCGATTTCGTGACATGTCGCGAAATCGTGACCATTTTCATACTTAGCCAATTTTTTATTCTACAGCCCACTTTCTCTCTCCTACCGCGAAAATGCGACATGTCACGATTTCGCGACATGTCGCAAAATCGTGCCCTTCCGTACGTTTTCTTTCTCTCTCCTCCGGCCGACAGCGATTTTGTGACACTTTCCAAAAATGGAAATGTCGCGATATCGCGACACTTCCAAAAATGGAAAGTGTCGCGATTTCGCTACACAAAAATGACTTAGCTGCTTTTTGATTTACCTGTCGCGATTTCGTGACATTTTCGAAAATGGAAGTGTCGCGATATCGCGACACTACCAAAAATGGAAAGTTTGATTTTTCATGAATTTATGCAACTGTTTTCTGGATTTTTCTCGGTACCGGTGCAAGATTTTATTTGTGCATGAATGATTCTAGCATGTAAAAAGTGAATTCTTGGATAACACAAATTGGAATGCAAGAAAAAGCACAACTTTAAAAAGGAGGCAAGCAAATTTGGATTTAAAACCTAAAAATTATCAAGAGGGTCCCTGCTGCAAAAATGGAAGTTCAGGGCTTTCTAAGGATGGAATCTCATTTTTCAGTGGGGGTGTGTTGCTTCTCAACAAATGGCGATATCTACGGGTAAAATAGTAGCACTATTTTAGAACCCAAGACTCTGGTTTCAAAACAAAAAGACCATGCATCATGCCTTGCCACGGACATTCTTCACAATAAATTGACCGCTAACTCGCTAGCCGTTAAAATTTCCCAAGGACATACTGGGCTGGATTACTTCAAGGAAGATTTCTGATGTGCAATTACAAAGGGTATAAAACTTTCTTCAGGATGACTGGATTGATTGATGAACTTGGACTGATCAGCTTTTCTAGATTGTAAAAGGGGAAACCGAGTAGAGCTCTGTTTACTAGTTTAGCCTTTTACGACCTAGACAGAGTTACCCTTTAGATTTACACGACCCAAATTTACAACTGTAGGGCAGAATCTAATATTGGCTGCCTCTTCATTATGTAATTCTTTTCTCTTTTTTTTTTTATCTCTCTTCTTTTTGAAATATATCACTATCTGGAAGACCTTAGAGAAATTACAATTTTCTTCTAACACTTGATCAATCTGAAACTGTTTCAGTCTAGGCATTGATAGCCTCTGGTGACACCCAAATAATTGCATGAACCATAGTCCCCTCTTATAACCAGCTTTTCTTGGATTCCCCGGGAGTTCCTCCAACTAAACAGCATAGCAATTTTTCTATCATTAAAACAACTGTGGCAAGTAAGACACAAGATCCCATCATCTCTCTACCTTTGTCCTGAATAACAAAATAGTTCTACAGTTCAGTTTAAGCAGACTATCTCAATTAGAATAATGAACAACATGGGCATTGGATTGTGGATTGATCAGCTCAGAATAAAACAATTTTTAGCAGGCTGACTTTTCATTGATTGCTCAGGCAGAGGTTAAAGGACATAATTCAAAAGCTGAAGGACTTTGTACAGGCATCCAAGGACAGACACAGGCTTCTAAAGCAAAACAAAATCAAAACTGCACAGACTGCAAATAAAATTGAAACAAAGAATGCACAGACTAAAATAAAAGCAAGCTAAAACAAAAGACACTATACAGAACACAAGGATTAACTAAAAAAACAGCAACCAAAAATTGACAAAGGGAAACTGCAACAGCACCGAAATAAACTAAAGCAACTGTACAGACAACAAAGAAAAAGAACCGCAATAAAGAACTAAAGCAAATAAAAAAACAAATAAAACTGAAACAAAAGACTGTACAGACTTAAACAACAAGCTGACATAAAAAGACAAAGAAAGGAAATAAAAAGCACTGACAAAAGAAATAAACTGCACAAGCTAAAACTGTACAGACAATTAAAGAAAACTGAAAAACTTCAAAGCTTACTTACAATGTATACATATGTTACAACTTCCCTTCATACTCAAAAAATGCAGCAGTTGGGAAAGCAGAGAAATGGTGCCTTAAAAATTTTTTGACCATGTGCAAGTAATTTAGAAAAATTACCTTTCAGGTCCTGTTGACGAAATGCACTCCAGACCGTGCTTCAAAAATTTGCTATCTGGGAAAGACTTGTGTTTATCGTCTTCCCTGTCCCATTTGAAAAACAAATCTGCAACTCCTTCAAATTAAACAAATCATATAATAACAAATCATATGATAACATGTTTATGCTTCTAATTGAAGGGTTTGCAGAGTTCTTTCAAAAGGACTCAATGTAAAAAACCCCCAGGATCAAATACCTTAAAATCTTGACAGACCCGCACCACCACATCTTCAAAATTATGTGACAACCGAAAGAAATCATGTTTTATCTCGTATGCCCTGGTTCTTAACAACTTGAACATTTTGTGGTTGTTGTACTCGCTTCAATATCCAGGACTTCAATTTTTATCCCTCTAGCAGAATCGTTTACAATTTTCCTTTTCACCCGAGCCTTGCTTAGATTTAACCTCATCAATGTGCAATGTCCAAACATCATTGTTGTGATTGATTAGAGTCAGTAACTCGTTCCCACCTTTTCGCTTGCCAAATTATAAGATCCAATATCTCGCATCAACACAGCTTTATAGCCTTTTCTTTGATATTATGTTGAGAAGTTGCAGGCTTATGTTGAGACAGTTCATCAATTCCAAGTTGGCTGACCACATTCATATTTACTATCTTTTCCTCCTTTTCTTGAAATCCAACAAGTGGTCCAGAGTAAGCCTCAATCAAGTTAACCTTTTGTTCAACAATCTGAGGCAGTTCATAGAGGGTGATGTCACCTTTAAGTTCCCTCCTATCCTCAATGATGTTATCCTCCTCGCTTACTTCGCATAGTGACATTGAATCTCACTTTCATCATCCTCTCATGAGGAAGGATCATTGTTAGGTTCTGGACTCGACATCTCAAATTATAACTCGTCTCTTTTGAACTCGTTGAAAATCTTGCATTTCATCCATAGGAGTCTCGTACAAGACTTTCTGTCTCTTCAGGAAAAGTGAAAGAATCCGAAACCCTGGTTGTACTATTTTTGGGTGAACTAGAAATATCAATATTTCTTTGATCTCTAGGAAAATTTAACTCACCAGGAAAAACTTCAGATTTGGGTAATGCTAGATCACAACTGTTCAGTTCAAGCACTTCCACTTTGAACTTGTCAGAACTTTTCTCTGTATTTTGCACATGCTGAGTGGATGTCACAGTTAACGGAGTCTCCTTGGGTAGAGCATGACATGTTGGCACTAACTCATGATGTGGAATGGGATTCAAAATAGGCATGTTCTGTGTAACATAGGATATCAAAGGACTGCTCAGAATTTGAGGCCCTAACTGTCTCTCAAGAATTAAGGCTTCTTTATAAGCCCCCGCCAGGGTTGTAATATTGATGTCTCTCTTGAGGAAAATAGAGGTCACCGAATCCAATGCATTCTTGTAGATTTCTAAGGCCAGATTTGCATTTGGGATGTAATGGCCAGTCATTCTACCGTAAGCTCTTTGGAACCTCATATTGAAAGACCCGACAGTTTCTCCCGACTCTCTCTTGATGCTGGAAAATTGTTGGTATAACACACTGGGGTCTATCACTTCCCCAAATTGTGATATAAAAGCTTTCTCTAGGTCATCCCAACTAGTAATGGAATTGCTGGTGAGGTTTAAAAACCAGTCATAAGCTCCCTCCTGGAGAGTGAACGGGAACAATCTGCAGGCAACATCTTCATGCTGTATATTTAACAATTTTAAAGCATTTTTGAAAGCTAGCAGATGTTCTTCTGTAGTTCTTGTCCCATCATGTTTATACCTGGGGAGATACCTTTTCGGGCTTCTGGGCAAGTCATGGGCTATACCCGGGATATTCAAAGCAGTGGGGCCCAACCAATTTGCCATTATTACTTGGCTGACAAGTGATATTCTGAGTTGTAATTGGATAACTGCCAGTGGAGATAAAACTGTTCTTAACTTGAGGTCTTCTCTGGCAATTTTAAAAACTGTACTGACAACTTACAATACTGCCCGGATTTCACTGGGCCAGTTTTAAAATGTTGGTGTTAAGTCCCGCTGTTCAGGCAAAAACTCTAACCACAAATTTTAAATCAGCACTCACAAACTTACAATACTTGAACTGAGTTCAACAGCCCTCCTTCTAGCGCCAATTAGGTGTTGGTCCGGCTTTCATACGCACCCCGCGAAAGGATGGGCAGGAAGCTCCGGAGACACCCACGGGACGGATCCCACTCACTTTAGGATCTAGCTGGTTATCCAAGGTGCGAGTTACAGAGTTGGGTCGAATGGCTATTCACTCTTTTCCACTTCTGGAATAGATTTCAATATGGATTGCTCTGTTACCTTACAGGGGGTTCTTGAACTTGTTCAGTAGTTGCAAAAGTTGTTTATCAGATTTAACTTGAATTCTTGATCTAGCTCTCATGGGTCAGCAGATTCAAATAAAAGACAAATAAAGAAAATAAAAATGGATCATTCACCGAAAACAAAGAGAGGGTAGGGTAGGGCAGAAAGAGAAGTTTATCAGACTTTAAACTGTAAAACCCTAAACTATCAATTTTATCTATGCTATCAGCTTCACAACAGAACAAATCAAAGAAGAAAGTGTCCAGTCAGTCTAAGATCACTTTCAACTAAGAGCACAAGGCAGAGTGAAACAGATCTAGCAAAAAATTATAAATCCAAGGGCAGCTGGTTAAAACTGGTATCTTTCACCGGCAGCCTAGCTCACACAGTGAAGACAGAGCAATTAGAACAAACTTAACCTCAAATCTGTAATTTCCCCTAGCAGACAAGAGAACAACTGAAGCCTAACAACATATTTAAACTTGATAATACAGATTCACAACATATATCTAACAAACTTTAATGGAACGGATAACAAAAGAAGATACACTTATCACACTCTGCAAAAGATTAGGCTCCTGGCCATGCTATCACGTAAAAGCTAAAGCACATCAACTCCAAGTTCGGAAACAAAGGATTTCACAAAATTTGCAAGAAATTGCTTATAAGCCTTTTATTTCTAAGTCTCCGCCTCCCGCGATTACATTGAGAAGAAGTATTTATAGACTCAGGACAGACCCTGATCTTTTCAGAAATATCTTCTTCTCTTAACTGCAAATCTTATCACTTCTAAACCCTAGGACCCGGGTTTTACAATAAAAATCCATTTAAAATCAAAGTCCGGATAGAACTTAACCCTTCGGCAAATCTGTGCAGTCAGCTGCCATAAATGGAGAAGATAAAATCTAAAGCCACTTGCATTCATCCGCAACTGCAAATAAATGCCTCCATTAATTCTGCTGGTGAGCCGGATGAGTCACCACTTCTCCATCAATTTGATCTCCGCAAAGCCATCCCTGAGTTGAAATTGTCTTCATGCTATTAATTCTGCAATAAATCTCCATTGAATGCTCTCACCGGCATCTTCTCCTCTAGCATGGCGGTCCTCGACTAAATCCGCACTTTAACTTTGACTTTATGGCCTTTCCCGGTTGTCCCGCAAGTGCCAGATGGAATCCTGCATGAAAGACAAAAGATGAGTTAGATTAGCACTTTTAAACATTAAATCAGAAGCTTTAAAGGTTAAAACAGATTAAATCAGGCTAAAAACCCTAAAGCAAGCTTGCATGTCGGCTTCTGTTTGTCTGCCTCACGCTTTGACACGTGTCGCTACCCCAGGATGCCTTCTGTTTCCCGCTGGAATGCACTTTCGGCCCTTTGTGCGGGACTTTCTCTCTCCTATCGCGATTCTGCGACATGTCGCGATTTCGTGACATGTCGCGAAATCGCGACGTCCCTGGCTCATCGACAACTTCTTCCCCCGTCGGCCGTGAAATCGCGACCCTTCTCCGTCAACCGCAACTTTCTGCTCCAACAGTCGCGATACTGCGACATGTCGCGATTTCGCGACATGTCGCAAAATCGCGCCTGCCCTTGCACTTGGCTTCTTTCTTCGTCTCCTTTCCTTCTCTCTCTAGAAAGTGTCGCGATTTCGCGACATGTCGCGAAATCGCGACCATTTTCATACTTAGCCAATTTTTTTATTCTGTAGCCCACTTTCTCTCTCCTATCGCGAAAATGCGACATGTCGCGATTTCGCGACATGTCGCAAAATCGCGCCCTTCCGTACGTTTTCTTTCTCTCTCCTCCGGTCGATAGCGATTTTGCGACACTTTCCAAAAATGGAAATGTCGCGATATCGCGACACAAAAATGACTTAGTTGCTTTTTGATTTACCTGTCGCGATTTCGCGACATTTTCGAAAATGGAAGTGTCGCGATATCGCGACACTACCAAAAATGGAAAGTTTGATTTTTCATGAATTTATGCAACTGTTTTCTGGATTTTTCTCGGTACCGGTGCAAGATTTTATTTGTGCATGAATGATTCTAGCATGTAAAAAGTGAATTCTTGGATAACACAAACTGGAATGCAAGAAAAAGCACAACTTTAAAAAGGAGGCAAGCAAATTTGGATTTAAAACCTGAAAATTATCAAGAGGGTCCCTGCTGCAAAAATGGAAGTTCAGGGCTTTCTAAGGATGGAATCTCATTTTTCAGTGGGGGTGTGTTGCTTCTCAACAGGATGGAAGTAAAATATTCTAAGGACAAGCTACACAGGTTTGGAAAAATTTCAAAGACTTTGGATAAGATTATCAATGCACAAAGATCTTCATCTATCAAAACAAGACTTGGTTTTGAAGAAGGACAAGGGAAACAAGAAGAAGGGTCAAGCTCAATATCAAAGGAAGAAGTTTCAGATGAAGAGAGTGAAGAAGAAATTGAAACTTGTGAGGATAAGTTGAAGACTAGAAGCTTCACTAAGAAAGCAAACAATGCACAAAAAAAGAACAAGTATCATCACAAATAAGAAAGAACAAAGAGACCTATGGGTTCAAGGCAAGATTTCTTCAAGGGAGATTGCTTTTCATGTAACAAGTTTGGTCACAAGGCTATGCATTACAAGGTTCATGAAAAGAAGGAATATGGTTTTACCAAGAGGAACTTCAAATATGAACATCTATTTCAAGGGTATTGCTACTCTTGCAATTGATTTGGTCATAAAGCAATCCATTGTAGGATTCATGACAAAAATGAGTATGGCTTCACTAGGATGAACTTCAAGATATTTGTACCTTCTATGAACTACAAAATTAAGTGTTACAAGTGCAATAATCTAGGGCATAAGGCCAAGTGGTATAGAATAGAGTTTCTAGAGCTTCTAGAGATAAGCAAGAACGGGAACACTCAAAATGACCAAAGGGTATGTTGAGAAAGAAGGTTGACAAAGAAAAAGAGCATTGCATCTTTGGGAGTAGAAATACTCCCATCCAAAAATTAATCATCTCAAGGAGAGGATGTTGGGAGGGGCCTGATCTAAGAGTCTTATATTTAGCCCCAAAGGAATCCATTTGCCATTGATGTCAAAGGGGGAGAGATTTTAGTAAGGGGGATAGCATTCAGTCAAGGGGAGTAGTTTATCAGGGGGATCATATTTAGAAAAAATAAGGAAAAGAAATTGTTAGAAAAGGGTTGCCATCAATGACAAAGGGGGAGATTGTTGGAAATTTTGAGTATTTATGTTGTCATTGGTGTCAAGTGTTTGATGCAAGGAAAAGTTGATTATGATATGAGAAAATTGGTAAAAAGGAATGGTTATAATATTTTTTATTATAAGACAAAGAGGTTGGTTAAAAGGTTGAAGGCAAAAGTTTATACCAAGGTTTTAAAAGAAAAAAAAGAAAATATTATAATATTTTAATATTATAATAATTAAGCCAAAAGGGCTTATTAAAAGGAAAAATAAAAATTGATGAAGGCCCCCATGCAAAAGTATTGTTTAAATACTAAATTTAAATAATATAATATTTAAACAAAGTTAAATATTATATTAAATATAAAATTAAATTTAAAATTGGAAAAGGGCACCAAAATTCAAATTTAAATGAAGGCAAATAAAGGTTTTCACCGACGTCATAAAAATGCTTCAAAAGCATATAAAAGGAGGAGCTAAAATTATTTTCAAAAGTCATCCGAAGTCAATACGTATGAGAAAAATCGATCGTAGAGCATAGTGAAGAGTTTTGGAAACCCTTTTGTCAAACGAGCAATAGCAGATAAGGACAAGGTGATGGAAGTTTTATTTTAGTGAGGGTTGGTCGTACAAGTGGCAGGCGGGTCCTACATAAGGTGTTGGCAGAGGAAAGGTTTGGGGTTCAATTCCCCCTAGCATTGTTTGAAGTGTTTTTTTTTGTTTTCGTCGAAGGTAGTAAGAGATAAAACATTGGGGCTAAGGGTTAGGTTCAATTGCTTGACTAGAACAAGCGGTCGAGCTCTGTGCTTGGAAGGTAGAGGTCAAAGGGTTGATTCCCATCCATGGTAGCAAGGAATATTTTTTTATAAGGTATGCTCAAATTTAATTAAATGTTGGCTATAGTGTATGTTTGGCGGATGTGATTTGGTGTATAGTTTGGCATATAGGAGGTATAAGGAGAAATAAATTTTTGCATAATATTTAAATATTATTGCTGCTAGTTATCTTAAATGCAAAGGTTGGAGTGATAAGTTTGTAAATGGTTTATTTAGAATTATGATTTTTGGTTCTTGGACATTAAAATAAATTGGAAATTATTTTATGATAGAGGGAGATAAAAGGTGTAAAGGGTGATGTTATTGTTTGTAATTCTTGCTTTATAAAAAGGAAATTGTTGAGAGAATTTTGTTGAGGTTTAATGCATTGTCCTTGAGAACAAAAGAAGAGTCCTAGAACATTATTTTTAGAATTCATTGAGAACCTTATTGAGGGAAAATTCATGTGGATATTTTTATATAGAATATTTCTATTTAAATTTGAAGTGGCACAAAAGGAATTGGTTTTTGGTGAGATAGGTTTTGAAGATATATCTCCATCAAAGAAAATAAAGAGGTATGGGCACATCAGTCCTTGTTTAAAGTGTTTTGTTGAAGTGAATATTTTAGAATATAAGGTGGAAAAAAAAGGATTTTTTGATAAGCATTGTTGCAAATATTTGAGTTAGGTTTTGAAACCTACATTGTGCATCCTTGTTGAAAGAAAGTGGAAACACCTATGTTAGGATTTGTGAGCAAGTTGTTCTTCATTGGTTGAATGATTTTGTGAAAATTTTGAGCATTGGTTTTGAGTGATATTGTAAGGGTATGTGTAAACATTAGAAATAAAATTTGTGAAAGCGATAAACTTAATTATTGAGTAGAAAATATTGAGCTATTTGATAGAGCATATCATTCTCTATATGTTCCAAAGGTTAAAAAAATTCTAAGTAGAATATATTTTGTTTGATGAAAGCATTTATGAAAATGATATGAGTTTTGCTGTGTGCAATATTTGAAAATATTTGGTGCAATTTTATGAGCAGTATTAAGGACAGGTTTGAGAAAGTCTTTTGAGAAGGCTTGAAGGCATATTTGAGGAAGTCTTGTGAAGACTTGAAACAGAATTGAGAGCAAATTTGTTAAAGCTTTGTGTTAAAGCTTGAGGATAGTTTTGAGAAAAAATTGAGAGTAGGTTTAGTTGATGATTTTTTCAAGATTTGTGTTAAGGCTTGGGGATAGATTTGAGACAGATTTTGGTGTAGATTCATGAGTAGAGTTGGAGTAGATTTGTGCTAGAATTGGGATAGAGTTTGGTGCAGATTTGAGATATAGTTGAGAATAAGCTTTGGAGGTGATAGAGTAAAGAGGACAACAATATCTAGTGGATAGAGATCCATTAGCTAGTGTAGTGGGGATAGAGGTATCTTATGGAGAGATATTCATAAACCAGAGCAGTGGGGAAAAAAGCCTTCTAGAAGATCATCAACCAGAGTAGAGGAGAAAGAGTTCTCCTATGGAAAGAGATCCACAAATCAGAGCAAGTGGAAATATTTCTCATGTGGAGAGAGATCCATAAACTAGAGCAAGAGAAAAGAGTTCTCCTATGGAGTGTGATCCGTGAACTAGTTGGGAAGATAGAGTTCTTCTATGGAGAGAGATCCACAAACCAGTTGAAGAGATAGAGTTCTCCTAGATCAAGTTCCACAAACCAAAGAAAAGAAGAAAGAGTTCTCCTATGGAGAGAGATCCACAAATCAAAGCATAGGGGATTGGTGTCTCCTTTGGATAGAGGTCCATAAACATTGTAATAGGGAATTGATTCCCAAGATATTTGTTGAAAAAATTTAGTGGAAATATTTTCTTCGTGTAGTAGCCCACATTGGGTGAACCACGTTAAATTTGTATCTCTCTTGTATGTGATGATTTAAACATTTATTTGATTACTACTATTGATATTGCCATTTATAATATTGGATAATATTGTTTGGGAAATAAAAGTAAAAGTTGATCTTATACTATTCACCCCCCAATATAAGCCTATGTTCTTCACTTTGCATACAACTACCAGACCTGATTACGTAGCTCTATGCACTCCCTCCTCAAGCGCTCTCGATCCATACTCTCTTGCATATGCTTTACTTGCAACCTCCCACTTTGCATCGAAGTCCATATCGCACCACTATAAGCCTATCCTAATTCTTGACCCCCTTGATATAGCCTTTCTATTGACTCATTATGCTCTAATAGCAACCTATCTCTCTCTTGATCCATTACCTCAAGTTGTCCCACCATCCTCAACCTCATAGGATTCCACTCTTGGTAGTTCACCTCTCCTTATTTCCTGTTACATTTACCATGACTCTACACCATTGCCCTCCATTTCATCAACTACCCCACACTCAATGCACCATGATACTTTTCAAACCTACTGGTACCTACACATTGCACTATTTTTATCTTTACTTGATCTCTTGCATACTTTTTTATGCACTTTGCCTCCTTGGGAACTCTTTTATACATTGCCTCCTTGGGAACCTTTTTTTACACACTTCACCACCTTGGACACCCTTTTAAACTTGCTCCCTTGGGAACCCCTTTCACATAAGCCCCCTTGGGCTAAATAGTTTTTTTACTTTGTACCTTTTTTATACAGTGCACATGTAGTCCCTTCCTATCTAGGTCTACTCTTTTTCCATAGTTGCATCATCCTCCCTTCCATCCCCTTGAAAACCTCCTTCTATCCTCCTTCTCCCAAGAGTTCGAATCTCCTTCCCTTACACCCCCCACCATATCAGGACAAATTTCACACCCTCCTTACCTATTTCTCCTTGTACCCTCCCTCCTTTTTCACACTTTCCCCCTTGGACACCCTTTTTACAACTATCCCCTTGGTCTATGCATTTTTCACATTACCTCCTTGGGAAACCTTTTTCATATTGTCTTCTTCAGCACTCCTTTTTTTCACATTGCATTCCCATCCTCCTTTATCCTCTCCTCATATTCCCCTTATATTCCTTACCCCCCTCTTTCTTACCCTCCTTTATCCCCCCTAACACCCTTCATATGTCCTCTTGGGTACCATTTTTACACTCACCCCCTTGGGACATGCATTTTTTCATTACCTCCTTTGGAACTCCTTTTTCATATTCCACCCTCCCCATATAACCCTCCTTTACCCTATCCCCATATTACCCTCATTTATTCTACTCCCATCCTACCACCCTAATATACCCCTAACTGTATCTCCTTACGTGTTCTCCCCTTATCATATTTAAAGTTATGGTCTCCCTTTTCATTCCCCCAACTCTTCCTTATTAACCGCACCTACCTTAAACTTACTTCCCCTTACCATTTTAAAATTTTGTCAAGTGGCTCATCCTTGGCCTCGTGACCTTACCTACGCACTCACCACTTGAGGGGGTTGCTAATTATACTCTCACAGGGACAATCACGCCACTAGGGTAACAATAGTGCCCTATTAGCCTCAACCTAGGGCATATCTACCAAATATAGTAGCCCTACAATCCATAGGATATCCCTATCTAGAATTGTGAGTTGCCTCACAACATCCTCTAATGTTTCCAATTGCCACTCCCTACTCCTGAGAACATCTTGTTGTAAAATCAATATTAATAAAATTTAAATAGTTTCACACCATCATAATCATAATAAAAATAATAAAAATCATAATACACATAATGCAAGCTTTATTATTATTATTCTTTGTTCTCTCTCTCTCTCTCTCTCTCTCTTTCTCTCTCTCTTTCTTTCTTTCCACTTCTTTATCTCTCTTCTCTTCTTTCATTCTATCTTATTCTATAGCATGAAATTGTTAATTTTCATCCTATTAATATAGAGAACAATTTTACTTGTTGCTAAATACCTAATTGAATTCATGGTTGAACCCTCGAATTCACGTCAAGGTTCACGTGGTTACTTCACCAAATGATTCAAAATATTAAAAAAATACGTAAAAATCTAATCTAGTCTAATTTAACCTAGTCTAGAGGTTAGGTTTATGTGTATACCCATCCTCACTCAACTATTATGCTGACCTAACCTCTCGTAATTGTTAGAATCCAAATTGACATCAATAAAAAATTGATATTGTGACTGTCTATCTTCTAACGTTCTGATTAGGCTTGCACTTGCTAGTCACAGCTCATAACTCAACATTGGATGAACTAAATATTTCTCTAGCCCAACCTCCATAGTAGGTTGGTTCCTTGTCAACTGATAGAGTGTTGACCCAATTAAGCTTAGTAATTATTTTAAGATATAGGGTTAGAAAATGGTTTAGTATTAAGAATTTATAATTCAAACAATGGCCGGATAGAGCCAACAACATAGGCATCCATAGGGAAAACCTTTTAGAAAATTATTTCCAGTGTCCCACACTCAAGATCAACAACACCCAAAATAGAGTAATCTTCATACAAGAACACAAAGTAGAGATATACTCCAAGAAGTAATTTCAATATCCATAATACTAACAATCCAATTTAGCAGAATAGATTAGTATCTAGATTTAACAAAAATAAACCTCTTGCAAGCACAAATATAACTATGAAAATATTTCAATTACTTTACAACTAGTAATCCAATATAAGTGGAATGAACTAACCATAATAGCATTAGAAAAAATGTGATTCATAGCTTGAACATCTGAATAAAGATATCGAAGATGACAATTATTGAGTAAAAAATCCAAGTAATGCTCCTATTAATTTGCAAAAGATGTTACACAGTAGGGCAAGCAAAAACTCTAGAGCTGACCCTAAAAATTGGGGGTTTGACTTCTATATATAGTTTTTACAATAAAATAAAAAAGGTGGAACATTACAAGAATTAGATCATGCCAGATCAGTAGAATACTATGGTGGCATCATTTCATTCACCTTTAGAGTCCAAGAAATTTGCTCGATGTCGCATGCCATGGTAGCTCAGATCTACAAATTGCTTGTAATGGCAGTTAGACTCTAGGCCATTAGAAATAAGATCTAAGACATCTACCTTTCTTAGGGACTTCATCTTGTCATAGATCTGCAACTACCCAGGTTCTTGGTTCTTAGCTGCATGGATGCTTTGCCTGCCTGCTCAAACCAACTATTTCTCATTTGCCAAGAATTCACTTTTGTATATCTAATAAAATATCATCATGATTTTGATCATTGATCCACTCATGAATGGCTATGACTAAACCTTAGCAATGCTCTATAGATGAGTGACATTAGAATATGTCACCAGGCCACTCTTTGGAGAACATTGATGTCAGCTTTGACCTGAGTTGATAGCAGTGTGGAACATCTATAAAAATACACTATACCTTGAGCGAAATAGAGTATGTTGCGAGGCTGCTTCTTTAGTTCTTCAAACTTCTTAAATTTATTTCATATCCATGGCATAGAGCATATGTCGTAGTCCACTCCTCGATATCTACTCCTCAATTTTTGACCCAAGTTAACCACAAAATAGAATATGTCACCAGGATGCTCAAGAAAGAGTATAAAATGTTGTTTCACAAGAGTATGCACTGTGTCATTGCCTTGTGCTTCTTTTTGGTAAATTTAACCCTTTTTACCAGTGACACAGAACATCTCTTATGATTCACTTTAAAATAAATGTGGAACTTAGTGGTGTGGAATACCTAAAAACGTAGTCACTTTAGTGTGCAAGATGGGACAATGTGTTCTAGGTTGCTCTTTGGAGAATACTGACATTAGCTTTGACCTGAGTTGACAGTGACATGTAACATCTGCACTATGTCACTACGAAATGTACTAAGTATTGAGCGGTGTAGAACACCTTGTGCTAGGCCACTCTAAAATAAACTATGTTCTGAGAAGTTGAGAGCATATTCATGCCTTAGAAAATATTTTCAATTTTTTTCTAAGGATGTGGCCATTTTGGACCTACATTATGGCGCCTCCCAGGTGGATTTCTTACATTAGAGTCTTGTTTTTATTATTTTCATCTGATAGTGTCAAGATCAAAAACAAATATACAACACTTTTACATGAATAAAAAAATATTTAAAACAAAAAAACTTTAGGCTTATTCCTCTTGAGGGTCTTCAAAAACCCTATCTAGTTCTTCCCCCTCCTGCTGAGCTTCTTCCTCATAATTGCCTCTCTGGTCTTGGTCAACCTCCTCTTCTTCTAGTGAGTTTTACTGCTTATCCCTCTGCTCAACATTGCTTCCAAACAGTTGAATCATCAGTTTAAGAGTATGCAAAGCTTGGCTTCAAACTACTTTAGAAGGGTTAGAAGTCTCCTTAAGTTATTTATGAATAAACTCCAAGTTGGAGGTATCCTCATAGTTTATGGAGCTTCCCTTGTTCACCAGGTCCTCCATCAAATATCTGATCTTGGTTAAATCAATTATCATCTGAAAGATATGTTCTTGATAAATTGGCTCCTTTCAGGAATCAACCTTAGATTTATCATGGATGCTTGAAGCTACACTCTTCTTGATCTCCTCTTCTGATAATAGAGTATTATTCTCAAGCCAGATTCATCTAAATTTGTATTGAGTCATTTCTTGGTTGATATCTACCACATATCGAATTGTGTTTTCCACTTTGTCATATAATAACCAAGCCTTATGAAGCAATCTATTCTTATTCAATACAACTCTGGTATCCAATCTAGAAATGTTCCATTTCTTGTTGAGTATTGGTTTATAAACCTCATTAAACATGATATCAGATAGTTTATAGATTTTTTCTATAGGAATGACCATGGGTTGTAGCTCCTGAGTGAACTTGTCTAGGTCTTCTTTGATATTCTGGAGCAAATGTCTAGCATCATCCTCATAATCTATTATGGCTTATAGTTTAGAGCATTTATCCAAGGCTTTAGACCAAAGCTCTTTTCTTACCTTCTTCATTCCTACTTTTAAGAAGCCTAAGGACTTGGCCTTCTTAATCTTAAGATGATGCTTCAAGTCTTGCATTTCCTTGGCCTATTATTCATTTTTCTTTCTCCGCTCCTCAACTTGGTCTTTGAGGTTGATGACCTCTTGATATTTGCTTTGTCATCTTTTTACTTCATTCTTGATAGCCTTTTCTACCTATTTTTGGTTGTTGATAGTCTTCTCCAACTTCTCTATTTTCTACTCTAACTTTCCAAATTTCTCCTTATAGATATCAATATTGACATAGAAAGTCTCTAGGTGAGCTTTTACTATGACTAGCTCATCTTCAACTGGTATTTTCTCATTATCTTTAGTATACTACTCTAGATGATAATCTTGTACAATCATCTCTGCTTAAGGATTGCTCACCAAAGGGATAATAGATCTGGATGCTCTCTACCTTGTGACTAGATCAACAAACATTGTACTTCTCTTTGTAGCCATTATTTTTGAAGGCTTGAACAACTTCTTTGCCCAGAAATACTAAATATTTTGAGAAACATCATTTTATTTTCACAAGGAAGCCAACATGGGATAACTTGTAGGAGGAAAGACTATGATATATGGAAGGGAAGACTTAGTAGTTGATGATATTAGAGTAGTAGTGACCACAGTTGAATCTGTAGTTATTACTATGGTTGCAATAGGGAAAGACATATAAACTGGAATGAAATTAAAGGAAAAATGAGCAAGTGCAGATGAAACAACTTGTGCTTCATATGGTAGTGGAGGTTGTGATGACAAAGGTGGAATTACCGGGTATGATGTGACTGGGATTTCGAATGAATATGGAGGAGATGGATTGGTTTGGTACTTTGTGTTAGATATTGAGATAGGTGGTGAATTATAAGGGGAAGAGGACACCTTTGTTTTGATATTTTATTGAGAAGGGGAAAGGGATTTCTCTAGGGAAATATAAGGAGAAGGATAATAAGGGATAGTAATTCTACATTTGCCTATAGATTTAGGATGTTATGGAATCACCTCTGCACTTTGGTGCTACACTTATTGCACCAAATTCTCTATAATTAAAATAGGGGTTTATTCAACACTCTTCTCCTTATCCTCTTTTAGTTTATTACAAACCTCATTTTGAGTCTCTCCTAGTGCATCCTTGGCCTTTATTTTGATAACTCAAAATATTTATGACTTATTACTCTCTATATCCTCTTCAGATGGCCCCTCGTGCAATACATCTTCAGTAGTAGGGTTCGGGTTAGTTGTAGCTACGATAGTGAAACTCACCATGTGAACACAAAGTCCTTATCCTTTTTGTTCCAATATATCTCAATTTTAGGAGGCTCTCCACCCAGGGCTATATGTTTGGGCCTACTAGCTATCTGAATAAATTTTGCATTTATTGCTTTGTCATCAAAGTAATGCATTTTACTTATAAGCTGGGCCCCTATAGGATATTTCTCCAATTGTTTCATTGAGGGCTCAAATATTTTAGGAGATTCAAAAATAACTAATTGAGTGTTAGTCTCTACCACCTGCATTTCATATTATGAAGGTGGAGAAGGAGAATTTTGTTCCTGCTTAGGTCTTCTTATAAATTAGTACCAAATTCTTAGGGTCCTTAGCTTTCTAGGTTTTAATATGCTTGTCATATCACTCGAAAAACTCATCATCTATTACTCGATTGAATCTGGATTTATTTGTACCAGTTTCTACTCTCATTCTCCACCAATCTATGATTTTGCCTTCATCCCACTTCTTATTTTCAAGCTCCTTAATATTAGACTCCTTCAATTGGTGGCTTTCATTACTATTTGGATCAAAATCAACTATCTACTCATAAAAGTCTAGCCACGAGGGAAGTTGTTCCATTTTAGCGACATTCCAATACAATGGGACATTTTCTTTATTATTCCTCCCTCGTTCAAAATGAGGCCTTGAAGTCTTCTTAAACTTAAGGGCCTTTTATCCATTAAGTTTGATATTCCTTTTTAGGAATTTATCATCGGGGTCATATCTCCACCTCTATGGGATGTAAAACAAGCCTAGCCTATCCAAATATTGAGTGATTTGTTCACCCTAACCCTTTCTAACAACCATTATATCATCGAAATTATGGGAGTAAGTTAACAAATATTTTCTCTTTTTACCAGAACCATAATTCATGTTAATTAAATCTGCTTGCCTCAAATATTCCAGGGCCAATAGTCTATTAGTGATGAAATGGGGCAGCAGAAAATATCCTGGTATTTGTGAAAAATGCTTCACTACTCCTTTGCTCTTTCTACTAGATAGGTGCCACTTTGTATGAATGAGCTTTGCACATTGAAAACTTTTAAATGTTTTAGAATGTATTCCTTCCACCATTAGTGCAGTTGGATTGATAAACTATTTATTTGCACGCTTTTCAATTCAAATGTATACATATTGGCGATTAAAGACATTATATCAATCGTTGATTGGTTATGGTGTGAAGACCTTGCTAAACCTACAATGCCTTTCATCATATTTACCATATACTAAGGCATAAGAGGAGGTTTTGATAGATTTTTTATGGTGATCCTATCTGCCCATAGAACTTGTTCCAAAAACAGGTGCCAACTTCTCTTGTTACCCTCTAATGATCTCAAGATTCTTAGTAGATTTTAGTTAGTTGATTCTACCAATCCATTCCCCTGGAGGTAGTAATTAGAGGTATTTTTTATGGTGATGCCATAATTGCTAGTAATTTCAATGTATTTACCTCCTATGAATTTTGGTCCATTGTCACTCACTAAAGCTTCTAGGACACCAAACCTTATGATTAAGCTTTCTACGAAGTCTATCACCACCTCTTGGTTTGATTTCTTTGTGGGGATGGCCTCTACCCATCTGGTGAGGTAGTTTGTGGTATTCAGAATGTACTTGTGTCCTATCAAGGAGTTTGGATTGATAACCCCTATGAAGTCCAACCTCCACTACTGAAAAGGTTCTTCAACTTGAATTGGCTTGAGGGGGAATTATGCATTCCTAGTTCTTCCTACATACCGCTAGCATTCATCACAAAATCTTGTAACTTTGAAGGTGTCAACAAAAATGGTAGGCCAATAATAACCTACCCCAATTATCTTTAAAGTTGTGATTCTTCTTGAGAAGTGTCCTCCTGATAATCCTCCATGAAACTCTTCAATAACATTTTGTTTTTTATCTCTTTTATATCTTAGGAGGACTCCATCAAGGTTTCTATTGTATATAACTTCTGGTAGTAGGACATATTTCAAGGATTGAAGCCTATATATCCTCATCTATGATGGATTAACATTAGAAGGATACAATCCAGTCTAAAAATATTTGGTCATTTGATCAACCTAGTTTGATTATCTTGACTGCAGTTCTTTAGTCTAATCTCCTACTGTTGACTGACAGGCTATCGCTTCTGTTTAAATTGCTACTTTTGTCAAACCTTGGCATAGTGCTCTACCCATAACCAATTTGGTAGGATGAATTTCCACATGAATTTCCTAGATCTTGGTAATCCAACCAGATCTTTTGTCCCCTAGTTCACCTTGTAAAATAAAACTTCTAACATATGGGTGAACCACATAGACTAGGGTTTTACTTTGAACCAAGTATTGCCTAAATTTTTTCAATGAATTCATCATTACAAATACTTTTTTCTCAATAAAATTATACTTGAACTGATATTCATGGAGAGTCTATATCCAAAATAATATGGGGTGCTCTTCTCCTTCCTCATTCTTCTGGGTGAGAACTGATGCATAGCTCTCTTCAGCTCCATAAGCATACAAAATGAAATCTTTGCTGAAGTATAGGTTAACTAGAATTGGAGCTATAGCAATAGATTTTTTGATGATTTCAAAATATTTCTCACTTCAATCCATTTGAAATTTGCATCCTTCTTTAGTAGTTATGAGATAGGTTTCACCTTCTGAGCAAAATCAAATATGAATTTTTTGATAAAGTTTATATAACCAAAGAAGGACCACAAAGCTTTCTCATTCATGGGTAATGGAAGAGTAAGAATGGATTTGATTCTATCTATATCAATGGCCATACCTTATTTAGAGACCACATGGCCTAACAAATTTCCCTCATGAACTGCAAAAAATGACTTCTTTAGATTAAAAGAGATGCAAATTCCTTACACTTCTAAAATACTTACTCTATATGTGCTAGGTGGTTTTGCTTATAATGGGAGAATATAGTCATGTCATCCAAGTATACTAGAATGCTTTTTTGATCATCTATCCAAAGGCATAATCCATTGCTCTTTGGAATGTGGATCCTGTGTTGGATAGACCAAAATATATTCTCTAATAGGTAACAATACCCCATTTGGTGGTGAATACTATTTTGAAATGGTCCTCATATTTCACCCAAATTTGGTTATAGCTAGAGAAATTGTATAATAGTGAGAACCTCTCTTATCCCACTACAATCTAAAATATTTGATCAATCTGAGGGAGGGGATAGTGATATTTTAATGACATTTGATTGAGGTTTCTAAAATCTACACACAAGTGAATGCCACCATTCTTCTTCATTACTGGGACTAAGTTAGCTACCCAGGTTGAATACTTGATTGGATATATGATCTTAGCCTTCAGAAAATTCAATAGTTCTTTCCTCATTATGGCTTTAATTCTAGGATTCATAGGCATTTTTTTCTGCCTGAAGGGGTTTGCATTTTGTTCTAGCTCAATTGTATGTTGGATGACCTTCTTATCATATACTTTAAGATCTTCATATGACCAATCTATAATACCTTGGTATTTCAGGAATAGAACTTTGATATCCTCCTCTTATTATGGAGAACATCAAAATCTAACTTTGAGCTTCTTTTCCTTTTTTATTTAAATTTCTTTGTAGATATTTTCATTGATTTCCATGGATTTGATCCTTTTCCTATCTTCATTGTTAAACAAGATTTCTAGAGTGACCAACTCTCTAGGTATATGATTATTCTTTATCTGGATGACATATTTTTGGTCTGTATCTTCTAGATTTTCCTCTTGAAAAGTTGATATACAAGATTCTCTTACTAGGAAATCGATGATCTGTTCGTCACTTTCAAAAACCTACCAAAAAATCTACTTGTCTGGTACCGTAGGCCTAAAAATAATTTTGATCGCTTTGTCTTTTGTGACTCCTATATCTACAGAAGGGTTGAAATTAGCTCCCATCACTTCCAATGAATAAACTAAGGTGTTCTACCTTCTGGGAGCAAAATTAATATTTATGGCATCAAAGGATTCCATTAAATCCCATACCCTATTTCTATATACCTTCAGGTAATGATGCTTATTGCTACATCTCTCTCTTACCTAGTTAATGATTAGTTCAAAGTCACCATATATATTTAATATATTGATGCCCATACTCTTTACCTACATTAATCCAAGGTACAAAGCCTCATATTTTGTCACATTGTTGGTACATGATCAAGTTAGCCTATATGCAAAACTCTTTACACCTTTTGATTGAGACTACAATAATACACCAAAACCATCACCATATATTGCACCATCAAAGTTCATGGTCCAAGTTTCTATTTATCTCAGGGACTAATTAGATATAACAAGGATTATTTTCTCTATTTCTATGGAAATGCTATATGTACCCATACCTATCCCAAATTGACTATAATACTCTCTAAAAGGTAGCTCATATTCAATCTCTAGCTCTTCAAAACTATCCACTAGTTCAAATTCATCTAGAGGAGTGATATTACACATGTCTTCTTTGATTTTTTTGATATGATAAGACACAGGATTCTTCGGTGTTATTCTTATCCTCTTCCCTTTGAAGGGAATCACCATGCTATAATAATCCATGCACATGCATCCTCCCAATTTGGAAGTGAATTCTCTTGAAAGAAATAAGCTAAAATAAGGCTCTAGATCTACCACCACTATTTATTGTATAACAGTTACCTTTGGAACTCTATGCAGCCTCATCAGAACATATTTTACTACCTCCACTATCTTCACTAATATCCCATATAACTACAAAACTCCAAGGCAGGATCTAGTATATTCCTTTCCCATATCATCGCAGACTACCTTGGGCATAATTGTGGTGGAAGCCCCTGAGTTGATCATGCAGTTGTGAATAATCCACCCCTCCATCCTTAGAGAAATATAAAAGGGAGGGGTCTTGTTCTTTAAAGTAGCAGGAGACATCTTGTCCTTCCCAGAGGGCACACTAAGAATTGTAGTGGTCTTCTTTTCTTGCAGATATCTGTTTAGAGAAGCTTTCAACATGTCTATTTGGATAGGAATAAAGAGAGTATCATATAGGATTTCTTTGGAGGTGTAGGTCCAAAGGTAAGTTCACAAAATAATCAATAGATTAATTAACCATTGCTAAGGTTTAGTCTATGCTTAAATAATAGACTAACCAACAGTTCTGAGGATATAGCGCTAACTACCCTCTAACAATAGAATAGGGAGGGAGTTGCGTGATGCTAACCACTAACCTAGGTAGAGAGTTCTAACCATAACACTAACCTAAATATCTAACATAGGATATTTAGGTACTTACCTAGTTTAACCATGAGGAAAATATCTCATGGTAATTACATAATTACATAGAAAAGTAAATGTAATAACCCCACGTAGTGTAATGCAATACACTACCTTATTTTACCATGTGGTAACTAAAAACTACCTAATGTAGGAAATGGGGAAAATATCCCAAGTAATGGAATATTATTCTAACATCCCCCCTTATTACATTATTTGGGTAATACATACATATCCCTCTATACAACAATATTTGGGTAAAGTATATAACTACCCCAATACAGTGAAGAAGATGTTGATCTACTGGTTCTTTGCTCTGTCACAGTGCTCTGGCTGCTCCTAAGCAAAAAGTGGGTCATTCCTCACTTTGTCTTCATGCCAATGAATGTCCTTATGGTAATCACATCATCCAACCGAATTGCATGGGTAACCAGCCGCTGCAATCGCTCGGTGTAGTAGAATAGATCACTTCATACAAGGTTCATTCATTTACAATATGAATTTGCAAAAGATAAGGTAGCTAAGGTGTCGGTCGCTGTCGAAAATGCACCCTTATAAGTTCCCCCCTTCTCATTGCAAAACATAGTGTAAGTAATTTCTGAAGGAAGTGTGACTAAGGTGTCGGTCGAGGCGAAAATGCACCCTTATAAGCCATCTCCCTTTTTACAAAAATTGTGAAGAAAAGAAATTGATATCCCCCCCTTCCAAAGCAAAAGTGTGGAGTGCGCAGAGTGTTGTGAAGGATCTTACAAATATTGCCTCCTAGACAATTTTACATCACAAAAAATGGCTCCTCTTGTTACAAGTACTTCAAACACAGAGATTTGCTATTTATGAAGCCTAAAAGAGGTACAAGCACCCCTTATTGCAAGGTATTCAAACAAAATACTTATGCTATTTATGAAGCCTAAAAGAAGAGAGAGAGAAAATGGTGCTTTTGCCCAAGGGACACATCTGTTTTCCCTTTACAAAACTGTTCTAGCAATTAGCACTCTGTGTGCTTTCTCTGAACCAGAATCAGAATCTGTATTAGACATCTCATTTGCAACATTGCCTTGGTTTGTCTTTTGACCTTTCTCTTTGGGAGGCTTGTTCTTAAACCAACATCTCTTGGTTTGATGAGTGTCTTTGTCATAGATTTTACAATACTGCTTCTTCTTCGAAATCTCTTTGGCTTTACCCTTTTCTTGATTAGAAGAAGAACCTTTCTGTTGATTCCACTTTTTCTTACCACCTTGTCTTTTTGAGAAAAGAGCATTGTTGGATGCCTCATCTTTTTGGAGTTGATTAGCTTCTTCTGTTTGAAGCATGTTTACCAACTCGACAAAAGTTACTGTCCTTCCAGAAACTTGTAGTGAAGTGATCAACATTCGGTAGGAGTCAGGAAGAGCTCTCAAAATGATAGAGTTCAAGACTTGGTCTTCCACTTTCTCTCCTAAGGATTGTAGTTTTGTTTTCAATTCTGCGACTCTACAGAGGAATAGCTCTACTGTTTCTCCTGATTTCATATGTAGAGTATGAAGTTGTGTTTGAAGGTTAAGAATCGTTGATTGATTCTTTCCCTCAAAGATGGTATTTAAGGCATCCCATGCTGCCTTACCAGTCGTAGCTTCACTGATATGAGGTTGGATATCATCAGTAATAGCAAGCAAGATCATTAAGGATAGTTTTTTATCCTTTTTTATCAAAGTCTCTTTGATCTGCTCCAGGTGATTGAGGTCTAGTGACACTTCCATCCACTATTGACCACAAATCCTCTATAGTTAAGATAGCTTTCATCTTAGTCTTCCAAGCTGAATAATTTGAACCTTTGAGCAGTTGGCTCTCAGTGAGATACTTGTGTATCATGGCCATGGTTTAGGTTTCAAATTTGATAGGACTAAGATGGTTATATCTTGCACTATACCCTCAAAAGAGTATATGGAAGTTGTTTTCAATTTGCCTCTATAAGATATTTAATGGCACCTGCCTTAACACCCTTACCAAGGGATGAAAAGTTGGAGGATTTTTAAGCCAAACAAAATAGAGCAAATGAAACAGGGGTAGGTTTGTTTAAAACTTTTGATTTTGCCCTCTAGGATATTTAATGGCACCTGCTTTAACACCCTTGAAGAAGGATGAAAAATTTGAGGATATTAAGCCAAACAAAGAGAGTGAATCAAGGTGATTTGGATTTTTGACCTTTTGATGGGGAGTAAAAAAAATGACTTGATTTAACCTATGCAAAGTTTAGCATGGTTTTTGAGTGAAGTTTGGGTTTTGTGAAATGCTTCTTTTAATGTTGTATTTGAATTTTTAATTGCACACAAAAAACATGGGTGTTAGTGCAATAATCAAAACATGAGAGCAACCCAAATTTGTATCACTCTAGGTGTCGGATGCAACCGAAAATGCACCTAGTACAAGCAATTTTTAAGAGAAGGTGTCGAGTAAAATCGAGAATGCACCTTTCTTACTCTGAAAGATCCCCCCTTTTTCGTTACAATTTTGCAAACTATAGAATAAAAAAAAAATTGAATTCTATCCCCCTTAATGTTTACAAAATGTAGAATTTAGAGCACTCCTTTCAAGACAAGTCGACACACGACCCGCGTTTGAAAGGCTTCCAGAACTAGTCGACACACGACTTAGTTTTTATGGACCCAAGGTTACAAGGTCTTCTCAATTTTGCAGAAAAAAAATAGATGTGCAATTTTATGTATTATATCTCCTTGGAGAAAACAAATGCACTCTTTGAACTTTTGATTCTTACAAAAAATTTCAGGAACCTTGTTGTCTAATTTGCAAAAAAAAATCAAGTGTGATCCTTTCTTGTATGCTAAATTAACAAGGTTTGAGAAGAGTTGTCTAATTTGCAACAAAAAATGTGCTCTTGCTATGTCTCATATCTCCATTTGGTGAGAAAATACTAGCACCTTTAAATTTCAAAGTTGCAAAAAAAAATATTTCTTTAATTTTAATTTGCAATATTTAAGAAAAGTTTAATAAATCATTTTAATGAATAATAAAAAACTAAAAAATATATATGTTTTAAATAAATCAACTTAAATATTAAAGAGAAATTGATTTATGAAATAAAACATTATTTTTTTAAAGTTTAAATTATTAAAAAAAATAATACTAAAAAAACTTTAATGTTAATGCAAAAAAAAAAAAAATTAATGTACCTTGGCGTCGAAGGCAAAAAATTGCCTTCTGTACCCGACGGGAGTCGAACCCTGGACTCCCCGCCTAGGGCCTTAGCTCGACCCGATCAACCGGTCGGGCTAAAGAGCCCGATGGGTACTGAGGCACACGATGTGCCTCTTAAACTCTGCGGACGATGGGAGTTTTTTTTAAAAGTCGCTGGACTTTTATCCCACATGCATCCCGTAGTGGGATGCAGAGTGGTTTTTAAGGCGGAGGCCTCCCCTTGTACGTCGATTGCCTTCGAGAAATCGACCAGAGTCGCCTACCCTTTTGGACGCCACCACGTGGCACCAGGGGTAGGCCAGTCAGTCCGGGTCGGTCCTGTGGTGATGTGCCACGTGTCGAGTCGTGTTCGGTCAGCGTCGTGCGTCGTCCAGTGGCTATCCGCCATGTGTTCGGTCTCGGTCTAGTCTACGTCGGTCATCGTCCAGTGGCTGTCCACCACGTGTCCGATCTCGGTCTAGTCTAGTCAGCACCTCGAGGTGCGTGCCAGGGTCCAGTCCACGTGTCCCTCGGGGTGCGTGCAGGTTAGGCACAAAAAAGTGCCACGTGTCGGTCAGGGATTGGAGGGCCGCCTGCCCTCTCAGATCCCGAGGTCTGGGTCTGTGTCCATGGGGAGGGGAGGGCGCTCCTACCCTCGTTGCTCTCCCATGAATGGGCCACGTGGCCTGCTTGGCCTACGTGGCTCTACGGCCCTGGCATGGGAGCCGAGGATTGATGGCCTCGGGACGTCGACCGCATCCGGTCTAGGGGATCACGGACCCTTGGCCTGCATCGACTGCATCGGCCAGGTCGATGGGCCAACACGCGGGCCCTGGTCGGCATCGACCGTGCGGGCCAGAGTAGGAGCGTTGCGGCTGCTCCGTGAGGGAGAGTCCACGTCGAGCGCCGCGACTGCTCCGTGAGGGACTCCCTGCATCGAGCACCTCAACTGCTCCATGGGAGTCCACGTCGATGGGGAACGAGCGAAAGCTCGTATTCTCCTCCTTGGCGAATGATACCAATGTAGGTCCGAAGGTAAGTTCACAAAATAATCAATAGATTAATTAACCATTGCTAAGGTTTAGTCTATGCTTAAATAATAGACTAACCAATAGTTCTGAGGATATAGCGCTAACTACCCTCTAACAATAGAATAGGGAGGGAGTTGCGTGATGCTAACCACTAACCTAGGTAGAGAGTTCTAACCATAACACTAACCTAAATATCTAACATAGGATATTTAGGTACTTACCTAGTTTAACCATGAGGAAAATATCTCATGGTAATTACATAATTACATAGAAAATTAAATGTAATAACCCCACATAGTGTAATGCAATACACTACCTTATTTTACCATGTGGTAACTAAAAACTACCTAATGTAGGAAATGGGGAAAATATCCCAAGTAATGGAATATTATTCTAATAGGAGGGTATTATTTTCATTTATTCCATAATATTATACTCTAACTTAATAGAGGTGGGTCTCTTAGACCTTCTCTCTAGGTCACCATACTTTCTCTTATACTGTTGTATGGATTCAATTCTTTGCCTCTTAGTTATGGAAGGAAATTTAAGCCTCTCTTGAGATTCATTCTTGGATCTCATTTTATCTCCCTCATTTTCTTTCTCAAACCTCTTGGGAAAATTGATCTCCTTATCTTGGCCTTTAGGGACCATGTCCCTCTTTTCATTGGCCTAGGGAATAGGGAATGTATCATTGCTTTGGGTAGGTGTATCCTTCTTATTTTGAGAGGGGACTTGAAATTAATCCATATTTTGTGGATCTACCTACAATGTTTTCGTACCTAACCTCATCATGATAGAAATGGATCCATATTCATCAAGATATTTTTCAACCATGATTTGATCTGGTTACCAGAGCATATTCACTCTTCCTTTATGACTTCTCTCTACCTTCTCCATAGCATGTTGTACATGGTTTTGGTACATAACACACGATTTCGAGTCATGGGGATCATTGTAAACTAGACACTATACATTCATCAGACTTGTTTTAGAAGAAAAATTTGGGTCTTCTTGCATCACATTCACTTTGACCCTAGTGGTATTGTTGGGACCAATTATTTGATCTTTGTTGACATAAGGAAATAGTCTTTGTTGAGATCTCTCTATCTATTTTTTTCCATTGATTTCATCTTGTTGCTGAGAGTTTTCAAAGTATTCTGAATATCAAGGAGCATAGAGGATTCTTGGGGTATCTGATAAGGAAGCGGTGGGAAAGGAACTGTAGTAGGTGATATTTTTTAATGAGGAATGAGGGTCATCTGTGAAAGTGGAGATGATAAAGGAGGAGGTTCCATATAATATAATGTAGATATCTGACCTTGGACATTGGGAGTTTCCAAATCATAGGGCAACACAACTTTAGGGGGGAGTCTTCCCATATTAATGAGGATATTTTCAGCATGGACAACTGCATTGTAGACCTGTGGAAAGGTATATACTCTATCTTTTTGGGTTTACAAACCTAAATTTTATACAAGAGCTCTAATATAATACATGAAATTGAGGGTTGAAGCTGGTCTAGCTTCAGGAGGAATTCTCTTCCAAGTCCTACTAAACCTCAAGTTAAAGTATGAATTGATTTCTTGATGATGCTTTTGTATGGATGTTAATTGATTGAGGAGGGAAAAATGATCAGCAGAATCATTGAACTCTTCCACAAAGGATTCTACTAATGTTGCCCATGAGGTAATGGTATTATCTTCTAGGGTCCTCAATCAATGTAGAATTTTTCCTCTAAAGGATAGGGCTAGGATTTTGACAATAGCATCCTCATTCTTTATATTATGGATCACTGCTAGATTAAAAATATATTGGCAATGCTCATATGCTATTTTATCGAATCCATCATATATGGGAATAGCCTTAGATACAACCTAAGGGATATCATGGATTTGGTCCAGTCCAAGAGGACCAGTTGTATTCCATCTAGGATACTTCTATAAGGGCTGTTTTTGAGCTAAATTTGCATTTTGATTTTGATCCATGTTTCCAGGTGTAGTTCTTGTTGGAGGTGGCCTTGGGGGTACTGTAGGGTGTACCTCAAGGGGAGTTTCATCTGAATAAAAAATATTATTTAAATACCTTATGATAGTATACCCTCTAAAAGGGAGCTCACATTAGAAAAAGGATCTTGGGTTATTCCTTGTGAATGATCTAGTATATATGAAAAGACTACAAGCTACAAGGATAAATTTTTGGTTTCATAGACTAGGGAGTTGCTAAGTGAATTTTTTTCTCACCACATAATAAGGTCAAGATAATTCAGAAAATATTGATTCCTTTGAGAAAATATATACACAATAAAGAATAGGATGGGTTCTAGTGTTTCTTGTAAACAGGTCCCATCAAGCATGCCAAAACTATTGGGATCCGAATTGACATTAAGCAAAACTTGATACTGTGACTGCCTATATTCTATATTTCTAATTAGGCTTGCAACCACTAGTCACAACTTAGAAATCAACATTGGATAGACTAAATATTGCTCTAGACCAACCTCTAGAGTAGGCTAGTTCCTTGTCAACTGACAGAGTGTTGATTCAATTAAAATCAATAATTTTTTTAAGAGATAGGGTTAGAAAAGGGTTTAGAGTTAAGAATTTATAATTCAAACAATGGCCAAATAGAGCTAACAACATAGGCATACATAGGAAAAACCTTTCAGTAAATTATTTCCAGTGTCCCACACTCAAGATCAACAACACCCAAAATAGAGTAGTCTTCATACAAGAACACAAAGCACAGATATAATCCAAGAAGCAATTTCAATATCCACAATACTAACAATCCAATTTAGTAAAACAGATTAGTATCTAGATTTAAAAAAAAATGAACCTCTTGAAAGCACAGATCTAACTATGAAAATATTTCAATTGCTTTAGAACTAGTAATCCAATATTTAGTGGAATGAACTAACCATAATAGAATTAGTAGAAATGTGATTCATAGCTTGAACCTCTCAATAAAGATATCAAAGATGATAGTTCTTGAGTAAAAAATCTAAGAAATGCTCCTTCAATTAATTTGCAAAATATGTTACACAGTAGGGCAAGCAAACACTCTATAGCCGATCCTAAAAAATCGAGGGTTCGAACTCTATATATAGTTTTTAAAATGAAAGGAAAAAGGTGGAATATTACAAGGATTAGACCATGCTAGATTAGCATAATACTATGGTGGCATAATTTTATTTACCTTCAAAGTCTAGGAAATTTGCTCGATACCACATGCCATGACAACTCGACTCTGCAACTTGCTTGTTCTATAATGGTAGTTAGACTCCAAGCCATTAGAAACAAGATCTAAGACATCTACATTTCTTAGGGATTTCATCTTGCTATGGATCTACAACCACCTAGGTTCTTGGTTCTTAGCTCCATGGACGTCTTGCCTGCCCGCTCAAACCAAATAGTTCTCATTTGCAAAGAATTTGATCTTGTATATCTGAGAAAATATCATCATGATTATGATAGTTGATCCACTCACGAATGACTACGATTAAACCTTAGAAATGCTCTGTAGATGAGCAGTGTAGAACATGTCACCAGGCCACTCTTTGGAGAACACTAACATTAGCTTTGACCTAAGTTGATAGTGGCATGGAACATCTACAAAAATACACTATGCCTTTAGCAGAATAGAGCATGTTGTGAGGCCGCTTCTTTAGTTCTTCAAACTTCTTAACTTTCTTTCGCATCCATGGCATAGAGCATATGTCGTAGTCCACTCCTCGATATCTGCTCCTCAAGTTTTGACCCAAGTTGATCATGAAATAGAGCATGTCGCTAGGCTACTCAAGAAATAGTGTAAAATATTGTTTTGCGAGAGTATGCACTGTGCCACTACCTTGTGCTTCTTTTCAAGTATTTTGACCCTTTTGACCAATGGCATGGAACATCTATTCTGATCCACTTTAAAATAAATGTGGAACTCAGTGGCATGGAACACCTCAAAACTTAGTCACTTTAGTGCGTGGGATGGGACAATGTACTCTAGGTCACTCTTTGAAGAACACTGATGTTAGTGAAAGCTCGAACGCAGGGTGACGACATGCCAGACCAGATGGTGCAAAAGAAATTGATATAAAGATGCTAAGTCCTACAAATGTGAGAAAGCAATGCATGAAGGAAATGACGCATAAAAGAGATGTAAGAAAACAAAGACAAAGCAAGGCCTCTTTTATTAATGTTGATTTCAATTCGATTACAATACGTCCCCCCTTCTAGGGCTCAGAACGTTTGATACAGTTCGTTACATCAACGGATGGTACGCTTCCAGTGTCTTTCGTGTGCCTCACATTTGAAATGGGTGGGCCAAAGGTTGTTGCCACTTGTGTCCATGTGTTTGTGTGTTCCTTGCTGCCCCTCCAATGTTCCTGGTAATGAGATCTTGTGTACAGAGAAACAACAAATAGTTAATAGCATGTGCGGATAGAAGGAAAGCATGCAATCCCCAAGGCCTCCGGCTAGTTAGTATGTAAAATAGCAAAACGATGATCAAAACATGTCATAATGAACCCAAAATTTGAAAAAAGCATAAAAACATCATCAGAGACACATTGCAAAAAGAACAGTAGGGAAATCATGCATGGATTTCTAATCACTTCGGGGTGGGATGATTAGGACTGTCACAAAGCATGCAAAAGTGACCTTCCAAATGTCCTGCCTAGAGGCCTCCAAAACTCTTGCAAACTTGGGGTTAGGCTAAAAGGGGCATTTTGGGATGACCCAGAAGGTCAGATTTGGCAGATTCTACCCAGATTGTCCTGTATCCGAAGGCGCTCCCTGTAGGTTAGTAACGCATGAATATGATAAAAACATAGTCAAATCAGGTCAGAATGCAATGAAACTTGAACAGCAGCATTAGTAAACCAAATAGAACAGAATGCAAAAAGAACAGTCAGGAAATCATGCATGGATTTCTAATCACTCCGGGGTGGGACGATTAGGACTATCACAAAGCATGCAAAAGCGACCTTCCAAATGTCCTGCCCAGAGGCCTCTAAAATTCATGCAAACTTGGAGTTAGACAAAAAGGGGAATTTTTGGACGACCTTGAAGGTCAGATTTGGCAGATTCTACATAGATTGTCCCGTATCCGAAGGCACTCCCTGTATGTTAGTAAACGCGTAAAATGATAAAAACATAGTCAAATCAGGTCAGAATGCAATGAAACTTGAATAGCAACATAAGTAAACCAAATGGAAAATAATGCAAAAAGAACAATAGAGAAATTATTCATGGATTTCTAATCGCTCCGGGGTGAGCCAATTAGGATCGCGACAGTTTGGGGGGCACCCGAGGGCAGGAAGCCTGTCGTTTGGGGTCTGGTTTTGACACCAATCCACTTGGGATGGGTCCAAAACCTCCTAGGGGGTTGTGTTGACGAATTTGGTGTGGGATTGTGGCCGATTTCTTAGGTTTTGGTTCAGGATTTCATTCTTAGAATTCACCCGATAACCTCTCTTCCAAAAGAGAAATTATGGATGTAAGAAGCACAAAAGAGGATAGAGCGAGAAAATTTAGAGCAATGGAATGCTACCAAATTGTACCCACTGAAAGTTGAATGTGGGGTGATGGCGTGCTAGACCAATGGTGCAAACAAAAATTGATGCACATATGCTAAGTCCTACGAATGCGAGAAAAGCAATGCATGGAGGAAAGATGCATAAATGAAACTAGATGTAAGAAAAAAAAAGCAGGGCCTCTTTTTATTAATGTTGCTTTCAATCTGATTACAATACGTCTCCCTCCCATCTAGGGCTCAGAGTGTTTGATACAGTTCGTTACATCAACGGATGGTGTGCTTCCAATGTCCTTCGCATGCCCACATTTGAAATGGGCGGGCCAAACATCGCCACCGCTTGCATCTGTGTATTCGTGTGTTCCTTACTTCCCCTTCAGTGTTCTTGGTGGTGATATCCTATGCTTAGAGAAACAACAAACAATTAATAGCATATGCGGATGGAGGTAAAAACATGCAATCCCTAGGGCCTCCGACTAGTGAATACATAAAATAATAAAATGATGGTCAGAACATGTCATAATGAATTCAAACTTTGATAGAAGCATAAAAACATCATCAAAGACATTGCAAAAATAACAGTCGAGAAATCATGCATGGATTTATAATCGCTCTAGGGTGGGATGATTAGGATTGTCACAAAACATGCAAAAGCAACCTTCCAAATGTCTAGCCTAGAGGCCTCCAAAACTCCTAAAAACTTGGGGTTAGGCTAAAAGGGGAATTTTGGGATGACCCAAAAGGTCAGATTTGGCAGATTTTGGCCAGATTTTCTTGTATCTAAAGGCACTCCCTGTATGTTAGTAAACACGTAAAATGATAAAAACAAGGTCAAAACAAGTCAGAATGCAATGAAACTTGAATAGAAGCATAAGTAAACCAAATAGAATAGAATGCAAAAATAATAGTAGATAAATTCTTCATGGATTTCTAATCACTCCGGGGTGAGCCAATTAGGACTGCAACAGTTTGGGGGGCGCCCGGGGGCAGGACGCCCATCGTTTGGGGTCTGGTTTTGACACCAATCCACTTGGGATGGGTCCAAAACCTCCTAGGGGGCTATGTCAAAGAATTTGGTGTGGGATTGTGACCGATTGCTTGGGTTTTGGATCGGGATTGCATTGCTAGTGTTCACTCGATAACCTCTCTTCCAAAAGAGAAATTATGGATGTAAGAAGCACAAAGGGGAATGTGGGTACAATTTGGCAGCACTCCATTGCTCTAAATGCTCCAGCTCTCTCCTCCTTTTGGGGTGAGGATGCTCACCCTTTTATAGACCTAGGATCTCTCTCTTTGAATGTGCATGCGAGGGCGCCACTTGGCTTGCCATGACTTTTTTGGGAGAGAAGATTCCTCCCTGATTTAGAGTCTCCTTGCATGAGGCCTCCATGATCAAGGCATGCTTAATTGAAGTCCCTCTCTTTGATTTGAAGCCATTCCTCGCAATTGCATGCCCTAAAGGCACAGTTAAGTGGCGGACCTATAGAGGTTTGAATTTTTTCTAGTTAAACCTACTAATCTTCCCACCCTCGAACGATTTTTGCTAATCATCCCAGGGTGGGACGATTAGGATTCTAATAGGATTCTAATCGTCCCAGGGTGGGACGAGTAGGGATCAAAGTGCTAAAAGGTGCCAAATTGACCTCTGACCTTCCAAAACTGATTTGGGAGTGGTTAGGACCACTTTTTAACCTCTGGGGGCTGCCCTAGGGGCTATGTATGCCAACTTGATCAGTGCTTGTAGTCACATAATCGGATTGGTGTTGTTTTGGTGTCTACAGATGCCCCTTTTTGGGATGCGTTGTGCGTGGCGCAGTGTTGAACAAAAATAGATAACCAAAGAAATTAATGATTAGGTTTTCTTAGTAAATTAACCAACTTTTGATACCCCAAGTATGGAAATGGCATGTATTATTGAATCCTTGCTTCTGACGAGCTAAGGAGCTGAACTCAAGTGTAACCTTTTTCAGTGAGGTGTTACTTGATCTTGGACATTGTTCAATCATGAATAGGCAAAGGGCGCAACATTTTGTCGAGGAACCTTGAGTTCATGATTCCAGAATGCCAAGTGTTTTATCAGCTTGTGATTATTGCTTGTTTGCTACCCCAAGCAAGGGCATGATTGTATTTATCAATGATTCTTTGAATGCATGCCATTTCCTTGATTGGATGTGTATTTGTTGATTTGGTGACTAAGTGTGACTACCCCCTCAAGTGACAAATCGATGAGGGAATGACCAAAAATGAGAAAAGCAATGAGTCGCTTGACCCAAGATGATGTTTGTAAGGGTGCCTTCAGTTGTTTTCCATTGAACATGTGCAGTTTCCTAGCAATCGGACCTATTTTTGGTGGGTTTTGACCCTTTTTGTTGACGGTTATTAGGGTTGAAATTGTCGAAAATCCGTCCTCCCGTGGAGTGGTCCGGATATGGTAGCCTTATTAGGGAGTATGATAGTGATAATTTGTGGTCCCGATGTCGGTTTTTCATGCCAAGAATATCAAGTGCAAAGGCACCTTTATTCGACAGAGTTATTGCTATTTTTGAGTGGGTTTTGACCCTTTTTGTGATGCCGATTGGGGTTGAAATTGTTGAAAATTCATCCTCCCGTGGAGTGGTCCAGCTATGGTAGCCTTATTAGGGAGTAGGATAGTGATAATTTGTGGTCCCGACGTTAGTTTTTCATGCCAAGAATTTCAAGTGCAAAGGCACCTTTATTCGGCAGTTTTATTGTTGTTTTTGGTGCATTTTTTGGATTCTGTTTTTGTTGCTTTATTTTTTGCTCTGTAATCGTCCCAGGGTGGGACGAATAGCAATTTGGTAATTGTCCCAGGGTGGGACAAGCACTAACTAGAGCGCTCATCCAAGGGTGGGACAATTATAGGCCCAACAGCCTATAAAAAAGCCAAATCTTGATTTTGGGCTCATTTGCCACATTTTTTCTTGGTGTTTTGGAGCTGTGAGGAGTGTGAGTTTGCATAGCAGAGCGTTGTCGAAATTTCACAGACACCATGAGTGCAAGGACCGAATATTTGAGTGGTGGAGCCGAGGTGAGATCGGTAGGTGCTCCTTCCTTCTGCTTGTTATTTTTTTGTTTTTATATGAATTTTTAAAACGCACAGATAAAAATGCCTGTTAGCGTTATTCTGCTTGTTTTTTAGTTCATATTAAGGTTAAAAACCCTAGTATGAATTTTTTTTTTGGTGTTTATCTGATTTTTTGTTCACACTTAAGGTTAAAAACCCTAGTATGAATTTTTATGTTTTATTTGATTTTTTTTGTTCACCTTAAGGTTACAAACCCTAGTATGAAATTTTTGTGTTTATCTGATTTTTTGTTCACACTTGAGGTTAAAAACCCTAGTATGATTTTTTTTTGTGTTTATTTGATTTTTTGTTCACCCTTGAGGTTAAAAACCCTAGTATGAATTTTTTTTGGTGTTTATCTGATTTTTTGTTCACACTTAAGGTTAAAAACCCTAGGATGAATTTTTATGTTGTATTTGATTTTTTTTGTTCACCTTAAGGTCAAAAACCCTAGGATGAATTTTTATGTTTTATTTGATTTTTTTTTGTTCACCTTAAGGTTAAAAACCCTAGGTTGTTTTTTTTTGTTTTGTTTGATTTTTGTTTTTGTCCACACCTAAGGTTAAAAAACCTTAGGATGAATTTGTTTTATTGCATTTTTTGTTCTTGATTGCGCAGTTTATTTGATTTATTTGTACTTTTGCTATACAATTTTGTATTTTTATTTTTTGACTGTATAGTTTATTTGATTGATTTGTACTGTTGCTATACAGTTCTGTATTTTTTTTTCGTCTATACAGTTTTATTTGATTGATATGTACTGTTGTTGTACAGTTCTGTATTTTTGTTTTTCGTCTGTACAATTTTATTTGAATGATCTTTAAATGTGATGTATAGTTTTTTTTGTTTTGTTCACACTTAAGGGTAAAAACCCTAGTATGAATTATTTGTTTTTATTTGATTTTTTTTGTTCACACTTAAAGTTAGAAACCCTAGTATGAATTTTTTGTGTTTATTTGATTTTTTGTATTCACACTTAAATTTAGAAACCCTAGTATGAATTTTTTTGTGTTTATTTGATTTTTTTTATTTACACTTAAATTTAAAAACTCTAGTATGAATTTTTTTGTGTTTATTTGATTTTTTTTTTCACACTTAAAGTTAGAAACCCTAGTATGATTTTTTTTTGTGTTTATTTGATTTTTTTTGTTCACACTTAAAGTTAGAAACCCTAGGTTTATTTTGTTTTATTGCATTTTGTGTTCTTGACTGTACAGTTTATTTGATCGATCTATACTTCGGCTGTATAGTTTTGTTCTATTTTTTTGTAATTTGATTTTGGTCTATACAATTATTGATTGATCTATACTGTTGTTGTTAAGTTTTTCTATACTTTTGTTTTTCCTGTACTTTGTTTTTTGTCTATACAATTATTTGAATGTTTTTGTTTAAATTCAGGTTGAAACCCTAATTTGTTTTTTTTGTTTTATTGTGTTTGTGTTTTGCAGGTTGTTAGGAGTCGACACCGCCAGCCAACTGTGTTCTATGATGCCCGAGAGGCACTGACAGTTGTGGATTGGGAGTGGCTTGATGCCCTTGGGCTCAAGCAAGTGACACGTTTGGAGCTTGTGGTGGGGGATCGGGCATATCTAATTACCTTAATCAATTTGTGGGATCCCCACACCAACACCTTTCATCTCCCAATAGGGGAGATGATGGTTACTTTGGAGGACGTGTATCAGATTCTACGGATTTTGATAGATGGACTACCCATTCGAATGACTCCCCATGATCAGCAGATGGCGATACTAACACAATGCTTTGGATAGGCGACGAAGATGGGGGTGGATAGGGCTGTGGAGAGGGCAGAGGCAGATTGCCTTATTGGCAAGATTTTGGTGCGGTGGTGGCTAGAGAAGGGCGTGTTAGGGGTGAGGCATGCTCTGATGATGACCCTCATCTCTAATATGCTGCTTCTTGACTCCTCAGGTGCGAGGTTCCCTTGGAACCTGCTTGAGGTGGTGTTCAGACTGGTGGAGTGTCCTACCTCAGCTCCACTGATTATGATATGGGGGAAGACATTGCTGACATAGTTGTATGATGAGTTGTACGAGGTTCATTGTCAAAGGCAAAAGGGGATCGGATGCAGCTATCTCTTGTAGTGTTGGGGGTGGTAGTACATAGCTATGGAGCAACTGCAGGGGTTGCCTTGGACCACTCAAGGTGAGATGGTGGATAGGGAGATTGGATATGCTGCTCTATGACGAAGGGCAGAGGAGCAGGGTCAGATTCGACGATGGGTAGGTGTCGTAGGGCACTATACTGATGCCTTCTCTTGGCTTGCTCTAGGGGAGGTGTTTTGGCAGCCATACTAGGACTATCCAGCTTAGCCTGAGGTTGGAGAGTGGCTTCAACGGGTGCATAAGGGGAGATGGTTGATCAGGTGACATGGGACAAAGTAGGAGTACTTCTTGTACATCCGGGTGGCTCGACAGTTTGGGGTGCACCAAGGATTGCCTAGGGAGCCATTGATCTATCGACATCAAGGCGATGAGAGGACTCTAGGCTGGTCGATTATTCAGCCGCTAGACAAGGAGTCTGATACAATGATTAATGTCCCTAACATGGAAAATATCAGGGTGACTACAGAGTATGACTAGTGGTGGATGATGTTGCGATGGCGGGGTGAGGGGCCTCTAGGAGGTTCGAATGCAGCAACAACAGGCGATAGGGGTGCGAAGGCATCGATGGAGGGTTGGGGGGATCAGATCGATGATGTAGACATGGTGGAGGTAGATGACTTGACTGGGGATGATGTAGGGGTTTCAGAGTAGCCGGATACATAGGACATCCTAGAGTAGTGGGTGTCAAAGTAGCAGGTTGTCCTAGAGATGCCCATGCCTCAGGCAGTCTCAGGGGATATGGAGGCTAGGTTTCATGCTGAGATAGCACGATTGGAGGACCTACTATGAAGATGAGATGAGGAGCACAACATCGAGAGGGATCACCTATGGGCTCAGTTGGCATAGCAGGATGATGCATTGGTTACGTATCATCGATAGAATGTGAAGGGGGTTAGTGTTGGGTGGAGTTGGAGGCCAAGATTATTTGCCTCGGTGGGTAGTTACCTAAGTTCACTGGAGGTGGATTCTCATGTCGTGCGAGAGGTAGTGAGACTGAGCAGTCTGCATCCTCTCATCACAGGTGGGTGGGTGAGGATAGCATTAGTGGTCATGATGCGAGGGCTGGCAACAACCACCCTGAGAGGTCCCATAGGACCCACACAACTGGGGGTAGTTCTAGTCACACTGATCCTGCGTGATCATGGTGGTTGACTCCCTAGGCTTTGGGGATTTTGAGTTTTTGATTTTTTGTGAGGTCAGAGGACCATTTTATTGTAGCCTAAGGGCATTTTGACTCGATATATACATGACTCTCTTTTTGGATTATTTACTTTGTTATGGTTTATTGTTCTTTTTATGCACCTTTATTTATGTTTGTGTATGCATATGTTGTTATGACTGTGGATGTTGTTAGCTATATGATATGGATGTATGCAAATGGAATGGATGGAATGATTTTTTGGTATGTAGGTGGTGGCACCATAGACTGTATAGGATTAACTGGCTTTCTGTACTATGTGATTTTATGAAATAAGTTTGCATATGTAATTTTTTGTTTTGTATTTTTGGATGGTGATGCAAGTAATGAAATGTACAATAATTGTTTTAGAATGTAGTTAAGGTTTCTCTGAGACTCGGATTCTTTAACTAACTAATCAAGACTGTATGTTATCTTACAAGACTTTCAAACAAGGTACGAATCAGACTTGAGTTTGACCAAGTTATGTCACATCCCTGTGTGTGCGATTGAGTTCGTTTATGTGGTATTCGTAAGGATACCGCCAGTGCCAGGTAGGCTGTCCACAAAATATGTACTGAGGATCACCTAATTAGCTCCACTAACTCCTTTGGTGTATTTAGTAAGATTAGTCTATGACGCAATCTAGAATACCATAAGCTAGCTCATCCACATGCAAACATTGGTCTACTCACATGCAAAGTTAATGTGATAGACATATCATCATGGGTTTAGGATACCGCCATTTCCAGGTAGGCTATCCATGAAACTTGTAATGAGGATCACCTAAATGGTTCTTCAAATGCTAAGAATTTTAGGGATTCAAGTTCAAGCATCTTTCGGTTGCTCAACTTGTTGGGATACTTGCTCTCATACATAGTGATGAAAATCACTATTTATTTTTCTCTTTTGTTTTTGTTTTTTTTTTTGAGCAAGGGGTTTGAGTAGTGGTGATAACCACTGTTATTATTTTTATTGTTGCCTTTTGAGGATTTAGATTTTGAATTTTGCTTTCAAAGTTGAGCTCATGGGTTTTTGGCTTGTGAATGGCATTGATCCCTTTGGCCTTGGGGATGACTACCCATCCTGGTCAGGGACGTGTAGTACGAATCCTTACGACTTTGGGAATCAAAGGTGGTTGGAAATTTTGCTTTGGAATGGCATTGATATTTTAGGCCTTGGGGATGACTACCCATCCTTTTAAGGGGCGTGTAGTACGAATCCTTATGACTTTGGGGATCAAAGGTGTTTTGGGATTTTTGATGGTGGACTTTTGGGATTTTGCTTTGGAATGACATTGATCTTTTAGGCCTTGGGGATGACTACCCATCCTTGTCAGGGGCATGTAGTATGAATCCTTACGAATTTGGGGATCAAATGTGTCTTGGGGATTTTTGACAATGGTGAAAACCACTATTTATTATGGGGAATTGGATGGGTAAGAGCTTGTCCTTTTATCAATTCTTAGCATTCTTGAACCATTCGCACAGGGGGATGAGCAGGATAACATTTCACATATGGTATCCTAGACTGCTTTGTAGGTTTCATCTTGCATTCACACAAATTTAGAATTTTTATGTGTTTTAAGCTTGTGTTGGGATGTGATGTAACAAGGCGTGATCCCCGTAAAACTCTACCTTGTAAAAATCGGTCTGACTTCGTACAACATTTTACCATAAATCTAAAGATAGTTGAATGACAAAAAACCCTAAAGACATTAGCAGACAACTGACTATGATATGGCAAAAATGCAAAGGGCGTTATTTCTGATGGATCATTTAAAAAATGGATTGAATTTGGAAAATGATGGAATTGTCGAGTAATTACAGTGTATGGTGCTTTTGACAGTATGACCAGCAAATAAGCAATGTATGTATGCGATTCCTAATGCACTTTTTCTTTTCTTTTTTTGTGTTTTGATTTTTAAGAATGTGCATGAAAGTGAGGTGCAATTTTTTATTTATTTTTGATTATCTTTTTTTTTTTTTTGAATATTCATTTTTGACCAAGCGATTGTGGGAACCCTTGGAGATTTTGGTTTGACCAAAGGGTTTATGGATATCTTTGGGGCATTTTTAGGTTGACCAAGTGATTGTGGGAACCCTTGGAGCTTTTGGTTTGACCAAAGGGATGATGGATACCTTTGGGGCATTTTAGGTGACCAAGCGATTGCGGGAATCCTTGGGGCTTTTGGTTTGACCAAAGGGATTATGGATACCTTTGGGGAATTTTAGGGTTAACCAAGTGATTACTGGAATCCTTGGGGATTTTGGTTTGACCAAAGGGATTATAGATACCTTTGGGGTGTTTTGGGGTTGACCAAGCGATTACTAGAATCCTTGGGGCTTTTGGTTTGACCAAAGGGATTATAGATACCTTTGGGGCATTTTTGGGGTTGACCAAGCGATTGTTGGAATCCTTGGGGCTTTTGGTTTGACCAAAGGGATTAGGGATACCTTTGGGGCATTTTTGGGGTTGACCAAGTGATAGCTGGAATCCTTGGAGCTTTTGGTTTGACCAAAGGGATTATAGATACCTTTGGGGCATTTTGGGTGACCAAGCAATTATAGGAATCCTTAGGGATTTTGGTTTGACCAAAGGGATTGTAGATACCTTTGGGGAATTTTGGGTTGACCATGCGATTGCCAGAATCCTTGGAGCTTTTGGGGTGGGCTATGGCTATCTAAATGTTGAATGGACTCAAACAAATGATGTTCAAGGGTTCTAGTTCCTTGATTCCTTCAAGAGAGGTGAGCCGGTATGTTCTAGGTCTTATTTGACTATCGATTACATAAGTACCTAACCAATTTGCCACAAAATTGTCCCTTAAATGGGGCAGCAAGTTAAAATTTTGTTGGTTCTCTTTTAAGATGAGGTCACCAACCTGAAAGTCCCTCAGGTGAACTTTCATGTTATATGCTTTCTTATGTCACTCTTGATAGATACGTAAATGCTTGAGAGCATTGATGCATCATTCATCGAGAAACGTAAGCTAGTCTAACCAGGCCTGCCATGCAGTGTCATCATCGATGATCTCTTGCATTGATATGCGCAAGGAAGGTATTTCCAACTCGAGAGGCATGATTGCCTCAGAGCCATACACTAGCAAAAATGGAGTGGCCCCAGTGGGCATCCGAATGCTAGTGCAATAAGCCCACAAGGCAAGTGGTATTTGGATGTGCCAATCCTTATGACTATCGATGACTGTATTTTTAAGGATGGTGACTAGCGTTTTGTTTGATGCCTCTGCTTGCCCATTTGCCTGCGAATAATAGGGTGTCAAAAAATTGTGCTAAATTTTGTACTTTGTTGTCAAAGCACGCACATCTTTGTTCTTAAATGACGTCCCATTATCCAATATGATCTTGGATGGAATACAAAAATGACATATGATGTTATGTAAAATAAACTCCGCAATGCGGGGCCTAGTTGTAGAGGTAAGCGGAATTGCTTCCACCCACTTGGTGAAGTACTCTGTGGCCGTTATGATGAATGTGTGATAGCTTGACGATGTAGGGGAGATCTTTTCGATTAGATCTAAGCCCCACTATGAGAACGACCAAGCCGATTGGATTGGCTGCAAGGCCTGAGAAGGTACTATTGACAATTTTGTCACATTGCATAGAGGGGTAGAAAAAAAATCAAAATTTTCTTTTTGTAAAGTGTTTCTTTTGTTATTTTTGAAAATATTTGTAAGTGTTGCAACAATTTTGGCTTTCAATGCCACCCCCTTGTACATAAAATGAAGAAGAAGAGCTTCACTGCCAAACAAGCCAAAGAAGATAGCTTCACCGAAAGAAGGAAAAAGTGTCGCGATATCGCGACATGTTGCATTTTCGTGGAAAGCAAGAGAGCAAGAAGGAAAAAGTGTCGCGATATCGCGACATGTTGCATTTTCACGGCTAAGAGCGACAAGAGGGAGCAAGAAAGAAAAAGTGTCGCGATATCGCGACATGTTGCATTTTCATGGCTCAAAGCAAGGAGAAGGAGCAAGAAAGAAAAAGTGTCGCGATATCGCGACATGTTGCATTTTCGTGGCTCAAAGCAAGGAGAAAGAGCAAGAAGGAAAAAGTGTCGCGATATCGCGACATGTTGCATTCTCGCGACCAAAAGAGGAAAAGTGTCACGATATCGCGACATGTTGCATTCTCGCGACCAAAAGAGGAAAAGGACCAAAAGAGGAAAAGTGTCGCGATATCGCGACATGTTGCATTCTCACGACCAAAAGAGGAAAAGTGTCGCGATATCGCGACATGTTGCATTCTCGCGACCAAAAGAGGAAAAGTGTCGTGATATCGCGACATGTTCATTTTCGTGGCCAAAAAAAAAGAAGGCATAGAAATGTCACGATTTCGTGACATGTCATATTTTCGCGATGCAAGAAGAAGAACCAAGCTGAAGACATAGAAATGTCATGATATCGCGACATGTTGCTTTTTCGTGACTCAAAGGGGGCACGCGCTCCAAGCCGGGTATTTTCTCGAGACGATCAAGTGCCTCATAAATGCATTTTTACTTGCCCGGTAAGCTCGTTGCTCATTTTTGGCAATTGGAAGCGAAGTATCAGTCCCTGAAGGAGAGCCCAACAAGCATGGCGGCCACTCGAGCATTGCACCCAGAAACCAAGGACACTCAGATGGCTCATCAATGCATGTTTCCATGGTTGACTCGGTCATAGTTTCCAGTTCTGGTAATGGATTTGAGAGCTCAGTCACGAGGGCCGCGAGGAGCCGACTTCTCAGATCTCAAGAGTATACTTCGCCATTCTATGTAATAATGACTCAGAGGGTCGGGTCCTCTATAAAAACCCAAGGCATTGTAATGTAAGAAGGGGGGGAACTTTTTGCTAGAAAGTTGTTGTAACTTGATGTCCTACGATTAATACTAAAGAGCTTTGGGCTCAATTTCTCTCTTGTATGCTGCCTTTTGTGTTTATTTCTTTTGTCTTTCTTCATTTGCATACTGTAACTCTGAATCCTGAATTCGGTGTGCGATTGGGGACTGTACCCTAAAATTTGCCCGAAGGATACATAGGAGAGGAAAAACGCTATATTGGTTTTCTTTTATGTTGCCTGGTGGGTTGTGGTTTCTGTTATATTCGCTTGTCCTAATCGTCGTTACTCTGAACCCTGAATTTTGACGAAAGGGAGAAGGAGAATCCTGGAGCTCGCCTAGAGGATACATAGGAAGGTTAATGTGGCGTTTCTTTCATTTATTCTTGGTGTTCTTTGTTGCTATTCAAGTTGTTAGTTAGTGATCGTGCTTCCTGTTCTCTCCCACTTTAAATTATCGATCTCTCTTCCCTTACCCCTTTTTTATTTCTTTCTCTAACCCTAACTTTTTTTATCTCTTTCCTGCACCCTTACTCTGTTTATCTCTTTCCTGCATCCCTTATCTCAAAACACCAAAGTAGTTTAGCATAGGAGCCGACCTTTCTCCAGATATTGGCACGAGGGGCATCTCTTCCCTTCGACCTTTCAATGTTGGTCCAGGTCTAGGGCGCATACACTTACCCAAATCCTTTCCTAGGCAGATTTGATGACCAACAGTTTTTGGCACGCCCGGTGGGATGAATAGTCCCCATGTTTTAAGGAAGTCTGAGTTTGGTGAATCTCTGGCTTGCCTTCATCTGGAAAAATCACCTGGCGACTCTGACTGAGCTAAAGATCCAAATTTCTAGATCGTAGGCACATTTTAAATCTAAAATAAGACACCCCGAAGGAATCAAGGTTTGGTGAGCAGCCTTGACCTCACAAGCGGAGAAAAGAATGTTCACCTGGCGACTTCGACTTAGTGGCGAGAACCGTGATCTCTGAAGCCACTGCTATAATGGAGAGGGTATGCTATCCCAATTGGGATGATCGTGGCCCTCTGAATCTCCAAAGTTACCATGAAATTCCCAAAAGTGCCTTGAAGACATTGACGAAATACAATGGCACTAAGGGAATGGCCCAAGAGCACCTTGAAGATGTTGTTGCTTTAGCGACCCTCCATGACATAATCCACGAAGATGTCATGATCAGACTTCTGGTTCTATCTTTGGAAGGAAGGGCGTTGTAGTGGTACAGACTGCTCGGGCGTAAAAGCATCTGCTCATGGGATGACTTAGCGGGAGTGCTAATCAGAACATTTGATGGCTCTCAGGACCCCTTCCAGCTTTTGATGTACCTCTCCACCATCACGAGAACACCTTTGGAGAGCATCACGGACTTCAATGTCCGATTCTATAGAAGTTGGAAGAGAATTCTAGGGGAGATCCAACCGACGCCCGCCCAAGCCCACCTCTTCTATGTTCGGGCCTTTCACCCGGACATGAGCCTCCTCTTACTGCAATCAGGTGAACGAAGATTCCCTCAAATATTTGAGGAAGCAATACGAGCAGAACAACTTCTGCTCCTATCGAGGAAGTGGCAGTGGGGAGAAACTCCATCACTTTCTCCAATATTTGTTGCTCCTGTCTATCCAATGCAGTATTCATCATGGAAGATTCCTCATACTGAGCAGAGGCCTGAGATGCAATCGTTTGGAGCTCAAGAGGCAGATTTCATCCAAGGCCGACGATGGGAATATGCAAGCTTTGCCCCAACAATGAACAATATGGTTGCTTGCAGTCTCCATCAGAGGATGGGCCAAGGACAAGAGCAGGCCCAAGTGGTAGAGCCTGAGAACAAAGAGGGCACATTTTTGCACCCTTTTTGTATCCCAAGGGATGGCACGCGAGTGTTCAACCAGAGCCCATTAAGCATGTCTCATCAAGAAGCTGAACCTAAAGAGATCCTGGAAGATTACTCTTTGCTGGAGGAGCCCTGTTACCGCATCAAGAGGATGGAAGAACTGTACCCAGCCCACAGTTAGTAGATTCTTCGGTATTCTGGTATTGGTTCCAGCCCCCACTATGACCAGTACCCCAAGAGGCCCCTCATGCGATGAACTTCTTCGCCACATCTTTCATCAACAGTATGGGTACTGGCAGGAGTGACAACTCACTGTGTTGCTCCCTGTTTGCAACATGGACAACTTCGGGAAGAGGCCAACCGGACTTCAAAGATCAACTGAAGTTCAATCAGATCTGGTCCGGACATTGCAGGTTCATCGGATAGGCACCCGAAGCTGGGTTTATGGTGGCGGCATGCCAATCATGTCACAAAATTTTGTGTAAATACTATAAATAGCCCGACTAGTAAATAAGTGTCGAAGGCGCTAAGTGTTGCTTAGGAGCTTAGGCACAAAAAAAAAAAAATGCCATCAGTGGATAGTCAGAGAAGAGGACAATGGGAATGACTTTGTTGCCCAATGGATAAAGGCCTGGGATCTCTGCATTCAGACGAGCTAAATGCCCCGTGAGCCACCAAGAATGTTGACAATTTTGTCACATTGCATAGAGGGGTAGAAAAAAAATCAAAATTTTCTTTTTGTAAAGTGTTTCTTTTGTTATTTTTGAAAATATTTGTAAGTGTTGCAGCAATTTTGGCTTTCAATGCCACCCCCTTGTACATAAAATGAAGAAGAAGAGCTTCGCTGCCGAACAAGCCAAAGAAGATAGCTTCGCCGAAAGAAGGAAAAAGTGTCGCGATATCGCGACATGTTGCATTTTCGCGGCTGAAAGCAAGGAGGAGCAAGAAAGAAAAAGTGTCGCGATATCGCGACATGTTGCATTTTCGCGGCTCAAAGCAAGGAGAAAGAGCAAGAAGGAAAAAGTGTCGCGATATCGCGACATGTTGCATTCTCACGACCAAAAGAGGAAAAGTGTCGCGATATCGCGACATGTTGCATTCTCGCGACCAAAAGAGGAAAAGTGTCGCGATATCGCGACATGTTGCATTCTCGCGACCAAAAGAGGAAAAGTGTCGCGATATCGCGACATGTTGCATTCTCGCGACCAAAAGAGGAAAAGTGTCGTGATATCGCGACATGTTGCATTCTCGCGACCAAAAGAGGAAAAGTGTCACGATATCGCGACATGTTGCATTCTCGTGGCCAAAAGCAACAAAAGAGGACAAAGACATAGAAATGTCACGATTTCGTGACATGTCATATTTTTGTGATGCAAGAAGAAGAACCAAGCTGAAGACATAGAAATGTCATGATATCGCGACATGTTGCTTTTTCGTGACTCAAAAGGGGCACGCGCTCCAAGCCGGGTATTTTCTCGAGATGATCAAGTGCCTCATAAATGCATTTTTACTTGCCCGATAAGCTCGTTGCTCATTTTTGGCAATTGGAAGCGAAGTATCAGTCTCTGAAGGAGAGCCCGACAAGCATGGCGGCCACTCGAGCATTGCACCTAGAAACCAAGGACACTCAGATGGCTCATCAATGCATGTTTCCACGGTTGACTCGGTCACAGTTTCCAGTTCTGGTAATGGATTTGAGAGCTCAGTCACGAGGGCCGCGAGGAGCCGACTTCTCAGATCTCAAGAGTATACTTCGCCATTCTATGTAATAATGACTCAGAGGGTCGGGTCCTCTATAAAAACCCAGGCATTGTAATGTAAGAAGGGGGGGAACTTTCTGCTAGAAAGTTGCTGTAACTTGATGTCCTGCGATTAATACTAAAGAGCTTTGGGCTCAATTTCTCTCTTGTATGCTGCCTTCTGTGTTTATTTCTTTTGTCTTTCTTCATTTGCATACTGTAACTCTGAATCCTGAATTCGATGTGCGATTGGGGACTATACCCTAAAATTTGCCCGAAGGATACATAGGAGAGGAAAAATGCTATATTGGTTTTCTTTTATGTTGCCTGGTGGGTTGTGGTTTCTGTTATATTCACTTGTCCTAATCGTCGTTACTCTGAACCCTGAATTTCGATGAAAGGGAGAAGGAGAATCCTGGAGCTCGCCTAGAGGATACATAGGAAGGTTAATGTGGCATTTCTTTCATTTATTCTTGGTGTTCTTTGCTGCTATTCAAGTTGTTAGTTAGTGATCGTGCTTCCTGTTCTCTCCCACTTTAAATTATCGATCTCTCTTCCCTTACCCCTTTTTTATTTCTTTCTCTAACCCTAACTCTTTTTATCTCTTTCCTGCACCCTTACTCTGTTTATCTCTTTCCCGCATCCCTTATCTCAAAACACCAAAGTAGTTTAGCATAGGAGCCGGCCTTTCTCCGAAGATTGGCACGAGGGGCATCTCTTCCCTTCGGCCTTTCAATGTTGGTCCAGGTCTAGGGCGCATACACTTACCCAAATCCTTTCCTAGGCAGATTTGATGACCAATAGGTACGTGTGTCAAGTTAGCATGGTGTTGACATTTCACGCACTTCCATACATATGCGCAACAATTTCACTCTAAAGATGAGCAATAATAGCCCATGTGAAGAATGCAATTTGCAATGGCCATACTACTGAAGTGGCCACCACATGTACCATCGTGCACTTGGGTGATCTCCCAAGTGGACTCTTGTTGGTCCAAGCAACGAAGGAGGATCCCTTCGTAGCTCTGACGATACAAAATATCTCCTAACAAAATATGTTTTACCGCTCTCTGTTTGAATGATATTTTTGTGGCATGTGATAATCCAAGTGGGAGGCTACCTAACTTGAGATAATATCTTATGGGTGTGTACCAATCCTGTTGATTAGAAACCTTGATGGTATGAACGGCCAATCCCTCTTGAAGTTCATCCCTAGTAAAATCTGAGTGGGAAAGAACTTGTAGAAATAGCATTGTGTTGCTATCAAGAGGAGTTGGGGAGAAAAAAGACCCCCAGTTGGCATGATTCTAACTATCATGGATTTGAGAGAACCTATCCTAAGATGGTTCAATATGGACCAGGTGGATTCCTGGCATTTTATTAGAGCTTGCACGCTCCAATGTGGATTGCAATAATGTTTTGACTTGAATGGTTATCATTTCACCAGAAGGGTCTTGCAGGATTAGTGACCCCAAGGAGGCCATAGTGTCTGCAAAATGATTCGATGATCGAGGGAGTGCCTCGATGTCGTACCATTCAATATTTGCTAGGAATTTGTCCACAAGGGCTTTGTAGGCCTGCAGAACTGGGCATTTGCATTGGAATACCCCTTTCACTTGGTTGATAATTAACAACAAAGCACCAAATATATTCAAGCATTTGATGTTCATGGTGATGGTTGTCTAAAGACCTATGAGCAAGGCTTCATAGTCAGCATTGTTATTGGTGCACGGGAAATCAAGTTTGAATGATAAAGGCATTGGAGCCCCTTATGGTGTGAAAAATATGATTCATGTGCCACCTCCTTGCTCACATTTAGAATCATTGAAGAATAAGGTTATGTCGACCTATGACTCAGGCTCTTCAGAATCTTGCGATTTTGAGACATGGAAGACCCCATCATCGGGTAGCTCTATGGTCAGAGGCTGATCATCTTCAAGAGGAGCCTCTGCTAGTTGATCAAAGATGACTTGACCTTTGATGGACTTTTGTCCAATGAATTCAATGTCAAACTCCGTCAACAACATGATCCATTTTTCTGTGTAACTACTATGATAAGTATGACTCATCATGTACCACAATGGATTCTCCTTAGACACAACATACGTCGTATTGCTCAGCATGTAATGGCATAGATTTTTGGTGGCAAATACCACCGCAAAGCATAGCTTCTCAATGTATACATAGTTAAGTTCATAACTTACGAGGGCGCAGCTAAGATAATAATTAGCTTGTTCTTTATGTAATTCATTTTTCTGGGCTAGCATGGCACCCAGTGCCACCTCAGTAGCTTAGATGTATAAGTAGAATGACACTCTTGGTATAGGTGGTGCCAATACTGGCAGCAAAGCCAGGTACTAGTTGATGTCATCGAAGGCTGACTGGCACTCGTCATCCCAATAAAATGCTACCCCCTTGTGTAATAATTTATTCATGGGTCGGCACTTGTCAGATAACTGCGCTATGAAGTTCTTGATGGACGTGACCTTTCCCTGCAAGCTTCTTAGCTGCTTGATGGTGGTGGGGGGAAGCATCTCAAGGATTACCTTGAATTTTTTTGGATCTACCTCGATGCCTCATTTTGAGACTATGAAACCCAAGAGTTTTCCAGATGTGACGCCAAATACACACTTCTTGGGATTTAGCCTAACTTTGTGTTCGATGTGGCGATCAAGGATCTTGCGTAAGTCATCGAGATTATTTTGGCACAAAAGAGATTTGGCCAATATATCATCCATATAATCTTCCAAAGTTTTATGCATGTGATCATGGAATATGTATGTCATAGCGCATTGGCAGGTCTAGTGTTTTTAAGGCCAAAGGGCATGACCTTATAACAAAATGTCCCCCAAGGCATCGTGAATGCCATTTTTAGTTGATCATCGGGATTGATACGAATCTAGTTGTATCCCAAGAAACCATCCATGAGGGAAAGCATTTCATGGCCTATTGTAGCATCTACCAATGCATCGATGCTATGCAAGGGGAAATCATCCTTGGGACTCACTTTGTTTAAATCCCAAAAATTAGTGCATAAGCGAATCCTCCCGTTTGACTTCTTGACAAGTACCATGTTGGACAACCATACTGGGTAATCCACGTAGATGAAAAACTATGCATCCAAAAACTTTTGTAGCTGGTCTTTTACCATTAAGGCCACTGTTGGGTGCATCTTACATAGCTTTTGCTTAACTGGCTTGATTGTCGGATAAAGCGTTAAATTATGTGTGACTAGCTATAGGTCTAGCCCTGACATGTCTTTGTAGGTCCATGCAAAAACCTCCTTCTTCTCTTTGAGAAGGACAATGTAATCGACTTGCTCTTCGAGGGATAAACTTACCCACAACTTGATGATATGCATATTCATTGGATCAGATCCGATGTCTACGTCAGTCGTCTCTTCAACTGACATGTGGGATCTGTCCTCCAACTGGTGTGGAGTCGGGATCACATGGATATCATTCACTAAATTTAGATCTACATTGGGAACATCGGGTTCCTCTTCAGCATGGAAGATATCCTGAGTCTGTCCTGGGGTGAAATGGAACATCCCATCGCAAGGCTAGTACTCTGATGGGGATGGTGGTGAGTCAGCATGATCCCAGGCTATGGCATCTAGGTCTAGATACAATGGTCGTGTTGGATCGGCTAGGTTGTGGATGGAGGCAGTTAAATCAATGGAGAGCATGTTGATGGAATGAATTTGGTCTCCATTACCACGTGGGTGTTGACTCAGACATTCTTGGTGATCCTTGCGCCCTGAATCTGGCTCTATGGGTACTGGCACAAAAGGATTGGCCCTATGTGTGGATAGAAGGACAGGATCTACCCTTGGCACTGATGGCTCTGTAAGGTCTCTGGGTGGAAGGTGCTCTCTGTATGCCCAAAGTGGTGGATGAAGCACTTGGTTTAACTGTTCTTGATTTAAATGCCACCTATTCCTTGGTCCCATATTCAGCTGTTCGAACATACCATCGATGTCTATGGGGTGTTGCTATTACCACATGTGATTGAGATATGCCATCTCAGTCTCATCCTCATAGTCGCTATCGAAGATCCATAGGCCTTCATTAGCTCTGACTACTATGTGCTCTTCTTGTTGGTATAGCCTCCCACTGGGTTTTTCTTGATCACTTGGCCTTATGCCCGGCATGGGAGGCTCATTTTATTTGAGCAAGTTGATTTTGTCCCATTTGGGTTGTTTTGCTCTCTACGGGAGGGTTGTATTCTCTTGAGGTGGTAAATGCCCGATGGGAACATTAAATGGGAACATGGCCACGAAGTCCTCCTGATAATAATCGATGGATGTCACCTACGAGTGATTGCTATCAGATTCGAAAGGGTCCCAAGGTGCTACCTCATAAGCTAACTCATCTTCAGAAGACTCTCCTTGATCTTGTTCATAACCCTCTTGGAGGTTATCCCTTGAAATTTCCTCTTTCTTGATCAAATGGGAAGGGTTGTTGAGGTCAACAAGGTTTGTTGTTAACCATGGGAGATAGTCCCCCATTTTGTATGTTGTGTTGGGTTTGGCATATGGATCTTGTGCTAAACCATCCTTGTTGCCTAGCCCTAGGCCTTGCATGGTTTCTACCAAGATGTCGAGGGGCAAAGGGTGGTTGAACCCTACACCTGATTTGTCATATGGCATCTGGTATCTTGGTTGACAAAGAACGCGCATTCCTTGTTCATATCTACCCAATCCATATCCATGCCAATTACATTGGTTAAGGTATTTCAAGGCAAATTCCAGGTTGGACAGATAGTCAACATTCTCAAAAAATGGCTCTTCATCCTCTTCCTCTTGTAGGTAGGGTTCCAAGTCATTCTCGAGGCCCCCATATAGAAAGTTTGTTTAATTTGGTGGGTAACCTAAAGAGAAGATAGTGCCGATGGGGAGGCGATGTCTCCCCATGTCTTGCATGGATTTGAGTGTAGGTTTTGCCACTATGTTCTACACTAGGTACTCCCCCAGGCCCGTATTGGCCATTTCAACGATAATCGTCAGCGGTTGAGGGGGAGGGAATGGGATTTATTGATTCCACTCCATGTGGGGTGAATCATGTGTCTCGACTTCCATTTGACTAGGCACCTCTTCGTTAGAGATGGTTGAGACTAATGGTGGTGCCTCCTCTAGGGGATTCTTCTCGTTGTCCTTCGGTGTGGCCATGATAGGTGGCATTGTTGGTGAAGGGACAAACAATGAAGATGGACCAGGTTGGTTACTTGAGGGACTCAACAATAGGGATGTAGGCAAAATTACACCCTGAGTGGACAGATTCAATTAAAAGTCCATATGTGCCGATGGGAGTATCAATTGTGGCATCAGCTGCATCGCATTGCAAAACTTGAAGGGCTCTAAGTCTGCTGGGACTACATGTACTTGCCCTTAATGTGTGTACTTGAGGCACTAATGGGCTATCGAAGGGACACACTTCATGTCCCTGATCCAAGGCCTGCCTAGCAAGATATTGTAGGCCATATCATTCTCAAGGATGTGACACAATGTAGGAATAGTATTTTGTCCTACTTGGATGGGCAGGACAATTGTGCCAACCATCGAGCATAACGCATCATTGAATGCTCAAAGAGTGTAGGTGGATGCCACAATGTGGGATTCTGGAAGCTTAAGATGTTTTAATGCCACTGTCATGATTATGTTGCTAGATGAGCCAGTGTCCACCAACACCCTCTTTAATGGAATCTCGTTGACATGCATGATGACGTGCAAGGGTGGATCCACCATATCACTAGTCATCGATTTCAGTTCATCTTCCCTAAAGGTTATGACCGATTCGGTGCATTGTCTCACATGTCCCAAAAATTTGTTGAAATAATTGGGTTCTTGGGGCTATAGCTCAATGGATTTGAGTATCTCCATCAGAGCCTCCCAATGGGGTGGTGATTGTTGGATGAGCTCATAGATGGAGAGCCTAGCCGACGTGGTCCTTAAACTCTAAGTAAGCTTAGTCTAAATTGTGGCCACTGGTCTAGGTGGGGTAGGTTGTATAGGATGTTGTGGGGGTTGTGATGTTGATGGAACATTTCTTGTAGCTGCAACGGGTGCAGTCACATTTGGGTATCTTTTGTTCTGTGTCATGATGCTTATCATTTCCACGTACCCTTGCATGGGGCAATTTGTGTCACCTCATTCACCTGTATAGTATTTTCCTGCATGTCATGGGTAGGTAAGGGGTCTTTGAAGATGTCCATCTGTTGGTTGCTCAGCGCTATGGGATTATCCATCGCAAGCGTTTTGCTGTCTATCAAGTCTTGCACCAAGTTTTTGAATTTCCAACAACTAAAGATGTCATGTCCTTTCTGCTGGTGGAATCTACAATATAAATCTTCCCTATAGCCCTTGGGTTTTGGTGTGTTGGGGTCTATGGGTTGAGTTTTCGACAAGTTTATCAAATTTGCCATGAAAAAGCGGTCAAACAAGGAGTCTCTAGGCTCTATGAATTGTGTGAATTGTCACTTAGGGCAACACTGCTGATTTTTCTCTTGTCTATGGTTTTCCTTTTCATAGTTAGCAGGAGGAACTGCCTGATAATTAGCCTTTAGGGTCTGTGTCGTTTGTGCATGTGGTGGTACAATTATGGCAACCTGATTGAACACATGGGTTTTGGTTGCGTGGGCCCGGTTCTGGCATTTTTGGTCCATTCTTTCTTGCTTGGCTTGGCAATCTCACCGTATTGAATTTTGATCTCCTCAATTATCCTGGCTTGCACCAGGGCTTCTTCTAGGGTGGCATATTGCTACAGCTGCAATAGTATGGAGATCAATCTTATGTAACTCTTTGAAAACATCTGAGTCATGTCGTTCGTGGGAGGGAGGTAAGGTAGCTTTGAAAGCAATGTCCTCCACCAATTCCCATAAGCGGATATGGTCTCATCATCATACTACTTAAGGCTAGCTAGGTCACTTAAGAATAACTTCTTCTTGGTGTTGAAGGCAAAATGTTCAAGGAACGTGTCCACTATATGGTCTAGATTGTTGATGCTATGTTTCGGAAATTGGGTAAACTAGTCCGAGGTAGGACTTGTGAATGTGGTTATAAACATACTCAGAAGCAGTGCATCATTGTCCTGAATGCCAAAGCATTGACTCAAGAATCTCGTTACATGCTCTTGGGCATCCTCATCCCCTATAAAAATTTCCAATTGAGGCATTTTGAAGTGGTCGGGGTATGGGGGTGCCGGAACTAAAGGATGCACAGGGTGACTGCAGAGCTGGCATAAGGTGGGCTTTTGGGGCCCCGAAGTCTTGGTCTCCATAGACTCTAAGCATTCTAATGGCACTTTGTATGCATTAGAGGATTTGATTTCCTCTTCTTTGGTTTGTTCCCATTGTGCATTGCGAGGAAATTGAGGCCTATGGAGGGGTAGCTGGGTAGCGCCCCCTGCATTGGAAGGGTGTTTCAACCTGCTCTTCTTCTTGCTCACATTTCTCATAGGCTTCCTGATGAGTTTCTGGGCATGACCTATAAACATGAACAGGCACTCGAGGATGGCACCTATCATTGGTTCTAGGGGTTGCTCCCTACTCAGGTCTCAGATGTCTTGGAGGTGACACTCAATAAGGTCGTGGAACCCTATCTCACAACAAGGGGTTGCGCCTCTCATAAATATATGTCCTATGTGTGCGACGGGTTGGAATCCTCTCATGCATATTATTCTGGAGCAATTCATTTGTCTGGAATCAAATACGCTCTTTTTTAAGATGATACAGTTGCTATAACTGCTGTTGATCTTGCCTAAGCTACGTGATTTGAGCTTGGCGGATGGCATGTTTGGAAAATGCCAAGTCAATTTGTTCCACCGTCCTATGTTTAGGAGGCCTAGATGCCTCCCCTACATGTCTATCTCGGTCGCGGTGATCCGATATCTCTATGGGTCACTTTCCTCTATCGAGGTTAGCAGCATTCACCTGAGGCTCTGGCCTTAATAGGTGATCTTGATAATTAGCAAGTATAGAGATGCATTGCTCTCACACAGTGTATTGCTCTTGAGGAATATACTAGTCTTTCTCGTGCTCCCTTTCATACATGTGAAAGGGACGGGCTGAGTTGGCTTTCCTTGTCTGAAAAGCCTTGCACTCTAGATTTTTTCTATTGGTTCTAACAGTAATGAGGGGTAGAGGGGGGATGATATAATCATGTGATCCCTCCTTGTGAACCCTATGCTACTCTAGCACTTCATCGTGCAGTGGCCACTCATAATGAGCATCTAAGGGAGCCTTCCCATGTATGTACTCCTCTTGAAAGGGTCTATGTTGAACGGGAGTGCCCCCAAAGGGGTGCCTTTATAGTCCTTTTTTGTAGTGGCATAGTGTGGACCACATTGTGGGTCAGGCTGCCAAGGTGGTATAACCAAGTCCTTGGGACTATAACGGAGGCGACTGGTGCCTCCTTGTACACTTTCCATAGCTTCTGCCCGTGATTGGGCTTGGCTATGGGTATACACCATGGTGGTGGTTCCATACAATATGTGTATGTTTTTATCTCCTTTACAATTTTTTATGCTACACGAAACAAAAATGGACCATACAAACAAAGAAATGATTATCTCGTTTATATATTAAATGTGTGTCCTAAATCTGGTTCAGTGTGTTTTGATTTTTGTTGTACAAACCGTGTAAAGAAAATTTTGTTATTCATGCATGATAAGGGCTCTTATATCTCCAAAATGGTCTCCCCTTCAATATACCACTGCTATGCCATTATATCGAACCTCTCAATATACCCGCCCTTACATGAGGGAGACTATTGGTACACGAGAGCAGAACAGTACATGGAACATAGGTGGTACGAAAGGGGAATCACTCTATTTTTGACACCTACCATAGAAGACTTATCCTCATGCACTAGGAATCACCCCCACTACACTTGGTCAGATTTTTTCAGGATTTACGTCTAGCAATAGTCACAATCAGGGTTATGTATGAAAAATCCAAGCCAAGGTGGTGATGAAATCCATCGTTGGTCTTGATCAAGTGTTGGGGTTTTACGACCAACTCCTTGATGTTAATATTATTACGTGGTGTGTGTGGTTCATTTTACTTGTGCAAAGAAATAAAAAATGCAGCAAACTTCCCTATGCAAGCAAAGAAAATAGAAAAATTGCAGAGACAGAAATAGAAAAACACAAAGGATGTTCAGAAAACCTACCTCTTCTCTGCCCAAACCAGATGCCTCTGAGTTTCTGCTCAAAAAATGTATAAAGAGCTAATCATCCCAGGGTGGGATGAATAGCAAGTCTGTATTTTTCTTGGGGTGAGAAAAATTTGTATTCATCCCGAGGTGGCATGAATTTCAAGTCTGTATTCATCACAGGATGGCACGAGTAGCAGTCCAGTGCCCGAATGAGTAACACCTGCAAGAAAAACATAAAATTTTTGATCAAAAAATTGATCCCAATAGTAGGGGACAGGGTCCCACCATGATTTCCACTAAAATCCAAATGCAGGGTGATGGCATGCTGGACCAATGGTGCAAACAAAAATTGATGCACAAATGCTAAGTCTTACGAAAGCGAGAAACGCAATGCATGGAGGAAAGACACATAAATGAAACTAGATGTAAGCAAAAAAAAGTGGGGCCTCTTTTTATTAATTTTGCTTTCAATCTGGCTACAATACATCTCCCTTCCATCTAGGGCTCAGAGCCTTTGATACAGTTCGTTACATCAATGAATGGTGTGCTTCCAATGTCCTCCGCATGCCCACATTTGAAATGGGCGGGCCAAACGTCACCATCGCTTGTTTCCATGTGTTCATGTGTTCCTTGATGCCCCTATAGTGTTCTTGGTGGTGATATCCTACACTTAGAGAAACAAAAAACAGTTAATAGCATATGTGGATGGAGGGAAAAACATGCAATCCCCAGGGCCTCCGGCTAGTGAATACATAAAATAGCAAAACGATGGTCAAAACATGTCATAATGAATTAAAAATTTGAAAGAAGCATAAAAACATCATCAGAGACACATTTTAAAAAGAACAGTCAAGAAATCATGCATGGATTTCTAATCACTCCGGGGTGGGACGATTAGGACTGTCATAAAACATGGAAAAGCAACCTTCCAAATGTCTAGCCTAGAGGCATCCAAAACTCCTAAAAACTTGGGGTTAGGCTAAAAGGGGCATTTTGGGATGACCTAGAAGGTCATATTTAGAATATTCTTGCAAGATTGTCTTGTATCTGAAGGTGCTACCTGTATGTTAGTAAACACGTAAAATGATAAAAACAAGGTCAAAACAGGTCAGAATGCAATGAAACTTGAATAGCAGCTTAAGTAAACCAAATCAAACAAAATGCAAAAAGAAAAGTAGAGAAATTATTCATGGATTTCTAATCACTCTGGGGTGATCCAATTAGGACTACGGTAGTTTGGGGGGTGCCCGGGGGCAGGACGCCCACCGTTTGGGGTCTGGTTTTGACACCAATCCACTTGGGATGGGTCCAAAACCTCCTAGGGGGTTGTGTCAAAAAATTTGGTTTGGGATTGTGACTGATTTCTTGGGTTTTGGATTGGGATTGCGTTCCTAGTGTTCACCCGATAACCTCTCTTCCAAAAGAGAAATTATGGATGTAAGAAGCACAAAGGGGAATGTGGGTACAATTTGGCAGCACTCCATTGCTCTAAATGCTCCAACTCTCTCCTCCTTTTTGGGTGAGGATGATCACAATTTTATAGACCTAGGGTCTCTCTCTTTGAATGTGCATGCGAGGGTGCCACTTGGCTTGCCATGCCTTTTTTGGGAGAGAAGATTCCTCCCTGATTTAGAGTCTCCTTGAATGAGGCCTCCATGATCAGGGCATGCTTAACTGAAGTCCTTCTCTCTGATTTGAAGTTTTTCCTCACAATTGCATGCCCTAAAGGTGCATTTAAGTGGCGGACCTATCAAGGTTTGACTTTTTTCCAGTCAAACCTGCTAATCGTCCCACCCTAGGACGATTAAGGGTGGGACGATTAGGATTCTAATAGGATTCTAATCATCCTAGGGTGGGACGAGTAGGGAGAAAAGTGCTAAAAAGGTGCCAAATTGACCTCTGACATTCCAAAAATGATTTGGGAGTGGTTAGGACCACTGTTTAACCTCTGGGGGCTGCCCTAGGGGCTATGTATGCCAACTTGATCAGTGCTTGTAGTCACATAATCAGATTGGTGCTATTTTGGTGTCTACAATTAGCTTTGACCTAAGTTGACAGTTACATGGAATATTTATGCTGGGCCACTACAAAATGCACTAATTATTGAGCGGCGTAGAACACCTTACGCTAGGTCACTTTGAAATACACTATGTTTAGAGCAATTAGGAGCATCTTCGTGCCTTAGAAAATATTTTCATTCTTTTTAAGTATGTGGCCATTTTGGGCCTACAGTAATGACTACATGGTGCAACAGAAGTGCCATCTCTCTATTTTCACCCTCCCCTCTCATTTTATCCTTCTCTTTCTCTCTCCTCTTTTTATTTTTTATTTATTTTGTTTCTTCTTCATTCTTTTGCATCTACCATTTTGAGTTTCTTCAAGAATTTTGCATTACTTCTGAAGATCAAGGGTGCACCTTGGCCTTGGGGGAATTGATGCCATCATTGCCCTATAAAGCATCTAAAACTTTGAATTGTTTGGAATGATACCATTTTTGCACCATCCATCTACCTAAACCTGCTACCCCTTTTAGTGTTCGTTGTTTCTAACGTCTAGTGTTTATAGCTTTCTTTGATGCATTTATTATGCCATAAATACATCAAAGAGGGGGAAATTTAGATACAAAAAATTGATCCATCCAAATGATTCAATTATACCTTAAGTTCTTAGGAAGCCACTCAAAATTGATAAGTGCAATTTTTGAGCTCCCCACCCCTTATTTCAACCCTCTTCTATAGCCTCGTCGAATGTGTGGTTGTCCAATATGGGGCACAAATTTGGTCAAGCCACCTAGGTGGCAATTTGACCTCTAATGATCAATTTTTTTAAATTAAAGGTCCAAATATAACATAAATTTGACCTCTTAGAGTTTTACCCTCAAAACCCTAGTCTTGCATCACCTTTTGTGTTGTCAACCCTAAACCTAGTTTTTAGTATTTTTGTTTTTTTTCCTAAGCCCTCCAAACCTTCTATAAATAGAAGGGTTGGACTCCCATTTTCAATAACATGTGCTCTATGAAATTTCTCTCGAATGCTCTATTGATGCTCTACTTTTGTGCTAACTTGTGATATTGCCTCCTTTATTTTATGTGATCATTGACATAACTGCTTTGGGTGAGCAAGTGGAAGAGCTTTTAATGGTTCATCATGTGTGAGACTTATCTTTTATTCTTTCAATAAAGAAGGACGATAGGCCCACCATCTTGGTTGTTGTCTTCACTCTTTCCCATTATTCTTTTGCTTTTACCATAGTTAATTAGATTCATTTGCATCATTAATTTAGTTCATTTATTTATGTTAAATAGGGTTTTACTGTAATCTCTACATTAATTCATTTTAATAGAGTAGGCTTAAAATTCATTTTCTACTGCATTGATATTAGTATCAAACATATTATTGTTTTCATTTTGTTGCATTCTAAATCATAAGTTGCATTTTTGTTTAATCATTTACATTACTACACTTAGATTGATCATTTATTTTTATTAGCTAGGGTTTTGTATTACATTTTCATCATTCATTCTTTTTAATAGAGTAGAATTAAAATTCATTTTCTATTGCATTTAGATCAGTATTAAACATATTGTTGTGTTCATTTTATTGCATTCTAAATCACAAATTGCATTTTTGCTTAATCATTTACATTACCATCTAGGTCATTTTGTGTACTATTTTAGTTGCATTTAGATTTTTTAAAATTGCACATAGTTGTTCATTTTATCTCCTATTCCTTTTTTTTGTTAATATATAGCTGGTTATCATTATATTGTATTATCACCTCCAATTTTTCTTTTATTCTCTTCTATTCCAAATTCATGGTCCATTCATATGAGGCATGAATTCGATGAAACCTTTGGTTTCATCACTTCTTCCTCTTTGTCATTGTTATCTTGTTGTCATCACAAATTTGCAGTCACCCATTATACGACAAGAATTCAGATGTAGGGATTTAGAGGTAATATTTTACTTTTAAAACCCTCACTTTATCTTGTGTTTTTTATTTTATATTTTTGTTGTGCCCTTTCTGTCAGCACTCTATTTCCTCTTGTGTTATTCTAGATTCTACTACATTATGTTCTACTTCTAAAATCCTAATTTTGTTCATCTCTATGCTTCATATTATATAGCTCCATTTCTCTTCAGTATACGCTTTGTTTTCTATACTCTATCCTTTATTCTATTGCATTCTATTTGCTTGTTTCCAAAGTTCAGCAATTACTTTTATTTTGAACGGTCAACTAAAAGGACCAAAGGGGCTTGACTACTATGCCTCCAAGCTTAGTCTTATAGTGGCATAAGTAGACCCCCTAACATTAACCATTATTTTTCCAAGTTTCTATTTTTGTTTTTGAGGTCTGCTCAAATTTGTGGTTGGTACTTTCGAGGTGCAAATTTTGCAGTTGTTGGATTTAGAGCGTGAATCTAGCTAGGAACAAAAAATAGGTCAAGTAGGTGTTTTGTTACATATTTTTAGGTTGTTTGTTGTGTGTTTGCATTCATTTATATTTTTCTATCATTGGATAAAATAAAAAAAACTTAGAACTTAATCACATTTTAGTAGATTAGTTAAAAGGAATTAAAATTTATTTTTAGATTAGAAAGAAAAGAAATTGTTTTGTTTTAATATTTAGGCATAAAAAAAAAACAACATATAGTCTATACTTAGGCTGATATTCTTTGTGAATTCTCTTGGATATTTTCTTAAAAGGAAAAATCTTACTTTCTTGCAAATTTAGGAGTAGTCTTTATTGAAATCAAGAATCATTTATAGGATAGTATTTTTTTTACTTGCATTGATGTTTTCCCTGCATTGTTTTACAACATTTCTTTAGTTACTATAGTTTAGATCATAGTTAAGACCACACTTAGGTGTAATTTTAATAAACACACCAAACCTTCCATACTATACTTGGAGTGAGTCCTAAAACCACTCCTAGTGAACCCTTTAACTCCCCTAGCCCATTGAGTGTAGAGAAACAATTACCTCATGGTTACCTTAGCTTCCAGTAGATCCATCAAGAATTGTCTACATTTGTTATTTTCCCCCTCTACACTATCAAACAAAGAGCAAGATACATTTACCGTATTGTTTAAGAAGTATAAGAATATCTTTGCCTAGGAATATTCTGACATTCCTAGAATGGATGGGGAATTTGTGGCTCATAATATTATTACTCATGAGGATGCTACTCTCATCTGAAAAACCAAAGAAGGTTCTCTCCTCTCATTCAATTCTTGTGAAAATCTATGACTTGTTGACTATTTAGTTAGGTATTTAACATTGGACCTATGAAAAAGAAAGAAAATAATGTTATCTAGATTTGCTATGATTTTTGAAACATTAACTCATTTTTTCTAAAGGATAACTTTCCCTTGTCCTTAATTTGTGTTATAGTTGATTCTACCATAGGGTATGAAATATTATTTCTTATTGTAATGACCAAATATTTAGCTATAAGAAAACACATAGAAAAGAAAATAATTTTTTTTACTAAGTGTAGACATCAAAAATTAGCATTTTTGATAACATAATAAATTATAAATTAATATACCCAAATATTCCTCACAAAAATATAATTAATTTGAATATATCTAAATTTTCCCTAAATTTCCTAATTTCTTCCAAATTTTCCTAACCCACCTAATTCTATTCTATTTCCCTAGGTTCTTCTAAGGTTCCCTAAAATCTTTATTTTCTTCTAAATTTCCTCCTTTTCCTAAAATCATTAATTCTACAATTTCCTTAATCTTCCCCTAATTTTATCCTATCTTGTTTATCCCCCTAATCCCCTCATATAACCCTTAATTAATTCCTAATCCCATCCTAATCCCCCTAAATAATTTAAAAATCCTAAATCAAATCCCTAGGAAGCTCCCCTCATTTTACTTCCTAAATTCTCCTACACCTCCCACACATCCCCATGCAATTTTATGAATTTAAAATTACTCCCACATCCCCTAGTCAACCCACCTATTTAATCCATTTATCCTCCCCACCCTCCACCTCACATTTTTGGTAATCTAAAATTTTTCGTACATCACCCAAAGCACACATGCTCTTATCCGCATCCTCTCATGTGCCCCTTTTTGAATTTAAAAATATTCTCTCAATTATCTAGAAATCCCCACATTAATGTACCACCCCCATGCACTTTCCCCAAGCCACAAAAAGCAATTCCAAATTTAAAAAATAGTTACAAGTCAACAAAGTGCATTTACACCACTTGGCCATAGGACAGCCACATCATTGCTTTTGCAAATTTAAATTCTTTTCTATCCCCCTCGACCATTGAGAAACTAATTTTATATTATTTTTTCATTCCCTTAGGACACCTCTCCCAAAGCCATTTATGAACCAACTCCCTAGTCCCTACACCTCATCATTTTGGCAATTAAAAATTACTTGTCACAATCCCCCATGCCCATGGAAAACTAATTAAAAATTAGTTTCCCATCCCCCTAGGATTGCACTCCTCAAGGAAATTAAATGACCCTTCCTCGACCTCATCCCCTTCTAGATCCTTCCCCCACCTACCTTGCCCATGTGGCATCCAAGTGGAGCTATGTGGCATCGCACTCACCTAGCCCTAAAACCTCTATAAATACCCTTGGCCATGGCCAAGGGAAGGGAGCCCATTTTGAGCTAGGGTTATGCTACAAAAATCTCCATTCAAGTTGTCTTAGATTACTTGACCCTTGTACACAACCATTAACACTACCTCGAAACCTCATGAAACTCTATTAACACTTTTTTGAGCTCTCGGGTCTGTTATTTTTTAGTTTATAGTTGCAGTTTTTGCATCCCCTAAGATGATTTCACACCTCCATACCACCTCCCAAGAGACGGTCTCACTTGCGATAGAAAATAGCAACTGCAACAACATTTTTGGCAATAATTTCACCACATAAAAGGTATATTTTACTATTTTTCTTACATTTTAATGTTTTTCAGTAGTAGTTTTTTTAATTTAATGTGGTTTTATCTTATGTAAAATAAGGCCCAACTTAGGTGGGCCCATCTATCTATTAACATCTTTCGTTTTGGATGTGTGTAGGCATAGCAGTCATTTATAGTAGCCCTTGGAAGATCCTACATCCTCATACGCACCTTCATGATATATCCTTATCACAATCGATTATGGGAGAGAAGCACACAACACCATATTTGTTGTAAAATCCCTCTTGGGCTAATTTTTTATTTGTAAAGACAAAGAGTTGTACATTTCAGTAGTAGTTTTTTTAATTTAATGTGGTTTTATCTTATTTAAAATAATGCCCAACTTAGGTGGGCCCATCTATCTATTAACATCTTTCATTTTGGATGTGTGTAGGCATAGCAGTCATTTATAGTAGCCCTTGGAAGATCCTATATCCTCATACGCACCTTCATGATATATCCTTATCACAATCGATTATGGGAGAGAAGCACACAACACCATATTTGTTGTAAAATCCCTCTTGGGCTAATTTTTTATTTGTAAAGACAAAGAGTTGTACATTTGTATTGAAAATATTCATATTTGTAATAAAATCTATTGCACATCTTGTTCTCTTTGTCTTGATATTTAGCTTGTTGATGTTGGCTTTCTCATCCCTACATTAAGGAGAGGAATTCATAAACCCCAACTATCTTCTAATTGATATATTATTTAAATCCCCTAAGTTTCTCAAAGAACTACATCTCACTAGATACCCTAAAACAAGTCCATCTATGTAGGCATATTATGTGTTACCACAAATAAGTTTATCCCTCTCATCACTCTTGATGAGCTAAACTTATCACCTTTAGTCAATTGAAGGTATACATCCATCAACATACCATACACAAGTCAATTTGTGTAGGTATGTTTTGAGTGGTAATTTTGATAGATCTCCTACCCATGACCTTGTAATATAGGTTATTGGTTGGTTTATATCTCCTTTTGGTTTACTTTGGGGTGCTTAGTGAATTGGGTAGTTTTGTTTTTATGTTTTGGTTTAATTTTAATACAAGTAATTAAATTTAACCAAATCAAATTTAAAGCAAAATTAATGGTTAAAAAAATAAAAATAAAAAATAATATATATATCTATATGGTAATAAAATGGAATGTCTAGTTTAGTTTTTGGTTTCTTTGTCATTAGTTGAAGTTAATATAGGTTTTAATTTAGATTTTTTTTTATTTTGAAAAGGATAATCTAGTTTAATTCTATAATTCTAATTGTTTTAAGATTTTTTTAGTTTTAGTTTTAAGTTAAATCCCTTGGCTAGAGTTTCATAGTGTTAAAAGTCTTGAAATGGTTGGTTTTAATTAATTATTGTATGTCTGTGTTGGGCGCATGGTGGATCATGTCAACCAGTGGAGACCACCAGGTAGATTGCAGCCAAAGTGTGAATACCAAGATTACCATGTGAACGTGTATCCAACGATACTTGCATAGATGTAGGCTATGTGGGAAGGCACATAGGTGACATAATGACTTAGAGGATGGAACATGATAAGCGATGATGACCCGAAGGAAGCATATTATACGATGGACACTGATGTAGACTTATGCATCAAACAAGGATTATAACTCGATGCATGATGTGGGTGATGAGGTAGACTCGACCTAGGTAAACTAGAGGATGACTTGGAGCTTGTAAATTAAGAACTGGATGATGCAGGTGGACATGGAATGTCATAGTATTCAAAGTAGTAGACGTATAGTGGTAAAATATAGATGAATATGGCTAGTCGATGTAGTGAAGGAGATGAACCTCATGCAGGGGTGAACATCAAAAAAAATTTATAGGTTGGCAAATAAGGATACATTTTCCAATAGAATATTCATGATCGAATGTGGACCCATACCAATTCGTTCATAGATGGCGATTTACAAAAACAATTTATAGGTCATCTAGGTGCATGTGTATGAAACAACCATGCTCTTTGGTAGGATCATGTACTCGAAAAGTGGTGGGACCTTCAATGAAGACACATTATAATATGACCTCGAGGTAGTGTCCTTCTCTCCTTAACATTGCGTGGGTTCACAATAGTGAACGTTAGTCAACAACATGGATAAAAAATATTGAATGATGCGGACATATACATCAAGAATTATGGTCGAATAAGTTACATCCTCTTAGCAGAGGTCGAGTGGAAGCACACCTATGTTGTTGATAGTTGAGGCCTGGTTTTCTACACAATAGGCACACAATTTGTTAGTAAAATTTATTTGGATGCAGTGGATATTCATCAAGTAAAGACAGGATATGTGAGGTGAGCTCGGAGTTGGATTCAAGTTGATAGATGGAATTCATATCTATTACATACACATCCCCATATTTATCACGTCATAAATAAAATACAGTGAGGTGTATTATAGTTTTGTTATGGTATTTATATATATCAAATTTCACTTCACAATGAGCTCTATGGATGTTGTATACACTGGCATCATAATCCTCGGTTTCCTTATTTCTTTATCGTGATAGCATAGAATGGTCATATGATGCATTGAGAACATGACAATGTCACAAAACAAAGGAATCACATGACTATGGGATGTTTTAACCATGGCAGTAGCCGAGAGTGTTGCAGGGCATAAAAGCATTCAAGAGAATGGTCGATGCATATGTAGGGTTGGGCCACTATGTGGGTTTGTGTTAGCTAAAGGACAAAACTAGGTGGCTTAATTAATAACTAAAGGGACCCACGTTGATGCAACAACCACATGGGTAAACAAGTGCTAAAATGAGTACTGTTGGCACAAAGGGGAATTATAGAATAAAAGGGACAAAGCTAAGTAGTAGGCAACCATTATCAACACATCATGAAATTTTGGTAGGAATGGCAGCGTAGATGGTAATAGGAGGGGATTACCCAGCTTCATGAGGATGGGTAGTGTCGAAGCATCCATTGAATAAAGATAAAGAAAAATGAATTGTTGAAGAAGACAAAATGGAAGGAGTTTAAAAGCAACAGAAGCACATGTTGTCATAGAGAAATGGTAGAAATAATATGGAATTAAGGTTGTTATTTTTGGATGAAGCACTATTTAAAATAAATGTTACCATTGCCAATTAATAATTCACACAAATGACAATGATGAATGTCGTTAAAAAATAACAGTGTAATAATTTGCACAAATGACAATGATGAATGTCATTAAAAAAATAAAAGTGTGCAAGCATGCTATGTTTACAAATAGAGGGATCATAAAATGAAAAGCAAAAGACAATGAAAAATGAAATTCTAGGTCTTCAAAATTTTAAATATTCATTGAAAACGTAAAAACAAGGGGCTAGAACTATTGGAGCAGGAATGTAGGAAAAATATTGGAAGGCTATTCAAGCTACTCTGGATCTAGTTTTCTATCATTTTTTCTGCAAAAAATAAGATTTTGAATATAAATTTGTGTTTATTGCATATTTTTTCTCACATGCACTAAGTTTATTTAATGGTGTTTATGCATAGATATGGTTGCACCATTTCAATAATTTTATTGCATGTTTTTATCCCTTAGACTCTCGTCATAACTAGATCTTGGATTATGTGAATGCAAGTCTAACCTGGTTGTGTTTAATGTTCAAAATATAACTTTTTTCTGCAGCATAGATTGGATTTGCTTGCAATAGCTTTTCTTTGGTCTTTTTCACATTCTGGTCCATATTCCAGAATTTTTAAGTTTTATTTTTATTTTTCTCTAACCCTACCCTTTTTCATTTTTTTAAAATTCTGCAAATAAAATAAAAATATAAAACAATTAAAATCCAAAAAAAAATATGCACAAATCCCAAGAATAAGCTTTAATGTTTCATTTTAAGCAATTTTGATGTTATTTTAAAGCAAATTCAAAATTCCAAAAATTTATAAAGTTCACAGTTTTAAAAGGAATTTCGTAATTTCCAGTTTAGCATGATTTCATATTTAAGTGATATTTAAATTTCAAGCTTTGCATTTCTATTTTTCTAGCAATAAATTAACTTCTCTTTATGAAAATTACAATTTCATTAAAGGGGAGTAATTTATATGGCATTCCAAAGGTTACATTTTCAAAGTTAGTCATGCAGATTTATTTTATTTTCATTCATCAAGCAATATAAAATGAATCCACTCATTATTCAATGTTCACATTTCAGAGATAGGTTCTAATCTTTTATTGCATGCTCAAAGCAAAGTTTAACAAATAAAACTTGTTAAAATCTGCTTAAAAAAAGAAGATTGAATCTATCTAAAATACTTCAAGATAAAATGAACTTCATATTTTCATCGTGGTCATATGAGGGCCAATCACATTTTATTTCTTTTAAGTTTCATGAACAATCATTAGCATAGCATAATAAATTAATACCAACACATGTCCCTTGTTAACAGTTTCCTTGCAAATCACTAAGGTATTCTAGCACTTATTTGACACATTTTTACAAGCATACATGCACACATTAAGTAAAAGGAACCTTGGAGAAATTTATATTTATTTGCAAGAGAGGGTTTTCTAATCAAAATCCTAACTGTGAGTGTGGTTTTACAATTGGGTAAAATTATCACTCAATAGTATGCTATGCGTATTACGAGTTAAGTTATCCATCTTGTCTCCACAATGAGCTATATTAAATCAGATGTAGTCTTTCCCTAAACTCAGTTATCATTCTCCCTAAGGGGTCTTAATCCCTTAGGTCCACTACATTCACCCTAAGGGGTATCAATCCCTTAGGTCACCCTCTAAGTTCACTTTAGAACTCGTTATTTAATTCCTTTATTATTCATAAAGAAAAAGAAGAAAATTTCAAATACTAAATCTAACAAAAAAGTATAATTCAAAGCATACAAATGACTAGAGGAAGCACCATTTAAGATATGGTAAACATTAATTGAAAGGGAAATTAATACAAGACATAGATAATTCAAGCAGTAATTTAAAGGTACATCTTCCATCAATTAACAATTATTACATATAAGAAAGTATGGTAGACCCTCCATACTCTTAAATAATAATATATTACATCAATCATCAGAGAAATTTCCCCACATAGTTAATCTATTTGAGCATAAGTAAATCAATATAAGTATAATCAAACTGCTACATTGGTTCCAACTACCTCCTTGGTCCTCCTCTGCTTCCATCAATCATTTGAGGATAGTAGGGGATCAAGGCACTCATGGTTCCATGATAGACATGCTTCTAAATGCATTTACTTATTTCATTGCCAAATTGCAACTATACAAATTAAATGAAAATAACTAACCATCTACTGCATAGTTGAAATCATAAAAATCATCATTTTTATTTTCACCTCATTGACCATAGAGAGTTTTTTTCAAAAATTACAACTAGATCACAAGTTTCACTTTAATTAATTCATTCAACCTTTATTTGACAAGTTAAAGTCCCATACATTTAATCATAAAATAACTAGGTTCCTCTACTCCCATAAATTAAGCCTCATTACTTAATTTATATAATAGATTATCTTCTTTTATTTCATAAACTAAAGCCCCATATCTTCAATCTAAGAAATAACCATTTTTCTTTGTTTTATAAATTAAATTTCCATACCCTTAATTTACAAACAACCATTTCCATTTATTTAATAAATCAAGGTCACTACTTTAATTCAAAAATAAACCCCTTTTCCTTCATTTTATAAATTAAAGTCTCATACCCTTAATTTACAAAACAAACTATTTCTATTTATTTAATAAATCAAAGTCACTAATTTAATTCATAAATAAACCCTTTTCCTTCATTTTATAAATTAAAGTCCCATACCCTTAATTTACAAAACAAACTATTTTTATTTATTTAATAAATCAAAGTCACTACTTTAATTCATAAATAAACCCTTTTCCTTCATTTTATAAATTAAAGTCCCATACCCTTAATTTACAAAACAAACTATTTCTATTTATTTAATAAATCAAAGTCACTACTTTAATTCATAAATAAACCCTTTTCCTTCATTTTATAAATTAAAGTCCCATACCCTTAATTTACAAAACAAACTATTTCTATTTATTTAATAAATCAAAGTCACTACTTTAATTAATTAATAAACCCTTTTCTTTCGTTTTATAAATTAAATTTCCACACCCTTAATTTACAAAACAAACGATTTCTATTTATGTAATAAATCAAAGTCTCTACTTTAATTCATAAATAAATCCTTTTCCTTCATTTTATAAATTAAAGTCCCATACCCTTAATTTACAAAACAAACTATTTCTATTTATTTAATAAATCAAAGTCACTACTTTAATTCATCAAATAACTTATTACTCAGTTAAATAAAACATACTCCTTTTCTTTTATTTGAATTAAATAACATAATACTCAATTAAATATAGAATCCAGAGTCCCTTTATCTAATTTGATTAAACAACATACACTATTTAATAAATTAGATAACATGCAATTCCTTTGATTATTTTATCTTCTATAAGAGTAACAAGGCAGACAGGGTTACTTTAGCACAAGGAATTGCCTTGCAACAAAGAGCTACAAAACCAAAAACTGACAACAAATTAATAGGGATGTCAAGACAACTCACAACATAGGGAAAATAGCGGGACCCACCCACCAATACGTAGGATACACAAGAGCGACATCCCTTTGACAACTTCCCTCACACGATGCAGGTGCACACAGACCAACGAGTCCTATGAAATATGTTGCTCAATGAACAAGGATTGGAAGACATCACATGTTGATTAATGGAGTGACGACCAACAAAGAATATAACTGTCACAACAACTCGACAACACTAAGCAACTAGGCTACGACTGGCCGCAGATATCTTCCATGGCGGACCACAAGTAGTAGGGACTGGTTTTTAACCTAGTCAAGGGAGGGTTCTAAACACACGAAGATGCGAGACCTAGTTTTGGTAGTCTAACAATAGTAAACAAGGTACATCACAAGGACACTCATCCTCAACTCGATAAGGAGAATGAATATGAGCACGCACCCCAAATAGCCATGACTTAGCATAGAGGAAGGTGCAACTCAAGGAGTTTTAATGGATTGTACGGTTGTCTTCGGTTTTAAGGATAAAGCAACAGACCAAGGTAAAACACAAAACTAAGCTCTTTTTTTTACCAAGTTATAAAGTTTATAAGGCATGATAGTTTGTTTTAACCAATCTTTAAAATTTCGAATGTCGACCTTCTAAACAATGAACTAGGGAGTTCGATCTCTACAATTTTATTTTCTCCTTTTTATTGTTTGTTGTCTGCTTTATCCCTTTCTTTCCTCCTCTATCCTCCTTTTTCCTTTTTACCAAAAGTCATCCCTTCCTTTTTCTTACTTGCCATTATAAATTCCTTCTTACCTTACGATAGTAGGTTGGGATATTTTATATTTTATATTATATTTTAAGTTTTAACATAAATGAGGCTCTCCTTTTCTTTAGATAGGTGAAGGATTGTATGAGCCTCCATGAATGCACAAACTACCGCATTCTAGAAGCCTCAAGCTTCTTTAATAATTCCATTTACTTAATATTAAAAGGTTTATTATATGTTTTTTTTTTTCTTGAATGAGATTCTATTCTCATATAAAATAAGTTCTTTATTATTTCTAAAAAGAAAATCCTTTTTATCAATTAAAATAATTAAATTATTATTTATAAATGAAGTTCTATTATCATTTAAAATAATTAAACTATTATTTATAAATGAAGTTCTATTATCATTTAAAATAATTAGACTATTATTTATAAATGAAGTTCTATTATCATTTAAAATAATTAAACTATTATTTATAAATGAAGTTCTATTATCATTTAAAATAATTAAACTATTATTTATAAATGAAGTTCTATTATCATTTAAAATAATTAAACTATTTATTCATATAAATATACAACATAGAATAAAAGGTTTTCTTATCCATTACTAACATCATGCTAATATTTTGAAGGGTTTGAGCAAACAAAGAGCTTTTCCAAAAACAACCAGGTTATGCATATTTTCCAAACCATTGATGCAGATAGTGATGAAGTAAAAGATAATCAGACATACAACAAACAAAGAGGGAATATTTCCATCAACCTAGTCACCTGTCTCAGCCTAAAATTTTACAATAGCTACTAGGCTATCAAATGAGGCTCAAGGTGGCTAGCTATTGATGATTATCCCTAATCGAATGCATACCTATATGAAGGTATCCATCAATGTTACCCTCAAGTTGCCTTAGTCATCATTTTTCCAACCTCAAGTACCCTCGCTTTTAGTGGATGATTCTACTTCTTCCACCCATGAGTGTACCTAATCCTGCACATTTGGCAATATGTCAGTAGTACCATGCTCTTCCAAATCAACTAAACATCGCATAGTTGGTTCAATTGCTCAAATTAGGTATTAAAGCATCATAGATTAATACATTGTTTCTTTGTGCCAAAAATCCTGCTAGGAAGGGTCATGAAATTTATGGATGACTATTTAGGGTATAATCAAATTTGGATTACCCCTAACATTTTTCTATATTTTCATGCCTTCTAGATTGAAAAATATTGGTGCTACTTATCAATGGTCTATGACAATGGTATTTCATGACTTGATAAGAAACCAAAATTTTATATGGATAATATCTTGGGTAAGTCTAAAAAGTAGGATGATAACCCAACTAACATTCATATCATTTTTGAATGATTATGTCACTATAATGTTAGACTTAATCCTAAGAAGTGCATATTTGGCATCACTAGTGGCAAGCTACTAGGTTTCATGGTGTCCATAATGGTATAGATGTCGATCAAGACAAGATCAAAGACATTGATGATAAGCCTCCCCCTTGAACTATTAAAGATATCAAATCCTTCTTGGGGAAGCTTAGAGTTATTAGGTGGTTTATCCCTAAGTTATTTTTTAAGGCTTATCCATTAAACCACTTAATTAAGAAATATATTAAGTTCAAATGAGATGAAAGTTGTAACAAGACCCTTATTGAATTAAAAAAAATCTTTTATGGTCCCTAACTCTTCACCCACTCAACCCATATAAGCCATTTATTTTACAGACCTCAAATTTTTAGCTTTACTTGGGAGTGGTCCTTACTCAATAGGCTTATTAACCATAATAAGTATATCATGTACTATATTAGTTGAACAATACTTCTAATAAAAAATTTATACACACCCATGGATAAGGACTACTTCGCCATCTACTTTAATGTGAGAAACTAAGATATTATATGTTATATGGAACAACTTGTGTGGTTTAAAAATGACCCTTGAGATACCTACTATAAAAACTTTATATTCCTAGTGACACCCAATACAAAAAATGATTATAATGATGCAAGAATTTGATCTTTGTATTATAAAATAAAAATCTATTAAATCTTAGGTAATTGTTGATCAATTAATGATAGCTACTAACCCTATACAATAGCACCTAAAGGATGTATTGCATGATGAGGACACAATGGACATATCTTGTTCTCCTCATAAATTTTCATATTTACTTCCTCCATTTCCCCCAACCTTATTCAAGAATATATTTTCTATAAACTTACCAAGAAAACAAAGCCCTCATCGAGTCTCATGAGTTTTCCAAGAGGCAACATGAGACAAGGGATACATCCAAATATTATCTCCACAATGAGCTATATTAACTCAGATGTAGTCTTTCCCTAAAATTAGTTATCATTCTCCCTAAGGGGTCTTAATCCCTTAGGTCCACTACATTCACCCTAAGGGGTCTCAATCCCTTAGGTCACCCTCTAAGTTCACTTTAGAACTCATCATTTAATTCCTTTATTATTCATAAAGAAAAAGAAGAAAATTTTAGATACTAAATCTAACAAAAAAATATAATTCAAAGCATACAAATGACTAGAGGAAGCACCATTTAAGAGATGGTAAACATTAATTGAAAGGAAAATTAATACAAGACATAGATAATTCAAGTAGTAATTTAAAGGTGCATATTCCATAAATTAACAATTATTACATATAAGAAAGTATGGTAGACCCTCCATACTCTTAAAGAATAATATATTACATCAATCATCAAAGAAATTTCCCCACATAGTTAATATATTTGAGTATAAGTAAATCAATGTAGTTAGAATCAAACTGCTAAATTGCTTCCAACTACCTCCTTGGTCCTCCTCTGCTTCCATCGATCATTTGAGGATAATAGGGGATCAAGGAACTCATGGTTCCATGATAGACATGCTTCTAAATGCATTTACTTATTTCATTGCCAAATTGCAACTATACAAATTAAATGAAAGTAACTAACCATCTACTACATAGTTGAAATCATAAAAATCACCATTTTTATTTTCACCTCATTGACCATAGAGAGTTTTTTTCAAAAATTACAACTAGATCAAAAGTTTCACTTTAATTAATTCATTCAACCTTTATTTGACAAGTTAAAGTCCCATACCTTTAATCATCAAATAACTAGGTTCCTCTACTCCCATAAATTAAGCCTCATTACTTAATTTATACAATAGATTATCTTCTTTTATTTCATAAACTAAAGCCCCATATCTTCAATCTAAGAAATAACCATTTTTCTTTGTTTTATAAATTAAAGTTCCATATCCTTAATTTACAAACAACCATTTCCATTTATTTAATAAATCAAAATCACTACTTTAATTCAAAAATAAACCCCTTTTCCTTCATTTTATAAATTAAAGTCTCATACCCTTAATTTACAAAACAAACTATTTCTATTTATTTAATAAATCAAAGTCACTACTTTAATTCATAAATAAACCCTTTTCCTTCATTTTATATAATAAAGTCCCATACCCCTAATTTACAAAACAAACTATTTTTATTTATTTAATAAATCAAAGTAACTACTTTAATTCATAAATAAACCCTTTTTCCTTCATTTTATAAATTAATGTCCCATACCCTTAATTTACAAAACAAACTATTTCTATTTATTTAATAAATCAAAGTCACTACTTTAATTCATAAATAAACCCCATTTCCTTCATTTTATAAATTAAAGTCACATACCCTTAATTTACAAAACAAACTATTTCTATTTATTTAATAAATCAAAGTCACTACTTTAATTAATAAATAAACCATTTTCCTTCATTTTATAAATTAAAGTTCCATACCCTTAATTTACAAAACAAACTATTTCTATTTATGTAATAAATCAAAGTCCCTACTTTAATTCATAAATAAATATTTTTCCTTCATTTTATAAATTAAAGTCCCATACCCTTAATTTACAAAACAAACTATTTCTGTTTATTTAATAAATCAAAGTAACTACTATAATTCATCAAATAACTTATTACTCGGTTAAATAAAACATACTCCTTTTCTTTTATTTGAATTAAATAACATAATACTCAATTAAATAGAAAATACAAAATCCCTTTATCTAATTTGATTAAACAATATACACTATTTAATAAATTAGTTAACATGCAATTCCTTATATTATTTTATCTTCTATAAGAGTAACAAGGCGGATAGGGTTACTTTAACACAAGGAATTGCCTTGCGACAAAGACCTACAAAACCAACAACTGACAACAAATTAATAGGGATGTCAAGACAACTCACAACATAGGGAAAATAGCGGGACCCACCCACCAATACGTAGGATACACAAGGACGACATCCCTTTAACAACTTCCCTCACACGATGCAGTTGCACATAGACCAACGAGTCCTATGAAATACGTTGGTCAATGAACAAGGATTGGAAGACATCACATGTTGATTAATGGAGTGACGACCAACAAAGAATATAACTGACACAACAACTTGACAACACTAAGCAACTAGTCTACGACTGGCCGTAGATATCTTCCATGGCGGACCACAAGTAGTAGGGACTGGTTTTTAACCTAGTCAAGGGAGGGTTCTAAACACACGAAGATGCGAGACCTATTTTTGGTAGTCTCACAATAGTAAACAAGGTACATCACAAGGACGCCCATCCTTAAATCGATAAGGAGAATGAATATGCGCACGCACCCCAAATAGCCATGACTTGGCATAGAGGAAGGTGCAACTCAAGGAGTTTTAATGGATTATATGACTGTCTTCGGTTTTAAGGGTAAACCAATAGACCAAGCTAAAACACAAAACTCAGCTCTTTTTTTTTATCAAGTTATAAAGTTTACAAGGCATGATAGTTCGTTTTAACCAACCTTTAAACTTTTGAATGTCGACCCTCTAAACAATGAACTAGGGAGTTCGATCTCTACAATTTTATTTTCTCCTTTTTATTGTTTGTTGTCTGCTTTATCCCTTTCTTTCCTCCTCTATCCTCCTTTTTCCTTTTTACCAAAATTCATCCCTTCCTTTCTCTTACTTGCCATCATAAATTCCTTCTTACTTTATGATAGTAAGTTGGGATATTTTATATTTTATATTATCTTTTAAGTTTTAACATAAATGAGGCTCTCCTTTTCCTTAGATTTGTGAAGGATGGTAGGAGCCTCCATGAATGCACAAACTACCACATTCTAGAAGCCTCAAGTTTCTTTAAGAATTCCATTTACTTAATATTAAAAGGTTTATTATATGCTTTTATTTTCTTGAATGGGATTCTATTCTCATATAAAATAAGTTATTTATTATTTCTAAAAAAAGTAATTCCTTTTTATCAATTAAAATAACTCAACTAGTTTATAAATGAGGTTTTGTTATCATTTAAAATAATTAAATTATTATTTATAAATGAAGTTTTATTATCATTTAAAATAATTAAACTATTATTTATAAATGAAGTTCTATTATCATTTAAAATAATTAAACTATTATTTATAAATGAAGTTCAATTATCATTTAAAATAATTAAACTATTACTTATAAATGAAGTTCTATTATCATTTAAAATAATTAAACTATTTATTCATATAAATATACAACATAGAATAAAAGGTTTTCTTATCCATTACTAACATCATGCTAATATTTTGAAGGGTTTGAGCAAACAAAGAGCTTTTCTAAAAACAACCAGGTTATGCATATTTTCCAAACCATTGATGCAGATAGTGATGAAGTAAAAGATAATCAGACATGCAACAAACAAAGAGGGAATCTTTCCATCAACCTAGTCACCTGTCTCACCCTGAAATTTTACGATGGCTAGTAGGATATCAACTGAGGCTCAAGGTGGCTAACTATTGATGATTATCCCTAATCGAATGCATACCTATATGAAGGTATCCATCAATTTTACCCTCGAGTGGCCTTATTCATCATTTTTCCAACCTCAAGTACCCTCGCTTTTAGTGGATGATTCAAATTCTTCCACCCATAAGTGTATCTAATCCTGCACATTTGGCAATATGTCAGTAGTACCATGCTCTTCTAAATCAACTAAACATCGCATAGTCTATTCAATTACTCAAATTAGGTATTAAAGCATCATAGATTAATACATTGTTTCTTTGTGCCAAAAATCCTGCTAGGAAGGGTCATGAAATTTATGGATGGCTATTTAGGGTATAATCAAATTTGGATTACCCCTAACATTTTTCTATATTTTCATGCCTTCTAGATTGAAAAATATTGGTGCTACTTATCAATGGGCTATGACAATGGTATTTCATGACTTGATAAGAAACCAAAATTTTATATGGATAATATCTTGGGTAAGTCTAAAAAGTAGGATGATAACCCAACTAACATTCATATCATTTTTGAATGATTATGTCACTATAAGGTTAGACTTAATCCTAAGAAGTGCATATTTGGCATCACTAGTGGCAATCTACTATGTTTCATGGTGTCCATAAGGGCATAGATTTCGATCAAGACAAGATCAAAGACATTGATGATAAGCCTCCCCCTTGAACTATTAAAGATATCAAATCCTTCTTGGGGAAGCTTAGAGTTATTAGGTGGTTTATCTCTAAATTAGTTTTTAAGGCTTATCCATTAAACCACTTAATTAAAAAATATATTAAGTTCAAATGGGATGAAAGTTGTAACAAGACCTTTATTGAATTAAAAAAATATTTTATGGTCCCTAACTCTTCACCCACTCAACCCATATAAGCCATTTATTTTATACACCTCAAAATTTTAGGTTTACTTGGGAGTGGTCCTTAGTCAATAGGATTATTAACCATAGTAAGTATATCATAAACTATATTAGTTGAACAATACTTCTAATAAAAAATTGATACACACCCATGGATAAGGACTACTTGACCATCTAATTTAATGTGAGAAACTAAGATATTATATGTTATATGGAACAACTTGTGTGGTTAAAAAATGACCCTTGAGATACCTACTATAAAAACTTTATATTCCTCGTGACACCCACTACAAAAAATAATTACAATGATGCAAGAATTTGATCTTTGTATTATAAAATAAAAAGCTATTAAATCTTAGGTAATTATTGATCAATTAATGATAGCTACTAACCCTATACAATAGCACCTAAAGGATGTATTGCATGATGAGGACACAATGGACATATCTTGTGCTCCTCATAGCTTTTTCATATTTACTTACTCCATTTCCCCCAAAATTATTCAAGAATATATTTTCTATAAACTTACCAAGAAAAAAATCCCTCATCTAGTCTCATGAGTTTTCCAAGAGGCAACATGAGACAAGGGATACATCCAAATCTGATACACCTTCCTCATCCCAAGAATGTAACAAAACATTCACCCTAACACTTGGATCCTTCACTTTGATGGAATAAGGAATGAGTTTGGGGTAGGAGTTGGTACCTTTCTCAAGTCTCTCATTGGCCTAATTATTGCTATGGTCTTCTGTCTAATTTTTTTAGTATTATTAATAATGTTGTAGAATATGAGACTTTAGTTTTAGGACTCCTAATGTATAAATGTTAATTAAATTAAAGTGTTAGGTGACACTCAAATTATGGTTTGTAAGATAGCTTGTGATTATGTGATCAAAGATCCTTATTTGATCTCTTACCATCAAGTGACTATGAATTTGATCAACGGTTCTAAACCTTTGCCCATTAGGCATTCCCTAGGGATCAAAATACTAAGGCTAACTCTTTATCCATTTTAGATAGAAAATTTATACCATATTAAAATATTACTAAAACTAATTTTGTTGTAAAAGTTCATGATGAATACATTATTTCTATCATTGATGGTATAGTATATGTGCATATAATTACGATCAATGCTATTTATTTCAAAATTCCTCATGATGATCCTTGGTATAACAATATTTATTCTTCTTTGATAATCAATCCTACCCACCCATGACTAATGCTAAGAAGTAAGCTCATATTCATAAGAGTGTTAGAGTTACTATATTATTACCTCATTTGGTTATTTGTAATAGTCATTAGGATAAGTTAGATATTCTACCCTATATTAGATATTCATTACTTGTTAGCGAATATATTATTGTTAGTATTGTTAGCACTAATTACTCATTTTTAGCGTGATTAGTGTGATGTGATAGGTTAGTCGTTAGCTATATTTTATTCTTAGGCTATTCTTGGCCTTAATAATTGTATAAATGTTAGCATCATGATTAATATGATTTATCAATTGCAATCCTAATATAGTATCAAAGCCCTTATAGTCGTAACTCTCATAGCTTGACAACTGGGTGGATTGACCTGGGCAAATAGTCATAGCTCGTAGATTTATAACTAGGTGGATTGGCCTGGGAAAATTTTGTTTGTGTAAGCAAGATGCTTCTTTGAAACACTTGAAATTTTGATCCAAGAGAGCCACTCAGAGATAGAAACCAAGCGACTAATGTGACCACATCCCGAAGGTGGATCACATAGGTAAATTGATCTGTGACCAACAAGACCGTAGTTGGAATGTACGCAACACACGATGTGACCACACCCCAACTACAAGGATGAGGTACTTTACACCCCAACTACAAGGATGAGGGACTTTTTGTGGTCCCTCCACATGGTGGTGATCGGTGATGTGTAGGCTATCTACGCCACTAAGGATGAGGACCTGACTACTTGGACCCTAACCTAGTGACCTAGACCTCAATGGACATTCTGAATAACAGATCACTACTCATGACATGATGAACACATGGTAAACCTAGATCTAACCTAGATCTAATGCAATAGACCCTAACAAAACCTATGAGTAACATGGACAAGGCTTGTTAATGGGTGAATCAAGGGATAGAATCCTAGTGACACATGAGGAAAATGCACATCATATACTCCTAATATATCTACACCAAGAAGGCCTACATGGCCTATCACCAATGCAAACATGGCAACATAGAGGTGATGCAGACGAAGAATATTCTACATAGAATTTGGAGGCTAGTTTTGGAGGACAAATAGGCAGATTGCTCAAGCAGGTGTTTGGGCGAACAAAAGGAGGTATTGACCATCGTAATATTATCCCTTATATTAGTGAGTGTTTTGATTTTTAAAATACTCAAAGTCCTCCAACATCCCAAATGTGGGACTAAAAGTGAAGTGCAAACAACATCGATCATTAGAAGATGATATTGCTTGGTGCAGTGTAATTCATAGGTATTTTTTTGGTTTTATCATTTTGTACTTGCAAATCTGATCATAATTTGGCAATATTTGATTAATATTTAGCCTAACAAGGCAAATCGTACAATGTGTAATCATTATAGATCTGTAAGAAGACCTTTTGAGAGAAGACAACCATTTTTGGATGTTCCCACTTGTAGGCTCGATAAGATTCATTACAAGTTGTCGATTGAAGACGATCATCGATTGAAGCACCACTACAGAAGTGTAAATCAACATTACAAATCTAGATGATTACGATGTTGCAAACCACTATTTCAGCATGAAAACTAATGCAGGATAATTGACTGGTATTTTTCTCCAGTTTCATCATAGTGGAGGTGGTGGCCATAGCCAATTCTGATGGATGTTGAATCCGTTTACCAATCTTGCTATCCATTGTGCAGATGCATCTACACCACTTAAGTTGAGACACCCTATCAATTTTTTTTGCAGTTTTATCAAGAAGATCCCCCAAAACTTCAGCTGAGATTTCCTATCAAATTTCATCATTGAGGAGAAAATTTACTATGTGCATTGCCTTCTACTCCATGCTTGTTTTCAAGAAGTTGATTTTCCTATTGTAAGAGATTGAGCCTATGTAGGCTTCAATGCATCGGATACTAGAATCGCCTAAAATTTTATTGTTGTCAAGATTCATTCTCTACTGGCCGGGAGGAGAAGGCCATATTTTTGAGATGGTATTGATCAGATAGACCATGGTGCAATTTTGGTTACCTATGGGATCCTATGCATAAAAAAAATTTATGTAATACAACACTTTGCTAAGGAAGGAAATGGCTTGTAGATGACTATATTTTTTTTATAGATTGGTGTAGATCATCAAATCAAAGTTCTCAAAGTTAGATAGTGATTTTTTTGCATAAAAAAAGGAAGGACAAAAGTCTCTAAGTGATCCTGTTGGAGATATACAAGTTTTGGAGCCTCCCATTGTGATCATGTTCACTGTTATGCAGAAACTAGCTGAGAAAAAAATACTACTGGTGGTTTCCCAGTTTGAGATATTACACGTCTTTCAGAATCGTGTTGATCTACGTAAAAGCAGAGAGCAAACGATGCCACCATGAGAAATAATTTTTTTTTGAAAAAGGTTTTATTTCCTCCTATCACTCCTTGAAAAAGTTGTTAGGATATACATCACCCACCGAATGTAGAGTAGCATCACTGACACACCATCCACCACCGAGAGCATTGACAAAGGACAAATAAGGAGTCTTTCTCCTTTAGTATCAACTAGCTCACCAGCTGGTGTGGTAGTTGTGCAAGCACTAAGGCCTTGTTATCTCAAATATCATGGGTTCAATACCTGCCAAACCCAAACGTAAAAGGGTAAACATTTTGTTTCAATATTGGTAGAACAACATTTTTTTTGGTTCCCATTAGTTTTTTGTTTTTAAATTAACTATTATTTTCATAATTTTATCTATATTTTTTATCAATTTTTAGTCAAATTGATTTCTTAAAATATTTCATTATGAAATGAAATTAGTTTAATTAAATAAAATTCTTAAAAGGGTGTATTTTTGATAGCAATCGACACCTTAGCCACCCTAGTCATTTATTTTGCAAAATTTCATTGTAATAGGTGCATTTTTGGTAGAGATCGACACCTTCAAGGATGGGCAGATCAAAGAATAAAAATGCCCCAAAACCAACTGATAGTGTTGCTACATTAGTTAAAAGTCCCTACTTTCCACCAGATATGGATGAGATAGATTTTTATGAGGATGGTACATTTCTCACACTATGCAGTGGTGTAGATGCCATACTCGATGATTCTATGTCTTGTGAAGATATTTAGACAAATGGTGTTCTAATACCTATTGGTGTTGTAAGGGCAATATACATGTCATTGGTTGCACTTGGCACTACCCAACGTAAAACAAAAAGGGATATTAGTGAGGAACCAAAGGTCAAACTTCTAATGGTCGATGCTTGTTGTGACACAAGTGACCTTCAACCCATGGTGGCAAATTCTTGTTGTGACACATGTGACCTTGAGCCCATTGTGGTAAATGCTTGTTGTGATACAGGTGACCTCATACCTTCAATGGTAGATATCAGTTGTAGCACAGGTGATCTCATCACAGTAGCATATTTTTCTTGTGACACTAGTGACTTAAAAACTAACCCTCCTAAAAATAAACTCCATAATCTCATCAATAGTGAGAAATTCCATATTGTTAAAAGCATTTATGAAGATGAAAAAATTGTGTATTTTGAAAAACACACCAAAGTATTTGGATCCAAAATGATGAATAAAATGGGATTCAATGGTGAGATATTAGGTAAACATGAAAAAGACATTAAAACTCCAATAATGCTAAATTTCAAGGTAAAGAATGAAGGCCTTGGCTATGGTGGACAAGAAAGTACCAATAAGACCATATTTGTAAAACCTAAATCTCCTACAAATCCTAAAAATCATTGTTGCAATCATTGTGGTATAACAAGATATGTAGAAACTAGGTGTTGGAAATTACATCCTTGTGACTCATGTGGATGTACAAATAACTCTTCTTCAAGTTGTTGGTACAACATAAAAATGACCAACAAAGTTCATATAGATTGTGGATGGACAGATCTCACACAATGGAACATGATGAAAGAAATTTCGTATTAATTTTACCACAAAGGTAAAATCTATGGTAGATCCAAAGGTAGATCTAGTGACAGATCGAGTGGTAGTCCTAGAGGCAATGACCCAGAGACAGACCTAAAGATAGACCTAGAGATAAAGTTCCAGAGGTAGATCCAAAGGCAATGATATAGAGGTAGATCCATAGATATATCCAAAGGTACAAATCTAGAAGTACACTTAGATCCAGAGCCAGATCCATGAGCCAGAGCTCGAACTAAAGCAAAAGCAAAAATTATTTCATTTCTCTTCTTTTTCACTGTATTGGGATAGTTATATATATTACCCAAATAATGTAATAAGGGGGGATGTTAGAGTTACTATTCTATAGTAACTATATTATTACCTCATTTGGTTATATGTAATAGTTGTTAGGATAGGTTAGATATTCTACCCTAGATTAGATATTCGTTACTTGTTAGCAAGTATATTCTTGTTAGTATTATTAGCGCTAATTACTCATTGTTAGCATGATTAGTGTGATGTGATAGGTTATTCATTAGCTATATTTTATTCTTAGGCTATTCTTGGCCTAAAGTCATTGTATAAATATTAGCATCATGATTAATATGATTTATCAATTGCACTCCTAATAAAGAGAGCATTATGATATGTTGTTCTTGGTGGAATTTATACTACCACATATGATGGGGTTCTTTTTTAATGTCTTATATAGACTAAGGTGTCCAAATCCCTTTTCAATGTCCATGGTGGTGATTATAGAGTACACTTTAGTGGTCATTCCATGGTATGTAAACTATTTAAAAGGGTTACTTGTGTCCAATAATAGAAGCTAACACTGTTAAGTATGTCAAATCCTATGATAAATATCAATTTCACAAAGATGAAATTCATGCCCTTGCCTAGGTTCTTCATCCAATTGAATCTCCTTGGCCATTTTAAACTTGGGGTCTTGAAATTGTCAAACCTATTTCTCCTATGTCCTCATATGGGCACAAGACTTTTATCACAACTATAGAATATTTTACAAAATAGATGGAAGCTATGTCATTAATAAATTGAACAACCCTCAATATATCCAAATTTATCTTTGATTACATTGTGTGTCATTTTGGTGTCCCATCCACTCTAATTTTAGAAAATGACATCCTTTAAAAAATAAAAAAATACAGGTATTAACTTCTTAATTAGGAATTTAACATCACTTTTCTATGCCTTACTATTCACAAGGGAATGGTAAAGATAAATCTAGCAATAAAAGTTTGGTAAATATTTTTAAAATAATTACTTAAGAATAAATAAAATTGACACTTAAAGTTATATCCTACATTATGGGAAATAATCCAAGCAGTATTAAGGGAAATATATCCATGTGAAGATATCTATCTGTAGACAATCACACATTGCTATACCTATGCACTTGTACATCCTGTCGGACACTTGTAGGTTTACATAGGTAGTCTTGGATACCCCTAGGCTATCGTAGAACAACGTAGGCTATTGTAGATCCTCCTAGACATACGTATATGGATGTAGTCATGCGTATATCATCGTAGATTATCGTAGCATTGCGTAGACTTCCACAGACAATTTTGATAGTTTTTAGGTCCAAAACCCTAATAAGTTAGCAAAATCACATCACAAACATTTGCCATGCATCAATATACATTCCATAAGCTTCCCAAGGTGATACAGAGCCTTATTACACTTAATTGAGCCCCCTACAAGGCTAATACTTGGCAAAAGTAATTATTAAGTCAATTCATAAATTAAATTTTAAGTTGACTTCACTTAAAGTTCACTTTTAGGGTTAAAAAGGCTAATCAGGTCCTTAATACCTAATTACCCCTAATTACTCCCTCCCACATGTGTGTGCACTAGGCTAGTTAGGATATTTCTTAGGAAACCCTAACCTAAACCCAAATCTAACCTAGATTTGACGAACCTTAGTTAACTCTAATCTCTCCTCACACATGTGTGAGGATGAGATATTTACTAGAGGGAATGTGAGGAAGCCACCTCACAAACCCTAACCTAACCTTCATGGGATCTCACCCTAGGTCTTAGTTCTCCTCACTACCCCCTACACCTTGGGTTTTTTTATAAATAGTGGGCCCAAAACCTCATTTATCTAAGCTCTCCACTCATGTCCAAAGCACAAAAAATCTACCAAAATATGTACAGAAGCACAACAAAGTAGATCTGAACCTGCACATTAGCATTACAATAGCAAAGGAACATATCCACTAAAGGATTTATAGAAAATACCACTCTAGGTTTAATTCACCCCCCACCCTACAAATCTGGCACCAATTCACCCCTCGAGGGGCTAATTGGGTTTACAGGACCTGAATCAACCCAAATCTTTGAGGTAAGCTTCACTTGGTCTTTTTAAGTGGTTTTGCATAATTTATTTTAGTTTTATCATGTTTTTATAGTCAATTTGTCTTTATTAATATGGGACCTAATTGAGGTAAGCCCTCCAATGAACTAACCCCTTTTTGCAGGTTTATCCTAGAACCAAGGAGGGAAACAATAAACAACTACAACCCCACGGTGGTACGCAAGCCCATCTACATTGAGGAACCCAAAAGAAGGCATCAGACCTATTGTAATATTTGTGAAAAAGAAAATGAAAAAGGGGAATTCTCCCTTTTTGTAACCTATACAAATATTATCATGAATAAAATACATTGATATGAATAGCATGTGTCTTTAATATGTTGTTATATCAAATGCTATCTTTTACCCATTTTATTTTGGCACGCCCGGCGGGACTCCTACAATGGATAGTGTTGGAATGACTATTTTATAAATATGATAGTATCCTCTATTTTATGTTTTGAAGGTACTAGATCTGATTAATATAGAGATACCCAAAGCCCTGGGAACCACCTCAGGCCTTCAGGAACCAGATCTGAAATCTCTAAATCTAATTCACCCCTTACCTCGTGAATCAGATCCCAATTCATGGGGAACCCTACGAATTATATTTCTAAACCCCAAAACCCCTAGATATAAGTTTTACAAAGGTCCCTGGAACCCTTATAGACCTTCATATATTAGATTCGAGGCCTCCAAACCTAATTTACCCTCTGCCCCACAAATTCAACTAAAGATCACCAAAAACCCTAAATATGACTTGCACAGAGGTTTTTACTGTCCCTATAACCCTTCCAAACCATTGGAAATGAGATTGGAATATTTTGAACCTGATTCACCCTGCACCCTATGAACCAGATATCAATTCACCCCCAGGTGGTGAATTCAACTTGGAAACCTCAAAAACCCCCAAAATTGTAGGGGTGAGTAGTAGAGGGGTCACCCAGATCACCTACAACATCAGAGTCCAGGTATTCTTCTTTATATTCTTTGTTTGCTAATTTTTGTATGTGAAATATGTTTACTAAAGGCAAAATAGCTAGTAATAAATATTTCCCTTCACATCTCCATTTGGTTTAAATGTTGTTGTAATTACAAAACCTCTCAAATTTCTAGCAACTTTAAATTTAAAAAATTCCATGTAAATTTTAATTTTCCTTTTTCTAATTTACATATATAAATTTCTTGTGACTGCTTATCTATACTTGTATAAATCTTCATTGCAATCACTACATGTTTTCACACATATTTAGGGTCACATAAACCCATTTCTTCACACCTTCGTATTGCATATTTCTAGGCTTTGAAAAAACATAGAACTAATTTCTTTTCCTAAAGGCATCTAGGATTAGATTCTTTGTTTACAAAAAGCATTTCATTCTAGTTTTTTGCTTTCAAAAAATGCATATAAGGCTAGAATTCAATTTGAAAAGGTAATTAGTTAGATTTCATGTTTTACATAACATCGATAGCAAAAAAAAATCCACACACATGCACATGGTATCTTAAACAAGTGGTGATATTGGACTTCAACCCCAATCCATCGCTTGAGATTGGTGTGGTAGGTGTTTTACCCTCCACCAAATTTCCCCCCTAGACACCTAGCAACCCCACAAGAGTGGTTTTCTAGGCCTCATCATCGAAAACCCCCCACTTTTGAGATTGGGCTTCTGGATTTCATCACCAATTGTTACCTTTGGAGTGGGATAGGATTAGACACCTTTGTTCACAAGGCTTACATAATTAGTGAAAATGATAACTATCTGTAGACACCAAAACAGCACCAATCCGATTATGTGACGACAAGCACTGACCGAATTGGCATACATAGCCCCTAGGGCAGCCCCCAGAGGTTAAACAGTGGTCCTAACCACTCCCAAAGTAGTTTTGGAAGGTCAGAGGTCAATTTGGCACCTTTCAAGCACTCTGCTCCCTATTCGTTCCACCCTGGGATGATTAGATTGCTATTCGCCCCACCCCGGGATGATTAGCAGCAATCGCTCCAGGGTGGGGCGAATAGCAGGTTTGATGGGAAAAAGGTCAAACCTTGACAAATGGCAGCCCAGATCCACCACTCAACTCCACCTTCAATGCATGGGAGTGCGAGTGAGCATTTTTGAGCTCAAAGAGGCAGTCATAGAGGCAGTCATGGAGCCCTTAATCAGGGAGGAATCTTCTCTCCCCTGGGAAGGCATGATGGCCAAGTGGCGCCCCTGCATGCACATTCAAAGGAGACCCTCAGGTCTATAAAATGGTGAGTCTTCTCACCCAAAAAATAAATGGAGTAGGAGCATTTGGAGCAATGGAGTGCTACCGAATTATACCCTCACCCTCATTGTGCTTCCTACATCCTTGATCTCTCTTTTGGAAGGGAGGTTATTGGGTGAACATTAGGAGCGCAATCCGGACCCAAAACCCAAACAATTGGCCACAATCCCACACCCAATTTTTTGACACAACCCCCTAGGAGGTTTTGGACCCATCCCAAGTGGATTGGTGTCAAAACCAAGCCCCAAACGGTGGGCGTCCTGCCCCCGGGTGCCCCCCGCACTATTGCAGTCCTAATCGCCCCACCCTAGAGCGATTAGAAATCTATAGCATATTTCTTCACTATTTCTTTTGCATCATGTTTTGTGTGTTTCATATATGCTGCGGTTCAAATTTCAATGCATTATGACTTGTTTTGATTGTGTTTTCATGGTTTTACGCTTTTACTAACCTATAGGGAGCGCTTTCGGATACAGGGCAATCTGGGAAGAATCTGCAAAATCCGACCTTCTGGGTCATCTCAAAATGCCCCATTTTTCCTAACCCCAATTTTGTAGGTGTTTTGGAGGCCCCTGGATGGGACATTTGGGAGGTCACTTTTGTACATTTTATGACAGTCCTAATCGTCCCACCCCGGAGCGATTAGAAATATACAATAGATTTCTCGACTGTTCTTTTTGTAGTGTGTCCCTGATGATGTTTACATGCTTCTATCCAAATTTCATTTCATTCTGATAAGTTTTGATCATTGTTTTAATTATTTCATGTATGCATTAACCGGAGGCCTTGGGGATTGCATGTTTCCCTCCATCCGCATGTGCTATTAATCATTTGCTGTTTCTCTGTACATAGGATCTCAACACTAGAGGGGCAGCAAGGAATGATAGATGCACTCATGCAAGCGGCGATGACGTTTGGCCCACCCATTTTGAATGTGGGCACGCGAAAGATCCCGAAGGGAAGCGTACCATCCGTTGGTGTAACAAAATTGTATCGAACGCTCCTAGCCCATGAAAATGGGGGGAGACGTATTGTAACCTGATCTCAAGAAAGATTAATAAAAGAGGCTGCACCTTTGCTTTTGCTTTACATCTCATTTCATTTCGTTCGTTTTCCCTTTTCATGCACTTTAAGTTCTTCGCATCTTCGTAGGACTTAGCGTTTCCTTAATACATCTACTTTTGTTTGCATCGCACCCGGTACGCTAGTGCTTCCGTAGACATGCTTTTAGTGGTGATCATGGTGGGACTCTATCCCCTACTATTGGGATCAAATTTTTGATCAAAAATCTTGTGTTTTTCTTGCAGGTGTTAATCCTTCAAGCGTTGGACTGTTGCTCGTGCCACCCTGTGATGAATACAGACTGGAATTCGTGTCACCCCGGGATGAATACATATTCATCCCACCCTATGATGAATACAGATCTGCTATTCATCCCACCCTGGGATGATTAGCTCTCTGTGCAGTTTCTGAGCAGAAACTCAGGGGCATCTGGTGTGGGCAGAGAAGAGGTAGGTTTTCTGAACACCCTATGTAATTTTTTGTTTCCTGTTTCTGTAATTTTTCTATTTCTTTGCTTGCATGGAAAATTTTACTGCATGTTTTCTTTCTTTGTGCAAGTAAAAAGAACCACACACACCACGTGATAATATAAACATCAAGGAGTTGGTCTTAAAACCCCAACACTTGATCAAGACCAACGGTGGATTTCATCACCACCTTGGCTTGAATTTTGCATACATAACCCTGATCGCGACTATTGCTAGACGTAAATCCTGATGAAAGCTGACCAAGTGTAGTGGGGGTGATTCCCCGTGCATGAGGATAAGTCTTCTATGGTAGGTGTCAAAAATAGAGTGATTCCCCTTTCGTACCGCCTATGTTCCACGTACTGTTCTGCTCTCGCGTACCAATAGTTTCCCTCACGTAAGGGTGGGTATATTGAGAGGTTTGGTATAATGGCCTAGCAGTGGTATATTGAAGGGGCGACCATTTTGGAGATATAAGAGCCCTCATTATGCATGTTTTCATTACAAGGTTTTGCACAACAAAAATCAAAACACACTAAACCAGATTTAGGACACACCTTTAATCTATAAACGAGATAATCATTTCTTTGATTGTGTGGTCCCCTTTGTTTAGTGTAGCATAAAAAATCGTAAAGAAGATAAAAACATACGTATCCCTTAGAAAACCACCACCATGGTGTACACCCGTAGCCAAGCCCAATCACGGGCAGGAGCGGCAGAAAGTGTACAAGGAGGCACAAGTCACCTCCGTTATAGCCCCAAGGACTTGGTCATACCACCTTGGTGGCCTGACCCACAAAATAGTCCACATCATACCATGACGGAATAGGACTATAGAGGCACCCCTTCGAGGGGCACTCCCATTCAACACAGACCCTTTCAAGAGGAGTACATACACGGGAAGGCCCCCTTAGACACTCATTATGAGTGGCCACCATGTGAGGAAGTGCTAGAACAACATAAGGTCCATAAGGAGGGGCCACATGATTATATCATCCCTCCTCTACCCCTCATTACTATCAAAAACAATAGGCCAAATCTAGAGTGCAAGGCTCTTCAGATAGGGCGAGCCAACTCTGCCCGCCCCTTTCACATATATGAAAGGGAGCATGAGGAAAACCACTATATTCCTCAAGAGCAATACACAGTATGGGAGCAATGCGCCTCCGCACCTACTATTTATCAGGATCACCTACTAAGGCCAGAGCCTCGGGTGAATGCTGCTAACCTCGACAGAGGGAAGCGACCTATAGAGATCTCGGATCACTATGACCGAGATAGATATGTAGGGGAGGCATCTAGGCCTCCTAGACCTAAGACGGTGGAACAAATTGACTTGGCATTTGCCAAACATACCACCCACCAAGCGCAAATCATGCAGCTTGAGCAAGATCAACAATAGTTAGAGCACCTATACCATCTTAGCAAAGAGCACATTCAACGTCAGACGGATGAGTTGCTCTAGAACACTATGCATGAGAGGATTCCAACCCCTCGCACACATAAGACAAGGCTTTATGAGAGGCATAACCCCTTGGTATGAGACAAGTCTCCATGACCTTATCAAGCGTTGCCTCCAAGACCTCCTAGACCTGAGCGGGAGACCACTCCTAGAACCAATGATGGGCACCCTCCTCGGGCACCCACCCATGTTTATAGGTCATGCCCAAGAACTCCTCAAGAAGCCTATGAGGAATTTGAGCAAGAAGAAGAGTGGGCTGAAATGCCCTACCAAGGTAGGGGGGGCGCTATCCGGCTACCCCTCCATAGGCCTCAAGTTCCCCGTAATTCACAATGGGAACAAACCAAGGAGGAAGAGATCAAATCTTTCGATGCATACAAAGCACTGCTAGAGCACTTAGAGTCTATGGAGACCAAGACTTATAGGCCCCAAAAGCCCACTTTACGCCAGCTCCGTAGTCACCCTATGCATCCTTCAGTGTTGGCACCCCCATACCCTGAACACTTCAAAATGCCTCAATTGGCAATTTTTAGAGGGGATGAGGATGCCCAAGAGCACGTGACAAGATTCTTGAGTCAATGCTTTGGCATTCAGGACAATGATGCTTTGCTTCTAAGAACATTTATAACCATGTTCGTAGGCCCTACCTCGGATTGGTTTACCCAGTTGTTGAAGCATAGCATCAGTAACCTAGACCAGCTAGTGGACGCGTTCCTCGAATGTTTCGCCTTCAACACCAAGAAGAAGGCATCATTAAGTGACCTAGCTAGCCTCAGGTAGTATGAGGAAGAGACCATGGTGGCTTATGGAAATCGGTGGAGGACGTTGCTTTCAAGGCTACCTTACCTCCCTCCCATGGCCGACCTGACCCAAATGTTCTCGAAGAGTTGCCTAAGGTCGATCTCCATGCTATTGTAGCTGCAGCAATATGCCACTCTCGAGGAAGCCCTGGTGCAAGCCAGAATAATTGAGGAGATCAAGATACAAGATGGCGAGATTGCCAAGCCATGCAAGAAAGAGTGGCCCAAAAATGCCAAAATTGGGTCCATGCAATCGAAACCCATCGTAGTCAATCAGGTTGCCATAAACATACCAAAGCCTACACAGACGACACAACCCCCAAAGGCTAATTATCAAGCAGTTCCTCTTGATAGCTATGAGAAGGAAAATCATAGGCAAGAGCAAAATTAGCAGCGTCACCCTAGGCGACAATTCACACCCTTCACAGAGTCTAAAGACTCCTTGTTTGACCGCTTGTCCATGGAAAACTTGATAAACCTGCCAGAAAGTCGACCCATAGACCCCAACATGCCAAAACCCAAGGGCTATAGGGAAGACCTATATTGTAGATTTCACCGATAGAAAGGACATGACCTTTACGCATGTTGGAAGTTCAAAAGCTTAGTGCAGGACCTAATAGACAACAAAATGCTAGCGATGGATAATCCCGTAGCACCAAGCAACCAATAGATGGAGGTCTTCAAAGACCCCCTGCCTGCCCATGATGCACAGGCAAAGACTCTACAAGTAAATGAGGTGACACAAAACTGCCCCATGCAGGGGTATGTAGGGATGATAAGCATAGTGACACGAAACAAGAGGTACCCAAACATAGCTGCCCTCGCTATAGCTACAGGAGATGTTCCATCAACGTCACAACCTCCGCAACACCCTACACAACCTCCCTTGCCTAGACCAGTGGCCATGATTCGGACTAAACTTACCCAAAGTTTAAGGACCACGTCGGCTAGGCTCTCCATCTATGAGCTCATCCAACAATCATCGCCCCATCGGGAGGCTCTGATGGAGATACTCAAAGCCATCGAGCTACAACCCCACGAAGCAAATTCTTTCAACAACTTTGTGGGACATGTAAAATGATGTACAGAACCAGTCATCACCTTTAGAGAAGATGAACTAAAATCGATGACTGGTGATATGGCGGATCCACCCCTGCACGTCATTGCATGGGTCAATGGGATTCCATTTAAGAGGGTGTTGGTGGACACTGGCTCATCCAGTAATATAATCACAATGATGGCATTGAAACACCTGAAGCTGCCAGCATCTCATATTGTGGCCTCCACCTATACTCTTCGAGCATTCAACGACGTGATATGCTCGACAGTTGGCACAATTGTCCTGCCCATCCAAGTGGGACAAAAGACTATTCCTACATTGTGCCACATCCTAGAAGGTGAGATGGCCTACAACATCTTGTTGGGCCGGCCTTGGATCAGGGACATGAAGTGTGTCCCTTCGATAGCCCATCAATGCCTAAAGTACACATACGAAGGGCAAGTGCATGTAGTCCCAGCAGACTTAGAGCCCTTCAAGTATTGCAATACGGTGCAGCTGATGCCACAGTCGACCCTCCCATCGACACATTTGGACTTTCAATTGAATCCGTCCAAACAGGGTCCGATTTCGCATACATCCCCACTGTTAAGTCCATCAAATCACCAACCGGGCCCATCTTCATCATATGTTCCTTCACCAACGATGCCACCTACGGTGGCCACACCGAAGGACAATGGGAAGAAGCCCTTAGAAGAGGTACCACCATTAGTCTCAACCATCTCTACCGAAGAGGTGCCCAGTCGAATGGAAGTCGAGATGCCTGGTTCACCCAACATGGAGTGGACTCAAGAAGAACTCCCATTCCCTCCCCCTCAATCACCAATGATCACCATTGAGATGGCCAATACGGGCCTAGGGGAATACCTAGTGCGGAACATTATGGCAACACCCACGCTTGAGTCCATGCAGGACATGGGGAGACCTCGCCTCCCCATCGACACTATTGTCCCTTTAGGCTACCCATCGAATCAGACAAATTTTGTATATGGGGGCCTCGATAATGGCATTGAACCTTACCTACAAGAGGAAGAGGATGAAGAGCCCTTTGCTGAGAATGTCAACTATTTGTCCAACCCAGACTTCGCTTTGAAATACCTTGGCCAATGTAATTGGCACGGATATGGATTGGGCAGATATGAACAAGGAGTGCGCATTCTTTGCCAACCAAGATATCAAATGCCATATGATAAATCAGGAGTAGGGTTCAACCACCCTTTGCCCCTTGACATCTTGGTAGAGAACATGCAAGGCCTAGGGCTAGGCAACAAGGATGGGTTGGCACAAGATCCATATGCCAATCCTAACACAACATACACATTGGGGGATTATCTCCCATTGTTAACAACAAACCTTGTTGACCTCAACAACCCCTTCCCTTTGATCGAGAAAGGGGAAAGTTCAAGAACTTACCTCCAAGAGGGATATAAACAAGGTCAGGAAGGATCTTTCGAAGATGAGTCGAGTATGAGGTAGCACCTTGGGACCCTTTCGAGTCCGATAGCAATCACTCGCAAGTGACACCCATAGATGACTATCAGGAGAACTTCATGGCAATGTTCCCCTTGAATGCTCCAATCGAGCGATTGCCACCCCAAGAGAATCAGGTCCTCCCGCAGAGAGCGGAACAACCCCGATGGGACCAAATCAACTTGCTCGAATAGAACGAGCCTCACATGCCGCAAATAGTTGTCGAAGCCAATGAAGGCCTATGGATCTCCGATAGCGATTATGAAGATGAGACTGAGATGGCATATCTCAACCATATGTGGTAGTAGCAATACCCCATGGACATTGATGACATGTTTGAATAGCTAAACATGGGGCCAAGGCATAGGTGGCATTTGAACCAAGCACAGTTGGACCAAGTGCTGCATCCGCCACTTTAGGCATACAGAGAGCACCTTCCACCCGGAGACCCTATAGAGCCATCAGTGCCAAAGGTAGACCCTATCCTTCTATCCACACATAGGGCCGATCCATTTGTGCCAATACCCATAGAGCCAGATCCGGAGCACAAAGATCACCAAGGATGTCCGAGTCACCACCCACATGGTAATGGAGACCAAATTCACTTCATCAACATGATCTCCATTGACTTAACCACCCCCATCCACAATCCAACCGATCCAACATGACCATTGTATCTAAACCTAGATGCCATAGACTGGGATCATGCTAACTCGCCACCATCCCCATCAGAGTACTAGCCTTGCGGTGAGATGCTTCATTTCACCCCAGGACCAACTCAAGATATCTTCCATGCTGAAGAGGAACCCGACGTTCCAAACATAGATCTAAATTCAGCAAATGATATCCACCTGATCCCAACTCCACACCAGTTGGAGGATGGGTCCCACATGTCAGTCGAAGAGATGACTGACGTAGACATCGGCTCTGATCCAATGAATCCATAAATCATCAAGTTGGGGGTAAGTCTATCCCTCGAAGAGCAAGCCGATTACATTGCCCTTCTCAAAGAGAAGAAGGAGGTTTTTGCATGGTCCTACAAAGACATGTCGGGGCTAGACCCGTAGCTAGTCACGCATAATCTAACGCTTGATCCGACAGTCAAGCCAGTCAAGAAAAAACTACGTAAGATGCACCCAACAGTGGCCTTAATGGTAAAATATGAATTACAAAAGTTATTGGATGCACAGTTTGTCATCTACGTAGATTACCCACCATGGTTGTCCAACATGGTGCCCATCAAAAATCCTGATGGGAGGATTCGCATATGCACCAATTTTTGAGATCTAAACAAAGCGAGTCCCAAGGATGATTTCCCCTTGCCTAGCATCGACGCATTGGTAGACGCTACAATAGGCCACGAAATGCTTTCCCTCATGGATGGTTTCTCGGGATACAACCAGATTCGTATCAATCCCGATGATCAACTAAAAATGGCGTTCACAATGCCTTGGGGGACATTTTGTTATAAGGTCATGCCCTTTGGCCTTAAAAATGTTGGCGCCACCTATCAACGCGCTATGACGTACATCTTCCATGATCACATGCATAAAACTTTGGAAGATTATATGGATGATTTGTTGGCCAAATATCTTTTGCGCCCAGATCATCTCGATGACTTACGCAAGATCCTTGATCGCCTCATCGAACACAAAGTTAGGCTAAACCCCAAGAAGTGCGTATTTGGCATCACATCTAGAAAACTCTTGGGTTTCATAGTCTCAAAACAAGGCATCGAGGTGGATCCAAATAAAGTCAAGGCAATCCTTGAAATGCTTCCCCCAACCACCATCAAGCAGCTCAGAAGCTTGCAGGGTAAGGTCGCGTCGATCAAGCGCTTCATAGCGCAACTATCTGACAAGTGCCGACCCATGAATAAATTATTACACAAGGGGGTAGCATTTCACTGGGATGACGAGTGCCAGTCGACCTTCGATGACATTAAACAATACTTGGCTTCACCGCCAGTATTGGCACCACCTAGACCAGGAGTGTCATTCTATTTATACATCTCAGCTATTGAGGTGGCACTGGGCGCCATGCTAGCCCAGAAAAATGAACTACATAAAGAACAAGCTAATTATTATCTTAGCCGCACCCTGGTCAGTTATGAACTTAACTATGCATACGTCGAGAAGCTATGCTTAGCAGTGGTATTTGCCACCAAAAAGCTATGCCATTACATGCTGAGCAATATGACGTATGTTGTGTCTAAGGAGAATCCATTGTGGTACATGATGAGTCGTACTTATCATAGTAGCCACACGGCAAAATGGATCATGTTGTTGATGGAGTTTGACATCGAATTCATTGGACAAAAGTCCATCAAAGGTCAAGTCATCACCGATCAACTAGCAGAGGCTCCTCTCGAAGATGATCAGCCTCTGACCATAGAGCTACCCGATGATGGGGTCTTCCATGTCTCAGAATCGCCAGTTTTGATGAGCCTGAGTCATAGGCCGACATAACCCTATTTTTTGATGGTTCTAAATGTGAGCAAGGGGGTGGCATGGGAATCATATTCTTCACACCGCAAGGGGCTCCAATGCCTCTATCATTTAAACTTGATTTCTTGTGCACCAATAACAATGCCGAATACGAAGCCTTGCTCATAGGTCTTCAGACAACCATCACCATGAACATCAAATGCTTGAACATCTTTGGTGATTCGTTGTTAATTGTCAACCAAGTGAAAGGGGTATTCCAATGTAAATGCCTAGTTCTGTAGGCCTACAAAGCCCTTGTGGATAAATTCCTGGCAAAGCTTGAATGGTACGACATCGAGGCACTCCCTCGATCATCGAATCATTTTGTGGACACTATGGCCTCCTTGGGGTCACTAATCCCGCAAGACATTTTTGGTGATATGACAACCATTCAAGTCAAAACATTATCGCAATCCACGATGGAGCGTGCAAGCTTTGACCTAACGCCAGGAATCCACCTGATCCAGATTGAACCATCTCAGGATAAGTTCTCTCGAATCCATGATAATCTGAATCATGCCAACTGGGGGTCCTTGTTCTCCCCAACCCCTCTTAATAGCAACACAACGCTATTCTTACAAGTTCTTTCTCGCTCAGCTTTTGCTAGGGATGAACTTCAAGAGGGATTGGTCGTTCATACCATCAAGGTTTCGATCAGCAAGATTGGTACACACCCATAAGAGACTACCTCAAGTTAGGTAGCCTCCCACTTGGATTATCGCATGCCATAAAAAGATCATTCAAATAGAAAGCGGCAAAACATGTCTTGCTAGGAGACATTTTGTACCGTCGAAGCTACGAAGGAATCCTCCTCCATTGCTTGGACCAGCAGGAGTCCACTTGGGCGATCACCCAAGCGCACGATGGTACATGCGGTGGCCACTTCAGCGGTATGGCCATCGCAAAGCGCATCCTTCGCATGGGCTATTATTGGCCATATTTAGAGCGAGATTGTTGTGCGTATGTGAGGAAGTGCATGAAGTGTCAACACCATGCTAACTTGACACATGTACCTTCTTAGGCCTTGCAGCCGATCCAATCGGCTTGGCCATTTTTGTAGTGGGGCTTAGATCTAATCGAAAAGATCTCCCCTGCATCGTCAGGCCATCACACGTTCATCATAACGACCACAGAGTACTTCACCAAGTGGGTGGAAGCAATTCCGCTTACCTCTATGATTGGACCCCGCATTACGGAGTTTATTTTACATAACATCATATGTCATTTTGGTATTCCATCCAAGATCATCTCAGATAATGGGATGTCATTTAAGAACAAATACGTGTGTGCTTTGACCACAAAGTACAAAATCTAGCATAGTTTTTTGACACCTTATTATCCGTAGGCAAATGGGCAAGTAGAGGCATCAAACAAAATGCTAGTTGCCATCCTTAAAAAGATAGTCATAGATAGTCATAAGGATTGGCACATTCAAATACCACTTGCTCTTTGGGCTTATCGCACTAGCATTCGGACGCCCACTAGGGCAACTCCATTTTCGTTGGTGTATGGCTCCGAGGCAGTCATGCCTCTCGAGTTGGAAATACCTTCCCTACGCATATCAATGCAAGAGTTCATCGATGATGACACTATGCGGTAGGCCTGGTTAGACCAGCTTACGTTACTCGATGAACGACGTGTCAATGCTCTCGAGCATTTACGTATCTACCAAGAGTGACTTAAGAAAGCATACAACATGAAAGTTCACCTGAGGGACTTTCAAGTTGGTGACCTAGTCTTAAAAGAGAACCAACAAAATTCTAACTTGCCACCCCATCTAAGGGACAAGTTCATGGCAAACTGGTTAGGTCCTTATGTAATCGACAGTAAAATAGGACCTGGAACATACCGACTCGCCTCTCTTGATGGAATCAAGGAACTAGAACCCTTGAACATCAGTCATTTGAGGCCATTCCACATTTAAAAGAGCCATGGCCCACCCCAAAAATCCCCAAGGGTTCTCACAATCGCTTGGTCACCCAAAACGCCCCAAAGGTATCCATAAACCCTTTGGTCAAACCAAAAGCTCCAAGGGTTCTCACAACCACTTGGTCACCCAAAACACCCCAAAGGTACCCATAATCCCTTTGGTCAAAACCTCCAAGGATCCGAAAGAATCACTTGGTCCGCACCCCTTCGGGATAAAACAACCATAACGAATATTCAAAAAAAAAAAAAATAATCAAAAATAAAAAAAAAAAATTGCATCTCACTTCCATGCATACTCTTAAAAATCAAAACACAAAAAAATAAGCTGCATTAGGCATCGCATACATACATTGCATATTTGTTGGTCATACAGGTCAAATGCACCATAGACTGTAATTACTCGACAATTCCATCATTTTCCACATTTGTCCACTTTGTAAATAATCCAACAAGAATAACGCCATCCACATTTTCACCATATCATAGTCAGTTGTCTCCTAATGTATTTAGGGTTTTCGTCATTCAGTTGTCTTTAGATTTCTAGCCAAAAACTGTACAAAGTCAGATAGATTTTACAAAGGTAGAGTTTTACTTGGATCACACCTTGTTACGTAGCATCCCCACACAAGTTAAAACACATAAAAATTCCCAAGTTGTGTGAATGAAAGATGAAACCTGCAAAGCAATCCAGGATACCATATAGTGAAAAGGTTATCTCGCTCATCCCCCTATGCGAATGACCCCAAGAATGCTGAGAGTTGGCAAAAGGACAAGAATCTTCCCTACCCAATTCCCCCAAAAAAAAAAAATCCCAAGTTCTCAAAAAGTTGCAAATATCAAAAAAAATTGCAAAAAGTCAAAGTACAAACTCCAAAGTTTGACATCAAAACCCTCATAGTGCATACATCAAAAAGCACAAGAAATAGTGATTCTCATCACTCAAAATTCAAATCCCTTGCTCAAAAAAAAAAAAATAAACAGTGATTTTTATCACTACATACGAGCAAGTATCCCAATAAAAGTGAAGAAAAGAAGGGAGTCGAACTTGAATCCCTGGAACTCTTAGCATTCAGAAGGTCATGAGGTGATCCTCGATACTGGTTTGGTGGATAGCCTACTGGTCACTGGTGGCAAACCTCCCGCATGACGATATATCTATCACATTAAATTGTGTACAAATCAATGTTTGCATGTGGATGAGCTAGCTTATGGTATCCTAGATTGCACCGTAGATTAATCTTACTAAATACAACAAAGGAGTTAGTGGAGCTAATTAGGTGATCCTCGATACGAGGTTTGGTTGACGACCTATCCGGCACTTGGCGGTATCCCGACAACTACCACATAAACAAATTCAATCGCACACACAGGGATGTGAAATAACTTGGTCAAACTCAAGTCTGATTCGTACCTTGTTCAAAAGTCTTGTGAGATAAATGTACAGTCTTGGCTAGTTAGTTAAAACATCTGAGTCTCAGAAAAACCTTAACTACATTCTAGAACACCTGTGGTACATTCCATCCTTACATCACCATCAAAAAATACAAACAAAAAATATTACACATGCAAAGTCATTTCACAAAGCAATCACATAGTACAGAAAGCCAGTAAATCCTGTACAGTCTATGGTGCCACCGCCAAGTTATCAACAAACCATTTCATCCATTCCATATGCATATATCATATAGTAGAAACATTCGCATTCACAATAACACATGCATACATCAACGTAAATAAATGTGCATAAAATAAATGATAAATCACGACAAGTGTATAATAAAAAAGAGAGTCATGTATATATTAGGTCAAAAATGCCCACAGGCTACAATAAGTCGGTCCTCTGACCTCACAAAAAAATCAAAAACTCAAAAACCCCAAGCCTAGGGAGTCGGCCACCATGATCACGCAGGATCGGTGCGACTAGAACTACCCCTAGTGGTGTGGGTCCTATGGGACCTCTCAGGGCGGCTTTTGCCGCCCCCGCATCATGCCCACTAGCGCTACCCTCACCCAGCTGCCTGTGATGAGAGGATGCTGACTGCTCAGTCTCACTACCTCTCGTACGATGCGATGATCCACCTCCAGTGAGCTCAGGTAACTGTCCATCGAGGTAGATAATCTCTACCTCCAACTCCACCTGACATCGACCCCACTCCACATCCCGTCGATGGTACACAACCAATGTGTCATCCCACTACGCCAACTAAGCCCGTAGGAGCTCCCTCTCAGCTCGGTGCTCCTCATCCTATCTCCATAGTAGCTCCTCCAATCATGCTATCTCAATGTGATACCTAGCCTCCATATCTCCTAGGACTGCCTGAGGCATGGGCATCTTCGAGATGACATGCTGCTCTAGCACCTGCTCTGGGATGTCCTATGTATCCAGTTGCTCTAGAACCCCTACATCATCCCCAGTGAAGTCATCAACCTCCACCATATCTGCATCATCGAGCAGAGCCCCCCAACCCTCCCTCGGTGCCTTCACAACCCCACCACCTACTGCTGCTACATCCGGACCTCCTAGAGGCCCCTCACCCCACCATCACCGCATCGTCCACCACTGGTCATACTCGATAGTCACCCCAACATTGTCCATATCAAGGACATCAATCACTACATCCGACTCTTCACCCAATGGCTCAATGATCGACTAGGCTAGAGTCCTCTCATCGCCCCGACGCCGATAGATCAAGGGCTCACCAAGCAATCCCTGGTGCACCCCAAACTATCGAGTCACTCGAACGTACGGGAAGTACTCCTGCTCGATCATGTGCTTCCCGATCAACCACCTCCCCCTGCACACCCATCGGAGCCACTCCCCAGCCTCAAGCCAGGCTAAACAGTCCTGGTATGGCCGCCGAACCACCTCCCCAGGAGCAAGACGTGAGAAGGCATCAGTGTAGTGACTAACATCACCTGCCCACCATCGACTCTGCCCATGCTCCTCTGACCTCTACCATAGAGCAACATACCCAATCTCCCTATCCACCATCTCTCCCCGAGTGGTCCAAGGCAACCCCTACAGCCGCTCCATAGCTATGTGCTGCCACCCCCAACACTACAATAGATAGTTGCACCCAATCCCCTTCTGCCTCTAGTAGTGGACCTCGTACAACTCATCATATAGTTATGCCAATAGCTTCTAACCCCACCTCATAATCAGTGGCGCTACTGTTAGACACTCCACCAGTTTGAACACTACCTCAAGCAGGTTCCAAGGGAACCTCGCACTTGAGGAGTCGAGAAGCAGCATGTTGGAGATGAGGGTCATGAGCAACGCATGCCTCACCCCCAACATGCCCTTCTCTAGCCACCATCACACCAGAATCCTGCCAATCAGGAAGTCCCCCTCTGCCCTCTCCATCGCCCTATCCACCCCCATCTCCATCGCATGCCCAAAGCACCGTGTCAGCACCACCGTCTGTTGATCACGAGGAGTCATCCAAATGGGCAGCCCATCTATCAGAATCCATAGAATCTGATACACGTCCTCTCGAGTCACTATCATCTCCCCTATTGGGAGATGAAAGGTGTTGGTGCGGGGATCCCACAAATTGATCAGGGCAGTCAGATATGCCCGATCCCCCACCATAGGCTCCAACCGCGTCACTTGCTTGAGCCCAAGGGCATCAAGCCAATCCCAATCCACCATAGTCAGCATAGTGCATCAAAAAATACCGTCGGCTGACGGTACCGACTCTTCACAACCTGAAAAACAAAAACAACACAAAAACATTAAAACATGACAACAAAAAAATTGTACAACAATAAAATGAATGTACAACAATGTATACAAACAAAAACAAAAAAACAAAACATAACTATACAACAAAAAAACAAATGTACAACAGTGTATATAAACAAAAAAAATAAAAAAACTACACAATAACAAAACTACATTTTAGGGTTTCTACCTTAATTTCAAAATGCACAACAAAAATAACAAACATTAACACAATGTACAACAAAAACATTAAAAAAAAACTAACTACGGTTTTAACTGTACTTAGACAAAAGAAAACACAATAAAGAGAAGGAGCACCTACCGGTCTCGCCTCGGCTCTGCCACTCGAAGATCCGGTCCGTGCACTCATGGTGTCAGTGAGAATTCAACAGAGCTCCGCTACGCAAACTCGAACTCCTCCTCACAACTCCAAATCACCAAAAAAAAAATTGCAAATGAGCCCAAAACCTAGTTTTGGCCCTTAAATAGGCTCTTAGGCCTGTAATCATTCCACCCTGGGATGAGCACTCTAGTTAGTGCTCATCCCACCCTGCAGGAAACAAAAACCCCCAAAAAAAAAAAAGCAACAAAACTATAAACAAAAATGCAACAAAAAATGCAATAAATCTACCAAACAAAGGTGCCTTTGCACTTGACATTCTTGGCATAAAAAACCGACGTCGGGATCACAAATTATCACTATCCTACTCCCTAATAAGGCTACCATATATGGACCACTCCACGGGAGGATGGATTTTTGACAATTTCAACCCCAATAGGCATCACAAAAAAGGGTCAAAACCCACCCAAAAATAACAATAAAATTACCGAACAAAGGTGCCTTTGCACCATACATTCTTGGCATGCAAAACTAATGTCGAGGTCACAAATTATCACTATCCTACTCCCTAAGAAGGCTACCATAGCCGGACCGCTCCATGGGAGGACAAATTTTTGACAATTTTAACCCCAATAGGCATCACAAAAAGGGTCAAAACCCACCAAAAATAGGTCCGATTGTTGGGAAACTGCATAAGCGTTCAACGAAAAACAACTGAAGGCACCCTTACAAAAGTCATCTTGGGTCAAGTGACTCATCGCTTTTCTCATGTCGGTCATTCCCTCATCGATTCGTCGCTTGAGGGGGTAGTCACACTTAGTCACCAATCAACAAATACACACCCAATCAAGGAAATGGCATGCATTCAAAGAATCATTGACAAAGACAATCACGCTCCTGCTTGGGGCAGCAAACAAGCAATAATCACAAGCTGATCAAACACTTGGTATTCTAGAATCATGAACTCAAGGTTCCCATAGACAAAAGGTTGCGCCCTTTGCCTATTCATGACTGAACAATGTCCAAGATCAAGTAACACCTCACCAAAAAAGGTTAACACTTGAGTTAAGCTCCTTAGCTCGTTAGAAGCAAGGATTCAAGAATGCGTGCCCTTTCCATACTTGGGGCATCAAAATTTGGTTAGGTTACTAAGAAACCCTAATCATTAAGTGCTTTGGTTATCTATTTTTTCTCAACACTGTGCCACGCACAGCGCATCCCAAAAAGGGGCATCTGTAGACACCAAAACAACACCAATCCGATTATGTGACGACAAGCACTGACCGAATTGGCATACATAGCCCCTAGGGCAGCCCCTAGAGGTTAAAAAGTGGTCCTAACCACTCCCAAAGTAGTTTTGGAAGGTCAGAGGTCAATTTGGCACCTTTCAAGCACTTTGCTCCCTATTCGTTCCACCCTGGGATGATTAGATTGCTATTCGCCCCACCCCGGGATGATTAGCAACAATCACTCCAGGGTGGGGCGAATAGCAGGTTTGATGGGAAAAAGGTCAAACCTTGACAAATGGTAGCCCAGATCCGCCACTCAACTCCACCTTCAATGCATGGGAGTGCGAGTGAGCATTTTTGAGCTCAAAGAGGCAGTCATAGAGGCAGTCATGGAGCCCTTAATCAGGGAGGAATCTTCTCTCCCCTAGGAAGGCATGATGGCCAAGTGGCGCCCCTGCATGCACATTCAAAGGAGACCCTCGGGTCTATAAAATGGTGAGTCTTCTCACCCCAAAAAAAAATGGAGCAGGAGCATTTGGAGCAACGGAGTGCTGCCAAATTATACCCTCACCCTCATTGTGCTTCCTACATCCTTGATCTCTCTTTTGGAAGGGAGGTTATTGGGTGAACATTAGGAGCACAATCCGGACCCAAAACCCAAAAAATTGGCCACAATCCCACACCCAATTTTTTGACACAACCCCCTAGGAGGTTTTGGACCCATCCCAAGTGGATTGGTGTCAAAACCAAGCCCCAAATGACGGGCATTGATGAGCAAGGTGCAACCAAAGTATTGTCATTGTTGTCAACACAGTTAGGTTGATCAGTTGATGCAATGGATAGGAGTTCATTGATGAGCCAGGTGCAGCCAAAGTATTGTCATTGTTGTTAACATAGACGGAGGATCGGTTGATGCAATGGACAGGAGTGTAGAGGTCATTAGATGAATCGGTTGATGAAGTGAACAAGAGTTTAGAGCAGTCAGAGCATGCACAATGAATTTCCAAGAAGACAAAAGTGGCCCAGATTCAAAAGCTCAAAGAAAAAGACAAGTAAGAAAACTGTCGCGATATCGTGACATGATTGAGCAAGCATGAGAAACTATTGTGATATCGCGACATGTTTGAGGAGAGAGAAAGCGTAGGAAAAACTGTCACAATTTCGTGACATGTTGGCAGAGAAAAATCCAAGTGGAAAAATTGTCGTGATTTCATGACATGTTGGAAGAGAGAGAAAGCGCAAGATAAACTGTCGCGATTTCATGACATGTTGGAAGCAAAGAAGGAAAGTAAGAAAACTGTCACGATTTCGGGACATGTTTGGAGAAATGGCACAAGCAAAGAAAACTATCATGATTTCACGACATGTTCGAGGAGAAGGAGCTCGCAAAGAAAAGTGTCGTGATTTCATGGCAATCTGCAAGAGAGGCAGTACAGACAAAAATGTGTCATGATTTCGCGACATGTTTGAGAGAAAGAGCTTGCAAAGAAAAGTGTCGCGATTTCGTGACAATTTGCAAGAGGAAGCACTAAGGAGAAAAAGTGTCACGATTTCACGACATGTCGGGTTTTCATGATCCGATGCGAAGAAAAGCACTAAGGAGAAAAAGTGTCATCATTTCGTGACATATTGCAAGAGAAAGAGGAGAGAGAAAAGGATGTCGCGATTTCGCGACATGTTTCATTTTCGCGGTCCAAAGCGAAGAGAAAGTACAAGGAGAAAAAGTGTAGCGATATCGCTACATGTATTATCGTGGGCCGAAGCAAAGGTAAAGCGCAAGGAATAAAAGTGTAGCGATATCGCTACATGTCGTGTTTTCGTGACCTGAAGAGAAGAGAAGAGCTAAGGAGAAAAGATGTCACGATATCGTGACATGTCGCATTTTCACGACAACAGCAGAGAGGAAGACTCCAAAGGATGAAGTGTCACGATTTCATGACAGAAGCAAAATGAAAGAGCATGGAAGTAGAAGCATCATGATTTTGTGACAAATTCAAGGAGGAAGAGCTCAAAGGTGAAAGCATCGCGATTTCGTGACATGTTCCATTTTCGCGGGCGAAAGGCAGAGAAAGGCACAAGGCAAGAAAAGTGTCACGATTTCGTGACATGTCATGATTTCGCTAGTGCATGCAAAGAAGAGTGTACGGAAGCAAAAGGTGTCACGATTTCATGACATGTCATGTTTTTGCTAGTGCAAGCAGAGAAGAGTGCAAGGAAGCGAAAGTGTCACGATTTCGTGACATGTTCTATTTTCACGGGCCAAAGACAGAAAAGGCACAAGGTAGCGAAAGTGTCACGATTTTGTGATATGTTCCATTTTCATGGGCAAAAGGCAGGGAAGTGCAAAGAGGCAAAAAATGTCGTGATATCGCGACATATCATGTTTTCGTAGGTGCAAGCCAAGAAGTGCAAGGAGGCAGAAAATGTCATGATATCGCGACATGTCATGTTTTTGTGGGTAAAAAGCAAGAATAGCACAAAGAGAAGCCGTTTGGACAAAAACACGATTAAGTTAACTAAAGTAGAACAATAGTTAAAGGGGCAGTTGTAGAGGAAAAGCATGCAACCAAAATAAGAAGAGTTAACTGGAGTCAATGCGATAGTTATAGGTGCAGTTATCGATAGAAATCATGCAAGCTATTTTAAGAACTGTCGAAGAAGGAGAAATCGAACAGTCGCATAAATAGAATCAAAAAATGCATGCATGCACAGAAAAGAATACGAACAATCATGACCAAGAAGACGAATAGTCATGGTAGAGGTATATGTTGCATGTAACATGTTTAATGAAATGCCCATTCTATATATACAAAAGGAGTCACATAAAGAAGGAGTTATAGTTAACAAGTGGCAGAAGAGAATATTAAAGAAACAGTTACAATTGACAAGTGGCGTATGTGAGAATAAAGAAGCCATTACTATCAACAGGCTGCATGCACGAATATGGATGTTAAGAATAGAAACAGAACACTATTATAAAAGCAGATTTACATGAAGTAGCTAGGTTGAGCTCTGTGCAGGAAGTGAAAGCAGTGTGTTGTCGAGCAGAGGAAAAGTGCTATGAAAAAGGATGTATAGAAAGCACGGCTAAAATAGAGAAGCATATAGAGTACAGCAGAGAGAAAGCAGCTGAAAGTTGCTTAGTAGGAAAGAGTGCTATGGTATAGAGGGACAGTGTTGTGGGCTGTTACAAAGCTAGAAGAATGTTGTAAGAAGTACAGAGCTGTGAGATTTGCAAGAGTAAGCCATAAGAAAGGGTTGTAAGTGTGCAGTAAGTAGAGCTATAAAAGAGTGTATGCTTTGTGGATAGGGAGTTGAGATTGAGAGTTAAAATTAGAATATATTGAGTCTCTAAAAATTCTCCGTATGCTTCCATGAGATTGATTTGAGTTAAGATAGACCAGTGAGGGTCTTGTAACATAGAAGGCATTTTTATGTCAATCAAGATTTAAAATAGAAGTCCAATTTGGTGCTTGGAATCAGGGGTTGGTGCTCCTTTCTATTGGTGCAGATAAATCAGGGGTTGGTGCTCCTTCTAGTGGGTGCTGGTAAACTGATTGTGAAGTTGGTGCTTTGCAAAGGCTGGATTTGGATGGGAGTCCAAGCAATCTATTTTTGAGGAGTAGCCAAAATTGGTGAACCTCGTTAAATCTTGTGTTATGTGTTGCTATCTTGTTACACTTGATGCATCTGGTTTTAAGCATTCATTAGTTATGAATTAAGAGATGAAGATTTAAGTTTTTAATTAGTTACACTGATTCACCCCCCCTCTCAGTGCCATTGTAAGACTAACAATTGGTATCAGAGCCAAGTTCCTAGTTTAGGCTAAATCAATCAGGGTTGATCTTGGATTAGTTCACAATGGGTAAGAAGAATAGATCCTCCTCCAAAAAGGCATCTCAGCCAGTTTCAGTTCTTGTGGAAGAGAAAACTAAACTAGAGAAGGTAGAAGAAGTGGATTATGAAGTATGCAATGAAAACCTGGAGATTGAAGTAGATCTAGAAGGTGAGTTGATAGCCGCACTTGAAGAGTTGAGTATAGAAAAGAAAAAGAACAAAAGAATGTCCAAGAAGTTAGAAGAATATGGGGATGAGATTGAAGATCTCTTCCTACAAGTTCAAAAGGCCAAGAAATCAGAAGAAGCCTTGAAGACACACCTGGATGATGTATGCAGCACAAGTGAAGAGGAATCTAACAAAGTTATTGTTGATCTAAAGTTGCAAGTAGAACAGTACAAAAGGATTGAAGATATTCTCAGGTCTCAAATCAATGAGAAAGAGACTGTTTGCTGCCAACAAGAAGGAGAGATTGTTTCATTGAAGAAACAACTAGAAGAGGCCAATATAAATCTCAAATTTGAGAAGAGCACAGAGTTGCTAGATAAAATGATAAAGCAACAAAGAAGCTCCACGGCTAAGTTTGGTCTTGGATATGAAGCTGAACAACCTTCATCCTCCAAATGTGTCGAGAAGAAGAAGCTCACGACTGAAGGATCGAGGCAAGGAAAGTGTGAAGCTGAACAACCGTCATCTTCCAAATATGCAGAGAAGAAGAAGTTCAAGGTTGAAGCTGAATCTTCAAAAGGAAGAAAGCATCAAAGAAGATCTACAACAAAGCAACCACATCAAAAGAGGTTCTCTCACTCTCACTCTTTTAATAATAATGCTTTTAATGGCTATTGTTCTAAATGCAACTGCTATGGTCACAAGGCATTTTATTGTGGATAGAATAATAGATCAAAGAGTTATGCTGATAGAAACACATCTGCTTTCTCGAGTGAACACCCTGTGCAATGTTTTAAATGTAATGGCCATGGGCACCACCCCCCACCACCCCAAACCAAAACAAAAAAAAAACCAAAAAACAAAAAAAACAGAGAGCAAAACAGAAAAAAAAAAAAAAAAAAAAAAAAAAAAAAAAAGAGGATAGCAAGGTTTTGTTTGAGCACGTCTGTATCTAATCTAAGGCAAGACCGTAGATTTCATCAGACGCAAAGAATGCAACACAGGAAGAGAACATATCATGTGCATAAAAGAAAGGAAAATAATCAACCATCAAGGATGCACAAGAAACAACTGCGCAAGAAGAATGTTCAAGCTCACGAAAAGGTGCAAAACGGGGATATGGTTGAAAAACTCAAGCCCAAGCCAAGAAAAGTCTGGAGAAAGACAGAAGAAAGGAAATCGTGTCTCCTTGGACTGAAGGAGGCTACTCCGCCATTGCACTAAGCAGCTCTAGGTAGCACATCCTCAGGGGGAGCAAGGTTAAAGTTTATTTTAATGCTCCTATGTATGTGTGTAATTATCTGAGGATGAAAGGAAAGTAGTCGGGGAGTTGTTGTACAGCTGTCAAAGTGTGTTTTTCTATTCATGCAGTTGTTTGTGGTAGTGTCGTGAAACGTTGTGTTTTTGTTGAGAGTCGTCACCATTGGTAGTAGTGCCATATGTCATTGTTGTACTATTAATGGTTCTTGTTGTAACTGTTCATAAGCTATGGATTATAACAGTTCAGATAAGTTGGTTGAGTGGAAAGAATGTTTGCTCTAGCTGCATATATGTGTTTCGATAAAAGCAGTGCGTATTTATACTATGCTTGTTGTGAAGATTGTTAGATCTTCATGACGCCTTGGTGAATATAGTTAATTCACAGACAGTTTCATTTCAACTGTTGATCAAATGCCAATCCGAGGTTAAGAAGTATGAGGCTGAGCAAGGTGCACTATGGTTGGCCATAAAGTGTTTGACAAAATGTCTTCTCCTAATTTGCACAGTTGAAAGTAAGGTGTGATCTACAGTAACTGTAGAAAATTCAGATCAGGTTGTAAATATAAAAAGGAATTTGGTTGTGCTGTAGTACAGTATTTGATGCTTGGACAGAGTTGAAAGTGGATTGAGGTAGCCTGCTGGATTCTCACTGCAGAGAGAGACAAACTATTGTCATTAGGTTCAAGCTTGTTGAGAATATCCAAGATGCATGGTGGAGATGTATGCAGATGCTGCTGGCATTGCAGAACAAAAAGTTGGCTATATAAGATCATTGTAAGACTAACAATTGGTTCTTACTGCCACTATCAAAAGTTAAGGATTATAACAGTTCAAATGATTTGGTTGGTTTTGTGGTACTGTGTTTGATGCTTGCATAGAGTTGGCAGTAAAATTGCAGTGTTGGTACAACGTTGGACAAAATATTGGTACAAGTGTGAGTCACTTGTCAATGTTGTTGACAGATGTGAAATCAGCGTTTTGAATGGGAAGATTGAAGGAGAGGTTTATAATGAGCAGCCAGATGGTTTCCAGCCTGGTGATGATTGGTTGAGTTGATTGATTGAGCCTTTGAAGAAGGCCTTTGGGAAATATTTGAGGACAGTGCTAGGACAGATTTCCAGATACATGATTTGGGCTTACTCCATTGAGATTGATTTGAGCAAGTTATTCTTTGCATTGGTGATTTATGTTGGTGGCTATTTTGTTCAAATACCTTTGGAAGGAAAAGGATGTCTACTAGTTTCCTTTTCATGTAGTAATTGGTTGAATGCTTCAAGGTTAATCTTGAGTTGAATGATGTTGGTTAAACCTTGTCTATAAGCATTGTTGTTAAAGCCCTAAATGGTTGAGAAAAGATATTGGTTGTGGAAAGAACATGAGTATCATTGTTATATGAGTTATTGCATGGTTGGCAATTGTTGGGTTGTGTTTCATGTTCTTGAGAAAAGCATACTACATCTATCTTATTCTTTGAGATTGAGATTGAGTTGAGATTGAGATTGGGAGTTAAGTATAGAACATATTGAGTCTCTAACAATTCTCTTTATGCTTCTATGAGGTTGATGAATCACATTGGGTCTCTAACAATTCTCTTTGTGGGTTCATGCTAAGCAAGTTTTTCTTGATGAACTTGTGAGCTGATTTGGACAAGTTCTAGTGAAGACTTGTGAGCTGAATTGGACAAGTTCTAGTGAGGACTTGTGAGCTGATTTGGACAAGTTCTATGTGAGCTTGTTAAGCAGGTTCTGTGTGAGCCTATTGACAGAGTACAGAGAATAGAGTCTCAATGGATAGAGATCCAGCAACCAACACAGTTGAAGATAGATCTGAGTAATGCCTATTATGCTTATCATGATGTTGTCAAACAGTGAAATGAAGTGGTCACATATTCCCAAGAATAGTCTAAGAATTGACTAGCTATCGAGATCAAATTCTCAGGGGGAGCATTTATGCATCTCTTTATCATATTGCTCATGTTTATGCTTTTTGCTAACTATAATAATTTTTGCCTGAGAATGTTGTGCATGGACTCGGGGGGAGTTTTGCAATCGCCCTTTGGTATTATTGTCAAAGGGGGAGAAGATTTACAGGTAATTGCACACAATTACGTGTGTTGCCAACAATTCCAAAGGGGGAGATTGATGAGCAAGGTGCAACCAAAGTATTGTCATTGTTGTCAACACAGTAAGGTTGATCAGTTGATGCAATGGACAGGAGTTCATTGATGAGCAAGGTGCAGCCAAAGTATTGTCATTGTTGTTAACACAGACAGAGGATCGGTTGATGCAATGGACAGGAGTTCAGAGGTCATTAGATGGATTGGTTGATGAAGTGAACAAGAGTTCAGAGTAGTCAAAGCATGTACAGTGAATTTCCAAGAAGAAAGAAGTGGCCCAGATTCAAAAGCTCAAAGAAAAAGACAAGTAAGAAAACTGTCGCGATATCGCGACATGTTTGAGCAAGCATGAGAAACTGTCACGATATCGCGACATGTTGGAGGAGAGAGAAAGAACAAGAAAAACTGTCACGATTTCACAACATGTTGGGAGAGAAAAAGCCAAGTGGAAAAACTATCACGATTTCGCGACATGTTGGAAGAGAGAGAAAGCGCAAGAAAAACTGTCACGATTTCGCGACATGTTGGAAGCAAAGAAGGCAAGTAAGAAAACTGTCATGATTTCATGACATGTTTGGAGAGAATGGTGCAAGCAAAGAAAACTGTCACGATTTCGTGACATGTTTGGAGAGAAGGAGCATGCAAAGAAAAGTGTCGCGATTTCGTGACATGTTTGGAGAGAGAGGCAGTACGAACAAAAATGTGTCATGATTTTACGACATGTTTGAGAGAAAGAGCTTGCAAGGAAAAGTGTCACGATTTCACGACAATTTGCAAGAGGAAGCGCTAAGGAGAAAAAGTGTCATGATTTCATGACATGTCGGGTTTTCATGATCCGATGCGAAGAAAAGCGCTAAGGAGAAAAAGTGTCATGATTTCGTGACATATTGCAAGAGAAAGAGGAGAGAGAAAAAGATGTCGCGATTTCGTGACATGTTTCATTTTCGCGGTCCAAAGCGAAGAGAAAGTGCAAGGAGAAAAAGTGTAGCGATATCGCTACATGTTGTATTATCACGGGCCGAAGCAAAGGTAAAGCGCAAGGAACAAAAGTGTAGCGATATCGCTACATGTTGGGTTTTCGCGACCTGAAGAGAAGAGAAGAGCTAAGGAGAAAGATGTCGCGATATCGTGACATGTCGCATTTTCGTGACAACAGTAGAGAGGAAGACTTCGAAGGATGAGGTGTCACGATTTCGTGATAGAAGCAAAACGAAAGAGCATGGAAGCAGAAGCATCGTGATTTCACGAAAAATTCAAGGAGGAAGAGCTCAAAGGCGAAAGCGTCATGATTTCGTGACATGTTCCGTTTTCGCGGGTGAAAGGCAAAGAAAGGCACAAGGCAGGAAAAGTGTCACAATTTCGTGACATGTTTCATGATTTCACTAGTGCATGCAAAGAAGAGTGTACGAAAGTGAAAGGTGTCACGATTTTGCGACATGTCATGTTTTCGCTGGTGCAAGCAGAGAAGAGTGCAAGGAAGCGAAAGTGTCACGATTTCGTGACATGTCATGTTTTCGCGGGCCAAAGATAGAAAAGGCACAAGGTAGCGAAAGTGTCACGATTTCGCGACATGTTTCATTTTCACGAGCGAAAGGCAGGGAAGTGCAAGGAGGCAAAAAATGTCACGATATCGTGACATGTCATGTTTTCACAGGTGCAAGCCAAGAAGTGCAAGGAGGAAAAAAATATCGCGATATCACGACATGTCATGTTTTTGCAGGTAAAAGGCGAGAAGAGCATAATGAGACAGAAGTGTCACGATTTCACGATAGGTCGCAACAGCACGATTACAGACAGTTAACTAAAGCAGAACAATAATTAAAGGGGCAGCTATAGAGGAAAAGCATGCAGCCAAAATAAGAAGAGTTAACTGGAGTCAATGTGACAGTTACAGGTGTAGTTACAGATAGAAATCATGCAAGATATTTTAAGAACTGTCGAAGAAGGAGAAATCGAATAGTCACATAAATAGAATCAAAAAATACATGTATGCACAGAAAAGAATACGAACAGTCATGACCAAGAAGACGAACAATCATGGTAGAGGTATATGTTGCATGTAACGTGTTTAACGAAATGCCCATTCTATATATACAAAAGGAGTCACATAAAGGAGTTATAGTTAACAAGTGGTAGAAGAGAATATTAAAGAAATAGTTACAATTGACAAGTGGCGTATGTGAGAATAAAGAAGTTGTTACTATTAACAGGCTGCATGCGCAAATATGGATGTTAAGAATAGAAACAGAACACTGTTATAAAAGCAGATTTGCGTGAAGTAGCAAGGTTGAGCTCTATGCAGGAAGTGAAAGCAGTGTGTTGTCGAGCAGAGGAAAAGTGTTGTGAAAAAGGATGTATAGAAAGCATGGCTAAAATAGAGAAGCATATAGAGTGTAGCAGAGAGAAAGCAGCTAAAAGTTGCTCAGTAGGAAAGAGTGCTACGGTATAGAGGGACAGTGTTGTGGGCTGTTACAAAGTTGGAAGAATGTTGTAAGAAGTATAGAGCTGTGAGAGCTGCAAGAGTAAGCCATAAGAAAGGGTTGTAAGTGTGTAGTAAGTAGAGATGTAAAAGAGTGTATGCTTTGTGGACAAGGAGTTGAGATTGAAAGTTAGAAATAGAATATATTGAGTCTCTAACAATTCTCATTATGCTTCCATGAGATTGATTTGAGTTAAGATAGACCAGTGAGGGTCTTGTAACACAGAAGGCATTTTTATGTCAATCAAGATTTAAAATAGAAGTCCAAGTTGGTGCTTGGAATCAGGGGTAGGTGCTCCTTTCTATTGGTGCAGATAAATTAGGGGTTGGTGCTCCTTCTAGTGGGTGCTGGTAAATTGATTGTGAAGTTGGTGCTTTGCAAAGGCTAGATTTGGATGGGAGTCCAAGCAGACTATTTTTTAGGAGTAGCAAAAACTGGTGAACCTCATTAAATCTTGTGTTATGTGTTGTTATCTTGTCACACTTACTGCATCTAGTTTTAAGCATTCATTAGTTCTGAATTAAGAGATGAAGATTTAAGTTTTTAATTAGCTGCACTGATTCACCCCCCCATCTCAGTGCCATTTTAAGACTAACAACTCCACCTTCAATGCATGGGAGTGTGAGTGAGCATTTTTGAGCTCAAAGAGGTAGTCATAGAGGCAGTCATGGAGCCCTTCATTAGGGAGGAATCTTCTCTCCCTTGGGAAGGCATGATGGCCAAGTGGCGCCCCTACATGCACATTAAAATGAGACCCTCAGGTCTATAAAATGGTGAGTCTTCTCACCCCAAAAGGAAATAGAGCAGGAGCATTTGGAGCAATAGAGTGCTATCGAATTATACCCTCACCCTCATTGTGCTTCCTACATCCTTGATCTCTCTTTTGGAAGGGAGGTTATTGGGTGAATATTAGGAGCGCAATCCGGACCCAAAACCCAAAAAAGTGGCCACAATCCCATACCCAATTTTTTGACACAACTCCCTAGAAGGTTTTGGACCCATCCCAAATGGATTGGTGTCAAAACCAAGCCCCAAATGACGGGCTTCCTACCCTCGGGCGCCCCCCCGCACTATTGTTGTCCCAATCGTCCCACCCTAGAGTGATTAGAAATATATAGCATATTTCTTCACTGTTTCTTTTGTATCATGTTTTTTGTGTTTCATATATGCTGTGGTTCAAATTTCAATGCATTCTGACTTGTTTTGATTGTGTTTTCATGGTTTTACGCTTTTACTAACCTACAGGGAGTGCTTTCGGATATAGGGCAATCTGGGAAAAATTTGCAAAATCCAACCTTCTGGGTCATCTCAAAATACCCCATTTTTCCTAACCACAAGTTTGTAGTTGTTTTGGAGGCCCCTATATGGGACATTTTGGAGGTCACTTTTGTATGTTTTATGATAGTCCTAATCGTCCCACCCCAGAGCGATTAGAAATATATAGTAGATTTCTTGACTATTCTTTTTGCAGTGTTTCCTTAATGAGTTTTACATGTTTCTGTCCAAATTTCATTTCATTATGATAAGTTTTGATCACTATTTTAATTATTTCATGTATGCATTAACCATAGGCCTTAGGGATTGCATGTTTCCCTCCATCCGCATGTGCTATTAATCATTTGTTGTTTCTCTATACATAGGATCTCAACACCATAGGGGTAGCAAGGAATGGCAGATGCACTCATGTAAGCGGCAATGACATTTGGCTCACCCATTTTGAATGTGAGCACATGTAAGATCCCGAAGGGAAGCGTACCATTCGTTGGTGTAACAAAATTGTATCGAACGCTCCTAGCCCATGAAAAGAGGGGAGACGTATTGTAACCAGATATCAAGCAAGATTAATAAAAAAGGCTGCACTTTTGCTTTTTCTTTACATCTCATTTCATTTCATTCTTTTTCCCTTTTCATGCACTTTAAGTTCTTCACATCTTCGTAGGACTTTGCGTTTCCTTAATACATTTGCTTTTGTTTGCATCGCACCCGGTATGCCAGTGTTTCTGTAGACATGCTTTCACTATCGTTATTGACTAAGCCCACCCGAGGGTGAAGTAAAAGCATGTGTATGCTGGTAGTAGATCTCATATAGTACCACCTCTTCTTGTGAGAGGATATAGTGAACTCACTCTAGCATAATGGGTTCCCCCCTTTTAGGATATCATTTTGTTGTGCCTTCCATATAGGTCACCATTCGCACATTGCAATATCATTATATTATGTACATATTTGGGTGTTACAGGAGGTTTGATACTGACAACATTATTGATTTACTAGAGTATTCACTCCATTAATTGTGATACTACCTAGGAGGTACCAACATTGAAACACACATAAACGAATAAAACACTTTTATTTTCAGCATTTATAAATGATTCTATTTTACCACTGTTTTCATGATCACAAAATGGTTTCAGCACAATACACCACTTGCCACTTTATTGTTTGAGCTACATGCAACACATCATTTATTTACTTTTACATCAGATACAATTGAATTCACATCGCATAGGGTTGTTCCCAAACCCCTTCACATAGCACATTTAGAATTACAGGATTTAATTCATGCATGGTTCTAAACCTTCACTAAAAAACACATGCTACCATGCTTATTGTCACCCATAGCCAAGCATGCGAGCAAGCACAACATATGGAGGAGGAATATAGTGCCCCTTCTAGTTAGTCCACCCCTCCTACTTCGATAACGAAGGGGAAATCCACACACATACCCAATTTATTCATTGAGTTTGATCTGTGGTATCTACACATGATATCTCAGGATGAGACGTCTACCTCGAGTGAAGCTTTTGCTACTTCATTTATCAAGAACCATCCACTTATCTCACCTCCATATTCACCTAATCCACACACCAAATTATATGACCATGTGATTTACACGATTCCAAAATATCCCCATCCATTTTTCACCATAGATGAGGAAGTTACACCCACTTCACCTACTTCCACTACCTTCTCACACCCTTTTTTCTAAAGTTTATCTCAATCCCTATTTGAGAATGACTCCTCACTCCTAAACCGCACTCACCCCAATGTCACATCATTCACCCCTATTGTAGGAATTGTTTTTGACCCTTCCTCTTCCATCGTAGGTACCTAGAGGACATCCTTTAAAACTGTGCAACAACTTCCTCTCCAACAGGAACAACAAGTCCTCCCTCAAACATCACACCCCTAATATTTTCAAGAGTCTCAACCATCATCCTCCCAACAACCATTCTTCACAATGTTTGAAGACCTATCTCAGCCACCTCTTCAAACACAAGATACACAATGCCAACAACAACAACCAACAACACAAGTTCAATCAGGAGTAGACACACTCACCTCCCCCTCTTCCCAAGCTCCTACTTTAGAAGCTTACCCTTATTTTTTTGTAGCACTCCTGCTAACATCCTAGGTATTTGGAGTATACGATACATAGTCATTTAATCCACCCTTATCTACATAAACTTTTATGATACCACCTCATCCTCCTTTCTAAGCTCTCACCACTAGTCTTCTTCCTACTTATGGATCAAGACTTGCAACTCACACCCCTACCCTTATAGACTATTCTACATAGTTTAGCTTCACCACCTCCTATCCTCTAGGATAGAGACAGATCCCATATTTTGATACCTCATCTCGACCACCCTTATCATAGATATTCCCAAAACCTACACCATTATCCGTAGCACCCACCTTCTTTACACCTCCTCCATCTTGGTCATTGCCACCTATGACCCATCCATTGTAGCAGGTTCTTACCCAAAAAATACATGTGCCACAACCACACATCCCATAGTCATAGTATTATTACCCTCAGAATACATCTATCCCATAATATATTGTGCCCATAGATGCGACATCACATGTTGTCAAATACCCACCTTACCAGTATCAGGTGCAACAATACCCTTCATAGTATTGGGAAGAATAACAACTCCAATACCCACCACATTCACAGGCCCAACCTATCGTATCACAATCCTCAATGCCCTTGACACCTAAAATTCAACTCATATGAGATGAAGTTAAAATGAAACTTACGTATCGTAAGCTACGGGCCACAAAAACCATCCTATGATAAACTCTACAATAAGCCAATTCACCCATCCATCCCTATCCCTCCTTACCCCTATCGATTTGAAATACCAAAATTTGACAAGTACAAAGGTAAGGAAAACCCTAGAGAGCATGTTAGAAATTATCATTTAGCTTGCTACCAACTTCATAGTAGCAATCCCCTCATGTTGCGTACCTTATCCCTTTTAATTGGGGAATAAGATTTAGATTTGTACAATATGCTCACATGACATAGCCTATACACATTTGAACAGCTGGCCAACTCCTTCTTAGAGAACTTTTCCATCAATATTAAAAATAAGACTGCCTTCTTAGACGTCTATGCCTTATGACAGGCTGACGATGAGCCTATCACCGTATTTATGTCTAGATGGAGAGTGATCATATATGACCTCACCCATAGCCTCCCCACCACAGAGCTAGTGATACTCTTTTCCAAGATTTGCAACAAAAATATTTCTACTTCTCTACAACTTCACCATAGTCGCACCTTTGAAGAAGCTATTTCATAGGAAAAGGTTATCAAGGACATCAAGGTCCAATATGGTAAAATCAAACTTCAAGAAAATTCATCTTACACTGGAAATCCTCACTTAAATTGCAACACATCAAATCAACCCTTATTGAAGCCACCATAGACCAATCAAGTAGATGTAACCTCTCCATATTCTTCATCAGTCTCACAACCTCCTCCTCCACAACAATAATTATCTCATACTAATGTGCCTCCTCCATCCGAACCGCAACAAGCTCATGGTCCACGTCCTCCACATCAGCATCATGATTGGACTCCACTTTATGAGCCTCTACCTACCTTATTCCAAAGGTTGTTTGATTTTTGTCATGTTACATTACCATATATTCGACCTGTAGATCCAAATCGACCCAACCCTCGTGGGCACATCAAACATACCTTTTGTGTTACCATCGCTAGCCAGGTCATGATGTCCACTCATGTCGCACCTTTTGTGACTTAGTTGAGGACCTTATCGATCATGGTATTGTTTAAGTTTCAAACCCCATCATACCACAAAATCAAAATTTGGGTGATTATTAAAACCCATTAACTGAACATGGGGGGGACTAATCCTCATGAGACTCAACCCACTCAACAAGCCCAATCAAGGCATGTCAATCATGTCCATCGCAATCCTATTTCCCACAGAGTGGTTGGCATTATTAGCATCACTACTCATAATAAAAACTATCTACCACATTGGGATGTGCCCATTCCTCCACTTCCACCATCATCCACTTCCACTTTTCGCCTTCCTCCTACATAGCATTATTTTTTTCTATGTTACATTCACCATTCTTCCTTTTTTCACATTTTATTATTCATCATTTTTCAATCACATCTTCATCATTCCACCATTAATTTTATTACCCTTCTACAATTATTTTGTCCATTTGTTCTACATCTTCTACAACTATGGATGTTTCTAATCTCCTTCCAATCCATGAGTAGTTTCTCTCTTTCCATCATACTATCCACATCTATAAAAGTTTCACTTCCTCCTAATCCATAATTCAATATTGGGGGGAAATTTCATCCCCTCCCATTTAAAACTAGGGAAATTACATCCTCTTCCCAAACAACATCCAAAATTGGGGGTAATTTTATCTTCCCCCAATACATCATTCAAAACTAGGACAACACAATATGCTCCCAATTATCCCATTCAAAACTAGGGTAACCTCATATGCTCCCAATACATTATTCAAAATTAGGACAACTTCATATGCTCCCAATCCATCATTAAAAATTGGGACAACGACATCTACGCCTAATTCATCATTCAAAATTGGGGTAACTTCATCCTCTCCCAATCCATCAATCGAACTGGGGGTAACTTCATATTTCCCCATACATCATTCAACACGAGGGCAACTTCACCCTCTCCCATTCATCATTCAAAATTGGGGTAACTTTATCTTTTCCCCATACATTCCATAACATGAGGGAAACTTCATCCTCTCCCCAATTTATTATTCAAAATTAGGGTAACTTCACCCTCTCCCATTCATCATTCAAAATGAGAGTAACCTCATATGCTCCCAATACATCATTCAAAACTAGGGTAATTTCATCTTCCCCCCATACATCATTCAAGTATTGGGGGAATTCCATCTTCCCCATCCATCCTTCAAAACAAAGGTAAATTCACCCTCTCCCCAACCCATAATTCAAAATGGGGGTAATCTCATATGTTCCCAATCCATCATTCATACTAGGTCAACTTCATATGCTCCAAAACTATCATTCAAAATGGGGATAACCTCGTATGCTCTCAATCCATCATGCAAAATTGGGATAAATTCATCTGCTCCTAATCCATAATTCAAAATAGGGGCAACCTCATATGCTCCCAATCCATCATTCAAAATAGGGGCAACCTCATATGCTCCCAATCCATCATTCAAAATTGGGGATAATTTCATTTGCTCTGAATCCTCCAATTCAAAATTGGAGTAACTTCATCTTTGCACATACATCATTCAACATGAGGGCAACTTCACCCTCTCCCATTCATCATTCAAAACTGGGGTAACTTTATCTTCTCCCCATACATAATTCAATGCAGGGGCATACATCATACATCATTAGGTTCAAAAGGTTGCATCCTTTGCCTTACCCTCACCAAATCAAATCAATCACTAGGTTCAAAAGGTTTCATCCTTTCCCCTACCATCACCAAATCAAATCAACTACTAGGGTCAAAGGTTGTGTCCTTTACCTTACCTCATCAAAATAAATAAACACACAAGTTTCTATTAAAACCTCAACAAAAAAATAAACACAAAGGTTTCTCTTAAAACCTCAGCAAAATAAATCAACACATAGGTTTTTCTTAAAACCTTAGCAAAACAAATCAACACACAGGTTTCTCTTAAAACCTTAGTAAAAAAAATCAACACACAAGTTTCTCTTAAAACCTCAAAAAACCAATCAACACAAAGGTTTTTCTTAAAACCTCAAAAAAATAAATCAACACACATGTTTCTCTTAAAACCTTAACAAAAAAAATCAACACAAAGGTTTCTCTTAAAACCTCAACAAAACAAATCAACACACAAGTTTCTCTTAAAACCTCAGCAAAACAAATCAACACAAAGGTTTCTCCAAAATCCTCAGCAAAAATTTTGAAACATTCTTTTTAGAATCTCTTAGCACCAGGTTTCTCCAAAATCCTCAACAAAAATTTTGAAAGATTCTTTTTAGAATCCCTTAGTACCAGGTTTCTCCAAAATCCTCAGCAAAATTTTTGGAAGATTCTTTAGAATCCCTTAGCACCAAGTTTCTCCAAAATCCTAAACAAAAATTTTAGAACATTCTTTTTAGACTCCCTTAGCAAACCAGGTTTCTCCAAAAACCTCAATAAAAATTTGGACAGGTTTCTCCAAAAACCTCAGTAAAAATTTGGATAGGTTTCTCCAAAAACCTCAGTAAAAATTTGGATAGGTTTTTCCAAAAACCTTAGTAAAAAATTGGATAGGTCTCTCCAAAAACCTCAGTAAAAATTTGGATAGGTTTCTCCAAAAACCTCAGTAAAAATTTGGATAGGTTTCTCAAAAAACCTTAGCAAAAATAGCCTAGCATAGGCATAGCATACACATAGCCTAGCATAGCCTAGCATAGAAAAATAATTTCTCACTTCTTTGTCCTCACAAAGATTTTTCTTCCATGAGCAACCCTCCTTGCTTGTACATGCGACATCAAACACAACAAACATCCACAAATGAAAACAAAAATACAAACAAATCAAAACCGTCCATTGATGATGTATCTTGCATTTCATCTTACTCCTCATCTGCTTCTTCTTACTTCCTTGCATAGTTGTATGGTCACACTTTGAGAAGCTACATACCTATGCTGATCTATCCCCTTTCTTCTATCATCCTTTGACTTTGGTAATCCCCTTATCTTGCTAGTTTCCAAAGACTACTTCTATTTTATTCTAGTTGTACATTCCACCTTCATTCCTTTCCTCTTTTTGGCATTACTACATGCATCCAACACATCATAGTTTATGCACCTACTACACACACACCCCACATGCTAGGGCAACCCTTATCATGCCATCCCATTTTGGCCATTATCATACATCTTACTCATCTGTAAATAAGTTTTCCAAACTTCTCCTTCTACACATCATGAGTTTCCTCTTGTAGATATTGCATTCCCCCACTTGCATCATTTACATTACACCCATTGCATATATCCATATATTTTTCATTAAAATTTTATTTCAAGTTTGTACATTCTTCCTCCAAAAATGTGCCCTCAACAGGATTAATACATGCACTTGTTAGAATCACCACCTAGATGTCCATTCCCCCTTTTCAGGATTAGGGTATACATAGGTGTCATGCTATGCTTTGACTACTTACTAGTTCAGTTAATAAAATGTCACATCTAGCTGATAGGTTTTACATATTCCTTATGGTTCTTTAGGTTGGTTCAACTTCTCTCATAGACCACTCACAACAGGTTACACATTAAACGAATTTTGAGTCTAGGAAATATGACACCTTGAGTAGATGTTACCATCTAGCGAATGGTTTCCCCTGCTCGTCCTATCACTTGCATGGTCAACATACGACTTGGGGATAAAAAAATGGATAAGCATAAGAAAAATTAAAATATCAGGGTAGAAATCCAATTCCCATATAAAAAAAGAAAAAAAAAAGAAAGAAAAAAAAAAGAGAATAGAAAAAGAGAAAAACAAAAAGAATAGAAAAAGAGCACCACAATAAATAGGTAAAAAATAGATGAGGAGAAAAAATAAAATAAAATCCTCCTAATATCACCAATGTTATGCTTCATCGCCTTTGGTCCTTAGCTTTAACATAACACCATGGGATGATTTCCATTGCTAGCAATAGGCTCCAAGATCCTGCCTACTAGTGGAATAGTCTTACAAGTGGCAATATATCTATCACATTAGCTACTCACTTTTGTATAGATCATTGTTCACTTATGGATGAGCTAACTAGTTAAACCATGTCTATAATGGGTTAATAATACCTCCCTCAAAATGGATAAATGAACCTCACTCATTTACACACACAGGTCCATGATAGACTTTGAAATAGTTCGATTAGTTATGAGTTGCCACATAAACTTGTATAGTTTTGGGGCTGAGATTTGATTTCCAAAACTACATTGGTCAAAGCCATTACAAATGCCTTATACCATCTTAAATATCTGATATTATGGAATGGATCGCATTCACATAGGTACATGTAATGATATAAGTGCTTCCTATGCACATTTTAGCACTCCCATACATGCATACATGCATCTATGTTACATAATTTTTTTAAAAATATTACATGCATCACATCACAGATCACATCATCGCATTTACATTACATATTTCATATCAAACACTAAATCAAGACATTTATCCTACATATACTATCTCACACTCCATCATTGCATTCAAATTACATGCATCCACTACAAATGACATTTCACATTATATCACTTTGCATTGCATTCAAAATACAATCATGCAAATTTACTCTACAACATACTCACACTACAGAGCAATAATAGATCTAAACCACAATACACATGAATATCCATTCATCATACATACCTACAAATCATGTTATGATATCTATGCAAACATAAAGAGAACACATTGCAAAACCATAACACATGTATATATAATAGCTAAAATAAAAATGTATATATATATCATCCATCAAAAATACCCGTAGGCTACAAACTGGGACCATGCCCATCATCCATCATCCAAAACACCCGTAGGATACAATCATCAATAAACATAACTACCACCAAAAGTCTCCCCACATCCCTCATGGCTCGCCCACATATCTATAGATCTGCTCAACTCTACCTTGGCCCCTATAGCCTGAACCATAGCATATGGATCTCGTATATCAACCCTAGTACCCACCCACTCCACTAAAGTAGCACTACACTAACTATGATGATAAGGTACTTGCACTCACGATCCTGACTCATCCTTAGACACCACCCGACTACAATTAGGAAGTGCAATCCCATGCACCATTAGAGTAGACTCACACAATGACCTCTTCATTGAATCTATAGCCAATAGACCCATCAATCATTCAATACCCTGGGAAGCCTCCTCCCATGCCTACTATTGGCCAAGCATCTCGACCCTCATCTATTCCATATCTGCCCTGTGCCTCTCCTCTTGTAGGTGAAGCATAGTATCCAACTTCCAAACTCTATCTTGTAGCCCTCGAGCCTCCTCGTCCACATCCTACCTCTCTTGGACCTCAAAAGGAATCTCCTCCATACTCGCAAAAACACCAATATCAACGGTGTCATATACACCACCCATAGCTACAAATCCACCTCCCTTATTTGCTGCCCCAACTACTCCTCCTATGGCCACTCCACCCTCCATAGGATCTACCCCAATGGTCATAAGAACCTCTCCCACTCCCACTCCTTGTGTACTCGATGCACCACCCAAGCGTCATCGAGACCATCATGGAGGAACCTCTCTCTCACAGCCAGCTACCTCCTCTGTCCTAGCTTGCGTTCCACTACTTTCTCTCCTCTCTGGTGGAGGTAATCCATAATCAGGTGGTACCCATCAATCAACAACACCTCTATCAGAAACCCAACTCTGCATAGACCACCAGGACTCAAACTCATGTGTATTCATAGCATTATCCACATTCGGGATAACCATAGGTGGGTCACTCTTACCAATCCAGGGCAACACCACAGGACGCTCTCCCCTATCACCCTATCATCTGTAATATACAATAGGAGCTCCTAGAATATGTTGTTGTAACCCAAACTGCCACCTCACTTGATAAAATTAAAAATACTTAGCCTATCGAGTATACCTCCCTACTAGCCATCTACCCTACCAAATGGCCTACAAATGCTCCTTGTCCTACTCCTAGGTCACCCCACCCAACCAAGGCCTCCACTTAATATCATTAGGTGTCAAGTCTCCAAACTTGACCCTCTAAAATAAAGGATCACCCTCATGATGCCTCTTGTTATCCTTCTCCTCATCAGTCTGCCACCTCAAATCATAGGGTAAATACTCCTTACCCTCAACATGGGCAGAGTGAGGCAATAATGATGGTCTCTTAATGGATATGTGCTCTCATGCCCATACCTAAAGCAAGGGAGTCCAACTCAAATAATTTTGCCCAACATGTACAACATCGTGCAACTCTCTATACACCTGGGCTAACAACGTAGTTGCCCATGCAAACACAACCTTGCACTCCACCATGTCACTCACTAGATCCAACATATTCTAGGTAAATAGTACCCTCGAAGTGTTAGGTAATGCATACATAGATATCATCATCATAGCTGCATTGGCAATTAGAGATATTATCATTCAGCCACAACCACTCATAATATATCTTTAAGACATCTATGTCCCTCACCCAAAAACTACTCCAATATAGCATCCTTAATGGTATCCGGTGTTGCTCTAACTAGAACACCCTCAATCAGTAATTTATAAATCTGATAAATATCCTCCAAAGTGATTGTCATTTCCCCAGTGGAAAAATGAAAGGTGTTCCTATTTGCGTCCCATCGCTCACACAATGCAGATATATATGCCCTATTAGCATGGATACTCTTGCACTCCCAGACACCTCTGAACCATATGGCATCCAACCATATCAAAACATTAACATTGTTCATCAGCTCATCAAAATTACTCTTCATCCTCCGTACATGATGACGAGGCTCGAGCATATTCACCTGCTCATCCACAAAAAAACATAATGAAATATACATTAGTTATCCATACAATGATGCAATCCAATAAAAATCCATGAATCAAATTTATAAATTAAACCATTTAATTCGACACCACTTTGAGACATAAATAGTGCACAATTCACATATCAAAACATATCAACAAAATAGTCACATATTTGGATACCCATTTTATCATTTCATGGCAAAAGTTTGAACAAATGTGAAAAACAGTACATATTTGGCTTCCAACAACCAAAAATAAAATTATCCACATACCCACTATGGCACGAAATTCAAAACAAAGTCAACTCATCCAACATACAAAAACAAAATATATTTTTGAATACCCATTTTCCCACTTAGCAGTAAAAATGTCGATAAAATTTAAAAATAATATACAAATCATCATGGAGTTTAAGGTCAATCTTACCACACAAACACCCAAATGAAACTTACGCTAAAACACACAATACAAAAATAACAGTCACGTTTTTGAACACCCATTTTCCCACTTTGCAGTGAAAGTTCAAACAAATGTTGAAAATAGTACAAATCGGTCTCTCCACAACTCATATTAAATTTAACACTACTTACATCTCGGCACACAAATCAAATATAGGCCAAATGAAATCATCTACGAAAACAAATAATATTTTTGGATACCCATTTTGCCCTTCTACGGTGAAAGTATTGTCAATTTCTAAAAATACCATACCTACGGTGGAAAACATAATAGTCAAAGTTTACCAATTTACACCCAAAAAAAACACATTCAAAAAATACACTAAACAAAGGTAAAAAAATATAACAGTCGCACAACGGGATACCCATTTCCTACTTTTATGGATAAAATTCAATAACATTTCAAAAACAGTACACCATTGCTCCAAAAATGGATGGTCAAACTTTACATCTACTCTACCCATTACCCGGTCATATTGGCATGAAAACAAGTCAAACCTAAAAATAAATTATGTTTTTGGGTACCCATTTGGCTAGTTTTACACTATGTGTTCAAATTTCAATTAAAAATTGCAAAAATTTTCAAAAAGAGACGAAAACCTCCCACCCCCTAATTCACTTTTGTCTGCAAAATTAAAATATAAAAAATGAGGAAAGTAAGAGCACTTACCACTAGATCCTCACACCTACTGCCAGCTCCAAGTCATCCTCTCACCATATTTACATCTGAACTCGTCAATTGCCTCATCCACACGTCGCTGTAAACTCCTCCCATGTGCTCTCCGCAACTCGTCGTTATCAAAATGAGCCCCTCCCATCTCCAAATTACCTTAAAAATACCTAAAACCCTAATTCACCCCCTACCCCATGATTTAGGCCCAATTCACCCCTCATCCTACAAATCAGGATCCAATTCACCCCCACCCCATGAATTGAGCATATGACCCCTAAATCCAATCAAATTCATTCCAAAACCCTATGAAATCATGCAACTTTGTTCTAAAACCCTAGGAACCCTCCTAAACTATCCTCTCATCTATTTTTTTACCATTTTTCATCATGCATTGGTATTATATCAATCGCTGCATCACCAAATCACTGCATTCCATTCGTCTCATTTATGATTTCTCGTTTGAGGGGGTATTCATATCCAAAGTCAGCTTTGCATGCAACCAACAAATCACAAATCCAAAAGCACGAATATCGCATGTCTACAAAATGTTTTGTTGAAGATTATATTACGATTATAATCTCAATACCAACTAGATATTTGTTAATTGAAGAGATTTATGTGTAATAATGGAGAGGTCACTTTGGCATTCATGGTACACAATGAATGACACGGTTGACTAATTCAGTGCAATATTTGGAGGACTTCACTCTGGAATTCATGGTACACAATGAATGACATGTTTGAATAATTCAAATGTTAACTAACTCAAATGGTTTAACACTTGTCGCCATGTACTCATCAATAAATCAACAACAAATATTTGAATAGACATTTTTTTATTTGTACTTTTGGACCACGCTGAACTAGTTGTAAAAGAAAAGCAATCAAAAGTTGCCTACCTCAAGCAACTAGTATGACATTAAAAATTTCATACAGGCTCAACAAAATTACCACGTTACATCCGCAATCATCCATTTCCATTTAATGGTATTGTTTTCATTTCATTTTATCCCTTTCCTCTTCTCTTATTTTCCTTCCTCCTTGGCTATCGATCAATGTTGTATGGTCACGCTTCAAGTGACTACATACCTTTGATTGGATCCCATTCTTTTCCCTTCTCCTCTGTATTTCTAGTCAATGTTGTATGGTCACACTTCGAGTAGCTACATACCTTTGGTTGGATTCCATTATCCTCCTACCCATTTGCCTCTACACAACCCTTCATATTTTTGTATTAAACTGTGCCCCACCCAATATAGTACAAAAAGAGGCAAAATGTAGATACCTAAAAGTTGTACATTGCTATACCTATGTACTTGTAGATCTTGTCGAACACTTGTAGGTTTACATAGGTAATCCTAGATATCGATAGGCTATCGTAGGCCAACATAGGCTATTGTAGATCCTCCTAGACATGCCTAGATATACGTAGTCATGCGTAGTCATACGTAGATCACCATATATTATCATAGCATTGCATAGACTTCCACACACCACTTTGCTAGTTTTTAGGTCCAAAACCCTAATAAGTTAGCAAAATCACATCACAAACATTTCCCATGCATCGGGATACCTTCCATTAGATTTCCAAGGTGATACAGAGCCTTATTGCACTTAATTGAGGTCCCCACGGGGCTATTACTTGGCAAAAGTAATTATTAAGTCAATTCATAAATCTAATTTTAAGTTGACTTCACTTAAAGTTCACTTTTAGGGCTAAAAAGGTTATATAGGTCCTTAATCCTTAATTACTCCCTCCCACATGTGTGTGCACTAGGTTAGTTAGGATATTTATTAGGAAACCCTAACTTGACCCCACATCTAACCTAGAGTTGACTAACCTTAGTTAACCCTAATATCTCCTCACACATGTGTGAGGAAGAGATATTTGCTAGAGGGAATGTGAGGAAGCCACCTCAAAAACCCTAACCTAACCTTCATGGGATCTCACCCTAGGGCTTAGTTCTCCTATCTACCCCCCACACCTTGGAATTTATTATAAATAGTGGGCCCAAACCCTCATTTATCTAAGCTCTCCACTCATGTCCAAAGCATAGAAACTCTGCCAAAATACGTACATAAGCACAACAAAGTAGATCTAAACCTGCACATCAGCATTACAATAGTAAAGGAACCTCTCCACTGAAGGATTTATCCATGAATTTGGCACCAATTCATCCCCTGTCCTGTGAATCCGGTACCAATTTGCCCCTCAGGGGACTAACTGGGTTTACAGGACCCGAATCGATCCAAATATTTGAGATAAGATTCATTTGGTATTTTTAAGTGGTTTTGCATAATTTATTTTAAATTTTATCATGTTTTTATAGTCGATTTATCTTTCTTAATATGGGGCCTAACTGAGGCAAGCCCCCAATGAACTAACTCCTTTTTGTAGGTTTATCCTAGAACCAAGGAGGGAAACAACTACAACCCCACGGTGGTACACAAGCCCATCTACACTGAGAAACCCAAAAGGAGGCATCAAACCTATTATAACATTTGTGAAAAAGAAAAGGAAAAATGAGAATTCTCCCTATTTTTAACCTATACAAATCTTATCATGAATAAAATACATTGTTTAGAATAGCATGTGTCTTTAATATGTTGTTAGATCAAATGCTATCTTTTGTCTGTTTCACTATCTAGAACAAGGACAACATTAGAACAATTTTTTTCAAAAAAATATCTCATATTTTAGGAGCCATATCTTTGCAAAGGGCTATCATATTTAGATGATTATTGGAAAAAATTATATAAAAATTAAGGAGATTTAAAATGAGTTCTCATATGAAGGAATTCAAGTAGTATTGACAAATATACAACCTTGTCAAGTTATCCATATGGAACAAGGGCAGTGACAATTTTTTAAGTCATGGGAAAATGAAATTGTAGATACCTATCAACCAAGGTTTAGATGATGGGAGGAGAAATGAAATAATAGGGAATTAGCAAGGAAAAATATTCCATCTAGGCATATAATTTTATTATTTAAGTTTTATTTATTCATTCATTTTATTTAAAATTTTGCATGTATATTATTGTAGGTTTATTTTCAAATAATATAATTGTTATAGGATATATTGATAAATTTTAGTAGATATTGAGTTATAGTGTCCTTATCATGGATTTACTTATATCTAAATCCTTAGAATCATACCTAGTAGTAGATGTTAGAGAGGACCTCACATAGTAGTGATCCTTGTTGTTCAAATATAAGGTTATCATTTAGAAATTTAATGGGTTTTGGCTAAGGGCTTTGGATTTGATAAAATGGATTCATTGGAGATGAAAGTCTCTAGGAATGAGTCTATCCTTTCTTTCCAAAGTTTTTTTCCTAGCCATTTTCTATTCCAAGAAGGAAAGAGATAGAATTCTAAAAGGGGATCCTTGGTTTATGGGAGGAGCAAGACTCTTCCTTACCCACTCATTTGAAGGATTTGCACCTAAAAACATAAATTTATTCCTAGTAACAGTATAGTTCAAGATGTATGGTCTACCCATTAAATTTTAGGAAATGAGTACCTTTAAGGAAATATGCAACACTTTGGGAGAATTCCTTGATATTTCAAAAACTACAAAATATGGAGTCTTGGCTATTTATGCCTAGATATTGGTTATGATTTATATCAATAAACCTTTCTCATAATCAATCATTCTTAAGTATGTGTGTAATTTGTGGGATCAAACTATGGATTATTAAAATGTATATTTTAGATATATATTATGTCATGAGGAGGGGTATATTGAGAGAACATGCCCTTCGAATAGTTCAACATAAACATATGTAGAAAGCTACAAGAGAAACTTACAAATGGATATAGATGAGGAAGGTTTTCAATTTTCAAAAAATAGCTCTAGATAAAGGAAAGTAAATAAATAGAGGATACCAGTAAGTAAGGATATTGGAAAAAATATCAATTATTTTTAGGCTTTATCCTATAAAGCAAAAGCATATCGGATTTTAGAGAACATGGTACAACAAGATTATAATATTAACAAGGGACCATCTACTCAATCTAAACCCAATTTAGGGGTGAATATTTCTACTAAATCTGAGGAATGTGCTTAGTAAAATTTTGAAGACTCTCTTGAAGTACCATGAACTATTTGTGAGAATGAAATTGGTAGAGAAAATACAATGTTGGATGTTAATACCTCTACCATTAACAAGGAAATATTAGTCAATGAGTATGTAAGTCAAACCTTCCTTAGCAGATCCAGGAGAGGATATATCTAATGAAATAATTTGTGAAAGAATATTTAGGAATAGAATAATAAGACCTACCCCAAATATTTGCAAGGGAAAAAAGAGGAAAACCTTCAAATTATTAAGCGATATTTAGGGAAGCAATAGCAAACATAGAGAAAGGAAAAATCTAAGTCGGTTGAAATTCTCTTTACCAAATAGCAAAATGATATTACTAATTCATAGAAGGGACAAAAATACCCTAATGAGACATGAATACCATCTTATGGAATATAAGGGACACTAATTCCCCCTCAAAGTAGAGTGTATTAGGGACCTTTGTTTAAGTAACAAGCCTAATATTCTTTGTATCCATGAAACTAAAATGATAAAGGAAGAATTTTCAAAAACTATGAAAGTAGTATGGGAAATATGTGAATTCAAAAGGAATAGCAGGGAGAATTCTAACATGTTGAAATATAGTTAGAACCTCATCTGAAACTATTCATAAAATTAGGTATTGGATAGCCTCATTAGTCACATGCTAGTTTACATATATTTATTTCATCATTATCAATGTCTATGGACCATAACTTAGTCAAGTAGATAAAAAGTATGGATTGGGATTGAAGTATTTATGTGGCATAAATCCAACTACAAGAGGTTAGAAAAAATACCTCCAATCATATAACAATTGTGATAAATAGAAATAAACCAGTAAAACCCACAATCACATAAAATTGTAATAAATGGAAATAAACTGGTAAATGCTTTAATTTCTCATTGCTAGATTTACCCCCTTTTACAATGCAATACCAAGGGTATATATATTAAAAAATAAACCCTAAGCTTAAAGCCCTAAAGATAAGAAAGTACTATTTTTTTGGCAAATTGTCAATTTTAGCCAAAAAGTGCCATTTTTAGTAATTCATAAAAAATCTCGAATAGCCCTTATAATTAACACACACCATCGTAATGCCCATATTAGGCATCCTAGAAAATATCAACACCTAATTATGTCTAAATGTTGTAGCTAAAAAATCCACTTCTCAAAAAGCACTAAAATCTATTTTTGGGGCACTAGATGAAGGAAATAAGGCCCAAAAAATCCTAAAAGGCCTATAAATGATGATCTATGTCATGTTGAGACCTAGCCATGCCATTTTCCACCTCCATAGCTAGCTCCTTGTAAAATCTTAAGCTGATATAATGATCGGATCAAAAGTTATGCCCTCCACAAGATAGGCATCCACATCATTATGAGAAGTAAAGATCAAGAAACCCAATTCATGATCATAGGATATTTTAATGCCATAGCCAAGCTAAATGAAAAACATAGGGGAACTAGGGAAATAACCCAAAGTATGAGATATTTCTAATTTTTTATTCAAAACAATAATTAATGGGAGATTGAGTTTGAAGAGGATAACTATACATGGAACAACAATAGGAAAGGCTAGAACATGATATTAAAAAATTGATCAAACTCATACTCTCAGATCATTGTCTAGATGAAGGGACTTATGCTAAAATCAATACTTTGACAAGGATTGGTTCAAATAATTGGCCAGTGAGAGTTAAAATGGTGGTAATTGAATAAAAAGAGATCATATTTTAAATGAGAAGATGTGGGAATAGCATCCTAAATTTTTTGATATGATAACACAAACATGGAATTCTTTAAGAAACAATGGATTGTATACACTCCCAAAACAAATTAAATCAATGACATCTAGATTAAAATATTGGAACAAGAACACTTTTGTAAAACATTATTGAGAAGAAAGAACTAAAAGAGAAACTAAGTAAAATTCCAAAAATATGAGAACAATAATCTAAGCTTGGAGAAAATGGAGTTTCTTAGTGAATATCATAATATTTTGAGTAAGAAAGAGAAATTTTGGAGATTAAAATTGAGATAAACTTTGTTAAAAGGAGATAAAAACACTTTTTTTCATAGGATGGAAAAAATACAAAGATCAACATTTAGAATTAGTAGAATTAAATTAGTAGAAGGGGGTTGAATTGCCATAGCAAAATAAAAAAAAAGAGGCAAGGCTTTTTTACCATAATATTCTAGGATCAAAGGATATTGAAGTTCTTAATGATAAGCTATTACAAGAAGTATATTTAGTCATGATAGATAAAGACAATAGCAAAATAATGGAGCCTATTACTCTAGAAGAAGTTAATTTAGTTGTTTTATCTTTTTATAAGGATAAATCCCTATGTTTGGATGGACTCTCTATAACATTCTATTAGCATAACGAGGAAATAGTGAAAGATTATTTATTGGTGGCAATGGAATAGTCTAGGGTAAAATAGTATATACATTTTTAAATAAATGCAATATATCTTACCTTGAATCCAAAAAAAGAAGAATAAAATTTTATTTGATTCATTCAAGCCCATAAACCTATACAATATGGCATATAATATAAACTTTAAAGTGATGGTAAATCAATTAATATCACTATTAGATAAATTTATTTCAAAAAATAAAGGAGGATTTGTGAAAGGGATTTAGATTCTATATGGGATTATAGTACTTCATGAAGTAATGCATTCAATAAATTCTAGAAAAGAGAGCAATGATCTAAAAATTTGATATGAATAAAGCCTATGATAGGGTTAAATGGGATTGGATTTGTGAAAGGGAGTTATATTTTGGATGGGATAATAGTAGATAATGAAGTGATGAATTCAATATATTTTAGAAGCAATGATATTAAAATTTGATATGAATAGCCTATGATAGGGTTAAATAGGATTTTTATTTTGTAATATTAGAAAAAATTGGACTTGGGAATAAATGGATCATATAGATTAAAGCTTGTGTCTCTACAGTATCATATTCAATGTTGGTCAATGGGCTAGTAATATAATCATTTAAATTCAAGAGGGGTCTTAGATAGGAAGATATTTTATCACCATATATGTTCATTATTGCAAATGTATTCAAAAGGAATTTGAAGAAGGCATACAAATATGGGCTAATAAGAAAACTTAAGGCTAGTAATAACATTGACAACATCACCCATAAAAATTTTATAGATGATGCAACACTTTTTGGGAGGCCAAGGAAAAACAAGGCAGAGCTTTGAATAACTTACTAATTGAATATTAAAGATCATCTGAAGCAGAGTTGCATAAACAAAAAACACATACAATCCACTGAAAACCAAAAATGCTAAAAATGAGGATCCCCAAAAGAAGAGCCCTTTTAAAATTTCAAAAACTCCCACTTATGCCCTATTTTCCCATTTTTTCCCACCTAAAACTTGAAATTTCAAATTTGAAATTTGGGGCAACTTGTAGAGGTCATAACTTCATGCTCGTTGACCCGATTGACTATTACAACATATTTTTGGAAACAGCATGAAACGAGCTAATAGGTGCAATCCTCAATTCTTTATGTTTAGCCTAAAATCCTCAAATTTGACCTCTAAGACCTCTAAAAATATCCTACAAGAAAAACTAGTTTTACCGTCTAGCCAAAAATCCTCAAATTCGACCTCTAAGACCTTTAAAAATTTCCTGCAAGAAAAACTAGTTTTACTAGTTTTTACTAGTTTTTACAAAATTAAACAATTACAATCTTTTTTGGGTGATGCAAGATCACTTTTACACCATTGGATGCTCCTGCATCATCATCTAGGTGTAAATTTAATGCAACAAAATTTACTTCCTAAAAACTCCATCTAAAATCAGATTAGAGATATGCATGTTACTTGAATTTGAGGAGGCAAATTTGCAAACATATATAGATGTACCTTTATTTGATGGAATAATAAGAATAGAATTATGGAATCTAGTTATAAGTAAAGTTTATAATAAACTAACACCATGGAAAGATATATGGTTATCATTAGCAAGAAGAGTGCATTTAATTAAATCAGTCTTATAGTCCATTCTAGCAAATATGTCCTTGTATATTATGACAAAATATATAGAAAAAAGTTTAATCTATGTTATGAAGTCATTTTGTGGTTAGGATTATATAATAAAAGGAAATTTTATTTGGTGAAATGGATCAAGGTGTGTGATGATAAAACTAGAGGAGGTCTTAGTTTAAGATTTCTTACAAATGCAAACTTAGCTCTAAGGGGAAAAATAATTTGGAGATAAAGAGAGTGAAAGACAATGGGCAAGAATTATTATAAGTACATTGATCCTAATGACCCAAGCTCAATGTTTATAACATTCTCACTACCAAATGGTTCTACACCATGGAAATATTTTAAAAAATCAATTAATCTAGTCTACGAACTATGTTAATGTATTCTTAATATATTTGGTAAATGCACAGTGATGAATGGAAAAATTAAAGAATGACTAAAGCAATGATAGAGAAATTTTAAGAGTGAGGCATTACAAATAATATAGGATACATAAAATATATAATACTTTGGACTATATGGTTGGAAAGGAATAAAAGAATATTTAAAGGAAAGGAGAGTAGTTTAGAGGTAATGTAATGGAAGAATTGTTACCCATAGAGGAGTCTAAACCAACCCTATCAACTCACCCAATCCTTAATCTTGAAGCAAAGAGCCTTGATATACGAAGTCAACTCACCAATTGGAATTATTATGGTGGGTAAAGGAGAAATAAAAGGAAGAGGAAAATATAAAGTGGATAACAGTAGAAACAAAGTTAGTAAAATTCAATTTTGATGGAGTTTCTAAAGAAAATATAAGACCAACAATATAAGGAGGAATAATAAGAAATAATAAAGGTGAGTCTTTATCACATTATGCTTTTAGTAGTGGATTTAGAAAAATAAGAAAGTTAAATTTTGGATGACTTTGGAAGGATTAAAAATATGTAGGCAAATGAAATGAAATAGAGTATGGATGGAAGGTGATTTAGTAATAGTAATAAACGTAATTTTGAGAAAAGTGAAGGTTCTATGGAACATACAAGCGATCATTGTGGAAATACAAGACCTTTCTATAGAGTTTGAAGAAATTACATTTATACATATGTTAAGGGAAGGGAATAACGATGTAGATAGGTTATCTATTAGAGGATATTTAATAGAGGATCGTGAAGTTAAATTCTATTTTCTATGCTTAGAGGAAGTAGTAAGTTTAGCGAAAGTTGACAAGAAAATTTTTAAAGGAGAACATTAAAAATAGTGTTCTAGAGGATTATAAAATGTTTTAAGGGATCCATTTATAGATCAATCCATTAGAGGGAACTAACAACCTTGATTTGGTGAAGAAGACTATAATTTTGTGAAGCGAGTAGAAGTTTTGTATGCTAAAGTAAAAGAAAATTATATTAGATGGACTTCATGGCTTAATGAATTATTTGAGTTGTTTTTTGGATTATGGTATAGAGTATAGATTAGAATTGTCAATGTTTTGAGACTACTAAACTACTTACTAGAATAATACCATTATAATTTTTAAAAATATCATTATAATATGAATGAGATCTATTTCATAACTCACTAAAATGATAAAATATTTTTTCAATTGGTTACTTGGGACTAAAATGAATTTCACTAACTCATAGTTATTGCAGAAACTATTTATTATAGTTATTGTGGTTGCACTTATACTTCAGGAAAGAAACTAACAGTCCAAAGCTGGTAAAGTAAACTATGAAAACATGGGATTTTAGAAATATTAATATACTAAGAAAATGTGATGGCTTCTACAAGAAAATGTAAAGAATAAGTATGCTAAATTCTAGAATATTTGTATTTACAAAGTCAACTGAAAAAGATCTAGAAAATGAAAATCAAGAATTTAGACTTTTTATGAAAATATGTAGGTGTCTAGATATATCAATTTAATTGAGATGATAATTGAATCTATTTATTAACTCTAAAGTAAAAAGTTGTGATTTGTCAAGGGTGGGGGACTTGAGTACAACCCCTTTTTCTCAATCAAAAAAAAAATCTTGTATTGTGTGTATTGCACCAATATTCAGACTCTATAAGGGCAATCCATTTTTCTTTGTTCTATGGTACTCAAGTTGTTTTGGAACTTAAAATTGAATTTTCTTCTTTAAGTGTTTCTTTAAAGAATTTTTTGAGTCATGATGAGCACCATTAGGAGTATTGAGAGGCCAATATTGCCCAACTTACTACTTTGGATGAGATATATCTACATGTTTTGATCATAATAGATTCTATAAGAATCATGTTTCTAAGCAATATAATAAGAATGATTGTTATCACAATTTTAAACCTGGGGACCTTGTTCTTAAGCTCGATAATATGCATAAGAAGTGAAAGGTCAAATTTATATAAAAAAAAATCTTGGTTCATATTATGTCAAAGAGTTGTTTGGGTCTAGGGAAATAAAATTTTAAACAATGGATGGATTGAAATGGAGGAATCCCCCAATTCCATGCATGTCAAATGCTTTTACACATAGCCCCATTTAGCCTACTTATACAATTTTTTGTTTTGCTTGTTGATCTTGGTGCCTTGTTTTTGCTTTAACTATTTTAATTGTCTATTTATGAGTATCATATCTATATATTATTTAGTTTGGCACATATTCACATGTTTTGTATATCTCTTATGCTCATGACCATGATTGTTGCTTTAAATGTCAATCTCGATCTTCCATGTTTTTGAAGTCTTATGCTAGCTTTGGATTACTGCTTTATATTTTTGTTATCCATGACTACTCCTTTAAGTGGTAATCTTGATTATTTAGATTTTTTACACCTTTGTTACCTATTTTTCTTATTGCTTGATGTATTTCATCTATTTGTATTGGTATTTATTATTGTTTTGTTTGTGCTTTGTTTTCCTTCCTTTGTCATGGTGTTGCTCTTGCCAATCAAGAGCACCATGAAATATTCAAAGTATTTCTTATCATTTGTGTTAGTACCTTATTTTAAGTTCCATAAGCAACCACCTTAATTCAACCTATGCAATCTCCCATATGGTATGTGGTTGAAATGCCAAGACAACATTCCTTTAAATTTCATGCAGTAAAAATATTCCATCTATCCAATCAATCATTTTTAGTGTCCCACTATAGTGGTAAGTATACCTTGTTTGTAAAGATCCTCCTTGGAAAGACTTACTCTTGACATTGATTTATGTATTTATGTGTGGATACTTAATGCATAATCACATTTTATGATATCAATATGAGTGGGTAATTGTATTTTATGCTTTGATTTCTATGCTTGGAATATGGTACTACTAATGTATTTGTGGTTGTAGGACCAAATACTCTCATTGGTGGATTGATATGAGAAAACCACATGAGTTGAGAGAAATTTAGAAAATAATGGATGACTTGTTCATAAAAAAATTAATGGTAAAAGGATACCCTTCATGTAGATGCATTACATATATGATTGTTTTTTGAATACACCATTGGGACATGAGGTTGCTATTGGAAAAGGAGTCATCCTTAGTAGGTAGGGGATAACATTTTAGTTATCTTAAAAATCCACCTACTCAAGGATAAAACAATGAGGTGTATTATGGTTTTGAAAAGCCTTTGTATTGCTTATGTTTTGAAAACATGGAATTGATTGATTAATCCAATAAAGTATTAATGAGGTCAATAATATTAATACCTGGAATATTAGTATCAATGTTAATAATTAATATTAACATTTGGTATTAATTGGTAATCTATTAATCCAATTACCTTCTTGTTAGAAATATTATGTATTCTAATGTGGTTAGCATTAGGAAGAAATAGTTGTTTCAAAAGTAATTAGCATTGGAAGGTAATAGTTGATTATTTTATTATAATGGTGGAAAACATTAGAAAGAGATACTTGTTCATAAGAAATACCTTGTTCAAAGTTGAGGGTTTTTCATACAATTTAGCCAACGTATTCATTAAACCCTCCATTGTATTTTCCTTTGAAATATTGAAGGCCACCAATGATGCCAAGCATGAATGTATTGTTCCTAGTGCTTTTCTATCTAGAACTTCCCATTCTTCATCTATCATTGACATCGACTTCTTTGCTACTCTGCCTAATGGTAGGTAAATATCTTTATGATAAAGATAATCCTCCATTTGCATCTTTCATAGCTAGTAGTTTTGGCCATTGAGCTTCTCAACCCTAAATCTGCCTTCTACCATTGCTCCCACTCGAACTATAAATCGTCCTTTCAAGTACATTTTTCAAACCCTAAGCTTTGATACCAATTGTTAGGATTAAAGCATAAATTGCGAGCAATAAATTGCAAAAATAAAATACATAAGAAAATAATGCAATACACAATAGACACAGATTTATGTGGTTCACCCAATGTGGGGTACATCCATGGAGAAAATAACCAGGCCTTATATTCTTTCTAAAAATAATGCAATACATAAGAAAATAATGCAATACACAATAGACACAGATTTATGTGGTTCACCCAATGTGGGGTACATCCATGGAGAAAATAACCAGGCCTTATATTCTTTCTAAAAAACCCCTCTGTTACACAGTCTCACACCATACATTACATTTCAGTCACCATACAACATCCTCTTATAAAAGCACATTATAATTTTAGGGCAAAAAACCTACCTAAAATCTACCATCTAATCTGTGACCTAATAACAAACGATCCAGATTTACTATCGCTGCTCCCCTGGACCCCCATGGTGATAGTAGTAGGGTAGGCTAATGCCCCACCTACACCCCTCTCTTTCGCATAGTGGGTCCAAGTGCAACTGAAACAAAGGCCTCTGATTTAATCAGGCTCCATAATTAACAAATAAGGCTTCTCTAGCCTTCTTATTTCTTCTTTAAAATTTGCTTAAGACCTCTTATCTTGGGCCTTCAAATTTAGCAACTTCTCAATTTTTCAACAAGACATTTTCTTAGTCCTCCTCTATCTTCAATCTGTAATCTTCTATCTTCCAAATCTGGAAGTTCTTCAATGGAACCTCTTTCTTGGGTCTCTTCAATATTCAATTTTGTAAATACTAGATCAATTCCAAAGATGATATTATTCTCTACAATAAAGTATTAGAAGATAATAAAAATTCCTTAAAATATAAAAATAAGCAACTTCACTAGTTGATCTCTTTAAACTAGTGGAATCTATGTTGAGTCCTAGTCCTCACGAGTTTTTTTGCAACTTTATGAAAAGACTCTAGACAATTAGCAATCTTCCAAAATCCTATAATGGATATTTTTCTACCTCCTATCAAATTCCTGTGTGGATTTGATACCACTGATAACTTTTGAAGCTTATTATTCAATGTTCTGACCACAAGAATTTAAGTACAGGAATTGATAGAATGTAATATCAAATGTAATAGAAATAAGAAATCAATTTAGTATATGAATATGAATGGATTCACACACTAAATGAACAAATATGTGTAATTCTGTGTTGCACTATCTCCTATTACACTGACTTTCGAAGAGAGTATAATGGATCTCAATAGTACAATAACTTTGTAATTATCAAGTGTCACATAACTCAAGGATATGGCATGTATATATAGCCTTCTACAATAACTCTTGGATGGCTATGAATCTTTTATTCCTTGTAACTCTTGGATATCTTTTGCACACATATGGAGTCTTATTTGATGTACACTTGTAATATGACTCTTCACTATATTTTCCTAATCTATGGACACATGTACACATGGAATAATGTGCACATTTATATTATTGAATATAATTCACACTTTAATATTTATATTTGTAGGTGAGTTGGAGAGGAGAGGGCAATCCTCCAAGGGAGGTCCCAGGTTCGAATCTCCACCCTACCAAAAAGCTAAATTGGGTACCCAAAATCCAATTGATAATGTTGGTGCGGGCAAGGTCGGGTGCGACCCCCGGGTGACTTTGACGGTGTAGAACCCCCTGTTCGTGGTCTCTTAGACCAAGGTGGCCCCGCAAGGGGTTTTTCGCTTTAAAATAATAATAATAATAATAATAATAATAATATTTGTGCATTTATTACATTTCATAAGTAAAGACTTAAATACTAACCTAAGATACCCAACTTAATCTAACCATGTGTAGACACTAAAATCTAGCCACTTGTGATCCATCTGTGCCCTCTAATCACAACCGTCCATTATTTATATATATATATATATTAATATTTTATATTTATATTTATATATATAATAAATATATGTATTTATATGAATAAATCTTAGCCATCTGCCATGACTTAATATCAGCCATCCATCCATCTCAATCCATGTCACATAATCAAGCTTAATATCCACCCTTCCTCATGTTTTAATCTCAATCGTCCATTTTGTGTCATCGAAACCCTAACATGTTCAAGGGTAGATTATAAAAGATGAGTCATTTTGATGAATCAAACCTCTTAGAAAGTCTTGGAAGGTTCACGAAGAAATCGGTCCACACATTTGCCCTACCCCTCTTGCTATCATCTTCTTCCTTCGCTACCACCATAGCCCATCCTGTTTTTGTCATCGCCAAACCCTTGTGAACCAGATCTGGTTCTGCTTCGCTTCCCTCAACCCTCGAATGCCACCTAGAATTTATAGAATACTTCTAAGCATTTTTGAAATGTTCTTGGGCATTCACAACCATCCTCGAATACCTTTGGGTATTTCCTACAATAGATTTGCAGTTTGTAAGCCCTCGAATGCTTTCGGGCATTTGTGCGACACTCAAACACAGACCCAGGAGTAGATATTAGCATTGATAAGGTAAAATATTCATTGCATATATTTATGTTTCTTGCATCTTATGTTTATAGTTCACCATTGTAGCATCTAGGGTTTTATATGTTTTATCATTTGAGGGCCTCATACAAGGGAGCCCTCATAGATGCTTTTAATCCCTTTTATGTTATTTTTTGTTTTCAAATGCAAGAATAACATTTATGGAAGCTATTGTAGCTAGGGTGGTCCCCTAGGGATACATAAGCCCACCCACACTCTTGTTTGGATCAAGGACGAACCAAAAGACACAAATTATTCATTAAACTAGGGTTTTAAAACCCTGTTATCTGTAATCATTGTATCAAAAGCAATTGTAACCCCATATTGGGGCACATTCATTGTACAAATCAGAGATCTACCAATATTAATAAAAATATTATTCATTTTGTGCATTTCGTGGTGTAATTTGTGCTTTTGTATCTTTGCTTTGTATTGGTGTTGTTCATTTTTCGTTTACACCATGTACCCATGGTGGTACATTATCATGTACCAAATAATGTAATATTCTCCAAAAAATTTGATATATAGCACCCAACCAATTTTTTATTCCATTACTAATAATAGTAACTCTTGGAACAATACTTCTATTTTTAGTAAGTTTGAGTGGTCCAAATCATACATATATGGTTGGAGAGACTAGAGGATGAATGAAGGAGTTAGCACAAATAATATATGGATTAATTAAATCATTAACTTAGTATTTTTTGGTCAAAAATTTTCCTAAGTATAAAATATATGTGTGCCCTAGACCCGACCAACATTGAAAGGCCGAAGGAAAGAGATGTCCTTCGGGCCAATCTCCAGAGAGGGTTGGTTCCCGTACTAATCTAACAATCGGTATAAGCTTAGGGTAACAGAAAGAGATGGGAAATGACAGAAAGGAATGGGAAATATGGCTATGAGACAAAGAAACATAAGGTGGGGATAAACTAGTAGCTAAAATTCAAATCAAGTTTTAATTAGCATGTAACAGAAAGAAAAGCATAGGAACCATTCACAGCTTGCAGAGATAACTTCCAATAAACATTTCAGCATTCAGTTCTTTATCAGGAATTAAATTCAAATGTAGAATTTAAACTTATCTAACAAAGATCATGAACATAACAGAAATGATAGGTAGAAAGTAATTGCATACACCACTGATCCAGGAACCAGAAGTCGACAATCTTTTAATTGATGTAAAAAATAAAACTCAAAGAGTTTTGCTATAGAATGTCTATCCTCATTTTTTTACATCAAAATGCTTAGTATTTATAGAGGGTTGCACCTCTGTAATTAAATGCACATTAAAACAAAATGTCGGCTAGTCAAAGATCAAACAACAACAATTCCTCCTTGGCAATAGCAATGAACCAATTAGCAAATGCATTGGGAAATATCTAGTGATTTCATCACATGGCGTATCGGGGCTTTGGTAGAAATCATCGGTCTGATTTCAATCTCCATGATGGTGCCTTGGAAATGAACATGATTGCACTAGAATCAAGGGTGCAATACTTAAACTCAATAGTTTTTTAGTAGTGATCCCAGACATATCAATTGCGTCACCACAGAAATTAAATTCACCAACCTTAATCCTTTCCCAAAGAATATCTTCACTAAAAATGTTGGGGCGATGGCGTTTTCTTCCAAAAATGAGCTTTCACTCAAAGTTATACCCAAAATGAGCCTTCATCATGATTTCTCCCAAGTCATGCCCAAAATGGGCTTTCACCTAGACTTGCGCTTGCAATGTGCTCTTGCCAATGTTTTCACCCTAGGACGCGCTCGAAATGAATATTAGGAGTTAAGTTTTCACCCAAACTAGGTGAAAAGGGAGTTTCAAAATGGGAGTTTCACCCCAAACTTGGGTGAAATGGGAGTTTCACCCCAACCTTGGGTGAAATGGGAGTTTTGCCCCAACCTTGCCTCTTTGCTACGACTTCGCTTGGGAGGAGCTTGCACTGCCAAAAGTGGGGCCCATCTTTGAAATTAGATTTCATTGAGAAATGAAGCGAAAAGGAATTTTGCTATAAATGGGAGAGAAAATTCCAGCAAGTGAATTCGACAGTTAAATATCAAGTAGTAATTTTTCCGGTGAAATGCCTAGAAAGTGTTTTCGCCAACGAAATGCCCAGGAAGTGTTTTCACTAGCAAAATGCCCGAAAAAGGATTTTCATTGCACCTAGGGGTGAAAAGGTATTTCATTGCACTTAGGGGGCAAAAATGAATTTCGCTTAGATTTTTCCCAAAACTGCACCCATCAAACACTTAGAAAAATTTCAACAAACTTTTTAATGGGGCAAAAATACTCAAAATGAATTTTGCTACAAAATTGTTTACATATGTGGGCAAAATTTTACAAAATTTTAATGTGGCAAAAATACCAACATTTTTGGTGGCTCATGGGGTATTCAACTCACCTAAATGCAATCGATCCTAGGCCTTCATTCATTGGGCTCAGAGTCTCCACCACCAGCTGCATCTGATTACCTACTGCTTGCACCAGCTTCTTCCTACTTTTTGAGATGTGAAGTTGTAGCTTCATACATCGTAACTGCTTCAGCCCAAGCATCCATACTAATCACCTCACGAGCATTGAGTGTATCCACAATATATCAAAAAGTCTCAACCTACTCCAAATCAATATAGTTGGCCCTCTGGCTGAGCTCCAGCAATCCAGACTCGATGTGAATGAATTTCCTCATTAATGGTAGCACATGTTCTTCAGTGATGGGCTCCTCCAAGTCATCAATCTTTGAGGCATCATCTATGAAAATAGCCCATACCGCATCTAGGTCCTTCTTTGCCAGAATATTCCCCTGATCATCAATGAAACTAGGGAAACCATTAGCTGCTATCATATCAAAGTAAACCAATGAAATGCACCTCTCATGCTCAAATATCTCCAGCTTGCAGGCTTCTTTAACTAGGTCCAACTTGGAGAAATAACTGTGCAACATGATTTTGGCACTTGCCCAAGTGTGGGCCATTTCACTCAATGGGTGAAATTGGAGATCCATTTGAGCCATCACCTGAATCTTCATTACCATTTCCAATTTTAGCTCTAGGTTTTCTTCTATATACTCCACTACATATCTACCATATGAAATGACCATCTGCACTTCTTGAAGGAACATGAGAACTAACATCACCTTCATCACCATCATTTTACAATCAATCAATAGCTGACTATGAGCCTCCTTAATTTTCTCCTTCATGAGGGTCACCGATTGCATCGCCTTTGCTACCAACTGATTCTGTAGATTCTAGAGTTGGTCCTGCAAGGCCTAGATCTATTGTTGCACTTCCTAATACGTTGCCTGATGTTGTGTGGTTGTCTATTTATATTCCTTGATTTTACCCTCCAAGTGCATTACCTTCTGCTACCACTAATGAGATTCGAACTATGCAACATCCAGTTGGGCTTTCTGTTGTCAAATCCTCTTCTAACTCTACTATATTTGCCTCAACTTGGAAGAAGTGGTCCTTGTAATGCTCATCATGTAGGTAGATCGAACTCATCTCCACATATATATTACCCATTTTCTTAGTTGTGTCTATCTTCATGAGATCCTCAATGATGACTTGGTATGAATAATCACTGGGCACCATCTCTCCTTGAGGTTTCTGGACCTGAGGAACCATCCTCACAGTGTGCACCTCCATAGCCTCTAGGTCAAAAGTCACTTTCTTCATCGATTTTATTAGGGCTTGTGCATCCTTCCACTTGTGATTCTTCAACCACCATGATGACTTTTTTTTTTTGGGTTCTCCGATAGCAACTCCATCTCAGAAGCTAGTGGCTCTTATACTACAAAAATTGGGGAAAATGGGAAAAGGGCCTGTTGAGGGTTTGACTCAATAGTGGGAGTGGAAGTGGAAGGTACTATAGTTATGCTTACCCTAAGAGGGGCTTGCGTACTTATAGTGGTAATAGGATTGGAAGGGATGGAAGATGAAATGGAGGACAATGGAAGGGAAAATGGGTTTGGGGTGGATGCGAATGAACTAAAATAAAGAGAAATGGAGGGAATGGATGAAACTAGGGGAGCATTAGTGACCTACGACTATGAGGTAGAAAGGGGAACCGAAGATATGGGTACAACAACTAGAGGTGAAGTGGATATGGGAACTATGGATGGGGAGATAGTGGTCACCAAGTGCTTGTCAGAGAGAGAAGAGGAAATAAAATGTGTACCTATGGGCTTTGACACCATTTGAGCCGATGATGAAGGTTATTGCACTACAGAGTCTTTCTCTTCCTCTACTTTTTCCTCCTCTACTTCCAGATCTACTATTGTCACCATTGGACTTGATTGTTCCTATTGAGCCAAAGAGGGTATCTCTTAAAAAATAGTCTACTCAACCATCTATGAAGGAGGTGGCTTTGTGCTAAGCGTAGAAACTACACCACTTCTAGGCTTCTTCACCATATTAGGGAATGACACCCTTATACCCATACTCCTATTTTTAAGAAAAAGTTATTCCTTAAGTAATGGTTTCTCCTCTTCTTCTTCTTTGATAACTACCCTCTCTTCAATCAATACCTCCTTTTCTCTTACCATATCTTCTTCTTTGTTAGGGTTATAGATACTTCGAGGCACCAAGTCAAAAAAAGAGGGGCTAGTACTTTTCACAATGGTCATCATAAATCAATAAAAATACATCATCCATAACCAATGGATAACTTGACCCAAGCTTACTTTGATGGACCCTCATGACCCACCAGTTGGTAATATTTTCATCAAACCAATCAGGCAATTTTACTTTCATTTGATTGAATAAACTAGGAGGAGGAACTTGCTCTAGATGATTCATAGGATCATACTCAACCTCCATCTCATAAAAATCATGCCAAGGAGGGAGCAACATCATCTTCTCAACATGCCATTCAAGGTCATGCCCCTTGGGATTATTCCTCTACTGCAAGATGTCTTCTCGAGGGTAGCAATAAAAATTCTTGGCTTTGATGAAACTCATGAAAACACCCAAAGGATCGTACCACCATCATTGGGGAAGCTCAATCAACCCATGGTCATACAATATCTTGACAATCAATCCATTATATCTGCACTGAGTCACTCTTATATCACCAAACTAGAAAGGCATAGTGCATGTAGCTCTCTTTCCCCTACCTATCCCATATGTATCATTTGTGAAATCACTTTATTGAGCTACCTCCAGGGCGAAAAGATGTTTGGTGGTGAAATACGGTAACAAAAAGGGTTTCCTAGTGAAACCAAAAAGTCTGACCACCACTCCTTGTGTCAGCAAAAATATGTCACATTTTTTCTTGTCAACCACCTCTGCTTTCATTGCTCTAGGCACTCTATTGCATACCCCATAAATCAACTCAAGGGTGAGCCCCAAAAATATTATATTAAAATTATAATAGGACTCTTTTCTGGACAAAATTTGAGTCCATGAATACATTAGCAACGTTCTCCCTATTTCATCTATCTTCCTTACTACTATAAAAGCAAAATGAGAATGCATGTGATAGAAAAAGTACCATACCAGAAGGGAGTAGTACCTAAAAGTAACATCTTCCCCACTTTGCACCTTCTGCAACTACGAGTGCATTCTCCATGCTAAGAAATCTACCCAATCAAAGAAAATTAGATTTATGGTCGTTGTCATGGTAGTCGGGGCGTAAAACTCCACTTGTGAAATGCATTGCACCAATGATGCTTACCACTTATGCATTGTGGAATCTGAAGACAATCCCACCAACCATGCTAGCATTGAGTATAAATCTAGGCTCTTGAAATCCCTCAATGGTATCGATAATTCTAGAAACTCCCCAAAATATGGCATCTTCAACAACTGGTTCTCCATAAACTATCGCATATGAATAGTGGATTGGTACCTTTCCTCCTACTCCGTAAGGTTGATATTTTTAAACATGATGTCGGGTGGAGGTCTTGCACCACAAGCGAATGCATCCCTGATCAAGCTAGCTAAAATACTGAACAACTTATCTCCTTGGGCATTTTGAATAGTTCTCGAAGTAGGGTTATAGCATTGCGCAATCGCCCATACCAGCTCGAGACATGAGTGCACGGGCATACACAGGTACCAGAAGAGATGAGAATAGAATGTCATAGTGCGAGAACTCTCAGTAGACACCTTCTGTAGAGCGAACTCAACATCCTGGTGCAATTTCTCCATGCCCTTGTTTGTGATTACATAGTCACTGATTTGCACTAGGCGGTCATAGTAAGGCACCAATTCGATTTCTTCCTCTTCTTCCCTCACCTTTTACCACCTCTTTTCTGGGTCAATCTTCTTCTGAGCTTTCTCCTTCTTTGCATCTAAGATTTTCTTCCCCATATTTAGCTTCCTTCGAGCAGATAGCAAATCACTTCAAACTCTACAACAACCCATGATTCACAACAATTCCACAACCAAGCGCTTTGCAAATTTTGAATTCTTGAACTGAAACGTTTACCCTTTTATAACTTTCAAACCACACCTACCAAAATAAATGCTTGTGGTATGCCAACTAATTTTGAGGATACATCATGCTTTCCAATAATTTATCAATTTTGCCCACCTCTTCTCCAAGTGCTCTGATTGGTTGCTTTAATTTTTTAATTACTTTTTCCTTCTTGGGGGTGCAACTTGCCATTAATGATTATTTTTGGAAAATATGCCTTGCTACTTTTTTGCCTTGAAAAGCATGATGAGCACCTTATTTCACTATGGATAAGTGGCAAAAAAAATTTCGTTACTTTTACTCAAAACGTAAAATTCTATGGAGTTCACTAGAAAAGTAGGGCAAAAAGGCATTTCGCTCCAAAAATAACTTTTGCTATGCTTTTCACTTGAAAAAACATGCAACTAGGGGTTTATGACTACCAACTTGAGTTTCACCCCAAAAATATAAGATATGCATGAGCGAAAGGGGAAAAAATAAATTTCACTCCAAAAAGCAAGGATGCATGGGCGAAATTCTTTTCTTGGGCAAAATTCTCTCTTTTTAATTTTTTCTTTTCTTTTTTCCCCTTTTTGTTTTTCTTATTTTTCTTTTTTGAGTGATTTTCCTAACTTGGGTGCCTAGTTTTTAAAATTGGCATGGTTTTACTTTCCTTCACTTGAAAAAATAAAACATTTAAAAGCATGGATGCTTTTGAAATTTTTAGTGCCGAAAAAGCACTTATGGGCGAATGCCCAAAAAGAAAGCACGAAAAAGGCTTTTCGTTGGCGAAATAACTTTCACCAGTAAAAATACCTTTCACTCTAGAAAAAAGGAATTTCGCTTCTTGATTTTTTTTTTTGTAGAAAGGGACGAAGAATTCTTTTCGTCAAAAAAAATGAATTTCGCCAATGAAAACACCCCTTCACAGTGAAAAGGAATTTCGCTCCTCATCCTTAACCATTTTTTCAAACAAAAGCAACATTAAACAAAACTATATACATATTTACATTTGTAATCTCAAATTTTTTTCACTAGTAATAGGCCTTCAAATGAAGACCATTGACTGGAATTGGCAGTGCATGGTCATCCATATCCTGCAAATAAAATGAGTTAACTTGATTGACACCAAAAATCTGGAAAGGGCCCTCCCAAATCACCTCAAACTTGTGATGCTTGCCTGGCTTCACCTTGTTCTCATTCCATTTCAACACCAGATCACCCACCTTGAATGCCTTCTCAGAAGTCTTCTTACCAAACCACTTCTTCATCATCTGGGCATGTTCCATGAAGGCATTGTATGATTTCTCCCTTTCTTCCTCCAATTGTAAAAGTTGAGCCAACCTTGCGCTCATGGGATCGAATTCATCATCTTCACCATCAAGTAAGTGCAAGGATTGAAGGGTCGACAATTCAATGTGAATGGGCAAGACTACTTCTTTGCCGTACACCAAGGAATAGGGGGAGGTCTTGATAGAATTTTTCACTGAGATGTGATCAGCCCATAAGGCTTGGTTCAAGAGCAAGTGCCAACTTCACTTGTTATCACCAAGAGTCCTCTTTAGAATCCTGAGCAGATTCTTGTTCATGGATTCGGCCAGACCATTTCCCTATGGATAGTAATTTGATGAGGTTTTTAAATAAATACCATACTTACCCATGAACTCACTGATTTTAGCATTGATGAATGGAGTTCCATTATCTATTATAATTGCATCTGGGATGCCGAAGCGAGTGATCAATCCTTCAAGGAATGTGATGACCACCTCCTGGTTTGCCTTCTTGGTTGGGATTGCTTCAGTCCATCGAGTGAAATAGTCAGTTGTAGTTAGAATGTATTTATGCTCGATGGATGAATTAGGATCAATGACCCCAATAAAATCTAAGCCCCATTGTTGAAATGGTGCTTCTACTTGAATCGGATGAAGGGGTAATGATGCATTCCTACTTCTACCGACATATCTCTAGCATTTGTCATAGCTTTGACTGAATTTGAAAGCATCTGCAAAGAGAGTGGGCCAAAAATAACCTACTTTGATGATCTTCAATGCCATGGGTCTCCCTGCATAGTGGCCTCCTGACAATCCAGAATGAAATTCCTCCAAGATTTTTTGCTTCTCTGATTCTTTGATGCACCTGAGAAGTACTCCATCAATATTCTTATGGAACAATCCATTTGGTAACATCACATACCTGAGGGCCTGTAGTCTGAATCTCCTTCTTTGTGAAGCATTGAGATGTGAAGGACACCTTCCTGAATTGAAATATTTGACAAGGTCCTCTATCCAATCATGATCAACTTGAGGAATGATTAGCAAGATTATACTCACTTACTAACATTTCATACTGGAAAACCATGGATTCGGAAGCAGCGCTTCTTGCAAGCTCCTGACATAGTGCTCGACCTTGAACCAGCTTGGTTGGTCGGATTTCAACATCATACTCCTAGATTTTGGAAACCCAACCAACTCTCTTATCTCCAAGCTCACCCTGGATGATGAAACTTTGGACATCTGGATGAACAACATAAACTATTATTTTACTCTAGGAAACAAAATGCCAAAACTTCTTCAAGGACTTCATCACCGCATACACTTGCTTCTCAATGAAATTGTACTTTTCTTCATGTGGTTGGATGACTTGGCTTAAGAAAGCAATTGGATGCTCATCTCCATCATCTCCCTTCTATGTGAGCACCGTTGCATAACTCTCTTGTTCACCAATGACATAAAGGATAAAATCCTTTGAATAATCAGGGTTTACCAAAATAGGGGCTTGAGCAATTCTTTCTTTGATTTCCTTGAATGCTTGCTTCCTCTGCTCAGTCCATTTGAACTCAACATTTTTCTTTAAAAGCTCAGTCATTGGTTTTACCACTTGGGAAAAATCTACAATAAAATTTTGAACAAAGTTAATCTACCAAAGAATGATTACAAATCCTTCTTGTTGGATGGTAATGGAAGCTTCAAAAGAGCCTCAGCTCTAGCTGGATCAATAGCTAAACCTTTTTCTGAAATCACATGGCCCAGGAGCTTTCCCTCCTTTACCATGAAGATAGACTTCTTCGGGTTGATGGATATTCTAAACTCTCAATATTTCTTGAACACTTGCCTTAAATGTAAACTATGCTCCTCCCTGTTATGAGAGAAGATAATCATATCATCCAAATAAATTACAATGATATGATTTAACAACTCACCAAAAGCTACATCCATCACTCTTTGAAAATTTGCTCTAGCATTTGAGAGACCAAATGACATTCATTGATAAGCAAATGTACCCCATTTTATGGTGAATATCATTTTATATTGGTCTTCATCCTTGACCCAAATCTGATTATAGCCAAAAATATCATCCAATAGAGAAAATATTTGAGCTCCTACAACTACATGAAGAATTTGATCAATCTGAGGTAAAGGATAATGATCCTTCAGAGATGCCTGATTCAAATTTTGAAAGTCAACACATAGGTGAATATCTCCATTCTTCTTCCTCACAGGGACCAAATTTACTACCCAGGTAGAATGCTTGATCGGGTAAATGATTTTGGCTTCCAACATCTTCAGCAGTTTAGCTTTCATCAAGGCTTCAATCTTGGGATTGACTAGCCTCTATTTTTTCTTGAAGGGTTTCACTCCTTCCTGTAGCTCAATGGTATGTTGGATCACATCCTTGTTGTAGCCTTTCAAATCTTGGTAGCTCCAAGAGACAATGTCTAGGAACTCATGGCATAGCTCCTTGATCTGCTCTAGCTCTTTTGGAGTGCAATCGGTGCCAACTTTGATTGACTTCTCGGGTCCCAACTATAGTTCAATGTACTCCTTCTCATCCACTTTGATCTTATGTTTTTTAGCTCTATCATTCTAATCAAAGAGACTCTTAAGCATAATCAATCCTTTTGGGATATGATTATTCCTCAATTGGATCAATCCCTCAGCTTCTTCTTCATCAAGTGTTCTTCCTTCCATAGTACTAGCTTCTCTTATCAGGAAGTTTATAATATGCTCATCACTTTCGAACACTTGCCAATAGATATTCTTATCAAGAACTGAAGGTCTATAAACTAACCTCACGATCTTTGGTTTCTTCACCACATGCTCAACTGGAGAAAAGTTGGTGCCAAGGGATGCCAAAAGATCAACATGCTTGTTCTTCTCCTATGAGATCGCTTGGATGTTCAACATTGTGTAAGCTTAAAACAGGATACAACTTTAGGTAGTGCTACTTGGAGACACATTTGTTCATTACTTGATTCACAATCAATTTAGAATATTCAAAAATCTACAGTTGTTTGATCCCAAGCTTCTCTGCTTTCCTCAAGCCTAGGCACAGTGCTTCATACTCGATAGCATTATTTGTACAACTCTAGGTCAATTAGTATGAATAATTTTTTTATATGTAAGAAGGAGAAATGAGAATGATTCTAGCTCCTGCATCATTCTTACATCTCACACCATCAAAGTAGAGCTTCCACAATTGATCTAGAATAGGATCTTGATCATCAAACACCCTCACTTCAACTTTTTCAGGCTTGGTAATGGTGTAACAACCAATTTTAGTCTCCATCATGGCATTAAAATCAAGCATTGAAAACTCATCTTCTATATGAAGCTCATCCAAAACTTCTTCCATTAAATCCAATTCTTCTAATTCTTCAATCATCATGTTGACAGAATTCATGGATTTTTCTTCTTCCTCAATCTTCTCTATATGAAAAGTAGAAGGCTTCTCATTATAGATTCAGATTCTCTTCCCTTTGAAAGGAATCTCTATATGGGAATAGTCTAGAGAAAGATAGCCTCCCAACTTGGTAGTGAACTCTCTTGAGAGGCACATGCTGAAATATGGCTCCAGATCAACCACAACCACCTCTTGGATCACAGTGATCTAAGGTATTTTATGTAAGACAATGGGGATGTCTTTGATGACACCTACTATTCTCATAGGGGTTCCATCTAATTACAAAATTCTAGGGCTACTTCTAGTATATTCCATACCCATAACATCACAAACTACCTTTGGCATGATAGTTGTCATAGTGCCAGAGTCGATCATGCAATTATGCACAATCCAACCCTCCATCCTAAGAGACAAGTAGAAAGGGGGTGGTCTATTCTTTCTAGTAGTTGAAGTAGTTAGCATTTGAGCAAAAATAGTCTGAGTAGGATTCTTTCCCTTATATTTAACAAACTTCAATGATTCTTGCAACAAGTCGACTTGTCCAGGCAATTGCAATGCATCATAGAGACTAACCTTGGCCAGAATCTTCTTGAGCTCCTCAACAATATTGTACATAGATATGTTGGACTCCCTTCCTTCATTGGTAGCCTCATACTTCTTTCGATACTACTGCATGGACTCCACCCTCTGATGCTTGGTCAAGGATGGGTATTTGAGCTTTTCTCTAGCATGTTCCTTCATTTTAGCTTTTGTTTGTGAAGTTGAAGCCTTTTCTTGCAATATTTCTTTTGCTCGTAGAGGCAAGAGATATTTTAATAGGACAGGTGCATCTAGCTTGGGTGCTGGAATAGGTGCTTTCACTTGTGCTTGTTTTTTTCTCATTTTGCACCTTTCGAGTCAGTAGGTACCTTCAATGGCTCCATTTTAGTTGGATCCACTATGATGGGATTTCTTCCAGCTCTCATGAGAACTAAAACTTGTTCTTCGAAAGGGACCATGAAATTATGATCAACTTCTATAATCATGTTGATCTGACCATCGAAAGAGCTATCTGCCAATGTTTGCACGTAGTTCAGATGAACCATGCAAGTTTCTTTACCATGTAGATCATTGTAGGTAGAGCACCAATATGCTTTGTTTGATGGGCCAGCTTCTTCATTTGTCAATATGGTCAGATTCCTCTTAGGCACCTTGCTGGTTGAAGTTGCTTGCTCTCTGGTGATTGGTGGAGGTTGAAATATCCTAGGCTAGAAATCTCTCTCAGCTTACTTCTTCTTAATCATTGTGATCTCATTGCTCATCGCTCTTATGGCTGAGTTCATTGATTGCATCTCTTTCAACAACTTCTCTTGGGGATCAGGATTTGAGGGTGCTAGAGGAGCTGGTAATGGAAGTGGTAAATGTGGAGATGGTAGTGTTAGGAATGGAACTAGAGTGGGTAGTTATAGAATGGATGGAGTATGCAGTTATAAGATAGAAACTATCATCATAATTTGAGATGAACTCGGATTCCATGAAGGGATCAGATACATGGGAGACATTGGTAAGGATTGAGAAGATGCATTGGAATACAAATACTATGGGAGATCGAGAAATATAGGCATCATCATATTTGAGAGAAGCTTACCGATAGCAATCAGATCAGCCTTAACATTTTATGTAGTAGAGTACAAGGCTAGGAATGTATCAATATTGGATTGATGGATGGCCATGCTAATATCATAATTGAAGGCTCGGAGGTAATAGAATATAGCTTGTTTAGAGAGTCGATCGAAGACCATCGAGGACTCTCTACCAAGTTTGAGTGAACCTGACATTGAAGTCAATAATTTCCTCCTATGGATGCCTCTGAATGGTAGTAAATTGATGCAACAGAGAGAAAGGATTCGCTTGTTCATTGAAACCTTTTATCAATAATTCAGCCAACTAGTCCCAGGTGGTAATAGTGGCAGGCTATAAATATCAATACCAGTAAAGTAACTTCCCTCTAAGAGAGAGCATGAGAAATCTTACCATGACATCTTCATCCGTGATGCTATGAATGGTCACCAAAGAAGCCACATCTTGGACATGCTCATAAGCTATTTTTCCTGTACCATCGTAAGTAGGCAAAGCCTTCAATGCTGCTTGCAAGATCAAGTTCTAAGCTTGTAGATTCAAAGCTCTGGAGCGGTTCTAGGCTAGGAACTATCTTGGTGGTGGTGGTGGATTTTGGGCCATTTGAATCAAAGTGTTTGCTTAGGGAGGAAAGCTAGTAGCTGTGCTAGTAGGACTTGAAGGAACAAAAAACACACTAACTACCTGTGAAGATGTTGCAACTGATGGAATAATTGGAGTGACTAATCTAGGATGCTCTCCTAAAATTTGGGTGTCAAGCTCAAAGAACTCAATGGGATTTTCTAAATTTTTGGCCTTCGATCTTGTGATCATGAAGTAAAGCTTTCACCAACTTCACATTTAGAGGCTTCTAGGTAAAACTGAGTCACCAGATATTCTAGTCAGATAATAAAAATATGAACATCAAACCTTAATACTACTCAAAGTGGAACTTTTAATGTCCCACCGAGCATGCCAAAAATTGTTGGTCATGAATCTACCTAAGTATAAAATATATGTGTGCCCTAGACCCGACCAACATTGAAAGGTCGAAGGAAAGAGATGTCCTTCGGGCCAATCTCTAGAGAGGGTTGGTTCTCATACTAATATAAGATCGGTATAAGCTTAGGGTAACAGAAAGAGATGGGAAATGATAGAAAGGAATGGGAAATATGGCTATGAGCTAGAGAAATAAAGTGGGGATAAACTAGCAGCTAAAAATCAAATCAAGTTTTTAATTAGCATGTAATAGAAAGAAAAGCATAGGAACCATTCACAACTTGCAGAGATAACTTCCAATAAACATTTCAACATTCACTTCTTTATCAAGAATTAAATTCAAAATGTAGAATTTAAACTTATCTAACAAAGATCATGAACATAACAAAAATGATAGGCAGAAAGTAATTGCATACACCACTGATCCAAGAACCAGAGCCAAATATCTTTCAATTGATGCATAAAATGAAACTCAAAGTATTTTTTGGTAGAATGTCTATCCTCCTTTTTTACATCAAAATGCTTAGTATTTATAGAGGGTTGCACCTCTATAATTAAATGCACATTAAAATAAAATGTTGGCTAGTCAAAGATCAAACAACAACAATTCCTCCTTGGCAATAGCAATGAACCAATTAGCAAATGCATTGGGAAATGTCCAATGATTTCATCACATGGTGTATCGAGGCTTTGGCAAAAATCATCGATCTGATTTCAATCTCCATGATGGTGCCTTGGAAATGAATATGATTGCACCGAAATCAAGGGTGCAATACTTAAACTCAACGATTTATCTTGATACATATCAATTGCGTCACCACAAGAATTAAATTCACCAGCTTTAATCCTTTCCCAAAGAAGATCTTCACTAAAAATGTTGGGGCGATGGCATTTGCTTCTAAAAATGAGCTTTCACTCAAAGTTACGCCTAAAACGAGCCTTCATCATGATTTCACCCAAGTCATGCCCGAAATGGGCTTTCACCTAGACTTGCGCTTGCAATGTGCTCTTGCCAACGTTTTCGCCCAGGATGCACTCAGAAATGGAGTTTCACTTCAAACTTGGGAGAAATGGGAGTTTCGCCCCAAACTTGGGAAAAATGGGAGTTTCACCCCAAACTTGGGCAAAATGGGAGTTTCGCCTCAAACTTGGGTGAAATAGGATTTTCGCCCCAACCTTGCCTCTTTGCTACGACTTCGCCTAGGAGGAGCTTGTGCTGCCAAAAGTGGGGCCCATATTTGAAACTGGATTTCGCTGAGAAATGAAGCGAAAAGGAATTTCACTATAAATGGGAGTGAAACTGCTGGCAAAGTGATTTCGCTAGCAAAATGCTAGGAAGTAATTTCGCCAACAAAATGCCTAGGAAGTGTTTTCGCCAGCAAAATGCCTAGGAAGTGTTTTCGCCAACGAAATGCCCAAAAAAGGATTTTCGTTGCACCTAGGGGTGAAAAGGTATTTCACTGTGCATGGGAGCGAAAAGGCATTTCGCTCGGATTTTTCCTGAAACTGCACCCATCAAACACTTAGAAAAATTTCAACAAACTTTTTAATGGGGCGAAAACACTCAAAATGAATTTTGCTGCAAAATTGTTTACATATGTGGGTAAAATTTTACAAAATTTTAATGTGGCAAAAATGCCAACAGTAGCCTACAAAACCAAATATCCCACATTGGACAAGTTACAAAGATGAAATATCACATGTAGGTTATCAAAACCAATTCAAAATTAAAGAAAATTTCCTAAAAGTTGAAGAGCAATTAAAGGAAACCTTGAAGGTATTTGAGAATCTTGACACTGAAGTATTGGGTTGTAGTCCAATCGATAAAGAGAAAGGAGTCCATCATGTTCATTTTGAAATAGATACCCCACTTTAAATACCTAAATTAGACTTTTCCAAGTTTAATGGAAAGGACACTAATGGTTGGTTGTGTTGAGCAGATCAATTCTTCAAATTCTATAATATTCCTTGATATTTGTGGGTCACCATGGTATTTTTTGACTTTAAATCTAAGGCCCTAAAATGGTATCAATGGCTACAAAATATGAATCCTAATCCTTCTTAGGAAGACCAATTCCCAATTACTCACTCATTTTGGCCCTAGTGAGTATGAGGACTTTATAGGAGCCTTAACCAAATTAAAACAAACCTCTACTATCCAAGAATATTAGACTCAATTTGAGAAATTGGCTAATACAACAAAGGGATTGAGTGGAGGATTTTTTTTAAGTTGTTTTATTAGTGGACAAAAATATGATATCAAGGTAGGAGTAAAAATGTTCAAACCATAGTCTATGATGAAGAACATAAGCTTATACTGAGAGAGGGGTGAAAAGTATAAGATAAAACTTTTTACTTTTCAATCCAAATGATAACAACAATAATATCAAAGCAGAGAATAGTGCACACATCATCACACACATGAGATACATGATTTAACGTGGTTCACCCAATGTGGGCTACTCCATGGAGAAAATATTTCTTATAAACTTTTCTCAATGAATATTTTGGGAATCCAATCCCTATTACAATGTTTATGGACCTCTATCCAAAGGAGACACCAATCCCCTTATGCTCTGGTTTGTGGATCTCTCTCCATAGGAGACCTCTGTCCCCACTGCTATGATTTGTGGATTCCTCTCCACAGGAGAACTCTATCCCCTCTGCTCTAAATTGTGGATCTCTCTCCATAGGATAACTCTATCCCCTCTCCTTTGCTCAACTCTGATAAACTCTATTCACAAGTCTACCTCTAACCTACTCACAAGTCTACCTCTAACCTGCTCACAAATATGCCTCAAACCTACTCACAAGTCTGCCCCTAACCTGCTCACAATCTATATCAAACCTGCTCAAAAAAACCTACTCAAAATCTATTTCTAACCTGCTCATAATATCTGCTCAATTTTGCTCTAAGACATGCTCATAACAATTTATAACACATGCTCAAAAATATTTCTCAAAGATGCAAAACTTATCTTCAACCCTAGCACAAGTAGTTCACAATCTCTAGCACAAATATCTCAAACCCTTTCAACAATTAGAAGCACAAATTGTTCTCAAATTCTATCCCAAATATTTCAAAAATATTCAACAATGAAGCACAAAAACTCACTCAAATATTTCCAACAATGCTTATCAAACAATCCTTTTCACTCCACCTTATGTTCCAAAACATTCATTCCAACAAAACACTTTAAACAAAGGATGATGTGCCCATACCTCTTAATTGCTCTTGTGGAGATATGTCTTCAAAAATCTATCTCATACACAATTGATCTTTCTAGTGCCACTTCAAGAGTTAGTTATCAAAATACTCTCTCAATACATCCATATGAATTTTCTTCTCAAAAGATATTTCACCATACAAAAATTACAATAAAATATCAAATCACTTTTACACCTTATTACTCCTATTCTTTCATGCAAAATAATGCTCAACAAAACAACTAGAAATTACACACATGAATTTCACATATACACCTTATACCTCCTTCTTATGAAACCAAAAATAATGCACTTCAAATTTCAATAAGATCAAAGAAATTTTCACTTTATCTCATGCATCAACCAAGTATTAATAATCTGAAATTTCACCTTTCATCCCTTTCTAAAATAAAAATCAAATCACTTTACTAACCTTATAGCTCCCTAACCATACCATACCACAATGATAAAATTTATTAACCCTTATAACTCCTTAACCAAACACAACATGCATACCTTTATTAAAAAAATTAATTCTACCCTCAAGCGCTGCCATCACTGCTCGAACCTGTAACCTCACTAGCCTCCGCATCCTAACACAAGGGCAAACACCATGTGGGCTAGCCGCCCATACAAACCCAAGGAGCACATGCTCCTTCTTATCCTCTACCATCAGTGCAAAATGCAAAACCTCAAACAAAACCTTATCACTTGCCTCCGCCACATCTCGAACACAAGACATGTCTACTACCACAACCTAGCACCATGGATGCTATCATCTGGGCTACCTACCAAGATGGGATAGAAGTTTAGAGCCCCTGCTCCTTGTCCTTTCCTCTACCTCAAATTCTAAAAATTGATGTCTTCTTCCTCTCCATCATGAATCGAATGACGATCGAATGGGCGCACAAATTATCACAACATAAATACCTTATTAACCACTTTAGCATGCAATATTTATATGCAATGGTTGCATTAACTTTGACATTGATGCTCAAATTTTCAAACCTTTGGTGCCAATAAAATATTATATTTTAATTATAATAATTTAAATCCAAGGGATTTAAATATTATAATTTCATTTTCTTAGGTTAAAACTTTTGCCACCATAGTTAATCAATTTAACCTTTTTCTTTTGTAAAATTACCACCAAGGTAAATCAAATAGACATTTTAATTTTTCCTTTTTCAAATCACCATGATAAAAATGACTTTTATTTTTTTTTCAAATACCACCATGGTAAATCAACTTGACCCTTTTATTTTTCAATACCATCATGGAGAAGGCTTTTCTCTCTTCTTGTTGCCTTATGCCTCATGTGCCCTTTGAAGAATATTCTCACAAATATTTCCATCAACCTTAGGACATTAAACCTTTTGACATCAATGACAACACAACATGCTCAAATTTCCAACAATCTCCCCCTTTGTCATTGATGGCAACCCTTTTCTAAAATTCCTTTTTCCAAACCATTTGATTCCAAATCTGCTCCCCCTGACTGAATGCTCTCCCCCTTACTCAAATCTCTCCCCCTTTGTCATCAATGGCAAAGGGACTCCTTTGGGGCTAAATATAAGACTCTTAGCTCAGCCCCCTCCCCACCTCCTCTCCTTGAGGTGATTAATTTTGGGGTGGGAGTAAAACTACTCCCAATTTCCTTCTAAGATACTCAAAAGTTTCTTTTGGAAGTGGCTTAGTGAAAATATCCACAATATGTTCCTTTGTAGTAACATATTCCAATTTGACTTGCTTATCTATCACCTGTTCTCTCAGAAAATGGTATTTGATCGGAATGTGCTTTGTCCTGGAGTGCATCACTGGATTCTTTGAAATATTTATAGCACTTGTATTATCACATAGTATGGAGATAGGATGATCATGCTCTATCTTGAAGTCTTTTAAGGTTTACTTCATCCATAACACCTATGTACAACAAGCAACCACTATAATGTACTCTGCCTCTACTGTGGATAAGGATATTGATGCCTATTTCTTGCTTAGCCAAGAGACTAAACAATCTCCAAGAAAGAATGCTCCTCCACTTGTGATTTTTCTATCATCAATACTGCCTGCCCAATATGCATCTGTATATGCTATGAGAGTGAAATTATCACTTTGGGATACTAGAGTCCAAAATCCATAGTCCCTTTTAAATACCTGAGAATCCTCTTTACTGCCATTACATGTGTTTCCTTTGGAGCTGCTTGAAATCTTGCCACCAATCCCACTGCTTGCATTATATCTGGTCTTGTAGTTGTGACATATAGTAAGATGCCAATCATAGATCTATACAATGTCTGATTTGCCTCAGGAGATTCATCATCTTTACTCAACTTGCATCCTGTAACCATGGGGGTACTTACTGGTTTGCAGTCTTCTAACTTGAATTTCTTCAACATCTCTTTTATATACTTGGTTTGTGAGAGAAATACACCCTTCTCTGATTGTGAAATATGTAGTCCAAGAAAGAAGGACAACTCACCAAGCATTGACATTTCAAATTCATTTTGCATACTCTTTGCAAATTTTTGACACATCTTATCATTATTACCTCAAAAAATGATATCATCCACATAAACAACCATAATTAGTAAGTTATTTCCTTCATTTTTGATGTATAAATTATTGTCAACTATTCCTTTCCTGAAACCTTGTTCCTGAAGATACTTATCCAACCTTGAATACCAAGCTCTAGGAGCTTGCTTTAGTCCATAAAGTGCCTTCTTTAATCTGCATACATAATCTGGCTTATCAGTTAGGCTGAATCCCTCAAGTTGCTCAATGTAGACCTCTTCTTCCAAGACACCATTGAGAAAAGCTGATTTAACATCCATTTGATATACTTTGAAGTTTTTGAAACTTGAGAAAGCTAAAAACATCCTTATGGCCTCAAGTCATGCAATAGGAGCAAATTTTTCATCAAAATCAATCCCTTCAACCTGTGCATAACCTTTGCATACCAATATTGCTTTATTTCTGACTACCTGACCATCTTCATTTAACTTGTTTCTGAAAACCCATTTAGTGCCAATTACATTCTTATATTTTGGTCATGGGACAAGTTCCCAAGTCTCACTTTTTTCTATTTGATCCAATTCCTCATCCATTGCCTTGACCCAAAACTTATCTTCTCTTGCCTCATTGAAATCCTTGGGCTCAATTTTAGATAACAAGGAAATATTTGCATGCTCACTAGTTCCTATTATCTTCCTCCTTGTCTATATTTCATCTAGATTTCCAATAATTAGATCTCTTGGATGATTTTTTTGCACATACCTGGATGGAGTCTTAGGTAGTATTCTTTGTGTTTCTTCTTCTTCTGATTCTTCACCTAATTCTTCTTGGCAACTTTCTTCTTCAATTTCTTGAATTGGTTCTTTTGACCTTATCTGTTCATCAACTATCACATTTATACTTTCCACAATTGTATGTGTCCTCTTATTATAGCACCTATAGGCTTTGCTTTTAGTGGAATAGCCAAGGAAAATACCTTCATCACATCTTGAATCAAACTTACCCAAAATTTTCTCTTCCCATCTTATGTAGCATTTGCTTCCAAATATTTTGAAATATTTTATAGTAGTTGGTCTCCCTTTCCAGAGCTCATATGGGGTTTTGTGATGATTTACTCTTACTTGAGCTCTATTGATGATATATACTATTGTATGAACTGCATCTCTCCAAAAACCATCTAAAATCTTAGACTCATTCAACATAGCTCTGGCCATATTTTCAATAGTCCTATTTTTCCTTTCAACTACTCCATTTTGTTGAGGAGTTCTTGTTGCTGAATATTCTCTTTTGATCCCATGTTGTTCACAAAAATCTATGAATTCACCTGAAGTAAATTCTCCTCCTCTATCTGATCTTAAACACTTAATCCTTCTACCTATTTTATTTTCTACTAATTCTTTGAATGCCTTGAACTTCTCAAAGGCTTCTGACTTTTCTTTTAAGAAGGCTACCCAAGTCATTCTGGAGAAGTCATCTATAAATAACATGAAGTAACTTTCACCTAGTAGACTCTTTGTCCTTGTAGGACCACATAGGTCAGTGTGAACTAGTTTCAATGGTTCATATGACGTAAATTCTTTTGACTTGAAACTTGTTCTTGTTTGCTTTCCATGTTGACATTGTGCACAAATTGTGTTTTGTGGCCTTTTTATCTTGGGTAAATCTCTGATTGTCTGCTTGTTGCTTATTTTCACTATGTTGTCAAAGTTCAGATGACCCATTCTTCTATGCCATAACCAACTCTCATCTTCTTGTGATAAGAAACACTTTTCTCCCTTAATCTCACTTAGCATGTAGAGATTGTTTGTGGTTCTATTGGCATCTGCAATGAGCTTTCCAGTTTTAGATTTTCTAATCTCACATCTATTTGGATGAAAAGTTACCATGTGCCCCTGATCACAAAGTTGGCTTACACTTAGTAGATTATGCCTTAATGCCTTGACATACAATACATTCTCTATCTTTGTTTTTCCATTATCTAAACTCAAAGTTCCTTTCCCACATATTTTTGTTGAACCATTGTCACCAAATTTTACTGATCCTCCATTGATTTCTTTAAGTACAAGAAATTTATTCTTGTCCCCTATCATATGACTTGAACAACCACTATCAAGAAACCATTATTTTCTCTTATCTTGTACATGAAGAGATATTTGTACCAACATTGAATTCACATTTTCTTGCTCTTTTCTCTCTCTCCTAATTGTTGAGGTTGTATTATTTTGAGCCTTCCTCTTTTTTTTTGTAAACCCTTTTACACCATTTGGCCTTGTGCCCAAAGTTATTGCATTTGTAACATATGATATTATCATTCATGAGAGGTGCAAAAGAATTAAAATTTCTATCAACATTATCTCTCACATAAATAGTGCAATGTACAACTCTATGACCATATTTATTACATGAAAAACAATAGCCATGGAAGAGATTTTGTAACATGTTAGAGTGCCTTGAATAATATGGTTGCATGCTTCTTCTTTTGCTATTCTTGTAATTGACTTTTATCCATGGATCTTATTTGCCTTCTTCCTTCTTGATGCTTTTGCCTTTCAATGCATTAGCATAAGTCATGGGCTCTTCTTCTTTTGATATCTTTGTTCCTTGGGAGCTTGAATCCTCTTTCTATTTCCCTAACTTTATATCTTGTTGTAACTTATCCTTAGTATTTTCAATTTCTATCTTCCTTTAGTTAGAGACAATTTTATATTCCAATATTTCACATTCTAACTCTTTTGCCTTTAAATTTTCTATCATATCCTATTCAATTTTCCTTCCCTCTTCAACTCTTACCTTGAGCTCTGTGAGGTTTTGTAGAAGTTCCATCTTTGCTTCCTCATCCTCTTGGATTTGATCCTTCAAACTTGAATTCTTCCTTCTAACCTTTTCCAAGTTTCTAAGAGCAGCAATAAATTCCTCTTTTATGTTGATCATGGCCTCTTCTCCATTTTTTGAGGTCATGTATGTTCTTGTGGGATCTTCCTTCAAGATGTTAGGCTTTTCATGAAGGAACCCACTCTGATACCAATTGAAGAACATAAGCTTATACTGAGAGGGGGGAACAGTATAAGATAAAACATTTTACTTTTCAATCCAAATGATAACAACAATAATATCAAAGTAGTAAATAATGCATACATCATCACACACATGAGAGACATGATTTAACGTGGTTCACCCAATGTGGGCTACTCCACGGAGAAAATATTTCTTATAAACTTTTCTCAATGAATCTTTTGGGAATCCAATCCCTATTACAATGTTTATGGACCTTTATCCAAAGGAGACACCAATCCCCTTATGCTCTAGTTTGTGGATCTCTCTCCATAGGAGACCTCTATCCCCACTACTATGATTTGTGGATTCCTCTCCACAGGAGAACTCTATCCCCTCTACTCTAGTTTGTGGATCTCTCTCCATAGGAGAACTCTATCCCTTTGCTCTACTCAAATCTGATCAAATATGTTCACAAGTCTACCTCTAACCTACTCATAAGTCTACCTCTAACCTGCTCATAAGTCTACCTCAAACCTTCTTACAAGTCTGCCTCAAACCTGCTCAAAATTTACCTCAAACCTACTCACAAGTCTGCCTCTAACCTGCTCATAATCTGTCTCAAACATGCTCAAAATCTGCCTCAAACCTACTCAAAATCTATTTCTAACCTGCTCACAATATCTACTCAATTATGCTCTAAGACATGCTCATAATAGTTTATAACACATGCTCAAAAATATTTCTCAAAGATGCATAAACTTATCTTCAACCCTAGCACAAGTAGTTCACAATTTCTAGCACAAATATCTCAAACCCTTTCAACAATTAGAAGCACAAATTGTTCTCAAATTCTATCCCAAAAATTTTCAAAACATTCAACAATGAAGCACAAAACCTCACTCAAATATTTCCAACAATGCTTATCAAACAATCCTTTTCACTCCACCTTATGTTCCAAAACATTCATTCCAACAAACACTTTAAACAAGGGATGATGTGCCCATACCTCTTAATTGCTCTTGTGGAGATATGTCTTCAAAAATCTATCTCACCAACAATTGATCTTTCTAGTGCCACTTCAAGAGTTAGATATCAAAATACTCTCTCAATACATCCATATGAATTTTCTTCTCAAAAGATATTTCACCATACAAAAATTACAATAAAATATCAAATCACTTTTACACCTTATTACTCCTATTCTTTCATGCAAAATAATGCTCAACAAAACAACTAGAAATTACACACATGAATTTCACATATACACCTTATACCTCCTTCTTATGAAACCAAAAATAATGCACTTCAAATTTCAATAAGACCAAAGAAATTATCACTTCATCTCATGCATCAACCAAGCATTAGTAATCTGAAATTTCACCTTTCATCCCTTTCTAAAATAAAAATCAAATCATTTTACTAACCTTATAGCTCCCTAACCATATCATATCACAATGATAAAATTTACTAACCCTTATAACTCCCTAACCAAGCACAACTTTGCATACCTTTTTTAAAAAATAATTTTACCTTCAAGCGCTGTCATCGTTGCTCGAACCTGTGACCTCGCTGGCCTCTGCACCCTAGCACAAGGGAAAACACCACATGGGCTAGCCACCCACACAAACCCAAGGAGCACGTGCTCCTTCTTATCCTCTACCATCGGTGCAAAACACAAAACCTCAAGCAAAACCTTATCACCTGCCTCCACCACATCTTGAACCCGAGACCTATCTGCTACCACATCCTAGCACCGTGGACGTTGCCATCTAGGCTACCTGCCCATATGGAATAGAAGTTTGGAGCCCTTGCTCCTTGTCCTTTACTCTACCTCGATTTCCAAAAATTGATGTCTTCTTCCTCTCCATCGTGAATCGAACGACGATCGATTGGGTGCACAAATTTCTCACAACACGAACACCTTATTAACCACCTTAGCATGCAATATTTATATGCAAATGTTGGCATTAACTTTGATGTTAGCGCTCAAATTTTCAAACCTTTGGCACCAATAAAATATTATATTTTAATTATAATAATTTAAATCCAAGGGATTTAAATATTATAATTTCTCTTAGGGCCTTTTCTTAGGTTAAAACTTTTGCCACCATAGTTAATCAATTTAACCTTTTTCTTTTGCAAAATTACCACCAAGGTAAATCAAATAGACCTTTTTATTTTTCCTTTTTCAAATGCCACCATGATAAATCAACTTGACCCTTTTATTTTTCTTTTTCAAATACCACCATGGTAAATCAACTTGACCCTTTTATTTTTCAATACCACCATGGAGAAGGCTTTTCTTTCTTCTTGTTGCCTCATGCCTCATGTGCCCTTTGAAGAATATTCTCACAAATATTTCCATCAACTTAGGACATTAAACCTTTTGACATCAATGACAACACAACATGCTCAAATTTCCAACATATGATGCAAGCCAAATGATTCGTGAGACTAGTAGAAGAAAACAAATTATTCAAAGGTCATCTAAATTTCCACAGGCCAAACCCACATTCCATTCAATTTTACATCAAATACTAGCAATAAATCTCCAAAAATCAAGTAATTGACTAGTAAGAAAATGGTAGCTCGTAGAGCATAGATCCTATGTTATAATTATGATTAAAAATATAGACTAGGGCATAAACATGTGTAGAAGAGATTTTTGTTGGATATAGATGAGAAAATAACCATCAAATATTCTGAGGAGGAAGAGGATCATCAAGAAGATGAACATATAGAATAGTTTGATGTTCTAAAATAATCCCAACCAAAAATTTTGGTGCATGCCTTAGCAGTAATATCAACTCTCCAAATCATGAAGGTTATAGGATACTTCAAAGAGAAATGGGTCATAATTCACATTGACTCTGGGAACACCCATAACTTCATTGACGCAAGGGTGTCCAAATAGGTAAATTGTTATATTAATACTTTTAGCTTCTCTAAATTCATGATTTACAATGGAGGAACTTTGTATTGTAAGGAAAAGTGTAGAAATATTAAAATACAAATAGGAGAATATAATCTTAAGGTAGACATGTTTGACTTACATCTAGGTGGGTGTGATTTTGTTTTGGGGGCTCAATGGTTGAAACTATTAGGTCCAATATTATAGGATTTATTTAAATTATGGATAAAATTCAACTAGAAAGGGATAGAGTACATACTATGGGGCTTGAAGTCTAATACTACTCAAAATATAACATCTCATAGGATGGAAAAACTATTGAAAATTGAACCCATGTGGCCCAACTATTTTCTATACAAAACTTAGATAACAAAGACAAAGGAATTACATTTACTATTGCAAAAACATGCCACAACTTTTTGGGAACCCAATGGACTACCCCCTCATCATACTCATGATCATGAAATTCAACTTATTACTAGTATTATTCCTCCAAATGTCCACCCTTACAAGTATGCATATGCCCAAAAATAAAAATTTGAAAAAATGATGAAGGAACTTCTTGCTATAGAGGCTATACATCCTAGCATCAGTTCCTATTCTTCCCTTGCATTTGTGTGTGGATTTAAAAAAACTAAATAAAATAATGGTTAAAGATAAAATTTTCATTCTATTAATTGATGAGTTATTGGATGAGTTGCATGGTGCCCACTATTTTTCAAAGTTGGGTTTGTGATCAGGATACCATCAAAACATAATCAAGGAATATGGCATTCCTAAAACTACTTTTAGAACTCATGACGGGCATTGTGAATTCTTGGTTATGCCATTTTTTTTTACCAATGCACCCTCCATTTTGTTGATCCAGATGAATTTCGTTTTTGGCCCTTCCTTCATAAATTTATTCTATTCTTCCTTGATGACATCCTAATTTATAGTCTCCTTTGGAAGGAGCACTCACAACATTTGGATCAAATTTTGTAACTTTTATCTCAAAAATAGCTTTATGCCAAGAGGTCTAAGTGTTCTTTCAAGTTGCAATTACAATATTTGGGTCACATTTTCACCAAAGGAGTTAAATTCAACCCTACAAATATTTAGTATGTTCAAGCATAGCCAAATCCTCACACCATAAAGGGACTTCAAGGATTTTTGGGCCTCATAGGGTATTGCCATAAACTTGTACAAAACAATGGAAATATTATGACTCCTATAATAGCCATGTTGAAGAAGAATTCCTTTGTGTTCAAAATAAACAAAGAACACTTTCAAGAAATTAAAGCAAGCTATGACAACCACCACAATGTTAGCAATGCCTAATTTTTCTAAACCTTTTATAATTGAAAGTGATGCTTTAGGTAATGGAATTGGGTGATTTTAATACAAGAAGTATGATCATTGGCCTTCACTAGTAGAGCCCTTTCCAACCAAAATTTGGGAAAATATACTTATGAAAAGGCGATGTTAGCAATTTTACATAATGGTAATCATTAGAGGTTGTATCTCATTGGGTGTCATTTTTCAATCAAAACTGACCATCAAAGTCTCAAGTATTTCTTGGAACAACAAGTAGCTACACCTGAACAACAAAAATAGGTCTCTAAATTAATGGTATTTAATTATGAAATCACATATAAAAAAGGAAATGATAATATGGTGGTTTATGCACTATCCTTATAGTTTGAAGATTAGAGTATGTTAAATGCTATATCTTCACCAATCCCTCGATGGATTAATAATCTCAAAGAAGAAATGGCCAAGGATTCTAGCTTGTAAAATTTGATCAACAACCTTCAAGCAAATCCCAACTCATGTCCTAGATAAACTTGGGATGATCAAGACTTGAGATATTATGACTGACTATTATTCCCCAAAAATCCCAAATGCAAGATTTTATTTTGTAGGAAATGCATACCTCACCAATAGCGAGAAATTATGGATTTTTAAAAACTTATGAAAGTACTAAGAATACTTTATTTTGGAAGGGAATGAAAAGGTATATTCAGAATTTTGTGGCTAAATGTTATAGGTAACAAAGAATGAAAGAAAAAATTATGTGTTTCCTTAGAACCCTTCAATCCTTACCAATTTGAGAACAAGTATGTGTAGATATTTCTATGGATTTGTTTTTAAGGGTTACCCAAATTAGGATGAAAATTAGTTATTCTGGTGGTAGTGGATTGTCTCACTAAGTATGCTTATTTCTACTAATTACCCCATCCTTACATAGCCTCCATAGTTACCCAAATGTTTTTAGATTACATCTTTTGCCTTCATGGAGTGCCCAAATCCATTTTATCAAATAGGGACTCTACTTTTAATAGTAATTTTTGGTAATAACTATTTAAGTTGTAGGGCACTCAACTCAAAATTATTTTGTTCTATAATCCTTAGATTGATGGCTAAACTAAAATTATTAACAAGTATTTGGAAACTTATCTTTATTGCTTTGTATCTGAACATCCTACATAATGGACTAAATGGTTTCCTTTTATTGAATGGTGGTATAATACTTTATATCACATGGTGACCAAAATTACACCCTTTGAATCCATCTATGGTCTTCCTCCACGAATACCCTCTTCATACATTCCAAGGAACTCCAAGGTTCACGATGTTGACACCACTCTCAACCAACATGATGTCATCCTCTGACAACTTAAGATGAATCCTAAATTAACCTAGAATCATATGTGTTAGCAAGCTTATAAAAACTATTATGAGTGTAGCTTTGAAATGGGGGATATGGTTTTTTCTTACTTGCAACCCTACAAACAATCGTCACTCCATCTTCATTGATGTTAAAAACTAGTTGCCAAGTACTATGGACCTTACCAGTTATTACAATGTATTGGTGCAATATCCTACAAATTATCCCTTTCAACCAAATCCAAGATCCATCCAATATTTCATGTATCTTCTCTAAAGAAGGTTGTGGGAAGTAAGATACATGTTCAATCCACTTTACCATAATTGGATGAAGAAGGTTTTATCATGCTCAAGCCTGAATAAATTTTGAACCAGGGATTATGCACCCTTTGCAACCATGTTATCGCTAAGGTTCTTGTTCAATGGTGTATATTACAACCTAAAGATGCCACCTAGGGGTCTCTCTAGTAGCTACATCAATAGTTTCCTCATCTCCAACTTTGAGAAAAAAAAAATTAAAGGGGAAGGGCATCTTAGGACACCATATTAACATTACTATGCAATTCTCATATTATTATGTAATGATACCTTTCCAATGTGGGGAACCCATTCTAATGATATTTTGTAATATTTTGTAATGGTATGTGGCATTTTAGGCACCTATACAAGTGGGGCCATTTCATGTAACCATTATAAAGAATATAACTATTTTTTTGGTAGAATATTCTAGCTCAAGTTGTACTTTATATGAAAGCCAACTCTTGAGCATTATTTTAGGATTGCATAAAATGTATTTTTAAAAGATAAGAGAGCATAAAATAATGTATTTTTTTGCATATTGAATCAAATTATTGAAGGAGAATTCCCCCTAAAAGATGCCAATGATTCATTATTATGCTTTTGTGAGATTAATATAGATTTATGCATTTCCATTCCATATTGCAATATTTTATTCTTCATGAATTATTGTTTTATTACAATATTTATGTGGATGTGATTATTTTAATTATAATATTCCTAAAACTCAAGAATGTGTGAGTCAAGCACAAGATGGAATTCATGGAACAAGCTAGAAAGGCCATTACCTATGATTAAATATTGATCGAAAGGAATTTAGCAAAGAAGAAGTTGAAAAATATTAACATTACTCTTAAGAACTCCCATTTGGAATCTAAGTATATATAGGATCAACTAGACCAACTCACAAAATTATTGGTGACTCATCCTTCAATGTATCCCCTAGAACCTAAATATGGCATTGCTATAAGCCTCATTGATAAACTTGTTGTCCAAGAAGCTCAACTTAATAAGGAAAGGGTTATTTTTTAAAGGAATATTGAAAAACTAAAAAAAAAAACTGCAAAGCTTGAGTAGAAACCAAGGAATAAATGCCTAATAAAGAGGTTTATGATGTCTACTAGGAGGATATTTCCAAGACTGCATTGACACTCTCCCAAGTATTTAGATTTATTTAAATAACCATAGCTCAAAGCTCATATGTGGATCAACAAGGTTGAACAAAGCCTCACTAAACATTCAATGATATTGGTCAAGGCAAGAATATATCATTCATAATTTTCCACCTCATCTAACCTCAAATTAATAACTACTAGAATTCAAGATAGAGAGATAGCAACATAGAGGGTAAAGGACCTCCTTAAAAAGGAGTGGGTTGCACAACAATGCAAATCTTAGATAATTGCCCTAGCGTATACCATTGCAAACCTCAAGAGTCACATTGACTTGTTATTTCAGAAAGGCCTTCCCTCCCCCTAGGATGTAGATAATAATGTCCTTTCAAATCAAGAACATTTATAGTTGTTAAAGTAGCAAAAGGAGAATCTCACCCATTTTGTGATGTGGTCAGACCTTCCCACTTTAGATGATATATCTTGGGTGTTTGGACCATTGACAAAGCTCAAAATATAAATACATGAGTTCAAGAATCACATAAAGAACTTCTCCTAAGACAACCAATTGTAGTTTTAAATGTGTTGTAGGTAATTCAAGACGACTGAGTTACCATTAGATGACAAGTGGAAAGAAATCAAGGTCATGCTACATAAATTATCTAGCCAATGATTCTTCATTCTATAATTTTTTTTATTCTTTCTCCATTCTTCAAGTTTTTTTCATGTGACTTTATGTACTATGGATAAGGTAGTGATTCTTGAGTTCATTTCTTAAACAAATAGAAGAACCCTATGACTCACCAAAATGATAGTGATTTTCACTACACTTGGGAAAATTGTTTTTCTTAGTCATTTTGAAATTCATCTTCATAAATAGGTAAGCCAACAAAAAGAGAAGAGAGATAAGCTATCAAAAATAGAAGGGAGGCAAGCCAATGGAAATATAATGGAGGCAAAGATAAGTACACCATAAATTTTATCATCTATGATGGGCATTGAGTATGTGCAAAAGTGCTTTGGGTGAATTCAGTTGTTGTGCTCATCGTCAGATCTTCTTGATCAATGGTAGGTATTATTTTGATAATGAGGCTATAAAAACCCCTAAAAGTTTCATGGAGTGTTCAATATAAGATCAATGGATTAAAATATTTTAAGAAGGCCCTAATAAAGATTGATGAACCAAAACTCTATGGACCATCCAATCTAAGATCAATGGCTTACAATATTTCAAGGAGACCTTGATGAATATTGATGAAGAAAAGTTTTATAGACCATCTGATCTGAAATTAATGCTCCACACTATTTCAAGGTATTTATGTATTGATAAATCAAAACTCTATGGACCATCTAATCCAAGATCAATTAACCATGCTATTTCAAGGATACCCCAAGTAAAGTTGACAAGGCAAAATTTCATAGACCATCCGATCCAAGATCAATGGCCCATGCTATTTCAAGGAAAACCTAATGAAGTTTGATGAATCAAAGTTCCATGGACCATCTAATCTAATATCAATACCCTATGATATTTTAAGGAGGATTTGAGGGAGGTTGGCAAGGAAAAACATCATGAACCATCCAATCCTAGACGAATGCCATATGCTATTTTAGAATATTGTTGAAGAATTTTCCAAAAGAGAAACTTTGCTATTAGCCAAACTTAAGACATGTAGCAAATACACCATTAATCCATATAAAAGGTAAGCAATTGACTTATAAAGGAGTACATCTAGTGAATATGAACCATCCACATTGGGCATGAAGTAGATCTAACAGTCTACAAATATTCAAGAGAAGTTAAGACATTTGGACCAATAATTTTTGTGACTCATCTAATCATAATAATCCATGGCCATGAAAGGAAGTTAGTGACATTAGAGAATATCTAGAAAAAAAAAAATTGACCATGCAATCATGCAAAAAAAAGTCCAAACTATAAAATATAAAGGCTAGAAAAGGTGACAGCAGCAGCCAATCAAATTTTATCTTTTAGCTTCCATAACAAGAAACCTTCAAGAACTTTATTGTAGGTAACATCTTTGAACAGCCTCCAAAGAATATTAGTTGAATTTATAAAGGTAGTGGTTGAAAAAGAGCTCCAATTTTACCTACTGATGCTACTTGTGCATGGTAGTCCAATGGACCAGTTGGCATATTAAAGATAGCAATAGTGGAAGCCACAATAGGAACAACCTCAATCCTAGTAACATTGATTGTAGAGGGTTACCATGCTCATTCTCCAAGAATCCCTAGGAAATTTAGTTTGCAATAGTTACATAATATCCACATCCAAAGGCCTAGAACCCTTCATCATTAATGATTCTAGATCCATAGGCGTTGATATGAGCAACAAGAAAAATGCAGGTAGAGCCCTAACACGCAATGGAAGAAGCATTTTTATTCTTTGTCCAAATTTGGAGGGAAAGACTTCCCAATTTTGGCTTATAAATAGTAGATCAATATTCATTATAAGGCATTGGAAGTAGCCTACTCATGTCTAATACCTAGTCTTATATACATTTTCTTTCATTTTATTTTGTGTATCAGTTTGGACTCAAGCCTTGAGTCATTTTGTAGTAGCATTCAAGCCTATTTTTCTATGACATATACATATATATATATATATATATATATATATATATATAATTTATGGATAATCTTGCTCTTTCCTATTTCTTGTGTTATATAAATTTGCATGAATGTTATGTTGGATTAGAATTTTGTTTAATTTTCTAGCTATTAGCAAATGATGCATGTGTTTATTCATCCCATTGATATATAGAAGAATCTCTTGATCTTGGTGCATCGTCTCTATTAGCATATGATTTTATTTTCTATTATTTATTTTCACTTGTCCTTTAGTTGATGAAAATAGTTTAAGTATATGATCATTGAAGATCATATCTTATAAGAATACATCCTTGTAAAAAATCTTGGAGGTTGTTCCATGAGTCATGTCCCATCCTCTCAAGTCTTTTGGCTATGTCAGTCTACATGAGGCATGAATGTCAGGTGCATCTGGCTACTACAATAGATGGCCATGATATTCTAATTTAAAAACACTTACAAATAACACTAGGGGTAAAAAAGGCTCAATCTTGGATGGATTAGGTTTGCTTCCAACAATTCCTACACCATCTGCTTAATCTCATTCTTTTGGTGATAGGGGTACCTATATGGTCAAATTAATGGAGGTTGAATCTTGGGTATGAAGTTGATTCTATGGTATTTTGGATGACTAGAAGATAACTATTTAGGCTCATTGAAGACCCTCTAATTCATAGTTAGATTAGCTAACAAGTCTGAAGGAATATTTTCATCTTGTATAGCACATAGCTACATTTGGCAAAATCTACCCACTAATACCCTATGATCCTTCTTAATTAGTATTTGTATCTGATAAGACATTATTACTTTAGTATTTCTCTCTTTTACTCCCTAAATGGTGTGTGTTCTATCATTGACATTGAACTACATCCAAAGTTTTAAGAAGTCCCACATCATTGGTCTCAAAGTTCTTAGCCAGGGGTAGCCCAACATCATGTCCACTCCCAATGGGACTGTGTAGAGATTAGTCTGACATTGATAGTCACCTATGGATAAGTGTGCATTTAGACACATCTCATTATAAGTCATGATATCCCCATTAGCAATTTTAACCTTGACTTGATTGCGATCATAGATGAAACAATTTGCTTTTTTGGCTACATTAGGGTTAATACAATTATCTATGCTACTCGAGTCTAATAGTTATTACCTTGTGTTCTTTGAAAAATCCATGGTCTATCATGCACTAGGGTGTTGATATTATTACAATAGTATTCAAAGAAAGGGTGAAAGTTTCTTCTATTTGGAGGTTCTACATCCACTGATTTTGGTTGCTCTTCTACTAAATCCATTTATCCCTCATGTCTATAGAAGAAGATAAAGTACTACTCATGTCTAGAAGGTAGAGGTGTTGTATTTTGCACTTGTGATCCATGACCCATTTTCATCATAGTTATAACAGATTCCTTGGGCTCAATGGTTGGCCATCTCCATGGATGTTAGCCTCTTGACTATGGGGTCCTTTGGAGCATTATTGCTTGTAGATGTAAAATTCTTATTTTGGAATATCAAGGGTTTAGAAGCCTTTTGTTGGATATTCCATTTGCTCTCTACAAGTTTAGCTAGCCCTATGGTAGTCATGTAGGTGGTTAGCTTGAGAATTTAGACCTTCATTGTTATCTATTGCCTAAGGCTACTAATAAAACAACTCTTACATAATTCATATGGGAGAGATTTGGTTATATTGGCAAGATTCTCAAAAGAAATAAGATACTCAAGTATAGTATTTTTTTGTCAAATCTTTGTGAGGGCACGAATAAAATATTTGAACTTTGATGGCCCAAATCAACTAATGAGTTCCTTTTGAATTATGTCCACCTAAGGTTTAGGACTTGTTTTTTCAACCATTGATACCAATGTAGTGCTTCAAGGTCAAATGGAAAGTGACTATAAAGATACATTGGTCAAAGGGAGTTTCATGTAGTTCATACCATAGTTTGGCTTCAATCAACCAAATTTTTGGCTCAATCACATCAAACCTTTGAAAATATATTTTAGGAAGTCTAGGAAGCATGCCTCTATTATTCCCTAATCCCTTATTGTTTACCTTAGTTAAGACCCCAAAGTAATATGGTTGGTCAATAGCCTTCCCCCTCTAATATTTTGGGTTATTTTTAGCTTACCTATAAAAATATAAATTTTAATCTTAAGCACTTCAATGTCTTGACCCATTATGTCCTGCTTATGCTGGAAGTCTACTATCATGATGAACAAAGTAGATATTTGACCTAAATTCTCAATTAGGGCATCCAATTTGATGATTTGTTCCTCCATAATTTGTAGTTTGGCCTCCATTACTTGATAGTGGATCTCTAGTGGCATTTACAAAAAAATAAATTATTATTTTAGTAGTTACTATTTTTAGTAAGGGTCCCAAAAAATATATGGGTGCTATAAATCAAAATGATCATCTTGAAAAGATGATCAAAAGGGGTTATACCATAAAATGATAATTTTTGGGTTTCCAAAAATAAGTGTGGGTGTTATATACCAAAATGGTCAGCTTGGAAAGACAATCAAAATGGGTAATTACCAAAAATGATCATGTTCTTTGTACTCTTTCATAGACAACTATTTAGACCTTTGTACTCTATAATTGAGCTTTGTAGTCCTTGTACTCTAGTTTTTTGTCTTGTGAGCACTACTCTTGATAAGGTATATAGGAAATAAAAGTATTCTCAATTAAATTATGTGTACTCTCAATAGCCCTCTAATATACTACTATAAAATTTGATAATGCTCGAACCAGTATTTTAGGCCATTACCCAAGAAGGATAAAGAAAATATCCTTGAGTGCACTACCTACCTCTAATCATTACATGAGGGTAATCTTCCTAAGTGTTGTGCTTAGTGTACTATGGATTTTAGATGGTCAAATGGCTTCCTATATATGAAGTTTGGCTTAATGTTCCTAAAAGGGGTATCTCGATATATGCAAGATACATAGGAGTTCAATTCATGTATAGTTGTTATTTGAGGCCTTGGTAAAAGGGCCTAATCACCCCTCACTTCACTATATTCTTTATGGGTAATATAGCTTAGCCAATAATGATAGCTCCTCTGTGTTATTTTAAAATGGTTGGAGCATAATTTCTAACCTATGGATCTAGGGTTAACAAAAAATAAAAATTGCTCACAAAAGAAGCTTACCATACCCTATAAAGGACTCTTATACCACTTACAATGAATCTCTTATTCTCATGCAAACATTTTACCTCAAAGTTATTAGTTCTAAGCTATACTAAGATAATAAATTTAGTGCCAAAAATAATTCTCTATGATTGCAAAGAGTATTGACAAAAGTAGCACTCAATAATAAAAGCATTCATTAAAGGAAATGTGGAAATATGAAATACTAGAAATTACAAGAATTTAGGACAAGTAATATTGCTATCATTTGCCTCTTTGAGGAGGAAACCTCTTTACAATATATGCAAATTTTTTACTAGTCACATGAGAGTTACTCCTTTCTCTTTTATAATATTCACAAGCATAATTCCTGATATTCTATGATAATATTCTATGAAAACCTGCTATGACAGTATTTTATGACAATATGCCTAACTGCATATTCCATGATAGTTACATTTGTGATTCTAAAGCGGTTACATACATGATTCTATGACACACACTCCTACCTATATCTAACTTAACACATGGCCCACTTCTAACTTAATATATGGTCCACTTTACATACAATATCATATACCACTATGAGTTACAATTTTGGGGTACGTAACAAATTTCAATTCTAGACTTGTCAAGGGTAGATCCTTTTCAAATGATAAAATTCATAGAATAATTTCAAAAAGCTATGGCTATCAAATGTATGCAAGGAAGTAGTGAAGCAAAAGGTATAGAAATTAGGTAAAAAATAGAGAATATGGAATTCAATACCTCAATAACTGAGTAAGTTAATTCTCTATGGTACCAAATACATGTTGAGGTCATGTGTTCCAATGCATACTTTACATACCTCAATGAATGTGAAGCCTTTCTTAATCAAACTTCAACAACAATCGAACGAGTGGAGGACAAGCTAACCAAAGCAAGACATACGAAAGTGCTCTCACAATTGTATAATATATCTAATAAGTAAGTAAAGTATATGGGTATTCTATACAAGAAGATAATAACCATGCAATTGAAGAATATACCTAACAATAAAATGAGGCTTCATGGGTGTAAATATACCTGTGGTGCTCTTAAATTGTCTATTGAAGAAATGAAAAATAAGATACAATAATTTATGGATGCATGATTACCAAATATATTTTATAGTCAAGTACAACTCCTTACACCAAGATAAATAGCCAAGTCCATTGAGGAAGAAAAGGCCAAGGTAAGTGTGCCAATAAACAATGTTGTGTTTGATCTCTCAAACAAGATTGTCGAATTGGAGAGCCTTCTAAAGAAAGTGAAAATAATTGCAGACCATGGGGACAATATTCAAGGAATTAGTATTATATAATGATATATTAGATACCTTAGACATACCTTTAGATATAAATTAGTATACATTTTTTAATCTGCTACCACATAACTAAAGGAAGGTGGCCCCACAATTTTATAATTTTGGTATAAGTTGATCCTAATTTTGAAGAATATACACAAAGATAAAGGTATAACATGGGATCTCTTCCTAATCAATTTTGGTGGCCATGAAGTCACTAAAATTGTAGTAGCTTGACTACTATAATTATGCTCTAGAAAAGGATCAATCATAGAGGAAAGCAAGAAAATTTTACAACCCTAGAAGCAACATTTTAAAAGAAAATTTGGCAAAATTCCAAATTTTTTAATTAATTTTTTTTTAAAATTATGTGTTTAAAGTAAATATTCATGCAACACTAAAGAGTGAATCATTCATTAATAAGAGTGAATCACTCTCTAAAATCATAAAATAGTTGCACTAATTTTGAGTAAATGGCCTAAAAATCAACGTTTTGTCCTCATGTGGCACCAATGAAGAGTTAGAAGCTGCTAGAGTTATTTAAAGTCAAGTTTCAAGTAGTTAAATTTAATAAAGCATCAATTTTGTTAAAGTTGCTACTATGTTTTACTTCCAATTATTCTTAGGTGAAATTTTGGTTATAAATAGGAGCTAATGGCTTAATCATAAACATATTTTGGTCATATAGTTACGTTTCTTATGAGACTCAATTGTATGTATGAACTCATTATGCCAATAATAGAAAGAGTATGCAAGATATTTATAGATAAATTATGTCATTTAACCTTTTGATTAGTGGATGACTAATTTTTTGATAGTGTCATCTTACTTTTTGTTAGTTTTTTCTTCTATTATGGTAAATTATTTGTAGATTGAATCACACTAGTGTTATTTGATTTCCTCAAAACACACATAATTGAAAATACAAAAGAGATTAATAGGACTGTCATACTACCTAACTTGGGATTGTTGTGATATTTGTATTAATGCTTACAACATAATTTTCTTCCCTCATCTTTCTCTAGTTATTATTCCTCCTTAGAATTACCTCCTTATCTCAAGGTCATGGTAAGGAACCAATATCCAAGAAATATATCTTTAATAAGCATCATTAAGCAACCAAGAAAGCTAAGCTTAAGGATCAAGAATATCAAGTTTAACATCAAGCTAAACATCCCTAAGAGACAACTATATTTGTTTTTTTCATCATTTTTCAATTTATTTACTTTACGAGTAATTTACAAGGATTGTGTTTATCTATTTTATTTACATAATATTTATCTTAAAATTGCATCTTAGAATATGCCATACTAGTTATGCATGTGTCAAAACCTATATTTTCAAACCTTCAATTTATATATCCTAGAATTTACCTTTTGTATTTTCAAAAACAACCTTCCTCATGTTTACCCTTTTTAGTTGTTTTTACCTGGTTTAGGCTTGTATTAATGTTTCTTGTACTCAAAGATCTAGTGTCTTCTTATACCTATGCAAATTTTGGTAAAACTAAAAAAAAAAAAAATAGACTTATTGAGAGATAATACTCCTTGATGGATTATCTTAATTGTGAATTTATATTCACATAATATTAGAAAATTTATTGATTATTTCTAGGAATACCTCTCCCCAACACAATAATCTACCGTCACTCTATTTGGAAGAAGCTACAAAACTCTTTATTAATCTTAGTTGATGATGAAGTGGCAATGACCTTAGTTAGCCCAAAAGTGTGGTAACTAAGCACCAAGGCTCTACACTTAATTTACTTACCTATATGGACTTAGAGTCAAGTTAGTGAATAAGCGTACTCCTTTAAGTATTATGCACCTTAAAACATAATCCCTACACCGTGGTCACATGGTCCTATGCCGCTAAGGGTATGGGAAATATGGGGGACCACTTTTGGTGTCCTTCTAAACATGTAGGTTTAGTAAGGTGAACCCCAAAAAACATGGGATTTGGCCACTCCTATCCACTGAGTGTCATCTATAATGACTTGGAACTCAAATGTGGTGAAGCCTTGTATGCTAAGATAAATAAAAGAAGGGTTTATCCCTTGCAAACCTTTACTTGTAATCATTCCTTTCAAAAAAATTGGGTTGGTAGTTTTGGATTGTTACAGTTGGTATTAGATCTCTAAGTCATAGGGTTTAAGGCTTCCAGTGAGTGTGCTTAGGATAAGCCTTGACTTGATGTGCTACTTTGGGTAAGGCACCTTATGAGAAGGTAAGAGTGACCTTGATAATTATCAATTGAGTGAAAATGGTCTATTTTAGTTTATTAGGAGAAAAACTAACTAATTATAAGTACAATTAAAGGAAATTGTAACTTACCCAACTCCTTTTGTGGATAGGAGATGGCACCTATATTGAGATCCTCCAAAAATGTGGGATTGAATATATAGAAGGAGATTAAAGTATGCTCCCCAGAAATGCCTAGGATAATAAAGTAGTTGGATAATATTTTATTTGATTAAGTATTTTAATAATATCTTGATTTAGTATAGATTTTTAAGAATTAGTGTCCTGAGCTATTTGATTTGAGAAATTAACCTTAAGACTAATTTATTAGTTGTTATTCTTAATGTTTTTGATGAGTGGTTACTTTTGGGTTTTGAAAGAGAAACCATTATAATGATTCCTAAGATCTAGGTGGATTAAGGGATCATTATAAAGAGAAGTATGGGATTCTCTTTTATAATATGAATTATTGTATGTGGGTTTTGAAAGAGAAACTAATATAATGATTCCTAAGACTTTTGAGAGTTAAAGGATTATTATAAAGAGAAGTATCACATTCACTTTTATAGATGGAATATTGTATTCTGGTTTTGAAAGAGAAACTATTATAATAGTTCCTGAGACCTTTGTAGGTTAAGTGATCATTATAAATATAAGTATAGGATTCTCTTTTATAGATGGTATATTGTATGTTGGTTTTGAAATAGAAACTAATATAATAATTCTTGAGACTTTTGAGAGTTAAGGGATCATTGTATAGAGAAGTATGGAATTATATTTTATAAATGGAATATTGTATGTTGGTTTTGAAAGAGAAACTACTATAATGATTCCTGAGACTTTTGTAGGTTAAGGGATCATTATAAAGAGAAGTATGGGATTCTCTTTTATAGATGGATTATTGTATGTTGGTTTTGAAAGAGAAACTATTATAATGATTCCTGAGACTTTTGTAGGTTAAGGGATCATTATAAAGAGAAGTATGGGATTCTCTTCTTGTAACTTGCTTTTTATTTGAGTTTTATGCATGGTGGCTTGCATAGTAGGAAAAGGCATGATTAAGTTGCATTGCATTTAGAGTTGTCTTGATCCCTAAGTATTCCTCATAAGTTGTGGGTGGATTCCCTATCATGAAGAAGCTTATCAATTTATAGATGGATTGAATATCTTTGGCGGATGGCTTCATAGTACTTTGAACATATAGATGACGTGGAAAAACAAAGGCTATGTAAAAGAATATTTTGTTCAATAAGATTTGTAAACTTGGTTATCGTACAAACTAATATTATGTTGCTTTAATGATATCTTGGGTTTTGTATATTAAAGTGATTTTAGAAATCTTTTATTTGGATAGTTAGTATTGAGTTCTATCAACTGCATCAGTGCATCTTCATGCTAAATTCTTGGTTATTTGTGTTATAGCATTTATGATATAGAATGCATATTTTTTAATATTATGTCAAGTATTTGAATTAAGCAAATGTGGCTTTCTTTAAGAGATATCCTTGTTTATCTATTATAGTATTTTGGATTAAATGGTTTATGACTTTTTTTAAAGTGCTCTTGATATGATGCAATGTAGGTTGCTTTACTTTAGAATAATGTTTATAAAGTGCAAGAATTATTTAATATAATATTATCTTATGGTGTTAGAATTTCTTATGGATTCGAGTCAATTCAATTAAAGCCCAACCCTAGGAGTTGTGTAAATGCAATACCCAAGTAACCATAAGCCTAGAAGGAGTTGTGAGAATGCAATATCTAGGGACTCATGAACTTGAAAGGAGTTGTGTGAATATGATAGTTAGCTTTCTTGTGAATAATTACACCTTGAAAAAGAAGGCCCAGGTGTACTTAAACTAAGATTTGTGGAACCATTCACAAAAAAATAGTTGTGATCCCTTAGTTAGACCACAAAAGTATGGTAACTAAGAGTAGGATCATGTTCATTTCCCACGAAGTAGAAATGATCTTAGTTAACCCACGGAGGTGTGATAACTAAGCACCAAGGCTCTACATCAGATTAGCCTCCCTAGGTGAACTTAGAGTAAGGTTAGGGAATAGACATCCCCTTTAAGTGTTATGGACCTTCAAGGTTAATCCCTACACCATGGTCATATGGTCATATATCGATGAGAGTATGGGAAAGGTGGGGGACCACTTTTGACATCCTTCTAAATGTGTAGGTTTAGTAAGGTGAACCCCAAAAACCATGGTATTTGGTCACTCCTGTCCACTGAGTGTCATTTGCAGTGACTAGAAATCAAATGTGGTGAAGCGTTGTATGCTGAAAATTTAAAATAAGGGTTTTCCCTTATGAACCTTTGCTTGTAATCATTCCTAATTGAAAAAATTGGGTTGGTAGTTTTGGGTTGTTACAGTTGGTTAAGTTGTAGGACTTAAGGCTTCCAGTGAGTGTGCTTAGGGTAAGCCTTGACTTTATGTGCTACTTTGGGGAGACTTACTCGTTTAAGGACCTTAACATGATCTAGGATACCATGATTATTGCACGTCATTGGTACCAATTAGACCATGGAATAAAAATATTAGAGAGAATAGTCTCTTATTGGGTATGACATCTTGCATGGGGTAAGTGTGACCATAATCATTATCAGGTGAATGATAATGATTTAAGTTAGTAATGTAACTAACTAAAGTTAGAAGTACAATTATGAGAGAAATTGTAACATAACTTAGCTCTCTTTATGGCCAAAGTGAATGGCACCTTGTGGAGAGGCAAGTGTGACCAATATAATTATCAAATGAGTGATAATGGTCTTATAAGAGGTGGCATATTATGGGTATACAAGTATGACCATAATCATTATTTGATGAATAATTATGGTCTTATCAAAGATGGCATCTTATGGCTAGACAAGTATGATCGTGACCTTATCAAGAGACTGATAATGGTCTAAGCTAGTTCATGGGGAGATGAAACTAATTGATTGTAAGTATAATTTGGGAGAAATTGTGACTTATCCAACTTCTTTTGTGGATAGGAGATAGCACTTGGTTGGAATAAGAATATTCCAAGAAGGTAGGGTCAGCTACATAGGAGGAAGTTGTAGTATGATTCCAAATGAAGACTAGAAGAACAATGGACTCCAACAAGAGAACTAAGAGAACAATAGACCCTAATAGAAATTTTAGAAGGACAATAAACTCCAATAAAAAAACCAATGGAACAACAAGTTCCAGTCCAAAGGTAGAAACATTTTCTTACATAGCTAATTTACTTTGAGAGCATATGGAGCAATAATGGAAGATGTGGATAAGGAAACCAGTATCAAGAATTTGACTTCACTATTGAGAGAATACTAGGGGTTGAACCCATTTCAAAGACACCTTACAAAATTATCCCAATCAAGTTGTAGGAACTAAAGGTACAACTCCAAGATTTGTTAGAAAAGGGTCTGATCAAACCTAGTGTGTTGCATCGAGGTGCTCTGATATTATTTGTGAAAAATAAGGATGGTTCCTTGAGATTATGTATAGATTATAGAATTCTAAATAAGGTAACCATTAAGAATAAGTATCCTCTACCAAGGATAGATGACCTCTTCGATCAGTTAAAGAGTGCTACCATATTTTCAAAAATAGATTTAAGATCGAGGTATCATCAGTTAAGGATTTAGGAAGAGGATACCCATAATACAACCTTAAGATCAAATATGGGCACTATGAGTTCACAGTGCTACCATTTGGGTTAATAAATTTACCAACAACTTTTATGAATCTGATGAACAATGTGTTCAAAAAATATCTAGACCAGTTTGTCTTGATATTCTTAGATGATATTATGATCTATTCTTGTACTAAAGAGGAACATGACCATCATATTTGGTTAGTGTTGGAAGGACTAAGGAAGAACCAACTATATGGTAAATTGTCCAAATGTGAGTTTTACACTTTGCAAGTACAATATTTGGGGCACCTTATCTCAGTAGAGGGAATTGTTATAGACCCAAAGAAAATAGAGGCTATATTAAGTTGGCTTGTAGCAACAAATGTGTCAAAAATTTAAAGTTGCATGGGGATCACTTGCTATTATAGGTACTTCATGAAAGATTATTCTAAATTTTCGTATTCAATCATCAACCTTCAAAGGAAGGGAAAGGAGTTCAAATGGACGATAAGTGTGAGGTTGCCTTTGAAGCTCTAAAGAATAAACTGACTATGGTACCAATTTTCAAAATACTAGACCCTCTTAAGGATTTTTATAGTGTCTATAGATGCTTCTTTGGAAGGCTTGGGTGGAGTGTTAACTTAGGAGGATGCCACCGTAGCATATGAATCTAGGAAGCTCAAGAAATATGAGGTTAATTATGATATACATGATCTAGAGTTGAAAATAGTGGTACATGCTTTAAAGGTTTAGAAACATTATTTTTTGGGCAAACCTTTTGAGCTAAGAACAAACCATCAAAGTATGAGGTATATATTTACCCAACCTATGTTGAATGCAAGATAGAGAGAATAGATAGAGTTTTTAGAATAATACGACTTTGGTATAAAAAACATCAAAGGAAAAGATAATAAGATTGCATATGCCTTGAGTAGGAGAAGTCACATAGTTGCATTTAACCAGAGCCATATGGATTTGATGGATAGGGTCAAGGAAATGCAACTACAAGACCCGTATTGCATAAAAAATTGGGATAAAAACTAGGGAAATCCTAAAGATATTAAGGATTTCAACATAAAAAATGGACTTTTATTCTTTAAGGTAGTTATACCCAAAAATGGTGATCTAAGGAGATTGATTATGCAATAGGTACATAATTCTCCCTATTCTTCTCATCTAGGGGGTTCAAAAATGAGGGAAAACATGAGAAAGACTTTTTTTGGACCCAAATGAGGCAAGATATCACTAGTTTTATTGCAATATGTTTATAATTTCAGAAGGTGAAGGCAAAATATTGACACCCAACTGAGACATTTTACCCACATGAGATACCTATACGGAAGTGGCATGTAATCTATATGGATTTATTGTGGGTCTACCTAAGACTAGGTTCCAACATGATGCAATCTTGGTAGTGGTTGAAAAGTTGACCAAGGTTGTACATTTTATATCAGGGAACATCAAGGATGATGCACCAGTGATGGAAAATAAGTTTACCAAAGAAATATTTAGGCTACATGGGTTTTTTGAAGTGATCATATTAGATAGGGACTCTAGGTTTACATATAAATTATGGCAGGCTTTACACCATGTAGTGAGCACTAAGCATAATATTAGTTTTGCATATCATCTTGAAACAGATGGTCATACTGAGAGGGTAAACCAATTTTTAGAAGATATGCTACACATGTATTGCATGGACCAAAAGTCCAAATGGGAGAAATTTTACATCTTGTGGAATTTACATATAACAATGGGTACCATGCATCATTAGGGATGGCCCCATTTGAAGCCTTGTATGGCAGAAGATGCAAAATACTTCTTTTGTGGAATAATGTAGAGTATTGGATGATGATAAGACTAGAAACTATCTAATATATGGAGGAACAAATTAGAGCAATTTGGCTTAGGCTCGAGGATGCGACTGATCGTCAAAAGAGCTATGCTAATCTAAAAATATCACTAAGAGAATTCTCTGTGGGGGATAAAGTTTTCTTAAGAGTAAGATCCATGAAAAGTGCCATCAAGCCAACCAATTTGGATCCTCGATTTGTTGGAAACTTTGAGATCATTTGTAAGATTAGCCTAATAGTCTATAGGCTCGCTTTGTCACCCAACCTATCAAAGATCCATGATACTTTCCACATATCCCTTATTAGGAAATATGTTGTTGATCCTACTCACGTGTGGAATATTTCTAAATTGCAAATGGTAGATTCCTCAGCCATTGAGGTGAGACCAGTTAAGATTCTAGGGTTTCATTTCAATATGTTGAGAAAATGGATCCTATATCAATGTAAGGTCTAGTGGGATCAGTATTCAAAGAATTGTGCTACATAGAAAAATGTTAAAGAAATGAGGCAGCAATTTCTATACTTATTTGAATGAAACAATTAATTTATTCACTTGCACGAAACACAAAGGATTGTGTTTAGTCCAAGGAGGAAGTATGTAACAACCCTCCTTGGCAAAACTCTTTATGGACAATGAACTATGTATTGGTGTGAATGTTTAATGGCATAGTTTCTTTTATGATGTCTATATGATGGAATGATTGCATTCTTTTGAGCATGGAATATGGTATTATTGATGTATTTGTGGGTGCAAGACCAAGTACTCTCTCTTTGGTGGGAACTATGGGTAAACCACCTAAAATGAGAGATATTTTGGGAAATGATGATCATGACTTGCTCATCGGCATCTCAAAGTAACAAGGAAAACTACCCTTCATGTAGATGCATTACATTTTACTTGTTTTCATATCCATACCATTGGACCAGGAAGTTGCTTGTGCAATGAGTCTCCTTAATAGGTTGACGATAGCACTAGACTATCTTAAAGGAGACCGCCTACTTAGGGATAAAACAATGGTGTGAAACATTATTTGCAGGAGTATATGTTGGTTCTTGGTGTGCAAGTTTTATTAAATATTATTTGGCATCATTAATACTTTAGAATCATTAGTATTATTGCTTCTGATTTATTAAGCTAACTAAATATTGGCTTTAATGCTTTAGAAACATTAGTTATCTAGGTGGCAATTATAATTTGGAAAGAAAAATCAATTAAGACCATAGTAGAACTTAATTTAATAAAATATTGGTTAAATATTAGGAATGCTTAATTCATTATTGCTCTTAATGATTGGAATAAAACTTAATTAAATTAAAATAAATCCCTCTCCCTTGTTGCACATGGGTGGCACTTCATTTCTCAAGTGTTGCTAATAGAGGGTAACGTTTCTTGGTAAATGAGTGTTACCATTGCCATGCAAAAGAGCACCTAATCCTTTCTATTTAAGAAGGTGGTTCTAGGAGGGATTTTGTTGATTTTGGCTAGAAGGGGAGGCAACAAGCTTGGAAAGGAGTAGCACGTTAGTGGGACATCAATCAACATTTTTTTTAGGTAGTCTCCAAATGTTTTGATTTTTGAGTGTTATCTTTGATTTGTTTATATTTTTTTATTCTTGGTGCATGTTTGTCTGACCTATTGTGACCCGTGAAGCCAACACCTATTTGGTTGATTGTTCTTTAACCATACTTTATTCATAACCTCTATCTTTGGCATCGTTTCCTTCTCTTAGCTATCCTATGTGTTTTTGGTTGAAGTGCTTGTCTCGAACTATTTCCTCAATTGGTGTCTTCCTTAATTAGGTATGAGTGTGTAGAGTTTTGCTTAAAGCTACCATTACCTTATTTCTCCTTGGAAAGCATAGGGCTAGTGTATTGTTTTGTTTTGATCCATTTTTCTTGTGAGAATGTTCCCTAATTTGCTTTGCTTTGCTTGTGAGATCGTTCCTTGCTTTATTTGTTTTGCTTGTGATATTGTTCCCTCTTTTGCTTTGCTTTGCTTGTTAGATCGTTCCTTGCTTTGCTTGGTGAGTTTATCCTTTGCCAATGCCTCAAGAGACATCCTTGTTGTATATTTGAGGGATGTATCTTATTTTTTTGCAGGCGTAAGTTATTCCTTGGGTGTAGTATAGCAAGGGTCTCTCAGGCTGAGGTCGGGTCCTTAACCTTTGAGTTATTTTTTGTTTTCATCTTAGTCACATATGTGTCTAGTTTTTTCAATGAGTTTACACATGTTTTTATGAGGGGTCATGGTCCCCTCATACCGAGTGGGGTTTGAACCTTGAACCTCTCAAAGAGAAGCCAAAGTTCTTACCACTATAGTAAGCTTGTAGCTACACATGTGCAACTAGTTGCATTTTAAGGAAGTTTGATTTTTGTGTTATACCCTAAGGTTTGTGATACCTTTAGCTTAGTAGAGTGCCTTTGATAATAATTTATTGTTTATTAAAGTGTTGTGATATAACTGTGTTAATAAAGTACTTTGTTAATATCTTGTTAATAAAGTATTTGGATAATATTTTATTTAATTAAGTATTTTAATAATATCTTGCTTTAGTATAGCTTTTTAAGAATTAGTGTCTTGAGCTATTTGATTTGAGAAATGAACCTTAAGAGTAATTTATTAGTTGTTATTCTTAATATTTTTGATGAGTGGTTATGTTTGTGTTTTGAAAGAGAAACCATTATAATGATTCCTGAGATCTAAGTGGATTAAGGGATCATTATAAAGAGAAGTATGGGATTCTCTTTTATAGAGAGTGTTGGTTTTGAAAGAGAAACTATTATAATAATTATTGATAATTTTGTAGGTTAATGGATCATTATAAAGAGAAGTCTGGGATTCTCTTTTATAGATGTAATATTGTATGTTGGTTTTCAAAGAGAAACTATTATAATGGTTTATAAGACCTTTGTAGGTTAAGGGATCATTATAAAGAGAAGTATGGGATTCTCTTTTAAAGATGGTATATTGTATGTTGGTTTTGAAAGAGAAAATATTATAATGATTTCTAAGACTTTTGTAGGTTAAGGGATCATTATAAAGAGAAGTATGGGATTATTTTTTATAGATGGTATATTGTATGTTGGTTTTGAAAGAAAACTATTATAATTATTCCTGAGACTTTTGTAGGTCAAGGGATCATTATAAAGAGAAGTATGGGATTCTCTTCTTGTAACTTGCTTTTTATTTGAGTTTTCTGCATGGTGGCTTGCATAGTAGAAAAAGGCATGATTAAGTTGCATTGCATTTAGAGTTGTCTTAATCCCTACGAATTCCTCATAAGTTGTGGGTGGATTCCCTATCATGAAGAAGCTTGTAGATTTAGATATGGCTTGAAGATCTTTGGTGGATGGCTTCATAGTAATTTGAACATATGAGTTGGCCAATCATGTCCACTGAGTGTCATATGTAGTGACTTGGAACTCAAATGTGGTGAAGCCTTGTATGTTGAGATAAATAAAATAAGGGTTTCTCCCTTGTGAACCTTTACTTGTAATTATTCCTTTCAAAAAAATTGGGTTGGTAGTTTTGGGTTGTTACAGTTGGTATTAGAGCTCTAGGTCGTAGGGCTTAAGTCTTGCAGTGAGTGCGCTTAGGATAATCCTTGACTTGATGTGCTACTTTGGGTAAGGCACCTTACGAGAAGGTAAGTGTGACCTTGATCATTATCGATTGAGTGATAATGGTCTACGTTAGTTCATTAAGAGAATAAAATAACTAATTGCAAGTACAATTAAAGGAGATTGTAACTTACCCAACTCCTTTTGTGGATAGGAGATGGCACCTGTATTGAGATCCTCCAAAAAGGTGGGGCTAAATATACAGAAGGAGATTAAAGTATGCTTCCCAAAAAATCCTAGGGTAAATAAGGACTCACGCAAGAGAAATGGAAGAGCCTTAGATATCCGTAAAACAATTGGGAGAGCAGAAATAACAAATTTATTTAAGGTTGGTAGATATAATATGATTTCTCTAGGATAATAAAAATTGGGTTGGTAATTTTGTTTGATGGGTTTATAGGTTGGAAGAGCAATAATATTGATTTTTATATCTAAATCATTCAAAAATATCACGTTTAACCCAATGCTTCATACTAATTGTGTTAACATTAAAGACTAATGTCTCATTCTTTATTTCAATAATGTCCTTAACCAACTGAAGGGCACCAAGTACTTCAGTAAGATTGATCTAAAATCAAGTTATCATTCGATATCAATTGAGTCATATGACATTTGGAAAACAGCCTTCAAGTCCAAAGATAGTTTGTTCATATGGTTGGTCCTACCCTTTGGCCTCACCAATGCACCAATAATGTTCATGTGAATAATGAACATGTTATAGCCATTCATTGAATATTTTGTGGTCATATACATAGATGATATTCTTTTGTTCAATAGATTATTTGAAGCACACTTGGCGCATATCAACTAAGTCATAGACAAACTAGGCCAACATGAAAAGTATTCATTTGGGGACAAGTGCATTCAATATTTGGGCTTCATCATTGAAAAGCATGAAGTTCAAGTCACCATAGAAGATCCAAGACATCTAATGTTAGCCTCCTTCAAAAACCATTATGAAGCTCCATAGCTTCTTGTGTCTTGTCCATTTCTATCATCAGTCTATGATAGGATTCTCAACTATTACTTGTGATGAGCAAGGTGCAACCAAAGTATTGTCATTGTTGTCAACACAGTCAGGTTGATCAGTTGATGCAATGGATTGGAGTTGATTGATGAGCAAGGTGATGGACAGGAGTTGTTTGATGAGTAAGGTGCAGCCAAAGTATTGTCATTATTGTCAACACAGACAGAGGATCGGTTGATGCAATGGACAGGAGTGCAGAAGTCAATAGATAGATCAGTTGATGAAGTGAACAAGAGTTCAGAGGTCAGTCAGAACATGTACAATAAATTTCCAAGAAGACAGAAGTGGCCCAGTTTCAGAAAATCAAAGAAAAAGACAAGTTAGAAAACTGTCGCGATATCGCGACAAAAAGGAGAGAGAAAAAGCTGGAAAACTGTCGCGATATCGCGACATGTTTTCTATCGTGATTTCACGACATAGCCGAGGAGAGAGAAGGCTCAAGAAAAACTATCACGATTTCGCGACATGTTGGCAGAGAAGGAACCAAGTGGAAAAACTGTCGCGATTTCGTGACATGTTGGCAGAGAAGGAAGCAAGTGGAAAAGATGTCACGATTTCACGACATGAATGGAGGAAAGGAGCTTGCAAGGAAAAGTGTCACGATTTCATGACAATTTGCAAAAGGAAGCGCCAAGGATGAAAAGTGTCACGATTTCACGACAGATTCGGAGGAAAAGCGCTAAGGGAAAAAAGTGTCACGATATCACGACACGTCGGGTTTTCGCGACCCGAAGAGGAGAGAGAATGTACGGCAACAAAAGTGTAGCGATTTCGCTACATGTTGAAGTTTCGTTGGCTGAAGCAGAGAGGAAGTGCAAAGGCAAAAAGGTGTAGCGATTTCGCTACATGTAGGACTTTCATGAGCTGAAGCAGAGAAGAAGCACTAAGTGAAAAAGGTGTAGCGATTTCGCTACATGTTGGATTTTCGGAGGCCGAAGCAAAAGAAAGTGCAAGGAACAAAAATGTAGCGATATCGCTACATGTTGGAATTTCGCTAGTGCATGAAGAGAGAGTTGTACGGATGCAAAAGATGTCGCGATTTCGCGACATGTTCCATTTTCGCGGTCGAGTTTTCGCGGGAGGAGAGAGAAAAGATGTCGCGATTTCGTGACATGTTCCATTTTCGCGGGCGAGAGGAGAGGAGAGAGAAAAGATGTCACGATTTCGTGACATGTTCCATTTTCCGAGGCGAGAGTCAAGGAAAGAGGAGAGAGAAAAGATGTCACGATTTCGTGACATGTTCCATTTCCGCGGGCGTCGAGTTTTCGCGGGAGGAGAGAGAAAAGTTGTCACGATTTCGCGACATGTTCCATTTTCGTGGGTGCATGCCAAGAAGAGGTCAAGAAGGAGAAAAGTGTCACGATTTCGCGACGTGTTCCATTTTCGGGTGCATGCCAAGAAGAGGTCAAGAAGGCGAAAAGTGTCACGATTTCGCGACATGTCATGTTTTCGTTGGTGCTTGCGAAGTAGAGTGTACGAAAGCTGAGAATGTCACGATTTCGTGACATGTAAGGTTTTCGCGGTAGCAAGCCAAAGAAGCATACATAGGGACAGTTGCAGAATAAAATCTTGCAGCAAAACAAGATCTGTTACAGGTGGGGTTACAGAAATGCTACACGTGTAACAAACTGACAGAATCTACAATGGCCGAAAAAATCTGAAGAAGATCAGGCAGAATGTATTATTATAATAAGACAACTGTAGTAGGGTGTGCGGTGCGGCGGTAAGAGCACGGGAAACGAGAAATACAAAAAGTATGGGCCGTAATAAAATATAATATATTGCAGTAAAAATACAAAAGCCGAGAAAGCGCAGATAGTATAGGCTGCATGCGTGTTAATGGCAGTTACAAAAGACTAGGGTTTTAAGATGAAAAATATTGTTTAAAATGACGTGTAGCCATAAAGAGGGAAGGTGCCGCTGACAAGGAAGAGAGAACGCCGAAATGAACAGATAAGGCTGTCAGAGCCGAAATAAACGAGATAAGGCTGTCAGAGCTGAAATAAATAGAAAAGTTGTCAGGGTGCAGAGAAGACGGGCTGAGCACGCATTAAGCAGAGCGGTAAGAATGAACCGTAAGGTTTTAGCTCGTGTGTGGAAAAAACATATATAAGAAAAAGCCAAAGAAAGAAAGGGTTGGTCAAGTGAGAGAGAGAACTGCTGAGAGATAAGAGCGGTGAGGAAAGAGTGATGCGGTAGAATAGAGAGATAGTACTGTGGACTAAAAAATAGCTTGAAGTATGCTGTAAGAAGGATAGTGTTGTGGGCTGTTAAAAGGAAGCAAGTAAGCTGTAAGAGATAATAACAGTGCTGTGATGGAGTTGTGAAGAGCTGCAAGAGCAAGCCATATGAAAGGGCTGTAAGTGTGCAGAAGGTAGAACTGTAAAAGAGTGTATGCTTCCATGAGATTGATTTGAGTTAAGCTAGACCAATGAGGGTCTTGTAACATAGAAGGCATTTTTATGTCAATCAAAATTGAAAATAGAAATCCAAGTTGGTGCTTGGAATCAGGGGTTGGTGCTCCTTCCAGTTGGTGCTGGTAAATTAGGGGTTGGTGCTCCTTCCAGTGGATGCTGGTAAATTGATTGTAAAGTTGGTGCTTTGCAATGGCTGGATTTGGATGGGAGTCCAAGCAGTCTAGTTTGAGGAGTAGCCAAAACCGGTGAACCTCGTTACATCTTGTGTTATGTGATGCTCTCTTGTGGTACTTGTTGTTTCTGGTTTTAGCATTCATTTGTTTTGGCTTTAAGAGTTAAAGTTTTAAGTTTTAAATAGCTGCACTGATTCACCCCCCCCTCTCAGTGCCATTGTAAGACTAACAATTGGTATCAGAGCCAAGTTCCCAGTTTTGGCTAAATCAGTCAGGGTTGATCTTGGATTAGTACACAATGGCTAAGAAGAATAGATCCTCCTCCAAAAAGGCATCCCAGTCAGTTTCAATTTTTGTAGAAGAGAAATTTGAACCAGAAAAGGTAGAAGAAGTGAATCCTGAAGTTTGTGATGAAAATCTTGAGGCTGAAGTAGATCTTGAAGGAGAGTTGATATCTGCTCTTGAAGAGTTGAGTATAGAAAAGAAAAAGAACAAAAGAATGTCCAAGAAGTTAGAAGAATATGGGGATGAAATTGAAGATCTCTTCCTACAAGTTCAAAAGGCCAAGAAATCAGAAGAAGCCTTGAAGACTCACCTGGATGATGAGGATGATGTAAGCAGCACAAGTAAAGAGGAATCTAACAAAGTTATTGTTGATCTAAAGCTGCAAGTAGAACAGTACAAAAGGATTGAAGATATTCTCAGGTCTCAAATCAATGAGAAAGAGATAGTACGCTGCCAACAAGAAGAAGAGATTGTTTCATTGAAGAAACAACTAAAAGAGGCCAATATAAATCTCAAATTTGAGAAAAGCACAGAGTTGCTAGATACAATGATAAATCAACAAAGAAGCTCCATGGCTAAGTTTGGTCTTGGATATGAAGCTGAACAACCTTCATCCTCCAAATATGCAGAGAAGAAGAAGTCCACGGTTGAAGGATTGAAAAAAGAAAAGTCTGAAGCTGAATCCTCAAAAGGAAGAAAATATCAAAGAAAATCTACAGCAAAGCAACCACAACAAAAGAGGTTCTCTCACTCTCACTCTTTTAATAATAATGCTTTTAATGGCTATTGTTCTAAATGCAACCACTTTGGTCACAAGGCAATTTATTGTGGACTGAACAAAAGATCAAAGAGTTTTGCTGATAAAACTACATCTGCTTTTCTGAGTGAACACCCTATGCAATGTTTTAATTGTAATGGCCATGGACACATAGCAAGGCTTTGTCCAAGCACTTCTGTATCCAACCTAAGGCAAGACAGGATGCTATACAGACAGGGAATTAAACATGTGCAATGTTTTAAATGTAATGGTCAAGGGCACATAGCAAGGTTCTGTCCAAGCACTTATGTATCTAATCTAATGCAAAACCCTAGATTTCATCAGACGCAAAGAATGCAATACAGACAGAGAATAAATCATGTGCACAGTAAAAAGGAAAATAATCATCCTTCAAGAATGCACAAGAGACAACCCCGCAAGAAAAATGTTCAAGTTCACGAACAGGGGCAAAATAGGGATGTAGTTGAAAAACTCAAGCCCAAGTTCGGGAAAGTCTGGAGAAAGTCAGAAGAAAGGAATTCGTGTCTCCTTGGACAGAAGGAGATTACTCCTCTTCTGCATTAAGCAGCTCCAGGTGGCACATCCTCAGGGGGAGCAATCTTAAAATATTATTTTAATGCTCCTATGTATTTGGCCGATTTTCTGAGGATGAAAGGTAAGCAGTCAGGTTATTGTTGTATAGCAGTTAAAGTGTGTTGTCAGTTCTTGTAGTTATTTTTGGAGGTGCCGTGAAGTGTGCTGTTTAATTTGAAGAGCTGTCACAATTGGTAGTGTTGAGATATGTCTCTGCTGTACTGTTGATAATTCTTCCACCAACTGTTCATAGCTACGGATCATAACAGTTCAAAAGTTTTTTGTTTAATGAAAGAATGCGTGTTTGCCCTAGCTGCATATACGTGTTTCGAGCAGCGTGTATTTGTTTTACACTTTGAGGTAAAGATTGCTAGATCCTTCTTGTCACCTTGGTAATATTATTCAATTCACAGACAGTTCGGTTTAACTGTTGATAAAATATCAATCCGAGGTTAAGAAGTTGAGGTTGAGCAAGGGGCTCTATGGTTGGCCATAAAGTGTTTGTCAAAATGTCTTCTCCTGATTTGCACAGTTAAAAGTAAAGTGTGATCTGTAGTATCTGTAGAAAACTCAGATCAGGTTTTAAATTTAAAAAGGAATCTGGTTGTGCTGCAGTACAGTATTTAATGCTTGCACTAAGTTGGCAGTAAATTTGCAGAGTTGGTACAAGTGTGAGTCACTTATCAATTTTGTTGAAAGATGTGAAATCTGCATGTTGAGTGAAGAAGCGTTGGGCAGAGGTGCCAAGTTTGACCCATGTTGTGGGCAATTTCGTCTTGGTCGTGATGCACGAGGATAGCAGCAATGAAAGCGCTTTAGCATTTGTGGTGGTGTTATTCACTTTCTCCAAAGGTTGGAGAACTAAGATTGGCCAAGGTATATCTTTTATTATTTGCTTGGAGTATTTTGAGTTGACTTGGCAAATATAATTGATGGAGGTATAAGGTTAAGTTGTCATATTTTGCTTTGACATTATCTTATTGGCATGTTTTGGTGGTTGTGTTTAAAGAAGTGGAGCTAAAAGGTGTAATAAAGGAAGTTTATTTTATTGCTCATTTATTTTTATTCTATCCCTAACTTGGTTGGAAGTTTGAGAGTTGTGTGTGGTGACAGCTTGAAGGTTCAATTATCTTCTACTCCAATAAGGTATGGACACATTCTTCTTATGAGTATGATTGGTGTATGTTTTCTGAAATAAGGTTGGAGTGAAAAGGTATTCTACTAGGTATCCCTTGGCTAGGTGTAAATCCTATTTTCTGGTTTATTGAAGACTACTTATGCATTGTTATCCTTAAGGAGAGTTTTTGGTGAATGCATAATTTTTGGTTTGAGATAGTGGAAGCTTTGTGCACTAGGGTTTATATTTGTGAGTCTAGCTACTTGCATTGAGTTGGTGGAACCCTTGGTTGGTTGTTTTGAGTTTAATAGTTGAGATTGAGATTGGGAATTAAGTATAGAACATATTGAGTCTCTAACAATTCTCTGTATGTTTCTATGAGGTTGATGAATCACATTGGGTCTCTAACAATTCTCTTTGTGGGTTCATGCTAAGCGAGCTTCTAGTGAGAACTTGTGTGCTGATCTGGACAAGTTCTATGTGAGCTTATTAAGCAGGTTCTTAGTGAGTCTTTGATAGAGTACAGAGGGTTGAGGCTCAGAAGACAGCGTGAACTGAAGAGGTCACTTATTCCCAAGAATTGACTAAGATTTGACTAGCCATCGGGATCAAATTCTCAGGGGGAGCATTTATGCATCTGTTTATCATATTGCTCATGTTTATGCTTTTTGCTAACTGGATTAATTTTTTGCCTGAGAATGTTGTGCATGGACTCAGGGGGAGTTTTGCAGCCACCCTTTGGTATTATTGTCAAAGGGGGAGAAGAATTATAGGTAATTGCACGCAATTACGTGTGTTGCCAACAATTCCAAAGGGGGAGATTGATGAGCAAGGTGCAACCAAAGTATTGTCATTGTTGTCAACACAGTCAGGTTGATCAGTTGATGCAATGGATTGGAGTTGATTGATGAGCAAGGTGATGGACAGGAGTTGTTTGATGAGTAAGGTGCAGCCAAAGTATTGTCATTATTGTCAACACAGACAGAGGATCGGTTGATGCAATGGACAGGAGTGCAGAAGTCAATAGATAGATCAGTTGATGAAGTGAACAAGAGTTCAGAGGTCAATCAGAACATGTACAGTAAATTTCCAAGAAGACAGAAGTGGCCCAGTTTCAAAAAATCAAAGAAAAAGACAAGTTAGAAAACTGTCGCGATATCGCGACATGTTTTCTGTCGCGATTTCGCGACAAAAAGGAGGAGAGAGAAAAAGCTGGAAAACTGTCGCGATATCGCGACATGTTTTCTGTCGCGATTTCGTGACATAGCCGAGGAGAGAGAAGGCTCAAGAAAAACTGTCGCGATTTCGCGACATGTTGGCAGAGAAGGAAGCCAAGTGGAAAAACTGTCACGATTTCATGACATGTTGGCAGAGAAGGAAGCAAGTGGAAAAGATGTCACGATTTCGTGACATGAATGGAGGAAAGGAGCTTGCAAGGAAAAGTGTCACGATTTCGCGACAATTTGCAAAAGGAAGCGCCAAGGATGAAAAGTGTCGCGATTTCGTGACAGATTCGGAGGAAAAGCGCTAAGGGCAAAAAGTGTCGCGATATCGCGACACGTCGGGTTTTCACGACCCGAAGAGGAGAGAGAATGTACGGCAACAAAAGTGTAGCGATTTCGCTACATGTTGAAGTTTCGCAAGCAAGAGGAAGTGCAAGGAAAAGGTGTAGCGATTTCGCTACATGTGACTTTTTTTGGAAGAGAAGAAAGTGCACTAAGTGAAAAGGTGTAGCGATTTCGCTACATGTTGGATTTTCGCAGGCGAAGCAAAAGAAAAGTGCAAGGAACAAAAATGTAGCGATATCGCTACATGTTGGGATTTCGCTAGTGCATGAAGAGAGAGTTGTACGGATGCAAAAGATGTCACGATTTCGTGACATGTTCCATTTTCGCGGGTGTCGATTTTTCACGGGAGGAGAGAGAAAATGTTGTCGCAATTTCGCGACATGTTCCATTTTTGATGGGAGGAGAGAGAAAATGATGTCGCAATTTCATGACATGTTCCATTTTCTGGCAAGCGGAGTTGGAGAGGAGAGAGAAAAATGTCGCGATTTCATGACATGTTCCATTTTCGTAGGCGTCGAGTTTCATGGGAGGAGAGAGAAAATGTTGTCGCGATTTCGCGACGTGTTCCATTTTCGCGGGTGCATGCCAAGAAGAGGTCAAGAAGGCGAAAAGTGTCACGATTTCGTGACATGTCATGTTTTCACTGGTGCTTGCGAAGTAGAGTGTACGAAAGCTGAGAATGTCACGATTTCGTGACATGTAAGGTTTTCGCGGTAGCAAGCCGAAGAAGCATACATAGGGACAGTTGCAGAATAAAATCTTGCAGCAAAACAAGATCTGTTACAGGTGGGGTTACAGAAATGCTACACGTGTAACAAACTGACAGAATCTACAATGGCCGAAAAAATCTGAAGAAGATCAGGCAGAATGTATTATTATAATAAGACAACTGTAGTAGGGTGCGCGGTGCGGCGGTAAGAGCACGGGAAATGAGAAATACAAAAAGTATGGGCCGTAATAAAATATAATATATTGTAGTAAAAATACAAAAGCCGAGAAAGCGCAGATAGTATAGGTTGCATGCGTGTTAATGGCAGTTACAAAATACTAGGGTTTTAAGATGAAAAATATTGTTTAAAATGACGTGTAGCCATAAAGAGGGAAGGTGCCATTGACAAGGAAGAGAGAACGCCGAAATGAACAGATAAGGCTGTCAGAGCCGAAATAAACAGATAAGGCTGTCAGAGCCGAAATAAACAGAAAAGCTATCAGGGTGCAGAGAAGACGGGCTGAGCACGCATTAAGCAGAGCGGTAAGAATGAACCGTAAGGTTTTAGCTCGTGTGTGGAAAAAACATATATAAGAAAAAGCCAAAGAAAGAAAGGGTTGGTCAAGTGAGAGAGAGAACTGCTGAGAGATAAGAGCGGTGAGGAAAGAGTGCTGCGGTAGAATAGAGAGATAGTACTATGGACTGAAAAATAGCTTGAAGTATGCTGTAAGAAGGATAGTGTTGTGGGCTGTTAAAAGAAAGCAAGTATGCTGTAAGAGATAATAACAGTGTTGTGATGGAGCTGTGAAGAGCTGCAAGAGCAAGCCATATGAAAGGGTTGTAAGTGTGCAGAAGGTAGAACTGTAAAAGAGTGTATGCTTCCATGAGATTGATTTGAGTTAAGCTAGACCAAGTGAGGGTCTTGTAACACAGAAGGCATTTTTATGTCAATCAAAATTGAAAATAGAAATCCAAGTTGGTGCTTGGAATCGGGGGTTGGTGCTCCTTCCAGCTTGGTGCTGGTAAATTAGGGGTTGGTGCTCCTTCTAGTGGATGTTGGTAAATTGATTGTAAAGTTGGTGCTTTGCAATGGCTGGATTTGGATGGGAGTCCAAGCAGTCTAGTTTGAGGAGTAGCCAAAACTGGTGAACCTCGTTACATCTTGTGTTATGTGATGCTCTCTTGTGGTACTTGTTGTTTCTAGTTTTAGCATTCATTTGTTTTGGCTTTAAGAGTTAAAGTTTTAAGTTTTAAATAGCTGCACTGATTCACCCCCCCTCTCAGTGCCATTGTAAGACTAACAACTTGGCCACTAAACCAAGTAACCAAGGAAGAGGACTTAAAAAGCTTACTTGGACTTTGGCACATCATAAAGCATTCAAGGAACTGAAACACCAACTTTGCTCAGCTCTAGCGTTTAGCTTGTCAAACATGTAACAACTCTTTGAGATAGAGACTATCCCCTCAAAATATACACATGGTTTTTGTTGGATTTTTAGCTAGATTGTCACTGGTCCTAATATCCAGGATCTTGAGTAGTCTCAAATATAAGAGCAATCACTATATAAATGGTTAAAATAATGAACACAACATTCATAACAATAACAATAATATGAATAACATGGCCAATATCACTCATGCAATGACATGAAGAAGACTTTACATATATTCCTCAATGATACTTGAGATTCATATATTCCTCAAAGATACTTTACATGGGAGCTTTGTCTCCATAATATAGTCTTACAAAGATGACTCTTTATTACTTGACTACTGCTCTCCTCACATTTCCGGGAGATGCTCTTTTCCTATTCCATGCATAAGACAAGTCCTCTCATATCTTTTGGTTTCTCATCTTGCCACTTGTATACATAACTCTTGGCTCTCTATTTGCACACTTTATTCTATGACACTTGCACACTCCTATTTGCACACACTAGCATACTATACGACATTGCACGTTCTTACATCTATATGCGTGCACACTTTGTGCACATTCTCACTCTTCACACTTGCACACATAATTACATGACACTTGTGCACATCCTACACATGAACACTTACATAAAGGGGAAATATAAATCACACTCCTAAACTATAGACTCACACCCTAATCTATTACATATTTACAATTGTACCATAAAGGTACCATGGGGGTACATTAGCATATACCAAATAATGTAATATTCTCTAGCAATTTCATCCTTTCTCAACATGGCATCTAGACACTTACCATAGTAAAATATTCAACAATATAGTTCAAACATATTATGTATATGACAAAGAGCTTTATGTCATTGTTAAAGCACGTTGCAATGGAATCACTACACCCTATACAAGAAAATTGTCATATATGCAGGGACCACAAACCCTTGTAAATTCTACAAACTCAGATTAAGTTGCAAAATGTCCACCACCTAAAATTAGCAACCTTCTTGTAATAGTTCCATCTAAATATCACACATAGAAGAAGAAGCACCAAGCGAGTTGTAAACTACCCAAGCCAAAAACCAATTGCCACATTGACCATAGTCCTTGACAACTATGGCCATGAGAAACAATTGATCTTGCTTGTACAAGTCAAATCCTAATCAAGTAAAACCCAAAGTCGAAATGCAAAAGCTAATATATAAAGCATATTACATTCAAACAAGGTACTTTGGCATCACCATGATTCTACTTGTTCTATTGGTCTAAGCTTCACAACAACATTTATAGATACTTCGGATCATGCATCTCTTCTAGAATCACCAATCTTCCAATAGAAAGCAAGAATTGTACACCTTACCACCCATACTAGACAAGTCTTTAAAATCAATCTCAATGGACTTCATGTCAAGGCTTTTAACAAGTTGCCATGGAGAATGATTGCACTTATGTCGTAGTAAATAGATTTTCCAATGGCTATTCAAGTACCTTACCAAAAGAATATATAAGGGAAGACATAGTCATTATATTTAAGCATGTTTGGGTTCAATTTAGATTGCTGCAAACCATTGTCTAACAAGGATATCATTTGGTTCAACATTTAGTCCATGATGCATACCAGGCTTACCCACTCAATTGCCTTTCATCGTCAAACTTATGGATATACGAAGGTGGTGAACATGCACCTTCTCAAGACTTACAATGTCAAGCATATTTGCACATGGCACAAGAACCTATGCTATATTTAACATAGCTTTAAGACTCTATACGCCACAGCCTATGTCAAGTGTGTCTTCAACAATAACATAATACACCTCTATGTCCACAATAATGTCAATAAAGCAAGCAAATTTGTTGGGAAATTCAACAAATATAATGCCAAGTCAATAACATATTTTAGCATGCCATAAAGAGCATATCACCATATTAATACCATGTCAAAGATAGCCTAGTTTCATCTTTAGAAAGTGCAACTACAAAGATGCCATAAAGAGCATCTCACCATATTAATACCATGTCAAAGATAGTCGTGCAACTTCAAATTTTGCATTACAAGATTAGACCTTTTGCATTGTCCAGCAAGTAGGAAACAACTTTGAGCTAAATTTTGCACCATACTTTGGCCTTCATCCAATATTCAATGTATGTATCTTACACCTCTATTGGACAAATGCAATTACTGCCTTCTAAACTCAATCTTGATTACTCTACCCCATTGACCAGAAATCAGATTGTGCATACCCAAGCCAAACATATTGACTCCAGAGATCATTGTCTTTTGAATTTGTTGAGCAAGGTGTTGCAAGAGTTTTGTCATTGTTGTCAACTCAGGCAGTTAGATCTAATAATGCAGTGGACAGGCAGTTCAGAAGTCATTCAATGCAGGCTGACAGATTTTAGGGTTTGCAATTGACCACATTTAGGGTTTGCGGCCGACCATGTTTAGGGTTTGCAACCGACCAAGATTAGGGTTTGCATTTGCATAATCAGTCGACTACTATTAGGGTTTTCATCTCAAAATCTCAAGTATATAAGCGGGGCTGTTTGGAGATTTAGGTATCCATCGGGTGAATGTTGAAGTGCGAGATGCGGCCGTAAAAGCGTAGATAGCATAGAATCGGCGAGATGATAGCGAAGTGCATAATGTGAATGCACACAGAGAGCGAGTGTGGAACGACACGAGTGTGCGAAGCGTGTGAGCGAGAGAAAGCGAGAATGTGCGAAGAGCGCAAAGGGCAAAGTTGATTGCAAAGTTTGGTTGTAGCGAGTGCGGCAGATTGTGTGAAGAGATTGCGCAAGAAAGAGCGAGTGTGCGAGAGATTGCAAAGGTGAAGTAGATCGGTTAGAGTCTTGCAATAACAAAGGTATTTGTCAAACATTTTCATTCAAAATTGAAGTCCGGTTGGTCGTTGGCAAATTAGGGGTTGGTGCTCCTTTTCGTTGGTGCGGATAAATAAGGGGTTGGTGCTCCTTCCGGTTGGTCTTTGGTAAACAAATTGTAAAGTTGGTGCTTTGCAAGATGCTGGATTTGGATGGTAGTCCAAGCGGCCGTTCTTTTTGAGGAGTAGCCATTTTGGTGAACCTCGTTAAAAATCTATGTTGTGTGATGTTCTCTTGCTTGTACTTATTATATTTGTTTATAAGTTTTAATTGTTGTGGTTTTTAGAGTTGTTAATTCATGTTTTGGAATGCCACCATTGATTCACCCCCCTCTCGGTGCCATACTAAGTACAACAATTGGTATCGAGCCAAGTTCCCTTTAAAGGCTAAATCAGCTAGGGTTGATCTTGGATTAATACTCTAATGGCAAAGAAAGGCAAGAATGGAACCATGAGACACAAGAAGAAAAGATCACACTGGGTCATAAAAGAAAATAAAGATAAATTCATTATTGTTGTAGATTCAAGAGATGAATCAAACAATGGAGAAAAGGCCAAGAGTCAACTCGGTCATAATGCGAGGTTCTCAAGGTTCAGAATGTTTTGATCAACTCCGGCATAATGAACGTCGGTGTTATGGGTTTAGTAGCGGTGAAGATGAAGAAGAAATAGAATCGGAACAGGAATGTAATAAAGAAGAAATGAATGCGGAAGCAAATTGGAATGAAGATCAAATTACGGCTCCAAGTAAGAAGAATAGAACCTCCTTCAAAAGGACATCTCGGCCAGTTTCGGTTTACGTGGTAGAGGAAATTGAACCGAGAAAAGGGAGAAGGGGTGAACAATGAAGCGAGATAATAAAAACCTCAATCGTTGAAGTAGGCTGGGAAGGTGAGTTGATCTCTGCTCTTGAAGAGTTTAGTATAGAAAAGAAAAAGAACAAAAGACTTTCCAAGAAATTGGAAGAATATGGGGATGAGATTGAAAATCTGTTCTTACAATTCCAACGGGCCAAGAAAATAGAAGAAGACTTGAAGTCACGAGCTGAATGATAAAGTCAATGTGTGTAACAAACATGAAGAGGATTCTAACAAAGTAGTTAGTAATCTAAAGTCTGCAAGTAGAAGAGTCTAAAAGGATTGAGGAAACTCTCGAGTCGCGAGATCAATGAGAAAGAGATTATTTGCCGCAAACAAGAAGAAGAGATTGTTTCATTGAAGAAACAACTAGAAGAGGCCAATACAAATCTTAAATTCGAGAAGAGCACAGAATTGCTAGATAAAATGATAAGTCATCGAGAGAAGCTCCACGATTAAGCATGGTCTTGGATATGAAGGTGAACAACTCTGTATCTTCCAATTCTGCAGAGAAGTTCATTGTTGAAGGGTCCGAGCAAGAAAAGGTTAAAGTTGTATCTTCAAAAGAAAGAAAATATCAAAGGAGATTTACAGCAAAGCAGCCACAACAAAAGAGGTTCTACCACTCTCACCTTTTTCATACTAACACTTTTAATGGCTATTGTTTCGAGATGTAACCGGTATGGTCACAAGGCAACTTATTGTGGATTAAATAATAAATCAAAGAGTTATCTTTGGTCGAAATACATCTGCATATCTGAGTGAACACTTTGTACAATGTTTTCAATGCAATGGTCATGGGCACATAGCAAGGTTTTGTCCAAGCGCTTATGTATCAAATCTAAGGCAAAACAGTAGATTTCATAAGACGCAAAGAACACAACACAGACAGGAAATAAATCGGGTTCATAGAAGAAAGGAAAATAATCATTCATCATGGATGCATAAGAGACAACCACACCGAGAGAGATATTCAAGTTCATGCAATGATGCAAAATAGGGACGCGGGTGAAAAATCCAAGCCCGAGGTCAAGAAAGTCCGGAGAAAGAAAGAAGAGAGGAAATCGTGTCTCCTTGAACTAAAGGAGGCTGCTCTTCTCTTGCACTAAGCAACTCCGGGTAACACATCCTCAGGGGGAGAATTTTGAAAAAGGTTTTATTTTAATGCTACGTATATTTGTCCAGGTATCTGAGGATGAAAGACCAGCAGTTGGGCTTTTGTGGTATAATTGTCAAGTGTGTTGGCTGTTCATTTAGTTGTGTGTGGAAGTGCCGTGAAGGGTAGTGTTTGCATTGAGAATCTTCACCATTGGTAGTATTGCTTATGTCATTGTTGTTTTGTTGATGGTTCTTACTGCCACTGATTATAGCTATGGATTATAACAGTTCAGATTGTTTTTGTTTATTGAAAGAATGCTTGCCCCGACTGCGTATTTGTGTTTCGATAATAGCAGCGTGTTTTTGTTCGACGCTTGATGTGAAGATTGTCAGATCTTTCATTACACCTTGGTGAATATATTTAATTCACGGACAGTTTTGTTTTAACTTTTAATATAATGCCAATTCAAGGATAAGAAGTTTGAGGCTGAGTAAGGTGCACTACGGTTGGCCATAAAGTGTTTGACAAAATGTCTTCTTTCGACATGCACAGTTGAAAGTAAGAGTTGGCAGTAAAATTGCGGTCTTTGGACAAAAATTGAGTACGAGATGTGAGTCACTTGTCAATTACGTTGATAGAAGTGAAATCGGCATGTTGAATGGGAAGATTGAAGAAAAAGTTTATAATGTGCGGCCAGATGATTTCCAGCCTGGTGATGAATGTTTGAGGTGCTTTTATAAAGAATTGAGGTAGTCTGCTTGGATTCTCACTACAGAGAAAGACAAACAGCTGTCAGTAGGTTCAAGTCTGTTGAGAATATTCAAGATGTATATGCAGATGTTGTTTGCATTACAGAGCAAAAAGTTGGATAGTTAAACGATCAGTGTATGCTTTCACTAAAATCAGTGGACAAGTTTGAGATTGCAAAGCAACGAGAGGGTTGAGGCTCAGAAGACAGCGTGAATTGAAGTGGCCACATATTCCCAAGAATAGTCTAAAATTTGACTAGCCATTGGGATCAAATTCTCAAGGGGGGCATTTGTGCATTTGTTCATCTTATTGATCATATCCATGATTTTTGCTAACTATTTCAATGTGGTTTTGAGAATGGTGTGTATGGACTCAGGGGGAGTCTACAGCAGCCCTTTGGTATTATTGACAAAGGGGGAGAAGAGTTACAGGAATGTACACAGGTGTTGCCAACAATTCCAAAGGGGGAGATTGTTGAGCAAGGTGTTGCAAGAGTTTTGTCATTGTTGTCAACTCGGGCAGTTAGATCTAATAATGCGGTGGACGAGCGGTTCAGAAGTCATTCAATGCGGGTGACAGATTTTAGGGTTTGCAATTGACCACATTTAGGGTTTGCGGCCGACCATGTTTAGGGTTTGACGAAGCCGACCAAGATTAGGGTTTGCATTTGCATAATCAGCCGACTACTATTAGGGTTTTCATCTCAAAATCTCAAGTATATAAGCGGGGCTGTTTGGAGATTTAGGTATCCATCGGGTGAATGTTGAAGTGCGAGATGCGGCCGTAAAAGCGCAGATAGCATAGAATCGGCGAGATGATAGCGAAGTGCATAATGTGAATGCACACGAGAGAGCGAGTGTGGAACGACACGAGTGTGCGAAGCGTGTGAGCAGAGAAAGCGAGAATGTGCGAGAGAGCGCAAAGGGCAAAGTTGATTGCAAAGTTTGGTTGTAGCGGTGCAGCAGATTGTGTGAAGAGATTGCGCAAGAAAGAGCGAGTGTGCGAGAGATTGCAAAGGTGAAGTAGATCGGTTAGAGTCTTGCAATAACAAAGGTATTTGTCAAACATTTTCATTCAAAATTGAAGTCCGGTTGGTGCTTGGCAAATTAGGGGTTGGTGCTCCTTTGCTTGGTGGGGATAAATAAGGGGTTGGTGCTCCTTCCGGTTGGTCGTTGGTAAACAAATTGTAAAGTTGGTGCTTTGCAAGATGCTGGATTTGGATGGTAGTCCAAGCGGCCGTTCTTTTTGAGGAGTAGCCATTTTGGTGAACCTCGTTAAAAATCTATGTTGTGTGATGTTCTCTTGCTGTACTTATTATATTTGTTTATAAGTTTTAATTGCTGTGGTTTTTAGAGCTGTTAATTCATGTTTTGGAATGCCACACTGATTCACCCCCCCTCTCAGTGCCATACTAAGTACAACAGAATTGTCAAGACAAGTCAACTTATCCAACAAAGATGCCTCCCTTGCAATCAAAAAGAGAAGTTTCCTCACTTGGTTCTAAGTCTTTGAAGCAATGGAGTCTTTCATATTCCATGAAAGGATGATTGACTTGAATAAGATCTTGAATGCACCTGCATAAATAGTTGTGACAATCACACCTCTTCATTTAATAATTTAAAAATGAAGTTGGAAGATAAATTGTTGTTCATTTCAACAACTCTTTATCTTTCTCATGTATATGTAATTTTTATACATGATGCTTAGTATGCATAGATGGATATCACAAGCACCTCTCCTAGAGATTCATGGGTATCTCATGCATATCTCCATAAAGATCATTGTATAGTATTTAAAAAAAATTATGATTTCTTACATTGTCTTTTTGTTTCTCTTTAAGATTAGGGGATTAAGGTAATCAAAATACATACGCTCTATTATCATTACAAAATTTTCAGTCTTGGATGTTCGCAAAATGCTAATTGAGTCATATGAAACAAATAGATGTTAGATGTTTCTAATAGATGTCTAATCTTCTACAATTTTTTCTTTATGTTTCAAGTTGCAAATCCTCAGCTAGATTGGCAAGGCCCAATTTACTATAAGCTTTGACTAAAGGTCAAAGTGAAGTGGTACATGATTTAGAACAAACAATATATATGCAAAAGAAGAAAAAAAAATCCATACTTGTTACACGAGGGTCTCATGTCAATTTGAAACAGTTAGGCTAAAACCTTAAAAATATTTTGTTTGTATTTTTTATTTTGCATATTATGATCAGTAAAAATTATTATTCAGCTAAATTAAATATCTCCTAGTCCAAATTTAGACAAAATTAAATACCTGTATTCTGCAATTCATATCCAACCAGGATATGGAAGTGAAACCATATATAAATCAACACATTTGTTGTTAACCACAGCCTAGTCAAAAGCTTAATTGATAGCTTGAATAGAGTAAGCTAATTGATAATGATCTACTTTCTAGCTGAACATCTTTTTTAAGGCCATTACCTCTTTTTGTAGGCAGCATGCAAAGGAGCTCAAGCAAAGTGCATCAATTAGACAGCTTTGACACTATTTAATGCCAATGCATCATTCTCTCATTTGAAGTAACTCAGCTTTTCCAGTTGTTCAAGATGGTAGAAAAGTGTGTTTATATGTGATATCATGAAAAGCAACTTAAAATGAAACTTTAAATCATGAGTTAGCCTGAGAAGGCTAAGTCCCACTTCCAAGTAAAGCATTGGTAACTTCCATTAAAAAGTTACAATGCAGCTACCACCTCTCAGAATACTTCTAGTCTCTTTGCAGTTTACAAACTGCTATATCATGCAAGCTTTCGTTTAATCTCTACTTGCAGTTTACAATCTATTAAATGATGCAAACTTCGTTTAATCTCAACACCATAAATTTCATCAAAGCCTTTTACAGCATATTTCTATAATTTACTCAATCACATGCAAATGAATTGAACCAAAATTTAGTTAATATATTGAAAAGTATGAAAATTGTAACATTATAGCAATTTAAACTCCCACAATTTGATCAACTGCAATTGATATTTGAACAAAAAGTTTCTGTGCACAAATGAACTTGATCCGAGCTTCATATTCACTGTGGACTAAAGTATAAGCACAGCAAACTTACAATGTTTGCCTTGTATGAGCCAATTACATTGTTGAAATAATTTTTTGGTAATGCAACTCTTTTGAATCCATTTCTTTCCAAGTGCCGTATCAGCATCTGATAAGTTAGTTCTCCACTGCAAATATCTAGATATGAAAGAATAAAGATTGGGGGCTTCAGCAAAATAAAGATCAAAACTAACTGAAACAAATATTCATGGATACAAGTTAGCCTAATGCTCTTTAATTTTTTAATGATTGATCATAACGAATTAACTCAAGTTTAATGTAAACTTTGTCTCAATATTGCACTAGTGTGCCTTTTCTCTTTATCCTGTTCCAAGTCTACCGATTAAAAAGTACATCAGGTAGCAGCCTGTTCAGAAGCTGCTACAGCTGCATACTGTTGAAGAGGAACAGGTACTGCATATTGTTGTGGTGTTTGTCCAGGACTTCGGTTTGCAGAGACTGAATTTGAATTTGCACCTGCTAGTGCTGCTCCTACATTTCAAAAAAGGTGAAACTCAATTCTTTCCATAAAGACAAAATTAGACAAACAAAACTAAAAAGTGTTTCAAGCAACTAGTATATACTTCTTGAGAAGAGGAATATACCTGAAGTTTGCGCAGCATGTGGGACTGATGCCCCACCTGCATAATGTGGTGATGCAGCTGTTGTTGTCACCAATCCAGGGCTGCTATACTGAACAATGTGCGGTCCCTGCATAGTATATCCAGGTGAGGTAGGGTAGCCAGCCGCACCTTGTGTTACTTGTGCATGAGGATACATTGTTGCTGCTGGTCCAGCGTATACTTGTGGAAACTGAGGTGCTGCATATGGATTATAAAATCCCTGCAATGCAATTATAGGAATACACAAACAGTAAGTTATAAACAATGTAAACGTTATAAAACATCTGGTCTAGTCAACCTTAATTACAAGCTGTTAACTTGCAGACATTTTTTTCAGAGTGTATACTCATTTCAAAAAGCATCCAATATGAACATATAAAAAAGAATGTGGATTATACAGCCAAACATACCTGGGCAAAATTGAAGTCTGGTGGATATGCTGGGTACCTGCCAACAAGCATGGATGCATTATCTATAAAAACAGAATATATGATTTCATCCCATATGCCTTACATTGTCTTCAAGGCAGCTTTTGTGATTAAATTGCTATAAGAGTTACCTAGATCTCCATGTAGGCATAAAGGTACGCAACATTGGACTCTAAGGAAATATCAAAATGTCCAAAAAATATTAGAATTGCATGAACTATTAAATAATAACCTTAAGACGCACCCAAATGGAGAATACGGATAGCCCTGCTGATATGGGTAAGGACTAGGTTGTGGAAATGCCAAACCACCATTATAAGCAGGTACTCCACCTTGAGAACCCGCAAAGTGGCCAGTTGGTCTGAATCGATTGCCTGCATAAAGCACCAAACATGTAAAAAGAGAGTAGCAACAAAATGAATATTACCAAGCAATCAAACATGACAACACCGTGTGTTTTTCCCTTTTCAAGGCAATCTCTTAACAGCCACACAGCCAACTAACACAAGAATCACACAACCCAAGAATCCCTACCTGGACACACTTTTTCAAACTCCAATAAATTTTCCCCTTCTAGGTACCCAGAAAATTTTGTCAAAACAATAAAATTTGAAGCATGAATGACTGCTCCATATACACATTATCTGTAAAGTGTAACATTCCGGGATAAGCATCTGCAGTTCTGAAATCTCAAACTCGGATGCTAAGGAAAACTAGAGGGACAAACTACATTCTAGGGGTTTTCCAAATCAGAAACAACCAAACATTAGCTGAGTCCTACTGTTTTACTTCAGCACAGGAGGAGACATTTCACTTTACCTGTAGAAGTAAGCACAACAACGGCAGTCTCTTAAGCTGAGGACTAGCCGGCAATTGCCACCTGATTCAGCCAACGCAAGTTAGCACGCAAACTCGTGCTCAACAACAGGTGTCCGTATAACCATGACCTTTCAATTTAATCAAATATAAAGGTCTATATATAATGCCTTGGAATCAACACTTAAAAGGATCCAACATTTAGAGACCTCACTCCTAACTTTTCAAATTCCCAAATGAATACACTAATTTAAATACGAAATTATGTAACATCAACCCAGAAACATCTAGTGCTAACCATTTCTGTGCTTGTAAATTTGCCCTCTTGTTGTGGATGCACGAAGGACATGTATTTTTCTTTCCCAAGACATTGTTAGAAAAAATATCTTCTCATTTGATCATGTTCAAGTTAAAGCAAATTCTTGCAAGAGGTCTTCCAAGTTCCAAGAAGTAAGGTTTAACCTATAAATGTAGCCAAGCGCCATTCAATCAAAGGAGAAACCGAAAGGAAATCAATTCCTATGTCTGCTGTTTTTTAAAACAATACCGTCCAAGAAAATAACATGCAAAAAAAGGTGAAGGAATCCAATAATATGTAGCTCGATGCAACTCTAGCAATATATAGCTTTTCTTTTTGGGTGTGTTTAATGGCTTTATTGCAGTTTGGTCCCTGATAGGGAGACCCATTCTTTGTGATGTAAATAATAGATATAGACCTCTCAATCCCCAATTGTGTTCCAAAAGCATAAACAAAGAGGATAACAAAGTTGAAAAATAATTCAGGCGTCACTGACTATACAACATGAAGTCCACACCTTTGGTACAAGGGTTACTAATTTCAGCATTTACAAATCCATTCACCCAATCACTGACTTGAAAAGTTGAACCAGACCAAACATATACATCTTTGCCACAACAAAGACCTTGTTGCTCCTCAACTAATAAGCATGACCCATCCATCCACCATGTACTGCTTGTACATCCACATGCATCGAATGGTTTCTTTTCCCTAGATTCAAATACATAGCAGAAACTAGACCAAAATGGTAATTTCATTGATCCGATTCGAAGATTAACATCTCTTAATGACCAAACGGGCTGCAAATAGAATGATGCGAGAATACAACGGAATCCCCTATTGCATCTCCTGTAAGAGAACAGTGCGACAAAAGCAATAAAAAATGTCCAATCCTCGATGCACTCCAAGAAAGATACATCCAAGCCGAGTTCATATTGTAAAAACTATCTTAACCACCACATCCTTGACTTCCATTCATATTGTAAAACCTATCTTAAGCACTACTGTCCATTATAGCATGCCCAGTGCTTCCCACATGTAAAAGATACAACGCCAAGCCAGAGGGAGGCAATGATCCAACCAAAAAAAAAAAAACCCTAGATGGGTAAAAGAAGGCCAAGACCATCATCAGACATGACAAACACATCCAAACCAATCAGGACATGCTAAAATCCATGATAAGCAGCTGCAGTCTCTAAACATTTGAGGGTAAATGAGGTTTGTCTATAACCATCACTGCTTCATTAACCATCTGGCCATGCTTGATCACCATCACTGCTTCATTAACCATCTGGCCATGCTTGATCACCATCACTGCTTCATTAACCATCTGGCCATGCTTGATCACCATCCCTCCCTCCTTTCATCCCAATCTTTGCAAAACAGCAAAAAAAAATATAATAAAAAGCATAACCTACCGTGCTGGGGAGGAGAAGGCCGGGTGCGGGTGGCGCCCAACGAAGCGAGATTGCAATTAGCCCTCCTGCCGTCGATCACCGGTGTCGGATCCGCGCATGCCCGCCTCGCCGCCTCTGGCTCCCGGAAAGTCACCTGAAAAGAAGCCCTCCCCAAAATCAGCCTCTCCACACTCGTAGGAACAACTTGCACCCTCGATTCCCCCACACAAACACCCATCCATCCATTCACAGGCAATAAAGATCACAAAAAGGAAGCAAGAAAAGCGAACAACAACAACTCACAAAACCGTAGCCCTTGGACCTCCCGGTGTTCTTGTCCATGATGACCACGGCCTCCTGTATTTCCCCAAACTGCTCGAAATACTTCTTCATCGTGTCCCGCTTCGTCTCCCATGCAAGCCCCCCAACAAAGATCTTTGTGTATGTCGTATCGCCTCCCTGCTGGTGGTTTGCCGGGGTACTGTTGGCGCTGCTACTTGTGCTTCCGCCGCCGCCGCCGCCGCCGCCAACGCCGCCATTGCTGCTGCTATTATTGTTCCCACCCGCCAAGCCGCTCAGCCCCACCGTCGGAGCCGTTTGCTGCTGCGCCATCGCCATTAAACTCTCCCCCCTTCCTTCCCCCCCACAAACAGCGCCGCCAAATTTCACGAAGAAGACCGCCCACGTTCAGTAAACACCGGTTGTCCCCCTCGCTATTCTCCTGCTCCTCCTCTCGCCGGCGCTGCTCTTAGCTCTCATGCGCCTCATCCTGGGTTCGATTCCCTCCGCCGCCGCCACCCCCAACAGCACAAGAAGAACCAAACAAACAAACGACCAGCAAAACGGAAACAATTTCCTCTATATATACGCCCCTCTCTATATATATTTATATACGAAAAAACCCAGGGAACAAGATTCCTCCCGCTCGCCTCTCGATTCCGGATTCACATGCGCCTCCACTCTTTCTATTGCCTGCGATCCACGCAGCTCCTCTTCGTCGCCTACATATACTCATTGAATATACACCCCCTCGTACATATATGCGATTTCAAAAAAGAAAACGCTGCGAAAAGAGCCAGCCAGACAGGCAGGCAAAGAGGCCACCCCGGCACTGATAAAGCGCCCGGCAATTTGCCCGCATCCAACGGCGCTCTCGCTCCCCGATATTCCAGGAGCCACTAGCCGCCGTACGGCGTAGATTAAAGCCGTGCGCCCGTTTTGCGCGTGGGGACGGCCGACTGTTTCCCGGCTTCCAGGACCCATACATACAACTTTTATTCCGTATAACTCTTCTCATTAATTTTAATGCTAAATATTATAAAAAAAACTAAATCACTTATTTTTTGGCGTGTGACAAGTGTCTCCGGCTTAGGAGATAACAAGGGGTCGTTACGGAAAACACAAACGGGCGTTGAAACACACGTGGCAATTGCATAAATTTTATAAAATTACAGATAAAATTTTATCTCTATCTTTGGTTTGGCCAACCCCCCTGGCGTAATATAGTTTAATTTATTATACAATGCATGTATAAATGCTTAGCCGAGGACCAAGGTCACGCCACTCCACTCCAAAATTTAATAAAATTAATAAAAAAACGTGATGTTTTACTTAATTTTTTTTATTTTAAGTTGAAAAAAATAAATTAAATAGCAAACTCATTCACATTATAATTAAATTGAAAGAATTTAAAACCCAAAATACTACAAAATTCTTTACTATTTAGTTTGCTAAACATAAAACAATTGACCAAGTATTTCACACAAATTTTAGTTGACTGAATGTAGTTCCAATATCTTGATAAACCAATTATCAAGAACACTAATTCTAATGACATTTTTTAAATAGGACATTTAAAGTCTATGATCTAATGAATCATAAAACATGTTAAATGATCATTCAATTTTAAAGGTGTAAGTTGTTGGTCTTATTTTATGGGATTTCTTATCCTTATTAATATCCGGTTTGGGTATAATTAATTTGATGACGCAAGTATAATAATATATTTGTGGAATTCCTCACCCCTATTAACATCGGGTTTGGATATGATTAATTTGATGACATAAATCTAATAATATATTCGATAATTGTAATTTCGTTTCGTTAATACTTGTGTGTCTGTCGATGAGGTAATCAATATACTTGTGTGTCTGCCAATGTATGGGATGAGGTAATCAATTTCCAATAAAATTGACTGTTGCATGACTAAGGAAGAAGGTGGTGGTGGATGAGATAGGCTTTGAAGCTATTTTTTTGTCATCATCTTTTTATCTTCAACTTGTTCAGCACATGGTCAATGTAATCCAGGCTTGCTTGCTTTCTTTCTTTGTTATTGCCAATTGGGCTCATGGAGCCGTGTAGCAATCAATTACATGTCACATGCCTAGCTAATCCTTACATGTATGGGAAGCTTTAGGGCTTTGTTAAGCTTTGGAAACAAATAAAATATTAAAAATTAAGCTAATCCTTACATGTTTGCACGTTGCTTGAACAAATAAAATATTAAAAATTAGAAAAAAACTCTTGGTAAAAGAGAGACAAGCTCCATCCTTTGACATCAGCTATGACTTTAGATGGTGGTGTTGCTCAATCTCATGTACGAACGGTGGTTGGTTGTTGATGGTTAATGATGCCACTAGAGAGAATGAAGGGCTAAAAAACAAAATTAAAATCTATGGAACCACAACTTATTGGTCGGCCATCTCCCTTGACACGCTCATTCCTTCCCCATAGCGATAATCCTACTTGTTAAGTAGATAGATTTGTCTTAACCTCGTGACATCATTAGCAGTTAGGACATTGCATGTGGCATGAATTTTGGACTTTTTAATTTATATTGATTTTTTAAATATTTAAAGTTATTTTTTATTTTCATACTCAACCGGGAATGACAACAATCGTAAGGATGAATTCTTGGGTGAGGTAAAGTCGGTTAAATTATACATGTATTTTTTATTGGTTAAAATTAAAAAAAAATTGTACTTATAATTAATTTTTTATATTAAATATAAGTTTTACATATTTTAAATTAAGGTTAAAAAAGTTGATATATTTTATATAATTTAAGATAATTTGAAAATAGCTATAATAAAGCAATTGGTGTACCAACCAATTACAAGCAACTATACATAGTTTTAATGAGTAGGTGGTGTCAAAAATTTTGAACTCTAGAAGGACTATTAGAGTATTTTGGGAGTGATATCACGGTAAACTAGGGTTGTCCATTGTCATCTATTTTATTTTTCCCTTACATAGATATATTAGAAGAATGGATAGAAAGGATGAAAGAAGAGGGAATACAATTGGCTAATTATGTAGTAAAACTTCTTCTCTATGTCAATGACCTCATTTTGATTGGCAAGACACTTGAAGCTTAAAATAGCATCTAAAAGCTTTAAAGCATTTTTGTAAAGAAGTTATGCAAGTAAACACTAACAAGATTAAAATTATGGTCTTATCTACTCAAAGAGAGCAAAAACAATCATATATTTTATTTGAAGGAAATCCTTTAGAGGTAATAACAAAATACAAATACCTTGGGTTAGATTTTCAAAGCAAACTCAAAGAAACACTAAATAGAAGAAAATACACATGGATGAAACAAAACAACAAATGGATGGGTAAATGAAGCATTAAATTTCATGAGCTTCCAAACTCCAACAAAGAAATTAAACAGTATGTGAGGAAAAAATTAGACTTGTCATATGGACTAAAAATTTAGGAAATAAAAAGTTGTTATACATCAACGAGTTCAACCCAAATTGTGAACACAACCAAAAGAAGTACATAGATGTAAAGATCAAATGGAAGGAAAAAATATTTATAGCCCACCTAAGATCTAGTTCAAACCATATCATATGTGAAATTGGAAGATGGACAGTTCCTCAAGAGGTATAGTCAAACTAAATATGTCTTTTGCACAATAGGAGTAGTGGAGACAGAAAAACATTTTGTATGGAATGTGAAGCCTACAAGGATATTAGGATCACATAAAGGACACTCTAAAAGAAAGCTCACTAATGGAACTTTTTGAATAATCGAGAATAAAAAAATAGGGAAACTTCTCATCAAAATCAACAACAAAGAAACACACTCCAAAATATGATAAGAGGATGTTGAGTTTTTTTACTTTGTTGAACAATTTTCTTTCTTAGATGTTAAACTTTGGAACTCTAAATAGGAGGTCCAAGGTTTAAATTCAAAAGGGAGTAGGGTTGTACACCATACCCCATCTTGTATTAAAACTCTTGATCTCATAGATTATTTTGGTCTCATGGGCATAATTAAAATCATTTCATGTCAAGTTCATATATATATATATATATAATTGAAAAGGGTGCAGGGTTGTACAACATACCCATCTTGTATTAAAGCTCTTGTTCCCATAGACTATTATGGTCTCATGGACATAATTAAAATCATTTCATTTCAAGTTCAAATATATATATATATATATATATGTGTGTGTGTGTGTGTGTATATATACACACACACACACACACACACACATATATACACACACACACACACACACACACACACAATATATATATATATATATATATATATATATATATATATATATATATATATATATATATATATATATCATTTATCAATAATTACATAAGTTGGGAGTGAGTGTGACCCAAGAGCAAGTCCCACTAGCTAGCATGAAAGGAAATTCATATTTGAAAGCCCTAATGGGAAGTAAGGATGCCCTAGCTAGAAGTATGGATGCCCAAGTTGAAGATAAGAGGAAGAGCAAATATATGGTAAGTTTGATCCAAGTAGCAAATGTTACACCAAAAGTGATTATCAAGGATTAAATGATTGAGCATGATATAATGGTTCTTAAAAATAGAGGGTTAATATGTAAGTTCCATGGATATTGGCCAGGGTTTTTAGAGATTCAAAATTGGATAAGTGGAAATGGAGATTGAATTCAAATTACTTTATAACTTTTCTTCCTAAAGATATTTTTATCATCATCTTTTGCAACTCAATAAATTATGGATAAAATATTGGATACTGGTCCATGGTTTAGTGGGAGAGATGCCCTTTATTGAAGACCATGGTGTGAGAATTTTTTTCTATTAAGATAGAAACTATTAAAAAGCTCCCAATATGGGTTAGGCTTTTTGGAGTTTCGTATCAGCTCATCAATAAGGATGTTTTAAATAATATTGGGATTATCCCAAGGAAATTCATAAAGGAGGGACCAACCACTATGGAGTGAAACCATATTATATGTACCTGGATATGTGTTGTTTGGATATATCAAATCCTTTGTTGCAATGCATTAAGATTAAATAGGAACCAAGAGAATGGGATCAACAAACAAATTATGAAAATATTGCATTCTAATATTGCAATTGTAATGACAATGAACACATGAAAAGAGATTGCAAAGTGAATGATGAAGAAAGACAAAAAAATTGGTCATGGGGTAAACTTCAAGATGAATCAAGAAAATGCAATAGAAGTTGGATAAGATCAATGATATTCCACTCGAAATGAAGAGGTAAAGAAAGTCTATTTGAAACTTCATATGATAAAGGCCACCATAGTTCACTTGAATCAACCATTAGAAGAAACAAAGAAGGATACAATGGATGAGAAAGTGCAATGTGCAAGTTCAAATTCAAAAGGAATTAAAGGTACAAAGGAAGATGTGGAGAAATTTTTAAAATTAAAGATGACAAAAGAGGTCAAGTTTATTCCAAGTAAATTATCTTCATTTTCATCTAGTATGGAATCCTCTCTTGGCAATAGAAATGAAAGTAATGTAGAGGTTATCCCTTGCACTTTAGGGTTTCAAGAGCAACATAATAAGGAAATGAGGATGGAGGAAATCCATAGAAATTTAGGATTTTTAGGGTAGCATAAGAAGGTAATTTATATAGATGAGCATCCTTGCACTTTAAGGTTTCTAGGACAACATAAAGAAGAAAGTGATTTTGAGGTTATTCCTTGCACTTAATCCTTCAAAGGAAGAAAACCTATAGATGATAAGTCTCACTATGAGCAATGTGAAAAAATAAAAGAGATTAATGAATATGAAAATATTGGTGAGAATGAAAAAAATAAAAAGAGAAATATTCTAAAGAGAAAAACAAACTCAAATGGATATTGATATGGAAAACAAAAGCGAATATTGCAATTGTTAATGGTTAATGAGTTTAAAACCACAAAGAAAAAATGATGATGAAAAGGATAGATTGGAATATTAGGCGCATGAATAAGACCCCTAAAAAAGAGGTATTAAGGAATTGATATGTGGTTATAGACAATATATTTTTAGATATGGAAATCGAGTAGCAAATATTTTAGCCATTTGTGGTATTGATTTTTATCTTGGCAAAATTTAAATTTTAGAAGGCAATTGAAGGAGTGAGATTTTATCTCTTAATGAAAATGATATCAAAGAGTTGATTGCAAAAACGTAACAGTTGGAGGAAGATGACGAATATATTTCATAAAAAGGCAAATGAAGAATAATTTTGATAAAAATGCAAGTTGAATATGGGTTAGTTAACCTGGTAGCAATGTAATGAAAACAATGTAATGCTTTATTATTTTAATAGGAGTGGCCCCCAAATAGAAGTCGCGCGTTGCTTATTAAAAAAAATCACTTATCAATCCATGTTATATATTTATATTTATTTAAAAGTTTTGAATAATCTATTTTATTAGTTATAGGCTTGAAAATTGTAGACTTTTGAGTCTGCCCTTAGATGCAAATCTTGGATGGAGATTATTTAGATATCAAGGAAAAATTGGATAAAAATGTTACTTCAAACATATTTTTGTTCTCTTGATGCAATGAAATTATTTAGGAAAAGAACCCAAACTTTTTATCAGATAATTTGTAATTGATCAAGAACCATATTATATGGTTAGTCAATTAGGAGAATTATGCAAATTTTTGGTTTGATGTTTGGTTGAAACCTTATCCTCTTATCTCTGACTCAAAATGGCAACCATTGGCTCAAGCATGCCTAGCTTGTAAAGGTCCAAAGGTCAAAGACTATATTATTATGAGCAACAACTATAGTTCATGGGTTTCTATTAGTAACCTAATTGAAGAAAAGGAACTCAATCAAGTGCAGATGAACTCCAAAATATTCTTCAAGAGTTTTATTTGTCAATTTTTGCACAAAAGGATGAGTTGATTTAGAATCTATAAAAAGATGGTGGATACTTAGTCAAGTTGGAAAATGAGGATTTAAAGCAATCAAAATTTTCTACTTCCAAATATTTTCCTTGGAAGAATATTTGGTCACTAGAGGCTCTCCTTAAGGCCTCAACATTCCTTTTCTAGCAATTCAAAGTAAGATTCTTATAGGAGAGAGTCTACAAAGAAGAGGATATCATGGACCTTTCAAATGTGCCTTGTGTGAGAAGGATTTAGAAACATTAGAACATTTGCTTCTTCATTGTCCCTTTTCTCACATAATTTGGGTTTCTTTTTTATATATGAAAATATAATGGATAAATTCTTTAACGTTGAAAGAGTTGATGAAATATTGGATTAATTATTTTAAAGCTAAAGCATTGTGTATTCTATGGAGGATTGGTCTTGTCATTATTTGTTAAAAATTATGGCTTGAAATAAATAATAGAATTTTAAAAAATAAATCATGCCCAAGTTTGGAACCATATTATTGCCTCTCTTGTAGAATATTTACAGATATGGTGCTCATCATGGGAAGCCTCAAGTGTAGGAAAATATATGGTAATAAATTGGTTACAATATTCACACATACATGGAATAGTTATATGTAATAATGGTATTAAAATAAAGGACTTACTTCAAACCAAGGTAAAATAGAAATGTCCAAAAAATGAGTTTATCAAAATTAATTTTGATACTGCTTCTAAAGGAAATAAAAAAACCAGTGGAGGTGGTATTTTTCAAAATAATGAAGGTAAAATTATCGTCTCTCAAAATCATATGGAACTTCAACTAGCAACTATGCAAAGGCTAGGACAATTCTTACAAGGATTAAATTTGCAAAAGAAAAATTATGGAAATATATTTCAATTGATGGGGATTCACAAATTATCATTAATGGTATCAACAAAAATGGATTGGATAAAAAATAATATTTTTGCTAATATTCACTATCTATTGTTGGAGGCAATCACTTGGAAATGTGATCATATTTATAGAGAAGGAGATCATGTAACAGATAATTTACCCTGGAATTAATCTTCATCTTGGTGAAATTCAAAATTTAGAAGGCAACTAGCCAGGTGAGATTCTATCTCTTAATAAAAATGATGTGAAGTAGTTCATTGTGGAAACATAGTACTTTGAAGAAGATGAACAATATACCTGATAGAAAAAGAAATAAAAAATATTTGTAATAAAATGACATGTTAGATATAGTCTAACTGACCTATCAACAAATATAATATTTTATTATTGTGATCAAATGATATTAGCTCAATTGGTTAGATTGCTCAACTTTTAAGGAAGAGACAAATGTTTAAATCTTGCCAAGTAATACATGCATAATTGTCAATTTGTTGTAATACCACCATGCGGTCATGTAATACGTGTGGGGTCGTCTCAATCCCATATATAACCGATTCAAAAAAGAAATAATATTTTGGTACTTTGACGGGAGTGGTTCCCAATAGAAGCCACATATAACTTATTAAATATATAATGTTTTATAGAATATATTTACTAAAAAAATCATATAGCACATATTTAAACATAGAAATCATATCATTAACTTTATTGTTACAGTAACAACTTTTCATAAAATAAAGCATGAGAATATGAAAATTAAATTCATATTTCAAATTATGTTTATTGATTTAAAAAAATAAAATTTGATATATAGGATTGAAATGGGTCCTATCCATATTATATTGTAACCACGTGGTGGTGTTACAACTTGACAATAATTTATATATTGCTTGACAAGATTCAAACCTGGATCTCCTTAAAAGTTGAGGAATTCAATCAATAGAGATTGTGCCATTTGATATTTGTAAATTTTCTTTTCATATCCATAATAGAAGTTTAATTTGGTCATATAAAGTTTAAACTTTGGGTAAAATTAATTGATTTCACATAGAAGTTATATACATGCCCAAACATGATTTCTCAAATTTTAGTTTAAACCTAGTTATATTACCCACCTTTGAGTAAGAACTTTTTCATATAATAAAAGAATAAAAACATTAAGGTTAATTGTATATATTAAATTGAGATTATAATTTCTAAGATGGTAAGTATGCTCATCATATCTATGATAATTTTAGTTTAGTTTAGCATTAGATTGTTTGAACTTTAAATAAGATTAATTGGTTTTATATATATAAGATATACATACGTCAAAGATAAATTTTTGTACAAATGAAGAATAAAAATATTAAGGGGTTAAATTCATGTATATCAGACAGGAATGGAGAGAAAAGAATGTTTCTATTGAGAAACTGAAGCTGGACGATTTTTGCAGGACTGCCCAAACTGCCGAACTCGTTTCGGCCATATCTCACTCATCCGAACTCGGATTGAGCTGAAATTTTGAGGGTAGATGCCTGAAAAACCCTAGAACGTCTCCACCAATTTTCATATCATTTGGAGCAACACATATCCTAGCGCAGCCCTATGTGTGAACGATATATTTGGCAAGCGGCTATGCGAGGGTTTCATTTGGGTTGAGTGCAAGCAGCTCCAGAGGTTGGTTTTTAGGGCCTTCGGGCCCTAGCGGCCAATATTTTTGTGGTTTATGCTCAATATTTTAGCAGGAAATGTTGCAGGGGATACAAGATGGGTTAGAAATTTGTCTTTCAACAGATCATACTGTGAACTTGAGTGACAACGGCTTCCAATTTGCTGCTCAAAAGAAAAGTGAAAACCATACCTTTCCACGGCGTCTAGGGCAAGGATTAAAGAGATCTCGAAACAAGTTTCAAGCAGTTGATCAAAAAATGGCTCATATCTCAAATGAATCTGGTGCTAAGGTGCACCCACAAAATAATTCTACTTGTGAAAACCCCTGTCAAGGGTAAGAATTTTGAAGACTCGGTCCCAAAAATGAATTTTAGGGATGCCCTTCATGGTGGACAGCCTCAGCCCAATGCTAATATCAATATTAGGGCTTCCCATAAACCTCTAAGAATGCCTAAGATTGATCCCGGGAAAATAGAGTCGGGATGTCTTAAAGCGGTGATGGAACTCCTATTGTTAAGCTTGATATGGGGAACATTGAGACTGGCATTGAAGATTTGGAAAAAAGAGGACTAATTTGTCGGTTCGTGGGTTTTCGTCCGAGTCTATCTGCTTTCAAAGTCCGGGCTGCAAAAAGCTGGAAAACTAAAGGTGAGTTACAAATCTCTATTTATCCAAATGGTTATTTTCTTGTTTTATTTGCTAATAATGAAGATAGAGAGAAAACTTTTCAAGGGGGTCCTTGGTTTTTTGGAAGGGCGGGGCTTTTCATGAAGCCCTGGCATACTAAATTTAAAGCCGAAGAAGAGATGCCTTCTATAGCTCCCGTGTGGGTTAGACTCTTTGGCCTCCCTATTGAATTTTGGAATCCTACTATTTTTTCTTCAATTGGAAACTCTTTAGGAACTTTTATGATGATTGCTGATTGTACTCAAAATTTTGAACATATTATTTATGCTCGAATTTGTGTTTTAATGGATTTTGACAAACCCCTTCCTAAAAATATCACATTACAATTTGGGGAAGACACTTGGGAGCAAGTAGTGGACTATGAGAACATTCCTTTTCGTTGTAGAATTTGCCATGAATATGGTCATTTGGCCAGTGCTTGCCCAAATAAAATTCCTGATCAAAAGAAAGAAGATATAAACTCAGCAGGTTTCCAAATACCTAAGAAGAAGAACACTCAGAAAAAAATAGTTATGAAGGATCAATCAAAGTCATTTGCTAATATGTTTGAAATACTTTCCACAAATGATGTCCCAAGTGAGGAAGAGGAAATAATGGAAACTGAAATCTTAGAAACACAATTTAAATATGAAGGGAAGAACTCAGAGACAAACCAACAAATCAAAGGTTTTCAACGAAAAAAAAAAGGAGAAAATTTACACAAGAAAAACAATATTTCAAATGTCAAAACTTCAAATAATGCAGGTCCCAATATAGACTCCATTGAACCATCTAGTAAAATTTTGGCGGTGTATGAGCATTCTTCAAGGTTAGAAGCCATCTCAGATTCAATTGGAATAAGTCAAGAAACGAGGGAAAAAAAATTGAAGATGGATTCCAATCAAAAAATAGGTCGCAAGACCAATCAATATCATATGGTAAAAGAAGGTGAAAAGCTTGTAGAGGAAGGTAAGATTAATGCCCTTCCCAAATTTTTTAGCCCTGGTATTAATGAAGATCATCACTTGGAATATTAGAGGACTCAAAGGGAGTCTTTCAAAACAAAATGAAATTAGAAGAATGATTCAAATAAATCATCCACATCTTGTTTTCCTTCAAGAAACAAAGATGTCAATGGAGGATATGGACTTAATTGCCAGTAAAATTTGGCCGGTTGGAAAAGTGGTTTCCCTTGGTTCCCAAGGGACTTCGGGTGGCATTGCTTGTCTTTGGGACCCAAAAGAGGTAGTTATTCACCATATGGTTGGCAGTTGGGGTTTGTTGGCTATAGCTATTCAAAGTAGACATTCCAACCAGATTATGCTCTGCATTACTGTTTATGCCCCGACTTCTTTAGAGGAAAAAAGAAGACAGTGGAAGGATATTACTCATATTATCTCTCATTTTCCTAAAGCTTGGATCTTGATCAAAGGATATTTCAATATCATCCTCTCTCTGGATGAGAAAGGGGGGAAATAGAAATTTGGACAAAAGCAATGACCTCATGAGCGAATATATTGCAAACCTCCATCTTGTGGATATCCAACCGAGATAATGGCCTTATGACTTGGTCTAACAGAAGGCAAGGCTTAGCTTGTATAATGGAGAGATTGGATAGGTTTTTGCTCTCTGAAAATTTCTTAATCCATGGTCACATTCCTAAAGTGAAGACTCTTAATAATGTTGGTTCGGATCATTGGCCGATCATGGTGGAAATGTGGAAAACCAATGTGAGTTTCTCTCCTTTTCATTTTCAATTAATGTGGCTCGAGAGACATTTCCTTCGAGACCTCGTGTGCAACAATGGTGGAAGGAAGGTAAACCTAGGCATGGGACTAAGATGTTCTATTTTGCCAAAAGACTGCAATACATTAAATCCAAAATCAAGACTTGGAAGCTGGAAAGAGTTTGGGGATGTTCATAAAAAAAAACATGAAGTTATTGCTCATCTTGAAAATTTGAATAAGAAAATCCGTTTAGATGGCCTCACGAGAGAAGAGAAGTGCGAGATGAAATTAAACTCACAACTCAGTTAGAGGAATGGGAAAAAAGAGAAGAAATCTTATGGAAGCAAAAATCTAGAATTCAATGGCTCAAAGAAGGAGATCGAAACACAAATTTCTTTCACAAATCTCTTCTAGCTCGAAGATCTCACAACTTTATTTCTTCCTTAACTTCGAGATCTTGGAGATGTTGTTTATACTTGGGATGGCATGAACTCTATTGTTGTTGATTACTTTTCCAATCTTTTTGCTGCTACTCCTCTTGACTCGGCTTCTCAACAAAATGTTCTTCAAGCAATCCCTTCTCTTATCACTTCGAGGAGAACTCTATTTTGACTTGCTCCTATTACTATCAATGAGCTTCAACAAGTAGTTTTTAAAATGCAAAAAGGGAAAACCCCAAGTCCTGATGGTTTTCCTATTGAGTTCTACCAAGAGTTATGGGATATCCTTCATGTTGATTTATTAGAGGTGGTGGAAGAAGCCGGGAAAGCCAAAGAAATTTTGAAGGTTATCAATAAAACTTATATTACTCTTGTTCCAAAAGCTCAAGAGGTTGATCATATCTCAGCTTTTAGACCTATTGCTTTATGTAATGTTCTTCTCAAAATCATTACTAAAATCATGGGAGAAAGGTTGAAGCCTCTTTTGCATAAGATTATTTCCCCAGAGCAAGGGGGATATGTGGAAGGACGTCAAATAGTAGATGAGATAGTTCTTGCTCGGGAAGCCATCCATTCCATGGATATGCAAAATTCTCCTTCTATGTTCATTCGGTTAGACTTATCCAAAGCTTATGACATTGGCACTACCTTATCAAAGTTTTGAGGCAATTTGGTTTCTCTAAGGATTGGATGGATTGGATTATGGGATGTATCTCTTCAGTTTCCTACTTAGTTCTTATCAATGGCGGGCCTTCTCAGTCTTTCCCAGCTTCCAGAGGTATTAGGCAAGGTGACCCGCTATCCCCTTATTTATTCATCATTCTTGTTGAATGCTTGGGTAGGACTATAACCAAAAAGAGGGAAAACAAAACCCTTGAGGGAGTTACCATTGCTCATGGAGCTAGACCTATCTCTCATCTTCAATTTGTGGATGACTCTACTCTTTTAGGTAAAGCTACAGTTAAGGAAGCTTCTAATATTAAGCAAATAATTAGCTATTTTTCTAAGGCTCTTGGGCAGTTGATCAATGAAGACAAATCTAAAGTTATTTTCTTTCACTGCTCTGCTAGACAGGAATCCATGGTCTTGGATAAATTAAGATATAAGAAGACCTCTCTTCCAATCACTTATTTAGGTATTCCCATAAATATTCAAAGGCAGAAAAATAAATATTGGAATTGGTTGTTGGACAAAGTCAAGAAGAAAATTGGAAAGTGGACCAACAAGTGGCTTTCTTACGGGGGTAGAATCACCTTGGTAAAATCAGTCCTTCAAGCTATTCCTATTTATGTTTCTTCCATTTTGAATATCCCAAAGGCTTGTTCTTCGAGAATTGGATCAAATCGGTCATCGTTTCCTTTGGAGTGGTACTAAGGAGAAAAGAAAATGGGCCTTGGTGAAATGGGATACTTTATGTCTTCCTAAGAGTGAAGGGGGGTTAGGATTCCGGTCTTCAATTAATAACAACAAAGCTTTAGCTGCTAAATTATATTGGAGGATGTTGCATAACCCCAATGCTCTTTGGGCCAATAATCTCCGTGCTAAATATGTTGAGAACAAAAGTCCTGAAGACCTTGTTCGCTATCAACTTCCTACCAAAGGTTCTCCCATTTTAGCAGTTCTTAAGGCTGGTGAGGATTTGATAAAGAAAAAATTATTTTGGATCATTCATAATGGTCAACATGCAAATTTTTGGACAGATTCTTGGGATGGTCACAAGCCTTTGATAACTCGGTTTCCCGATTGGAGGCCTTTGATGGAGGAGCTTCACCGAGCTAATTGGATAAAGGTGGCTAATTACTGTCGGTACCATATTGGTAATTCAAAGGTTGGTAGATATTGGATCCCTATTGAGGACTGGCCTATTCAAATCCGAGAAAGGCAAAGACAAGATATCCAAGGCATCCTTCATATGAGATCCCTCTCTTGGTCCCATGAAAAAGATTGTTTTGGATGGAACAACACTACTAAGGGTGAGTATTCCGTTGCTCAAGGTTATTTGACCTTATGCCATAATAATCCCAACCATTCTTCGACATATTTTCTCAATTGTGGGCTCAAAAGCTTTGGCCTAAGGTGAGGTTCTTTAATTGGCTTTTATTGCATCGTAGGGTGCTTCTTGGTGAGCAACTTATGAAGCGTGGTTTTCATGGCCCTTTTAGATGTGAAATGTGTGAAGAGAATGTAGAAAATATCAACCATATTTTTATTGAGTGTACTTTAGCCTCCGAGCTATGGAGGAGAATGGCCACTTTACTTGGCTTACAGTGGTCCAATTTTTTTACTTTTGAACAACTTTGGAGGGATTGGCCTAATCAAGAGGGTGTTGATCATTTTATTAGGCGGTTAGTTTGGATGGGTTCTACCATTCTTCTTTGGAATATTTGGAATGAAAGGAACAACCAAATTTTTAATCAAGATAGGAAGGATATTCACTATATTTGGCAAAAGACCATAGCCAACTTAGTTGAATCGGTCCATCAACTCCTTAATCACCCTCAAAACTCCCACCAAATATGGGATCAAGTGATGCAAAGATTGAAGATTAAACCTTCTAAGGGCAACCAACTTAAAGGGAATGTGAGTATTAGTAAGATGGATAGGACTAGAAATTGGCAACCTCCTCCTAAGGATTTTGGAAAAGTCAATGCTGATGGAGCCTCTAGAGGGAACCCTGGAAAAGCCGATGTGGGAGGAATTGGTAGACTTTCGAGATGGCTCCCTGGTTTTTACTTTTCTTGAGAATTTGGGTATTCTTTCCAATAACCTTGTTGAGGGGTATGGTATCCTCGAGAGGCCTTCAGGAGGCTACTAAGGTTGGATGGGAAAAGGTGTTAGTTGAGTCGAACTCTCAACTTATGATTAATCTCTTGAAGACTCCTTCTAAGAATCATAAGGTGGATTGGAGAATAAAAAGAATTATTGAGAAGATTCGGTTAATCCAGGATGGGATTTTTGAAAGTTGATTACAGTCATGTGGTCGAGAGATCAAAACAAGAGTGTTGATGCTTTAGCTAATTGGGCTTTGGACAAAGGTGATCTTACTTGTTATGGCCACCCTCCTATATGGTGGGCTTCTCAAATTAGGGAAGCTCTTCTTTCTATCATTTCTTTGGATGACTCCGAGTTCTGAAGGTACCTAGTTTCTTCTTGTTTTTTTTTTGCTTCTCTTTGGTTCATTCAGTTTTTTAGTTCCCTAGCTCATTCTATTCTTTATTTTGTTTCCTCTGTTGATTCTTGCCTTAATAGTCTTCTGGTCTAGATAGGTCATTGTTTTGTTCATTGTTTTTTTTTCTTTTTTCTTCTTTGTTTTTTTTTGTTTAGTTTTTTAAGGTGGGTGGGTTCTTTTGTTTTGTTTTGTTTTTGTGTTCTTTGTGTTGTTTTTCGTTGTTCTTGTGTTTTTGTTGTTTTGTTTTTTTTATGTTTTTTGTTATTGTTCTTGTGTTTTTTTCGTTCTTGTTCTTGGGTTTCTCTTTGTTTGTGTTATTTCGTGTTTTTATGTGTGAGTGTCTTCTATGTTTTTTGTTTTTGTTTATTGTCTATTGTTGGTTGTTTTTTATTTTTATTTTTATTTTATTTATTTTATTTTTTAGGTTTTGGTTGTGTTTATTTTTCATGTTTTTTTTGGGTTATGTCTTTGTAGTGTTCTGTTGTTTTTGTCTTGTTTGTGTTTTGTTATGTGGTTCTTGTGTTTTTCTATGTGGTTTGTGTTGTGGTTTCTTTTTTCTTATTGTGCGTGTTTGGTTGTGCTTTTGTTTTTGACACACTCAAGGAGCATGTTTTTTATTTTATTTTATTATTTTTGTTGTTATTTACTTATTTTTAAATTGGTTTTGTGTGTTTGTTTGCTCCTTGAGTATGTCAAAGGTGGTAGGCCAGGTCCGAGTCCTGGGCATTTTTGGTGGAATGGATACCCCTGCCTCCTTGGGTCTTACCGAAAGTGGCATCCCTTTTGGGATGTTTTCCACAAATAAAAAAATAAATAAATTCATGTATATCAAATCATGTTTATGATCACCTTTACAACTATAAATCTAGTCTAGCTACCAAGGGTTAGGTGGATTGGTAATTGTCTGTCTAGACAGGAACTCACTCAAAAGAGACCTAGGTTCAAACAATGGCAACATACCTATTTGCAAAGTTAGTAGTTTGCTCTGAATCCTCTGAGCGCATGAAAGACCGACAACGATAGTACAAATCCCGAGTGACCGGTGGTCCTTTTCACACCGGGTTATAAAATAATGAGGTGGTATAGGCTTGTAGAGGAAACTCCTATGGTTTGAACCCTTGGTAGTTACTAAAAATAGTGTGGATGTAACCAACTCCCCTATGTTTCCAAAAATTTTATAAATCTAGTCTTTGTATTCATAATATAACTCAAAGTTATTATAGAAGGAACTTTTATAATACATATATTATAGAAATTCAAATGGTTAGAACATGCAAAATAATTGTATAAACAATAGAAAGAAGAGATCCCTCCCATATTCATTGTAATATCAAATATATTTACCTTAAGGGAGATCAAGAAAAATATTAAAAAGCTAGGAACAAGAAAGGCTTATGATGTGGATGAACTACAAGAAAAATACTTACGATAGGGAGTAGAGGACTTAGAACCACACATCAAGAGGATATTTAATAAAATCATTAAGTATGGATTTTAAAGGGATTAGACAACAAGTCTAACCATAGTTGTTGGTTTATCCAAACCTAGACCAAGAGTCCAAATAGGTTTGGTTCAATTTAGTCTTGCATGTTTTTGTTTTCTTTTTTCTTTTTCTTAAAAGCTAGGAACATGAAAGGCTTGTGATGTGGATGAACTACAAGCAAAATACTTGAAATATGGAGTAGAGGACTTAGCACCATACATAAAAAGGATATTCAACAAAATCATTTAGTATGAATTATTAAGGAATTGGACAAGTTTAATTATAGTTACTAGTTCATCCAAACTTGGACCAAGAGTCCAAATAAATGTGTTTTAATTTAGTCTTACTTTTTTTTGTTTTATTACTTATTTATTTATTTATATATTCTCTTTTTAAAAAGCAAGGAACAAAAAAGTCTTGTGATGTGGATGAACTACAAGCATAATACTTAAAATAGGGAGTAGAGGACTTAGCACCACACATCAAGAGGATACTCAATAACATCATTTAAAATGGATTTTTAAGGGATTGGATAAAAAATCTAACCATAATTACTAGTTCATCCAAACTTAGACCAAGAGTCCAAACATGTTTGGTTCAATTTAATCTTGTTTTTTTTTGTTTTTGTTTTTTTTTCTAAAGTTTTGTAATATATATTATATATTTATAAAGTATAAAATATGGAAGAATCTAGATTTTTCTATGTTTTTCATATATTTATATTTTTTTATAAATATTATGTGTGTATATATATATATATATATATATATATATATATATATATATATATATATATATATATATAGAGAGAGAGAGAGAGAGAGAGAGAGAGTATGTATATTAAAAAAAATTAACTAAACTAAACCTCCTTAAAAAAGCAAACCTCCAAACTGAACTATACTTAGTAACTATGAGTCTAATAGTACCTATTTTTGTTGGAATTCACAATACTTTCTAGGAACATCTAGAATTTTGAAACATCCATTTGCCACAATCATATGTAGAAAAAGGAAGAAGAGAAAAATAGAAAAGTGTATAGACAAAAAATAAGGAAAGATATAAACAACACGATTTGAGAGAAATAATAAGGGGTGGGATCCCATAGACACCCCATAATATTTTATATATCACACTATTATATAAATGATCAATAATTAGAGGGTATTTATAGTGATACCAAAAAACCCAATGAGTAGTTAACCTCAAGCTAACATTAACTTGACTTTGAGGTTAACTTACAATAAATAATAATAATAAATTACACCTTTTAATCAAGGTTATCCATAAAGGTGGATTAACCAATATCACTAAGGGTGAATACATGAGGGTGCCCTTAGGCTTACACATAGATGCCTATAGGCTTACATAGAAAAATGCTCATAATCTTACATAGAAATATGTCCATAGGCTTAAGTATATAATTTATGTAGGATTACACCAAGATGTTCGAATGCTTATATAGCAATTTCTCTTAGGGTACATCAAGAGCACTCATAGGTACTTCATCATTGTCGACCTTGGCCTAATAAGATTAGATTACAAATATTTCAAGAGTGGAGACATATAAATCCCTCAAATTAATGAACCATTGTGGTCAATTCCCTCTTTGCAAATTTGTTTAGAAGCATGGTTGAGAGTAGAATCAGTAATTGGATTGAAGAAAAAGGTAAGAGGGTAGAAATACAAGCAGGTTTTAGACCAATACATTTGACAACATACCACATAATCACTTTGAGACATATCTTTAAAAAATCATGGAAGCAAAATTATAAGGCTATTATTATTTTATGGACTTTAGCAAAGCTTTTAACATAATTCTTAGAAGTAAACTATGAAATATAATGGAATACATATGCAAACCAAAAATAATTTAAACAATAGTGCATAGACTCTATGGAGAGATCTAATGTAAACTTAGAATGCAAGCAAGCCTTTCAAAATTTTTAAGAAGTGACGTAGGGTTTAAACAAGGGCATCTATTATCCCCTTCCTTATTTGGTTTATATATAACAAATTAGAAGAATGGATAAATATGAACGGAAGGGATGATGTTCATTTGGGAAGATATATGGTGAGGCTTCTTTTGTATGCAAATAATCTCATATTAATTGCAATATCAATACAAGGTTTGAGAGGGCATTTGAAGGCCTTAGAGAACTTTTGTAAGGAGGTAAGCATACAAGTAAATACCAACAAAACCAAAATCATAAACTTCTCCAATCAAAAGAAAAAAATTAGTTAATTTTTTTAATATTTTGAAGGTGGTCTTTTGGAAGAAGTAACAAAGTATAGATATATTGGGATAAACTTCAATAATAATCTTAGTTGGAAAACATGTAGAACAAAGAGAATATTGGGAGGATAGAGAGCACTTTCCTCGTTACAAAATAGAATTAAAGAGGTTAAATTATGGGACTAGAAAACTATATGGGTTTTATTTGGGCTACTAGTGGTACCAATATTGTTGTATGGGTGTGAAATGTGGGCTAAAACACATGACTCAAAATGGAGGTAAATATAAAGGATAAAAAAATGTCTAATTATAAACAAATTCACAATAAGAGTTATTTCCATATAAAATTATTCTAGCATAAACAGGTACCTTCTCTATAGATCTAGTCATTTTGGTTTGTCCTCTAGGATATTTATAAAACATCAAATAGATGAATGCAAACAAATGGCTTAAAGTTGTAGTAGAAGAATATATGGATAATTGAAAGAAAACATGGATGAAGTAAAACAATAAGTTGATGAACAAATAAAAAATCAACTTCAATGAATGCCCAAATAATAACAAAGATATAAAAGTATTTACTAAGGAAAAATTCATAGTAGTTATATGGGAAAAGAAGTTAGGAAGAAAGATATATGAATTTAATCCTATATATGATCACCACCAAAAGGCCTATATAAAAACAAATATCATTTGAAGAGCCAAGATGCTCATGGCCCAACTGAGGACCAGTTCACACCAACTTAGATGTAAAATAGGCAAATGGAAGAGACCAGAAGGGGAATATAAGGTAAAAATATGTACCTTCTATACTCAAGGGGTAATTGATACAAAGAAGCATTTTATTTTGGAGTGTGAGGTATACAGTGATATTCAAGTTCATTATGTTGATACTCTAGTAGTAGAATCACTTCAAGAATTATTTGAAGAGGAGAAATTTGAGAAAGTAGAAGAGTTCATCATCAAAATCAATAGCAAAAGATCAATATTATAGAAAAAAATGAATGAATTAGATCTTAGGAATGATAGATATGGTTCTTTGTAAATTTTATACACCATAGGTTGCTTTTAGCCTCAAGGATGTTTAAAAGGAATTTTAATATTTTCTTCTAATTGAAATTTGATTTGGTTATAAAAGGTTTGAACTTTGGATTAAAATAACCAGTTTCTTATAGAAGTTATATATATAGGATTAGAGATAAGTTATTAAATTTTAGTTTAGACTTCTTCATATTATATACCTTTGAATAAAAACATTTTATATAATAAATGAATAAACTATTAAGGTTAAATTTATACATTAAACCCTATTTATGATGTTGAATATTGTAAGTCTATTTACCATTTTTGTTATAAAAGTTTAGTTTTATTGTAGATTGTTTAAACATTAGATAAGATTAATTGATTCCATATAAAAGGTATATGGAAGCTCAAAGTTAATTGATTAAAATTGAGTTTAAATCTTATTGAATCTTGTTGTAATATACACATATCTCTTACTTGTTTTTATTAATCATGTGCCATAGGTTTAAATAGTTTGACAAGACATGTGATTTATTATAAGCTTAATCAAAGTATCAAAACCTAAAAAGATATATTATTGAACTAATAATATAAAGTATGGTGGAAAAACATGTTCATAAAGAGAGTCTCATATACCCAAGAGACATGTTTACATTACAATATAAACAATCTTAGCTAAGAAATTTACAAAGAATTCTCACTTTAAATGGTATAAATAAAAATCTCATGTTTACATCAAAGTTAATAAATTTTGGAAAGATTTTATGGTTAGTATTAAAAATGAAAATTCGATTACTAAACTAAGAACCAACTCATAGCATAGTGAAATTTGTTGATGGAAAAATCCCAAAAGCTTTGGAAACAAAGAATGCATGAAATATTTAATTCAAATGAAATAAAAGTTAAAAAAATATATTTATAATGTTCATCCCATAATGATATTAGATCTAATTTTGTAGGCATTTTCATGCATAACATTTTATATGAAATTTTATACAAGTAAATCAAATTGAACTTTGAAAAATTACAATAAAACTTAATCCTTCTAAAAGTTATCTTATGACTCATGTTTTTGGAATGACAAGCTTTACTTGTATGCTTGCTTTTAGATTGACAAGTCTTTTACTATATGTAAAATTTACTGTATCTTAGGGTTGTTTTTTTTAAAACTACTATATCTTACATAAGAGTATTTGTCACAATATAGAGATTTAAATTTAGGTGGCACTAATACATTTATACTGCATTTATCATTGCTCCATAATACTTTGGACATCATATCACATAAGTATTCCTAATGTGAGATGACCCACATACTTAAACACAAAATACAAGAAGAGAGTTTTATTTATTTATTTATTTATTTTGTGGAAAACATCCCAGAAGGGATGCCACTTTTGGGTAAGACCCAAGGAGGTAGGGGTATCTATTCCACCAAAAATGCCTAGGGCTCGCACCTGGCCTACCACCTTTGACACACGCAAGGAGCATGCCTGAAACAACACACAACAAGAACAAACAAACACAAACACACAAAAAGCTAAAACAAATAAAGCATACTCCTTGAGTGTGTCGGCAAGAAAAGGCACAAGCAAAAACAAAAAAAAAAACATGAACCACACAGAACAAACACACAAACAACAGAGGAAAACACATTCAAAAATAAATAAATAAATAAAATTAAAAAAAATGACAAAAATAAACAACACCAAAACACGAAATACACAAAAAAAACCACCAACACAACATAACAAACACTACCATAACAAAAACAACAAAAAGAAACAAAAAACCACAGAACACAAAACACACAAAAAAACCCCAAAAACAACATAACAAAACAAAACCAAAATAGAAACAACAAAAAGAATAAAAAACACCACAAACAAAATCAGGAAAAACAAATACAACAAAAACTAAGCCAAAGGAGCAATTGACAAATCAAACAAAATACGGTAACACTAAGAAAAAAACCAAAGCTTAACAAATTACCAAAAATATCAGAAATTGCTTAGCAAAATAGCCAAAGCTTCCAACATTGCCATAAAGAGACTGACTATAAACCTTAGGATTATGGCATCCTTATCCTTTTATTCGTATCTTGCTTCATTCCAGTTGGGACTATAGGCTGGTTACTTGGTACCATGACACTACTATTGGAATTTGTATGGTCTTTTTGAGGATCCGTTTTGTTTGTAGTTTGAACCTGCCCTTTTGTTTTGCACTTGGGTTGGTTTTCTACATTGTACTTTTTTTCCCTTTACTATTATTTCTCAGCATCAAGGCAAGCTCTTTTAATGATTTCTCATCATGCAATCCTTCCTGTTCCCTCTCTTCATCAAACTGTGTCTCCATAATAATTGTTTCCATTTGACCATCCTCATCATCTGCTTGCTCATCCATGGAGAGAATTTCAAAGGTGTTAGGAGAAATAACTGTTTTCTCTTTTGTTGCTATTTTTTTTTTTGTGTTTTTTTGTTTAGGGATTTGAAACCCTGCCAAGTCCCCATCCTCTTTCTCTTTGTTAGGGACCTTATGTGGACAATCCTTGGCTAGATGACCATATTCATGACAAATTTTGCATCTAAATGGAATATTTTCATAATCTACTACTTGGTCCCATATTTCTTCTCCATATTGTAAAGTAATCTTCTCTAGAAGTGGTTTGTCAAAATCAATCAAAACACAAATCCTTGCATAAATCATATGCTCTAAGTGTTGGGTACAATCAGAAGTCATCATGTAAACTCCTAAAGAATTTCCAATTGTTTCGAATATCTTTGGATGTCAGTATTCTATCGGAAGACCAAATAAACAGACCCAAACAGGGGCAGTTGATGGCATCTCTTCCTCAGCTTTGAACTTGGTATGCCAGGGCTTCATGAAGAGCCCTGCCCTACCAAAAAACCATGGCCCCCCTTGAAAAATATTCTCCCTATCTTCTTCATTTTAAAAAAAATAAGAAAGTAGCCATTAGGGTATGTAAAAATTTGGAACTTACCTTTAGTGCTCCAGTTATTGGCAGCCCATTGCTTGAAGGTAGCAACAGTCGGTCGAAATCCCATGAATCGACAAATTAGGCTTTTCCTCTCAATCGCATCTATTCCTTTCTGAACATCCATTATTTCCAACTTCACTACTAGGGATCCATTAGTTGCTTTCATGCAACCCATATCTATTTTCCTTGGATCGACCTTTGGCATCCTCAATGGTTTCCTTGGCAATCGTTGATTGTGTTCCCCTCCTGTTTGAGGTGGTCCTCCATGGATTGCTTCTCTAAAATTTATTTTTGACTTAATGCATGCATCTTTGTTGAAACCCTCCATCCCAATATCCAAAAGATGAAATTGCAAGAAACCCTAAATTTTCACTATAAACCCTAATGCAGCCGCTTTCACCCTCAAACCATTCTGCTATAAGAAGAATTATAAATCCATAATCTGCGTCTTTGATTCCCTAGCCTTCAACAAAATCCATTGTCCACCATTTCGTCATCGTCGAGCAGTATTCTCGATCGCACCGTTTGTGTGCAGTTGTTCACCACAGTGAACAACGCTCGAGCGTAAAGAAAGCCACTTCTATTTTTCTTAGATATTGATCTCTCTTTTTTCATGAGTATTTTAATGTTGACTACCATATATTGAATCAAGAAGAGAGTTTTATTATTATTATTATTATTATTATTATATTGAAGATATTTTATATTAATAGAAAAAACTAAAATTATCCTATAACTAGGAAAAATCACCATTACAATCAAAATTATAGACTTGTTTTCATAACCAAAATCAATAGAATGCATCAAAATCTAGGTTTAGAAGTCAGCAAAAATTCCATCCTATTCATGGCATCCACAAATTGTGCTTTTATGAAGACAAGTTGCAGATCATTTTTTAAATAATTTTTCTTTAATAATCACTTGTATAGCCTCAACAATGTTGTTATAGAATTTTATTTGCTCCCCAAGAGTGCTTATTAGATGAAATTATTTCTCATTAGTTTTATGAATCCATAACTTCTATTCCTCCAATGGTCGAGACAGAGTCACAACTTATAGAAAGAATTTCATCAATAACAATTATTGAGCAAGATTCAGGGTCTACCATTGCCATGAAGGCATCCTCCTCAAAACTATAACCAACCACAAATAAGACTCATAAAAACACCATGAAGACCAAAAATATCAACTTGACACCACAACATATATAGCCAATTACCTTTAGGAAATTATCCTCAAAAGTGCAATCTCTAGTTTAAACTATTAATGTATTCATAATCAAATTTCTAGAAACAAATGCAAACAAATGACCTTGAATAAGACAAAACTAAACCAATAAATAAACTCAAACATCATACTAAGAATAACTAGTGACTTTTTGATAAGAAAAAAATCGTATGAAACAACACTATTAACCAAACCACAAAATTTAGATTGTTATACTCTCTACACCAAAAAAAGATAAACCAACTGAAATGCCTTGAAGGAGATAAAACTATAAGATAAGTCAGACTCAGGAAACATGTTAGGATAATCAAGTGGCTCCTTAACAAGGAACCTAAATGGATTTTTCAACAAGATTTTTTACCTTAAGAAAAACAAGGATCTAGAGTGCCCCTTAACTCACCTTTGCCCACCTTCCTTACCCTAAGAATATTAATATGATCCACATCCATTCAGTCTAGTATGCACCAACCCTAATATGATTTCTTTAGGCCAAAATTCAACATGCTAACTCACCCTCCTATATTGAAACCCCTTGATTAGAAGAAGCTTTCTTGAGTTTTCAAAGAATGAGAACCAACATCAATGTTGTCCACCCTTCACCTACAACAGTCGAAGGAATGCCTTAATTTTTTTCATGAAAACAAAAGTAAGATAAAGGAGGTACAAAAACCTCATTGAACTTCTTTAAGGAAGCACTAAAAGACTCATTCTTAACTCTATCCAAAAATATTTCTAAAGAGATTTCGACATTTGGTTTTTTGAAAGTGAGCGACTGTGCGAGTGTTTCATATGTGTTGAGTGCAAGTGATTCCAAAGGTTGTTTTTCAGCGTCTTCGGGCCCTAGAGACCAACATTTTTGTGGTTTCTGCTTAAGATGTTAGCAGGATATGTTGTAATGGACCCAAGATGGGTTATAAATTTATCTTTCAATAGATATTCATGTTGTAAACTTGATTGAAAATGACTTCCAATTTATTACACAAAATAAAAGTTAAAATCATACCTTTCCTCGATGTTCAAGGCATGAATTAAAGATATCTTGAAACAATTTTCAAGCAATTAATCAAAAAATGGTTCAGATCTCAAGCGAATCCGATGCTAAGGAGCACCCCAAAAATAAATCCACTATGAAACCCCTTTCAAGGGTAAGTATTTCAAATACAACCACAAAAATAAATTTTAAATATGCCTTCCATGGTGAATAATCTTAGCCTAATGCTAACATTAATCTTAGGGCTTCCTGTAAACCTCTGAGAATGCCTAAGATTGATCTTAGGAAAATTGAGTCGAGATGTCTTATGGAAGATGATGGAACTCCAATTGTTAAGCTAGATATGGGCGACATTCATACTGGCATAGAAGATCTGGAAAAAAAAGGACTAATTTATCGTTTCTTAGATTTTCATCTGAGACTTTCTACTTTTAAAGTTTGGGTTGTAAAAAACTAGAAAACAAAAGGTGAGTTAAAAATCTCTATTTATCCAAATGGTTATTTTCTTGTTTTATTTTCTAATAATTAAGATAGAGAAAAAACATTTCAAGGGAGTCCCTAGTTCTTTGGAAGGGCGAGGCTTTTCATGAAGTCTTAGCATACTAAATTTAAATCCGAAGAAGAGATACCTTCTACAAGTCCTATGTGGGTTAGACTCTTTGGTCTCCCGATTGAATTCTAGAATCCAGACATTTTTTCTTCAATTGGAAACTCTTTGGGAACTTTTATGATGACTATTGATTATACTAAAAAAATTGAATATATTATTATTTATGCTAGGATTTGTGTTTTAATGGATTTTGATAAACCCCTACCTAAAAATATCTCATTACAGTTTGGAGAGGACACTTGCGAGCAAGTGGTGGACTATGAAAAGATTCCTTTTCGTTGTAGATTTTACCATGAATATGGTCATTTGGCTAGTGTCTGCCCAAATAAAATTTTAGATCAAAAGAAAGAGGATACAAACATAGCAAATTTCCAAATGTCTAAGAAGAATAACACTAAAAAAATCAGTTATGAAGGATCAATCAAAGTTATCATTCTTTTCACAAATGATGTCTTAGGTGAGGAAGAGGAAATAACGGGGATAAAAATCTTAGAAACACAATTTAAATATGTGGGGAAGGACTCAAAGACAAACCAACAAATTAAAGGTTTTCAACAGGAAAAAAGGAGGAAATATACACAAGAAAATCAATCTTTTAATGTTGAGACTTCAAATAATACAGGTCCCAAGATAGACTATGTTGAACCTTCCAGTAGCACTTTGGCTTTGTACATGCATTCTTTAAGTTTAGAAGCCATCCCATATTCAATTGGGATAAGTCAAAAAATAGGGAAAAAAAATTAAAGATGGATTCCAACCATAAGGTAGGTCACAAGACCAAACAACATCATTTGGTAAAAGAAGGTGAAAAGCTTGTGGAGGAAGGTAAGATTAATGCCCTTACCAATTTATTTAGCCCTAGTATTAATGAAGATCATCACTTGGAATATTAGAGGGCTCAAAGGAAGTCTTTAAAAACAAAATAATTGGAAGAATGATTCAGACAAACCATCCACATCTTATTTTCCTTCAAGAAATGAAGATGTCAATAGAGGAAATGGATTCAATTACTACTAAAATTTGGCTAGCTGGAAAAATTGCTTCTCTCAATTCCCAAGGGACTTTTGGTGGCATTGCTTGTCTTTAGGATCCAAAAGATATAGTTATTTATCATATGGTTGGCAAATTGGGTCTTTTGGTTGTAGCTATTCAAAGTAGACATTCTAACAAAATTATTCTTTGCATAATTGTTTATGCTCTGACTACTTTGGAGGAAAAGAGAAGATAGTGGAATGATATAACTTATACTATCTCTCATTTTTCTAAATCTTAGATCTTGATCAGAGGAGAGTTCAATACCATCATCTCTTTGGATGAGAAAATGAGGGGAAATAAAAATTTGGACAGAAGCACTGACCTCGTGAGTGAATATATTATTACAAACCTTCATCTTATGGACATCCAACCAGATAATGGCCTTATGACTTGGTCTAACATAAGGCAAGGCTTAGCTTGTATCATGGATAGATTCGATAGGTTCTTGTTCTCTGATAATTTCTTAATTCCATGGTCACACTTCTAAGGTAAAGACTCTTAACAATGTTGGTTTGGATCATTGGCCAGTTGGTGGAAATTTGGAAAACCAATGTGAGTTTCTTGCCTTTTTTATTTCAGTTAATATGGCTTAGAGATAGTTCCTTCAGACCCTAAGTGCAAAAATGATGAAAGGAAGGTAAACCAAGGTATGGGACTAAGATGTTCTATTTTACCAAAAGAATGCAATACATTAAATTCAAAATCAAGATTTGGAACTAGAAGAGTTTGGATATGTCCGAAAAAAAACATGAAGTGATTACTCAAATTGAAATTTTGAATAAGAAAATCCATTTAGATGGCCTCACAAAGAGTAGAAGTACAGATGAAATTAGACTCACAACTTAGTTAGAGGAATGGGAAAAAAGAGAACTCTTATGGAAAGCAAAAATCTAGGATCCAATGGCTCAAAGAAGCAGATCAAAACACAAATTTCTTCTACAAACATATTCTAGCTCGAATATCTCACAAATTTATTTATTTCCTGAAATATGATTATGGAGATGTTGTCTACACTTAGGATGGCATGAACTCTATTGTTGTCAATTACTTTTCCAATCTATTTGTTGTTGCACCTCTTGACTCAACTTCTCAACAAAATATTCTTCAAGCAATCCCTACTCTTATCACTTCTGAGGAGAACTCTGTTTTGACTGCTCTGATTACTATCAATGAGCTTCAAGATGTGGTTTTTTAAATGTAAAAAGGAAAAAACCCTAGGTCTTTATGATTTTCCCATTGAGTTCTATCAAGAGTTTTAAGACATCCTTCATGATAATTTATTAGAGGTGGTGGAAGAAGCTAGTAAAGCCAAAGAAATTTTGAAGGTTATCAATAAAACTTATATAGATCTTGTCCCAAAAGCTCAAGAGGCAGATCATATATCAACTTTTAGACCTATAACTTTATGTAATATTCTCAAAATCATTACAAAGATAATGGTAGAAAGGTTGAAGTCTCTTTTACATGAAATTAATTCCTTGAACAAGGGGGTTATGTGGAAGGGTTTAAAATAGTGGATGAGATTGTTCTTGCTCAAGAAGCCATCCATTCTATGGAAATGCACAAATCCCCATCTATGTTTATTCATTTAGACTTATTCAAAGCTTATGACAGAGTGGATTGGCACTTGCTTGTCATTGTTTTGAGGCAATTTGGATTCTCTCAAGATTGGATGGACTGGATTATGGGATGTATCTCTTTGGTGTCTTACTCTATTCTTATCAATGGCAGGCCTTCTCAGTTGTTCCCAACTTCCAAAGGTATTATGCAAGGTGACCCCCTCTCCCCTTATTCATCATTATTGCTAAATTCTTGGGCAGGACTATAACCAAAAATAGAGAAAACAAAACCCTTGAGGGAGTTACCATTGCTCATGGAGCTAGGTCTATTTATCATCTTCAATTTGTTGATGACTCTACTCTATTAGGTAAAGCTACAATTAAGGAAGCTTCTAAAATTAAGCAAATCATTAGTTGTTTTTCTAATGTTATTGGGTAATTGATCAATGAAGACAAATCTAAAGTCATTTTCTTTCACTGCTCTCCCAGACAAGAATCCATGGTCTTGGATAAATTAAGATATAAGAAGACCTCCTTTCCAATAACTTATTTAGGAATTCCTATCAATATTTAAAGACAAAAAAATATTGAAATTGGTTGTTGGATAGAGTTAAGAAGAAAATTGGAAAGTGGACCAATAGGTGATTTTCATTTGGGGGTAGAATTACCTTGGAAAAATTAATCCTTCAAGCTATACTTACTTATATTTTTGTTATGTTGAATATCACAAAGACAATTCTTTGAGAATTGGATCAAATCAATCATTGGTTCCTCTGGAGTGGTACTAAGGAGAAAAGAAAATGGGCCTTGGTGAAATAGAATACTTTATTCCTTCCCAAGAATGAAGGGGGGTTAGGATTATGGTATGCTATTAATAACAATAAGGCTTTAGCTAGTAAACTGTTTAGAGGATTTTGCATAACCCCAATGCTCTTTGGGCAAAGAATCTTCATGCTAAATAGGCTAAGAACAAAATTCATGAAGACCTTGTTCTCTATCTGTTGCCTATCAAAGGTTCTCCCATTTTAGCGGTTCTTAAGACTAGTGAGGATTTTATTAAGCAAAAGTTATTTTGGATCATTCATAATGGTCAACCGATAAATTTGGGATGGTCACTAGCCTTTAATAACTCAGTTTCCTGATTGGAGCCTTGGATGGAGGAGCTTCAACTAGCTAATTGGATAAAGGTAGCTAATTATTGTTGGTACCATACTAGTAATTTAGAGGTTGGTAGATATTGGATCCTTGTTGAGGACTAGCCTATTCAAATGCTAGAAAGGTAAAGAAAAGACATCCAAAGCATCCTTCATATGATATCTCTCTCTTGGTCCCATGATAAACATTGTTTTGGATGAAATAACACTACTAAGGGTGAGTATTCAGTTGCTCAAGGTTGTTTGATCTTATGCCATAATAATTCAAACCAAATCACATGACATATTTACTCAGTTGTGGGCTCAAAAGCTTTGGCCTAAGGTGATGTTCTTTACATGGTTTTTATTGCATTGTAGGGTGCTTACTAGTGAGCAACTTATGAAATGTGGTTTTCATGGCCCATTTAGATGTGAAATGTGTGGAGAGAATGTGGAAAATCTTAACCATATTTTTATTGAGTGTACCTTAGCCTCTGAGCTATGGAGGAGAATGGTCATCTTACTTGGATTACAGTGGTCCATTTTTTTGTTACTTTTGAATAGCTTTGCAGGGATTGGCCTAATCAGGAGGGTGTTGATCATTTTATTAGATAACTAGTTTGGATGGGTTCTACCATTCTACCTTGGAATATGTGGAAGGAAAGAAACAACTAAATTTTCAATCAAGAAAGGAAGGAAATTCACTATATCTAGCAAAAGATCATTTCTAACTTAGTTGAATCAGTTCAACAACTCCTTAATCACCCCCAAAACTCCCATAAAATATGGGATCAAGTGATGCAAAGATTGAAGTTTAACTCTTTTAAGGGCAGCCAACTTAAAGGGAATGTGAGTAATCAAAAGATGGATAAAACAAGGAATTGGTAGCCTCCTCCCAAGGATTTTGGAAAAGTCAATACCGATGGAGCCTCTAGGGGAAACCTTGGAAAAGCTAGTGCGGGAGGAATTGGTAGACTTTCATATGGTTCCCTAGTTTTCACTTTTGTTGAGAATTTGGGTATCCTTTCCAATAACCTTGTTGAGGGGTATGGTATCCTTAGAGGCCTTCGAGAGGCTTCTAAGGTCAGATGGAAAAAGGTGTTGGTTGAATCCGACTCTCAAGTCATGATTAATTTGTTGAAGACTCCTAAGAATCATAAGATTGATTCGAAAATAAAAAGAATTGTTGAGAAGATTCAATTAATCCAAATGGGCTTTTTGAAAATGAAATACAATCATGTGTTAAGAGAACAAAATAGGAGTGTTGATGCTTTAGCTAATTGGGCATTGGACAAAGGTGATCTTACTTACTATGACCACCCTCCCAGATGGTGGGATTCACAAATAAGAGAAGCTCTTCTTTCTATCCTTTCTTTGGATGGCTCTAATACTAGAGGTACTTAGTTTCTTTTTCCTTTGTTTTTGCTTCTCTTTGGTTCGGTCAGGTTATTTTAGTTCCCTTGCTCAAATTAATCATTCTTATGTTTTCTTTGTTGAATCTTGCATGAAAAGCTTATTGGCGTAGAAAGACCAAAGTTGTATTCTAATTTTTCTTCTTTTTTAGTTTTTCAGTGTGTGTTGTTTTGTTTTGTTTTTGGTGTTTTTTATGTTTTGGTATTTTTGTGTTTGTGTGTTGTTTTAGTGGTTTTTTTGTGTGTTTTGTGTTTTGTTGTTTTTATGTTTTTTGTTGTTTTTGTGTTTTTTTTTGTCTTTTGTTGTTTTTGTTGTTTTTTGTTATTGTTGTGTTTTTGTGTTTGTTTGTGTTTTTGTTGTTTTAGGCATGCTCTTTGAGTGTGCCAAAGGGAGCAGGCCAGATGCAAACCCTGGACAATTTTGGTGAAATAGATACCCTTATCTTCTTGGGACTTATCCAAAAGTGGCATCCCAATTGTGTTTTCCACAAACAAACAAAAATATATATTTCTAAATAAGTATACGACTCTTTAAGCTTTTCTAGAATTAGGGTATTCCCTAGCTAATTGGTTGAATTATCTACAACAAATAAAAACATTAAGTAAATTAAGGTAGGCAATATTTTTCTCCCACTCAAACCTAAGACCAAGCAAGCAAATACGCTTTGACAACTCTACATTTAGGTCCATCTCCACAAAAGCTCTTAGGTGGACCCTAAAATTGGCAAACTTACCCCTCTCATCCTTTTACTATATCACCCTATCCAAAGGCCTAAACATAAAATTATACCTACATTTTTATTTTAAAAATTATTTTTTTATATCATTAAGACTAAAATATTTAACTTGTCTTGTTGTTTTCTTCCTTTAATATACAATTTATTTATGATCTCTCACACACACATACATATATAATAAAGTACACATAAGAACATTAATCATGTAGGATTAACCAACAAGTGAATAGTGACACATGTACTTTTCACAAACTAAAGTAGGGTATTGAGCCTCTACTTCACTCCTTGGATCACAGACCCCAACAACCTTAAACATGATTGTTGAATTGGCAAGGCCAAAGCAACATCATCATCGTCTCACACATCATGATTGTCGAAAATATATTAAATAGTCTCATCAAATTACTACTTCAAGAAGCATGTACTAGTGTACCCAATCATGTGAATATCACCAAGGATCATTTTAGCATCTATAATCATCTCTTCAAAAAATAAGTCAAACAGAGTGTGCATCGACTTGACTTGAGTCCACTGAGTGCACATCAGCTTGACGACAGTGATACCAACCCTGAGATACCTAAAGTCTCCCTCACTTTAGGCCACGTTTATCGAGGAGAGACAAGGGTTATAGAGATAGCTTCAATGATTTATCATGTGTTCGGAGGCAGAAACCTCAAGGAGAATGTCTAACTCTAGTGCCTAGTTGTTAAAGATGAAAGGATGTTACCAATTCCCTTAATATCAAAATAAAATCAGGCTTAAAAAAATCCAATAATTGTATAAAAACCTATCTTCCTTAAAAAAAACAATTAAACAAAATAAATTAACTAAAAAATTTAGTTTATGTTATAACATCACCTCCAAGGTGAAAGGAACTTATACCCTCTAATTGCATGCTTTCCCCTATGCCTTCCACCATGGATGGCACTTTGGTCTCTTTGCTTTCTCTTTTCAATTTTAGATGTCCCAAAATGGACCAAACTTCATCAAATAAAATATGAGATGGAATATCTTCCTCTTTCGTGCACGAGCTTGTCAAAAACAACTTTGCTACGTAAATGGGCGATAAGTTTGGTAGACTTAGCATAACGTCTTCATTATAAATTTGTCTGTGATGCACGTCAAGTCACAACCAATGCCTTTACCCGATGTTGATGCCAATTCATACGAGCAGCGTGCATTGTACCAAAAGGGAGTGGTTAACAAGTTTACATTGGTGCTCATGGAGGTTAAAATCAATAGCAATCATTCCCAAAAGTCACTCTAATTATATAGACCTCAAATCTATAAAATACGGGATTGACGCAATTTGATCACGAGGCCCAGATAAATGTAATGAAACCCAATTTGACTATTTGCTGGGAAGCACCAATGACAAGAAATAAAAGATAATGGCGGAGGTTTGAAAGACCAGGCCACATGGAGAACCAATACCCAACCAACATAAGGAAAGGAATGTGTATTACGTAATTAGCAAGCTTGCACTCAGTAGATTGCTTCCGTAGATTGTTTTGCCTTTGAAAGAGATTGTTAAATTACAGTTTACTAGCAAGCATTTGGTTCTTATTTTATTTCTTTTTAGTAAAATGGTAAGATAAAGCGGGTCCTGTTTTCCTTATACTTTATTTTTTTTTTTAGTAAACTAGTAGGATAAGAAGGGTCTTATTCTCTTTATACTTAAGTTTATTACATCATTACCACTGAGGGGTATTATAATAAAGTTAGAATATTATTTATGTATAGTTTGACAAGATTTGAATTTGGGTTTCCTCCTTGAAATGTTGAAGAATCTAATCAATCCAGTTAATGCTGTTTTATTGGAGAATATAACAAAATTATAATATATATTTTAAGATATTTTAATGAAAATATATTTTTTATTAAGGTTAGTGTGAGAAACCCTTACACTTAAGATTGAACATCCCCATCCCAACCATAACCTTTGATAAAAGTAAGAGCTGATGTGACCTGGGTTCAATCCCCACCACGGATATGTATATGTATAAGAAGTATTTACTCAATAAAAAAAGAGAGTGAGAGCTGAGTTTATCAATAAAAACCAAACACATAACCATACACACACCCACCCCCCCCCCCACCTCCTCACATACTCGGTTTGAACCTATTCTAATGAAAATATTATTAATAAAATGTATAAAATTATATAATAGAAATTTATTATTATATTTTAATAATCTAAAAATAATTAAAAATGTAAATGTTATAAACTTAAATTATATATGTATTATTGTAAATTTATTATAATATCATTGTTTAATATAAGTAGAGTTGTTTCGGTCTTATATAACTAATCAAAATAATAATAATAATTAAAAAAATAAAAATGTATTTTTAAGAATATTTTCTTTGAATGAAATTATTTTAATCATATGTTTACGGGACTAATAGCTTTAATACAAGAGGGGATATGATGTCCAACTCTACTCCCTTTTGAATTTAAACCTTGGACGTCTTATTAATAGTTCTAAGATTTAACAACATCCAAGAAAGCAAATTGTTCAATAAAGTCAAAAAGCTCAACATCCTCTTATCTTTTTTTGAAGTGTGTTTTTTTTGTTGTTGACTTTGATGAGAAGTTTGCCTATTTTTCTATTCTCAATTCATTAGTGAGTTTACTTTTAGAGTGTCCTCTATGCAATCTTAATGTCTTTGTAGGCTTCACATTCTATAACAAAATGTTTTTCAGTCTCCACTCCTCTTGTTGTACAAAAGACACATATTTGTTCTGAGCATGCCTCTTGAAGAATTGTCCATCTTCTAGTTTCACATCTGAGATGGTTGTGAACTAGATCTTAGTTGGACTATAAGTATTTTTTCCTTACATTTGATCTTTGCATCTATGTATTTCTTTGGTTGTGTTCACAATTTGGGTTGAACTCGTTGATGTATAACTATTTGTTCTTTCCTAAATTTTTAGTCCACATAATAAATCTAGTTTTTTTCTTATATATTGTTTAATTTCTTTATTGGAGTTTGGGACCTCATGAATTTAATGCTCCATTTATTCATCCATTTATTGTTTTATTTCATCAATGTACCTTTTATTTTATTCAGTGTTTCTTTGATTACTTGTTTTGGCAATCTATTATCTTCCATTCTTTGTATTTTCTTTAGGTACCCCAATAGCCTTATCATAGCTTTTGCTTCTAGTGGAAAAGTCCTTGTTTTAGCAAGTAAAATCTCATATGGGACTAATGCTTTAATTATGAAATTATTTGTAATTAGTTGCTTTTGAATTCTTTCTATTTATCTCCATTTAAAATTTAATGTAGACAAATTGAAATATGCACCCAGGGATTAGACGTTTTTCGCAGGACTGCCCAAACTGCCGAACTCGTTTCGGCCATATCTCACTCATCCGGACTCGGATTGAGCTAAAATTTTGAGGGTAGATGCCTGAAAAACCCTAGAACGTCTCCACCAATTTTCATATCATTTGGAGCAACACAGATCCTAGCGCATCCCTATGTGTGAACGAGATATTTGGCAAGCGGCTATGCGAGGGTTTCATCGGGGTTGAGTGCAAGCAGCTCCAGAGGTTGGTTTTTAGGGCCTTCGGGCCCTAGCGGCCAATATTTTTGTGGTTTATGCTCAATATTTTAGCAGGAAATGTTGCAGGGGATACAAGATGGGTTAGAAATTTGTCTTTCAACAGATCATACTATGAACTTGAGTGACAACGGCTTCCAATTTGCTGCACAAAAGAAAAGTGAAAACCATACCTTTCCACGACGTCTAGGGCAAGGATTAAAGAGATCACGAAACAAGTTTCAAGCAGTTGATCAAAAAATGGCTCATATCTCAAGTGAATCTGGTGCTAAGGTGCACCCACAAAATAATTCTACTGTGAAAACCCCTGTCAAGGGTAAGAATTTCGAAGACTCGATCCCAAAAATAAATTTTAGGGATGCCCTTCGTGGTGGACAGCCTCGGCCCAATGCTAATATCAATATTAGGGCTTCCCATAAACCTCTAAGAATGCCTAAGATTGATCCCAGGAAAATGGAGTCGGGATGTCTTAAAGCGGTGATGGAACTCCTATTGTTAAGCTTGATATGGGTAACATTCAGACTGGCATTGAAGATTTGGAAAAAAGAGGACTAATTTGTCGGTTCGTGGGTTTTCGTCCGAGTCTATCTGCTTTCAAAGTCTGGGCTGCAAAAAGCTGGAAAACTAAAGGTGAGTTACAAATCTCTATTTATCCAAATGGTTATTTTCTTGTTTTATTTGCTAATAATGAAGATAGAGAGAAAACTTTTCAAGGGGGTCCTTGGTTTTTTGGAAGGGGGGGGCTTTTCATGAAGCCCTGGCATACTAAATTTAAAGCCGAAGAAGAGATGCCTTCTATAGCTCCCGTGTGGGTTAGACTCTTTGGCCTCCCTATTGAATTTTGGAATCCTACTATTTTTTCTTCAATTGGAAACTCTTTAGGAACTTTTATGATGATCTGTTGATTGTACTCAAAATTTTGAACATATTATTTATGCTCGGATTTGTGTTTTAATGGATTTTGACAAACCCCTACCTAAAAATATCACATTACAATTTGGGGAAGACACTTGGGAGCAAGTAGTGGACTATGAGAACATTCCTTTTCGTTGTAGAATTTGCCATGAATATGGTCATTTGGCCGGTGCTTGCCCAAATAAAATTCCTGATCAAAAGAAAGAAGATATAAACTCGACGGGTTTCCAAATACCTAAGAAGAAGAACACTCAAAAAAAACTAGTTATGAAGGATCAATCAAAGTCATCTGCTAATATGTTTGAAATCCTTTCCACAAATGATGTCCCAAGTGAGGAAGAGGAAATAATGGAAACTAAAATCTTAGAAACACAATTTAAATATGAAGGGAAGAACTCGAAAGACAAACCAACAAATCAAAGGTTTTCAACGAGAAAAAAAAGGAGAAAATTTACACAAGAAAAACAATATTTCAAATGTCAAAACTTCAAATAATGCGAGTCCCAATATAGACTCCGTTGAACCATCTAGTAAAATTTTGGTCTGTGTACGAGCATTCTTCAAGGTTAGAAGCCATCTCAGATTCAATTGGAATAAGTCAAGAAACAGGGGAAAAAAAATTGAAGATGGATTCTAATCAAAAAGTAGGTCGCAAGACCAATCAATATCATATGGTAAAAGAAGGTGAAAAGCTTGTAGAGGAAGGTAAGATTAATGCCCTTCCCAACTTTTTTAGCCCTGGTATTAATGAAGATCATCACTTGGAATATTAGAGGACTCAAAGGGAGTCTTTCAAAACAAAATGAAATTAGAAGAATGATTCGGATAAATCATCCACATCTTGTTTTCCTTCAAGAAACAAAGATGTCAATGGAGGATATGGACTTAATTGCCGGTAAAATTTGGCCAGCTGGAAAAGTGGTTTCCCTCAGTTCCCAAGGGACTTCGGGTGGCATTGCTTGTCTTTGGGACCCAAAAGAGGTAGTTATTCACCATATGGTTGGCAGTTGGGGTTTGTTGGCTATAGCTATTCAAAGTAGACATTCCAACCAGATTATGCTCTGCATTACTGTTTATGCTCCGACTTCTTTGGAGGAAAAAAGAAGACAGGGGAAGGATATTACTCATATTATCTCTCATTTTCCTAAAGCTTGGATCTTGATCGGAGGAGATTTCAATACCATCCTCTCTCTGGATGAGAAAAGGGGGGAAATAGAAATTTGGACAAAAGCACTGACCTCATGAGCGAATATATTGCAAACCTCCATCTTGTGGATATCCAACCGAGATAATGGCCTTATGACTTGGTCTAACAGAAGGCAAGGCTTAGCTTGTATAATGGAGAGATTGGATAGGTTTTTGCTCTCTAAAAATTTCTTAATCCATGGTCACATTCCTAAAGTGAAGACTCTTAATAATGCTTGGTTCGGATCATTGGCCGAGTCATGGTGGAAATGTGGAAAACCAATGTGAGTTTCTCTCCTTTTCATTTTCAATTAATGTGGCTTAGAGACATTTCCTTCGAGACCTCGTGTGCAACAATGGTGGAAGGAAGGTAAACCTAGGCATGGGACTAAGATGTTCTATTTTGCCAAAAGACTGCAATACATTAAATCCAAAATCAAGACTTGGAAGCTGGAAAGAGTTTGGGGATGTTCATAAAAAAAAACATGAAGTTATTGCTCATCTTGAAAATTTGAATAAGAAAATCCGTTTAGATGGCCTCACGAGAGAAGAGAAGTGCGAGATGAAATTAAACTCACAACTCGAGTTAGAGGAATGGGAAAAAAGAGAAGAAATCTTATGGAAGCAAAAATCTAGAATTCAATGGCTCAAAGAAGGAGATCGAAACACAAATTTCTTCCACAAATCTCTTCTAGCTCGAAGATCTCACAACTTTATTTCTTCCTTAAAATCAGATTCTGGAGATGTTGTTTATACTTGGGATGGCATGAACTCTATTGTTGTTGATTACTTTTCCAATATTTTTCTTGCTACTCCTCTTGACTCGGCTTCACAACAAAATGTTCTTCAAGCAATCCCTTCTCTTATCACTTCGAGGAGAACTCTATTTTGACTTGCTCCTGTTACTATCAATGAGCTTCAACAAGTAGTTTTTAAAATGCAAAAAGGGAAAACCCGAGGTCTGATGGTTTTCCTATTGAGTTCTACCAAGAGTTCTGGGATATCCTTCATGTTGATTTATTAGAGGTGGTGGAAGAAGCCGGGAAAGCCAAAGAAATTTTGAAGGTTATCAATAAAACTTATATTACTCTTGTTCCAAAAGCTCAAGAGGTTGATCATATCTCGACTTTTAGACCTATTGCTTTATGTAATGTTCTTCTCAAAATCATTACTAAAATCATGGCGGAAAGGTTGAAGCCTCTTTTGCATAAGATTATTTCCCCAGAGCAAGGGGGTTATGTGGAAGGACGTCAAATAGTAGATGAGATAGTTCTTGCTCAGGAAGCCATCCATTCCATGGATATGCAAAATTCTCCTTCCATGTTCATTCGGTTAGACTTATCCAAAGCTTATGACAGTGGATTGGCACTTCCTTATCAAAGTTTTGAGGCAATTTGGTTTCTCTAAGGATTGGATGGATTGGATTATGGGATGTATCTCTTCGAGTTTCCTACTTAGTTCTTATCAATGGCAGGCCTTCTCGGTCTTTCCCGACTTCTAGAGGTATTAGGCAAGGTGACCCGCTATCCCCTTATTTATTCATCATTCTTGTTGAATGCTTGGGTAGGACTATAACCAAAAAGAGGGAAAACAAAACCCTTGAGGGAGTTACCATTGCTCATGGAGCTAGACCTATCTCTCATCTTCAATTTGTGGATGACTCTACTCTTTTAGGTAAAGCTACGATTAAGGAAGCTTCTAATATTAAGCAAATCATTAGCTATTTTTCTAAGGCTACTGGGCAGTTGATCAATGAAGACAAATCTAAATTTTGCTCTGCTAGACAGGAATCCATGGTCTTGGATAAATTAAGATATAAGAAGACCTCTCTTCCAATCACTTATTTAGGTATTCCCATAAATATTCAAAGGCAGAAAAATAAATATTGGAATTGGTTGTTGGACAAAGTCAAGAAGAAAATTGGAAAGTGGACCAACAAGTGGCTTTCTTCTAGGGGTAGAATCACCTTGGTAAAATCAGTCCTTCAAGCTATTCCTATTTATGTTTCTTCCATTTTGAATATCCCAAAGGTTGTTCTTCGAGAATTGGATCAAATGAGTCATCGTTTCCTTTGGAGTGGTACTAAGGAGAAAAGAAAATGGGCCTTGGTGAAATGGGATACTTTATGTCTTCCTAAGAGTGAAGGGGGGTTAGGATTTCGGTCTTCAATTAATAACAACAAAGCTTTAGCTGCTAAATTATATTGGAGGATGTTGCATAACCCCAATGCTCTTTGGGCCAATAATCTCCGTGCTAAATATGTTGAGAACAAAAGTCCTGAAGACCTTGTTCGCTATCAACTTCCTACCAAAGGTTCTCCCATTTTAGCGAGTTCTTAAGGCTGGTGAGGATTTGATAAAGAAAAAATTATTTTGGATCATTCATAATGGTCAACATGCAAATTTTTGGATAGATTCTTGGGATGGTCACAAGCCTTTGATAACTCAGTTTCCCGATTGGAGGCCTTGGATGGAGGAGCTTCATCGAGCTAATTGGATAAAGGTGGCTAATTACTGTCGGTACCATACTGGTAATTCAAAGGTTGGTAGATATTGGATCCCTATTGAGGACTGGCCTATTCAAATCCCAGAAAGGCAAAGACAAGATATCCAAGGCATCCTTCATATGAGATCCCTCTCTTGGTCCCATGAAAAAGATTGTTTTGGATGGAACAACACTACTAAGGGTGAGTATTCGGTTGCTCAAGGTTATTTGACCTTATGCCATAATAATCCCAACCATTCTTCTGACATATTTTCTCGATTGTGGGCTCAAAAGCTCTGGCCTAAGGTGAGGTTCTTTAATTGGCTTTTATTGCATCGTAGGGTGCTTACTTGGTGAGCAACTTATGAAGCGTGGTTTTCATGGCCCTTTTAGATGTGAAATGTGTGAAGAGAATGTAGAAAATATCAACCATATTTTTATTGAGTGTACTTTAGCCTATGAGCTATGGAGGAGAATGGCCACTTTACTTGGCTTACAGTGGTCCAATTTTTTTACTTTTGAACAACTTTGGAGGGATTGGCCTAATCAAGAGGGTGTTGATCATTTTATTAGGCGGTTAGTTTGGATGGGTTCTACCATTCTTCTTTGGAATATTTGGAATGAAAGGAACAACCAAATTTTTAATCAAGATAGGAAGGATATTCACTATATTTGGCAAAAGACCATAGCCAACTTAGTTGAATCAGTCCATCAACTCCTTAATCACCCCCAAAACTCCCACCAAAGATGGGATCAAGTGATGCAAAGATTGAAGATTAAACCTTCTAAGGGCAACCAACTTAAAGGGAATGTGAGTATTAGTAAGATGGATAGGACTAGAAATTGGCAACCTCCTCCTAAGGATTTTGGAAAAGTCAATGCGATGGACCCTCTAGAGGGAACCCTGGAAAAGCCGATGTGGGAGGAATTGGTAGACTTTCGGATGGCTCCCTGGTTTTTACTTTTGCTTGAGAATTTGGGTATTCTTTCCAATAACCTTCGTTGAGGGGTATGGTATCCTCGAGAGGCCTTCAGGAGGCTACTAAGGTTGGATGGGAAAAGGTGTTAGTTGAGTCGAACTCTCAACTTATGATTAATCTCTTGAAGACTCCTTCTAAGAATCATAAGGTGGATTGGAGAATAAAAAGAATTATTGAGAAGATTCAGTTAATCCGGATGGGATTTTTGAAAGTTGATTACAATCATGTGGTCAGAGATCAAAACAAGAGTGTTGATGCTTTAGCTAATTGGGCTTTGGACAAAGGTGATCTTACTTGTTATGGCCACCCTCCTATATGGTGGGCTTCTCAAATTAGGGAAGCTCTTCTTTCTATCATTTCTTTGGATGGCTCCAGTTCTGAAGGTACCTAGTTTCTTCTTGTTTTTTTTTTGCTTCTCTTTGGTTCATTCAGTTTTTTTAGTTCCCTAGCTCATTCTATTCTTTATTTTGTTTCCTCTGTTGATTCTTGCCTTAATAGTCTTCTGGTCTAGATAGGTCATTGTTTTGTTCATTTTTTTCTTTTTTCTTTTTTTTTTTTTGTTTAGTTTTTTAAGGTGGGTGGGTTCTTTTGTTTTGTTTTGTTTTTGTGTTCTTTGTGTTGTTTTTTGTTGTTCTTGTGTTTTTGTTTTTTTTTTTATGTTTTTTGTTATTGTTCTTGTGTTTTTTTGTTCTTGTTCTTGGGTTTCTCTTTGTTTGTGTTATTTCGTGTTTTTATGTGTGAGTGTTTTCTATGTTTTTTGTTTTTGTTTATTGTCTGTTGTTGGTTGTTTTTTATTTTTATTTTTATTTTTTTTATTTTTTAGGTTTTGGTTGTGTTTATTTTTCATGTTTTTTTTGGGTTATGTCTTTGTAGTGTTTTGTTGTTTTTGTCTTGTTTGTGTTTTGTTATGTGGTTCTTGTGTTTTTCTATGTGGTTTGTGTTGTGGTTTCTTTTATCTTATTGTGCGTGTTTGGTTGTGCTTTTGTTTTTGACACACTCAAGGAGCATGTTTTTTATTTTATTTTATTATTTTTGTTGTTATTTACTTATTTTTAAATTGGTTTTGTGTGTTTGTTTGCTCCTTGAGTATGTCAAAGGTGGTAGGCCAGGTCCGAGTCCTGGGCATTTTTGGTGGAATGGATACCCCTGCCTCCTTGGGTCTTACCCGAAAGTGGCATCCCTTTTGGGATGTTTTCCACAAATAAAAAAAAAATTAATGTATTACTAGCCCATACCTCACACCCATATAGCATCGCTAGAATAACTAATAACCCAAAAAAGAACCTAATGGTTTTGCAATCCCACAACTCTATTTTTTGTCCCTGTTTAGCACTTAGTAGAGTGCTCTCCATATTGCTTGTATTTGTTTCATTCTGCATATTTTCCAATTGAGTTTGCTTTGAAAATTTAAGCCAAGGTATTTGTATTCTATTACTATCTCTACAAGATTTTCTTCAAATAATATATATGGTTGTTTTTGCTCTCTCCAAGTAAAGAAGACCATAATTTTAGTCTTACTAATACTTGCATCCTAAATTCTTTATAAAATGTTCTAAAGCTCTTAGATGTTGTTTTAAACATTCAAGTCTCCTACCAATCAAGATGAGGCCATAGATATAGAGAAGAAGTTTTACTACATAATTACCCAATTGTATTTCATCTTCTCTCATCCTTTCTATCCAATCCTCCAATCTATCAATGTAAAGGTCAAATAAAGTAGTAGATAATGGAAAACCTTGTTTCACCTTCATATCACTACTAAAACACTCTGATAGTCCTTCTAAAGTTCAAATTTTTGCCACCATTTACTCATAAATTTTGTGTACAACTACTTTGTAGTTGGTTGGTATGCCAATTTCTTCTATTCTTTCCCATTTTTTACCTCTAGGTACTGTGTCAAAAACCTTTTAAAGTCCACAAATTAAAAATAAACTTCTCTTTTTTCATCATATGTCCTCTCTACTAGGTGTCTTAAAGAAATGCAGTGATCTATTATTGAGTACTTTGGTCTAAACCTTGCTTACCCTATTGCCCTTTTTCCTTCATTTTTTGTCCACTAATTAATTTTATTTTTTGCTATGCTTCCAAACAATTTTGCAAAAAGAGGATTAATCATGATGGTGTGGTAATTTGAAGGATTATTGGTGTCTTAATTTTTTATACAATGATATGACTAGGTTGGTTATCCATTCTAGTGTAAAACTTCCTTTAATGATGTCAACAATTTTTTTTTGGATATGTGGTACTAAGATGTCAACCCTACACTTGAGATGTTCAACTTGCAAATCATCTATATCCTTAGTTTTATCAATTTCTATTTTCTTAATGCCCTCCTTCACATCTTTAGAGAAAAAAACTCCTTGGTTGTGTCAATTATAGGAGGGGTATCTTTTTATTGGTTTCTCTCATATAATTGTTTAGCATACTGCAACCATTGTTTGTTTGTGATATTATTTTTTATGTGCCTTTTGCTTTGTTGTAGCTCTTTTCAAATTGTTTTAGGCTATGCTTTGCAAGATATAGCAACTCTTTTTTCTTGCTTTTATGTATTCTTCCTTTTTTATTTTCACTAGATGTTTATATATCTTACTATTTGTTTTCTTTTTGCTTGTTTATTTCAAGGTTCTCCTTACTGCTTTGTATTCTTCATCATACCATGGATTTATAGGGAAGATTTTATATTTTCTTTTCCTAGGTTTTAATTTTTTGCATGATTCTAAGGCTTCTTTGATTATATCCATTAGTTTACTATCATCAAAAGTGTAAGTTTGAAAAATATATGTTCTCTTTTTTTCTCTCTCTTTGTATAATCTATTTGAGTGATGTTTTAAAAGTTTTCTAGTTTTTGTTTGTCATATAGATGTTTCATATTGTATTTTCTTTAGTTACTTGAAGATGTTCTTCTTTCCCACTTTCTTGCATTTGGATCTTTATGTACATTAAATTATGATTAGATTTTAGCTCCATGGGAATTACTTCAATTTCTAGATATTTTATCCTTGAAATGAAGTTCAATGAGAAAATAGCATAACACACTACACTATGTCTATAATGTGTTTGATAAATATATTTTCTAGCTTGATACCACATGTTTATGCCATTGCATATGATCAATCCCTCTATGCTACATACTTTAAGAAGTTCTCCATAATTTATGATGGATCCTTGACTGTCATGTGAGGACCTTAACCAAAAATGATCGAACTCTTCTTCCATCTATAACAAATTATCATCTATGCCTTCATTGATCTTTAAAGAGCTTGCTTGTCTCTTTCTTGTCCTGTCATTAAAGTCACCCACTATAACCACCTCTCCAAGTGTGATATATTAAATGACATCTTTTGCCAATTCCATATATGGATCTTCATGATCTAAGCCATGCTTATAAAACTTTTATTGTTGTAGAGCAAAATACCAAGTTACAATGCTAATCAACATGTCATTATTTGTGATTCTAATCCATATATTGTTTATTTGGGACTTTTTTCTCAACCTGTATGAGTCTACCCAAAAACTCTTTTATTAGTATTGTTACTCTTCCATGCCCTTTTTCAATTTTCTACTACGTCATTCCATACTGATATCTTTTTGTATCCTTTGTAATATAGAATATTCCATCCATCATGTCCATGCATTTCTATTAGTATAATTACATCATTTGCTTTAGCTATGGTCCCTAGATTGAGACCTCTTATCTATGCATATCCATGACACTTTCAACTCACTAATATTAAGTGTTTATGGTATCCTCAATTTCTTATTTATTTTTATTTGTTTCATTTATAATGCATGCTTTCCCATTTTTTAACCATACCTTTTTACCCTCACTCCTTGTTGTCTTTACCTTTTCCCATTCTATTCTCTTCTCTTCTTGTTGCATAGGAGTAAGATCATCATCCAAGTAAAAATGTGACCCTCATAGCAATCCTCTATTTTAAAGAACCTACCTTTTATCTCCTATACTGAACATTGTGACTTGGATTGGTCTATCTCTCATGTCTTCCCTTACTTTTTCCAGTCTATGTGCTTGACAAATTTGTTCACTCTAATAAATTTATTAAAAATAACATCCCTTGTTAAGTTGGATGTGTTTTCTTTTTCTCCATGTTCTTTTATTATCTCAATGGTAATGTTTATTGACCTATTTTGTCTTTATTTTTCTTCTAACAATTGTATTCTAATTTGTTTCTCTATTAGATCTATTTATTCCTTTGACTTGATTGTTGGAGCTCTTACCACTTGTGCCCATGATCTAGTCTCCTCTAATTTATTTTGAAGTTATTATTTCTTTGTCATCATGCTTGTAATTATTGCTTGAATTTATTCTATTTGTAATAGATTATCTTCATTTTCATTTTCTTTTTTGTTGATATGCAACTCATTTTGAAGATAAAATCTATTTATAGAATCATTACTATTTCACAAGCCCATGTTAGTGAAGGATTTCGGTTCTACTAGTGATGTCTCGAATAGATTTATTTTGAATAAGTTGTTTCAAAATAATTTTTTATTGTTCCCTCATGATTGCTGTCAATTCCAACATCTCATGTTGCAAGGACCCATTTCATTCTTCTAAAACTATTAGTCTATCATGATATGGACTAACCATTATATTAGTTAAAATATTTAAGTTAATGTCACCTATTTTCCCTGTGTCTCCTTTATGTTGTGTGTTTGCCATCACCCGATTCAACCTTTCCTAACAAATATGCACTAGAATATTTGTGATCTTAGTTTTTCAAACCCTAGCCTTGGCCCCACCAAATGCATTTATCTAGATTTCATATTTTTAGACCACAAAATAAAAATAACAACAAAAGAAAAAATAAGGTATTTGGATTTAAAGGCTTTCTTGGTTTTGTCTTTGTCTTTTTTGTACACTTGCCTCTGTTTGCACTCTGATCTTGTCACAAGGAAACTTTGCACATGCACCTAAATCTATAAACTATAATTGTGTCTATAACCTACACTAAAATTTACCTCTATAATTTGAATCTATCTCTACCTTTGGAATATGTATCTACCACTTGAATATACCTCTCTACCTCCTCCTCTACCTTTGGAATCTAAATCCACCACTTGGATCTACCTTTATTTTTTTTAATCAATATGGTATTACAAAATTATAAATATTTAAATCTAAATTAACATAGAATTTACAATATAAGGGATTGAAATGGGCCCCACTAATATTACATCATCACCATGTAGTGATATGCATCTTAAATTTGTTGATGACTCTACTCAGTTAGGTAAAGCTACTATTAAGGAATCTTCTAAAATTAAGCAAATCATGAGCTATTTTTCTAATGCTACCGGGCAATTGATCATTGAAGACAAATCTAATTTCAATTTCTTTCATTGCTCTCCCAGACAGGAATCCATGATCTTGGATAAATTAATATATAAGAAGACCTCTCTTTCGATCACTTATTTAGGCATTCCTATCAATATTCAAAGGCAATTAAGGACTAAAATTTGGTTATTGGATAGAGTTAAGAAGAAAATTGTTAGGATCCTCCATCCTAACATTTTTAGTTAGTATTAGTTATTATTATTAATCATTTAATTATTATATTATTAACTCATAAAGTGAACCATCACATCTCTTCATAACGTGAACCATCACGTCTCTTCATAACGTGAACCATCACGTCTCTTCACCAACATAGCTTTAGGGTAGATATATATATTAGGTTGGCCATTCACACAAATCATCTAAGAAGAAGAAGAATAAGAAGCATAGATTCTAAGGAGGGATCCCCCTATAAGTGGCAAGGAGGGAGCCCCCTATAGCGGCAAATCAATTACAAGGGAGACCCCTTTAAGTGGCCTGTGATTACATTTTATATTAAATTATTTATTAAATTTACACAAGAACATCAGGGTTCTTGCATTTGGTATCAGAGCCATGTGGGACCCAGTCATGTGGGAATTTCTCAAAGATCTTTGTCAAATCACTTTCGTGCGTGAGTATCAAAATCAGTTTAAGGATATCACCAAACACAACACAGGGTTGGATGAATCAATTCTCATCAATAGCTTGATTAGTGGATTGAAATAGAAAATTAGAATGGAGGCGACAATGTTCAATCCCTATACCATGATGCAGACCTATGGATTGGCCAAATTAGTCGAAGACAAATTCAATACTCAACGTCGATTAGGTAAAACGCCTATTGGGAAAGCACAAACAGCTTACGATGTCCCAAAAACTAACCGACCCTTGCAGGTTGAGTACCTCAGCTCGAAGGAAGTGAAGGAATGATGAGTGAAAGACCTCTACGATAATTGTGATGAGTAATTTGGATCCCATCAGAAATGCATTACACTAATGTTGTATTTATTGAAGGAAGTTGATCCTTGTCAATCCCTAAAAGGTGAAGATGAGGTAGTTGTGTCCGAAGTTCCTGGCGCACCTACTCACAACAATAAAGACAATGAGGTCGATATGCCAGAAGTGATCGATGCATCAGGTAAGGATGAGGTAGACATTCTGAAGTGACTCATTATGGCCAAACATGCACTCTACAAGAACTACACTTAATTTCCTCTCTAATAGTGAGTTATTGCCACATGGTCAAACCTATTCAAAAATAAGGCAGAAAGGTGATTGCACACTCCTCCATTGCCTCTCCCAGGGAACAACAAGAGAATGTAGAAGTTTTACCATCTCTTTTTATGCATCATTTTAAGGCTTTTGAAGAAACCCAAGGGTTGCCCTTCCCTCATCATCACACATTTACTAATTTTTCTAGCAACCCCTCGCTAACGCTTCATCCTTCTCGATATCCCTGCCTACGAAAGGATGACATTAAAATATTCCAAGAACTTATGCAAATCCTTCTTGGAAAACAAAGGACAAAGCTCCTCACTTTGAGCTTTGAGAACAAAGCTCTTTTTAAGGAGGGTGGCATGTTAGGATCCTCCATCCTAACATTTTTAGTTAGTATTAGTTAGTATTATTAATCATTTAATTATTATATTATTAACTCATAAAGTGAACCATCACATCTCTTCATAACGTGAACCATCATGTCTCTTCACCAACATATCTTTAGGGTAGATATATATATTAGGTTGGCCATTCTCACAAATCATGCAAGAAGAAGAATAAGAAGCATAGATTCTAAGGAGGGAGCCTTCTATAAGTGGTAAGGAGGGAGCCCCTATAGCAGCAAAGCGATTACAAGGGAGCCCCCTTTAAGTGGCCTGTGATTACAGTTTATATTATATTATTTATCAAATTTACACAAGAACATCAGGGTTCTTGCAAAAATTGAAAAGTGGACCAATAGGTGGCTTTCATTTAGGGGTAAAATTACCTTGGTAAAATCAATCCTTCAAGCTATACCTATTTATGTTTCTACTATGTTGAATATCCCAAAGGTTGTTCTTTGAGAATTGGATCAAATCAATCATTGATTTATCAAGAGTGGTACTAAGGAGAAAATAAAGTGGGCCTTGGTGAAATGAGATACTTTATACCTTTCCAAGAATGACGGGGAGTTACGATTCTGATTTGTTATTAATAACAATAAGGCTTTAGCTGCTAAACTATATTTGAGGATTTTGCATAATTACAATGCTCTTTGGACAAAAAAATATTTATGCTAAATATGTTAAGAACAAAAGTCTTGAAGACCTTGTTTGCTATTAATTGCCTACCAAAGATTCTCCCATTTTAGTGGTTCTTAAGACTGGTGAGGATTTGATTAAGCAAAAGTTATTTTGAATTATTCATAATGGTCAATAGGTAAATTTTTGGATAGATTCTTGGGATGGTTACCAGCATTTGATAACTCAGTTTCTTGATTGGAGGTCTTGGATGGAGGAGCTTCATCGAGCTAACAAGGATCCAATATCTACCAAGATGGTTAAGAAAAGAAGGATGTTCACTATTATTGGATAAATACCATTTCCAAATTAGTTGATTTAGTCCAACAACTCCTTAAATACCCCCAAAACTCCCACCAAAGATGGGATCAAGTGATGCAAAGATTAAATATTATCTCTTTTAAGGGTAACCAAGTTAAAGGGAATGTGAGTAATCAAAAGATGGATAAAACAAGGAATTAGCAGCCTCCTCCTAAGGATTTTAGAAAATTCAATACCGATAGAACCTCTAGGGAAAAACCTAGAAAAGCTGGTGCAGGAGAAATTGGTAGACTTTTAGATGGCTCCTTGTTTTTCACCTTTTTTGAAAATTTGGGTATCCTTTCCAATAACCTTGTTGAGCAGTGAGGGCTATGATATCCTTAGAGGCCTTCGAGAGGCTGCTAAGGTCATATGGAAAAAGGTGCTAGTTGAATATGACTCTCAAGTCATGATTAATCTATTAAAGACTCCTAAGAATCATAAGGTTGATTAGAGAGTAAAAATAATTGTTAAGAAGATTCAATTAATCTAGATGGGCTTTTTGAAAGTTGATTATAATAATGTGGTTAGAGAATGGAGTAGGAGTGTTGATGCTTTATGGGAATTGGACAAAGGTGTTCTTACTTGCTACGACCACCCTCCCAAATGGTGGGATTCACAAATAAGGGAAGGTCTTATTTAAATCATTTCTCTGGATGGCTCCAGTACTAAAGGTATCTAGTTCATTTTTCTTTGTTTTTTCTTATCTTTGGTTCGGTTAAGGTATTTTAGTTCCCTTAGTCATATTGATAATTTTTATGTTTCCTCTATTGAATCTTTCCTGAATAGTCGTTTTGCCTAAAAAGGCCAAAGTTGTATTCTGTTTTTTCCTTCTTTTTAGTTTTTTGGTGTGTGTTATTTTGTATTGTTTTTGTTCTATTTTATTTTTGTGTTGTTTTTGGTGTTTTTTATGTTTTTGTATTTTTTGTGTTTTGTGTTTTTGTTGTGTTTGTGTGTTGTTTTGTTATGTTTGTGGTTTTTGTGTGTTTTGTTGTTTTTTATGTTTTTTGTCGTTATTGTGTTTGTTTTGTGTTTTTTGTTGTCTTTTGTTATTTTTGTGTTTTTTGTTGTTGTTTTTTGTTTGTATTTTTTTTTTTCTAGACATGCTCTTTGAGTGTGCCAAAGGGGGCAGACCAGGTGTGAGCCTTGGGTAATTTTGGTAGAATAGATACCCCTTCCTCCTTGATACTTACCCGAAAGTGGCATCCCAATTGGGATATTTTCCACAAACAAAAAAAATCACCATGTAGTGGTAATACAACAATGTTTGGATATTATCCATGTATCGCTTGGCAAGATTCAAATATGGGTCTCCTCCTTGAATGTTGAGGAATCTAACTGATTGAGCTAATACCAATTGATAAAAAATATAGTTAAATTTTAAATATTTTAAAATATTATTATAAGATTAAAATTTAAATTATATAAATAAAAAAAAAAGAAAATTCACAAAATTAGATCTATTATGATATTTTTTCTATACTGATAAATTCAAAATATTTTATTATATAAATTAAAATTCATATTATCAAATGGCATTAGCCTAATTGGTTAGATTTCTCAATATTTAAGGAGGAGACCAAGGTTCGAATATTGCCAAGTGATACATGGATAATATCCAATCTTTGTTCTAATACCACTATGTGGTGATGATCTAATACAAGTGGGATCCATTTCAATCCTATATAATCAATTAAAAAAATTAAAATTCAGAATCAAATCTTCAAATTTTGACAACAACATTATGTATCTTATGAATGATGGATGCTTAATTTAAGTAAATTTTTTTGCTACAAATCATCTTTGTAGTAACCCTAAAGACATTGAGTCATGGCATGTGTGTGGGGGGTAGTCGGCTCTCTTGCTTTCTAACTTGTTCATGTGATAATATTCTTATACAAGCTATTTATTTCCAATGGCATGTGTGTGGGGGGTAGTCGGCTCTCTTGCTTTCTAACTTGTTCATGTGATAATATTCTTATACGAGCTATTTATTTCCAAAGGCATATTCCTATGATGGAATTTCATTCCATATTAATACCACTTTCTATCAAGTTAGTGTAGTGTGTGCATGTGTTAATAATCCCACATTGAATAGATTGTAGAACTTGAGTGGTTTATGAGCCCCACCACTTGCCAAACACTTTTCCAATGGGATAGTGGGCTTAAAGATGCAAACTATTGGTCCCAATCATGTGGGATTTCTCACCCTTATTAACATTGAGTTATGACATGTGTGTGGGGGTAGTTGGTCCTCTTGCTTCCTAATCCATTCATGTGATGCTCTTCTTATACAAGCTATTTATTTTCATATGTGTGGGGTTAGTTGGTCCTCTTATTTTCTAACTAATTCATGTGATACGAGGGTAGTTGGCCTTCTTACTTTCTAATTAGTTCATATGATGCTCCTATTAAACAAGTTGTTTATTTCTAGTGGCATATTCCTACAATGGAATTTTATTCCACATTAATACCTCTTCTTCTTACTTAATAGGACCCATTAATAACTCTTCTTCTTCCTTAATTAGACCCTTGTTAAAACTTATGTGGACTATATAAAAAGGTTAAGAGAATAAAACATCCTTCCAAACTTCTCACACTCAATGATGCTCTTCTTATAAAAGCTATTTATTTCCATGTGTATGGGGGTAGTTGGTCCTCTCTTGCTTTCTATCCAGTTCATTGGATATGGGGGTAGTTGGCCCTCTTACTTTCTATTTAGTTCATGCGATGTTCCTCTTATACAAGTTGTTTATTTCTAGTGGCATATTCTTATGATGGAATTTTGTTCCACATTAATACCTCTTATTCCTTAATGGGACCCATTAATAACTCTTCTTCTTCCTTAATTAGACCCTTATTAAAACTTACGTGGAATATGTGACAAAGGTTAGAAGAATAGAACATCCTTCCAAACTTCCCACACCCAATTTATATTTATTTTTTTTGGTCAATTAAATTAAAAATGGGTTTTTATCAAGGATCCCAAAACTTGATTACAAAAAGTCATAAGACTATAATCAAGGCCCCAAGGCCATAGAAAAGGACACCAAAATCTAGAGGAAATACATGAAGAATGCCTTTTAGGACAGGCTAAGGATAGCCTTACAGGAAAGGCTAGAGGATAGCCTTAAATGATATATATATATATATATATATATATATATATATTGAAACTTTACATTGAAGTCTGGGACAACACTATCCCGCCCAGAACAACCCAAAAACACATGTGCAAAAGGACCATCCAAGAAGCACGTGGTGATGGAAATTAAAAAAGATAATCCCGCCCAAGAAAATTGAAACAGGGCTATCCCGCCCATTACAAAGATTTGAAAAATTCAAATTTGAACTAAAAGCGGGAAACACAAAAATTCCAGCCTGAGGATGCACAGGGATGCAGCAGGAGGATGTCACAGCAAGGACCAACATCCTGAATAGGCCTACAAGAGGATCAACAACCATGGGACTCCAAAGGCCATGAATTCCCAATAACCTTATGTTTAAACCTTAAAGTGGAATTTATATTTATTATCAGCAAACCCCATATAGCCTTATGTTTAAACCTTAAAGTGGAATTTGAAAAAATCCTTTTCTATTTTTTTATTCGACTCTTAAGTTTGAGGGAAGAACAATTAATTTTTTTGCTATTCTTTTGTGGTAAATTTATACTTTTGTTTCTATATAGAATATATAAATAAACAAGTCTATTTTTAATAATATAAATAAGTATTATTTATATGAATAGAAAGTAAGTAGGAGTGAGCATCACTAATTCAAAAATTAAAAAACTCTAATGAAGAAAATCTAAGTAGCATGACATGAAAGTCATTTTTGAAAGTCCTAACTAAAAGTAAGGATGTTCAAGTTGGGAGTATGGATGCCCTAGTTAGGGATAAAAAAGAGTAAATATATGGAAAACTCTATCCAGATATCACACTAGAACTGATTATCAAGGATGATATGATCAAATATTACATAATGGTCCTTAGAAGCATAGGGTTAATACGTAAGTTCCATGAATACTAACTAGGTTTCTCAAAGATCCAAAATTGGATCAAGGGGGAGTGAGGATTGAATTTAAATTACTCCATGAATTTTCTTCTATTTTCTTATCATCTTCTTCAATTTAAAAAGGAGGAATAAATAATGGTTGGTGGCCCATGGTTTAAAGGATAATATCCATTATATTTAATATCATGGAGTAAGATTTTTTGAATACATAAACTATTAAAATGCTTCCTCCATACATAAATCTTTTTAAACTTCCATATTAACTTATTAATAAGGAGATTTTGAAGAGTATTGTTAATACTGTAGGGGAATTCTTCTAGGAGGGACCAAATATTTAGGAGTGAAGGCATGTTATGTACATTTGGACATGTGTTGCCTTGGATATCTTAAAACCTTTGTAGCAATCCATTAGGATTAAATCAAGGAAATGAGATCAACAAGTGCACTATGAAAATATTACATTTTGATGTCACAAATATTATGAGATTGGACACATGATAAAATATTACAAAGTGAAAACAATGGAGAAATGGACATAAATTTTTGGAAATGATACAAACTTAAATATGAAGTAAGCAAATCATATCACACTAGAAGTTGGATCAAATCAAGGATTTTCCACTTCCAAGAAAGAGGGAAAGAAAATCCTCTGCATCATCAAGTGATGAAGGCTATTATAGTTTACTTGGATCAACCTCTAGAATAACAAAGGATGTAAAGGATGAGAAAATAGAATGCACAAATTCAAATATAAGAGTTAATGATGTGAAAGGAATATGAGGAAGAAAATTTTAAAACAAAGGAGGCAAAAGAGTTCAAGGTTAATCTAGGTAAATTATCTTCATTTTTCTCAAGTAGTATAAAATCCTCTTCTTATAGTAAAAATGAAAGAGTGTATCACTTTCAATTTAGGAATTCAAGAGTAACATAATAAAGAAATGAGTATGGAGGATATCCATGGAAAATTAGGGTTTCTAGGGCAACATTTAGGGTTCTCAAATCAACATAAGAAAGATTATGAAGGATTATCCTTGTACTTTAGGGTTTCCAAGGCAACATAAAGAAGAAAGTAAAAATTTTGTTTTTGAAGCTATTCCTTACATTTAAAATTCTTTAAGGCAACATAACCTTATAAGGTAAGTCTCATTATAAATAGTTTGAAAAAAATAGAAGAGATTAATAAAAATGAAAATATTAGTGGGAATGCAAAAAGGAGAGGAAGAGCCTTAAAACAAGAACAAAGAGAAAAGAAAACTCAAAGGGATATTGATTTATAAAACCAAAAATAAATATCATAGGTGTGCTTGAATTTGTAATATTTTTCAGAAACATTCTGAAATATGCATTCACCACAATCATATGTGAAAAAGAAGAATCAATTAAAAGATAACAATCACAAATGAAGTAAAGAGACAAAGAGAGACAATAAGAATAAATAGAAGGTGAGTGCCTATGGGTACCCCAATATATCATATTTTATTTACACTTATGATACAAATGGATCCTCATTGAGGGGTATTTATAGTGATACCAAAACCCTAATGAGAGGTTAACCTTAGGCTAACATTAACTTAACCTTAAGGTTAAATTTACAATAAAATAATAATAAATTACCCTTTAAACAAGGTTATCCATAAAGGTGGATTAACCAATACCACTAAGAGTGAAATATGAAAGGGGCTTCTAGGCTTACATGAACATACCCATAGGCTTACATAATGATGAATAACTGTACAATTATATAATCACATGCCCATAGGTATATTAATAGTGCTCAAAAGCACTTCTTCGCACTTTTGGCGTTGGCCTAAACAAGATTAGATTACACATATTTCAACAAGGTGTTAACAAGAAGTGGGGCCAAACCCACGAATAAAAATAAAATGTGATGATAAAAATGGTATCATGAAATATTAGGGGTATAAATAAGATCCCTAGAAAAAGAGTTATTGAGAAATTAATAGGTCTTTATAGTCCCGAGTCTACTTCAATATAAGAAACAAAATTAAGTAGTAAGGACTATAAAGATGCATTTAAAAATATTTGAAAGATAGAAATTTGTTTAACAATTTATTCTATAGGATCTTTCAAAGGTATTGTAACAATATGAGACAAATACAAATGGGATGGACAATTGCTAGAAGCAAAAAGTCATTGTGTTGCTGGTTTATTTTGGAAAATGAGTAAAATATCAAAGTTGGGATTATAAATCTATATTCTTCAACTATTATTACTCCTCGTGAAATATGTAGGAAGGACCTCAACATAAATTTGTAAAATTTAATGATGACTCATAGTTGTGATCTATGGATTCTTAGGGGGCTTCAACATAGTTCTATCTCCTTTAAAAAAGAAGGGTGGTGCTCCTGTATTGTAGAAATCAATGTAGAATTTTGCTTCATTTGTCAATTCAAATTGCCTTTGGGATGTTATTCCTATAGGTCTTGAATATACATATGATAATTGATGCATCGGGAAAACTCATGTCACAAAAGGATTGGATAGATTTTATGTTATCCAACACATGGTTGAAAATATAGTAAACAATATCTTTGGATATATTACTACAAATAAGATCAGACCACAAACCCATTCTCTTGAGATATTATTTATTCAACAATGGTCAATTCAAGCCATTTTGCTTTTAGTGTATGTAGCTCCATGATCTTGATTTCTTTTAAATGGTTATGTTATGGTCGGATGAAACAAATTTTGAAGGACCATGTATGTACACATTGATTCAAAAGATAAAATATCTAACGAAAAAATGAAGATTTAGAATGCCAAATCTTTTGGTAACATATTTAAAGAAGTGGAGTAAATTGAATCTAAGCTCAGAAATTTATAATAGATAGTAAAAATTAATGACTCAAGGAAAGAGATAGAAATACCAAATTATTTTATCCTACAACTAAAATAGAATTTTATTTTCATTGATGTTTCAACTTTGGATGGAATAAATGTTGAGGAAGGAGATATTATGAACGAAGCAATTTATTATTTCAAAGATATTATGCTAGATGCTAGGCAATAAAAAAGAGGCTTAAGGTAAGCTTTTGAAAAATATTGCATCATTTTTTTAATCAATTATATGATATTGAAATGGGTCCCACTCATATTACATCATGACCCCATAGTGGTATTAAAACAATTTGGCAATTATGCATGTATCACTTGGCAAGATTCAAATCTAGGCCCCCTCCTTGAAAATTGAGGAATTAACCAGTTGAGGTAAAAAAAATTGATGTAAAATATTCCATCAACTATCATATAGGGAAAAAATGAAAAATCGACGAGGAATATCTCTATGGAGGGGCTAAACGAGGCAAATGTCTCTTTTCATCCTAACAAAGCACCTAGACTAGATGGATTTTTTGCATTTTTCTTTCTAAAATTTAGGATTTTATGAAGAGCGATATGTTGGCTGCAGTTGAAGAGACCCTAAAAATAATGGCTACAATAAGTGAGATCAACATCATCTTTATTATCTTTGTTCCCAAAAAATGTAAGATAAAATATTTTGATATTCATCCAATAAGCCTTATAATATGATTTGTAAGATGATATAAAAAAATTATGGAAAACATAATGAACATTATTCTATATTCTGTTATTTCAAAGGAATAAGGTGGTTTTCTTCATGGTAAACATATTCTTGATGGTGTAATCATTGCACAATAAACCATATATTCTCTTCATTCCATTGAAAAACTAGGTATGCCTATGAAATTAGATATAAAAAACGCATATGTTTTGTTGAAGTTTTCTACATGATATTCTTAGAAAATTTATTTTTGATCAAGAGTGGTGTGAATGGATTAATTATTATTATAAAACTCCAGAATATTCTATTTTAATCAAGGGATCCTTTGTTGAATACTTTGAGTCATCTTGTGAACTCTGCCAAGGTAACCTACTATATCTTTATCTATTTATTAATCTTGTAGAGGTATTAGGAAGCATGTTGTCAAAGGCAAAAATTGAAGAAAAAATTTAATGTATTTAAGTTGTAATAAATGGTCCCTTTGAATCTCATCTCCAATTTATCGATGATACTTATTTTTTAAGTCATCCCTCAGTTAGTGAGGTCATGAAGTGTAAATTAATATTATTATGCTATGAGAAGGTTGCTGGAAAGATGGTTATTTTTTACAAAATCCAAGATTTTGATTGGCATTGCCCTATATTTTCAACATATTATTGTGGATATTTTAGGGTTTAAATTTAAAAATTTTCCATCAATATATTTGGGTATTTATTTATCTCATAAAGCAAAGAAAAAGGATCTTTGGGACTCAATTTTGGATAGAATTAAGTCTTGTTTAACATGTTGGAAAGTTAAGTTCTTGACCATGGTTGGAATGCTACAACTCATAAAGGCTACATTGTAATCCATTCCCATATGTATAATGTTGCTTTCATGATTTCTAGTATGTATAACATCAAAATTTGATAAAATTCAAAGAGATTTTCTTTGAAAAATATGTGAGGAAAAATTTAGGTGCCTCATTGTAAGTGGGATAAGGTTTGCAAAGGAAAGAATATTGGTGAGATAGGCTTGTAGACTTATGAGTTTGGCATTATGGGAAAAGCTTAGCTAGAGATTATTCAAAGATCAAGGCAAGAGTTGGGTAAAATGTTTCTTCAAAAATATAGAGGTTAACTTCATGCAATGAAATTATTCAGGAAATAAACCCTACATCTATAAATGATAGCCAACATGGATTTTCATATAAAATAGTTTGTAATTAATCATTAAACATATTATATGGCCAGTAAATAAGGGTTTTTTTGGTCCAATGCTTAGTTGAAGCCTTATCCTCTTATTTTTTATTCAATATGGCAACCTTTGGCTCAGCCATGTTTAGCTTGTAAAGGTCCAAAGGCCAAAGATTATATTAATGTAAGCAATAATTTTATATCATGGAATTTTATTAGTAACTTAACTGAAGAAGATGAACTTAAAAAAATAGCATATGAGCTTCAAAATATGCTTCAAGAGTTCTATTACCTATTTTTAAGTGAAAAGATGAGTTTATCTAGAATCTATTAAATTATGATGGATACTTAGTCAAGTTGAGATATAAGGATTTATAGTAATCAAAATTTTCTACTCCCAATGATTTTTCTTGGAATAATATTTGATCTCTCAAGGCCCTCCCTAAGGCCTCAATAATTCTTTTATTATCAATCAAAAGTAAGGTTCTTATTACAAAGAGTTTGTAAATAAGAGGATATCAAGGACCTTCCAGGTGAAAATTGCAAAGAAGAGGATATCATGGAACTTCTAAGTGTGTCTTGTGTGACAAGGATCTAAAAATATCAAATCATTTAGTTCTTTTTTATGTCTCTTTGCTTACACCATCTGTGTCTACTTTTTAAAAATATATTGGGTAGTTCCATTGATATTGAAAGAGTTGATGAAGTGTTGGCTTAATTGTTTCAATACTAAAGCATTATATATTCTGTGGAGGATTGTTCTATTAATATTTGTTGGAATTTATGGCTTGAAATAAATGATAGAATTTAAAAATAAAATAAAAATCTCAAAATCATGCCAAAGTTTGGGAACATGTAATTGCATCTCTTGTAGAATATTTACAAACATGATGCTCATCATAGGAAGCTTCAAGTGCAAAAAAGAGGTGCTAGCCATTTGGTTATAGGATTTGAACATACATGGAAGGGTTGTATATGTCAATTAAGTTTACACAAAGAATTTAATTTGGTCTATGATATAATGGACATGTTTAGAAATTAGGTTTATCAAAGATTTTTTTTGAAAAATACTTCTTATAAATTCATAAATGAAAAACCAAAGTACAATAGAACTATGCAAGTTTATACAACATCAGTAAACATTCTGACTTGCATAAATCAAAAATTCCTTTCAGATATTTTAACAGTTCTACTCTAAACATTCTTACCTGATCTGAAATACAACTCACAACTTTACTTACAGTGCTAGTAACAGGAATGGAACCTACACTAAAAACAAGAGAGCACCTGTCCTTCCAGATAGCAAACAAAATAGAGACCCTCACCACTTGCCAGATCCCCACCAGATGAGGTGGACAATCGTTGACATCTCCAAGAAGTGCAATACTCCACCAGAGGTGTCCCCCCAAAAAAGGGGTAATAACTCCATCCATTCCTTTCCATACTGCTTTGGCATGAGAGCAATCCCAAAAAATATGCTTTATTGTTTCCTCTTTGCCACAAACCACACAACAACCAGAAGTGAAATTCAGTTTTGTCAACCTGGCTTTGCAGGGTAGGCCTTGGAAGGCTAATGACCAAGCAAAAACCTTAAGTTGAGCAGACATTCTGAAATGCCAAATTTTAGATAATCATCTTTTCCATTTTTTGTAGGTGCAGTTGACATTCCATCTGTGATTCAATACAATATCTATAGGGGCCTTAATCAACAAAGCCTCATAAATCTTAGTAGAGTTAAACTGAAGCATAGGGCAACCAAACTTCCACCTCCAATCTCTCCAGACAGGTCCTGGCAGTCCTCTATTCAATTTGTAAAGTTGATCAGATGGCAAAAGAGAGTGAATTTGGGTGATAGCATCTTTATCAGAGTACCACAACTTGTACTTAAAAACCAAGTCAGACCAAGAGGACCAATCACCAGTGTCAACATTCCATAAATCTGCCCAACATCGAACCCCTTTTTTACCAACCGCTTACAACGGAGTCTTGGCCTGTCAGAAGCATACTCCTCATTCTCTTTCCATAACCAAATTGACCTATAAGGAAGCACCCAACCTCTCCTATCATCAAGAAATTCCCAATGCAGCACATGGGCAACCGACTTCCATGCCTCCCAAATTCTTTTAATAAGAATACTACCACCTATTTTAAACTTCCACGGGTTGCCAATTATGTCCTCCAAATGGAAGGAGCTCTTAATGCCATCAATATGAGTACAAGTCTGAATTCTATGTCGTAACAAAAGTTTCCACCCTTCATTCCCTTCCAAAGCCCTCACAATCCACTTAGCAGCTAGAACCTTACCCTGAGTATGAATATCCAAGAGCCCCAAACCTCCCTCTTCTTTAGGAATGGTGCAATATTTCCATGCTATAAGCGGTAATTTATTTGAACCATCAAAGTTGGACCACAGAAATGATCGAATGATCTTCTCAAGCCTCATGTATTGTGAAGTATTAGGCAGCCAACAGGAAGAATAGTAAAGATGACAGGCCTGCATAATTTTTGCCACCACCACCAGCTTACCCGCAAACGAAAGTAACCTATTTTTCCATACCTGATTTTTTTTTCAAATTTAGCCAAGCACCAATTCCACATATCAACCAATGAGACTCTCTTACCAAATGGTATTCCAAGATATCTAACAATCTCACCATCTGCAATATGTTTCCACATAGGGGAAAAGCCCTTTGGTAAGGAATCAACACCAACTAACCAAAATTTAGATTTAGATTCACTGATTTTGGCACCTGAGGCCAAGCAAAACTGATCAAGGGAGCATATGGTATTTTCAATGGATTGTCTATCTAGTTGGATTGAAATAAAAGAATCATCTGCAAAGTGGTTGTTAATAATTGTACCCCCTAGAATCGAGATGCCTCTTAAATCCCCTACCTTCATTCTCATTTCTAATAGATATCCCAAAGCATCAACAATCAACACAAAAAGATAGGGGGCTAGAGGGCAGCCTTGTCTAATTGACTTAAACAAAGTAATAGATTCTGAAAGCTTACCATTAACCATTACCTTTGTCGAGGCACATGAGAACAACACCTTGATCCTCCCAACCACTACTTTGTTGAATCCCAACCACTCCAACATATTAAAAATAAATTTCCAATCAACCCTATCATAGGCCTTATCAAAATCTATCTTCAAAAACAATGCTTGTTGATTGCTTCCTTGTGCCCACTCCATTGTCTCCCATATGGACAACACGACGTCTAATATAAATCTTCCTTTAACAAACCTTGTTTGCTCTTGTCGTACAATTCTTGTTGCTATAGGTTTTAGTCTAAGAGCTAGTGCCTTGGCCAAAATTTTGTATGAGACATTGAGCAAAGTAATGGGCCTCCAACCTCCAATCGTGTCCTTCCTATTATTCTTAGGGATCAATTTAATCAACCCTTGATTCAATCCTAGAGATAACATGCCTTTGTCAAAAATTTCCCGCACCATCATTGTGTAATCATTACCAATCACTTCCCACATTTTCTTGTAAAATTTTGTAGGGAGTCCATCTGGACCAAGGGACTTACCATTGCCCATAAGAGAAAGAGCAGTATAAAGTTCATCCTTAGTGAAATCCTCCACCATCTTGTCATTCTCAAAACTGAAAACTTTCCTAGGTACACATTTTTTAACTTCTTCTCTAGCTAGCAACACACCTTCATCTGCAGGATACTCCACAAATATCTTCCTAAAATGAGATTCAAATATAGATTTGATCTCATCTTCCTCTTCAACAAGAGAACCATCATCTGTCTACAAAGCTACTATCCTTTCAGAAGCAATATTTCTTTTGATGTGACCAAAAAAGAACTGAGAGGGTGTATCACCCTATTTAATCCAATTGAGCCTACTCTTGATTCTCGCTCCTCTACCAACATAGTCTTCATACCCTCTAATTTCCTTTTCTTTACTTGTTATCAGTTCTTGTAACTAGATATTTGAAGGATCCAATTCCAATTCCCTTCTTGCCTTTTCTAGTGATTTTCTTAAACAATTGATTTTACCCCTCCTTTTTTTGGCCACCAATCTCCCCCAACCCCGCAAAAATCTAACAGTCCTTCTCACTATTGCTTCCCACCATCCTAACCACCCATATTTTTCTCTAGGCCTAGGTTCCAAGTTCCATACATATTTGATCATAGTTCTACAGGCTTCAGATTCCAAATGAGAAATATTCAACTTAAAAGTCAAAGCACTATCTATTGTAGAGACCTTACCAATGTAAATGGTTGTGTTGATAGGGAAATGGTCAGAACCTATTGTTGAGAGATCCACATCACCAACTCATTTACCTAGCCCTGTACAAGTGAAGACATTGCTATCAACATAAAATCTATCCAACCTAGCCTGTACACGATCAACACCCCTTCTCCTGTTAGACCATGTAAACCAACCCCCCTTTTCTAGGTGCTTTTGTTTAAAATTTATGTCAAAGACCTGCAAAGAGGCCTTCATTTTGGCCCATTTTTCTTTTTCCTCACCTGCAACACATCCTCCTATTCCTCCTTCCCTATCCCCTATCCATTCAACCATATTAAAGTCCCCTCCAATAATCCAATTAGCATTTGGCATATTAGAGGCCATCCAGTCCCATAGCTTGCTTCTATCATTTGAATTATTGGGAGCATACACTGAACAAACACCAACAACCTGCCTGACTATCAAAAAGGTTACCCACACTACCCATCCTTGAGGATCCTCTCCCTTATCCATTAACAAGGAACCCCATGATGGACTAACTACTAAAATGACTCCTCTAGAGCCACTATCATGAGAGGAAGCCCACCAACATCCCTTACAACTACTATCCATACAACTCTTTAATGCAAAACCACTAACTTTAACTTCTTGAAGACAAACTACATCAAATTTTACATTTCATAAAAAATGATAAACTAAACTCCTTCTTGATGGGATTGACATCCCTCTTACATTCCAAGAAAGGATATTGAACTTCATTGATTCACATCAACATTCAACACCTCAAATCTATTACCTGAGTGGCTCCCACCTGCATGCACATCATTCCTGAGACTACTAGTCACTTCCTTTCCATGCGAATGTACCTCCCCTTGCAGATTTTCTTCACCATATTTTTGCTTGCCTAGAGAGGAAGACCTTCTTTTGACTTTAGAAGGCTTCCCTGGAGAATCTCTACTCTCCCTTATTTTTTGTACCTGAACCCATTCTATGGGAGTCATAACTTTCCTATCCCTTGAGCCCTTACTCTAAGTTGTCTTTCCATTTTGTGTCTTTCCCTCCTGTATTACCTCCATGGTGTTTGTTCCTTGACTGTTAGAGAGCTCTTTAGTTTGTTCACCAATTGATTCACCCTCACCCTCCCCCTTCTCTGATTCCTTAGAATCACTAGCAATTTTGGGGGGCTTACGGAATGGACAATCCCTAATTAAGTGCTCCTGTGACTGACATGCAAAGCAAGCATTTGGAAGATTTAGGTATTTAACTTCTTGGAAAATAGTTCCTTCAGAGGTAATCATCTTGAAGTGTTTAGGAAGCTTTTTTTGCAAATCAACTTCCACACACACCCTTGGGCTATACCTATATGTCATTGTATCTGATGGTTCAATTAAGACTTTCCCAAAACGTTGAGCCATGGGTTTAAGCAGACATCTGAACTCAGATTTCATTGCAACAAATTCAATCCACAGTGGAAATCTTGATTGGGCCTTATCAAATGGATCAAAATTTGGGTGCCAAGATTGAACATAAGCAAATGAACCAACCACTATCCAAGTTCCATACTGTAAAACATGTCTAGCAACCTCTGATTTTTCAAAAAGAATATAAACATACCTTCCTCCCAATCCCCAATATGATTGCACATGCAACCCTTTAGCTGTCCAAGTATTTCTAATCCATTTTTGGAACTCTACCTTTGGGGGCATTCTTCTCAAAAAATAGAGGATAACTCCTTTGTTCATCAGATCATTCATTGAGTTTCGATACTCCTCTTGCTCCTCTACCACCATAGAGAAATCATCTTCATCTACTATCAAGGAATCTAATCTATCCAATCTTTATCCTTCATCCTCTTTGATAGAGTCATCATCACTGCCTGAACAAAATTCACCTTCATGCATCTCCACATTCCTATTTGGTGCTTGGTCAAACTTTGTAGTTGGTGCCTATTGACAGGAACCCTTAGTCACATCTACAAAGGATCTTAAAGGAGGAAGTGATTTCTCTGAAGGGGCTACTATTTTATTAGCACACATGTTCACCGTAGGGACTCCTTCATTCATGTTAGACGTAGAGAAGAGAGTCGAGCCATCACATGCTTTGACCTCTCGACAAATCTTTATTGACCTCTCAAAACCTATCACAGAAGAACCCACATTTACTTTTTTTGACCTCTCAAAACTTGTCGTAAAAGAACCCTCCAACAAAAATAGTGCTTGAGCGAACACTCCCTCCATTATTTCACTTGCAACACTCGAATGCAATGGTGAACGAGAGCGATCTCGACCTCCCTCTTCTTCCCCAAAGCTCACAGTGGGATAGACATCATCAACCCACCTGTCTGCCAATCTTCCTCTCTCAAAAACATAATCCTAAACAAAAACACAATCCTAAAAAAAAAAAACATGATCCTCTGCATTCTTTGTTGATTGTCTCTCCAAAGGACCTCCTCTTCCATAAACCCTAGCCCCATGAAGTCCTGCTCGATGTCCTGCTCTCGATGTCATCCATTATGTTGAGTAGATTTGTTCAAAATGATCGAATTAGAAGCCGTCGACTGCAACATTGGATAGGGTGAGCACAAAATATTCAAAGGGATATTGCAATAAAAATCATTTTGCCGCTCGCTCTATGTGCATGTTTTAATATCAAAGTTAATTTTGATGTTACTTCAAAAGTAAATCCAAGAAAAGCTATCAAAAAATGATAGATACTCTGTTAAAGATTTAGAGGAATTAGAAATTCCTACTTCAAATGGTTTCCCCTGGATATTTGGTCGTTGGAGGTCCTCCCTAAGGCCTCTACATAATAATTTAGCCAATCAGGATGTTAGTCTTCATATTAGATAAAATCATTTTTTTCAATGAGTTTACACAAGTTTTATGAGGGTTCTTAGTCCCCTCATATTGAGTGGAATTTGAACCTTAGACCTCTCAAAGAGAGGTCGAAGCCCTTACCACTGCAGTAAGCTTGCAACTTAAGAAAATCAAATTTTATAAGAGGATTGAGTGAGATTTCATTTCTTAGTAAAAATGATGCTAAGAAAATGAGTAGATAAATATAACACTAAGAGGAAGATGAATAATATATTTAATAGAAAAAGAAATGAAAAATACATAATTTAATGTGACATTTAGTTTGATAGTAGTATCTGCATAAAGAAAAAGAAAAACATATGAACTTAGTCCCATGAGATATACCATCGTGATATGTCTTTGGGTTTTCATCAAAAAATCCAAGTTCAAATCCCAGTACAAGAGAACCAAAACCCTTTCAAAACCTATACTTTACCCTAAAATTTTAGGCAACAAAAAAACATATCAATTTTCACTCCAACCACACATAGATCCATAATAGACCTGCCAAAGACATTTGTCTTGCAAAGAAAAACTAAGAACTTTGCAAAATATGGCGAAGTTCAAGCAACACTTAGAGGCATTTACATAATCTATGCATACAAATCAAACTACATCCCACTACATCCCACTTTCTAGATAATACCTTTAATTTAAGAGAAACTAATAAATATAATGTATTTAGCCTCCAAGGGTTATGTGGGTTGGTAGTTGTCTATTTAGCCAAGCACTTATTAAGAAGAGAAACAGGTTCAAACCTTGAGGGCACACTTGTGGCAAAGGTAGTTGTCTGTTTTGAATCCTTTGAGTGCGCGTTAGATCAACGTCGACGGTATGAGTTTTGAGCGATCGATGATTCCATCACACCAGATCAACAATAATAAGGTGGTATAGGCTTGTTAGGAGCAACCCATGTAATTTGAACCCTACACTTGATGGTCTCCTCACACCTTTTGAGCGATCGATGGTTCCCTCACACCAGGTCAACAATAATGAGGTGGTATAGGCTTGTTGGGAGCAACCCATGTAATTTGAACCCTATACTTGATGGTCCCCTCACACCTTTTGAGGGATCGATAGGTCCCTCACATCAGATCAACAATAACAAGGTGGTATAGGCTTGTTGGGAGCAGCCCATGTAATTTGAACCCTACACTTGATAGTCCCCTTACACCAGGTCAACAATAATGAAGTGATATAGGCTTGTTGGGAGCAGCCCATGTGATTTGAACCCTACACTTAACAAGTTTAATTATTTATTTATTTTTTAGTACATAGGAGAGTTGGTTACAACCACTATTTTTAGTAATTGCCTATACTTGACAGTTACTAAAAATAATGTGGATACAACCAACTCCCTTAAAAAAACAAAAAAAAAACATACCTTATCATATCACTATGTGGTAATGATATAATACTATTAGAACAGTTTCAATCCTATTTAAAAATAAAATAAAATATAAAGCGTACCTTTATTAATGGCCATTCTCCCCTATGGTGTCTGGCTGACATATGTTGTTAAATTTGAAATGACCCAACAAATCTTTACCTTTACGTAGTCTCTTTGTCAAGCATGCTGCTTCTTGCATGTACTGGATACCATGTTCATGGTAAAGTTGCAATTTACTCCTAGGTATAGTATGGGATATCCTCCAAACGCTTGTACTGTCATTGCATGGATTTTAACCAAAAATGTCTTTTACCGAATGCTATAGTTAATTCCCGTAGAGTATGACAAAATACATTTAAAAAATATATATATTTTTACTACGTGTAAATGTAACAGCACATTTCATGATGAAAACACTTCATGAGATTTAGTGCATCGTCCGGAGTAGAAGAATCCTAGCAACAACGAAATCCAACATTTCACTTTTACTAAATATAAAAAAATTCATGGATCTATAACCTATAAAATTTCACCACGTAAATGCGGCCAGCCCCCCCTCACGTGCTCTCCACATGGATACAGCGGTCAAAGCAGCATGTGACCGTGAGCGCAGCCCGCCAGCTGGCAGTCAGTCAGCATACAGATCAGGGAGCCCTACGGGCCCCACCGGTACAACGAAGGGCAGGAAGACCGGCCGCTTCTGGCGCGAACGAACGCCCCACCTGTCGCCAACGAAACGTCCGCAGCGCCATTTAACCCCGACTGGCGGCGGGCCCCACCGCATCGCATAAATCCCCGTTCCAGGCCGCCCTGTCCGGGAGAACCGGGCCCCACCCCTTCCCTGGCACGTGTCTCCATGCACGTGCCGTATGCCTCAAATCTCTGCCGTCATCACGTGATCCCGGCAGGCTGCCGGAAAATAAACACCTGGCATCCACGAGGCCGTCCATGCATGTGCATGCATGCATGACTGTAACGCCTGCATGGGGGACCCCCTGATTGTGTCACACGCACGCTATCTGCATAATTATACATGATCATGGTTCCAACATCCAACGGCCCTGACGGCCCCCACCTTGTCGGAGGCGGCGCCCACCGTTAATCCCTCAACCGTTCACTCCAAGATTAGGGCTAAACTCACCGTGTATCGATAACGAACAATAATATACAAATAATAAAATAATAACAATAATTTATATATATTTATATAGTCCGTTGGGTCTCTATCATTACAAATTTGGTCCGTATTTTTGCCTGGAGTCCAATCCAAAATTTTCCCTCTTACAATGTCCCGTCCACATCAATGTTGTTGTGGGGCATGTGGATAGAGAGGTACCTAGCTAATGCCATCAATTGTCTTAAACCTTAACTAACTGCCCCCCATGCCATGACTTGTTCTTCACACAAATTCAATAAATCTTTGAAGGCACAAAATGCCAAGATAGCTTACCCAAAATTATGCAATTATTCTTGGGATGGATATGTTTGGACTCTATTGGTGGGAAGTTTAGATCTTGGAACATATTTCAATTCAATCATGGATGAAGTACAAATAATGGGATCTAAATCCAACGAAAACATTCACAATCCAAAACGTAATGCATGATATGGACATTCTCCTTTGGTTACAAGTGCCAACGAATCTATAAATGTAAGGTGTGTTTTATTTGGTGGAACAATTTAAATATATTGGAAGGAAATCTTAAAGGGGCTTTTGTAGTTGCCGAATGAAAAAGGACAGGAACCATATCGCTTGTTATTGTTTTCTAATTAATATGCAATGTGTCACAATCATTACTAAAGTGAAACAACCCATTAGGTATGCAATAAGAAAAAACTTATGGGATTGAAATATGTTCTATTTATGTTATATCACGATTATATGATAATATTATAAAAAATAGTAATTATGCATATACTTAATAAGATTTGAATCTTAGTCTCCTCTTTTCAATGTTGACGAATTTAACCAATTAAGATAATGTCGTTAAATTTTTTCATTAGTTAGTTGAGATTGAAACAAGTCCATGGGTATTACATCTTGACCACCTAGTGGTATTATAAAAATTTAACAATTGTCTAATTTTTTTAATTAGTTATATGAGATTGAAACAAGTTCATCTGTACTGCATCCTAACCATTTAGTGGTATTATAAAAACTTGACAATTATGTATGTACTGCATCCTAACCACTTAGTGGTATTATAAAAACTTGACAATTATGTATGTATTGTTGGCAAGACTCAAATCTAGATCTCCTCTGTGAAAGTCAAGGAAATTAACTATTGACCTCATACCTTTTGATTAAATGTTAAAGTTTACTCATGATATTTGAACCTTGGTTAAGGTTGTAAGATTTTTATTCCTTATTAATTGCTATAGATCTCATAGGCTTATGCAAGCTTTTTTTTTCTTAATAACCTGTGTAGTTTCTATTGGGGCTCACTCCCATCAAAATAACAAAGCATTATATTGCTATCAAGCTAATTAAACCATATCCAACTTGACTTTTTATAAAATATATTCTTCATTTTTCTTTTTATCGAATGTATTCTTCATCTTCTTTAATATGCTAAGTTTTTATAATCAACTAATTGATATCATTTGCATTAAGAAATAAAATCTCACTCAACCAGTTTCCTTCTAAAATTTGAATTTTGTCAAGAAGATATTTGCCATCCCATTTCCTTTTCTATGCATATGCTGGCTATAACAACCTGTTAATTCCCTAATATCTTTTTTTAGGGGTCTTATTCAATTTAATCATTGCTTCTTATTTTTATTTAGGGGATTAGCCCTACTTACTTTTAAAACTTGCAATATTCGCTTTTATTTTCCCATATGAATATCCTTATGAGTTTCCTTTTCTCTCTATTTTTGCTTCTTGGGTCTTCTTCTCCTTCTTACATTTCCATAAACACTTTCATATTCAACAATATCTTTAAATTTTCATATTATTCATTGTAAGAATTCATCAATCTCTTTAGTTTTTCGTATTATTCATAGTAAGACTTATCATCTATAGGTTTGTTTTGCTTTGAAAGAACTAAATACAGGGAATAATCTCAAAAGCATTATTTTCTTTATGTTGCTTTGGAAACTTTAAAGTGCAAGGATGTACCTCCATAGTAATTACCTCAAAAACCCTAAATTATTAGGGATATCCTTCATGCTCATTTTTTTATCATGCTACTTTGAAATCTTAATATGCAAGGGATAACTCTACACTACTTTCATTTCTATCGCAAGGACAAGATTTTATACTAGGAAAAATGAAGACAATTTACTTGGAATAAACATGACCCTTTTGCCTCGTTTATTTTTTTTCCACTTCTTTGTTTGCACATTTAATTCCTTTTAAATTTGAATTTGCATATTATACTTTCTTATGCCTTGTATCCTTCTTTGTTTTTCTAATAGTTGATCCATGTGTACTATGATGGCTTTTTTAATCTGATGTTGTAGATAAGACTTCTTTGTATCTTTTTGGGAATAGAATATCCTTGATATACTCTAGCTTCTACTATTATATGATATCCTTGCTTCATCTTCAAGTTTATCTCATGACCAATTTTTTTATTACTTCTCTAGCATTTTCACTTTACAATCTCTTGCTATGTGTCTAGTCTTATGATATTTGTAGCATAAGAATGCAATTTTTCATAACCCACTTGTTGATCCCAGTTTCTTAATTTAGATTTAATCTTAATATATTGTGACAAAGATTTTCAACCATCCATGGAAACACATAACCAAATATATAGAACATGCTTTCACTCCTTAGTTATTAGTCTTGGATGAAATCCCTTAGAGTATTACCAATATTCTTCAAATCATCCTTATTGATAAGTTGATGTGGAAGTTCAAAAAGCCTAACCTATACTAAAATATTTTTAGTAGTTTCTATCTTGACCAAAAAATTCTTTTAATGGTCTTAAATATAGAACATCTCCCCCCTAAACCATGGGCCACCACCTATTATTTTAACCTTGACTTCTACAATTGAAAATATGATAATAAAAACTTTTAGGAAGATAAGTCATTGAGTAATTTGAATTCAGTCCCCACTTCCACTTGATCCAATTTTGAATCTCTTAAAACCCTAGCTATCAGTCATAGAACTTATATATTAACCCTCTACTTTTAAGAACTATTATATCATGCTTGATCATCTCATCCTTGATTATTACTTTTGTTGTAAAATATACTCCTTGGGTTAGAATTACCATATATTCAATCTTCCTCTTCTCTCTAGCTTGGGCATTCATACTTCCAGCTTGGGCATCTATTTTCCTCATACGAGTTCGTTATTTTTTGAATTTTTCAAAGATATGGAGCAAGAAAAGACGAGGGATCCTTATTCATGCTTCCCATTCATACTCCCACTCCTCTGTTGCAAATATCTAAAACAAAAAAAGGTAAGTTTCTAACTCACACTCACTCCCAGCTTGCACTCATCCAATATCAAGGCTTATCTATAGGATTGGAACCTTGGTCTATTTATGCAAGCATTTTTAATAAAATATGGTTTTATGATTTAAAAAAAATAATTCATGAGTGATTATATTTTAGATGATTATTTTTAAAGCTCCACAAGACTTTTATTGGATCCACTTTCATAAAAAATTAAAATCAATACATTTGTTATTAGGTCAATTAAACCATATCCAACTTACCTTTCTACTAAAAAAATTCTTCATGTTTCTCAAACTACTATGTCTCCTCTATGAAGTCCTTGATATCATTTTTATTAAGAGATAAAATCTCCCTTGACCAATTACTTTCTAAAATTCAAATTTCACCAAGATGAGATGAACACCATAATTTGCTAACCTATTTCCCTCTCTATAGATATGATGACATTTTTAAGATATTGCCTTTAATAATAATTGACAAACACAAAAACAATTCTATTGTTGATCCACTGTTGTGTTTGTTTTTCTTGATAACATTGATAATAATTTGTGAATCCCCCCTTATTGAAATTTATCTCCATACCTTAGTGATAATTTTGACTCCATTTAGGAAGTTAATTTGCCTCTACATAGTTGTTAGTTGAAGTTCTATATGATTTTGAGTAAGTGAGGAGAAATTTACCTTCATTATGAACCAAAAAATACAACTCTATGAGTTTTCTATGGATTTATTTTGGAAGTAACATCAAAATTAAATTTAATTAACCTAACTTCTAAATATTTTCATTCGACCATAGATCAACATAGATCCTTTATGTTAACTCCATTTTCATAAATAACCCTATATGTACGTTCAAATCGTGTAACCAAGAGACAACAACCTATTTTTCTACAACTAGAACATCCCATGATGAGAACTATGCTTATAAATATTACATAAGAGAGACAATCATATAATTTTTGTTGGAACAAAGGAATGTGTATCCAAACAACTCAACAATAAATAAATGATGAAATAAACTCATATAATGAAGAAAATAATGTGCATCTAATAAGCAACTAACAAGAAACAAAAGAATAATTTACCAATAAACATTTATACATGACATGCCATAGAGCATAGACAAAAAAATGGAAGAAGAAATTCATTCACAATACATTCAACATTACATTTGAGAGATGTTATTCTCTCACTATTCTTCACAATTTTTCTTTTATAGAGTTGCATCTATCTAAATAAAATACACACATGGAGGTACCATGTTTAAGGTTTTTTTGCTCATGTTTAAGGTTTTTCTACTCATGTTTAGGGTTTTCCTACCCATTTTTAGGGTTTTCCAGCCCATAGTTATGTAACCAACTAATAACATCTCAATGCGTGTCTAACAACTCTCAAAAACACAAATCTAGTATTTTTGGTACACATCTAACAATCTCCCACTTGCCAAAAGACTAAGTAAATGAAGAGAAAATGCCTTCTTCCTTATTCTTCATGGTTACTAATAAAAATGAGAGAACTCCCATTAAATCTCTATACCAAATGATTTTTTTGCTATCCAATGGCTTTGTCAGTACATTTGCTGCATTGTCCTCTATACCAATCTTCTACAACTCAACTTCTCCAGATTCCACTATCTCTCTAATATAATGAAATTTTACTCGAGTGTTCTTAGTATGAGATTAAAATTTAGGATTCACAATCAAGTCAATTGCACTTTGATTGTCACACCACAAAGTAATGGAAATTTACTGAAAACCAGTGCCTCTACGTACTACATGTAACCAAGCTACCTCCTTGGATGCTTCTATAGAAACAATGTATTCAACTTCAATAATTGAATGAGCCACCACTTGTTGCTTTTTACTTTTCCAACTCACAAATCCTACAAATAGTGTGAATACTATACACTAGTAGATTTAGAAGTATCTACATCTCCACAATAATTAGAATCTATAAAACTTTGTAGCTAATAAGTTTCTTTGCCATCATAACGAACTGCAAAATCACTGGTGCCTTTCAAATATTCGATATTTCTCTTCACTGTAACCCAAATGGTGTGTATGAGACATAAATTTGCTCACAACTCCAACTACATGAGCAAGATTTGGTCTCATACACACCATTGCATACATTAGTTTACCAACTACACTTGCATAAGGAAATTTATCCATGACACTCTTCTCATCATCATCCTTTGGACACATATCTTTTGACAATGCAACTCCAACCTAAAAAGGTGTAGATACAAGAGTGCATTGGTCCATTCTAAAAAGAGTAAGCAAGTATGCAATGCATCTCTTATGGCTAATCTACATCTTCTTCTCACTATTATTTCTCCTCACTTAAAAACCCAAGAAACAATGTTATGGGCCAAGGTATTTCATGTCAAATTCTCCTGATAATTCAGACTTGGTCTTCTTCACAAGTTCCTTCGAATTGCTGAAAAGAAGAATGTCATCTACATATAACAATAAAATTAGAAAGTGATTTCTTTCAAACTTGAGATAGATAAAATTACCAACATCACTTCTCACAAAACCACGTCCAATCACAAAGGTAGCAAACCTTTTAAACCACTACCTTGGGGATTGCTTCAATCTATACAATGACTTTCTTAGCCTACATACAACGTTTCTCCCACTTGCTTCAAACCCAATAATTTGCTCCATGTAAATATCTTCATTGAGATCTCCATGAAGAAAGGTTGTCTTCATGTCCATCTGCTCAATTTCCTAGTCATTTGTAGCAGCCAATGCAAAGAGCAATCTAATAGATGCATTTTTTGCCATGGGAGAAAATGTTTCTTCAAATTCAAGCCCTTCAACCTGAGAGTATCCTTTTGCTACTAACCTAGCCCAATATATCTCAATTGAACCATAAACCTTGTATTTCCTTTTAAACACCCATTTACAACCAATTGTATTTCAACCCTTAGGCAATAATTGCAAGTCTCGAGTCTAATTTTTTTGTAGTGACTGTATTTCCTCTTTCATAGATTTCTTCCAATGAATTGATTCATCACTAGTGAGAGCATCTAAAACACCTACAAAATCATCACTCATGGAAGATAATGCAAAGTTATTGTATTCATCAGAACCAAATCTGATTGTACTCTTTTATCATTAACTTCTCAAAGTTTGCACTTCTTGAATAATGTCATAATTCAAGAGTTGCTCCTCATGTGTAGGTTGCTCTTCAACAACTTGAGGCTGATTGGACTCTTCCATGACAATCTCATTATCCTACTGATATTGTCAATTGTATGGAAATTCATTAGTATCATGTGGCAACTTTGATAAAGGAGTAGAAATAGGATCTACACTTAATGATTGAACACTTTGTGGTTGATTTTTAGCTTACTAATTTATCAAACTAGTAGCTACATCAAATTATTCTTGACTATTACATGACGACGCTATGAAGGTATCCATACTTTGTAACCTTTGATTCCATCACCATATCCAATGAGTACTCCTTTAATAGATTTATTGTCCAATTTTTTCCTATCTTATTTGGGCATAAAAACAAATACATCACACCCAAACACTCTCAAATGATCAACCAAATATTTGACTCCAGTCCAAGCTTCCTTTGGTGTTCTCCCACTAAGAATAGAACTAGGTGACATATTGTTCACATAGTTAGCTATATTAACAACCTCTACCCAAATTTTTTTATTCAAACCTACATCCTCTCTCATGCTTCTTGCCTTCTCCAGCAACATCCTATTGATCCTTTCTTAAACTCCATTATGTTATGGTGTATATGGTGTTGTTCTCTACTTTGGAATACCATGCAACTTGCCAAAAATATTGAATTTCTAGAAGCAATATTCTCCACCATTATCACTTCTTAAAACCTTCACTTTCTTCTTAATTTGTCTTTCAACTCCAACAACAAACTCTTTTAAGGTAACAAGAGCCCATGAATTTTATTTAAGAAAGTAAACCCATGATTTCCTAGAGAAATCATCAATAAAAGTAATAAAATACCTAGAGCTACCTAATGAAGCAACTTCAAAAGACCCACAAATATCAAAATGTACCAATTCCAATATTTTCTTGGTTCTATAGTCACTAGAGGTAAAAATATTTTTTTTTGCTTTCTTAAAATGCATGCTTCACAAAAACGCATAGAACCAAACTTCTCTATTTTCAATCTGTGGACTATCTACTTTGAACACATCTCTTTCAGGCTTCTTTCACCAAGATATCCTAACCTCCTATGCCACAACATCATACTTGACATCTTTGAATCTAAGGGTTTACTTGTTTCCATAGTGGTTGCATGTATGTATGCAACATTCAAACATATTGCATCTAACTTATACGATATTCTAATTCTTACTCCACTTGCCTAAGTAATGAACTACAACCATCCGTATTGAATATAATATCTATTCCTGCTTCAACTAGTTGGCTCATTGATAGTAGACTTCTTGTTAATATTAGAACATATCTAATATTTGAGGTACACTTAACACTCCCATATATGAGTTTGATTTTAACCTTACCTCTACCAAGAATTTCATGGCTAAAACTATCACCCAAGAAAACTTTGCCATAATTTGCTTCTTCATATTTTGCAAACCACTCCTTGTGGGGAGTCATATGGAAGGATGCTCCAAAATATATCAACCACACATTAGATTGCATGCATACAATAAGACATGTATTAGCAATATGCAAAATATTCTCATTTATAGCTGAATCAGATTTTTTTTTGGATAAATCTACTTTACAATCATATTTCTTATGACCTTTTTGCTTGGACCTCCAACACACTAGATGAGACTTCCTCTATTGGAAAATATTATTGATTTAGATCTTCTTGCACTAGACGATTTATCACCAACTCTATCTTTGGCATGTCCTCTAGTTATCAAAGTTTTTGAGTGATCATAATGCTCCACGTTCCTTCTCATTATTTGCTCTTACAACAATTGGGAAATAAACTCATCTTTCTTGAGATTTTCCAGATTAGAAATCCCACTGATTACAACAATGAGATTATCCCAAGAGTCAAGCAAACTATACAACAAGCATATGCATTGTTCAGTCTATTTAACCTCATCACCAATAGACCATGGTTGGTTCATTAGTGTATTGAAAATATTTAGGTGATCAATGACACTATATCCATTCTTCTTCTTAAAGTTCATCAAATATTTGGACTCATACAAAATTCCCAAGTTATCCCACAACTCCTTCTTAGCACCTTGGGCATTCATAAAAATAGAATCATTCAAGTTTAGCCCAATCAAGGCAATGCCTTTCTCATTTTTTTTGTCCCATTCAACTTATTCCATTCCTACAAACATTGTTGTTACAATGACAACCATATTTAGATCTCTTTTTACGAGCAAAAACTTCATCTTAAACATTTAGATATTGAATTTTTATCCACTAAAATTCTCTATACCAAATTTACCTTCCATATTTACTGCTTTAAATCTTTACAAAGCTCCCACTACACCATGTGCTATGGAAATAGATTTATCCATAAATCCACAAAAAATAACACATACAAAAAATATTTACAAGCTTTGTACAGAGTCAAGAAAATGAGTTTTCTCAAGCTACTCTGATATCAGTTGTTGACACAATGAAATGTGTAGCCAAACAACTCAACAAAAAATAAAGAATGAAATAAATGTTAGAGAATATATTACATTATTGGGTAAATATCAATGTACCACCTTTGGTACATTACTAGAGTAGGAGTTTACTTTAGAGTAAATTTAAGTAGTTACTTCAATATGTAATAAATGCACACGCGTTAGAATGTGCAATGATGTAAATGTGCATGTAGTCCACATGTACATAAGTCATAGGACAGAGTCAAAAGGCGAGTAAGGGCCAAGAAACCTATCTTCCTATATAAAGGCCTTATAGTGAGTGAAACAGAAAGGAGATAATATAGAGAGTACATAGTATAGATTAGTAGTGTGATACAATGTAGTTCCTTTAAAAACAGTTTATGGAGTGTTCATGTCCTCTATTATATTGCATTGTACTATTTTTGTGAGCTTTCTTTAATGGTATATTTTAGAGTTATTACAGAAGTTCATCTCCTTATTTTCTGGCATATTATAGTGCCATTATCATATAGATATCATAGCTTTCTTATCTTACATCTTGTTATTGCATTTCCTATATCATATACTCATAAAAAGCTAACAATAAACTCATATAATGAATAAAATAATATACAACTAATAAGCAACTAATAGGAAACAAAAGAACAATTTACTAGTAAACATTTATACATGACATGCCATAGAGCACATACAAAAAAATGGAAGAAGAAGAAATTCATTCACAATACATTCAACATTACATCTAAGAGATGTTCTTCTCTCACTATTATTCACACATTTTTATTTTACAAAGTTGCATCTATCAAAATAAATACACACATGGAGGTACCATGTTTAGGGTTTACCCGCTCATATTTAGGGTTTTTCCACTAATGTTTATGATTTTCCATCCATTTTTAGGGTTTTCTTACCCATAGTTAGGAAATTAACTAATAATATCTCAATGTGTGTCTAGCTATTCCCAAAAACACAAATTCAATATTTTTGACATACATCCAACAATTTCAAATTGGACACAAGTTTGATAACTGTTTGGAAAAATTCTTTTATTCCTTCCACGCCATAGATTCCAAAAAATAATGATAGGGTTGATCCTCCATAAGATACATAATGCTTTAGTTTTGAATTAATAATCCAACATTTTGTTGACTCTCTTAGTTAATACACATACCCAATGTATCATCTTTTTTCAAAAGAATCTCCAAATGGTGTAAGCAAAGGAACAATGAAGAAGTAAATGATGATATTTCTAGACCATTCTTACATTATGCATACATAAAGGTCCATGATATAATATTCTTAGTAAATTCTCATTGTAAGAAATTCCATTTGGATTGCGAACCAAAAGAATATTGAGTTCTTGGGAAGTTCTTCAAATTACCTAACATTATTCTAAAATAAGTCTTTACAAATGGAAAATTATAATTGCTCCAAATCCTTATATCCCAAATTGACCAAGTATCCACCGTATTTTAAGAGAATCCGAACCAACAAATCCTTTTATTTAAGAATAGGTAAAGAGAATTTGTAACCTACAATTTGAAGCTCATTTGCTATTTGTTTGAGATACTCTCCTTCACCTAGGTTGCTAACAAAAATTTATGATATAGAATTGTTACCCATATCAATATAATTTTTGACATTTTAACCTCTATTAGCTAAATATGTTAAAGCTAATGGCTATCACTTTGGATTGCAAATAAGAGAATAAGGATTCAAGTAGGCATCAAATAAAATAATATGGAAACTCCTTTGTTGAATGACCACATAATATGTTTCTTGATTAGTAATAAAATATTTGATATAAAGTTCCATGCTGTTGATCCCCTACATAGGTTCCATTTTTAACTATTTTACTATATAAATAGAACTTATATATTTTGAAATAATAGTTTTTCAACTCTTTCCAAGTGATCTCTGTCTGATTACCAACCAAGTTTTACACCTAATGTTAAATTCATAAGTCTATATTTTTATAAGCTTGATCTTCCAATATTCTTTCTTTTATAAAGCTTACCCCACATATAAAGAGAACTCCTATTTTTGTCTTTATTTCCTTTCCAAATAAAATTCCTTTGAATTTTATCAAACTCAAATGCTATACCTATTGACAATAATAAAAAATGACATCATATATATAGTGATAGATTACAATGTAGTATTTGTGAGTTGTAGCCTTCTAGACATGGTTAAAAACTTACCTTTCGTACCTAGCATACAAGATTTTAGTCTATCCAAAATTGGATCCCAAAGATTCTTATTTTTTCCTTTAATAGATAAAATAATACCTAGATATGTTGATGGAAATTTTCCAACTTTAAACCCTAAAATTTGCATATTAATCTATTTTGAATCTAGGGTAGTTTTAAAGAAAATGATATTAGATTTTATAATACTAACCAACTATCCAACAACATTTTTATATCATGATAATATTAATTTAAAATAAATGGATTCACTGACTAAATGATGAGCTAAAAGAAAAGTATCATCAATTTAACTTGGAGAGAGATTTAAAGGGACAATTGCAACCTAAATAACTTTATTTTTTCCTTTAAGAAAATTCTAACCAATGCATCAACAAGAATATTAAAGAGATAAGAAGATTAAAAAATTAAATATCTAGAAATGGATCCATTTATTGAAATAGATTGTTTTAGAGCACTGTACAACATCTAATCAATTCACACCAATCTTGATCACAACCATTTTCTTGAGAATATAATGAGAAAAAATCTAGTAAACTCTATTAAGTGCTTTACTCATATATATTTTTACTATTAAGCAAGGTTATGCATAAGGGGTTGGACTCAAAATGTACTTGTAAAAAATGACGAATCTTAATAAAAATTAAGATGAATCTTAAGCAAATCAAATCAATCATATTCACACCAAAATTTGGGACATTTGAAGCCTTAAAATGTAAGGTCAAATTTGGGGTAAATTTTAACCTATTAAATCACCTTATAACTTCATAAAATTACCACAATTATATCAAGTTCAAAAAGAGCTTTCCAACAAGTACAAATATTCCTATGTTTGGATATATATTGTGGCAAATTGACCCTAAGAAACAATTGGTTCCGAAAATTTTAGGCGAATGGGCCGACGTTGAGGGTCCTCATATTCGCCAATTTCCAATTTTAAAAATCCTAATATTCACCCAGTTTGTGAATATTCGCCACTATGCATAACACTGCTATTAAGATATGTGTAATATGGCCTTGATGGCTAAGGTTTCCATTGTATGATATAATCATGTGTAAAAGCCTTTGGCAAATCATTAGGAAATGCATTCTATTATTTAATGTAATTGGCCCTATGGTCACTATCTAAATAAGTATGGTTAATTGTAACCAAACCTTCATAATGTCTAATGTGTAATTCATAAAATTTTAGTAACTTGTAATTAAATTAAAAACCTTTATGTTATATTGGCATGGGTTAATCGAATATATAGATTTTATTGTTGGGGGCTTATGTATTTGGTATGCATACCCCCTAAACACCCTATCCATTATATTTTTGTTACACCATTTGATCATATTGCTTGGTTATCAAGGGAACCCATCCAATTATGTCTATCATTGTTTTCTTTTTGCTTTGTTTACTTGTATACGTTTTGAGTTAATATTGTGCTTTTGTTCATTTTTAGAAACTAGTGTGAAATATGACATGGTATTGAAACAAGTATAGAGTGTCGATACTTGGCCATGCAATAAGCCTTCATCAAGCCTTTTATTATTTATTTGATCAATACGATGAATTATCTCCAACTATTTCATAAGAAATTTATGAAAAGTCAGTGGGAGAAACTAAACAATTCATGTCCATTATCCAAGAGTATGCATCCTTAATAGGGTCAAATATTTTTCCTCTTATAATTTTTCTCCCATAATTATTTTTGGCACTAATTTTAGGATATGATCATTGATGCTTTGGCTAAATCCATTCCTCTTGCATCCTCGTATTTTACTATAGTCATATATGGCATAAGCATTATCACAATTATTTATAGTTTGGGCTCCTTGATGCAAAATAAATATAAGCATATCTTTAGAGGTCATGGATGGGTATTATTCATCTAGGTATACAAAAAAATTGGTTATAATGGCATAAGTTAACACTTTCATTCCATTGATCTTGGGTTCAAGTCACCCATGGGTATATCCATATAGGTATACAAAAAATTGGTTATAATGGCATAAGTTAACACTTTCATTCCATTGATATTGGGCTCAAGTCACCATGTTGTTAATTTACATTAGGTATGCACATCAACACATCCTTTTTTATGTGGTCAAATTTTATCTCTTTTATATACCGTAGGTTTAGATCTTATCCATGTAGAATGGCACTACCAACAAAAGGAAGGATATTAAGGCACTTGCACTCAATAGATTATGATTTTGAAACATCACCATACTTTTCCTCCTAGTTTTAATAACATACCTTGAGCTATTTTTATATTTACTCAATGGCATCCATGGGGTGTTAAATTGGGATTTGACATGATGGTTGGTGGGTGTGCTATGGGGACTCAAAATTTAAATTTTAAGGGTTTCTTAAATGGATATTTTTATCACCATGTAGAGCAAAGTCAAGTATGTGTATTATGCTTATTCCTTTGGTTCCTAGCATGTGGCATGAGTGCTCAATTATCATTTTTTATGTAAACCACTAAGGAAAGTGGTTTGATACCCACCACCTTTATTCCCTATATAATGTGTATTCTAAGGATAGTGGTAACCAATGTGGTTATCAATGTGGACTTTATATGTATGAATAAAAAAACTATATATATATATATATATATATATAGATAGATAGGTATGATATCATATAATATAATATGTATGTATATATAAAGCAAATAAATCAATCTCCTCATTTCAAGTGCCATTACATAATTTAACATTCAAGCACAATGGAAAATAGGTGATAGTAGATTAAGCACAATCATCTACAAATCATTGTATGCCAAATGACAAATGATGGATGGCTATAAATGTTGTAAGATTTTAAAGTATTATTTTTTGTCGTTATTATTGCTAATACCCCTAAAATTTAGAAGTTATAACTTTTACATATAGAAGTGTTTTGGACCATTTTTTAGATTGCATAATTTTTTGAGCTTTTGATGATATTGGTTTCATGACTTATTGTTGTGTCAAAGGATTTTTTGTATGAAATGGATCCCCTAGCTTATGTGATTATCCTTAAAGGATAAAACTATAGTAATTGGTCCATTTAGATGATTGAAATTCTAAGGAGTAAGAATATTTGGTGCATCAATGAGGATACAGCGAGAAAATTGATGGAGTAGTTGTGACACATAAGAAGTAAGTAATTGGACTATTTGTAATGCTGATAAAACTGAATACATGTTTCCACATTAGAGATATTATTTGCCTCATCAAGGTGTCAAACACATTGAAGGAATTGTTTAAAAATGTCAATGCCACGAGATAACAAATTATTATTAATATTTCATCTCTCAATATTTTAAAATTCAATGATATCAAGGCCTATATTGATTGCTTTAAGGTATTAAGAGCAAACATACCATCTTTAAGAGGTAAAATTTAGATTAATGAAGAATATGTTAAATCTATTCTTACCAATATTACTTCATCATTTTAAATTTTTGAAGTAGTGATTCATGTGCTTAATTTAAGAATTGAAAACCTCTTTTTATAGCCATTGATGATTTGTTCTATCTTATTTTTTATTTTTAGGGTGCTTTGAAGAATTATGGTATCCTTCCTCAAAACTAGGCTCATGCAAATGAGTTCAAATCTATGGAATTTATCACTCATTGGCCCAAGGACAAGTCAAGTTATTTAAAGAAACTAATTCCCACTTATGGATACTAAAACTAGGAAGGATGGTCTATAAAATTTTGTTTAGTGAGGTCATAGAAGGTTGGATTAGAAATTTAGAAGTTAGGTGGTAGACTTCTAAATAATGAGGATTTTTGGATGGTTCCTTTTATATACAGAGTGGAATGGTCCACTAAAGTATCCATTATATGGGGAGATATCATCTCTAATGTTTCCTTCCTTGTACTCTCAACTTAGATTATAGGGAGATGTTATGATATGAGTAATTTGACCTCATTGGTCAAGGTCACCATTATATGACTCAATCATGTGCAAAATCCTACATGCAATGCAATGTATTATATTATGACCTAATGTAACTGATCCTATGGGCATTGATTAAACCACATATATGGTTAACCTTAACTAAAAATTTATAATTTCTAATGTGTAATAGGAAAGTGTTTAAATTAAAATTATATTTATACCTTTATGTTATGTCGACATGGGTTAATTTGATATGTAATTACTATTGTTTAAGTTTAGGTATTTAGTGTAAATAACCCCAACCATTGATTGATTATATCAATGTTATCTCATTTAATCATTATGTTTAGTGCTCAAGGATACACTTCCTACTATGTCTATTGCTCTTTTATTTTAAATCTCTTTAATTCTTATGTAATATTTGAGTCATTTTTTCTTCTATTCATTTTTGAAAAGTGTATAAATGTGGTATTTACAATCAACTTAGTTTTCATGGAATGAAGAGAATATATGGCATATTGTACAATTTTTATACCATAAAGAATTTATTTACCATAAGCAAATATATTTTTTTCTTCAAAGTCAATGCAATCTGGAATGATTTTAATCTATTTGTCATAAACTTTGAAATTACCTTATACATTATATTACAAAGGCTTATTAGATAACTATTATGAAAATATTTTGTCTCCATTTTCTTGGGAACCAATTCAATAAATATGGTATTGATATTGATTGTTATAGCCTTCTTTTTATTATTCTCTTCAACCACAACCAACATATTGTTATTCAATAAATCTTAAATTTTTAAAGAAGATTGAAAGAAATCGATCAAGGCCATGTGTCTTACTAATGCATAAAGATAAAAATACCTATTGTATATCCTCCATAATGGTATTCCTCATCAATATTTTCTTATGTATTTGTGTTAAATTGATGGAATATTTTACCAAATCTTACTTTTAACTTACTTATCTTAGGTCCAAGATGTAGACCAATTGGTTTATCCAAACCCCATAAGGGAGGCAGAGGTCCAAGGTTCAAATCTCGAGCCTCGTCAGACTGAACACTTGTCCCTTTCCTGGTGTTTTCAACGACGTAAAAGGTTTAAAATGATTGTGGCATGGTGGCTATAGGGGGGGACTGCGTGAAGTTCTATGTGGCGGTTTCTAGGGCGGACAACACAAAATACTGTGGTGGCCATAAAAGCTGGACAACCTACCCGGATTCGTGGCGACTACCGATTCCACCATGTAAATTCAAAAAAAAAAAACTTACTTATCTTATGCAAATTTTGATAGAATACCTTTAAAATACTAAATTGCTTGCTCCTTAATAACTTCTTCTTCCTTAATGCTTTTCCACCTAGAGTTGAAATATTTTTTAATTGATGAAAAGACAAATCTATTTTGATAGTAGCATGAAAAATTTGGCATTTCTATCCCCTTTATTAATCCATCTCTTCCTATGTTTTTGGTCCCAATATGAATCTTCCTTTTGTAATAGATTATGATAATCATAAAGTATTTGCTTTTCTTACATATAAGTATCTTGGTCCATTTTGTTGATTTAAACTGTCATTTTTTCTTTCATTAGTTGGTTACATAGTATTTAAAATGATCCCACCCATGTTACATCATGACCACATAGTGGTATTATAATAGATTGGTAATTATGAATATATCATTTGACAAGATTTGAACCCAGGTCTCCTCTTTGAAAGTCAAAGAATTTAATTAGTTGCACTCATGATATTTGATGATTTCAACCATCTATAAATTGATGAGTTTGGATTTAATTGGCTCTTTTATATTGAATATATTTCCAAGTTATAAATGGTGTTTCAAGTATTTATTTTTCCCTTTTAGTATTTCATATTTTGAACAAACATATATACATTATCCTTTACACCTTATGTGGACATCCAATCATGGGTTGGTTAATGGATTCACTGTAATACTATTTCCATAAGCAAGGTGCTGCAATTCAATTAGATTGGATTAATGCATGTGGGATGAGTAAGTTTTACTAATTTTTTAAACATGAATAAGTCCTTTTATAAAAAAATTATCTAATTAAAAACATAAAAAAAAATACTAAATTAAGAGGCCTTTTGAAAAGATAAAAACAATGAAAATATAACTTCATTTTTATTTAATTTGATTAATCTAACCAAAAAAACAAATTGAAATAGCTAGATAGATTATTCCTCTTTTATGGATGCATCCTAAAATGTAGTCACAACATACTAATCAACAACTTAATTGAGATGAGCAATATTGAGGGAGATACGACCCTGTGAAGTCAACCATTTGGAACAAGGGCAATGACGATTTTTCAAGTCATGAAAAACAAATTTGCAAAGTTTGAAGGATTAGGGTTTTTTCCTAAAAAACATCTTATATTTTAAGAGCCATATCTTTGTGAAGAGTTATTCGATTTAGTTGATTCTTGGACCAACTTGTGTAGAATTTGAATAGCTTTAAAATGAGTGGTCATATGCAAAACTCTAAGAAATATTGAGGGAGATACAACCCTGTGAAGTCAACCATTCGAAACAAGGGCAATGACGATTTTTCAAGTTGCACAAAATGAAATTGCAAATATCTGCCAACTAGGGTTCGAACGATGGGAAGAGCAATGAAGGGCTAGGATTTCAGTGAGACAGGATATTCTATCTGGACAAAGATTTTTTTAGATAAGTTCTTTTCCCTTTCTTTATCGTAGAAATTGTGCATGAAAAATTTATAAAGTTTTTATCAAATATTATATTTGCCATAGTTACGAAAATCGGCAAAAAATTGCAAAAATCGCTAGTTTATCACGAGTCATTCGCAAAACGAGCGACTCGGCAACTTATCGCGAGTCCGACGATTTTTCATCGATTTTTTAATGATTTTTTATCTATTTTTTGATGATTTTTTACCGATTTTTTGAAAAAATCAGAATCGGCGATTTTTTGCCAATTTTTTCAAAAAATCGGCAAAAAATCTGCAATTTATTTTTTTAATTTATTTTTTTTGAAAATATATTTTTTAAATTTTTTTTTTCAAGCTGTGGCCAATTTAGGGTTTTCTATGCAAGCCCATTTTTTAGCTATTAATGTTTGAACTTCGAATTTTAAAGTTTAAACCCTAAATCCGAAACCCTAGTTTAAGGTTTAGGGTTTTTTTTCTTTTTTCCTTTTTTAAGCAAATATTGCTGCCTGATAACTATGTATGCAAGCCCATTTTCAACTGTTAATGTTTGAAACTTTGAAGTTTAAACCCTAAACCCTAGGCTAGGCCCTAGGTTTTTTTTTCCTCCTTTTTTAAAGTAAATACGTAAATATTGTTGCCTGGTAACTATGTATGCAAGCCCATTTTTCAACTGTTAGTGTTTGAATTTGAAACTTTAAACTTTGAACTTGAAGTTTAAACCCTAAAACCTAGTATAGTGCCTAGGGTTTTGGGTTTAGGGTTTTTTCCTCCTCTTTTTAAGTAAATATTGCTGCCTGATAACTATGTATGCAAGCCCATTTTTTAGTTGTCAATGTTTCAATTTTAAACCCTAAACCCTAGCCTTTTGGTTTAGGGTTTAGTTTTTTTTTCCTTTTTTTCAAGTGATTGTAACTTTGTTGTTACTTGTTTCCATGTGCAGGGATATAAAAAATGAAACCTTTTTTTCCTTCTTGTTACTTGTAAATTTTTACCTTTAAATATTATAACCAATACAAGATGTGTTTTGTCATTTTCATGTGTACTTAAAGCTTGAGCCTTGTATGATGTCTTGAGTCTCTTGACTTGAATTGTTGCTTTTATTGGAATATTTGATTTGCATAATGTTAATTCATTGTAATATGCATGAAAAATTAAAAAAAATCATTTTCTTTGGTATTTTTCCACTGATTTTTTGTCGATCCCGATTTTTTACCGATTTTTTCCCTAGTCGATTTACTACCTGCTTTCGATTTTCTCTACTATAATATTTGCTATAGGATTTTCAGATAAATTTCATTGGATTTTGAGTTTCCCTTCAATGAATTGATTTATAGTTAAATCCTTAGAATCATTTCTAGTGGTAGAGGTTACTGAGTGCACCTCAGAGAGATCCTCATTGCTCTAAGATAGGGCAGTTCTTGGTAAATTTAATGGGTATTGTCCAAGGGCTTTAGCCTTGAGAAAATGGATTGATAGGAGTTGGAAGTCTCCAGGAGTGATTCTATTATTTATTCCCAAATATTTCTTCCTAGCCATTTTTTGTTCTAGGGAATAAAGATAAAGAATTCTAAAAGGGCGTCCTTGGTTTATGGGAAGAGCAGGGTTCTTCCTTACCTGTTGGTATGAAGGATTTTCACCTAAAAATGTTAATCTATCCCTAGTACTAGTCTAGGCTAGGATGTTTGGGTTGCCCATTGAATTTTGGGAAATAGATACCTTCAAGGCAACATGCAACACTCTAGGAGAATTTCTTGAGATTTCAAATACAACAAAAGATGGTTTTTTGGCTATTTATGCTCGAATACTGGTCATGATTGATATAAGTAAACCTTTACCAGAATCAATCATTCTTAGGTATGGCGATAATATGTGGAACCAAACTATAGATTATGAAAATATATATTTTAGATTTAGAAGATGTCATAAGGTGGGGAATATTGAGAGATCATGCCCTAATAAGAGCCCATCAGAATCATTTGTAGAAAATTATAAGAGAAATTTGTAAATGATTATGGATAAAGATGGTTTTCAACTTCCAAAAAATAAATCTAGAAGAAAAAAAAAATTGAACAATGGAGGCCAATAAGGAAGGATACCAGAAGAAATTCCAATTCTTTTGAGGCTTTAGCCAATGAAGAAAATTTAAATCAAAACTTAGAGGACACAATACAATAATTTCAACATATTAGCAAGGAGCTATCTATTCAGTATGATTCTAATTTAAGAAATAACATTCTCCATGAATATAAGAAATATGTCTCATAATATTTTGAAGACTCTCTTTAAGTACCATGCACAATTTAGGAGAAAATGATTGGTAACACATTTTTAGAAGTTAATACCTCTACCATTAATAAGAAAATAGCAAAAAATGAGCAGGATAAGTCAAAAGCTTCTATAATAGAACCAGGAGAGGATAAATATGTTGAAAAACAAAATTGTGAAATAATATTGAGGAATAGAATAATAAGACCTACTCTTGATATAGGCAAGGCAAAAAGAGGAAAACCCTCAAATTATCAAGCAAGATCCAGGGAAGCAAGAGCTAACATAGAGAAAGGAACACAAACAAAGTTGGTTGAACTTCTCTTTACCAAACAATAAATTGATATTGGTAATACGTAAGAGGAGCCAAAATCCCCTAATGAGACATGATTATCATCTCATGGAATATGAGTGATAATGCCCCCTCAAAGCATAGGTGTATTAGGGACCTATGTTTAAGTAATAAAATAGACATTCTCTGTATCCAGGAAACTAAAATAACAAAAGAAGTTTCAAAAACTATGAAAGTAGTTTGGGTAAGATGTGAATGGGATGCTATGAATTTTGAAGGAGTAGCAGGGGGAATTCTAACTTGTTGGAATCCTTCTAGAACCTCTTGTGTAACCATTCATAAAACTAGGCATTGGATAGCCTCTTTAGTCACTTGCTACTTTGTAGATATTTGCTTCATCCTTATCAATGTCTATGGACCTACAACTCAGTCAGGTAGATTAGAAGTTTGGAGTGGGATTGAAGCCTTTATGAGAAGTAAATACCAAGTAACCTGATTCATGATCATTGGAGATTTTAATGCCATAACCAAGATAAACAAAAAAATTGGGGGAATTAAGAAATTGACCCAAAGTATGAAATATTTCTCAACTTTTATTCAAAACAACAATCTATGGGAAGTTGAGTTTAAAGAATACAACTATAATTGTATCGAAAATAGGAGAGGCCAAAACCTAATAGTAGAAAAATTAGATAGATGCATTCTATCAGATCATTGGATTGATGAAGGAACTTGTGCTAAAATTAATACCTTATTAAGGATTGGTTCAAATCATTGGCCAATAAGAGTTAAAATAGTGGTAAGTAATTTAAAAAATATCATATTTTAAATATGAGCATATGTGGGAAGACCATCATCAATTTGTTGATATGATAGCCCAAACATGGAATTATTTAGGTAACGGTGGATTGTATTCTCTTCCAAACCAAATTATAGCTAACACCTTTGGAAACATTTTTGAGAAGAAAGAACTAAAAGATAAGCTTTCAAAATTCTAAAAAGGTGATGAAAATGATACAAGCTCGAAGGAAAGGGAGTTGCTTAGTGAATATCATAATATTTTGAGTAAGGAAGATAAATGATGGAGATTAAAATCAAGACAAAATTGGTTAAAAGAAGGAGATAAGAATACAAAGTTTTTTCATAGGATGGCTATAATACATATATCATCTTCTAGAAATAATAGAATTAAATCAATAGAAGGGATTTGAGTTGAAGATTAGAGTTAAATTATAAAAGAGGTAAAGTTATTTTATCAAAATATTCTAGGTTAAGAGGAGATCAAAGTTCTTAATGATAAAATTCTTCAAGATGTTATTTCAGTTATAACAAATGAAGACAATAGGAAATTGACGGAGCCTATTACTCTAGAAGAAGTTAATTTAGCTCTTTTATTTTTTAATAAGGATAAATCCCCAGGTCCATATGGGCTCTCTACAACTTTTTACCAACATAATTGGGATATAGTGAAGGATTTTTTATTGGTGGTTGTGGAACAGTCTAGGGTAAAATAATACATTCCTTATAAAATAAATGCAACTTATCTTACCCTAATTCCAAAAATGAAGGATGCTGAATTGTTTGATTCTTTTAGACCCATAAGCCTATGTAATATGGCATATACGATTATTTTCAAAGTGAGGGAGAATAGATTAAGGCCATTGTTAGACAAATCATTTTAGAATATCAAGGAGGATTTGTGAAATGGAGACAAAATCTAGGTGGGATCATAGTATCTCATGAATTTATACATTCAATAGCTTCAAGAAAAGAGAAAGCTATGATATTAAAACTTGATATGAGTAAAGCCTATGATAGGGTTAAATGGGATTTTCTTTTTGCAATTTTAAATAAGTTTGGTTTTGGGAAGAAATGGGTTAGATGGATTAAAGCTTGTGTCTCTACAGTTTCTTATTCAGTGTTGGTCAATGGGTTAGTGATAGACAATTTTAAAGCCAATAGAGGCCTTAGACAAGGAGATCCTCTATCTCCTTATTTGTTCATTATTATGGTAGAATTTTTGAGTAGGAACTTAAATAAGGATTACAAAGCTAGGTTTATTAATGGACTTAATGTTAGTAAGAACATCGATAACATCACCCATAAACAATTTGTAGATGATACAACCCTTTTTGGAAGCGGAAGGATATATGAGAACAGAGCTTTGAATAACTTTTTAAAAGAGTACGAAAGATATTCAAGGCAAAAAATTAATAGGACTAAATACAAAATTTACTTCCTTAACACTCCTAATATCAAAGCAAGAATTTGTAGTTTGCTTCAAATGGAGGTAAATTTACCAACTTATCTAGGGATGCCCTTATTTGAGGGAATAATGAGGATAGATTTATGAAATATAGTTATTAGTAAAGTTCAAAACAAACTTCGATCTTGGAAAGGTAGATGGTTATCGTTAGCAGGAAGAGTGCAGTTAATTAAGTCAGTATTACAAGCCATTTCAACATATTATGTCATTGTTTTCTATGCCAAATTTAGTTGAAAAAAGTTTAATATTTATTATGCGATCATTTTTATGGCCAGGTTTACATGATAAAATAAAATTTTCTTTGGTGAATTGGAGCAAATTGTGTGATGACAAAACTAGGAGAGGTCTTGGTTTAAGAGCTATTACAGATGCAAACTTAGCTCTTAGGGAAAAAATTATCCGAGGATTATACAAAGAGAGTCAAAGACAATGGGAAAGATTTCTTCTAAGTAAGTATGTTGATTCCAATGATCCAAGTTTAAAATTTACTGCATTCTCTCTCACAAATGGTTCTGCTGTTTGGAATGGTTTAAAAAAATCTATTGATCTTATGATTAAAGGTTTAATATGGGTGGTGGGAACTGGAGAAAAAAATTCTATTTGGATGGATACTTGGTGTGATAAAAACCACACAATTTAGATCTAGTTGTGAAACCTTGGATGAGATTATTTCAAGACAAATACGATGATAGGGTGTCAAACATTTTGTACAAGGATCAAGAAGGAAGATACAAATGGAAATAAGATTTTTTTATAATTATACAAGACATTGATGCTAGGAGGTAATTGAGTAGAAATATAACAACTGTGATTATTCGAGGGGTTCCAAGGATAAATTGATTTGGGAGTTGAATAACTTAGGAGAATACACAACAAGAAGTGGATATAATTGTAACGAACCCCAATCGTTACTCCTTATCCACATAATTTTTTTTGTTTTTTTATAAATGTTTATATGGCAATGACCTAATCCATAACCTAAGATAGGCATATTCCATTTGGATCATATATTTCAAGGCATATAGCTTCAAGAGATATAGAGACTTGATCAGAGTATCATAAGTAGAAGTGATCAACTTCTACGAAACCTTCATACCCCACTTGGTATGAGTACGTTGGCCTAACGTACTGGTTTCATCCTCTTAAAAGGAGGAAATCACCAAATGGTCCACCCAGACCAGGTGAATGCCTTGAAGATGGTAACCCATCATGGATGGAATAACCACACCTATGGTTATCCATAAATCTTAGCTCCGATCTAATCCATATAGAAAGGAGTTCTAAGATTACTGTATCACTATTGTGATAAAAATCCATGGGACATCTATCTTTAATCCTCCTTGAACATTATTACACCTTTAATTAGGCAGTCCCTCTAACAAATTCCTTTTAAATGGATAATACTAGTCCCATGTAATTTTAATCCTTTAGTGTAGAGAGGAGGATCTGTCTTGGATTGTAAATCAAGGTCATAGTGTCCTCTTGAGAGTTTCATTCCACAATAATATTTCAACTAAACCATCTTGAGTGCATTTAATCCATGGAACAAGATTCAATACATCTTGTCCTTAGGTTTAGAGCATTATACAAAACCTTCTTTTATATGAGTTTGTGTTTCATTCAAGAATAAGGATATGATGCGTAAATCCAATTTTCTCCTTATGGTTTGGTTTATATAACATGAGTATAAACGGTTTTGCATATCATTATTTGCCCCTCAATGTTATAGTGAAAATTAGACAAATGCCATTGAACCATTAATATATTTAAATAACATACATCCATCACATGAGATTATTCTACTAAAATAAATTATTATTACAAAAAGAATGAGACAATTGCATTACATTAAATTAATAACATAATAGAATTTGAGCTTACTTTCTAGCATCCAAACATATTTAACCCAATGAAAATTTAGCATATATCACAGTGCATAAAATAAACATTACATATTAAATCATTTAATTTGAACATAAAAGCAACATTCACAAAACATGATAACTCAAACCACAAAATTTGAGTAACACCAAGATTTATCTTGGGAAAACCCTGACGGGAAAATCCCAGCCTCCAAAATATGCATTTTCCTCATATTCATAAGTTCAAGATGTTAATTATTTCAAATATATAAGGGTCTCAACGGGTTTCTCTTTCTCAACATACAATTCAAGGAATACAATTGATTCCTGTGTACTTTCACGATGGAATTAAGGACTTATTTTGTTCCTTTCTCTAAGCCACCATGATACTTATTAAGGTATTTCACATACCAAGGAGGAAATCCACTATTACCTTATAATAGGATGTATTTAAGAAACCCCCTGGTTTCCTACTATAAGTAGTCTCAGATTTTTTATAACATCTTGTGCAAGCTTATGATAATTATGTTGGTAAAAATTTGCAGAGAACCCATATGGACTTGGGGATTTATCCTTATTAAAAGAGAAAAGAGCTAAATGAACTTCTTCTAGAGTAATAGGCTCCATCAATTTCCTATTGTCTTCATTTGTTATAACTAAAGGAACATCTTGAAGAAGTTTATCATTAAGAACTTTGATCTCCTCTTAACCTAGAATATTTTGATAAAATAACTTTACCTCTTTTATAATTTAAATCTGATATTCAATCCAAATCCCTTCTATTGATTTAATTATATTATTTCTAGAAGATGATATATGTACTATAGCCATCCTATGAAAAAACTTTGTATTCTTATCTCCTTATTTTAACCAAGTTTGTCTTGATTTTAATCTCCATAATGTATCTTCCTTACTCAAAATATTATGATATTCACTAAGCAACTCTCCTTCGAGCTTGTATTATTTTCATCACCTTATTAGAATTTTGAAAGTTTATCTTTTAGTTCTTATTTCTTCTAAAAAATATTTCCAAAGGTGTTAGCTTTAATTTGGTTTGGAAGAGAATACAATCCACCATTACCTAAATAATTCAATGTTTGAGCTATCATATCAACAAATTGAGGATGGTCTTCCCACATATGCTCATATTTAAAATATGATATTTTTTTAAATTACTTACCACCATTTTAACTCTTATTGGCCAATGATTTGAACCAATCCTTATTAAGGTATTGATTTTAGCACAAGTTCCTTCATCAAGCCAAATATCTGAGAGAATGCATCTATCTAATTTTTCTACTATTAGGTTTTGGCCTCTCCTATTTTCGGTCCAAGTATAGTTGTATTCTTTAAACTCAAATTCCCATAGATTGTTGTTTTGAATAAAAGTTGAGAAATATTTTATACTTTGGGTCAATTTCTTAATTCCCCCAATTTTTTTGTTGAGCTTGGTGATGGCATTAAAATCTCCAATGATCATGAATCAGGTTACTTGGTATTTACTTCTCATAAAGGCTTCAATCCTACTCCAAACTTCTAATCTACCTGACTGAGTTGTAGGTCCATAGACATTGATAAGGATGAAGCAAATATCTACAAAGTAGCAAGTGACTAAAGAGGCTATCCAATGCCTAGTTTTATGAATGGTTACACAAGAGGTTCTAGAAGGATTCCAACAAGTTAGAATTACCCTTGCTACTCCTTCAAAATTCATAGCATCCCATTCACATATTACCCAAACTACTTTCATAGTTTTTGAAACTTCTTCTTTTGTCATTTTAGTTTCCTAGATACAGAGAATGTCTAGTTTATTTCTTAAACATAGGTCCCTAATACACCTATGCTTTGAGGGGGCATTATCACTCATATTCCATTAGATGATAATCATGTCTCATTAGGGGCTTTTGGCTCCTCTTGCATATTACCAATATCAATTTATTGTTTGGTAAAGAGAAGTTCAACCAACTTTGTTTGTGTTCATTTCTCTATGTTAGATCTTTCTTCCCTGGATCTTGCTTGATAATTTGAGGGTTTTCCTCTTTTTGCCTTGCCTATATCAAGAGTAGGTCTTATTATTCTATTCCTCAATATTATTTCACAATTTTGTTTTTCAACATATTTATCCTCTCCTGGTTCTATTATAGAAGCTTTTGACTTATCCTGCTCATTTTTTGGTATTTTCTTATTAATGGTAGAGGTATTAACTTCTAAAAATGTGTTTTCTTCACCAATTATTTTCTCCTGAATTGTGCATGGTACTTAAAGAGAGTCTTCAAAATATTATGAGACATATTTCTTATATTCATCGAGAATGTTCTTTCTTAAATTAGGATCATACTGAATAGGCAGCTCTTTGCTAATATGTTTAAATTATTGTACCGTGTCCTCTAAGTTTTGATTTACATTTTCTTCATCGGCTAAAGCCTCAAAAGAATTGGAATTTCTTCTGGTATCCTTCCTTATTGGCCTCCATTGTTCAATTTTTTTTCTTCTAGATTTATTTTTTGGAAGTTGAAAACCATATTTATCCATAATCATTTATAAATTTCTCTTATAATTTTCTACAAATGATTTTGATGGGCTCTTATTAGGGCATGATCTCTCAATATTACCCACCTTATGACATATTATAAATCTAAAATATATATTTTCATAATCTATAGTTTGGTTCCACATATTATCCCTATACTTAAGAATGATTGATTATGGTAAAGGTTTACTTATATCGATCATGACTAGTATTCGAGCATAAATAGCCAAAAAACCATCTTTTGTTGTATTTGAAATCTCAAGAAATTTTCCTAGAGTGTTGCCTATTGCTTTGAAGGTATCTATTTCCCAAAACTCAATGGTCAACCCAAACATCCTAGCCCAGACTAGTACTAGGGATAGATTAACATTTTTAGGTGAAAAGCCTTCATACCAGCTGGTAAGGAAGAACCCTGCTCTTCCCATAAACCAAGGACCCCCTTTTAGAATTATTTCTCTTTATTCCCTAGAACAAAAATGGCTAGGAAGAAATCTTTGGGAAGAAATAATAGAATCACTCCTGGAGACTTCCAAATCCTATCAATCCATTTTCTCAAGGCTAAAGCCCTTGGCCAATACCCATTAAATTTACCAAGAACTGCCCTATCTTGAAGCAATGAGGATCTCTCTGAGGTGCACTCAGTAACCTCTACCACTAAAAATGATTCTAAGGATTTAACTATAAATCAATTCATGGAAGGGAAACTCAAAATCTAATGAAATTTATCTGAAAATCCTATAGCAAATATTATAGTCGAGAAAATTGAAATCAGGTAGTAAATCGGTTGGGGATAAAATCGGTAAAAAATTGAGATCGGCAAAAAATCAGGGGAAAAAAAAACCAAGGAAAATGATTTTTTTTATTTTTCATGCATATTACACTGAATTAATATTATGCAAATCAAATATTCCAATAAAAGCAACAATTCAAGTCAAGAGATTCAAGACATCGTACAAGGCTCAAGCTTTAAGTACACATGAAAGTGACAAAACACATCTTGTATTGGTTATAATATTTAAAGGTAAAAAATTACAAGTAAAAAGAAGGAAAAAAAAAATTCATTTTTTATATGACTGCACATGGAAACAAGTAACAACAAAGTTGCAATCACTTGAAAAAAAGGAAAAAAAACTAAACCCTAAACCAAAAGGCTAGGGTTTAGGGTTTAAAATTGAAACATTGATAGCTGAAAAATGGGCCTGCATACATAGTTATCAGGCAACAATATTTACTTAGAAAGAGGAGGAAAAAAACCCTAAATCCAAAACCCTAGGCAATAGACTAGGGTTTAGGGTTTAAACTTCAAGTTTAAATTTTAAAGTTTCAAATTCAAACACTAACAGCTGAAAAATGGGCTTGCATACATAGTTACCAGGCAGCAATATTTACTTATTTACTTTAAAAAGAAGGAAAAAAAAAACCTAGGGCCTAGCCTAGGGTTTAGGGTTTAAAATTCAAAGTTTCAAATATTTAAAAGTTGAAAATGGGCTTGCATACATAGTTATCAGACAACAATATTTACTTAAAAAAAGAAAAAAGAAAAAATAAAAAAGAAAAAAAACCCTAAACCTTAAACTAGGGTTTTAGATTTAGGGTTTAAACTTTAAAATTCGAAGTTCAAACATTAACAACTAAAAAATGGGCTTGCATAGAAAACCCTAAATTGGCCACAGTTTGAAAAAAAAATTATTTAAAAAAAAAAAACTTAATTTTTTTTTTTTTTGTAAATTGTTGATTTTGATTTTTTCAAAAAATTGGTAAAAAATCGTCAAAAAATCGGTGAAAAATCATAAAAAATCATCGGACTCGCGATAAGTTGCCGAGTCACTCGTTTCGCGAATGACTCGCGATAAACTCGCGATTTTTGCGATTTTCGTAACTATGGCAAATATAATATTTGATAAAAACTTTATAAATTTTTCATGCACAATTTCTAAGATAAAGAAAGGGAAAAGAACTTAGCTAAACAAATCTTTCTTCGGATAGAATATCCTGTCTAGCTGAAATCCTAGCCCTTCATTGCTCTTCCAATCATTCGAACCCTAGTTGGCAGATATTTGCAATTTCATATTTCGCAACTTGAATAATTGTCATTGCCCTTGTTTCAAATGGTTGACTTCACAGGGTTGTATCTCCCTCAATATTGCTTAGAGTTTTGCATATGACCACTCATTTTAAAGCTATTCAAATTCTGCACAAGTTGGTCCAAGAATCAACTAAATCAAATAACTCTTCACAAAGATATGGCTCCTAAAAGATGAGATGTTTTTCAGGAAAAAACCCTAATCCTTCACACTTTGCAAATTTGTTTTTCATGACTTGAAAAATCGTCATTGCCCTTGTTCCAAATGGTTGACTTCACAGGGTCGTATCTCCCTCCATATTGCTCATCTCAATTAAGTTGTTGATTAGTATGTCGTGACTACATTTTAGGATGCATCCATAAAAGAGGAATAATTTATCTAGCTATTTAAATTTGTTTTTTTGGTTAGATTAATCAAATTAAATAAAAATGAAGTTATATTTTCATTGTTTTTATCTTTTCAAAAGGCCTCTTAATTTAGTATTTTTTTTTATGTTTTTAATTAGATAATTTTTTTATAAAAGGACTTATTCATGTTTAAAAAATTAGTAAAACCTACTCATCCCACGTGCATTAATCCAATCTAATTGAATTGCAGCACCTTGCTTATGGAAATAGTATTACAATGAATCCATTAACCAACCCATGATTGGATGTCCACATAGGGTGTAAATGATAATGTATATATGTTTGTTCAAAATATGAAATACTAAAATGGACAAATAAAGACTTGAAACACCATTTATAACTTGGAAATATATTCAATATAAAAGAGCCAATTAAATCCAAACTCATCAATTTATAGATGGTTGAAATCATCAAATATCATGAGTGCAACTAATTAAATTCTTCGACTTTCAAAGAGGAGACCTGGGTTCAAATATTGTCAAATGATACTTTCATAATTACCAATCTATTATAATACCACTATGTGGTCATGATGTAACATGGGTGGGATGGGTGGGATGGGTGGGATCCTTTTCAATACTATGTAACCAACTAATGAAAGAAAAAATGATAGTTTAAATCAATAAAATGGACCAAGATACTTATATGTAAGAAAAGCAAATACTTTATGATTATCATAATCTATTACAAAAGGAAGATTCTTATTGGGACCAAAAACATAGGAAGAGATGGATTAATAAAGGGGATAGAAATGCCAAATTTTTCATGCTACTATCAAAATAGATTTATCTTTTCATCAATTAAAAAATATTTCAACTCTAGATGGAAAATCATTAAGGAAGAAGAAGCTATTAAGGAGCAAGCAATTTAGTATTTTAAAGGTATTCTATCAAAAGTTGCATAAGATAAGTAAGTTTTTTTTTTTGAATTTACATGGTGGAATTGATAGTTGCCACGAATCCGGGCAAGCTGTCCTGCTTTTATGGCCTTCATAGTATTCTACGCTGTCCTCCCCAGAAGCTGCCACACAGATCTTCATGCAGTCTGCCCCTATAAACACCATGCCACAATAATTTTAAACCTTTTATTCTGCTGAAAGCACCAAGAAAGGGACAAGTTTTCAGTCCGACGAGGCCCGTGATTTGAACCTTGGACCTCCGCCTCCCTTATGGAGTTTGGATGAACCAATTGGTCTACATCTCGGACCTAAGATAAGTAAGTTAAAAGTAATATTTGGTAAAATTTTCCATCAATTTAACACAAAGACATAAGAAAATATTGATGAAGAATACCATTATGGAGGATATACAATAGGTATTTTTATCTTTCGGAATTAGTAAGACACATGGCCTTGATCGATTTCTTTCAATCTTCTTTAAAAATTTAGGATTTATTGAATAACAATATATTGGTTGTGGTTGAAGAGAATAATAAAAATAAGGCTATAACAATCAATATCAATACCGTATTTATTGAATTGGTTCCCAAGAAAATGGAGACAAAATATTTTCATAATAGTTATCTAATAAGCCTTTGTAATATAATGTATAAGGTAATTTCAAAGTTTATGACAAATAGATTAAAATCATTCTAGATTGTGTTGACTTTGAAGAAAAAAATATATTTGCTTATGGTAAATAAATTCTTTATGGTATAAAAATTGTACAATAGGCCATATATTCTCTTCATTCCATGAAAAACTAAGTTGATTGTAAATACCACATTTTTACACTTTTCAAAAATGAATAGAAGCAAAAAAATGATTCAAATATTACATAAGAATTAAAGAGATTTAAAATAAAAGAGCAATAGACATAGTAGGAAGTGTATCCTTGAGCACTTAACATAATGATTAAATGAGATAAAATTGATATATAATCAATCAATGGTTGGGGTTATTTACACTAAATACCTAAACTTTAACAATAGTAATTAAATATCAAATTAACCCATGTCGACATAACATAAAGGTATAAATATAATTTTAATTTAAACGCTTTCCTATTACACATTAGAAATTATAAATTTTTAGTTAAGGTTAACCATATATGTGGTTTAATCAATGCCCATAGGATCAGTAACATTAGGTCATAATATAATACATTGCATTACATGTAGGATTTTGCACATGATTAAGTCATATAATGGTGACCTTGACCAATGACGTCAAATTACTCATATCATAACATCTCCCTATAATCTAAGTTGAGAGTACAAGGAAGGAAACATTAGAGATGATATCTCCCCATATAATGGATACTTTAGTGGACCAGTCCACTCTGTATATAAAAGGAACCATCCAAAAATCCTCATTATTTAGAAGTCTACCACCTAACTTCTAAAATTCTAGTCCAACCTTCTATGACCTCACTAAACAAAATTTTATCCTTCCTAGTTTTGTATCCATAAGTGGGAATTAGTTTCTTTAAATAACTTGACTTGTCCTTGGGCCAATGAGTGATAAATTCCATAGATTTTAACTCATTTGCATGAGCCTAGTTTTGAGGAAGGATACCATAATTCTTCAAAGCACCCTAAAAATAAAAAATAATATAGAACAAATCATCAATGGCTATAAAAAGAGGTTTTCAATTATTAAATTAAGCACATGAATCACTACTTCAACAATTTATAATGATGAAGTAATATTAGTAAGAATAGATTTAACATATTCTTCATTAATCTAAATTTTACCTCTTAAAGATGGTATGTTTGCTCTTAATACCTTAAAGCAATCAATATAGGCCTTGATATCATTGAATTTTAAAATATTGAGAGATGAAATATTAATAATAATTTGTTATCTCTTGTGGCATTGACATTTTTAAAAAATTACTTCAATGTGTTTGACACCTTGATGAGGCAAATAATATTTCTAATGTGGAAACATGTATTCAGTTTTATTAGCATTACAAATAGTCCAATTACTTACTTCTTATGTGTCACAAATACTCCATCAATTTGCTCACTGTATCCTCATTGATGCACCAAATATTCTTACTCCTTAGAAGTTCAATCATCTAAATGGACCAATTACTATAGTTTTATCCTTTAAGGATAATCACATAAGCTGGGGGATTCATTTCATACAAAAAATCCTTTGACACAACAATAAGTCATGAAACCAATGTCATCAAAAGCTCAAAAAATTATGCAATCTAAAATTTTTTCCAAAACACTTTTATATGTAAAGTTATAACTTCTAAATTTTAGGGGTATTAGCAATAATAACAACAAAAAATAATACTTTCAAATCTTACAACATTTATAGCCATCCATCATTTGTCATTTCGCATACAATGATTTGTAGATGATTGTGCTTAATCTACTATCACCTATTTTCTATTGTGCTTGAATGTTAAATTATGTAATGGCACTTGAAATGAGGAGATTGATTTATTCGCTTTATATATACATACATATTATATTATATTATACCATACCTATATATATATAGTTTTTTTATTCATATATATAAAGTCCACATTGATAACCACATTGGTTACCACTATCCTTAGAATACACATTATATAGGGAATAAAGGTGGTGGGTATCAAACCAATTTCCTTAATAAACTAGTGGTTTACATAAAAAATGATAATTGAGCACTCATGCTACATGCTAGGAACCAAAGGAATAAGCATAATACACATACTTGACTTTGCTCTACATGGTGATAAAAATATCCATTTAAGAAACCCATAAAATTTAAATTTTGAGTCCCCATAGCACACCCACCAACCATCATGTCAAATCCCAATTTAACACCCCATTGATGCCATTGAGTAAATATAAAAATAGCTCAAGGTATGTTATTAAAACTAGGAGGAAAAGTATGGTCATGTTTCAAAATCATAATCTATTGAGTACAAGTGCCTTAATATCCTTCCTTTTGTTGGTAGTGCCATGCTACATGGATAAGATCTAAACCTACCGTATATAAAAGAGATAAAATTTAACCACATAAAAAAAGATGTGTTGATGTGCATACCTAATGTAAATTAACAACATGGTGACTTGAACCCAATATCAATGGAATGAAAGTGTTAACTTATGCCATTATAACCAATTTTTTGTATACCTATATGGATATAGCCATGGGTTACTTGAACCCAAGATCAATGGAATGAAAGTGTTAACTTATGCCATTATAACCAATTTTTTTGTATGCCTAGATGGATAATACCCATCCATGACCTCTAAAGAGATGCTTATATTTATTTTGCATCAAGAAGCCCAAACTATAAATAATTTTGATAATGCTTATGCCATATATAACTATAGTAAAATAGGAGGATGCAAGAGGAATGGATTTAGCCAAAGCATCAATGACCATATTTTAAAATTAGTGCCAAAAATAATGATGGGAGAAAAATTATAAGAGGAAAAATATTTGACCCTATTAAAGATGCATACTCTTGGATTATGGACATGAATTGTTTAGTTTCTCCCACTCATTTTTCATAAATTTCTTATGAAATAGTTGGAGATAATTCATCCTATTGATCAATTAAATAATAAAAGTCTTGGGGAAGGCTTATTGCATAGCCAAGTATCGAAACTCTATAATTGTTTCAATACCATGTCATATTTCACACTATTTCTAAAAATGAACAAAAGCACAATATTAACTCAAAACGTATACAAGTAAACAAAGCAAAAAGAAAACAATGATAGACATAATTGGATGGGTTCCATTGATAACCAAGCAATATGATCAAATGACGTAACAACAATACAATGGATAGGGTGTTTAGGGGGTATTCATACCAAATACATAAGCCCCCAATAATAAAATCTATATATTCGATTAAACCATGCCAATATAACATAAAGGTTTTAAAGTTAATTACAAGTTACTAAAATTTTGTGAATTACACATTAGACATTATGAAGGTTTTGTTACAATTAACCATACTTATTTAGATAGTGACCATAGGACCAATTACGTTAAATAATAGAATGCATTGCCTAATGATTTACCAAAGGCTTTTACACATGATTATATCATACAATGGAAACCTTAGCCATCAAGGCCATACTACACATATCTTAATAGCAGGGTTATGCATAGTGATGAATATTCACAAACTGGGTGATATTAGGATTTTTAAAATTAGAAATTGGCGAAAATGAGGACCATCAACGTCGGCCCATTCGCCTAAAATTTTCGGAACCAATTGTTTCTTAGGGTCAATTCGCCACAATATATATCCAAACATAGACATATTTGTACTCGTTGGAAAGATGTTTTTAAACTTGATATAATTGTGGTATTTTTATGAAGTTATAAGGTGATTTAATAGGTTAAAATTTACCCCAAATATGACCTTACATTTTAAGGCTTCAAATGTCCCAAATTTTGGTGTGAATATGATTGATTTGATTTGCTTAAGATTCATCTTAATTTTGATTAAGATTCATCATTTTTTACAAGTACATTTTGAGTCAAACCCCTTATGCATAACCTTGCTTAATAGTAAAAATATATATGAGTAAAGCACTTAATAGAGTTTACTAGATTTTTTATCATTATATTCTCAAGAAAATGGTTGTGATCAAGATTGGTGTGAATTGATTAGATGTTGTATAGTGCTCTAAAACATTCTATTTTAATAAATGGATCCATTTCTAGATATTTATTTTTTTAATCTTTTTATCTCTTTAATATTCTTGTTGATGCATTGGTTAGAATTTTCTTAAAGGAAAAAATAAAGTTATTTAGGTTGCAATTGTCCCTTTAAATCTTTCTCCAAGTTAAATTGATGATATTTTTCTTTTAGCTCATCATTTAGTTAGTGAATCCATTTATTTTAAATTAATATTATCATGATATAAAAATATTGTTGGATAGTTGGTTAGTATTATAAATTCTAATATAATTTTCTTTAAAACTACCCTAGATTCAAAATAGATTAATATGCAAATTTTAGGGTTTAAAGTTGGAAAATTTCCATCAACATATCTAGGTATTCTTTTATCTATTAAAGGAAAAAAGAAGAATCTTTGGGATCCAATTTTGGATAGACTAAAATCTTGTATGCTAGGTACGAAAGGTAAGTTTTTAACCATGTCTAGAAGGCTACAACTCATAAATACTACATTGTAATCTATCACTATATATGATGTCATTTTTTATTATTGTCAATAGGTATAGCTTTTGAGTTTGATAAAATTCAAAGGAATTTTATTTGGAAAGGAAATAAAGACAAAAATAGGAGTTCTCTTTGTATGTGGGGTAGAAGCATAGTATCTCATGAAGTTATACATTCAACAACTTCAAGAAAAGAGAAAGCTATGATATTAAAACTTGATATGATTAAAGCCTATGATAGGGTTAAATGGGATTTTCTTTTTGCAGTTTTAAATATGTTTGGTTTTGGGAAGAAATGCGTTAGATGGATTAAAGCTTATGTCTCTACAATTTCTTATTTAGTGTTGGTCAATGGGTTAGTGATAGAATATTTTAAAGCCAAGAGAGGCCTTAGAAAAGGAGATCCTCTATCTCCTTATTTGTTCATTATTATGGTAGAATTTTTGAGTAGGAACTTAAATAAGTATTATAAATATGGGTTTATTAATGGAATTAAGGTTAGTAATAACATCGATAACATCACCCATCAACAATTTGTAGATGATACAACCCTTTTTGGAAGGGGAAGGATAAATGAGGCTAGAGATTTGAATAACTTTTTAAAAGAGTACGAAAGATATTCAGGACAAAAAATTAATAGGACTAAATACAAAATTTACTTCCTTAACACTCCTAATATCAAAGAAAGAATTTGTAGGTTGCTTCAAATGGAGGAGGTAAATTTACCAACTTATCTAGGGATGCTCTTATTTGAGGGGATAATGAGGATAGATTTATGGAATCTAGTTATTAGTAAAGTTCAAAACAAGCTTCCATCTTGGAAAGGTAGATGGTTATCGTTAGCAGGAAGAGTGCAGTTAATTAAGTCAGTATTACAAGCCATTTCAACATATTATATGTCCTTGTTTTCTATGCCAAATTTAGTTGAAAAAGTTTAATCTTTATTATGCGATCCTTTTTATGGCCAGGTTTACATGAATTGGAGCAAGTTGTGTGATGACAAAACTAGGAGAGGTCTTGTTTAAGAGCTCTTACAGATGCAAACTTAGCTCTTAGGGGAAAATTTATCTAGAGATTGTATAAAGATAGTCAAAGACAATGGGCAAGATTTCTTCTAAGTAAGTATGTTGATTCCAATTATCCAAGTTTAAAATTTACTGCATTCTCTCTCACAAATGGTTCTACTATTTGGAATGGTTTTAAAAAATCTATTGATCTTATGATTAAAGGTTTAATATGGGTGGTGGGAACTGGAGAAAAAATTTCTATTTGGATGGATACTTGGTGTGATAAAAACCACACAATTTAGATCTAGTTGTGAAACCTTGGATGAGATTGTTTCAAGACAAATACGGTGATAGGGTTTCAAACATTTTGTACAAGGATCGAGAAGGAAGATACAAATGGAAATATGTTTTTTTTATAATTGTACAAGACATTGATGCTAGGAGGTAATTGAGTAGAAATATAACAACTGTGATTATTCTGAGGGGTGCCAAGGATAAATTGATTTGGGAGTTTAATAGCTTAGGAGAATACACAACAAGAAGTGGATATAATTGTAATGAACCCCAATCGTTACTCCTTCTTATCCACATATTTTTATTTTTATTTTTTTATAAATGTTTATATGGCAATGACCTAATCGATAACCTAAGATATGCATATTCCATTTGGATCATATATTTCAAGGAATATAGCTTCGAGAGATATAGAGACTTGATCAGAGTATCATAAGTAGAAGTGATCAACTTCTACGAAACCTTCATACCCCACTTGGTATGAGTATGCTGGCCTAGCGTACTGGTTTCATCCTATTAAAATGAGGAAATCACCAAATGGTCCACCCAGACCAGGTGAATGCCTTGAAGATGGTAACCCATCATGGATGGAATAACCACACCTATGGTTATCCATAAATCTTAGCTCTGATCTAATCCATCTAGAAAGGAGTTCTAAGATTATTGTATCACTATTGTGATAAAAATCCATGGAACATCTATATTTAATCCTCCTTGCACATTATTACACCTTTAATTAGGCAATCCCTCTAATGAATTCCTTTTAAATGGACAATACTAGTCCCATGTAATTTTAATCCTTTAGTGTAGAGAGGAGGATCTGTCTTGGATTGTAAATCAAGGTCATAGTGTCCTCTTGAGAGTTTCATTCCACAATAAGATTTCAACTAAACCATCTTGAGTGCGTTTAATCCATGGAACACGATTCATTACATCTTGTCCTTAGGTTTAGAGCATTATACAAAACCTTCTTTTAGACGGATTTGTGTTCATTCAAGAATAAGGATATGATGCGTAAATCCAATTTTCCCCTTATGGTTTGGTTTCTATAACATGAGTATAAACGGTGTTGCATATCATTATTTTCACCTCAATGTTATAGTGAAAATTAGACAAATGCCATTGAACCATTAATATATTTAAATAACATCCATCCATCACATGAGATTATTCTAATAAAATAAATTATTATTACAAAAAGAATGAGACAATTGCATTACATTAAATTAACATCATAATGGAATTTGAGCTTACTTTCTAGCATCCAAACATATTTAACCCAATGAAAATTTAGCATATATCACAGTGCATAAAATAAACATTACATATTAAATCATTTCCTTTGAACATAAAAGCGACATTCACAAAACATGATAACTCAAACCACAAAATTTGAGCAACACCAAGATTTATCCTGGGAAAACCCTGACGGGAAAAACCTAGCCTCCAAAATATGCATTTTGCTCATATTCATAAGTTCAAGATGTTAATTATTACAAATATATAAGGGTCTCAACGGGTTTCTCTTTCTCAACATACAATTCAAGGAATACAATTGATTCCTATATACATTCATGATGCAATTAAGGACTTATTTGGTTCCTTTCTCTAAGACACCATGATACTTATTAAGGTATTTCCCATACCAAGGAGGAAATCAACTATTCCCTTATAATAGGATGTATTTAAGAAACCCCCTGGTTTCCTGTTATAAGTAGTCTCAGGTTGTTTATAACATCTTGTGCAAGCTTATGATACTTATGTTGGTAAAAAGTTACAAAGAGCCCATCTGGACCTGGGGATTTTTCCTTATTAAAAGATAAAAGAGCTAAATGAACTTCTTCTAGAGTAATAGGCTCCATAAATTTCCTATTGTCATCATTTTTTATAATTGAAGGAACTTATTGAAGAAGTTTATCATTAAGAACTTTGATCTCCTCTTAACCTAGAATATTTTGATAAAATAACTTTACCTCTTTTCTAATTTAACTCCGATCTTCAATCCAAATCCCTTCTATTGATTTAATTATATTAATTCTAGAAGATGATATATGTACTATAACAATCCCATGAAAAAACTTTGTATTCTTATCTCCTTCTTTTAACCAAGTTTGTCTTGTTTTTAATCTCCATAATTTATCTTCCTTACTCACAATATTATGATATTCACTAAGCAAATCCATTTCCTTCGATCTTGTATTATTTTCATCACCTTTTTTAGAATTTTGAAAGTTTATCTTTTAGTTCTTCTTTCTTCTCAAAAATGTTTCCAAAGGTGTTAGCTTTAATTTGGTTTGGAAGAGAATGCAATCCACCATTACCTAAATAATTCCATATTTGAGCTATCATATCAAAAAATTGAGGATGGTCTTCCCACATATGCTCATATTTAAAATATGATATTTTTAAATTACTTACCACCATTTTAACTCTTATTGACCAATTATTTGAACCAATCCTTATAAAGGTATTAATTTTAGCACAAGTTCCTTCATCAAGCCAATGATTTGAGAGAATGCATCTATCTAATTTTTCTACTATTAGATTTTGGTCTCTCCTATTGTCGGTCCAAGTCTAGTTGTATTCTTTAAACTCAAATTCCCATAGATTGTTGTTTTGAATAAAATTTGAGAAATATTTTATACTTTGGGTCAATTTCTTAATTCCCCCAAATTTTTTGTTCAGCTTGGTTATGGCATTAAAATCTCCAATGATCATGAATCGGGATACTTGGCATTTACTTCTCATAAAGGCTTCAATCCCACTCCAAACTTCTAATCTACCTGACTGAGTTGTAGGTCCATAGACATTAATAAGGATGAAACAAATATCTACAAAGTAGCAAGTGACTAAAGAGGCTATCCAATGCCTAGTTTTATGAATGGTTACACAAGAGGTTCTAGAAGGATTCCAACAAGTTAGAATTTCCTCTGCTACTCCTTCAAAATTCATAGCATCCCATTCACATCTCACCCAAACTGCTTTCATAGTTTTTGAAACTTCTTTTATCATTTTAGTTTCCTGGATACGGAGAATGTCTAGTTTATTACTTAAACATAGGTACCTAATACACCTATGCTTTGAGGAGGCATTATCACTCAAATTCCATGAGATGATAATCATGTCTCATTAGGGGATTTTGGCTCCTCTTGCGTATTACCAATATCAATTTATTGTTTGGTAAAGAGAAGTTCAACCAACTTTGTTTGTATTCCTTTCTCTATGTTAGCTCTTTCTTCCCTGGATCTTGCTTGATAATTTGAGGGTTTTCCTCTTTTTGCCTTGCCTATATCAAGAGTAGGTCTTATTATTCTATTCCTCAATATTATTTCACAATTTTGTTTTTCAACATATTTATCCTCTCCTGGTTCTATTATAGAAGCTTTTGACTTATCCTGCTCATTTTTTGGTATTTTCTTATTAATGGTAGAGGTCTTAACTTCTAAAAATGTGTTTTCTTCACCAATTATTTTCTCCTGAATTGTGCATGGTACTTAAAGAGAGTCTTCAAAATATTATGAGACATATTTCTTATATTCATCGAGAATGTTCTTTCTTAAATTAGGATCATACTGAATAGGCAGCTTTTTGTTAATATGTTTAAATTATTGTACTGTGTCCTCTAAGTTTTGATTTACATTTTCTTCATCGGCTAAAGCCTCAAAAGAATTGGAATTTCTTCTGGTATCCTTCCTTATTGGCCTCCATTGTTCAATTTTTTTTCTTCTAGATTTATTTTTTGGAAGTTAAAAACCATATTTATCCATAATCATTCACAAATTTCTCTTATAATTTTCTACAAATGATTCTTATGGGCTCTTATTAGGGCATGATATCTCAATATTCCCCACCTTATGACATCTTCTAAATATAAAATATATATTTTCATAATATATAGTTTGATTCCACATATTATACCCATACTTAAGAATGATTGATTCTAGTAAAGGTTTACTTATATCAATCATGACCAGTATTCGAGCATAAATAGCCAAAAAACCATCTTTTGTTGTATTTGAAATCTCAAGAAATTCTCCTAGAGTGTTGCCTATTGCCTTGAAGGTATCTATTTCCCAAAATTCAATGGGAACCCCAAACATCCTAGCCCAGACTAGTACTAGGGATAGATTAACATTTTTAGGTGAAAAGCCTTCATACCAGTGGGTAAGGAAGAGCCCTGCTCTTCCCATAAACCAAGGACCCCATTTTAGAATTCTTTCTCTTTATTCCCTAGAAAAAAAAATGGCTAGGAAGAAATATTTGGGAAGAAATAATAGAATCACTCTTGGAGACTTCCAACTCCTATCAATCCATTTTCTCAAGGTTGAAGCCCTTAGCCAATACCCATTAAATTTACCAAGAACTGCCCTATCTTGGAGCAATGAGGATCTCTCTGAGGTGCACTCAGTAACCTCTACCACTAGAAATGATTCTAAGGATTCAACTATAAATGAATTCATTGAAGGGAAACTCAAAATCTAATGAAATTTATCTAAAAATCCTATAGCAAATATTATAGTAGAGAAAACCGAAATCAGGTAGTAAATTGACTAGGGAAAAAATTGGTAAAAAATCAAGATCGACAAAAAATCGGTGGAAAAATACCAAAGAAAACGATTTTTTTTAATTTTTCATGCATATTACAATGAATTAACATTATGCAAATCAAATATTCCAATAAAAGCAACAATTCAATTCAAGAGACTCAAGACATCATACAAGGCTCAAGATTTAAGTACACATGAAAGTGACAAAACACATCTTGTATTGGTTATAATATTTAAAGGTAAAAAATTACAAGTAAAGGAAAAAAAGGTTTCATTTTTTATATGCCTGCACATGGAAACAAGTAACAACAAAGTTGCAATCACTTGAAAAAAAGGAAAAAAAACTAAACCCTAAACCAAAAGTCTAGGGTTTAGGGTTTAAAATTGAAACATTGACAACTAAAAAATGGGCTGGCATACATAGTTATCAGGAAATAATATTTACTTAAAAAGAGGAGGAAAAATAACCCTAAACCCAAAAACCTAGGCACTAGACTAGGGTTTAGGGTTTAAACTTCAAGTTCAAAGTTTAAATTTTCAAATTCAAACACTAACAGCTAAAAATGGGCTTGCATACATAGTTACCAGGCAACAATATTTATTTATTTGCTTTAAAAAAGGAGGAAAAAAAAAACCTAGGGCCTAGCCTAGGGTTTAAACTTCAAAGTTTCAAACATTAACAGTTGAAAATGGGCTTGCATACATAGTTATCAGGCAACAATATTTACTTAAAAAAGAAAAATGAAAAAAAACCCTAAACCCTAAACTAGGGTTTCAGATTTAGGGTTTAAAATTTAAACTTCGAAGTTCAAACATTACCAGCTAAAAAATGGGCTTGCATAGAAAACCCTAAATTGGCCACAGCTTGAAAAAAAATTATTTTCAAAAAAAAAAAATAAATTGCAGATATTTTGCCGATTTTTTTTTAAAATCGGCAAACAATCGCTGATTCTGATTTTTTCCAAAAATCGATAAAATATCGATGAAAAATCGTCAAAAAATCGCCGAACTCGGGATAAGTTTTCGAGTCACTCGTTTCACGAATGACTCGCAGTTTTTACGATTTTTTACTGATTTTCGTAACTATGGCAAATATAATATTTGATAAACACTTTATAATTTTTTCATGCACAATTTCTAAGATAAAGAAAGGGAAAATAACTTAGCTAAAAAAATCTTTTTCCGGATAAAATATCCTGCCTCGCTGAAATCCTAGCCCTTCATTACTCTTCCCATTGTTTGAACCGTAGTTGGTAGATATTTGTAATTTCATTTTTCACAACTTGAATAATCATCATTGCACTTGTTCCAAATGGTTGACTTCATAGGGTTGTATCTCCCTCAATATTGCTTAGAGTTTTGCATATGACCACTCATTTTAAAGCTATTTAAATTCTGCACAAGTTGGTCCAAGAATCAACTAAATCGAATAACTCGTCACAAAGCTATGGCTCCTAAAAGATGAGATGTTTTTCAGGAAAAAACCCTAATCCTTCACACTTTGCAAATTTGTTTTTAATGACTTGAAAAATCGTCACTGCCCTTGCTCCAAATGGTTGACTTCACAAGGTCATATCTTCCTCAATATTGCTCATCTCAATTAAGTTGTTGATTAGTATGTTGTGACTACATTTTAGGATGCATCCATAAAAGAGGAATAATTTATCTAACTATTTCAATTTTTTTTTTTGGTTAGATTAATCAAATTAAATAAAAATGAAGTTATATTTTCATTGTTTTTATCTTTTCAAAAGGCCTCTTAATTTAGTATTTTTTTAATGTTTTTAATTAGATAATTTTTTTATAAAAGGACTTATTCATGTTTAAAAAATTAGTAAAACTTACTCATCCCACATGCATTAATCCAATCTAATTGAATTGCAGCACCTTGCTTATGGAAATAGTATTACAGTGAATCCATTAACCAAACCATGATTGGATGTCCACATAAGGTGTAAAGGATAATGTATATATGTTTGTTCAAAATATGAAATACTAAAAGGGAAAAATAAATACTTGAAACACCATTTATAACTTGGAAATATATTCAATATAAAAGAGCCAATTAAATCCAAATTCATCAATTTATAGATGGTTGAAATCATCAAATATCATGAGTGCAACTAATTAAATTCTTCGACTTTCAAAGAGGAGGCCTGGGTTCAAATATTGTCAAATGATACATTCATAATTACCAATCTATTATAATACCACTATGTGGTCATGATGTAACATGGGTGGGATCCTTTTCAATACTATGTAACCAACTAATGAAAGAAAAAATGACAGTTTAAATCAACAAAATGGACCAAGATACTTATATGTAAGAAAAGCAAATACTTTATGATTATCATAATCTATTACAAAAGGAAGATTCATATTGGGACCAAAAATATAGGAAGAGATGGATTAATAAAGGGGATAGAAATGCCAAATTTTTCATGCTACTATCAAAATAGATTTGTCTTTTCATCAATTAAAAACTATTTCAATTCTAGGTGGAAAATCATTAAGGAAGAAGAAGCTATTAAGGAGCAAGCAATTTAGTATTTTAAAGGTATTCTATCAAAAATTGCATAAGATAAGTAAGTGTTGGTCACGAATCTGCCACAGGAAAGGATTTTCTATGTCTATGCACCCTAGACCCGGCCAACATTGAAAGGTTGGAAGAAAGAAATGTCTCCCAGACCAATCTCCAGAGAGGGTTGGTTCCCTTACTATATTTAATCTTGATGAAGACTAGAGTTACTGGAAAGGAATTATAAATGTGCAGAAAGAAACGAGAAATACATAGAAAGAGATGGGAAATATGACCACAGGCCGAACTTATATGATCAGGGAAAGAAACTCAGCAAGAATTTAACCTCAAGCGCATAAACAACATATAATAATATAATACAACATAATCCACTTACGACCTTGTGCAGACAACCTTTAGGATTGCATTCCAAAACTCACTTCCTCATTTGCAATATTCAAACTCAAATACAGAATTGAAATCTAACAGTAGATTAGAAAGACGAGCATAACTAAGAAATACATGAAATAGAAGGAAATCACATAGAAAGACGTTTGCAAAATCAGAGGCCAAATATCTTTCATTCATGCAAAGAACTTGAAAGCTTTCATGCAACCTGTCTCTCAAACTCTCGATACCTCTTTTTGAGATCTACATTGATTTATATAGAAGTCTTGCTTCTTTACAACATTTAAAACTTGCAACAAAATTCCTCGAGATTTACAAAATATGCAATGGAAATAAGGAAATGATCCCCTTAAACCAGCCTCGAAGAAACCAAAAATTAATTGAAATAAGGAACCGATCATCTTCATTAAATGGTCGTTCTTGAAACATGCTTGAACCGTTAGAAAATCACGAACAGAAGCTTTGAATAATGAGCGTCTATAATTTTGGTGGCTTGGACACGTTCTTCTACCTTGCTTGCATTGGAAAGCAACAAAACATTTAATTTTGGATTGCTTTTAATTCTTGAAAATCGTAATGCTTCATCGGGCCGTTTGAACTGCTTTCTGGCACGGAACTGTAACGGGTCGCAAAAACGCGACATGTCACAATTTCATGACGTATTTTTGCTCCGTACACTTTATCACTTTGGGACTGCGAAAACCAACCATGTCACAAAATCACGATGTATTCGACTCCTTTGTTTCCTTCGCCACCTTAGCTCGCAAAAATGCGATGCATCGTGAAATCGCGATGCTATTTTCGTGAAACTATGACCTGTCACGAAATCACGACATCCTTTATCCATGTTGTTCTTTGGCTGCTTCGAACTGCGAAAACACGACAAGGCACAATTTCGCTACACTTTTCTCTCTTTTGGCTTTGTCTTACTTATACGTCGCGAAAATGCAACACTCTTCACCATGTTGTGAAAATTTCACCATGTTGTGAAAATTTCACCATGTTGTGAAATCACGACTTTTTCTACCTTCTGTGCCCTTCTCTTTTGTATACCTATGAAACTGCAACATGTTGCGATTTCACAACGGTTTTCTCTTGCCTTGTACGGTCCAGATCTCACCCTACGAAAACATGACACTCTTGCCTCAAGTGGTTCTTTAATATCCAGCATGTCGCAAAATCATGACAAGTTCTATCTCCTTGGACTTTACTGCTTTTTGACCATGAAAATTCATCATGTCGTGAAATCGTGACATTTCGTACAATCTGGCTGGCTCCTTGCTTCCTCATGAAAACGTGACATGCCACAAAATCGCTACGATTCTCTGCACTTGGTCCTTCCGCCCCAACATGTCATGAAATCGCTACATTTCCTTGTTGCTGGAATTCACCTCCACAAATGTCGCAAAATCGCGACGTATTCTATGCCTTATGCTTTCGTTCAATTTTTTCGTGACCATGCAACACGTCGCGATTTTGCGACGTCTCCTGCCTTTTGTGCGTCATTCATTATTCTATCGCAAAATCGCGACGAAGTTCACTGTCATCATCCTTTGTTTGGTTATGTCATGATTTCACGATAATTTTACTTAATTTGCTCCATGGCCATTGTAAGTCGCAAAAACGTGACATGTCACGATTTTGTGACAATTTACTGCGCTGCCCCCCGTTGACCATTTTGACCACGATAACGTGACACGTCGCATTTTCATGACAACTTTGCATTTGACTTCTCTCTCCTCATCAGACCCGCGATAACGTGACATGTCGCGATATCACGACGGTTTTGAAACTATGCCTTCCATGCTGCTTTTTGTTGTGATATCATGATAGTCTTCGAACTTAGCTTTTTTTTGCATAAAAACCTGTAAAGGAGTGAGAACTTCAACATCTTATGCATGAATAATCAACAATCAAAATAATGTGGTAAAAATGCCAATATTCTTGGCGGCTCGTGGGGTATACAGTTTTGCTGTATGCACGAATCCCAGGCCTGAATCCATTGGGCAACAGAGTCAAAAAAATTGAGAACAGAAAGCTGGCTGATGGGATACATCTTGGTGGACTGCTGCAATAACTCTTACTGACTCACTAAAAATTCAAGTAAATATGTATTTGGCTTAGCTGACCAGGTGCTGTAAAAGAATCTCTAGGAAAGCACTAGGGGTTGCAAAATGGAAATGAATGAAATAAGTGGAGTAAGGACTATGGAATGGAAGTAGTAAATGATGGAATGGTGGAGTGGAGGAAATGATGCAGTAGATACAGTAACAAAGTGCTTCTGTGTCACCAGTTGCTATGAAAGGGAAATGGAAGTGAATGGAATGGAAGGAGTGAAGTGGTGGAATGGAAAAGGTAGTGTGAACTGTGAATAAATGCTAAAACGACAATGACTTTAGAAGAAAGTGGAAATGAAGAAGCGGGAATATTAGAAAGGGGGGAAAAGAAACAACAGTAGTGGCTTAATTACTTGCAGAAGAAAAAGGAGTAGGAGAAGAAGGGAATGAAGAGGGGAAAGAAAGAAATAAAGAGGAAGCCACTAACTGCTAGGAAGGAAGAAGAAAAAAGAAAGAAATACGTACCTGCAGGCTCGCATGCAAAAAGAGCCGAAGTCAACAGAGGAAAACAATACTTTTTTTTTCTATTTTTGTTTTTTATTTTTTATTTTTGCTATATACAATAGTTTATGACATGATTGGCATGTCGCCACCACAAACCCAGTATCAAGGGGTTATCCGATAAATCTACAGTGTCTCGACCAGATCTGATCATACTTGAGTCGGTCCTTGAAATTGGGATGACCTCTTCCTAAAGTTCTCCATGTTGCAGACATGGGCAAGTTATCTTGCATGCCAGTACCCACATAATCGACAAATAATGTAGCAAAGAGATTTGCCACATGGAGGGCTCTTGTAGGTACCAGTTGTAGTAATGACTAAAGCCAATACCACCATCTTAATGTTCCTCCAATCCTTTGGTGTGATCACAGGAACCTTTCTAATGATAAATCTGCTTCCAATATCTCCTTAGGCTCAACCTTTTAATGAGGCATGCTCAACAGGTTTTGGCTAAATACTTGAGTGTTGTGCACAATTATGCCCTCTTTGTGCACAGGTTCTGGAACTTGAATCCGTTCCTCTCCTTGGCCCATCTCTTGATAGACATTGCAAGCAACCATATTGTTCATTGCTAGGAAAGTACTTGCATATTCCCATCGTTGGCTTTGGATGAAATCTGCCCCTTGAGTTCCACACAACTGCATTTTAGGCCTCTACACAGTATGTGGGATCTACCATGATGAATACTGCATAGGGTAGAAAGGAATGGTGACTATCGGATAAGGTAATGGATCTTCTCCCCATGGTAATTTTCTTGATAGGAGCAAAAGTTGCTTCGCTTGTAATGCTTCCTCAAATATTTGAGGGAATCCACGTTCGCCTGATTACAGTAAGAGGAGACTTATGTCCGGATGGAAAGCTCGAACATAGAAGAAGTGGGCTTGGGTAGGTGTTGGTCGGATCATCTCTGGAATTCTCTTCCAACTTCTATTGAATCGAACATTAAAGTCTGTGATGCTCACTAGAGGTGCTCTTGTGATATACATGAAAAATTGAAAGGGATCCTGAGAGCTGTTAAAGAGATCCTCATTGAATCTTATGATTAGCGCTCCCGCTAGGTCATCCCATGAGCTGATGCTTTGATGCTTGAGCAGTCTGTACCACTGTAACGCCCTTCCTTGCAAAGACAAAACCAGAAGTCTGATCATAACATCTTCATGAACTATATCATGTAGGGTTGACAAAGCGACAATATCTTCAACATGCTCTAGGGCCATTCCTTGGGTGCCATTATATTTTGTTAGGGCCTTCAAGGCACTTTTGGAAATCTTGTGTCGAATTTGGAGATTCAGAGGGCTAGGATCATCCCATCTAGGACAGCATACCCTTGCCATTATCTTCTTTTAGCTTTAAAAGGCAGGCGTCTATGATCAAGAAATTTGGATCTTCAACTCAGCAGAGTCGCCAGATGAACTTACAAATCTTTGCTATGAGGTCAAGATAGCTCATCAAAAATCTTGATACCTTCGGGTGTTAAATAATAAAACAATTAGTCTCACCGATTATGGATCTTTGGGACAGAAACAGTATGTCCCACCTGGCGTGCCAAAAACTGTTGGTCATGAATCTACCATAGGAAAGGATTTTCTATGTCTATGTGCCCTAGACCCGGCCAAAATTGAAAGGTTGGGAGAAAGAAATGTCTCCCAGACCAATCTCTAGAGAGGGCTAGTTCCCTTACTATATTTAAGCTTGATGAAGATTAGAGTTACTGGAAAGGAATTATAAATGTGCAGAAAAAAATGAGAAATACACAGAAAGAGATGGGAAATATGGCCACAGGCCAAACTTATATTATCAGGGAAGGAAACTCAGCAAGAATTTAACCTCAAGTGCATAAACAACATATAATAATAGAATACAACATAATCCACTTACAACCTTGTGCAGACAACCTTTAGGATTGCATTCCAGAACTCACTTCCTCATTTGCAATATTCAAACTCAGATACATAATTGAAATCTAACAGCAGATTAGAAATACAAGCATTACTAAGAAATACATGAAATAGAAGGAAATCACACAGAAATACGTTTGTAAAATCAGAGGTCAAATATCTTTCATTCATGCAAAGAACTTGAAAGCTTTCATGCAACCTGTCTCTCAAACTCCCGATACCTCTTTCTGAGATCTACATTGATTTATATAGAAGTATTGCTTCTTTATAGCATTTAAAACTTGCAACGGACTTCCTCGAGATTTACAAAATATGCAACAAAAATAAGGAAATGATCCCCTTAAACCAGCCTCGGAGAAACCAGAAATTAACTGAAATAAGGAACCGATCGTCTTCATTAAATGGTCATTCTCGAAACATGCTTGAACCGTTAGAAAATCACAAACAAAAGCTTTGAATAATGAGCGTCTTCAATTCTGGTGGCTTGGACACGTTCTTCTACCTTGCTTGCATTGGAAAGCAGCAAAACATTTAATTTTGGAGTGCTTTTAATTCTTGAAAATCACAATGCTTCATCGGGCCGTTTGAACTGCTTTTGGTGCGAAACTGTAACGGGTCGCGAAAATGTGACATGTCATGATTTCGTGACGTATTTATGCTCCGTACACTTTATCACTTTGGGACCGCAAAAACCAACCATGTCGCAAAATCATGACGTATTCGGCTCCTTTGTTTCCTTCACCACCTTAGCTCGCGAAAACGTGATGCGTCGTGAAATCATGACGTTTCATACTATTCTGCTCTTTCTTCGCTCTATTTTTGTGAAACTATGACCTGTCACGAAATTGCGACATCCTTTATCTATGTTGTTATTTGGTTGCTTCGAACCGCAAAAACGTGACAAGGTGTGATTTCGCTACACTTTTCTCTCTTTTGGCTTTGTCTTACTTATATGTCACAAAAATGCAACACTCTTCACCATGTTGCGAAAACTTCACCATGTTGCAAAATTACGACTTCTTCTACCTTCTATGCCCTTCTCTTCTGTATACCCGTGAAACTGCAACATGTTGTGATTTCACGACGGTTTTCTCTTGCCTTGTACGGTCTAGCTCTCACCCTACGAAAACATGACACTCTTGCCTCAAGTGGTTCTTTAATCTCCAGCATGTCATGAAATCGCGACAAGTTCTATCTCCTTGGACTTCACTACTTTTTGACCACAAAAATTTGTCATGTCACGAAATCATGACATTCTATACAATCTGGCTACCTCCTTGCTTCCTCCTCGTGAAATGCAACATGTCGTGAAATCGCTACGATTCTCTGCACTTGGTCCTTCCACCCCAACATGTCACGAAATCGCTACATTTCCTTGTTGCTGGACTTCACCTCCACAAATGTCGTGAAATCATGAAGTATTCTATGCCTTATGTTTTTGTTCAATTTTGCCGTGACCATGCAACACGTCGTGATTTTGCGATGTCTCCCGCCTTTTGTGCGTCATTCACTATTCTTTCGTCAAATCGCGACGAAGTTCACTGTCATCATCCTTTGTTTGGTTATGTCACAATTTCGCAAAAATTTTACTTACTTTGCTCCATGGCCATTGTAAGTCACGAAAACGCGACATGTCACGATTTTGTGACAATTTACTACGCTGCCCCCCGTTGACCATTTTGACTACGATAACGCGACACGTCGCATTTTCGTGACAACTTTGCGTTTGACTTCTCTCTCCTCAACAGACCCGTGATAACACGACATGTCGCGATATCGCGACGGTTTTGAAACTGTGCCTTCCATGCTGCTTTTTGTCCCGATATCGCGACAGTATTCGGACTTAGTTTTTTTTTGCATCAAAACCTCGTAAAGGAGTGATAACTTCAACATCTTATGCATGAATAATCAACAATCAAAATAATGTGGCAAAAATGACAACAGTAAGTTAAAAGTAATATTTGGTAAAATATTCCATCAATTTAACACAAAGACATAAGCAAATATTGATGAGGAATACCATTATGGAGGATATACAATAGGTATTTTTATCTTTTTGCATTAGTAAGACACATGGCATTGATCGATTTCTTTCAATCTTCTTTAAAAATTTAGGATTTATTGAATAACAATATGTTGGTTGTGGTTGAAGAGAATAATAAAAAAAAGGCTATAACAATCAATATCAATACCGTATTTATTGAATTGGTTCCCAAGAAAATGAAGACAAAATATTTTCATAATATTTATCTAATAAGCCTTCGTAATATAATGTATAAGGTAATTTCAAATTTTATGACAAATAGATTAAAATCATTCTAGATTGTGATGACTTTGAAGAAAAAAAAAATTTGCTTATGGTAAATAAATTCTTTATGGTATAAAAATGTACAATAGGCCATATATTCTCTTCATTCCATGAAAAACTAAGTTGATTGTAAATACCACATTTTTACACTTTTCAAAAATGAATAGAAGCAAAAAAATGACTCAAATATTACATAAGAATTAAAGATATTTAAAATAAAAGAGCAATAGACATAGTAGGAAGTGTATCCTTGAGCACTAAACATAATTATTAAATGAGATAACATTGATATAATCAATCAATGGTTGGGGTTATTTACACTAAATACCTAAACTTCAACAATAGTAATTACATATCAAATTAACCCATGTCGACATAACATAAAGGTATAAATATAATTTTAATTTAAACGCTTTCCTATTACACATTAGAAATTATAAATTTTTAGTTAAGGTTAACCATATATGTGGTTTAATCAATGCCCATAGGATCAGTTACATTAGGTCATAATATAATACATTGCATTGCATGTAGGATTTTGCACATGATTAAGTCATATAATGGTGACCTTGACCAATGAGGTCAAGTTACTCATATCATAACATCTCCCTATAATCTAAGTTGAGAGTACAAGGAAGGAAACATTAGAGATGATATATCTCCATATAATGGATACTTTAGTGGACCAGTACACTATGTATATAAAAGGAACCATCCAAAAATCCTCATTATTTAGAAGTCTACTGTTAGGATCCTCAATCCTAACATTATTAGTTAGTATTAGTTAGTATTATTAATCATTTAATTATTATATTATTAACTTATAAAATGAACCATCACAACCCTTCATAACGTGAACCATCATGTCTCTTCATACATGAACCATCATGTCTCTTCATCAACGTAGCTTTAGGGTATATATATCTATTAGGTTGGTCATCCATATCAAATCATCCAAGAAGAAGAATAATAAGCATAGATTCTAAGGAGGGAGCCCCCTATAGTGGCAAAGAGATTACAAGGGAGCCCCTTTTGAGTGGTCTATGATTACATTTACATTAATTTGTTAATAATTTTATAGTAAGACCTTGGGGTCTTACCATTTGGTATCAGAGCCATGTGGGACCCAGTCATGTGTGAATTGCTCAAAGATATTCATCAAATTACTTCTGTACGTGAGTATCAAACTTGGTTTGAGTATATCACCAAACACAACACAATATTGGATGAATCAATTCTCATCAATGGCTTCATTAGGGGATTAAAAGAGGAAATTAGAATGGAGGTGACAAGGTTCAATCCCTATACCATGATGCAGACCTATGGATTGGAAAAATTAGTTGAAGATAAAATCAATGCACAAAAACGATTAGAGAAACCACTTATGGAAAAATTGTTGACCACTTACATCGCTCCCAAACCTATGCATAATGGAAGGGCACAAAGCACTTACACAACCCCCAAATCTAACCAAAATTTATGAATTAAACATCTTAGCTTTGAGGATATGAAGGAACAATGAGCAAAAGGACTCTGTGATAATTGTGATGAACAATTTGGACCCCACCATAAATATGCTACACTAACATTGTATTTATTGAAGGAAGTTGATCCCTGTTTCTCCATAGAGCAAGCAGATGAGGTAGTTGTGTTCGAAGTGACCAGTGCACCTACTCACCGCAATGAAGACAATAAGGTCGATGTGCAAGAAGTGATTGATGTACCAAGCAAGGATGAGGTAGACATACCCAAAGTGATAAATTCTAGCCAAACATACAATCTACAAGACCTACACATACCTTCCTCACCAATAGTGAGTTCTTGCCATATGACCAAACCTATTCGGAACCAACGCAGAGTGACTACACACTTCTTCTCCATTGGATCTACCAAGGAACCAAAAAAGGATATGAAATCATTACCATCACTTTTGATGTATCATTCTAAAGTATTTGAGGAACCCCAAGGGTTGCTCTCCCATCATCATCATGATTTTCCTAAGAAAGATTCTACTATTGTTCTTGGCAACCCCCCGCTAATGCTTCATCCTTCTCGATATCCCTGCCTACGAAAGGATGCCATTAAAAGAGTCCAAGAACTTACACAAATCCTTCTTGGAAAACAAAGGACAAAGCTTATCACTTTGAGCTTTGAGGACAAAACTCTTTTTAAGGAGGGTGGCATGTTAGGATCCTCAATCCTAACATTATTAGTTAGTATTATTAATAATTTAATTATTATATTATTAATTTATAAAATGAACCATCACAACCCTTCATAACATGAACCATCACGTCTCTTCATACATGAACCATCATGTCTCTTCATCAACGTAGCTTTAGGGTAGATATATATATTAGGTTGGCCATCCATATCAAATCATCCAAGAAGAAGAATAATAAACATAGATTCTAAGGAGGGATCCCCCTATAGTGGCAAAGCAATTACAAGGGAGCCCCCTTTGAGTGGCCTACGATTACATTTACATTAATTTGTTAATAATTTTATAGTAAGACCTTAGGGTCTTACCATCTACCACCTAACTTCTAAAATTCTAATCCAACCTTCTATGACCTCACTAAATTTTTTTTTATAGACCATCCTTCCTAGTTTTAGTATCCATAAGTGGGAATTAGTTTCTTTAAATAACTTGACTTGTCCTTGGGACAATGAGTGATAAATTCCATAGATTTGAACTCATTTGCATGAGCCTAGTTTTGAGGAAGGATACCATAATTCTTCAAAGGAACCTAAAAATAAAAAATAATATAGAACAAATTATCAATGGCTATAAAAGTAGGTTTTCAATTATTAAATTAAGCACATGAATCACTACTTCAACAATTTAAAATGATGAAGTAATATAGGTAAGAAAAGATTTAACATATTCTTCATTAATCTAAATTTTACCTCTTAAAGATGGTATGTTTGATCTTAATACCTTAAAGCAATCAATATAGGCCTTGATATCATTGAATTTTAAAATATTGAGAGATGAAATATTAATAATAATTTGTTATCTCTTGTGGCATTGACATTTTTAAACAATTCCTTCAATGTGTTTGACACCTTGATTAGGCAAATAATATCTCTAATGTGGAAACATGTATTCAATTTTATCAGCATTACAAATAGTCCAATTACTTACTTCTTATGTGTCACAACTACTCCATCAATTTGCTCACTGTATCCTCATTGATGCACCAAATATTCTTACTCCTTAGAAGTTCAATCATCTAAATGGACCAATTACTATAGTTTTATCCTTTAAGGATAATCACATAAGCTAGGGGATCCATTTCATACAAAAAATCCTTTGACACAACAATAAGTCATGAAACCAATGTCATCAAAAGCTCAAAAAATTATGCAATCTAAAAAATAGTCCAAAACACTTCTATATGTAAAAGATACAACTTCTAAATTTTAGGGGTATTGGCAATAATAACGACAAAAAATAATACTTTCAAATCTTACAATATTTATAGCCAGCCATCATTTGTCATTTGGCATACAATGATTAGTAGATGATTGTGCTTAATCTACTATTACCTATTTTCCATTGTGCTTGAATGTTAAATTATGTAATGGCACTTGAAATGAGGAAATTGATTTATTTGATTTATATATACATACATATTATATTACATTATACCATACCTATATATATATATATATATAGTTTTTTATCATACATATAAAGTCCACATTGATAACCACATTGGTTACCACTATCCTTAGAATACACATTACATAGGGAATAAAGGTGGTGGGTATCAAACCAATTTCCTTAATAAACTAGTGGTTTACATAAAAAATGATAATTGAGCACTCATGCCACATGCTAGGAACCAAAGGAATAAGCATAATACACATACTTGACTTTGCTCTACATGGTGATTAAAATATCCATTTAATAAACCCATAAAATTTAAATTTTGAGTCCCCATAGCACACCCACCAACCATAATGTCAAATCCCAATTTAACACCCCATTGATGCCATTGAGTAAATATAAAAATTGCTCAAGGTATGTTATTAAAACTAGGAGGAAAAGTATGGTCATGTTTCAAAATCATAATCTATTGAGTACAAGTGCCTTAATATCCTTCCTTTTGTTGGTAGTGCCATGCTACATGGATAAGATCTAAACCTACCGTATATAAAAGAGATAAAATTTGACCACATAAAAAAGGATGTGTTGATGTGCATACCTAATGTAAATTAACAACATGGTGACTTGAACCCAATATCAATGGAATGAAAGTGTTAACTTATGCCATTATAACCAGTTTTTTGTATACCTAGATGGATATAGCCATGGGTGACTTGAAACCAAGATCAATGGAATGGAAGTGTTAAATTATGCCATTATAACCAATTTTTTTGTATGCCTAGATGGATAATACCCATCCATGACCTCTAAAGAGATGCTTATATTTATTTTGCATCAAGGAGCCCAAAATATAAATAATTTTGATAATGCTTATGCCATCTATGACCATAGTAAAATAGGAGGATGCAAGAGGAATGAATTTAGCCAAAGCATCAATGACCATATCCTAAAATTAGTGCCAAAAATAATGATGGGAGAAAAATTATAAGAGGAAAAATATTTGACCCTATGAAGGATGCATACTCTTGGATAATGGACATGAATTGTTTATTTTCTCCCACTAATTTTTCATAAATTTCTTATAAAATAGTTGGATATAATTCATCCTATTGATCAAATAAATAATAAAAGGCTTGGGGAAGGCTTATTGCATGGCCAAGTATCAACACTTGTTTCAATACCATGTCATATTTCACACTAGTTTCTAAAAATGAACAAAAGCACAATATTAACTCAAAACGTATACAAGTAAACAAAGCAAAAAGAAAACAATGATAGACATAATTGGATGGGTTCCCTTGATAACCAAGCAATATGATCAAATGGCGTAACAACAATACAATGGATAGGGTGTTTAGGGGGTATTCATACCAAATACATAAGCCCCCAACAAAAAATCTATATATTCGATTAACCCATGCCAATATAACATAAAGGTTTTAAAGTTAATTACAAGTTACTAAAATTTTGTGAATTACACATTAGACATTATGAAGGTTTGGTTACAATTAACCATACTTATTTAGATAGTGACCATAGGGCCAACTACATTAAATAATAGAATGCATTGCCTAATGATTTGCCAAAGGCTTTTACACATGATTATATCATACAATGGAAACCTTAGCCATCAAGGCCATATTACACATATCTTAATAGCAGGGTTATGCATAGTGGCAAATATTCACAAATTGGGTGAATATAAGGATTTTTAAAATTGAAAATTGGCAAAAATAACGACCATCAACGTTGGCCCATTCGCCTAAAATTTTTGGAACCAATTGTTTCTGAGGGTCAATTCGCCACAATATATATCCAAACATAGGCATATTTGTACTCGTTGGAAAGCTCTTTTAGAACTTGATATAATTGTGGTATTTTTATGAAGTTATAAGGTGATTTAATAGGTTAAAATTTACCCCAAATATGACCTTACATTTTAAGGCTTCAAATGTCCCAAATTTTGGTGTGAATATGATTGATTTGATTTGCTTAAGATTCATCTTAATTTTGATTAAGATTCATCATTTTTTTACAAGTAAATTTTGAGTCGGACCCCTTATGCATAACCTTGCTTAATAGTAAAAATATATATGAGTAAAGCACTTAATAGAGTTTACTATATTTTTTATCATTATATTCTCAAGAAAATGGTTGTGATCAAGATTGGTGTGAATTGATTAGATGTTGTATAGTGCTCTAAAACATTCTATTTTAATAAATGGATCCATTTCTAGATATTTAATTTTTTAATCTTCTTATCTCTTTAATATTCTTGTTGATGCATTGGTTAGAATTTTATTAAAGGAAAAAATAAAGTTATTTAGGTTGCAATTGTCCCTTTAAATCTCTCTCCAAGTTAAATTGATGATACTTTTCTTTTAGCTCATCATTTAGTCAGTGAATCCATTTATTTTAAATTAATATTATCATGACATAAAAATATTGTTGGATAGTTGGTTAGTATTATAAAATCTAATATCATTTTCTTTAAAACTACCCTAGATTCAAAATAGATGAATATGCAAATTTTAGGGTTTAAAGTTGGAAAATTTCCATCAACATATCTAAGTATTCTTTTATCTATTAAAGGAAAAAGGAAGAATCTTTGGGATCCAATTTTGGATAGACTAAAATCTTGTATGCTAGGTAGTAAAGGTAAGTTTTTAACCATGTATAGAAGGCCACAACTCATAAATACTACATTGTAATCTATCACTATATATATGATGTCATTTTTTATTATTGTCAATAGGTATAGCATTTGAGTTTGATAAAATTCAAAGGAATTTTATTTGGAAAGGAAATAAAGACAAAAATAGGAGTTCTCTTTGTATGTGGGGTAGGATCATAGTATCTCATGAAGTTATATGAGCTTCAAGAAAAGAGAAAGCTATGATATTAGAACTTGATATGAGTAAAGCCTATGATAGGGTTAAATGGAATTTTATTTTTGCAGTTTTAAATATGTTTGGTTTTGGGAAGAAATGCGTTAGATGGATTAAAGCTTGTGTCTACAGTTTCTTATTCAGTGTTGGTCAATGGGTTAGTGACAAAATATTTTAAAGCCAAGAGAGGCCTTAGACAAAGAGATCCTCTATCTCCTTATTTGTTCATTATTATGGTAGAATTTTTGAGTAGGAACTTAAATAAGGATTACAAAGATGGGTTTATTAATGGACTTAAGGTTAGTAATAACATCGTTAACATCACCCATCAACAATTTGTAGATGATAAAACATTTTTGGAAGGGGAAGGATAAATGAGGCCAGAGCTTTGAATAACTTTTTAAAAGAGTACGAAAGTTATTCAGGGCAAAACATTAATAGGACTAAATACAAAATTTACTTCCTTAACACTCCTAATATCAAAGAAAGAATTTGTAGGTCGCTTCAAATGGAGGAGGTAAATTTACCAAATTATCTAGGGATGCCCTTATTTGAGGGGATAATGAGGATATATTTATGGAATCTAGTTATTAGTAAAGTTCAAAACAAACTTCCATATTGGAAAGGTATATGGTTATCGTTAGTAGGAAGAGTGTAGTTAATTAAGTCAGTATTACAAGCCATTTCAACATATTATATGTCGTTGTTTTCTATGCCAAATTTAGTTGAAATTTTTTTAATATTTATTATGCGATCATTTTTATGGCCAGGTTTACATGATAAAATAAAATTTTCTTTGGTGAATTGGAGCAAGTTGTGTGATGACAAAATTAGGAGAGGTCTTGGTTTAAGAGCTCTTACAGATGCAAACTTAGCTCTTAGGGGAAAAATTATCTGGAGATTGTACAAAGAGAGTCAAAGACAATGGGAAAGATTTATTCTAAGTAAGTATGTTGATTCCAATGATCCAAGTTTAAAATTTACTACATTCTCTCTCACAAATGGTTCTGCTATTTGGAATGGTTTAAAAAATCTATTGATCTTATGATTAAAGGTTTAATATGGGTGGTGGGAACTGGAGAAAAAAATTCTATTTGGATGGATACTTGGTGTGATAAAAACCACTCAATTTAGATCTAGTTGTGAAACCTTGGATGAGATTGTTTCAAGACAAATATGGTGATAGGGTTTCAAAAATTTTGTATAAGGATCGAGAAGGAAGATACAAATGGAAATAAGATTTTTTTATAATTATACAAGACATTAATGCCAGGAAGTAATTGAGTAGAAATATAACAACTATGATTATTCTGATGGGTTCCAAGGATAAATTGATTTGGGAGTTGAATAGCTTAGGAGAATAAACAACAAGAAGTGGATATAATTGTAACGAACCCCAATCGTTACTCCTTCTTATCCACATAATTTTTTTGTTTTTTTATAAATTTTTATATGGCAATGACCTAATCCATAACCTAAGATAGGCATATTCCATTTGGATCATATATTTCAAGGCATATAGCTTCGAGAGCTATAGAGACTTGATCAGAGTCTCATAAGTAGAAGTGATCAGCTTCTACGAAACCTTCATACCCCACTTGGTATGAGTACATTGGCCTAGCGTACTGGTTTCATCCTCTTAAAATGAGGAAATCACCAAATTGTCCACCCAGACCAGGTGAATACCTTGAAGATGGTAACCCATCATGGATGGAATAACCACACCTATGGTTATCCATAAATCTTAGCTCCAATATAATCCATCTAGAAAGGAGTTCTAAGATTACTGTATCACTATTGTGATAAAAATCCATGGAACATCTATCTTTAATCCTCCTTGCACATTATTACACCTTTAATTAGGCAATCCCTCTAATGAATTCCTTTTAAATGGACAATACTAGTCCCATGTAATTTTAATCCTTTAGTGTAGAGAGGAGGATCTGTCTTGGATTGTAAATCAAGGTCATAGTGTCCTGTTGAGAGTTTCATTCCAAAATAATATTTCAACTAAACCATCTTGAGTGCATATAATCCATGGAACAAGATTCATTACATCTTGTCCTTAGGTTTAGAGCATTATACAAAACCTTCTTTTAGATGGATTTGTGTTTCATTCAAGAATAAGGATATGATGCGTAAATCCAATTTCCCCTTATGGTTTGGTTTCTATAACATGAGTATAAATGGTGTTTCATATCATTATTTGCCCCTCAATATTATAGTGAAAATTAGACAAATTCCATTGAACCATTAATATATTTAAATAACATCCATCCATCACATGAGATTATTCTACTAAAATAAATTATTATTACAAAAAGAATGAGACAATTGCATTACATTAAATTAACATCATAATGGAATTTGAGCTTACTTTCTAGCATCCAAACATATTTAACCCAATGAAAATTTAGCATATATCATAGTGCATAAAATAAATATTACATATTAAATCATTTCCTTTGAACATAAAAGCAACATTCACAAAACATGATAACTCAAACCATAAAATTTGAGTAACACCAAGATTTATCTTGGGAAAACCCTGACGGGAAAAAACCAGCCTCCAAAATATGCATTTTGCTCATATTCATAAGTTCAAGATGTTAATTATTACAAATATATAAGGGTCTCAATGGGTTTCTCTTTCTCAACATAGAATTCAAGGAATACAATTGATTCCTGTGTACATTCATGATGCAATTAAGGACTTATTTGGTTCCTTTCTCTAAGACACCATGATACTTATTAAGGTATTTCCCATACCAAGGAGGAAATCAACTATTCCCTTATAATAGGATGTATTTAAGAAACCCCGTGGTTTTGTTCTATAAGTAGTCTCAGATTTTTTATAACATCTTGTGCAAGCTTATGATACTCATAGGGGCCATATTTCGGATATACCTCTTTGAAATTAAAGAGGACTTCATAATTTCTTTCAAGGATGAAATTCAAATTCATTATTTTGAATAGATATACAATCCACTCTCCCTTCATAAATTAACGTCCCATACCTTTAATTTATGGAGTAATCATCATTTTATTTATTTCTTTATAGGGGTTTTTATGTTTCACCACTAGATGTTATATCTATACATTTTCATCACTTTATTCTATAACATAAATTCAACCCGATCAACATTTTTGATTTTATATGGTTATATTAATGCTTCGATCCATATATTTAACCTATGTATTCTTTAGATTCATTTAACATTTCCATAATGTGAAAGAAACAATATAATCTAAGACATATTTACTATGAATTCTACCTTATCCATTTTAAAATTCATAGTGGTCTTATAAAGTGGAGGTGTAAGCTCACCTATTTTGATTATCCTAACAGATTCCCAAAGATATTTGTACTCCCCAATTTATTTCTATGTAAAAAGGTATGCAATTCTCATTGTATTGACCCAAATTTTTCACACCCTTACCTTCAGGCTATAGGATCCATGCCCGAAAGGGGGATGCGAGAAGGATGGGACAATACCTTGGACTGAGAGGCCCTTTGAAGGTCGTGCCTCTCTGGGGAGGGGTATAAGGGTGAATTTTCGATGGATGGTGGGGTTCACCAAGAAACTTTGAGTGGCGCTTTCCACGCCTAGGTTGAGAATGGGTTTGATGTGTTCATTTTATACTCAATCATTCATATTCCTAGGTTGGCCAAAATGAATCTAAGCTATTCTATATGAAAATGCCGATTTATATGAATACAGAAAGCATGAATGAATCCTAAATACAAGGAATATGTTAAATAAGAAAGAATGCACCTGATTTCGGATGTCTGATGAAGATTCTGAAGCTTGTAGGAGTCTAGATCATCCCGAATATGATAGGATCATCTACAATTGTACAGAATCATCCCATATCATAGGTGATCGTCTGAGATCAGACAAGATCATCGTCGATCAGACGAATTCGTCAGAAGAATTCGTTAGAAACCTGCAATCACAAAAATAGACACCAAAAACCAAAAATGCAACTGCAAGAATAATGCAAAATGATAGAAATGAGAGTATAAATGCTTAAATGATAAATCTAGATAGCAGATTAAAGGAAATGCATTGTTTTAATAACTTATTTTAACTTTATCATGCATTTATGCTAAATGAGGTGAACTCCAAGATGTAGAATGAAAATAAATCAAGCTAATGCATAATAAAATAAGGAAGGAAGATGAGAAATGCAAACTCAGGGCTCTGATTTCCCCCAATCTGAACTGTAGTCGAGATCGCCTCCAATCGTACGAGATCGTCATCGATCTATGACAGGATCATCCAAAATCATGTGGAATCGCCTGTGACGATCCGAGCTTCCTCCAGCTGAAGCACAGTGAAAACCTACAATGAAAACTTAAAACTACGAGTGCAAACAATGGTGGATAGGACGTCTTAACACAACAAAGCTAAATGGTAGGGAAAATCAACCAGGGAGAGAGTCAGGAGGAGATCCAGGGGGATAAACTGAGAAAATCCCAGTTTATATAGGATTAGGGGGAGGTTAGGAGGTTGGGGATCATCCCAATCTGGGAGATCTCCAACGGAGGAATCTCCAACTACGCAGACACGCTTCTACCCAAGTTGGAGAGGTCGTTGAAACAGAAGCTAATTATGAAAATTTGGTTTTGGGATGAAATCGTCTGGACGTTCTGTTCCAGACGAATTCGTCCGATCTGGGATGATTTCGTTTGATCGGCGACGATATCGTCCAACGGTCAAAACAACTCCTAAAAATGGCGCAAAAAATGGGGGGAGCGGTTAACGGGCGGTTTCGGGGTTAAAATTCAAATTTTTATCTTTTTACTAAGGGTTTAACTGTGCCAATTTTAGGGTGCTACATTTTGCCCCCTCTTTAGCGAATTTTTCGAAGAAAATGCGTTAAAGACGAGTTCTTCACGCTTTATGAGAAAGCAAAAATTTATTCCATTTTTTAGACGACGATTCTAGGTCGAATCGTATGACTGCTTACTATGGTGCCCCCTCCGATTTTTTACCCAAATCGAACGTTTGAGGTAAAAGCATGGAAAAGCAAAAATTGATATATTGTACATATATTTATATATATATATATATATGTTCTTTTTGTGATATGACTTGTGCATATGTTTTATGATGCTTTAATATTTTGAATTGTTGATTGATTATTCATGTAATTATGTCGTTTGGAAATAGTATAATTTTATGTCATGCTATAAAATTTAAATGAAATAATCTGATGTAAACAAATTGGTTGTTGTGGTGTGATTTGATGAAAAATAAAGGGACTTCTAACAATAATTTCAAAGGACATTGTCGTTGTTATATGACCATTTCATGGAGTCGCCGCTCGCTAGGTCGTCAAGCTAATCCCAAGTATAGAAATATTGCTAAAAGTAAAAGAGTGCTTAAGAGACTGTCTTAAGACTTTGTGTTGTGATGATGAAAAATGATGATGGTGATGATTTGTTTTCAGATTTTCATGAAAATATTATGCATGAAATATTAAAAATATGATTTTTGTTAGGCATAAAATTCCTAAGTGTGATAAAATTTTGAACAATTCCTTAGGAATTATACCATCGTTGCAAAATTGAATGTTGACATAATGAAATGAAAATAGAAAAAAGTGTTCGTTCTTTTTAAAGCACAATTGTGTAACATAATGATGTAAGCCATATGTTTTTATGAATTAAAATGAATGGGAAATAAAATTAGAACAATGGTTTGCGCTAGGCATAGAATTATAGGTATAGACTTATACCATCATCGCGAAATCCAAAAAATGAGATAAACAAAAAATATATAAGATGAGGACTTGCGCTAGGCATAAAATTCCAGTTTAGGTTTTAGGAACTATACCATCGTTGCGAAAGTCGAAAGTATATATAAACGTGACTTTATTGTATGGTTTGAATTTTTTTTTGGATTTTTGAAAAAAATGTATGTAATTGTTTTTATACTAAACAGATGTTCTCAAATAAGAAGATGAAATTATTCCAAAAGATTTGCATAAATATTTTAAATTATCTCAAAGACAAAATGTAGATTTATAAGGAACCCTCATGTGCATATGTGAGTTTATTGCCGATCTTGATTTATCATAATGATACAAAATCTCTCAAATACAAATGTGTGTGCAATTGTATTGTTCATTTACCAATTTTGAGCAAGATAATTTGATACAAGTAATTTGAATTAACCAAATAAGTGTTCGTTGACCATGATTTATATGCATGTAACCGTACCGGACTACTATGTAAGTCGGGTCATCAAGAGCTAGCTGATCCATAAGCGGACATAGGTCTATACAAAATAAGGTCGCTAATGTGACAAACATATCACCACGCTAGGAGTTACCCAAGGCCAAGTGGGTTGGGCACAAACCACCTGTTATGGGGCTTACCTCATAGTTTTCGAATAATTGAGAATTCCAGGGATTCAAGCTCATTCACCCTTCTTTTCTTTTCAAGGGGTAGGGAAAGGGATTTTATTGCATTTTGCTTTTTCTTTTCTCTTTCTCTTCTTTTTTTTTTTTGTATTTTTTGCTTGGAACTGAGATAATGCTGAAATATTGCTGCGATGGTACAAAATGATATTTTTCTTTTTCTCATTTTCTTTGACTTTTCTTTTTCTTCCTATACTAGGGATACTTGCTCGGATTGGCTGTAGAGCAAGGGATTTTTATTCTGGGCAGGGGTGAGCTTGTCCTTTTGTCAATTCTCAAAGATTCTAGACCATGTGCATGATAGGATAGCAGGGGAAACTTTTCGCTCAAGAAACCACTTCTACTATGTAGCATCATATTGAATTTGCAATGAAATCATTTTAATGTGAAAAGATATACTTGGTTCAAGTAAATAACAAGATCAATTCTCTATGCTCAAAACTTTATTTAATTCAACCGTGGACTTTGATATAAGAGAGATTAATAATCATACCAAATAAAATCAAGATATTTATTCATGTGAGTGTGAAAGTGCGGGATTCCAAATAAATGCTAATTTATCCAAAATAATTGAAAATATAACTGCAATACTTCAAGAATTGATAGGTGCAAAAATAGAAAAGATTTTTAAGATTTTGATGATTTTGATTTTTTTTTTGTATTTTTTTTTTGATGATGGAATTGGTGGTATATACAAGATGATCTATATACACTATACAAGGTTATTTGAGTATAGCATGTCTAAGGTTGCTTCAAAATCAAAGGAGGTTTTGAAGGATAATTTGGTTGTGGTGAAGGTAAGAACAAAAGGTGATGAATAAAAGGTAGCGATAACAAAAGCTTTATTATAATGTAGAATAATGTAGCAAAATATTTGACTTTTATATGTGTAAAATTGATCATGTTACAAAATAAAATGTCAGAAGGATAAGAAGGTTCTTCATTCTTATCACTATCTTCCAAGTCTTGATAATATGGAGGGAGCATATGTGAAAGATATGCATGGGTGTTATTTGGTAAACAAGGATGATCATATATGGATGAAGAAAAGTGATGGATAGAAGGTAATTGTGACAATGGAGAATGTATAGAACTTGATGTTTCAACCGTTAAATATTCTTCAAATGGTGTTGGGTCACCATGTATGGTAACAATTTTATTTGCAAGTTCAAACTTCAAACATTGGTGAAGAGTGGAAGGGACAACCCTCATCGTATGAATCCAAGGACTTCTGAGAAGTAGGTTGTAAGGTGAAGGGCAATATGCTACATAAAACAAAGTATCCAGGATCTTGGATCCAATATTAAGGGGAAGAATTATAGTACCTTGAGCTTCTTGAATTTCATTGTTAAAATATTTTATAATAACATTTGATTCATTAAGATCTTCTTCCTTTAATTTGAGTTTTTGGAATAATTGATAAGTGCATAAATTAAGAGAGGAGCCATTATCTACCATGATAGTTTTAACAAGTGTTTCTTTACTAGATCCTGTAATGTAAAGATAGGAGTCTTCTTGTGGAGTAGAGGAAGGAATCTCCTCATCATAGAATGAAATATGGTTAACCTCAAGAGGGCTTACACCATTAATTATGTTCTTAGGGAAAATATCATGAGGAACAAATTGTTGGCTAGGTATCTTGAACAAAGTTTCCTTATGAGAACTTTGTAATACTTCTAAAAGGGATATCTTTGCTTGAGGATTAATCACTTGTTGTTGGCTATCAAAGTGGATTTCAGATTGAGATTTTGATTCTAAAGATGAGCTTTCTATGCTTACATTCCATTTTGGATCATTCTCTAGAGCCAAAGATAGTTTTGAAGGTTGGTCAAATGAGGAATCCATCTCTTGAATATCAGATTGAGTTGATTGAACTTGAGGTTGCTCATTTGTAGTTTCTATTACAATATTAGTAATATCATCATGATGGGACACATTAACATGCAATATTTGATTGGTTTCCTATTGTTGATAATTGAATAGGGGTTCTTGGGAGATCCCCATGTCTTGATTGATTATTGGTATTTGTTGTGTAGGAGTTTGATTGTTTAATGGAGATTTATAATCAGTTGTAGATTGTAATTCCTTTATATTAAAAAGACCCTCATCAATCAAATCTTGAATTGCACATCTTAAATCTTTACAATTTTGTGTCATATGTCCATCTACTCTATGATATTCACAATGTAGCTCAGGTTTAAACCAATCTGTTGTGGTATCAAGTTGTCTTATGGAAGGGAGTTCAATCTTATTTGTATCAAGTAAATGCTTGAGAATTATATCCATTGGTTGATTGAGCTTAGTAAATTTACGTGATGAAGGTTTTCGAGAGGTTTTTGATAATAGCCTTAGGAATTCAGTCATAAAAGGACTTAATGGTTTCTTACCTCTTTTTTCTTTATTATGGGTAGAATGATGATATGAAGATTGCGAAGTATGATGTGAGTGCATGGTAGGATTGGAAGAATAAGTATTTTCTTGTTGAAATGGATGTGTTGTATTGAAAGAAGAATATTGAAAGGGTGGAGGAGGATTGTATGTGGATTGATAGACATAATATGGATATATGGGAGAATAGATAATATCGTTATGAAGAGGATTGGAAAAGGGATTGTCCTGTTGGGTTAAGGATGAAAAATGAGAAAAGTGTGATGGAGGTGATGTTGAATAGGGATGAGGTTGGTCATAATCAACAAATGTATTTGGCTGAATTCTTCCAACATTACTGATGGGCTCATATTGATTTGAGTAAAAACTCATGGTTTCTTTAGTACTTCTAAAAGTAATATTTAGTATCTACTATTTAGAATTGAATCTAAAACATACAAACTTGAAATGATGATTTTGTTGTTTTTTTTTGTATATATATATATATATATATATATATATATATTTGTTTTTTTTTTTATATTTTTGAATCAGAAATATGCCTATGTTATTCACGTCGGGTTCACCAAAATGTACTGACCCAAATTTTTTGCACCCTTACCTTCAGGCTATAGGATCCATGCCCGAAAGGGGGATGCGAGAAGGATGGGACAATACCTCGGACTGAGAGGCCCTTTGAAGGTCGCGCCTCTTGGGGGAGGGGTATAAGGGTGAATTTTTGATGGATGGTGGGGTTCACCAAGAAACTTTGAGTGGTAGTTTCCATGCCTAGGTTGAGAATGGGTTTGATGTGTTCATTTTATACTCAATCATTCATATTCCTAGGTTGGCCAAAATGAATCTAAGCTATTCTATATGAAGATGCTGATTTATATGAATATAGAAAGCATGAATGAATCCTAAATACAAGGAATATGTTAAATGAGAAAGAATGCACCTGATTCCGGATGTCTGATGAATATTCTGAAGCTTGTAGGAGTCCAGATCATCTCGAATATGACAGGATCATCTGCAATTGTACAGAATCATCCCAGATCATAGGTGATCATCTAAGATCAGACAAGATCATCGTCGATCTGACGAATTCGTTAGACAAATTCATCAGAAACCTACAATCATAGAAATAGACACCAAAAACCAAAAATGCAACTGCAAGAATAATGCAAAATGATAGAAATGAGAGTATAAATGCTTAACCGATAAATCTAGATAGCAGATTAAAGGAAATGCATTGTTTTAATAACTTATTTTAACTTTATCATGCATTTATGCTAAATGAGGTGAACTCCAGGATGCAGAATGAAAATAAATCAAGCTAATGCATAGTAAAATAAGGAAGGAAGATGAGAAATGCAAACTCAGGGCTCTGATTGCCCCCAATATGAACTACAATCGAGATCACCTCCAATCATACGAGATCATCACCGATCTACGATAGGATCGTCCGAAATCGTGTGGAATCACCTGCGATGATCCGAGCTTCCTCCAACTGAAGCACAATGAAAACCTGCAATGAAAACTTAAAACTACAAGTGCAAACAATGGTGGATAGGATGTATTAACACAACAAATCTAAATGGTAGGGAAAATCAACCAGGGAGAGAGTCAGGAGGAGAGCCAGGGGGATAAACTGAGAAAATCCTAGTTTATATAGGATTAGGGGGAGGTTAGGAGGTTGGGGATCATCCCAATCCGGGAGATCTCCAATGGAGGAATCTCCAACTACGCAGACACACTTCTGCCCAAGTTGGAGAGGCTGTTGAAACAAAAGCTAATTATGAAAATTTGGTTTTGGGACGAAATCGTCTAGATGTTCTGTTCCAGACGAATTCGTTCGATCTGGGACGATTTCATCTGATCGGCGACGATATCGTCCAACGGTCAAAACAACTCCTAAAAATGGCACAAAAAATGGGGGGAGCGATTAACGGGCGATTTCGGGGTTAAAATTCAAATTTTTATCTTTTTACTAAGGGTTTAACTGCACCAATTTTAGGGTGCTACACTCATATCAAGATAGGAGTATAAATTACATCTCCTTGCCCTATTAATGTAGATGTGTTTGGCTCAAGGGTCATTTTGTTAGACCATTCCATTAACCAGAGGGTCATCCGAGAGCATATACAGCTTATTCGAGAGACATACAACAATAGGTAGGAGGCTCTTTTACCAAGGCATCTTGGTGAATGCAAAGGGCCAGTGTGAGGTCCAATTTAGGAGAGCCACACTCCCACGTGTCTCATTTTGATGGTTTAAGTGACCTAGAGTTTTATTTCCCACATGGCCCCTTTATGGTGTAATGGTTATAAATATCCTAATTAAAGGTTGCTTTAATACAAATTTCTCAAGACAGACTTAGGTATAGATATATTTCTAGCTATAATGGATGACACTACAGTGCATACTGTAGTCACACAATGTTGAATTAAACATAGGCTCTTCAATTTTTTTTGATAAGAGACTAGCCGGTCTTGATGTATGTCATCAGTTTGGTGATGTACTAGCGGTTTACTAGATTGCTCTGTTAAGGAAGCTCGATAGGGTTCCTACGCTAGGTTCTCAAAAGGAAAGGCTTAATGCATAATAAATTTCATTACTCATCTTGATATGCAAATAGATCGATCCGATCAAAAACACAACACACAATCATTCAATTCTTCCTACATGGGATCATAGATGATGTTCATAGTAAATTTGTTCACTATAAGGTTTAAGACATCGATCGATTGGCAAGGGAAGAGGGGTTAAAGTGGAATAAAATTTCAACATGATTTGTCTAGCAGCCATGAGAATTAGGGCTTGCAGTGATGACTACAAATATGACATGCTCAATATTCTCATTCAGGGTCTAAGCCCATAGCTCCTAGCAAGGTATTCATTATCCACTAGGGAGTCATTTGTCACTAGTTAACGTCAATCAAAGAAATGCTTCCTGTACTATCAATATGACATTACTTGAAACTTCTAATTTAGTATCTAGAATTAGTTTCCATGATCCATTCAAGTAGAATCAAACAATTGACATGGCATGAAGTTCGATCCGAGGGTTGTGAATCCACTGGTTTCACATAAACCTTATGAGACTCTATTACCTAACTTTGGGGACTTCATTTGAACTCACTAGAAATTATTTGATTCCTAAAGACTCAAGTCGTTGGTGGAACAATTTAATAGGGTTCGATTTTTATTACCATAGTGTGCCTACGACTATGTTTACAAAATCACCCATCTAGTGTTACATCCATCATTATCACCCTCAAATGGGTTTTTATGAGACATGTGGGGGTGTAATCAAATTATAAGGCTGCTGTAATAAATCCATTCATGGGTTTTGAATTAGTTATAGCTTCAAAAGGAGTTTTGCGTATGGCATGGGCATCATTTGCATGTAGTCATACAATGACATTCAGGGTGTACCTTATCAATTATTATATCAATATGGCAATTGGGCATGTCGAAACCCTCAGTAATTCTAGCTAGACACCTTCTATTAAAACTCTTCTACCACTATCAGAGGTTGGTACTCTTAGCTTTGATGAAATCACAACCTATAATCAGATTCTTACGATGAAGTTTCCTTTCGAAGGGACCTACACCATTATCCCCATCCCTTAGGTCTTGTCCAACTTTGCAGAGCAGACGATCTCAGGCTCAATACTCATGAGCATTCCTGCATGAGTTCGGGGTCGATTCTCGTCGGTGCTCTACTATTATTCTTATTTTTAATGATCCGCATGTGTAATAGATATATGGGTTGCTTTTAAAATAGGATTTATAAGTCTACATACTTTTCTTTAAGGGTCGCCCTTACAAAATCCAATTCACTTTCATTCATATAATAATGAATTTTATACCCAATCAATTTACCTAGTTGTAGGCTATCAAAATAAACTTTAAACTTCAAACATAAGAAGTATTAATCCTAAGGGTCTACTCTACTATATATACAAACCATAGAGTTGAGTAGAGAGAAGAGCTCCAACTTGTTTTTTTCTTGTTTCCTTGAAACTCTTAAAGATTCCTTCTTAGCCCAAAAGCTCTTCAATTTATCTTGGCCAAATACTCATAGGAGACTCTCAAAGGACTTCTAGTTTTTGATTCATCCCATGGGTGAAGAACATACTCCCTAGTCCTTCTAAAGTTCCTGGATCTTCCTCACTCTAACTAAGAGATATTTCAAGTCTTTTGGTTTTTGATTCACCTCATGGGTGAAGAGCATACTCCCTAGACCATTATGACTCCTAGAACTTAGATAGCCATTTCTTCCTAAAATGCCTTCTATTTATAGGGAAATTCCCCACTCATGGGACAAATAGTGACCATATTATAATAATACTAAAAAAATTCCTAGGACCAATGTGACTTCATCATGTCCTTCAAGGGTTCTCTAGGGATGAGATGAATGTCAAATTTCCTACTATTGAGGCATAAGATAGTTACAAGGGTGGAACTATTCTTGATAAGCCATGGACTTCATCGCATAACTCCTACCAATGTTAGGTGTCCACATGAGTACTTCCCAAAAGATAGGGGTGACCCATGAGTTATTTAAAAATTCATTGGTCCTTTTTAGGCCCATCCACATAGGGTCCACTAAATCTGCACAAGATTTATTATATGGTTTCAATTTTTGTAAAAGACAATTTTTTAAATATATATTTTACTAGAGCTCATAAATAGCCTTTAAATAATTAATATTTCCTTATCCTTATAAAATTCTTCTATTATAATTTTTGTAGGATTCTTTAGGGTCATTCCCCTTCTATTAGGAATCAATTGATCTCCTAGGATCAATTAATATTCTTTAATAAGGTAGGAAGGGTAATGGGTCATGACATACATCCCCCCTTAGATTAAACACAATCCTTTGTGTTTGAAATTCTTCCTTATAAAAGCACATTTATCTAGAAAAAACTGACATTTATTCTGCTATTTTACAATCAGGTCTTCTCTCATCCAATACTTCCATCTTGATAGAAATATCTATCTTCCATACAAGTGGGTATCTTGACCTACAAAAATGTAAAATATCAGCAGTACCATGTTCTTGTAAACAATATAACATCCATATTGCATATCAACAAGTATTGAAAGCATCATCAATACACAATATTAATACAAAACTATAGTTTTAACTCATTTCAAATTGCACCAACAATTGATCTAGAGAACTGTAGTATTGCAAAATGATCATGAAATTATGTATTTGTACCTTACTAGACATAAAAAGTCTTGTTAGTTTTATTAAAACTCCCACCAAGGAGTGTCACAGTATAATTTGGTTAACCTTTAGCACAAATTAACTTGATAAAATCAAATGCTACAAAGATACAACATAATTTCAAAATCTCGATTCAGGATGTTTACATTTATCCTAATATGCATTTTAATTCCAGAGAATCCATCCAGAAGTCTCCTAGTTTATATCATCATAAAATCATGGAGAAGTACCATACCTTCTCCAGGAATGGACACCAATCCATTCTTCAAATTAATTTAGTGTTATTCTATAAGTTTTCTTTACATACATAAGCTTTTCATGATAGAAGACACACTATTTCATTTAATTAGACAAAATTCAATTTCCATGCATTCTTTTGTATCACATATTTACCATAAACAATAATATTCAAATAACATTCAAACAATATAAAATTCAAAGGTTGCTAATGTTTATGCCTCATCATTGGCATTAATAGACTACTACAAAATGATGATCTACATAGTGGTGGTCTGAAGGACCTTAGGGTCGATGTTCCTAGCTCTATTTTCCTCCTTGTACTGTGTTGGTACTTACAACTGGAGATGGTGGTGGAGATACTACTCCAAAATCTACCTGATCACTGCCTCCCCTTCTCCCATACTAAGTACCAGTAGCTGGATGTGGTGGAAGAAGCATACTGTGATTTAGCAATGCTACCAAATAAAATTCTAGGAATACAACATTAAATTCTTCCCTTAGTTGATGAAATTGGGGATTTTCTATAAGCATGGCTACCATCGTTGTTGCTCTCCTATTATTTCTTTGTAATATATTTGATCTTAGCCGATCATGCTATGCTATGGCAACATCTCTCTTTGATGTTAACCTCTATATTTCCTGCATCCAAACATCCTCCTGAGCTGGTTGCACCGGAGATATCCTCTTTGTTACATTGATGTTTTTCCTAATTCTTACCATGATTATTATGCCTATTGAATTAGGTGCTACTTTAGATAAACTGCTACTCTTCAGGGTATGTGCAGCAACAGATCACTAATCAGAAGCAAAAGAATCATAAAGCATAGAATGGGGTTCATTCCACTTAACACCAATATCATCCAGGTGACTCCTGCTATAAATATGATTGTGTTAGATGTCATGGGCATAAAACTCCTTCAATACTCAAATGACCGTTAGGCCCATCTATATCAATTTTTTTTTACACATTTATCGATCATATCCTGAAAATCCCGAGGTGAATCATTCATCACCATTTTCTTTGGATTGATTGTCCTATAGATGATTTTGTGTTGAATAACCTACGCACATCATACATTTTTCAATTTCTGAGATGGAATGTGTCCTCTTGTTTTCATGTGAAGTACTATCATTGTCCTCTTTCGTAATTCCATTAGCTTTTATTGTGCGCACTTATTTCTAGTATGATTTTCTAAATTCTAAGCGAAATCAAGCATTCTTGTAGTGAAAGATATTCCCTTACCTTCCTTGCATAACTCCCACCAATGTCAGGTGTCCACATGAGTACTTCCCAAAATATAGGGGTGACCCATGAGTTATTTAAAAATTCATTGGTCCTTTTTAGGCCTATCCACATAAGGTCCACTAAATCTTCACAAGATTTATTAAATGGTTTTGTTGGCATTTTTGCCACATTGTTTTTGTTGTTGTTGTTCATGCAAAAGAATGCTCAGATTGTAAAGATACTCACTCCTTTGTTTGTAAGTGAAAAAGCAAAGGTGTCGCGATATCGCGACATGTCGCAAAATCATGACTTGTCGCATTTTTGCAGAATCCATACTAGAAAAGAGCTAAGTAAAGAGAATGTCGTGATATCGCGACATGTCACATTTTTGCAACCTGTCGCGTTTTCACGGTCAAAATAGTTGAAGGCAACAATGAATTAAAACTGTCATGATATCACGACATGTTGGAGTTTCACGACTTGTTGCGGTGAGGGAGCATTAAAATGAAAAGTTGTCACGATATTGTGACGTGTCGCATTTTCGCGACTTGTAGTGGCCACAGAGCAGAGTAATGGGAAATGTCACAATATTGCGACATACAGCAACCAAGGGCAGCACCAATGAAAAATGTCACGATATCACGATAGAAAAGTAAGAAAGGAGTAGATGGTATGGAATGTCACGATATCGTGACATGTTGCGTTATCATGGAAGGGCTGAAGATAAACACAAGGCGGATGAAAAATGTCGCGATATCATGACATTTTTGGAAATGAAGTCAAGCAAGAGGAACTTGTCGCGATATCACAACAAGAAGCGACAACGATAGAGAAGGCAAGAAATTGTCATGATTTAGCGACATGTTGGGGAAGAAGGACAAAGCATAGAGAAATGTCATGATATCACGACATGTCACGATATCACGACAGGAAAGCAAGGAAGTAGTCAGATAGTATGGAATGTCGTGATTTTGTGACATGTTGAGTTTTCATGGCCAAAAGCAGCAAAGTTCCAAAACAGAGAAAGATGTCACGATTTCGTGACATGTCATGGAGAAGAAGCTAAAGGGAGAAAGATGTCACGATTTCACGACATTTTTGGAAACAGAGTCAGGCAGGAGAAAAGTGTCACGATTTCACGACATGTCTTGTTTTCGCGATGAGAAAGCACGAAAAGAGCAAAATGGTATGGACGATCGTGATTTCACAACATGTTCCATTTTTGCGACTTGTTGAAGACCAAAGAACCAAGTGGAAAAAATGTTGTGATTTCGTGACATGTCACATTTTTGTGACCTATCGCATTTTTGCGACACAAAGGCTAAAAAGTACAAGGCAAAGGAAATTGTTGCGATTTCGTGACATGTTGCATTTTCATGACCTATCACGTTTTCACGGTGACAAAGCAGACAAGACAGTTCCGAGTGGAAGATGTCGCGATTTCGCGACATGTTTCATTTTCACGATAAGGAGCAGCGAGCAAAGAAAGAAAGAGGAGAATGTCTCAATTTCATGACATATCATGGAGACAAAGCTGAATGAAGAAGACGTTGCGATATTGCGACATGTCATATTTTTGTGAATTAGAGGCAAAAAAGAAGACAGCAAGGTAAAAGTGTCACAATTTCGTGACATGTCGCATTTTCGTGACCTATCACATTTTCGCGATCGAAGCAATAACAAAGGCCCGATATAGTTATGTTTGCATTTTCCTTTAGAATTGCATAGGAGAATGTGAATAGAAGATAAGGATCAAATAAAAGCTCTCCAATTGATTTTGAGATCGTGGTCAAAGAGGCTCCAAGATTAAATATTGCTGATTACCATTGTGCACAAGATAGAAGAACATGAGACAGTTTTTGATGCCACCAAAACTAAAGATACGTCCAACATTAAAAGTTCTTGTTCATGGTCTCCTAACAACTTTCGGATTGCCCTAATAATGGTATTTTAATGTGTGATTTCTCTGAGGTAGATTAAGGGGGATTGTTTCTTCTTTCAAGTGCACATTTTACGGATCGCCTCTTCAAAATATGTTGTATGTTTTAAATGCTATGATGCAAAAGAGTGAGGGAAGACCTCTATAAATATTCATATTTATCTAAAGTAAAAAAGGTTAGACATTTTATAGGAAAACTTTCTAAGTTCTCTGCATCAATAGAAGAGACTTGGCTTCTAAAATTTGCAAGCATTCTTATGTGTGTGATTTCCTTCTGGTTTTAAAGTCATTTCTGTTTATGCTCATGTTCCTGCTGTTAAGTTTTGAATTTTGCATTTTGGATTCGAACGTTGCTAGTTAGTGAGTAGATTTTGGAATGCGATCTGGGGGTTATCTCTACAAAGGTGTGAGTTTAATTCTATTGCTTTCTTTTCTTAGATGCTATTATAAAACTTGGTGGAATTCCTGCTGTTAGTCTGCCCCAAATTATACACTTTGGCCTATGGCCATATTTCCATCCCTTTCTGTTATTTCCCTCTCTTTTTGCATTTTCCCATTTCTTTCCTGCATCCTTATCTTCAAAACCAATTTAGATTAGTTTGGGAGCCAACCCTCTCTGGAGATTGGCCCGGGAGACTTCTCTTTCTCTCGACATTTCAATGTTGGCCAAGTCTAGGGCGCGTATATGTACAAAATCCTTTCCTGTGGTAGATTTGTGACCAACATTTTTTGGCATGCCCGCTATGACAAACTGTTTCTATCTCAGAAAGATCCATAATCGATGGGATAAGCGTTATTCCAAATTAACAAACCCACCTATACCAACAATTTTTGGCACACCCGGTGGGACCCTAAAATTTTCACTTCCAATAGTATTAAGGTTTAATATTCACCTTCATGTTGTATAGTTAGGACATTTGGTGACTCAGAACTACCCAGAAGCCTCCGAATGTGGATACAGTGAGAGTTGTACTTCATGATCACAAGATCAAAGGCCAAAAAATTTGAAAATCCCATTGAGTTTTTTGAACTTGACAACCAAAAATTAAGCGAACACCCTAAGTTGGTCTCCCCACCACTTATATCCTCTGCAACATCCTCACAAATTGTTGGTGTGTTTTCTGTTCCTTCAAATTCATCTAGTACTGCTACTAGTTTTCCACCTCTTCAGCCATACGCACCAGTCCAAATGGCCCAACATCCTCCACCAACGAAGTTCTCGATGTGGAATGATTCGGGAGCCTTGAAGCTATCGACACAAAATTAGGTCCCTCAAGCTGCTTTGAAAGCTTTGTTGACCTATGATGGTACTGGTAAAATTGCTTATGAGCATATTAATGATGTAGCCTCTTTGGCGGCTATCCATGACATAACGGATGAAGACGTGATGGTAAAATTGTTGGTGTTGTCACTGAGAGGAAAATTGTTGTATTGGTACCGAACATTGCAACCAGGCACTATTACATCATGGGATCAATTAGGAGAACTAATAGTCAAAAAATTTCATGAACAAGCTGATCCATACTCCTTGTTGCATCAATTTAATGCAATTCAAAGGCACCCACAAGAGGAGATAGCCGACTTCAATGTCAGATTTACTAGAAGCTGGTAGAGAATTCCTAATGGCCTTCGGCCTGATCATGAGCTAGCTGCATTATATTATCTCAGAGCTTTCAACACAGACATCGGCTTGGCTGTCCGATAATCCAATGTGACTACATTTCCAGAGCTGTTCGAACAAGCGCAAAAGGTGGAAGCTGACTTGATTGCCATAGGTAGGCTTCCTCCAAAGGTAACAATGCCTATCTTACCTGATCTTCCTAAGAATTTGTATTCTGGTTCATTTTCACAGCCTATACCTTCCATGTATCCTATTCCATCATGGAGCTCAAGTGCGCCTCAGATCGCACCCATTCTAGTTCCCCAACTCCCTACTCTAATTATTCCATCGTTGCCTACACCAATTATTTTGCAATTACCAGCACCCATTTCATTCCCAGCATTTCCTGCACTGCCAGCACCTCTACCTCTACCGACACCTCCTACGCCCTCAAATCCTGATCCTTTCACAATATTATTACAAGAGGTACAATCTGCTAATTCAGCTATAAGAGCGATGAGAAATAAAATCACAATCATTGAAAGAAAGTAGGACGAGAGAGATTTCCAACCCAGGAGATTTCAACCTCCGTTGATCATTAGAGAATAAGTGGCTTTGACAAGCAAAGTTCCTAAAAAGAACTTGACTGTGTTGACGAATGAAGATGCTGGCCCTGTAGAAAGAGCATATTGGTGCTCTACATGTAATGATCCACACGGTGAGGAGACTTGTATGGTTCATCTAAACTATGTGCAAACATTGGCTGCAAGCTCTTCTAGAGGACAAGTTAATATTATTACTGAGATAGATCATAATTTTATGGTTCCATCTGAAGAACAAGTCTCAGTTCTCACGAGAACTGGGAAGAAGCCGGTCACTGTAGATCCAGGAAACATGGAACCATTAAGGGTACCGGCTGATATGAAGATGCAAAATGAGAAGAGACAAGTACAAGTGAAGGCCCCTGTTTCAGTACCAAAGAAAGATTCACCTGTTATATTAAAATATCTTTTGCCACCACGAGCAAAGGAAAGATTGCAAGAAAAAGCCTTAGCTTCACAGGCAAGTGCTGAAACAGAGGAACGAGCCAGAGAAAAACTCAAGTATCCATATTTAACTAAAATACTGAGGTTAGAAGCCACTCAACAATATCGGAGCAAATATGAAGACACCATTGAAAAGAGGGAGTCTAGAGCATCTGCATACAATATTGTTGAAGAATTGAAGAAGATTCCATCCAAGGTTAGTCTCTATGATGCATTGCAATTACCTGGGCAAGTTGATTTGTTACAAGAATCATTGAAGTCTATAAAATATAATGAGAAGAATCATATCTAGATGATTTTTGCTCAAACATTAACTGCTTCAGAAATTGGAAAAAATAGACCACCCCCATTTTATTTGTCACTCAGGATGGAGGGTTGGATTGTGCACAACTGTATGATTGATTTTGGTGCTGCGACAACTGTCATGCCAAAGGTAGTTTGTGAAGTCATGGGTATGGAGTATACAAGAAGTAGCCCTGGTGTCTTGCAGTTGGACGAGACTCCTATGAAAATAGTGGGTGTAATCAAGGATGTTCCTATTGTTCTGCATAGTATGCCTCAATTTTAGTAATTCAGGAGATAGTTGTGGTTGATTTGGAACCATATTTCAGTATGTGTTTGTCTAGAGAATTCACTACCAAGCTAGGAGGCTGCCTTTCTATGGATTATTATCACTTGGATATTCCTTTTAAAGGAAGAAGAGTTCATATTTACAATAAGAAGCCTTCTACTTTTCATATTGAGAAGATGGGAGAAGAAGAAAAGTCCACACATTCTGTTCACATGATAACTGAAGAATTGGAAGATCCTGATTTGATGGATGAAGTCCTGGATGAGATTCACTTAGAGGGTGAGTTTTCAATGCTCAATTTTAAATCCATGGTGGAAACTGATATTGGTTGTTACTCCATTACAAAGCCTAAAGAGGTTGAAGTAAATATGCCTCCTGATCAAGTTGGTGAAGACTCTATGCCTGATCAATTATGGAAAATGTATTTTGATGGAGCACGCTGTAAAAATGGTGCAGGAGAAGGGATTGTTCTTATTTATCCCTTTGGCCTATAGAAAACATATCCATTACAAAGCCTGAAGAGGTTGAAGTAAAGATACCTCCTGATCAAGTTGGTCAAGACTCTGTGCCTGATCAATTATGGAAAATGTATTTTGATGTAGCATGATGTAAAAATGGTGCAGGAGCATGGATTGTTCTTATTTCTCCCTCTGGCCTATAGAAAACATATCCATATCGATTGACCTAGAGTTGTACTAACAATGCTGCTAAGTATGAAGCGTTGTGCCTAGGTTTGAAGAAGGCAAAAAATTTGAGGATTGAACAATTGCAGATTTTTGGTGACTCTGAATTGATTGTGAATCAAGTACCAAGCAAGTGCATCTCCAAGCAGCATTGTCTCAAGGTGTACTGCAACAAATTTTGGGACCCTGGAAAACATCACAAGTTTGAGGTAATATGAGAAGGTCCATCTTTGTTTTGCTCTAAAAAGAAAAACAAAAGAAAAAAAAAGAGAAAAAAAAACACTTGTTGGAGTTCTTCTTTTGCACAACACAAATCAACTTCGGCTCCTTTTGCACACGAGCCCGCAGGTATGTTTATTTCTTCCTTTTTTTCTCTTCCTTCCCAGAAGATAGTGGCTTTCATCTACTTCTTTCTTCCCCTTTCTTATATGCATTCCCTTCCTCTCCTACTCCTTCTTCTGCAACTCCTACTCCTTCTTCCACTGTAAATAATCAAGCCACTACTATTGTTTTTTCTCCCCTCTCCGATGTTACCTTTTATTCACTTCCCCTTTCTTCTAGTCCTTTGTCTTGTGAGTACTTCGCCACAGCCACAGTTCCTACCACCTTCTCCATCCCATCCACCCCCATTTCATTCTTTGTTTTCATCAACACCCAACAGATAGTAGCACAGTAGCACCCTATTGCTGTATCTACTGCTTCTACTCATTCATCTTCCACCCTTCCATCATTCACCATTCCTGTTCCATGGCATACACATCTACTGGTCATCATTCCATTCATTTCTATTTTTGTAACTCAGGTGATTTTCACTACTGCCATGAAGATCCTTTCACAACACCTGTTGATTAAGCTCAACCGAGCTAGGCAAAGTGCAGTAGTTCTAAAGAAATAAGGGAGTTCTGCTCTTCCATAATTTTTTTCTACAGGTCCTATTTTTGAGTGCCGAGTACCAGCACGAGATTGTTGCAGCAACCCGTAGAGATGTCCAGCATCAACCAACACTCATTTCTTCTGTCCCTCCTGTTTCTTGACTCTATTACCCAATGGATAAAGGCCTGAGGTTCGTGCATACAGTAGAACTGTATACCTCACAAGCCACCAAGAATGTTGGCATTTTTGCCATATTTTTTTTGTTGTTGTTGTTCATGCAAAAGAATGCTCAGATTGTAAAGATACTCACTCCTCTGTTTGTAAGTGAAAAAGCAAAAGTGTCACGATATCGCGACATGTCATGAAATCGTGACCTATCGCATTTTCGCGACATCCGTACCAAAAAAGAGCTAAGTAAAGAGAATGTCATGATATCATGACATGTCACATTTTCGTGACCTGTCACGTTTTCACGGTCAAAATAGTCAAAGGCAGCAAGGAAGAAAAATTGTCGCGATATCGTGACATGTTGGAGTTTCGTGACTTGTTGCGATGAGGGAGCATTAAAATGAAAAGTTGTCACGATATCGCGACATGTCGCATTTTTGTGACTTGCAATGGCCATAGAGCAGAGTAATGGAAAATGTCGTGATATCACGACATACAACAGCCAAGGGGAGAACCAATGAAAAATGTCACGATATTGCAATAGAAAAGTAAGAAAGGATCAGATGGTATGGAATGTCGCGATATCGTGACATGTTGCGTTATCATAGAAGGGCTAAAGATAAACACAAGGCAGATGAAAAATGTCGCGATATCGCAAAATTTTTGGAAATGAAGTCAAGCAAGAGGAACTTGTCGTGATATCGTGACAAGAAGCGACAATGATAGAGAAGGCAAGAAATTGTCACAATTTTGTGACATGTTGGGGCAAAAGGACAAAGCACGGAGAAATGTCGTGATATCACGACATGTCGAGATAACACGATAAGAAAGCAAGGAAGCAGCCAGATAGTACAAAATGTTGCAATTTTGTGACATGTCGAGTTTTCACGGCCAAAAGTAGCAAAGTGCCAAAATAGAGAAAGATGTGATTTCACGACATGTCGTGGAGAAGAAGCTAAAGGGAAAAAGATGTCACGATTTCATGACATGTTTGGAAACAGAGTCAAGCAGGAGAAAAGTGTCACGATTTCGTGACATGTCACGATTTCGTGACATGTCTTGTTTTCACGATGAGAAAGCATGAAAAGAGAAAAATGGTACGGACGGTCACGATTTAGTGACATGTTCCATTTTTGCAACTTGTTGAAGACCGAAGAACCAAGTGGAAAAAATGTCGCAATTTTGCGACATGTCACATTTTCACGACCTGCCGCGTTTTCACAGCACAAAGGCTAAAAAGTACAAGGCAAAGAAAATTGTCACAATTTCATGACATGTCGCATTTTGTGACCTATCACGTTTTCACAGTGATAAAGCAGACAAGACAGTGTCGAGTGGAAGATGTCATGATTTCGTGACATGTTTCATTTTCGCGATAAGGAGTAGCGAGCAAAGCAAGAAAGAGGAGAATGTTGTGATTTCGTGACATATCATGGAGACAAAGCTGAATGAAGAAGATGTTGCGATATCGTGACATGTCGCATTTTCGTGACTTGGAGGCAAAAAAGAAGACAGTAAGGTAAAAGTGTCATGATTTCGCGACATGTCACATTTTTGTGACCTGTCATGTTTTCGTGATCGAAGCAATAACAAAGGCCCGATACAGTTCTGTTTGCATTTTCCTTCAGAATTGCATAGGAGAATGTGAAGAGAAGATAAGGATCAAATAAAATCTCTCCAATTGATTTTAAGATCATGGTCAAAGAGGCTCCAAGATTAAATGTTGCTGATTACCGATGTGCGCAAGATAGAAGAACATGAGGTAGTTTTCGATGCCACCAAAACTAAAGATACCTCTAGCATTAAAAGTTATTGTTCATGGTCTCCTAACAACTTCTGGCTTGCCCTAATAATGGTCATTTAATGTGTGATTTATTCAAGGCAGATTAAGGGGGATTGTTTCTTCTTTCAAGTGCACATTTTATGGATCGCCTCTTCAAAATCTATTGTATGTTTTAAATGCTATGATGCAAAAGAGAGAGGGAAGACCTCTATAAATATTCATGTATATCTAAAGTAAAAAAGGTTAGAAATTTTGCAAGAAAAATTTCTAAGTTCTCTACATCAATAGAAGAGACTCGTCTTCTAAAATTTACAAGCATTCTTATGTGTGTGATTTCCTTCTGGTTTTAAAGTCATTTCTATTTATGCTCATGTTCCTACTGTTAAGTTCTGAATTCTGCATTTTGGATTTGAATGTTGCTAGTTAGTGAGTAGATTTTGGAATGTGATCTGGGGGTTATCTCTACAAAGGTGTGAGTTTAATTCTGTTGCTTTCTTTTCTTAGATGCTATTATAAAACTTGGTGGAATTCCTGCTGTTAGTCTGACCCAAATTATACACTTTGGCCTGTGGCTATATTTCCATCACTTTTTGTTATTTCCCTTTCTTTTCGCATTTTCCCATTTCTTTCCTGCATCCTTATCTTCAAAACCAGTTTAGATTAGTTTGGGAGCCAGCCCTCTCTGGAGATTGGCCCGGGAGACTTCTCTTTCTCTCGACCTTTCAATGTTGGCCAAGTCTAGGGTGCGTATACGTACAAAATCCTTTCCTGTGGCATATTTGTGACCAACAGGTTTCAATTTTTGTAAAAGATAATTCTTTAAATATATCTTTTACTAGACCTCATAAATAGCCTTTAAATAATTAATATTTCCTTATCCTTATAAAATTATTCTATTATAATTTTTATAGGTTTATTTAGGGTCATGCCTCTTCTATTAGGCATCAATTGATCTCCTAGGATCAATTAATATTCTTTAATAAGGTATGAAGGGTAACAGGTCATGACATACACCCCCCTTAGATTAAACACAATCCTCTGTGTTTGAACTTCTTCCTTATAAAAGCACATTTGTCTAGCAAAAGCTAACATTTATTCTGTTATTTTACAATCAGGTCTTCTCTCATCCAGTACTTCAATCTTGATAGAAAGCTTTATATTCCATCCAAGCAGGTATCTAGGCCTGCAAAAATGTAAAATATCAGCAGTACCATGTTCTTGTAAATAATATAACATCCATATTGCATATCAACAAGTATTGAAGCATCATCAATACACAATATTAATATAAAACTATAGTTTTACCTCATTTCAAATTGCACCAACAATTGATTTTGAGAACTGTAGTATTGCAAAATGATCATGAAATTATGCATTTGTACCTTACAAGACATAAAAAATCTTGTTAGTTTTATCAAAACTCCCACCAAGGAGTGTCACAGTATAATTGGTTTAACCTTTGGCACAAATTAATCTGATAAAATAAAATGCTACAAAGATACAACATAATTTTAGAATCTCAATTCAAGATGTTTACATTTATCGTAATATGCATTTTAATTCCAGAGCATCCACCCAAATGTCTTCTAGTTTATATCATCATAAAATCATGGAGAAGTCCCATACCTTCTCCAAGAATGGACACCAATCCATTCTTCAAATTCATTTAGTGTTCTTTTATAAGTTTGCTTTACATACATAAGCTTTTCATGATAGAAGACACAATATTTCATTTAATCAGACAAAATTAAATTTCCATGCAATATTTTGTATCACATATTTACCATAAACAATAATATTCAAATAACCTTCAAACAATATAAAATTCAAAGGTTGCTAATGTTTATACCTCATCCTTGACATTAACAGACTACTACACAATGATGACCTACAGAGTGGTGGTCTGAAGGATCTTAGGGTCAATGTTCCTGGGTCTATTTTCCTCATTATACTGTGTTGGTATTTACAGCTGGATATGGTGGTGGAGATACTGGTCCAACAGCTACTTGATCACTGCCTCCCCTTCTCCCATACCGAGTACCAGCAGCTGGCTGTGGTGGAAGAAGGATACCATGATTTAGCAATGTTACCAAACAAGATTCTAAAAATATAGCATTAGATTCTTCTCTTAGTTGACAAAACTAAGGAATTTCTATGAGCATGGCTTCCATCACTGTTGCTGTCCAATTATATCTTTGTAATATCTCTGATATGAGCCAATCCTGCTCTACTATGGCAACATCTCTCTCTGATGTTAACCTCAATATTTCCTGCACCCAAGCATCCTTCTGAGCTGGTTGCATCGAAGATCTCCTCTTTGTTGCATTGATGATTTTCCTAATTATTACCATGATTATTATACCTATTGAATTAGGTGCTTCTTTAGATCAAGTGCTACTATTCAGGGTATGTGCAGCAACAAATCGGTAATCAAAAGCAAAAGAATCATAAAGCATAGAATGGGGTTCATTCCACTTAACACCAATATCATCCATGTGACTCCTACCATAAATATGATTGCGTTATATGTCATGGACGTAAAACTTATTCAATACTAAAATGACCGTTAGGCCCATCTATATCGATTTTTTTTCACACATTTATTGATCGTATCCTGACAATACCGAGGTGAATAATTCATCACCCTTTTCTTTAGCTTGATTTTCCTATAGATTATTTTGTGCTAACTAAACTAGGCATATCATACCTTTTTCAATTTTTGAGATGGCACATTTCCTCTTGTTTTCATGTGAAGTCCTATCATTGTCCTCTTCCATAATTCCATTAGCTTTTATCGTGCACACTTATTTCTAGTATGCTTTTCTAAATTCTAAGTGAAATCAAGCATTATTACAGTGAAAGATATTCCCTTACCTTCCTTTGATCAAAAATAAATTTAGCCACCATGTTTTCTTATGAAGAAGCTCAACATGAATTTTATGAGTCTTTTGTTTGGAATCCTTGATACTTGTCTCAATAGAGAGAAGAATTGCATAATTTATTACAAGATCAAGCTATCAAAGCTTGAGACACCTTCTTATCCATGGATTAGATTTATTGTAATACTTCTATCTAGGATTCCCACTATGATGTTTGGTTAAGATGCAACTACCATAATTACTTAACACTTGAGAGTCCTTCGAGTCTTTTTGAGTGGTTTGATATATTCTTTAGTTGGCCTAACTAGAATTTTCATGTCTCATTCAGAGATTCCTGGTTACATCCCATAGGTGATCCTCTAATTATTCCCTTTTGATTCCTACCATCATGTTATTTGGAGGTAGTGAAGAAATATGTCCCTATTGAAGAATAAAATTTCTATAGTGGTATTTACCAAAGCCTTATTTATCAGAGGTATGTGTAGACTCACTCATTCTAGGATATTGAAAATAGATTTGCTCAGACTTAGTGTATGTCAGAAATAGATCTTCTATTTCATCAGCCTCCTGGCACTCCTTGGCCATACTATGCATTTGGTAGATACTTGATAATCCATTACAATGTTTTGCCTCCATTTATTTATTCCAAACATGATGTTTCCCTAAACTAGGATGTTAACATCTTAGATTTGGATTGGTGACATGATGGTTTTTCCTCGTTACTATGTTTAGATCCTAGTTCTGGCATAGTTATACACAATGTAATTCTTAATAAAGCATTCTATGTTTTGGTTCACCATTTGATTTTTTGCTTTACTTTGAGAAATAATACCACATGTATTATGATTTGATGAGTTTCCCAATTTAGAAAGCGTAGTACGCTCCTATTATTTCAACCATTGCCTAAGTGGTCGTGTGGCATACCTTACTATCAATATAGGATAATCAGATTATTGGAGCTAATTGGCGGAGTTTTGATACAGGTCTCTCCAAAATTTCATGTCAAGAAATGTATGAGGTTTTGATGAAATTTGGGGTGGTTTCCATGTCTAAATGTGTCCTTCTTCCTTCTGCCATACTTGGGTTTCCTTGACTTCTAGAGTTAAGGTCCTCCTTGAAGTTTCAGGTTTTGGTGTTGCTAGATGGCTTCTTCCGCCATTTCCTACACATTAACCTCTAATTGGAAAACTCCAAAGTGTATTGTAACATCGATTAAAAATCAAATAAAGAAACATTATTTTGCTTATTACTAGTAGTTAGTCTCTAATGACCAACTTATATTCACCCATGGTGATAATTCCTAAACCAAATTTTGACAAGAAATTTATCCCTTTTTGGCATTTTACCATTGCGTTCTCGTATATAGAGGATAATACCAGATGCATCACTTCACGTCTTGTTTTAGTGTTAAAATATCATGAAGCACATAAATCAAGTTACAACAAAGAAAGTGACATTTCTAACCATGGTAAAGGTTTAGGGCCATGACTATCTCTGGGTGAATTGTTACTACATGAAATAGTAATCGACCAAAGTTCTTTTTATTTGGTATGTTCAGTTTGATGGCCTAAGGCCAAAATGTAAGAAAAAATTAATTAAATAAAACATTATTTTAATTATTTTACTAGCTCACACTTAGAGATAAGAATTATACAACCCAAAGGTACAAATGTTGAGTGAATTCCCAAAAGAGTCTAAGGTACACCGCTTAAAACCCATACATGGGGGTTCGCTTAGCTCTTCCACTTTCGAACGACTGTGGATATACTCATGGGGAATAGGTACTCGGACATCATCATCCCAAGCATTGACCTTGACCTTACCAAGTGTGCATTTTAAAATTATGGAATTTATACTCTCAAGTTTTAGTTTCATGCCCCAAGTATTTGCTAACCTAGACTTTTGCTTAAGCCTATTGGTTAGCCTGGGCTCTGATACCAACTATAACGAACACCAATCGTTACTCATCCACATAAATTTTTTTATTTTCTTATAAATGTTTATATGGAAATGACCTAATCCATAACCTAAGATAGACATATTCCATAACCTAATCCTTTAGTGTAGAGAGGAGGATCTGTATTGGATTGTAAATCAAGGTCATAGTGTCCTGTTGAGAGTTTCATTCCACAATAATATTTCAACTAAACCATCTTGAGTGCAATTAATCCATGGAATAAGATTCATTACATCTTGTCCTTAGATTTAGAGCATTATACAAAACATTCTTTTAGACGAATTTGTGTTTCATTCAAGAATAAGGATATGATGCGTAAATCCAATTTCCCCTTATGGTTTGGTTTCTATAACATGAGTATAAACGGTGTTGGATATCATTATTTACCCCTCAATTTAATAGTGAAAATTAGACAAATTCCATTGAACCATTAATATATTTAAATAATATCCATCCATCACATGAGATTATTCTACTAAAATAAATCATTATTACAAAAAGAATGAGACAATTGCATTACATTAAATTAACAGCATAATGGAATTTGAGCATACTTTGTAGCATCCAAACATATTTAACCCAATGAAAATTTAGCATATATCACAGTGCATAAAATAAAAATTACCCATTAAATCATTTCCTTTGAACATAAAAGCAACATTTGCAAAACATGATAAATCAAACCATAAAATTTGAGTAACACCAAGATTTATCCTGGGAAAACCATGACGGGAAAAAACCAGCCTCCAAAATATGCGTTTTCCTCATATTCATAAGTTCAAGATGTTAATTATTACAAATATATAAGGGTATCAATGGGTTTATCTTTCTCAACATAGAATTCAAGGAATACAATTGATTCCTGTGTACCTTCATGATGCAATTAAGGAATTATTTGGTTCCTTTCTCTAAGTCATCATGATACTTATTAAGGTATTTCCTATACCAAGGAGGAAATCCAGTATTCCCTTATAATAGGATGTATTTAAGAAACCCCTTGGTTTTGTGCTATAAGTAGTCTCAAATTTTTTATAACATCTTGTGCAAGCTTATGATACTCATAGGGGCCATATTTTGGAGATACCTCTTTGACATTAAAGAGGACTTCATAATTTCTTTCAAGGATGAAATTCAGATTCATTATTTTGAATAGATATACAATCCACTCTTCCTTCATAAATTAAAGTCCCATACCTTTAATTTATGGAGTAATCATCATTTTATTAATTACTTTATAGGGGTTTTTCTCTATCCCCACTAGATGTTATATCTATACATTTTCATCACTTTCTTGTATAACATAAATTCAACCCGATCAACCTTTTTGATTTTTTATGGTTATATTAATGCTCCGATCCATATATTTAACGTATGTATACTTTAGATTCATATAACATTTCCATAATGCGAAATAAACAATATCCTTTAAGACATATTTTCTACGAATTCTCCTTTATCCATTTTAAAATTCATAGTGGTCTTATAAAGTGGAGGTGTAAGCTCACCTATTTTGATTATCCTAATAGATACCCAAAGATATTTGTACTCCCCAACTTATTTCTATGTAAAAAGGTATGCAATACTCATATCAAGATATGAGTATAAATTACATCTCCTTTCCCTATTAATGTAGATGTGTTTGGCTCAAGGGTCATTTCATCAGACCATTCCATTAACCAGAGGGTTACCAGAGAGCATCTACAACTTATTCGAGTGGAAGACAACAAAAGGTATGAGGCTTTTTTACCAAGGCATCTTGATGAATGTGAATGGCTAGCGTGGGATCCAATTTAGGAGAGCCACACTCCCACATGACTCCTTTTGATGGTTGAAGTGACCTAGAGTTTTATTTCCCACATGGCACATTTATGGTGTAATGGTTATAAAGCTCCTAATTTAATATTGGTTTAATAAAAGTTGCTTGGGATAGACTTAGGTATAGATATACTTTTAGCTATAACAAAGGACATTGTAGCATGTATTGTAGTCACACAATATTGAATTCAACGTAGGCTCTTAAATTTTTTTTGATAAGAGACTAGCCAGTCCTGATGTATGTCATCAATTCGATGATGTATTAGTGGTTTACTAGATTACTCTGTTAAGGACGCTCGACAGGGTTCCTACGCCAGGTTCTCGAAAGGAAAGGCTTAATGCAGAACAAATTTCATTACTCATCCCGATATGTAAATAGATCGATCCAATCAACAACACAACACATAATCATTCAATGCTTCCTACATGGGATCATTGATGATGTTCATAGTAAATCTGTTCACCGTTAGGTTTAAGCCATCGATCGATTGGAAAGGGAAGTGGGGTTAAAGTGGAATGAAATTTCAACACGATTTGTCTAGCAGCCATGAGAATTAGGGCCCACAATGATGACTATGAATATGATAGGCTCAATGGTATCATTTAGGGTCTAAGCCCATATCTCCTAGTGAGGTATTCATTATCCAATAGGGAGTCATTTGTCACTGGTTAATATTAATCGAAGTAATGCTTCCTGTACTATCAGTTTAAAATTAATTAATACTTCTAATTTGGGGTCTAGAATTAGTTTCCATGATCCACCCAAGTAGAATCGAACAATCGACATGGCATGAAGTTTTATCTGAGGGTTGTGCATCCACTGGTTTCACATAAACCTTATGAGACTCTATTACCTAACTTTGGGCACTTCATATGAACTCACAAGAAATTATTTGATTCCTAAAGACTCAAGTCATTGGTGGAACAATTTAATAGGGTTTGATTTTTATTACCATAGTGTGCCTGTGACTACGTTCACAAAATCATCCATCTAGTGTTACATCCATCATTATCGCCCTTGAATGGGTTTCAATGAGATAGATGGGGGTATAATAAAATTGTAAGGCTACTCTAATGATGCCATTCATGGGTTTCAAATCAGTTACAACTTCAAAAGAATTTTTTCCCATGGCATGGGCATCCTTTGCATGTAGTCATACAATGATATTTAGGGTGTACCTTATCAATTATTATATCAATATGGCAATTGGGAATGTTTAAACCCTCAATAATTCTTGCTAGACACCTTATATGAACAATATTCTACCACTATCAGAGGTTGGTACTCTTAGCTTTGATGAAATCACAACCTATAATTAGATTTTTACGGTGAATTTTCCTTTCGAAGGGACCTACACCATTTTCCCCATCCCTTAGGTCTTATCCGACTCTGCAGAGCAGATGGTCATAGGATCAATACTCATGAGCATTCCCACATGAGGTCAGGGTCTATTCTCGTTGGTTCTCTAATATTATTCTTATTTTGAATGATTCGTAGGTGTAATAGATATATGGGTTGCTTTTAAAATAGGATTTATAAGTCTACATACTTTTCTTTAAGGGTATCCCTTACAAAATCCAATTCACTCTCATTCGTCTAATAATGAATTTTATACCCAATCAATTTCCCTAGTTGCAGACTATCAAAATAAACTTTAAAATTCAAACATAAGAAGTCTCAATCTTAAGGTTCTACTCTACCATATATACAAACCATAGAGTTGAGTAGAGAGAAGAGCTTCGACCTATTTTTTTCTTGTTTCCTTGAAACTCTAAAAGCTTCCTTCTTAGCCCAAAAGATCTTCAATTTATCTTGGCCAAATACTCATAGGAGACTCTCAAAGGACTTCTAGTTTTTGATTCACCTCGTGGGTGAAGAGCATACCCCCTAGTCCTTCTATTGAGGCATAATATAGTTACAAGGGTGGAACTATTCTTGATAAGCCAAGGACTTCTTTGCATAACTCCCACCAATGTCAGGTGTCCACATGAGTACTTCGCAAAATATAGGGGTGACCCATGAGTTATTTAAAAATTCATTGGTATTTTTTAGGCCCATCCACATAGGGTCCACTAAATCTGCACAAGATTTATTATATGGTTTCAATTTTTGTAAAAGATAATTCTTTAAATATATCTTTTGCTAGAGATCATAAATAGCCTTTAAATAATTAATATTTCTTTATCCTTATAAAAATTATTCTATTATAATTTTTTTACGATTCTTTAGGGTCATGCCCCTTATATTAGGCATTAATTGATCTCCTAGGATCAATTAATATTCTTTAACAAGGTAGGAAGGGTAACGGGTCATGACAATAATGTTCAACACCAACATAATAATAAATTCACTAGAATATGGAGAGATATTTGGGATAGCCCAAGTATTCCTAAAGTCAAAATCTTTGTTTGCGTAGTAGGTCATATACAAATTTTATCCCGGGATAACCTTATGAGAAGGGGGTTTCATGGCCCCTCTCAATGTGTTTTCTATAATAATGAGGAGGAGAGTATTGACCATCTCTTGGGACATTGCTCAATAGTTTAGAATCTATGGCAATGGATTCTTAATATGTTTGGTAAATGCATGGTGATGAATAGCAAAATTGAATATTGGTTAAAGCAATGACAGAGCACTTATAAAAGTGAGGCTTTACAGACAATATAGGATATATCAAAAGATACAATACTTTGGACTATATGGCTAGAAAGAAATAGAAGAATATTTAAAGGAAAGGAAAGTAGTTTAGAGGTAATGAAAAAGAAGATATGTTTAGCCATAGAGGAGTCTAAACCAACTCTATCAACTTACCCAATTCCTATTTTGGAAGAAGAGAGTCTTGATATATGGAGTCAAGTCATTAAATGGAATTGTGATGTTGGGTACAAGAGAAGCAAAAATAAGGTAAAAAATATAAAGTGGAAACCATTAGATATGGAGTGGGTTAAATTGAATTTTATTTAGCATCTAAAGGAAATCCAGTACTAGTAGTAGGAGGAGGAATAATTAGAAATAATAGAGGAGATATTTTATCTCATTATGCTTTCAATAGTGGATTTAAGACAAATAATGAAGTTGAAGCTTGGGCAACTTTAGAAGGGTTAAAAATATAAACAAATGAAATGGAATAGAGTATGGATGGAAGGTGATTCTCTCATAGTAATAAATAAAATTTTTAGGAAAGAAAAGGCTCCATGGAACATACAAGATATAATTGTGGAAAATCAATATTTTGTTAAAGAGTTTGAAGAAATCAGGTTTACACATATATTAAGGGAAGGAAACAAATGTGCAGATAAGCTAGCCAATAAAGGGGTTTTGATTGAGGATCATGAAGTTAAATTCTCCTTTCCATGGTTAGAGGAAGTAGAAAGTTTAGTTGAAGCTGACAAAAAATGTTGATTTCCTAAATCAATTAATGATTAAGTTTTACTTTAATATTTTCCATTGGTAATATCTATTTATTTTGTAACAATAATGTGTTTTCATTTAGACTATTTATTATAATTTTTATGGTTGCATTTGTGTTTCAGGAAGGAAACTAGCAATCCAGATTTGGTAAAGCAAACTATGATAGTGCGATGTTTTGGAAATATTACTCTACTAAGATTGAAGGCATAGATAGTAGCGGTGAAATTTTGGCATTGTGAAGGCTGCTATAGGAAAATGTCAAGAAAGATGCTAAATTTTGGAGTAATTGTATTCAAACATATATTTGAAAAGATTCAAAAAATAAAAATCAAGAATTCAGACATTTTATGTAAAATGATGTAGGTTTCTAGCTATAGCATCTCAATTAAGATGAGAAGTGTATCTATTTGTAAACTCTCAAGATCTAAATAAGAGATGTAATTTGTCAAGGGTGGGGGACCTCAGTACAACCCCTTATTATCAAGAAAAAAAATAACTTAATTGAGATGTCTGATTGAGACTAGAATGGATTTTTATTTCTAACATAAGTGCTAGAAGATAATCATGCTAATAAAAGAATGATAATGCTAATATAAGCATTTTTATAAAGTAGCACTATTATTTGTATTGTGAGTATGATAAAAATAAGAATGTAGAGATATCCTTGTTTGTACAAAATGTTAAGCTAAGGTGATTTTTAACTTTTTGATACACTAAAGACAAAATACCTTTTATATACTACACAATTGGTCCTTTTGAGACTCCAAGTTAAATTATAAGACTAAGAGTCAAGATAAGAGAATCTAAGATATTTATGAAGCCTGGTGATGGCTTTGATTCTTGATGTTACACTTGATGTTTTTCTCCTCAAATATTAGCCCAATATCATTTTTGAAGAGCCACACACAAGACTAAAAATAATGGTTCTTATATTTGAGGATCTACCTCAGTTAAACCTATTGTTTACTTAGATTATGTTAAGTTGATTGGAAAGAAATAAGGATTGGGAGCTATACTTGACATTCTTACCTATGTGTTGATGGAGATGTTATTGAACAATGCTATTATGAAATAGGATGACACTTTTGGCTATCAAAGATGTGAATTTGGTCCTATAGTCAAAAGTTAAATGAAATACACAATCTATTCTACATAGATCTATTATATGATACAATAATTTGATTTTAATAGAATAAAAGTTCATTTCAATTATTAAATTACTATTTTTATTGAAAATAAAAAGGTTTTAATATTGATAATAAAAATAATTATTCTCATATAAAATGTTGAGAAATATAGCTTGGACAGGAACTTCTTGCACAGGCTTTAGCAGGAAAAAGCTGGAAGTCATCGAGTCATTTTGAGGATGATGCAAAGGATGATATAGCATAGTGGAAACCACAATAGAGAGTGGGAGAATCTACATGGTACTTGGAGTTGTGTCTTAGGTTTAAATTTTCTATTATTCCATTTCCTCTCATTATTTGTAAAGTGATAATTCTATTTTTTAATTCACTTAAGTGATTTAATATTTGACCATACATCTCAAGATGATATGAGATATAATATTGACCATACATATAAAGAGATTAGGGTTTCCTTTTAAAGCATAAAAGGAGAAGGGTAAGAGTGTTTATATAACAAAAATAAAATATGAAGAGCAAATCGCTAAAGGAAAAATGCAAGCTTAGGAGGAGAAGGACAATGAAATTGCTAGCAAAAAAGTTAGCAAGAGAGTAGGCTATCCTGTGGTATATATAGCCTCCTTTATTATGTAATACTATTATATTCATATGTATTTTGCTTTCGCTGTTCATTTTCAGCCATTGTATGAATGTTGCATGCTTAGAAACTGTTTTTATCTTAAATAAATTTAGATCTAATTTATTTATAAAGAAGAATCATAGGCTAGTAGTCATCTAGGTTAGAAAATTCTTCATGTTATTAGAGCCTATGTTTTATGATTGAGATACTCAAGGGTTTACAGTAATAGGTCATACTGAAAAGAAGAACCAACAGTTAGAGTGTTTCATATTTATTGCTTGAAGGAATAAGATTATTTGTAGGAAAGTTATTTTTCTTGAGTCTATCATATCAGATATGAAAGTTCATATAGTAGATCTTAGAGATGGCAACAACTAGCCCTAGATTTGAGGATATATTGGAAGGTTCCTCCTTTTTATTGCCCTAGAAAGTCAAGGTAACATTTTTTTGGAAGAGAATGATCTCTAGGATATTGTCAAGGATGTTGTGACTATACCTACAGATTTGCAATAGTTGGTAGCTCATAGAAAGAATGAAATGAAGGCTAAGTAGATGATATTGGATGTAGTGAAGGATCACATGATTTCTCACATATTAAAGAAAACTATGGCAAAGGAGATGCTCGATGCCCTGTTTAGCCTCTACTAAAGCGAGAACATAAATAGGAAGATCATTTTATAAAATAAATTTAGATCTATATAAATGGCCAGATTTGACATCATTACCGGATGAATATCATTTATATTTATGATCAACTAGCAGTAGTTAGGGATAATATTGAAGATATAGAGTTGGTGAACATGATACTGAATGGTTTCTTAGCTTCATGAAAACCATTTATCAAAGGCATCTATGCTTGTGTGTACATTTCCACCTTTAAGAAATTATGGGATGATTTTATCTAGGAGGAGACTCAGATGGAGTCAAAGACCAACAAGAAGGGTGGTGACGATAACCTAGCTCTTTTTGGGTAAACCAAGAAGGATAGAGGTAAAGTATCCAACAAGAGTAAGGTAACAAGTAAGGAGTCAACCTCATAGTTAGGGAAGAAGGACTTGAGCAAGATCAAGTGCTTCATTTGTTATAAGCACAACCATTATGCATCACAATATCTAGACAAGAAGGGTAAAGGGAAGCAATAATAGGTATAGATAGAAGCCTGTATATAAACTCATATGAGCGAGTTTACTACCAAATTCAAGAAGGATTAATCATTGGTCTCTTGTATTCCTGCCAACATAGTTTTGAGGGATGCTTGGTATGTGGACAATGGGACATATCGACACATGAAATAAGCCCGATAGTGTTTTACCAGTATACAAGAGCATGACTCAAGGGTTTAGGTTGAGCTTGGTGATGATGCCAAGTATCCAATTGAAGGAATTGGTACCATTATTTTTTGACTTTAGTTAGAAAACTCTTTAAACTTTGATGATGTTCTATTTGTTCTAGGTCTCAGGAAGAACTTGCTTTTAGTTTTGGTTATGGAGGATAAGGGTTATGTAGTATATTTCAAAAAACAACATGCCCTTATTAGACCAAAAAAATGTATGCCAAAGACAACACAAGTGATAGGGGTTAGGGAAGGGTCTAGTATATATAGGTTGTAGAGTGAACCTGTTCGAGCCCTAGTTCATAGCATTAACAACTTGTATGAATTATGGCATAAGAGGATGGGGAACATGTATCATAGAGCATTGCCTATTCTAAGGGAGATAGTCATAGGTCTTCCAAAGTTTAGCATTGAGCAATAGGAAGTATGTAGAGCGTGCACAATTGGAAAGCATGCCAAGGCTATTTTCCCAAACAATGAGCATAGGTATAAGGAGATACTAGATCTAGTACATTTAAATGTTTGTGAATAAATATCAATAGCATCAATTTTAGGTAAAAGTACTATGTTTCCTTTATTGATGATTTCTTTTACAAGACATGGATCTACTTATTAAAGACTAAGGATGAAGTATTTAGTAGGTTTTAGGAGTTCACATCTCTAGTTAAGAACCATACAGAGAAGAAGATCAAGGTCTTAAGATCTAAAAATGGGGGTGAATATACCTCCAAGGAGTTCAATGGTTTTTGCAAGTAGGTAGGAATGAAGAGGGGGCTAAATGTTCCATACAAACCACAATAGAATGGGATTGCAAAGCAAAAGAATCGATCCATCATAGGGGCTGCTAAGGCCATGATTCATGACCAGGACTTGGCAATGTTTCTTTGGGGAAAATCATGAAACATAATAGTCTACATCTAGAATATGTGTTCTCATAGGATATTGGAGGACAAGACATTAGAGGAGGCATTCACTGGTGTGAATCCAGAGGTGAGTCATTTTTGCATCTTTGGATGTCTAGTTTATATCCATATTATGGTAGAGAATAGGACCAAGTTGGAGCTCTCTAGTAGGAAGGGTTTATTTATAGGTTATAGTGAGACTTCAAAAAGCTTACAAAGTCTATATTATAGAGTATAGGAAGACAATAGTGAGCAAGGATGTAAATTTTAAGGATGTTGCATCCAAGAAGTCCTATGAGCCTATTATAGTGATAGAGAATGAGGAGTAGGAAGATTTGAAGGTTGAGCCAAGGTCACCAAAGACACCAGTGGTTTCCAGTTTAGGACAACAATGTATAGGTGAGAAGAAGACATTATCCCCTTCCAATTATATCAAGAGACCTTGATGGATTACACATATATTGAGGGATGCTTAGGAGTATGTTGAGGCTCCTAGAAACATGATTAGGGAGGGAAAACCTCTAAGAAAGTTTCAAAAATATATGGCATTGATGAGAAACATCATAAATTTTGAGCCTTCTAATTTTTAGGAGATAGTAGACCAGTAGGTTTGGCAGGATTGCATGGTGGAGGAGTACACCTACATCATGAAGAATGATGTTTGGGACATAAGGCCAAGATTATGGGGGAAGTTAGTTGTGAGTTCCAGTTGGTTCTAAAAAATTAAGCATGCTGTAGATGGTAGCATTAGAAGTTCAAGGTGAGGTTTATGGCAAGAGGGTTCTCCCAAAAAGAGAGAGTGGACTATGAGGAGACTTATGCTCCAGTCACTAGATACACTTCCATTAGAGCAATTATATATTTAGCTTTATCTATAGAATGGTGGATTCATAAAATGGATGTGAAGACAACTTTCCTTAATGGGATCATTGAGGAAGAAGTGTACATGAGCAACCTTAGGTATTTGAGGTAAATAGGAAGTAATCCCATGTTTGTAGGCATAAGAAAGCCTTATATGGACTCAAACATGCACCAAGAGCATGGTACACCAATATAGATAGATACTTGTAAAGTGTGGGCTTTACCAAAAGTGATGTAGATCCTAATATATATTATATATTTTTTGGAATTAATATGCTCATTTTGGAACTAATCAGTTCATGGTGGAGCCAAGGCAGGAGCATTAGGCAACATAAAACCATGTGGTCAAATACTTGAGGGACACAATGAAGTATGGTCTGAGATATCTTGGAGATGATGAAGTGAGGTTTTAAGGGTATATGAACTCAAATTGGGTAGGCAGTGTAGTATACAGGAAGAGCACCTTAGGGTGCTACTTTAGCTTGGGATCAAGCATGATATCCTAGTTCAACAAGAACTAGACTTTCATGGCACTTAGCTCAACAAAGGCTGAATACATGGCAACCACTACTGCTAGTTGTGAGGCCATATAGCTTTTCAAGTTGCTTACAATATTGATTGATCATGAATTGGATACCATGATGATATTCTATTATAATCAAAGTTGTATCAAAATTTCTAAGAATCTAGTATTCATGACAAGTCCAAACACGTAGAGATCAAATATCACTTCATACGATATATGATTTAGAAGGGAGTAGTAAAGCTCCAATATATTCCCATAGATCAGTAGGTAGCTGATATTTTAACCAAGCCCTTAGTGAAAGGGAGGTTTAAAGCATTTAGAGATAAACTTAGATTGGTCCAAAATTTCTTCCTCACTAAGAGGGAGTTTTGAGAAATGTAGCTTGAATAGGAACTTCTTGTATAGGCTTCAACAAGGTTATGCGTAAGGTGTCGTACCCAAAATATATTTATAAAATAGGGTGAATCAGTTTTGAAATCAAGGTGAATAATTTCTAAACTTATAAAATAGTGGTAAATTTTTCCATTTTTTCCCATAAAATTATAAATTTTTGGAAAATTCTACAACAAACAAAAGATATATGACGACAAATAGGCCACGGTAGACAAGATGCGATTGACATGGTGCAACTGATATGGTGCAATTGACATGGTGCGGCTAACATGGTACGAATGACACGGTGTGACGGATATGTGCACCAACATGGTTCTATTGAGACTACCAGGATTCTAATGTTGAGACTTAGTTTCAAATCTTGTTAGGTGATACATGTATAATCAATAGTTGTAATATTAATGTATGGTTGGTTAAAATACCTTGTTAACATGGTCATGGGATAATATAGGTGGAGAATATTTCAATCCTATATAACCAATTTAAAAATATGTATTTAAATATTTTTAAAATGAAGTAATTGTTATGTCTAAGTAGCACCCATTGTCTAGAAAATATATTTGATAGTATTTCAACACTATAATGGTTCATAGGTACTACATTGGCACTATAGTTAGTCACTATGTTGAGACATAGAGAGCATACAATAACACAAGTATCAGAGCTATGATGATGATGCTTCAATAATAAAGTATAATAGGGATTGAAATTTTCTAAATCCTCCACCATTTGGTATCCAATTCACCATGGAATAAGAATTGAATTTAAAAGTAATAATAATAAAATGAGATGCATATTGATGAAAAGGAAACAAAATAATTAGGAAGGTGATATTGTAATAGTCTAAAAAATATGTAACATAAGTGCGATCTAAATGATGTGGTGATTATAGAAAAAGTAATTAATAATGAAAAAGACTACATTCTAATTAAGGCATTGTTTTGGCTAAGAAGACACATTATGAAGGTTACTTTGAACAAAATAACTAAGTCTTTGAACTTATATGAGAGGGTTTTGTCAAGGATCTCTTTGGTTCATCTAAATATTAGAATGCAATGGAAAGGATTATTTTTCTTGCTATTTTAGGCTTGCTATTTAATCCAACCTAGTTTAAGTATTGTCTAAACATATGGAAGGTTGTGTATGTATTAGGATCACAATTAATGCTTATTAATTCCAATAAATATTAGACTTATCAAAGGCTATAATTAATATGGTATATGAGGAAACATGTAAATGGATAGGATGCAACAACTATAAAATGTATTTTCAATGTACTAAAATTCCAAAATGAGATCATCCAACTTATAGGTTCTTTACTAATCCCGACTAGCAAGATCTCCACTTTCAATATAATTATTGAAAAAGGATATGAATATATTGAAGTATATAAGGCAAGAAAAATGATAGAAACTATATATTGTAGCTATATGAAAATTATTGTCTATTAAATCCTAAGGATATTTTAAAAAGTAGAATATTCAATATATTTGGAGCATTGAATGACTATTTTATCTTCAATTCCACTATATTTTTTTACAATAAATACACTCTTAGATGTCTCTTTTATTTATAAAATCTTGTATATGTGGTGACAAAGCTTCAAATCATCAAATCAAGGGAAATGCATACTTCATGTTTATATGTAAATTAAGAATGATATATGATTGTGAATGCATTTTATGTTTATACGAGAGTAACAATTTGAGAGATATATTTATGCACTTTATATGGCTGACACAACATGGTCGACATCGTGCAACTAATATGGTACGACTGACATGGTGTGGTCGACATAATGCAGTTGACATGATGCGATTGACATGATGTGAATGATATTGTGTAGTTGACACGATGCGACTGACACATTATAACTATCATCATGCGACTAACACGGTGTAGCCTACACAATGCGATCGATATTGTATGATTGATATGCTACAACTAACAATGTATGGTTGAAACAATGTAGCTAACATGGAGTGATCAAAATAGTGTAGCTAACATAGTGCAACTAACATGGTGTAGCCAAAATTATGCGATTAACATGATGTGGTTGACATCGTGTAACCAATATCATGCGGTTGACACAATACGATTGATATCATGCTATTGACATGATGCAGTTGCTATCATGTGGCTAACATTGTATGGTTGACACAATGCAACTAACATTGTGAGGCCTACATGGTGTAGTTAACATCATACGACTGAAATAGGTCGATTGACAAGGAGCGACCACCATGGTGCAGCTAATATATAATTATTGAATAGGTGTGGTCACCACTGTATGGTTGACATAGAGCAATTGACAAGGTGTAACCACCATGGCATGGCCTCTATGGTGTGGTTGACAATATGAAATTGACAAGGTACAACCACCATGGTGCAACTGATATGGTGTGGCTTTCTGTGTGGCTGATTGTGTGCGGTTGGTATTAGACGACCATATGGTGTGGCTACCATGTGCAGTTGACATGGTGTGGCTAACATGTTCTAATATATAGGGAGAAAATCCTAAGGTGCAACAAAAAACATGCATTAATAAGATGATGCCACGTATCTTTGCATTTTCCATGTGTCACACATGCACTAACTTCATGTATGCCAACTTCTATAAATAGGCATTGAAAATTATTTTTTCTACCTTTTTTCCAGCATAGATTTTTCCCCTTTTTTTCCTACCATAGATTATTTTACACCATAGATTTTTTTCCCCTTTTTATCACCCACAACTCAGAATCTAGAATCCAGATTGTTTACCTATAATTAGATCAAAACGTCATCCAAATGGTTACTTTTAAAAACACTTACTGCTTTAACATTTGTAATATTTTCAATACACCTGAAAGAGATATGCAATGGATCAAGAACTCTGGTCTTGCAGGGGTAATAAAAATGGCTCAGTACAACACCAATGTCATCCTCATGCAAAGGATGGTCAACTCCTACGACGATGATGCATCCAATGTCTAGATGATTGTTGATAGCAAGAATATTTATTTTACTATCAAACCTTCAGATCTACAGTGACTAACAGGGCTGACATATACCAATGGTCAACTAGTGACCAATCAGTATGGTTTGAGCGACGACGATAAACTAGCCTTGGAGACCAAATATGGTATTGATTTGCAATATTTTAATAGTATATTTTTAAAATTTAATTTTAATTATTCTACATTTTTGAGGTATTCTAATTTATGTTTTCTAAGAATGTTGTCTTTTTTTTTTTCAATTCACTCTAGTAAGTCCAAAATGGGCTTAAATATTTTTGCCATTGTAGATAATTTTCTTCATGCTTGCATAGAAATCTTCTAAGAAAAACTTTTTTTGCAAGGACAAACTAGAGATATGCCATTTTGGGCATTGTCCTATCTGGTTCGATGTCTTTTGGGCACCATATTTGACTGGTGCACCTAAATTTCAAATCGTATTAAAAAAAATCTTCTCAACCTTCGAAGACAACAAACTACATGTGTAGTAACAACCACCCATTTTATTATTTCCCTTTTTTTATAAAGCATGCTACAGTGTTAAAGACACCCCACCTCCAATTGCATTGCACCTGATATTGATGGCTATTGGTTTGTCCGAAGAAGAAATATAGATAAAATTATATTTTTCAAAAAACTATATATTCTTCTTTCCAAATAATTTTTTAATTTTCTAATTTTTGCTTGAATGCAAAAAAAAGTAGTTGGATCTGCTAATTTAAGGGATGTTGCCTTAAGGGATCACATGCATGAAGCCACTAGGGATTCCAACACGTAGTTGGAATCGACACTATTAAGTGCTACAAGAACTACAAAATGTATGAGGGCTTCCTCACCTCCTCAACGTACACCTCTGGCTCCTTTGATTTTTGGATATGTTACAGGTGTTTTTGAAGAAGTAATATCTGACTCAGAAGGTAACCTTACTATTCAAAACTACTATTTAAAATTATGTATTTTATTGATTTAAAATTAAAAATAGTTTAAATAAATTTTTTATATGTTTTTAGAGCAACAAGTGGATCCATCATCAGTGAGGATAGAGTCAGCTATGCAAGTCACATATTCCTGTGGTAAGTGTCGTTTAATTAAAACTATTTCTATGGTATTGTTTTTTACAATAGTTTTAATTGAAATTTTAAAGTAAAATTTTGTAGAAGAGCCAACTCATTTCCAAAGACATAAAAATCAATGCTTCCACTGCCTCCACCATGAAAAACACACCCACAACAAGTGCAACCACAACAAGTGCCACAAATTATGAGAGGCCATATGTCATGAATGCATAAGAAATAATACCTTACACCACAACCTTCGAGACGAGCCATAAGTCAAACACAAACCTATTCTAATTTACTGATATTTTCCCTTGGGAATATCTCAAATGTGGAGTGCTTCTCAAATACCCTCTGTTAATATTGAATATGATTTTATTTTTTAGGATACCAATCCTGAATATTTACTTTTCAAGACAACTAATTTTCTTAATGATCTACAAAAGCATAATGAAGTACAAGAGGTTTTTGGGGTAGCTACCACCACACTTGGCTTATCCCCCTCACATCAAACCGCCACCCAACATCCTCTTAGCAATGATGAGAAAGTTAATTTTCCAGAAGATGTTTCATTAGCTCTTAGTTTTGAAGCTATAGTTAAGAAAAATTTTCTTTTAGATATTGCTGGCTTAAAATATTGGGAATATCGGGCAAAGGTTTTAATAAAAGAAATAAATGCTCGATACAAGAAATTTTCAAAAATAAAGGAGATTTACTCATTGGTGGAGAATGAATCGCAAAATATTGATGCATTGTTACATTAGGTTGAATCTGACAATGTGAAGGTCGAGTCCACATACAATGATGAAATTCTATAAATTATGTTGAACAAATTGAAAAACCTCAATGTTGAGGCCCATGAATTTTTCAATGAATGGTAAAAAAAAAGTAGTAGTTGCAAAAATTACAAGAGTTACGGTGAATGTAAGTTTTACATATAGCTAAAAGTCATCTTTTTTTTACATATATTTTACTTATTTATAATAACATATTTCTCTTCTCTTTTGCAGTTTAATTTTGAATACCTAAATATGCAAGTGAGTGACATGAAAATATTTTTTAAATTTGTAGGAAATGTGAATCATTATTCGCATTAACTTAAAAATAAATAAATTACAAGTTTATATAGTTACCCCTAAGTCTGTTGGAGAAATAGATGGGCTACAAACAAAATTCTAATCAAACCACTATTCTACTATGCCGACCACTTGCCGACATCCTTGCTTGCTGTCCACCCTAGCCGCCTGCCGTCCAAGGTGAACTATGTGGGGTAAAAAGTAACAATCATTTTTTTATCTACCAAAATTCTCCCCCTTGATGTTGATGTGAATTTTGCAAAAAGTTTCATTAGCATCACAACATTGGAAGAAACTCAATCTTTTTTGTCTCCTCCAGTTTTGTAACAAGAAATCAAAAATTGTAAAATTTTGTCTTGGGCACTCCTTCCATTGTTTGTGTGTGATCTCCTCCATATTTGTTATTGCTCCTTATTACAAGTAACCAAGTGCCTCATTTTGATGAGATACTCCCCATTCATCAAAAAATCCTTCAAATGATAGCATTTCTAGAATGCCACAAGTATTGGTTCTCATTAACCAATCTAGCACATTTCTTTTATCATTCATTCTATGGTCTTCAAACCATATTTCAGCTCCTAATACTCCTCCCGAGTATGTAAAATGCATCATATTATGTATATGGTTTCCATATTACAATTTCACATACCTCTACATAGATCTTCAAAAAAAATATAGCTTTGCAATAGCTAATTACATATGCAACAAAATGTTGCTTCTCACACAAAGTTCCACTCAACACAATGAATTTACAATATTCCTTCTTCCAAAGAATTTTTAACACTTCATTTGGATCCATGTGATCTAAGCACTCCATCATTGTCTTATCTCCAAGAAGACTCTTCATCAAAGTTGTCTCTATGAGACAATCTTCTCTCAATAATGCCTTTGAAAGATATTGTCCTTTCTTTTCGTTCCTGCTAACAAAAAACAAATCATTAATCATAAAAACTTTACCTTTAGTATGAGTAGATTTGGTGCTTCCCATAAAGCTATTTTGTAGAAGTTATCCTTCATTTTATGTTGCTTCAAGATCAACCAATAACTCTTCACTAAGATTTATCCTCCTTTGTTCAATACATGTTGGTGTGTTGAAACACCATTCATCCAAGCAATCATACATTGTTGCCTTTTCAAGACAACTCTTTTTCTGCAATGTAGTCACTCCAAGTGAGTGATATTCATACACAATTGCATTTTCAAGACAATTTTTAATCTGCTTTCATGATGCCTCCAATACATCATGAAGTTCATTAATGACTATCTCACTATTTTCTATCTCCTTCTTGAGATAGTCTTTCTCATAATGTGGTTTTCCTTTTATTATCTCAGCATTGAGATAATATTAATTATGGAGCATGAAACTTATGCCCTTCATTTCTTCTTCCATTGATGTTTCCATAACATGGAACCCATTAATATATTTTTCTATTACACCAAATGAGTAATCTTCCTCTTGCTTTGTAATTTTCTATACAAGACAATTCCTGGGTTCAAGCATTGATGTTCTCATAGTCATCACAACATGAAAACTATCAATATCTCCTTCTTTTTCATGTTTTATTTCTTAGGCTTATGAACAAGAAGCATCTCTATTTTTCACTCCTGATGAGTGATATCCTCCATTGAGCATGAAGCCTATGGATTTCATCTCCTCTTCAATTATAAATTCTTGTGGATAAAAATACCACATAACGTGAACATTACAATCAACATTCACTCCATATGAGTGAGCTTCCATATTTACATATTCATTTGCTCTTTCAAGAGAGCACTCATCCATTCCAAGTGAATGGTATTCAAGATAAGGGAGCCAATGGTCTTCCATGAACATTGCTTCTCCATCATCATCCCACAAAACTTCTTTATTCTCCTCCATGAGAATTGTAGGTGGATTCTCCAAAATACACTCTTCATTTATCTCCTCCATGAGACATTATTCATCATACATTTCACTTTGATGGTCTTCAAGAAAGGAACACTCCAATGTGAGTGTTTATCTTCCTTCATCTTCAAGGTCTTCTTCCAATTTTGAGTGGTCTTCACTACAAGGTCCTTAAGCAATTGTCTATCATTGAGACATCCATCATCTTTGCTATCAATGTGAATTCTTTCCAAGCATGCCATTATTGTAAAAAATTCATTAGTACAATTTTTATTTTCATCTTTTTCTCCTCCTAAAAGAAATAATTGACTATTATAATTTTCCATGCCTTTACAAGACATATCTACAACTATGGGTGTCTCACAATAACTCTCTCCAATGAGAGCTATACAAGGCTCCTTCATCTTCTCATCCTTTGTACGATGAAGGGATTCCTCATATTCGTATCTCTTCTCTTCATATGAGACTTCACAAGAGTCTTCAAAAGATCCTTCAAAAGGATCTAATTCAGAAATTTCTTCAAGGAAGCAAGGCTCCTCCTTGCTTAAACAATCTTCATGATTGTCACACATGGCTTTATGGGTGTTTGCATAAAACCCATAAGTATCCTTAAATACTTGCCATACCATTGCTGTTCTACAATTAGCTATGAGAGGGAAACCACTCTTTTTCATTCCTCTCCTCAAATCCATAAGGGCTAAGCAATTTTCATATTTATTCCCTTTCATCTCTTTTCTCCCCTTGTCTTGTAGCTTGTTCCAAGTGGGTTCATCATATCCTTCTTCTACAATGCTCCAAAGGTCTTTGGCCATCAAGAAGGTCTTCATAATTATGCTCCAAATAGCATAATTATCTCCATTGAAACTTGGCACCTTCATGTTTTCCATCACAATACTTAACCCTTGAACGGGGTTCCAAGGGGCAGCGCCCCTCGCGTGCCTGGAGTCCAAATTTTTTTGGAAGCACTAAACTGGTGCTCGAGAAGGCTTCCCATCAATTTTCTAACCTCAATTTTATGCTTACCCTTTTTACAAAGATTTCCTCTTAGGAAATAACAAAAATTTACACTCTTAAAGCATTTTAGGCCTTTTACAATAATTTTTCAGTCTTCAATGCTTTTGCCTCTCTCAAACTTTTACAAAGAAATTTTTTAAGCCTCTCAGGATTTTTACAAAATATTTCCTCTTAGGAAATCTCTATTTGCCTTTTTCTAAATGTTTGCAATTTTTTTTCTATATAAAAACCTTATTAAAATATTAATTAATAATTAAGAAAATATTTAATTAAAACATTAAAAAATATTTTAATAAAATATTAAGCTAAATTATTAAAAAATTTAATAAGTTATATAAAAAATTTAATACCAAAAAAATTAAAATGGGCTTTTAGAAAATTTTTGGGATTTGACGGGACTCGAACCTCGTGATCTCTTCCTTGCAGAAACAACTCCTCATCACCTGGGCAACCTCGACAAATGGAACCAAAGACAGTACAATCAAATTTTATTTCTCTTTATCCTTAGCACTTTTAAAAAAAAATTTACGTGCTTAATCATCGTCAGGAATCAAACCCATGACCAAATGGGGGAGGGTGCCTTAAGGTTGGCTCCTAGAGCCAGTCGAGCTAGGAGCTTGACATGAAGGCCTCGGGAGCACCTTCTATATGAAGGCACCCAGTGCCTTCGAAGGTTTTTAAAAAAATTGGGACTTTTAGTCCCACATGCACCAGGGGAAGAGGAGATGAGGGATTTAAAACCCTCAAGGTGCACATGGAGTTTCGATTGCCTTCGGGCAATCACTCTGCCCACATTTTAGACTATTCTACCCAATAAACTTGTGCCACATCACCTCCTGATATCTCCTTGCACCACATCCCCTTATGCTCTACTTATGCCATGTGTCTAACCTCTATCCTCTCCTCATGACATGTGTCCTTGTCTAGTCAGCACCTAGTCCACCTCAGCTTTATCTGGTCTAGTTAGCTCTACCTCAGCTTTGCTCCAATCAGATTTGCTCTACCTGGTATGGTCAACTCCACCTCAGCTCTGCTTCGGTCAGCTTCTCTCTTTATGGTCTAGTCAGCTTGTTGATCGAATTCACTCCTGCTAGTTATCGATCTCTCTTCGATCGTGCCTGGTCATATTCGACCAAAAATTTACCCTTCCACCTCGCCTAGTCTCGGACATCGATTTTGGACCTCCTGCTCCTCCTCGAGATGTGGGCCCTATTGCTCCTCCTCATGATGCGGGTCCTACTGCTCCACCTCGTGGCTCCTATGACCTTGATGCACCTTGATCCTTGCCAAGCTCTGATACTAGATGTAAATCATTATTCACATTAACTTAAAAATAAATAAATTACAAGTTTATATAGTTGCCCCTAAGTTTGGAGAAATAGATGGGCTACAAACAAAATTTTAATCAAATCACTATTCTACTATGTCGACCACTATATCCTTGCTTGTCGTCCACCCTAGACGCCTATCGTCCAAGATGAACTATGTGGGGTAAAAAGTAACAATCATTTTTTTAACTGCCAACAAGAAATAGTCTGCAACAAGCTATCAATATAAAAAAAATATTGTAATACATCGGAAGGAAAAATAATTAGCTCAAGAATTTCATAAGAGATAACATCTTGGATGTGGATATTTTGTTAAAATAAAATGATAAATAACTGAATGCACCATTTAAAGAAGATACTAGGAAAGAAGAAGGAACATTGCTAGTGGGGTTGACCACTATGACACAAGGTCTGGTAAGAGATGATACACTAGAAGTGAGGGATATTAATGAGGGATTATCAACACAAAATCATTCTCTAGAAGATCCAACTCATGATTTAGGCACACCGAAGAAATACAACTAGTTGACTGTAGCTTTTGTTGTATATCAGTCAACAATTTTGTAAATTGTAAAAGAATGCTTTCCAATCAATAAAAGAGACCATTCCCAAAAATTATGTATTATCTTTTTGAATTTCTATTTTAAAAAGTAACATGTTATAATTAGTTAATGTGGATGCAATAAATAATTGTCAATTACAAATGAATTGCTAAGAAAGATGAACAAAGGTAAAAAATTCTCTTATGTTTTATAAAAACTTTTTAAATAAGTGAATTGCAACACAGATATCTGCTTTGCAATAAATGGTTTATAACATGCAAATGTAATAAATAATTTAAATATCATAGACTAATAATTCAATAACAAGGCTTAAATGTTAAACATACAATTTCATCAACATATACAGAATCAAATAACAGGTTTATGATATTTAAAAAGAGTATGAACATATATAAAAAATCCAATAACATGTCTATGATATAAAAAATAGATTTTTTTGGATATAGACACAATAGAATAACAACATCATGATATAAAAATAATAAATTCACAATGCTGGAAGCTAAAACAAACACTTTTTAGATATCAAAAAATACATGTCCTAGTAAAATGAAAAATCAATTCTCAATATCCTGTAGAAAGCTAATAATGAATAATGGGAAATTTATTCAAAATTTTAAATCATCCATTGATTACAATGCTAGAAGATGAAACACACACTTATTCTACCCAAAATTTCCGTACTCATACTAAAATTTATGTACTTATGAGTGTGGTTAACACTTATGTTGAAAAAAACACTTATTCTCAATATATTCTATACTCATACCCAAAATTTATATCTCTACAATCTAATCAATGTTACCCTTATGCTCATCATCATGAGTATTCATGACACCTCTTCTATTTGCTAGAGATTTCTAATATGCCAAAGCTCTTTCATAAGGATACTTATCCACCTCATAGGTCGACACATATACTATCAAACAATTTTACAAATTTTTATCCAACTTATTTCGAACTTTAGATTTTATAAATGATAATGCACTAAACACTATTTCAACTTCCACAGATCCCAAAATCATTGTTTGATATAATTCATATAAAAGAAAATATTCACTCATAGTATGTTGTAAGAAACTATTGGGATGCAATATTTTTTGCAAATGTAAAATATAACTTGGTTCATGATGGTTTTTCAATCATGAAACTTGACCAACCATTGTCATTCCAAAATTGTTTGATTGTTTTCTCAAAAGATCTTTGTTGAGAACACCATTGATTTCAATACCATTGACTTCCACACATTTAGTAAAATAGTTAAGAAGAGTACCCATGTATTCAAGAAACAAACCATTTATATTTTGGTATTCAATACAAGGATCTCAAAACATGGGGTTAACCACACCCATAGCTTCAAGCAACTCATATCTTTGAAAATGGTCTCTTATTTCTTTTGTCAAGGTTTTTGAAATTTTTTTGAGTTTAATATTCGAATCGTGTACAACTACATCAAATCTGCTATATGTTATGGGCATGTGTTCAACTTCATTTGTAGCTATATCCAGTCATTAATGAAAACAATATAAGGGTATCATATTTTCATTGACATTAATACAAAGATGATCGTTTATGTTGAACTTCAAAAAGTTCTGAGGATCATTGATGTTTGTTAATGTTCTCTAAATATCAAACATGGGATCCATAAAAATTTCTCCAAATATGTGCATCATATTAATATGCATACAAATTTATTTTCTCATCTTGATGAAATCCACTTTATAAATTGATCGTTGTTATGCAAGTTTAATCAAAGTATTCATTTCTTCCAACATTGGAAGAATACCATACAATGTGAGAAGTGTTTCCAAGTCACTCATTTGGAATAACAAATCTTTAGCCTTATCAACTGTCCTATGTTTTGCCTACATACACCATGCCAAGGATAGATATTCTTTGAAAACTCTATATGCGGGTTGATACAATGAAATCCACCTAGTATCTACATCTTTTAACAATTTTTTACCTTCACTAACTCCTAGTGCAAACTATTGAAACTCTAAAAGTCTTTTTGGATTGCATAAAAAATAAGCATGAATTTTACTAACAAGTTCTTCCACTCTCGCTAAATTTTCAAATGTGCTCACAAATTTGTATGCAAGATTCATTCTATGAGCCATGTAATGAATAGGAATCAAATATCGGGTAATTGATATTTGTAGTAAAAAAAAAATACCATTCATGTGTCCTTGCATTGTAGAAACACTGTCAGATCTGACGTATATTAACTTAGTGGCTATTTTCATATCATTCATTCCTGCTATTTCATTTAAACTAGTTACAACAACATTTTAAAGGTTTTTTGTATTGCAATTTTCCATCATCTTATGTAGTGCAAGTAAATTAGGTTGCCTAAAATGATTTTCCAATGTGTAAACATGCATGCAAATTTAATATGTGTTATCAATAGCAGTCACCTCATCAATTTAAAGTGAAATCAATTTGGCATGTTTTACTTTCTTTTTGAGGTTCTCCTTCTCAACGAATGAGAGATATTTTACCATTTCCTAACCACTTCAATTTGAACAATGGGTATCGGGAAGGTTCTGCACATCAGCTAGTTGAAATAGATGTTTATAATCAATAAAATTAGATATAGGTCTACCATTTTTAAGAATAGTATATACAATAGCAAATTGTAAATTTTTTGAAGCTAAAGTGGCGTTATTCATTTTTTGAAATTGGGCTTAAATAATTCCACCTTTCTCAACCAAAGTTTGTTGTTTTTTCATTTCTTTATCATATTCTTGCGCATATCTAACATGTGCACATTTTGATGCATCCTTCTACCTAATAATTTTCATTGTTGTTCCATCACTTTCTTTTAATGTTAGATAAACTTCTCCACAATGTTTTTCTATTGTATATTTCTTAATTTACAATCTATGATCCTTTTTGAGTTTCCAACTAAAAATTACACATCTACATTCTTTTAGTTTTTATTACTATTATATGGTTATACTGGCTCAATAAATGGAAATTTTGATGATCATTTAGGCTGAAATGTTCTTCCAATAGTCCACCTGGCTAACTTTCTACATTTAGGTTTCTTAGAAGAAGATTCTTCAAAAGTGGGGATTGTATGAGAACTATTATTTATTTTTATTTGGCGTGCTAGTTTTAGGTATCTCCATGTTTTTGTTGTATTTCATTAAGAATAATTTTATCTATGGGTATTTCATTATCGGGGATATCTTGAAGTGGAGGCATACCAGGATCAATAGTTTTTTTTGCAAACCAAGATTTTTCATATAATTTTTTGATTTAAAAACACACGTTCTATTAAAAATATAGATAAACACTGGACAAATCCATCAATAAAAAAAACATAAAATTTTAATGAAGAAAGACATTATATATAAAAATAGTATATGAAAATTAACTGCTTAGTAAGTAAAAGGTGTTTGTACATTGAATTTATGCAGATGTTGATGGCTGACTGGATTTTGAAATATAATGAAATTATTTTAGGATACTGTTTTTATCAAAAGATTGGCCTCCCTTGTTTCCATTGCAAACAGGTGACATTTTACCTATATAAATGAAATATGAACATGAACATCATGTTTAAAAAATAAAAATTATTGGTAAAAGAGAATTATTGGTCAAGAATACAAGATGTCTAAAAATAATATTGGACGACTGACAGAAAGACTAGACGTCTATAGCAAATTTAAATGGAAGATAGAAACATTGGACATCTAACACCCATAGGTTCACCATGTGACTCAAATATACTACTAGTATGATTGCATCTTATCCAATGTAGTCAAGGAATGATTTCAAAACCAGGCTTGGGATTTGTGCCCAGATAATAGGAAAACCTCCTTATTGAGTGTTCGTGTTTTAGAGAAAAATGGATAGACAAAAAAAAATGATAGGAAATAAATAAAACATGAAAAATAAAAACTTATTTTAATGGATAGACAAAAAACAATGATGTTTAAAAAAGGAAAATTACTGGTAAAAGAGAATTATTGGTCAAGAAAAATGGATGTTTGACAACAAATATAGATGACTATGTATGTCATCCTATGTATGCCACATTATGTTTGTCACCTTATGTTGGTCACCATGTGTTAGTCACTGTGTCAGTCATCGTGTGTTAGTCATCGTATGTCAATCACCGTACGCAAACCACCATGTGTCAACCACCTTATGTTTGTCACCCTATTTCAGTTATTGTGTATCAATCACTGTATATCAATAACCATGTGTCAGTCATCCTATGCCAGTCACCATGTATTAGCCACAGTGTGTCAGCCACCATGTGTCAGTCACCGTATGTTAGTCATCGTATGTCAATCGTTGTATATCTATCACCTTGTATCAATCATCGTATGTTAGTCATTGTAGTTATTCACCATATGTTTGTCACCTTATGTCCATCATCTTATGTCTATCGTAATGATAGGAAATAAATAAAGCATGAAAAATAAAAATGTTTTTTAATGGAGATAATACACAAAGATCCTAAAGTTCTTCCATATGAATATGAACAAGATGTTTAAAAGAGGAAATTTATTGGTAAAAGAGAATTAATGGTCAAGAAAATTGGACATTTGACAACAAATCTAGATGACTATGTATGTCACCTTATGTCTACCACCTTATGTCCATCACCCTATGTCAGTAACTGTATGTTAGTCGTCGTATGTCAATCACTGTGTGTCAATCACCGTATGTTGGTCATAGTATGTTATAAGTTGTAAGTTTGTCACCCTATATATTTTATTTTCTTTGTATCACTCGCTATCGAGGAGAATTAATATTTTAAATGTATGAGTATCACTCTCATGTTAGCTATATATAATGGTGGTATAAGAGGTAAATTTGGTGAGATAAATGAAATTTTTTATAATTTGAAGGCAAAAGTTAGGTAAGAATGCTCATTGAAATAAGTATCATAGTCAGGTGAATGAACCCTAAAAAAATTGGTCTTGAAATTTTTAGGTGAATGGGCCGGTGTCTATCCCCATTTTAGCAATTTCTAATTTACAAAATCCTAATATTCACCCAATTTATGAATATTCGCCACTATGCATAACCTTGGGCTTTAGTATAAACATGTTGAAAGTGGTTCAAGATATTTCAAGGATGATTTTGAGGATGATATGGCATAGTGGGACCCACAAAAAAGAGTGGGAGAATCTACATGGCACTTTGAGTTGTGTCTTAGGTTTAGATTTCCTATTAGTCCATTTTCTCTCATTATTTTTAAAGTGATAATTCTATTTTGTAATTCACTTAAGTGATTTTATCTATGACCATACATCTCAAGATGAGATAAAATCAACTATTGACCATACATATAAGGATATTAGGGTTTCCTTTTAAAGCATAAAAGGAGAAGAGCAATAGTGTTTTATATAATAGAAAAAAAATAAGAAGAGCAAATTATTGAAGGAAAACTACAAGCTTAAGAGGAGAACAACAGTGAAATTGCTGGACAAAAAGGTAGTAAGATAGCATGCTTTCTTGTTGTAGTTGTAGCCTCATCTATTCTACAATACTATCAGGTTCAGATACATATTTTTCTTTCACTATTCATTTTCAACCATTGTATGATTTTTGCATGTTTAGAAATTATTTGTCTTGAATAAATTACATATCTGATTTGTTTAGAAAGAAGAAGCATAGGCTAGCAGTTATCTAGGGTTAGAAAATTCTTTATAAAAGTACTTGGCTAAGATAATGCTAGTAGGTCTATAATTTTGTTAATAGAAGCAAAAATGCTATTATCAAAGGGGATGATGTTTTTGGATTTAAAATACATCAATTTGATCCTATAGACACAAGATAAATGAAACACACTATCTAATCTACACATATCTATTTTATGATATAATAATTTTATTTTAATAAGATAAAAGGTTGATTTCAATGATTAAATTACTATATTTATTAAAATAAAAAGGTTTTAATTTTGATAATATACAAAAATCTATTCTCAAATAAAAGTGCTTGGCTAAGCCAATTCTAGTAGATTCACAATCTCATTAATGGAAGCAACACTTGAAACTGGTGCTATTGCCTGTGATAGATAATGTCTAAAATAGACTTATTTTAGACAATAGAGCCTAAAAAAGACTAAAAGAACCTATAAATGTGTCCTTAAAAATAGACTTAGAGAGCCCTAAAATGGAGCTATGCTAATTTTATCCTTAAGATGCAAAGGTATAATAATTTATAACTTGAAAGAACTACAATTTTGAATTAAATAAATAAAAAAATTAGGTTCATAACAATGATGATAGTAAATCAAATCTAGTTTTACCTCAAGGGTTGCCTCCTAAGGGGTTTGGAAAATGGTTTGGTGCTTTAACGATCAACAAATATGAATGCTAAAGGATCATGGAAGGTTGGAGGTTGAAGAAGCATGGAAGGGTGAATGACGAGTTGATCTTTGGAGTGTCAAGGCTAAAGGCGCATGGAAGGCTAGGTTGGCTAAAGGAGCATGGAAGGTTGGGCTAGCTGAAGGAGCTACAGTGAAAGGTTGAGTTGGCTGAAGAAGCTAGGATAGTTGAAGGAATATGGAAGGTTGATAAGCCTAAAGGAGAGTGGAAGGCTAGGCTGACTTAAGGAGCTACAGCGGAATGCTAGGATGCTAAGTGGAAGGCTAAAGGAGTGTGGAAGGTTTCTTAGGCTAAAGGAGCATGGAAGGCTAGCCTTTATTGAGTGGAAGGAATTTTAGAGACCATATCAGTTAAGGGAACCACAACAACATGCTAGGTTGTTGAGTGTAGTACAACAACAGGTTGAATTGTTGGGTGGAAGGCTACATGAACTAAAATCCACTATTTTTATCTTTGGTGTGCTTGTGGGTTTGGAACCCAAAAGTATTGGGGTGTTTTTTCCTCCATATTTATAACAAAAAAATGTGCAAAGGATTAGAATTTTTTTCTTTGAAAAATATCTCATCTTTTAGGAGCCATATCTTCGTGAAAGGTTATTCGATTAAGTTGATTCTTGGACCAACTTGTGCAAAATATGAATAGCTTTAAAATGAGTGGGCATATGCAAGAATCTGAGCAATATTAAGGGTGATTCAACCCTATGAAGTTAACCATTTTAAATAAGGGTAGTGATGATTTCTTAAGTTGCTAAAAATAAAATTGCAAATATTTGTCAACTAGGGTTTGAATGATGAGAAGAGAAATGAAGAGCTAGGACTTCAGTGAGGAAGGAAACTAGCAATCTAGATTTTGTAAAGCAGACTATGATAGTGCAATATTTGGAAATATTACTCTACTAATAGATAGTAGAAGTGAAGTTTTGGCATTGTGAATGCTGTTATAGGAAAATATCAAGAAAGATGCTAAATTTTGAAATAACTGTATTTGTACAAAAAATTGAAAAGATCCAAAAAATGAAAAATCAAGAATTCAAACATTTTATGTAAAATTATGTAGGTTTCTAGCTATAGCATATCAATTTAGATGAGAAGTGTATTTATTTATAAACTCTAAATATTTAAAGAAGAGAGTTGTAATTTGTCAAGGGTGGGGAACCTGAGTAAAACCCCTTATTATCCAACAAAAAGAAATGATGATAGTAAAGATATAACTTAATATAATATACACTAGTTTTGAAATAGAAAAGAGGTTTTGCCAAGTGCTATGATACCTAGGAAATTGTAAATTGGGAATGATTCGGGAGCCTTGAATTTACCGACACAAAATTAGGTCCCTTAAGCTAATTTGAAAGCTTTGTTGACCTATGATGGTACTGGTAAAACTGCTTATGATTATATTAACGATGTAGCCTCTTTGGTGGCTATCCATGACATAACGGATGAAGACGTGATGGTAAAATTGTTGGTGTTGTCACTGAGAGGAAAATTGTTGTATTGGTGCCAAACATTGCAACAAGGCACTATTGCATCATGGGATCAATTAGGAGAACTGTTAGTCAAAAAATTTCATGAACAAGCTGATCCATACTCCTTGCATCAATTTAATGCAATTCAAAGGCACCCACAGGAGGAGATAGCCGAATTCAATGTCATATTTACTAGAAGCTGGCAGAGAATTCCTGATGGTCTTTGGCCTGATCATGAGCTAGTTGCATTATATTATCTTAGAGCTTTCAACACAGACATCGGCTTGGCTGTCCGACAACCCAATGTGACTACATTTCCAAAGTTGTTTGAACAAGCGCAAAAGGTAGAAGCTGACTTGATTGCCTTAGGTAGGATTCCTCCAAAGGTAACAATGCCTATCTTACCTGATATTCCTAAGCATTTTTATTCTGGTTCATTTTCAAAGCCTATGTCTTCCATGTATCCTATTCCATCATGGAGCTCAAGTGCGCCTCAGATCGCACCCATTCCAGTTCCCCAGCTCCCTGATCTAACTATTACACCATTTCCTACAATTATTTTGCAATTACCAGCACCCATTTCATTCCCAGCATTGCCTACACCGCTAGCACCTCTACCTCTACCGACACCTCCTGCGCCCTCAAATCCTAATCCTTTCACAATATTATTACAAGAGGTATAATTTGCTAATTCAGCTATAAGAGCGATGAGAAATAAAATCACAATCATTGAAAGAAAGCAGGACAAGAGAGATTTCCAAACCAGGAGATTTCAACCTCCGCCGATCATTAGAGAATAAGTGGCTTCGACAAGCAAAGTGCCTGAAAAGAACTCGACTGTGTTGACAAATGAAGAAGCTGGCCCTGCAGAAAGAGCATATTGGTGCTCTACATGTAATGATCCACACGGTGAGGAGACTTGTATGGTTCATCTAAACTATGTGCAAACATTGGTCGCAAGCTCTTCTAGAGGACAAGTTAATATTATTTATGAGGTAGATCATAATTTTATGGTTCCATCTGAAGAACAAGTCTCAGTTCTCACGAGAGCCGGGAAGAAGCCGGTCACTTGTAGATCCAGGAAACATGGAACCATTAAGGGTACCGGCTGATATGAAGATGCAAAATGAGAAGAGACAAGTACAAGTGAAGGCCCCTGTTTCAGTACCAAAGAAAGATTCACCTGTTATATTAAAATATCTTTTACCACCACAAGCAAAGGAAAGATTGTAAGAAAAAGCCTTAGCTTCACGAGGCAAGTGCTGAAACAGGAGGAACGAGCAGGAAAAAACTCAAGTATCCATATTTAACTAAAATACTGAGGTTAGAAGCCACTCAACAATATCGGAGCAAATATGAAGACACCATTGAAAAGAGGGAGTCTAGAGCATCTGCATACAATATTGTTGAAGAATTGAAGAAGATTCCATCCAAGGTTAGTCTCTATGATGCATTGCAATTACCTGGGCAAGTTGATTTGTTACAAGAATCATTGAAGTCTATAAAATATAATGAGAAGAATCATATCTAGACGATTTTTGCTCAAACATTAACTACTTCAGCCACTAGAAAAAATAGACCACCCCCATTTTATTTGTCACTCAGGATGGAGGGTTGGATTGTGCACAACTGTATGACTGATTTTGGTGCTGCGACAACTATCATGCCAAAGGTAGTTTGTGAAGTCATGGGTATGGAGTATACAAGAAGTAGCCCTGGTGTCTTGCAGTTGGACGAGACTCCCATGAAAATAGTGGGTGTAATCAAGGATGTTCCTATTGTTTTGCATAGTATGCCTCAATTATAGTAATTCAGGAGATAGTTGTGGTCGATTTGGAACCATATTTCAGTATGTGTTTGTCTAGAGAATTCACTACCAAGCTAGGAGGCTACCTTTATATGGATTATTCTCACTTGGATATTCCTTTCAAAGGAATAAGAGTTCATATTTACAATAAGAAGCCTTCTACTTTTCATATTGAGAAGATGGGAGCAGAAGAAAAGTCCACACATTCTGTTCACATGATAACTGAAGAATTGGAAGATCCTGATTTGATGGATGAAGTCTTGGATGAGATTTGCTTAGAGGGTGAGTTTTCAATGCTCAATTTCAATGCCATGGTGGAAACTGAGATTGGTTGTTACTCCATTACAAAGCCTAAAGAGGTTGAAGTAAATATGCCTCCTGATCAAGTTGGTCAAGACTCTGTGCCTGATCAATTATGGAAAATGTATTTTGATGGAGCATGATGTAAAAATGGTGCAGGAGAAGGGATTGTTCTTATTTCTCCCTCTGGCCTACAGAAAAAATATCCATTACAAAGCCTGAAGAGGTTGAAGTAAAGATGCCTCCTGATCAAGTTGGTCAAGATTCTATGCCTGATCAATTATGGAAAATGTATTTTGATGGAGCATGATGTCAAAATGGTGCAGGAGCATGGATTGTTCTTATTTCTCCCTTTGGCCTACAGAAAACATATCCATATCGACTAACCTAGAGTTGTACTAACAATGCTACTGAGTATGAAGCGTTGTGCCTAGGTTTGAAGAAGGCAAAAAAATTGAGGATTGAACAATTGCAGATTTTTGGTGACTCTGAATTGATTGTGAATCAAGTACCGAGCAAGTGCATCTCCAAGCAGCATTGTCTCAAGGTGTACTGCAACAAAGTTTGGGACCCTGGAAAACATCACAAGTTCGAGGTAATATGAGAAGGTCCATCTTTGTTTTGCTCTAAAAAAAAAACAAAAGAAAAAAAAGAGAAAAAAAAACACCACTTGTTGGAGTTCTTCTTTTGCATAGCACAAATCAACTTTGGCTCCTTTTGCACATGAGCTCGTAGGTATGTTTATTTATTCCTTTTTTTCTCTTGCTTCCCAGAAGATAATGGCTTTCATCTACTTCTTTCTTCCCCTTTCTTATATGCATGTCACAATTTCACGACATGTCATGGAGAAGAAGCTAAAGGGAAAAAGATGTCACGATTTCATGACATGTTTGGAAACAGAGTCAGGAAGGAGAAAAGTGTCGCGATTTTGTGACATGTCATGATTTCGTGACATGTCTTATTTTCACGATGAGAAAGCACGAAAAGAGAAAAATGGTACGGATGATCGCGATTTCGTGACATGTTCCATTTTTGCAACTTGTTGAAGACCAAAGAACCAAGTGGAAAAAATGTCACGATTTTGCGACATGTCACATTTTCATGACCTATCGCGTTTTCGTGGCACAAAGGCTAAAAAGTACAAGGCAAAGGAAATTGTCATGATTTCATGACATGTCACATTTTTGTGACCTGTCATGTTTTCACGGTGATAAAGCAGACAAGACAGTGCCGAGTGGAATATGTCACGATTTCATGACATGTTTCATTTTCGTGATAAGGAGTAGCGAGCAAAGCAATAAAGAGGAGAATGTTGTGATTTCATGACATATCATGGAGACAAATCTAAATGAATAAGACGTCATGATATCGTGACATGTCACATTTTCATGATTTGGAGGCAAAAAAGAAGACAGTAAGGTAAAAGTGTCACGATTTCGTGACATGTCAAGTTTTCGTGACCGAAGCAATAACAAAGGCCCGATACAATTTTTTTTGCATTTTCCTTCAGAATTGCATAGGATAATGTGAAGAGAATATAAGGATCAAATGAAATCTCTCCAATTGATTTTGAGATCATGGTCAAAGAGGCTCCAAGATTAAATGTTGCTAATTACTGATGTGCGCAAGATAGAATAACATGAGATAGTTTTCGATGCCACCAAAACTAAAGATACCTCTAGCATTAAAAGTTCTTGTTCATGGTCTCCTAACAACTTCTGGCTTGCCCTAATAATGGTCATTTAATGTGTGATTTATTCGAGGCAGATTAAGGGGGATTGTTTCTTCTTTCAAGTGCACATTTTATGGATCGCCTCTTCAAAATTTGTTGTATGTTTTAAATGCTATGATGCAAAAGAGAGAGGGAAGACCTCTATAAATATTCATGTATATCTAAAGTAAAAAAGGTTGGACATTTTGCAAGAAAAATTTCTAAGTTCTCTACATCAATAGAAGAGACTTGGCTTCTAAAATTTACATTCTTATGTGTGTGATTTCCTTCTAGTTTTAAAGTCATTTCTGTTTATGCTCATGTTCCTGTTGTTAAGTTCTGAATTCTGCATTTTGGATTTGAATGTTGCTAGTTAGTGAGTAGATTTTGGAATGTGATCTGGGGGTTATCTCTACAAAGGTGTGAGTTTAATTTCGTTGCTTTCTTTTCTTAGATGCTATTATAAAACTTGGTGGAATTCTTGTCGTTAGTCTGCCCCAAATTATACACTTTGGCCTGTGGCCATATTTCCATCACTTTCTGTTATTTCCCTTTCTTTTCGCATTTTCCCATTTCTTTCCTGCATCCTTATCTTCAAAACCAGTTTAGATTAGTTTGGGAGCCAGTCCTCTCTGGAGATTGGCCCGAGAGACTTCTCTTTCTCTTGACCTTTCAATGTTGGCCAAGTCTAGGGCACGTATACGTACAAAATCCTTTCCTGTCACAGATTTGTGACCAACAGGTTTCAATTTTTGTAAAAGATAATTCTTTAAATATATCTTTTACTAGACTTCATAAATAGCCTTTAAATAATTAATATTTCCTTATCCTTATAAAATTATTCTATTATAATTTTTGTAGGTTTATTTAGGGTCATGCCTCTTCTATTAGGCATTAATTGATCTCCCAGGATATATTAATATTCTTTAATAAGGTATGAAGGGTAACAGGTCATGACATACACCCCCCTTAGATTAAACACAATCCTCTGTGTTTGAACTTCTTCCTTATAAAAGCACATTTGTCTAGCAAAAGCTGACATTTATTCTGTTATTTTACAATAAGGTCTTCTCTCATCCAGTACTTCAATCTTGATAGAAAGCTCTATATTCCATCCAAGCGGGTATATGGACCTACAAAAATGTAAAATATCAGCAGTACCATGTTCTTGTAAATAATATAACATCCATATTGCATATCAACAAGTATTGAAGCATCATCAATACACAATATTAATATAAAACTACAGTTTTACCTCATTTCAAATTGCACCAACAATTGATTTAGAGAACTGTAGTATTGCAAAATGATCATGAAATTATGCATTTGTACCTTACTAGACATAAAAAATCTTGTTAGTTTTATCAAAACTCCCACCAAGGAGTGTCACAATATAATTTGGTTAACCTTTGGCACAAATTAATCTGATAAAATCAAATGCTACAAAGATACAACATAATTTTAGAATCTCAATTCAAGGTGTTTACATTTATCGTAATATGCATTTTAATTCCAGAGCATCCACCCAAATGTCTCCTAGTTTATATCATCATAAAATCATGGAGAAGTCCCATACCTTCTCCAATAATGGACACCAATCCATTCTTCAAATTCATTTAGTGTTCTTTTATAAGTTTGCTTTACATACATAAGCTTTTCATGATAGAATACACAATATTTCATATAATCAGACAAAATTAAATTTCCATGCAATATTTTGTATCACATATTTACCATAAACAATAATATTCAAATAACCTTCAAACAATATAAAATTCAAAGGTTGCTAATGTTTATACCTCATCCTTGACATTAACATACTACTACAAAATGATGACCTACAGAGTGGTGGTTTGAAGGATCTTAGGGTCGATGTTCCTGGGTCTATTTTCCTCATTGTACTATGTTGGTACTTATAGCTAGAGATGATGGTGGAGATACTTCTCCAACATCTACTTGATCACTGCCTCCCCTTCTCCCATACCGAGTACTAGTAGCTGGTTGTGGTGGAAGAAGGATACCATGATTTAGCAATGCTACCAAACAAGATTCTAGAAATATAGCATTAGATTCTTCCCTTAGTTGATAAAACTAAGTAATTTCTATGAGCATGGCTTCCATCACTGTTGCTCTCCAATTATATCTTTGTAATATCTCTGATATGAGCCAATCCTACTCTACTATGGTAGCATCTCTCTCTGATGTTAACCTTAATCTTTCCTGCACCCAAGCATCCTCTTGAGCTGGTTGCACCGAAGATCTCCTCTTTGTTGCATTGATGATTTTCCTAATTCTTACCATGATTATTATACCTATTGAATTATGTTCTTCTTTAGATCAAGTGCTACTATTCAGGGTATGTGCAGCAACAAATCAGTAATCAAAAGCAAAAGAATCATAAAGCATAGAATGGGGTTAATTCCACTTAACACCAATATCATCCATGTGACTCCTACCATAAATATGATTGCGTTATATGTTATGGATGTAAAAATTATTCAATACTCAAATGACCGTTAGGCCCACCTATATCGATTTTTTTTCACACATTTATTGATCGTATCCTGATAATACCGAGGTGAATAATTCATCACCATTTTCTTTAGCTTGATTTTCCTATAGATTATTTTATGTTGACTAACCTAGGCATATCATACCTTTTTTAATTTTTGAGATGGCACATTTCCTCTTGTTTTCATGTGAAGTCCTATCATTGTCCTCTTCCATAATTCCATTTGCTTTTATCGTGCGCACTTATTTCTAGTACGCTTTTCTAAATTCTAAGTGAAATCAAGCATTATTACAGTGAAAGATATTCCCTTACCTTCCTTTGATCGAAAATAAATTTAGCCACCATGTTTGCTTATGAAGAAGCTCAACATGAATTATATGAGTCTTTTGTTTGGAATCCTTGATACTTGTCTCAATAGAGAGAAGAATTGCATAATTTATTACAAGATCAAGCTATCAAAGCTCGAGACACCCTCTTATCCATGGATTAGATTTATTGTAATACTTCTATCTAGGATTCCCACTATGATGTTTGGTTAAAATGCAACTACCATAATTACTTAACACTTGAGAGTCCTTCGAGTCTTTTTGAGTGGTTCGATATATTCTTTAGTTGGCCTAACTAGAATTTCTGTCTCATTCAGAGATTCCTGGTTACATCCCATAGGTGATCCTCTAATTATTCCCTTTCGATTCCTACTATCATGTTATTTGGAGGTAGTGAAGAAATATGTCCCTATTGAAGAATCAACTTTCTATAGTGGTATTTGTAGATTAAAAATACCACACCAAACAAAAGATAAAACCACAATAACGGAGTACATAATAGTTGCACAAAACAAACGATTTATATTAATCGATGGAGTTTAAAAACTCCTTTTTGAATACAACTGGGCCTGTAACCCTTTATTTGTGATACACGATTACAAATTATGCTAGGGTTCTCCGAAACCCTAGCTGACATGAATGGTGGCACTTTCGAAGAACGTATCTTCAATCCCAACAGAGTGAGTGGGCTTTGTCGTATCCCTTGCTTGGACCACTCCAGCTTAATTAGCTGCCATCAATAAACTGGATCTGTCATCAAAAACCCGCACACATTAACACTATCAAGGAGTTAGAAATTAATGAGAGGGCTCCACTGCGTGAGCCCTCAGAAACAATCTAAAACCTTATAAAAATGGAATGCAAGAAATCAATAACAGATTAATACATAAAATACGACTACTTGCTTTAAACTAATTTATACCTATTCTCTGTTAACGCAGCTAGACCAGGCGACACCTGGAAGTAATGTTGTTGTCAGAATAGGCTGTGGAAGACGCCCTGGTGCACTCGCCGAATGCCCGCGTTCTTCTGGATCTGGATTGCAGACACCGGTCTGAGTCTATGGCTGAAGGTAAACGCCCGTGGGCACTTGTTAAACGCCCGTGGGCACTTGGTAAATGCCCGTGGGCACTTGGTGAAGGGGTAAACGCCCGTGGGCACTTGCGACAGGAATGGGAGATTCTGCAGAGTGCTACAGAAGGAATGGCGATGAAAGCGGTGACGAAAGCGGCGATGGATGCGGCGAAAGGGTAGCGGAAGAGGGGAGATAACGGTAGAAGAATTAGAATCAGAGATAGAAGTAGCAAAAGACATAGGCAAAGAAGATAGGTAGGAGACATCGGGTTTGAGCCATCAAAGTGACTCGATTTATAATCCACTCTTAGGGCACACTTTAGGGTTTTAACGACACTTTGAACGTGTGGCTAAGATTAAAGCGGATCCAAGGGTAGAGAATAAATCTTGGTTGTGGAATGGATTAAGATGGATGGATGGATGAGATTAAATGAAGGATGGACGGCTCAGATTAAATCACTTAAACTATTATTTAAATATATATATTAAAATATATATATAAATATTAATTTAAATAAATTTGGGGATGAAAAATGGCGGGAAAGGTGAAATTGGGCCAGATAATGGCGGGAAAGTGTGAATTTGGGCCAAATAATGGCAGGAAGGTGGATGACCGACATGTGGCTGACAGGAAGGTATAGATGACTTGCAAGTGGCTGGATTTTGGTGTCTACAGTATTTACCAAAGCCTTATTTATCAGAGGTATGTGTAGACTCACTCATTCTAGGAGATTGAAAATAGATTTGCTCAGATTCAATGTATGTCAGAAATAGATCTTCTATTTCATCAGCCTCATGGCACTCCTTGGCCATACTATGCATTTGGTAGATACTTGATAATCCGTTACAATGTTCTGCCTTCATTATTTATTCCAAACATGATGTTTCCCTAAACTAGGATGTTAACATCTTAGATTTGGATTGGTGACATGATGGTTTTTCCTCGTTACTATGTTTAGATCCTAGTTCTGGCATAGTTATACACAATGTAATTCTTAATAAAGCATTCTATGTTTTGGTTCACCATTTGATGTTCTGCTTTACTTTGAGAAATAATACCACATGTATTATGATTTGATGAGTTTCCCAATTTAGAAAGCGTAGTACGCTCCTATGATTTCAACCATCGCCTAAGTGGTCGGGTGGCATACCTTACTATCAATATAGGATAATCAAATTATTGGAGCTAATTGGTGGAGTTTTGATACAGGTCTCTCCAAAATTTCATGTCAAGAAATGTATGAGGTTTTGATGAAATTTGGGGTGGTTTCCATGTCTAAATGTGTCCTTGCTTCCTTTTGCCATACTTGGGTTTCCTTGACTTCCAAAGTTAAGGTCCTCCTTGAAGTTTCAGGTTTTGGTGTTGCTAGATGGCTTCTTATGCCATTTCCTACACATTAACCTCTAATTGGAAAACTCCAAAGTGTATTGTAACATCGATTAAAAATCAAATAAAGAAACATTATTTTGCTTATTACTAGTAGTTAGTCTCCAATGACCAACTTATATTCACCCATGGTGATAATTCCTAAACTAGATTTCGACAAGAAATTTATCCCTTTTTGGCATTTTACCATTGCGTTCTCGTATATAGAGGATAATACCAGATGCGTCACTTCACGTCTTGTTTTAGTGTTAAAATATCATGAAGCACATAAATCAAGTTACAACAAAGAAAGTGACATTTCTAACCATGGTAAAGGTTTAGGGCCATGCTTATCTCTGGGTGAACTGTTACTACATGAAATAGTAATTGACCAAAGTTCTTTTTATTTGGTATGTTCAGTTTCATGGCCTAAGGCCAAAATGTAAGAAAAAATTAATTAAATAAAACATTATTTTAATTATTTTACTAGCTCACACTTAGAGATAAGAATTATACAACCCAAAGGTACAAATGTCGAGTGAATTCCCAAAAGAGTCTAAGGTACACCGCTTAAAACCCATACATGGGGGTTCACTTAGCTCTTCCACTTTCGAACGACTGTGGATATACTCATGGGGAATAGGTACTCAGATATCATCATCCCAAGCATTGACCTCACCTTCCCAAGTGTGCATTTTAAAATTATGGAATTTATACTCTCAAGTTTTAGTTTCATGCCCCAAGTATTTGCTAGCCTAGACTTTTGCTTAAGCCTATTAGTTAGCCTTTGCTCTGATACCAACTATAACGAATAGCAATTGTTACTCATCCACATAATTTTTTTTATTTTCTTATAAATGTTTATATGGAAATGACCTAATCCATAACCTAAGATAGAAATATTCCATAACCTAATCCTTTAGTGTAGAGAGGAGGATCTGTCTTGGATTGTAAATCAAGGTCATAGTGTCCTCTTGAGAGTTTCATTCCACAATAAGATTTCAACTAAACCATCTTGAGTGCATTTAATCCATGGAGCAAGATTCATTACATCTTGTCCTTAGGTTTAGAGCATTATACAAAACCTTCTTTTAGACGGATTTGTGTTTCATTCAAGAATAAGGATATGATGTGTAAATCCAATTTCCCCTTATGGTTTGGTTTCTATAACATGAGTATAAATGGTGTTGCATATCATTATTTACCCCTCAATTTTATAGTGAAAATTAGACAAATTCCATTGAACCATTAATATATTTAAATAACATCCATCCATCACATGAGATTATTCTACTAAAATAAATCATTATTACAAAAAGAATGAGACAATTGCATTACATTAAATTAACAACATAATGGAATTTGAGCATACTTTCTAGCATCCAAACACATTTAACCCAATGAAAATTTAGCATATATCATAGTGCATAAAATAAACATTACATATTAAATCATTTCCTTTGAACATAAAAGCAACATTCACAAAACATGATAAATCAAACCACAAAATTTGAGTAACACCAAGATTTATCCTGGGAAAACCTTGATGGGAAAAACCCAGCCTCCAAAATATGTGTTTTCCTCATATTCATAAGTTCAAGATGTTAATTATTACAAATATATAAGGGTCTCAATAGGTTCCTCTTTCTCAACATACAATTCAAGGAATACAATTGATTCCTATGTACATTCATGATGCAATTAAGGAATTATTTGGTTCCTTTCTCTAAGACACCATGATACTTATTAAGGTATTTCCCATACCAAGGAGGAAATCAACTATTCCCTTATAATAGGATGTATTTAAGAAACCCCTTGGTTTCCTGCTATAAGTAGTCTCAAAATTTTATAACATCTTGTGCAAGCTTATGATACTCATAGGGGCCATATTTTGGAGATACCTCTTTGACATTAAAGAGGAATTCATAATTTCTTTCAAGGATGAAATTCAAATTCATTATTTTGAATAGATATACAATCCACTCTTCCTTCATAAATTAAAGTCCCATAGTCCCATACCTTTAAGACTATACCTTTAATTTATAGAGTGATCATCATTTTATTAATTACTTTATAGGGTTTTTTCTATCCCCACTAGATGTTATATCTATACATTTTCATCACTTTCTTCTATAACATAAAATCAACCCGATCAACCTTTTTGATTTTCTATGGTTAGATTAATGCTCCGATCCATACATTTAACCTATGTATTCTTTAGATTCATATAACATTTCCATAATGCGAAAGAAACAATATCCTTTAAGACATATTCACTACGAATTCTCCCTTATCCTTTTTAAAATTCATAGTGGTCTTATAAAGTGGAGGTGTAAGCTCACCTATTTTGATTATCCTAATAGATTCCCAAAGATATTTGTACTCCCCAACTTATTTCTATGTAAAAAGGTATGCAATACTCATATCAAGATATGAGTATAAATTACATCTCCTTGCCCTATTAATGCAGATGTGTTTGGCTCAAGGGTCATTTCGTCGGACCATTCCATTAACCAAAGGGTTACCCGAGAGCATCTACGACTTATTCGAGTGGTAGACAACAACAGGTAGGAGGCTCGTTTACCAAGGCATCTTGGTGAACGTGAAGGGCCAGTGTGGGGTCCAATTTAGGAGAGCCACACTCCCATGTGTCTCCTTTTGATGGTTGAAGTGACCTAGAGTTTTATTTCCCACATGGCCCCTTTATGGTGTAATGGTCATAAAGCTCCTAATTGAAGGTTGGTTTAATAAAACTTTCTCGAAACAGACTTAGGTATAGATATACTTCCAGCTATAACAAAGGACACTGTCGTGCATACTGCAGTCACACATTATTGAATTCAACATAGGTTCTTTAAAGTTTTTTGATAAGAGACTAGTCAGTCCTGATGTATGTCATCAGTTCGGTGATGTATTAGTGGTTTACTAGATTGCTCTGTCAAGGATGCTTGATAGGTTTCCTGCGCAAAGTTATCAGAAGGAAAGGCTTAATGCAGAAAAACTTTCATTACTCATCCCGATATGCAAATAGATCGATCCGATCAACAACACAACACACAATCATTCAATACTTCCTACATGGGATCATCGATGATGTTCATAGTAAATTTGTTCACCGTGAGGTTTAAGCCATCGATCGATTGGCAAGGGAAGAGGGGTTAAAGTGGAATGAAATTACAACATGATTTGTCTAGCAGCCATGAGAATTAGGGCCCACAATGATGACTATGAATATGACAGGCTCAATGGTCTCATTCAGGGTCTAAGCCCAAAGCCCATAGCTCCTAGCGAGGTATTCATTATCCAATAGAGAGTCATTTGTCACTGGTTAACGTCAATCGAAGCAATGCTTCCTGTACTATCAGTCTGAAATTACTTGAAACTTCTAATTTGGGGTCTAGAATTAGTTTCCATGATCCACCCAAGTAGAATCGAACAATCGACATGGCATGAAGTTCGATCCGAGGGTTGTGCATCCACTGGTTTCACATAAACCTTATGAGACTCTATTACCTAACTTTGGGCACTTCATATGAACTCACCAAAAATTATTTGATTCCTAAAGACTCAAGTCATTGGTGGAACAATTTAACAGGGTTCGATTTTGATTACCATAGCGTGCCTGCGACTACGTTCACAAAATCACCCATCTAGTGTTACATCCATCATTCTCGCCCTCAAATGGGTTTCGATGAGACAGGTGGGGGTCTAATCAAATTGTAAGGCTGCTGTAATGATGTCATTCGCGGGTTTCAAATCAGTTACAGCTTCAGAAGGAATTATGCCCATGGCATGGGCATCCTTTGCATGTAGTCATACAATGACATTCAGGGTGTACCTTATCAATTATTATGTCAATATGGCAATTGGGCATGTCGAAACCCTCAATAATTCTTGCTAGACACCTTCTATTAACACTCCTCTACCACTATCAGAGGTTGGTACTCTTAGCTTTGATGAAATCACAACCTATAATCAGATTCTTACGGTGAAGTTTCCTTTTGAAGGGACCTACACCATTTTCCCCATCCCTTAGGTCTTGTCCGACTCTGCAGAGCAGACGATCGTAGGATCAATACTCATGAGCATTCCCGCACGAGGTCGGGGTCGATTCTCGTCGGTGCTCTACTCTTATTCTTATTTTGAATGATCTGCAGGTGTAATAGATATATGGGTTGCTTTTAAAATAGGATTTATAAGTCTACATACTTTTCTTTAAGGGTCTCCCTTACAAAATCCAATTCACTTTCATTCATCTAATAATGAATTTTATACCCAATCAATTTCCCTAGTTGTAGACTATCAAAATAAACTTTAAAATTCAAACATAAGAAGTATTAATCTTAAGGTTCTACTCTACTATATATACAAACCATAGAGTTGAGTAGAGAGAAGAGCTCCGACCTATTTTTTTCTTGTTTCCTTGAAACTCTAAAAGCTTCCTTCTTAGCCCAAAAGATCTTCAATTTATCTTGGCCAAATACTCATAGGAGACTCTCAAAGGACTTCTAGTTTTTGATTCACCCCATGGGTGAAGAGCATACTCCCTAGTCCTTCTAGAGTTCCTAGATCTTCCTCACTCTAACTAGGAGATCTTTCAAGTCTTTTGGTTTTTGATTCACCCCCATGGGTGAAGAGCATACTCCCTAGACCATTAAGACTCCTAGAACCTAGATAGCCATTTCTTCCCAAAATACCTTTTATTTATAGGGAAATTCCCCACTCATGGGACAAATAGTGGCCATATTATAATAATACTAAAAATATGCCTAGGACCAATATGACTTCATCATGTCCTTCAAGGGTTCTCTAGGGATGAGATGAATGTCAAAGTTCCTACTATTGAGGCATAAGATAGTTACAAGGGTGGAACTATTCTTGATAAGCCATGGACTTCCTTGCATAACTCCCACCAATGTCAGGTGTCCACATGAGTACTTCCCAAAATATAGGGGTGACCCATGAGTTATTTAAAAATTCATTGGTCCTTTTTAGGCCCATCCACATAGGGTCCACTAAATCTGCACAAGATTTATTATATGGTTTCAATTTTTGTAAAAGATAATTCTTTAAATATATCTTTTACTAGACCTCATAAATAGCCTTTAAATAATTAATATTTCCTTATCCTTATAAAATTCTTCTATTATAATTTTTGTAGGATTCTTTAGGGTCATGCCCCTTATATTAGGCATTAATTGATCTCCTAAGATCAATTAATATTCTTTAATAAGGTAGGAAGGGTAACGGATCATGACAATAATGTTTAACACCAACATAATAATAAATTCACTAGAATATGGAGAGATATTTGGGATAGCCCAAGTATTCCTAAAGTCAAAATGTTTGTTTGCCTAGTAGGTGATATACAAATTTTATCCTGGGATAACCTTATGAAAAGGGGGTTTCATGGCCCCTCTCAATGTGTTTTCTATAATAAGGAGGAGGAGAGTATTGACCATCTCTTGGGACATTGCTCAATAGTTTAGAATCTATGGCAATGGATTCTTAATATGTTTGGTAAATGCATGGTGATGAATAGAAAATTTGAAGATTGGTTAAAGCAATGACAGAGCACTTATAAAAGTGAGGCTTTATAGACAATATAGGATATATCAAAAGATACAATACTTTGGACTATATGGCTAGAAAGAAATAGAAGAATATTTAAGGGAAAGGAAAGTAGTTTAGAGGTAATGAAAAAGAAGATATGTTTAGCCATAGAGGAGTCTAAACCAACTCTATCAAATTACCCAATTCCTATTTTGGAAGAAGAGAGTCTTGATATATGGATTCAAGTCATTAAATGGAATTATGATGTTGGGTACAAGAGAAGCAAAAATAAGGTAAAAAATATAAAGTAGAAACCATTAGATATGGAGTGGGTTAAATTGAATTTTTATTTAGCATCTAAAGGAAATCCAGTACTAGCAGGAGGAGGAGGAATAATTAGAAATAATAGAGGAGATATTTTATCTCATTATGCTTTCAATAGTGGATTTAAGACAAATAATGAAGTTGAAGCTTGGGCAGCTTTAGAAGGGTTAAAAATATAAACAAATGAAATGGAATAGAGTATGTATGGAAGGTGATTCTCTCATAGTAATAAATAAAATTTTTAGGAAAGCAAAGGCTCCATGGAACATACAAGATATAATTGTGGAAAATCAATATTTTGTTAAAGAGTTTGAAGAAATCAGGTTTACACATATATTAAGGGAAGGAAACAAATGTGCAGATAAGCTAGCCAATAAAGGGGTTTTTATTGAGGATAGTGAAGTTAAATTCTCCTTTCCATGGTTAGAGGAAGTAGAAAGTTTAGTTGAAGCTGACAAAAAATGTTGATTTCCTAAATCAATTAATGATTAAGTTTTACTTTAATATTTTCCATTGGTAATATCTATTTATTTTGTAACAATAATGTGTTTTCATTTAGACTATTTATTATAATTTTTATGGTTGCATTTGTGTTTCAAGAAGGAAACTAGCAATCTAGATTTGGTAAAGCAGACTATGATAGTGCGATGTTTTGGAAATATTACTCTACTAAGATGCAAGGCATAGATAGTAGAGGTGAAGTTTTGGCATTGTGAAGGCTGCTATAGGAAAATGTCAAGAAAGATGCTAAATTTTGGAGTAATTGTATTCAAACATATATTTGAAAAGATTCAAAAAATAAAAATCAAGAATTCAAACATTTTATGTAAAATGATGTAGGTTTCTAGCTATAGCATCTCAATTGAGATGAGAAGTGTATCTATTTGTAAACTGTCAAGCTCTAAATAAGAGATGTAATTTGTCAAGGATGGGGGACCTCAGTACAACCCCTTATTATCAAGAAAAAAAATAACTTAATTGAGATGTCTGATTGAGACTAAAATGGATTTTTATTTCTAACATAAGTGCTAGAAGATAATCATGCTAATAGAAGAATGATAATGCTAATATAAGCATTTTTATAAAGTAGCACTATTATTTGTATTGTGAGTATGATAAAAATAAGAATGTAGAGATATCCTTGTTTGTAAAAAATGTTAAGCTAAGGTGATTTTTAACTTTTTGATACACTAAAGACAAAATACCTTTTATATACTACACAATTGGTCCTTTTGAGACTCCAAGTTAAATTATAAGCCTAAGAGTCAAGATAAGAGAATCTAAGATATTTATGAAGCCTGGTGATGGCTTTGATTCTTGATGTTACACTTGATGTTTTTCTCTTCAAATATTAGCCCAATATCATTTTTGAAGAGCCACACACAAGACTAAAAATAATGGTTCTTATATTTGGGGATCTACCTCAGTTAAACGTATTGTTTACTTAGATTATGTTATGTTGATTGGAAAGAAATAAGGATTGGGAGCTATACTTGACATTATTACCTATGTGTTGATGGACATGTTATTGAACAATGCTATTATGAAATAGGATGACACTTTTGGCTATCAAAGATGTGAATTTGGTCATATAGTCAAAAGTTAAATGAAATACACAATCTATTCTACATAGATCTATTATATGATACAATAATTTGATTTTAATAGAATAAAAGTTCATTTCAATTATTAAATTACCATCTTTATTGAAAAGAAAAAGGTTTTAATATTGATCATAAAAAAAATTATTCTCATATAAAATGTTGAGAAATATAGCTTGGATAGGAACTTCTTGTACATGCTTTAGTAGGAAAAAGCTGGAAGTCATCGAGTCATTTTGAGGATGATGCAAAGGATGATATAGCATAGTGGAAACCACAATAGAGAGTGGGAGAATCTACATGGCACTTGGAGTTGTGTCTTAGGTTTAAATTTTCTATTATTCCATTTCCTCTCATTATTTGTAAAGTGATAATTCTATTTTTTAATTCACTTAAGTGATTTAATATTTGACCATACATCTCAAGATGATATGAGATATAATATTGACCATACATATAAAGAGATTAGGGTTTCCTTTTAAAGCATAAAAGGAGAAGGGTAAGAGTGTTTATATAACAGAAATAAAATATGAAGAGAAAATCGGTAAAGGAAAAATGCAAGCTTAGGAGGAGAAGGACAATGAAATTGCTAGCAAAAAAGTTAGCAAGAGAGTAGGCTATCCTGTTGTATATATAGCCTCCTTTATTATGTAATACTATTATATTCATATGTATTTTTCTTTCGCTGTTCATTTTCAGCCATTGTATGAATGTTGCATGCTTAGAAACTATTTTTATCTTAAATAAATTTAGATCTAATTTATTTATAAAGAAGAATCATAGGCTAGTAGTCATCTAGGTTAGAAAATTCTTCATGTTATCAGAGCCTAGGTTTTATGATTGAGATCCTCAAGGGTTTACAGTAATAGGTCATACTGAAAAGAAGAACCAATAGTTAGAGTGTTTCATATTTATTGCTTGAAGGAATAAGATTATTCGTAGGATAGTTATTTTTCTTGAGTCTATCATATCAGATATGAAAGTTCATATAGTAGATCTTAGAGATGGCAACAACTAGCCCTATATTTGAGGATATATTGGAAGGTTCCTCCTTTTTATTGCCCTAGAAAGTCAAGGTAACATTTTATTGGAAGAGAATGATCTCTAGGATATTGTCAAGGATGTTGTGACTTTACCTACAGATTTGCAATAGTTGGTAGCTCACAGAAAGAAGGAAATGAAGGCTAGGTAGATGATCTTGGATGTAGTGAAGGATCACCTGATTTCTCACATATTAAAGAAAACTATGGCAAAGGAGATGCTCGATGCCCTGTTTAGCCTCTACTAAAGCGAGAACATAAATAGGAAGATCATATTATAAAATAAATTTAGATCTATATAAATGGCCAGGTTTGACATCGTTACCAGATGAATATCATTTATATTTATGATCAACTAGCAGTAGTTAGGGATAAGATTGAAGATATAGAGTTGGTGAACATGATACTGAATGGTTTCTTAGCTTCATGAAAACCATTTATCAAAGGCATCTATGCTTGTGAGTACATTTCCACATTTGAGAAATTATGGGATGATTTTATCTAGGAGGAGACTCAGATGGAATCAAAGACCAGCAAGAAGGGTGTTGACAATAACCTAGCTCTTTTTGGGTAAACCAAGAAGGATGGAGGTAAAGTATACAACAAGAGTAAGGTAACAAGTAAGGAGTCAACCTCATAGTTAGGGAAGAAGGACTTGAGAAAGATCAAGTGCTTCATTTGTTATAAGCACAACCATTATGCATCACAATATCTAGACAAGAAGGGTAAATGGAAGCAATAATAGGTATAGATAGAAGCCTGTATAGAAACTCATATGAGCGAGTTTACTACCAAATTCAAGAAGGATTTATCATTGGTCTCTTGTATTCCTGCCAACACAGTTTTGAGGGATGCTTGGTATGTGGACAATGGGACATATCAACACATGAAATAAGCCTGATAGTGTTTTACCAGTATAGAAGAGCATGACTCAAGGGTTTAGGTTGAGCTTGGTGATGATGCCAAGTATCCAATTGAAGGAATTGGTACCATTATTTTTTGACTTTAGTTAGAAAACTCTTTAAACTTTGATGATGTTCTATTTTTTCTAGGTCTTAGGAAGTACTTGCTTTTAGTTTTGGTTATGGAGGATAAGGGTTATGTAGTATATTTCAAAAACCAACATGTCCTTATTAGACCAAAATAATGTATGCCAAAAACAACACAAGTGATAGGGGTTAGGGAAGGGTCTAGTATATATAGGTTGTAGGGTGAACCTGTTCGAGCCCCAGTTCATAGCTTTAAAAACTTGTATGAATTATGGCATGAGGATGGGGAACCTATATCATAGAGCATTGCCTATTCTAAGGGAGATAGTCATAGGTCTTCCAAAGTTTAGCATTGAGCAATAGGAAGTATGTAGAGCGTGCACAATTGGAAAGCATCCCAAGGCTATTTTCCCAAACAATGAGCATAGGTATAAGGAGATACTAGATCTAGTACATTTAAATGCTTGTGAATAAATATCAATAGCATCAATTTTAGGTAGCATGTACTATGTTTCCTTTATTGATGATTTCTTTCACAAGACATGGATCTACTTATTAAAGACCAAGGATGAAGTATTTAGTAGGTTTTAGGAGTTCACATATCTAGTTGAGAACCATACAGAGAAGAAGATCAAGGTCTTAAGATATGAAAATGGGGGTGAATATACCTCCAAGGAGTTCAATGGTTTTTGCAAGTAGGTAGGAATGAAGAGGGGGCTAAATGTTCCATACAAACCACAACAGAATGGGATTGCAAAGCAAAAGAATCAATCCATCATAGGGGCTGCTAAGGCCATGATTCATGACCAGGACTTGGCAATGTTTCTTTGGGAAAAATCATGAAACATAATAGTCTACATCTAGAATATGTGTTCTCATAGGATATTGGAGGACAAGACATTAGAGGAGGCATTCACTGGTGTGAATCCAGAGGTGAGTCATTTTTGCATCTTTGGATGTCTAGTTTATATCCATATTATGGTAGAGAATATGACCAAGTTGGAGCTCTCTAGTAGGAAGGGTTTATTTATAGGTTATAGTGAGACTTCAAAAGCTTACAATGTCTATATTCTAGAGTATAGGAAGACAATAGTGAGCAAGGATGTAAATTTTAAGGATGTTGCATCCAAGAAGTCCTATGAGCCTATTATAGTGATAGAGAATGAGGAGTAGGAAGATTTGAAGGTTGAGCCAAGGTCACCAAAGACACCAGTGGTTTCCAGTTTAGGACAACAATGTATAGGTGAGAAGAAGACATTATCCCCTTCCAATTATATCAAGAGACCTTGATGGATTACACATATATTGAGGGATGCTTAGGAGTATGTTGAGGCTCCTAGAAACATGATTAGGGAGGGAAAACCTCTAAGAAAGTTTCAAAAATATATGGCATTGATGAGAAACATCATAAATTTTGAGCCTTCTAATTTTTAGGAGATAGTAGACCAGTAGGTTTGGCAGGATTGCATGGTGGAGGAGTACACCTACATCATGAAGAATGATGTTTGGGACATAAGGCCAAGATTATGGGGGAAGTTAGTTGTGAGTTCCAGTTGGTTCTAAAAAATTAAGCATGCTGTAGATGGTAGCATTAGAAGTTCAAGGTGAGGTTTATGGCAAGAGGGTTCTCCCAAAAAGAGAGAGTGGACTATGAGGAGACTTATGCTCCAGTCACTAGATACACTTCCATTAGAGCAATTATATATTTAGCTTTATCTATAGAATGGTGGATTCATAAAATGGATGTGAAGACAACTTTCCTTAATGGGATCATTGAGGAAGAAGTGTACATGAGCAACCTTAGGTATTTGAGGTAAATAGGAAGTAATCCCATGTTTGTAGGCATAAGAAAGCCTTATATGGACTCAAACATGCACCAAGAGCATGGTACACCAATATAGATAGATACTTGTAAAGTGTGGGCTTTACCAAAAGTGATGTAGATCCTAATATATATTATATATTTTTTGGAATTAATATGCTCATTTTGGAACTAATCAGTTCATGGTGGAGCCAAGGCAGGAGCATTAGGCAACATAAAACCATGTGGTCAAATACTTGAGGGACACAATGAAGTATGGTCTGAGATATCTTGGAGATGATGAAGTGAGGTTTTAAGGGTATATGAACTCAAATTGGGTAGGCAGTGTAGTATACAGGAAGAGCACCTTAGGGTGCTACTTTAGCTTGGGATCAAGCATGATATCCTAGTTCAACAAGAACTAGACTTTCATGGCACTTAGCTCAACAAAGGCTGAATACATGGCAACCACTACTGCTAGTTGTGAGGCCATATAGCTTTTCAAGTTGCTTACAATATTGATTGATCATGAATTGGATACCATGATGATATTCTATTATAATCAAAGTTGTATCAAAATTTCTAAGAATCTAGTATTCATGACAAGTCCAAACACGTAGAGATCAAATATCACTTCATACGATATATGATTTAGAAGGGAGTAGTAAAGCTCCAATATATTCCCATAGATCAGTAGGTAGCTGATATTTTAACCAAGCCCTTAGTGAAAGGGAGGTTTAAAGCATTTAGAGATAAACTTAGATTGGTCCAAAATTTCTTCCTCACTAAGAGGGAGTTTTGAGAAATGTAGCTTGAATAGGAACTTCTTGTATAGGCTTCAACAAGGTTATGCGTAAGGTGTCGTACCCAAAATATATTTATAAAATAGGGTGAATCAGTTTTGAAATCAAGGTGAATAATTTCTAAACTTATAAAATAGTGGTAAATTTTTCCATTTTTTCCCATAAAATTATAAATTTTTGGAAAATTCTACAACAAACAAAAGATATATGACGACAAATAGGCCACGGTAGACAAGATGCGATTGACATGGTGCAACTGATATGGTGCAATTGACATGGTGCGGCTAACATGGTACGAATGACACGGTGTGACGGATATGTGCACCAACATGGTTCTATTGAGACTACCAGGATTCTAATGTTGAGACTTAGTTTCAAATCTTGTTAGGTGATACATGTATAATCAATAGTTGTAATATTAATGTATGGTTGGTTAAAATACCTTGTTAACATGGTCATGGGATAATATAGGTGGAGAATATTTCAATCCTATATAACCAATTTAAAAATATGTATTTAAATATTTTTAAAATGAAGTAATTGTTATGTCTAAGTAGCACCCATTGTCTAGAAAATATATTTGATAGTATTTCAACACTATAATGGTTCATAGGTACTACATTGGCACTATAGTTAGTCACTATGTTGAGACATAGAGAGTGCACAATAACACAAGTATCAGAGCTATGATGATGATGCTCCAATAATAAAGTATAACAATGATTGAAATTTTCTAAATCCTCCACCATTTGGTATCCAATTCACCATGGAATAAGAATTGTAATAGTAATAATAATAAAATGAGATGCATATTGATGAAAAGGAAACAAAATAATTAGGAAGGTGATATTGTAATAGTCTAAAAAATATGCAACATAAGTGCGATCTAAATGATGTGGTGATTATAGAAAAAGTAATTAATAATGAAAAAGACTACATTCTAATTAAGGCATTGTTTTGGCTAAGAAGACACATTATGAAGGTTACTTTGAACAAAATAACTAAGTCTTTGAACTTATATGAGAGGGTTTTTTCAAGGATCTCTTTGGTTCATCTAAATATTAGAATGCAATGGAAAGGATTATTTTTCTTGCTATTTTAGGCTTGCTATTTAATCCAACCTAGTTTAAGTATTGTCTAAACATATGGAAGGTTGTGTATGTATTAGGATTACAATTAATGCTTATTAATTCCAATAAATATTAGACTTATCAAAGGCTATAATTAATATGGTATATGAGGAAACATGTAAATGGATAGGATGCAACAACTATAAAATGTATTTTCAATGTACTAAAATTCCAAAATGAGATCATCCAACTTATAGGTTTTTTACTAATCCCAGCTAGCAAGATCTCCACTTTCAATATAATTATTGAAAAAGGATATGAATATATTGAAGTATATAAGGCAAGAAAAATGATAGAAACTATATATTGTAGCTATATGAAAATTATTGTCTATTAAATCCTAAGGATATTTTAAAAAGTAGAATATTCAATATATTTGGAGCATTGAATGACTATTTTATCTTCAATTCCACTATATTTTTTTACAATAAATACACTCTTAGATGTCTCTTTTATTTATAAAATCTTGTATATGTGGTGACAAAGCTTCAAATCATCAAATCAAGGGAAATGCATACTTCATGTTTATATGTAAATTAAGAATGATATATGATTGTGAATGCATTTTATGTTTATACGAGAGTAACAATTTGAGAGATATATTTATGCACTTTATATGGCTGACACAACATGGTCGACATCGTGCAACTAATATGGTACGACTGACATGGTGTGGTCGACATAATGCAGTTGACATGATGCGATTGACATGATGTGAATGATATTGTGTAGTTGACACGATGCGACTGACACATTATAACTATCATCATGCGACTAACACGGTGTAGCCTACACAATGCGATCGATATTGTATGATTGATATGCTACAACTAACAATGTATGGTTGAAACAATGTAGCTAACATGGAGTGATCAAAATAGTGTAGCTAACATAGTGCAACTAACATGGTGTAGCCAAAATTATGCGATTAACATGATGTGGTTGACATCGTGTAACCAATATCATGCGGTTGACACAATACGATTGATATCATGCTATTGACATGATGCAGTTGCTATCATGTGGCTAACATTGTATGGTTGACACAATGCAACTAACATTGTGAGGCCTACATGGTGTAGTTAACATCATACGACTGAAATAGGTCGATTGACAAGGAGCGACCACCATGGTGCAGCTAATATATAATTATTGAATAGGTGTGGTCACCACTGTATGGTTGACATAGAGCAATTGACAAGGTGTAACCACCATGGCATGGCCTCTATGGTGTGGTTGACAATATGAAATTGACAAGGTACAACCACCATGGTGCAACTGATATGGTGTGGCTTTCTGTGTGGCTGATTGTGTGCGGTTGGTATTAGACGACCATATGGTGTGGCTACCATGTGCAGTTGACATGGTGTGGCTAACATGTTGTAATATATAGGGAGAAACTCCTAAGGTGCAACAAAAAACATGCATTAATAAGATGATGCCACGTATCTTTGCATTTTCCATGTGTCACACATGCACTAACTTCATGTATGCCAACTTCTATAAATAGGCATTGAAAATTATTTTTTCTACCTTTTTTCCAGCATAGATTTTTCCCCTTTTTTTCCTACCATAGATTATTTTACACCATAGATTTTTTCCCCTTTTTATCACCCACAACTCAGAATCTAGAATCCAGATTGTTTACGTATAATTAGATCAAAACGCCATCCAAATGGTTACTTTTAAAAACACTTACTACTTTAACATTTGCAATATTTTCAATACACCTGAAAGAGATATGCAATGGATCAAGAACTCTTGTCTTGCAGGGGTAATAAAAATGGCTCAGTACAACACCAATGTTGTCTTCATGCAAAGGATAGTCAACTCCTACGATGATGATGCATCCAATGTCTAGATGATTTTTGATAGCAAGAATATTTATTTTACTATCAAACCTTCAGATCTACAGTGACTAACAGGGCTGACATATACCAATGGTCAACTAGTGACCAATCAGTATGGTTTGAGCGACGACGATAAACTAACCTTGGAGACCAAATATGGTATTGATTTGCAATATTTTAATAGTATATTTTTAAAATTTAATTTTTATTATTCTACATTTTTGAGGTATTCTAATTTATGTTTTCTAAGAATGTTGTCTTTTTTTTTTCAATTCACTCTAGTAAGTCCAAAAGGGGCTTAAATATTTTTGCCATTGTAGATAATTTTCTTCATGCTTGCATAGAAATCTTCTAAGAAAAACTTGTTTTGCAAGGATAAACTAGAGATATGCCATTTTTGGCATTGTCCTATCTGGTTCGATGTCTTTTGGGAACCATATTTGATTGGTGCACCTAAATTTCAAATCGTATTAAAAAAAATCTTCTCAACCTTCGAAGACAACAAACTACATGTGTAGTAACAACCACCCATTTTATTATTTCCCTTTTCTATAAAGCATACTACAGTGTTAAAGACACCCCACATCCAATTGCATTGCACCTGATATTTATGGCTATTGGTTTGTCCGAAGAAGAAATATAGATAAAATTATATTTTTCAAAAAACTATATATTCTTCTTTCCAAATAATTTTTTAATTTTCTAATTTTTCCTTGAATGCAAAAAAAAGTAGTTGGATCTGCTAATTTAAGGGATGTTGCCTTAAGGGATCACATGCATGAAGCCACTAGGGATTCCAACACGTAGTTGGAATCGACACTATTAAGTGCTACAAGAACTACAAAATGTATGAGGGCTTCCTCACCTCCTCAACGTACACCTCTGGCTCCTTTTATTTTTGGATATGTTATAGGTGTTTTTGAAGAAGTAATATCTGACTCAGAAGGTAACCTTACTATTCAAAACTACTATTTAAAATTATGTATTTTATTGATTTAAAATTAAAAATAGTTTAAATAATTTTTTTATATGTTTTTAGAGCAACAAGTGGATCCATCATCAATGAGGATAGATTCAGCTATGCAAGTCACATATTCCTATGGTAAGTGTGGTTTAATTAAAACTATTTTTATGGTATTGTTTTTTACAATAGTTTTAATTGAAATTTTAAAGTAAAATTTTGTAGAAGAGCCAACTCATTTCCAAAGACATAAAAATCAATGCTTCCACTACCTCCACCATGAAAAACACACCCACAACAAGTGCAACCACAACAAGTGCCACCAATTATGAGAGGCCATATGTCATGAATGCATAAGAAATAATACCTTACACCACAACTTCGAGACGAGCCATAAGTCAAACACAAACCTATTCTAATTTCCTGATATTTTCCTTTGGGAATATCTCAAATGTGGAGTGCTTCTCAAATACCCTCTGGTAATATTGAATACGATTTTATTTTTTAGGATACCAATCCTGAATATTTACATTTCAAGACAACTAATTTTCTTCATGATCTACAAAAGCATAATGAAGTACAAGAGGTTTTTGGGGTAGCTACCACCACACTTAGCTCATCATCCTCGCATCAAACCGCCACCCAACATCCTCTTAGCAATGATGAGAAAGTTAATTTTCCAGAAGATGTTTCATTAGCTCTTAGTTGTGAAGCTATAGTTAAGAAAAATTTGCTTTTAGATATTGCTGGCTTAAAATATTGGGAATATCGGGCAAAGGTTTTAATAAAAGAAATAAATGCTCGATACAAGAAATTTTCAAAAATAAAGGAGATGTACTCATTGGTGGAGAATGAATCGCAAAATATTGATGCATTGTTACATTAGGTTGAATCTGACAATGTGAAGGTCGAGTCCACATACAATGATGAAATTCCATAAATTATGTTGAACAAATTGAAAAACCTCAATGTTGAGGCCCATGAATTTTTCAATGAATGGTAAAAAAAAAGTAGTAGTTGAAAAAATTACAAGAGTTACGATGAATGTAAGTTTTACATATAGCTAAAAGTCATATCTTTTTTACATATATTTTACTTATTTATAATAACATATTTCTCTTCTCTTTTGCAGTTTAATTTTGAATACCTAAATATGCAAGTGAGTGACATGAAAATATTTTTTAAATTTGTAGGAAATGTGAATCATTATTCGCATTAAATTAAAAATAAATAAATTACAAGTTTATATAGTTACCCCTAAGTTTATTGGAGAAATAGACGGGCTACAAACAAAATTCTAATCAAACCACTATTCTACTATGCCGACCACTTGTCGGCATCCTTGCTTTCCGTCCACCCTAGCTGCCTGCCATCCAAGGTGAACTATGTGGGGTAAAAAGCAACAGTAATTTTTTTAACTACCAAAATTCTCCCCCTTGATGTTGATGTGAATCTTGCAAAAAGTTTCATCAGCATCACAACATTGGAAGAAACTCAATCTTTTTCGCCTCCTCCAGTTTTGTAACAAGAAATCAAAAATTGTAAAATTTTGTCTTGTGCACTCCTTCAATTGTTTGTGTGTGATCTCCTCCATATTTTTTATTGCTCCTTCTTGCAAGTAACCGAGTGCCTCATTTTTATGAGATACTCCCCATTTATAAAAAAATCCTTCAAATGATAGCATTTCCAGAATGCCACAAGTATTGGTTCTCATTAACCAATCTAGCACATTTCTTTTATCATTCATTCTATGGTCTTCAAACCATATTTCAGCTCCTAATACTCCTCCCGAGTATGTACAATGCATCATCTTATGTAGATGTTTTTTCCATATTACAATTTCACATATCTCTACATAGATCTTCAAACAAAATATATCTATGCAATAGCTAATTACATATGCAACAAAATGTTGCTTCTCACACAAAGTTCCCCTCAACACAATGACTTTACAATATTCCTTCTTCCAAAGAATTTTGAACAATTCATTTGGATCCATGTGATCCAAGCACTCCATCATTGTCTTATCTCCAAGAAGACTCTTCATCAAAGTTGTCTCTATGAGACAATATTTTCTCAATAATGCCTTTGAAAGATATTGTCCTTTCTTTTCATTCTTGCTAACAAAAAAAAAATCATTAATCATAAAAACTTTACCTTTAGTATGAGTAGATTTGGTGCTTCCCATAAAGCTATTTTGTAGAAGTTCTCCTTCATTGTATGTTGCTTCAAGATCAACCAATAACTCTTCACTAAGATTTCTCCTCCTTTGTTCAATACATGTTGGTGTGTTGAAACACCATTCATCCAAGCAATCATACATTGTTGCCTTTTCAAGACAACTATTTTTTTGCAATGTAGTCACTCCAAGTGAGTGATCTTCATCCACAATTACCTTTTCAAGACAATTTTCAATTTGCTTTCATGATGCCTCCAATACATCATGAAGTTCATTAATGACTATCTCACTATTTTCTATCTCCTTCTTGAGATAGTCTTTCTCATAATGTGGTTTTCCTTTTATTATCTCAGCCTTGAGATAATATTCATTATGGAGCATGAAACTTATGCCCTTCATTTCTTCTTCCATTGATGTTTCCATAACATGGAACCCATTAATATATTTTCTATTACACGAAATGAGTAATCTTCCTCTTGCTTTGTAATTTTCTGTACAAGACAATTCCTGGGTTCAAGCATTGATGTTCTCATAGTCATCACAAAATGAAAACTATCAATCTCTCCTTCTTTTTCATGTTTTATTTCTTAGGCTGATGAACAAGAAGCATCTCTATTTTTCACCCTTTATGAGTGATATCCTCCATTGAGCATGAAGCCTATGGATTTCATCTCCTCTTCAATTATAAATTCTTGTGGATAAAAATACCACATAACGTGAACATTACAATCAACATTCACTCCATATGAGTGATCTTCCATATTTACATATTCATTTGCTCTTTCAAGAGAGCACTCATCCATTCCAAGTGAATGGTATTCAAGATAAGGGAGCCAATGGTCTTCCATGAACATTGCTTCTCCATCATCATCCCACAAAACTTCTTTATTCTCCTCCATGAGAATTGTAGGTGCATTCTCCAAAATACACTCTTCATTTGTCTCCTCCATGAGACATTATTCATCATACATTTCACTTTGATGGTCTTCAAGCAAGGAACACTCCAATGTGAGTGTTTATCTTCCTTCATCTTCAAGGTCTTCTTCCAATTTTGAGTAGTCTTCACTACAAGGTCCTTAAGCAATTGTCTATCATTGAGACATCCATCCTCTTTGCTATCAATGTGAATGCTTTCCAAGCATGCCATTATTGAAAAAAATTCATTAGTACAATTTTTATTTTCATCTTTTTCTCCTCCTAAAAGAAATAATTGACTATTATAATTTTCCATGCCTTTACAAGACATATCTACAACTATGGGTGTCTCACAATAACTCTCTCCAATGAGAGCTATACAAGGCTCCTTCACCTTCTCATCCTCTATGCGATGAAGGGATTCCTCATCTTCGTATCTCTTCTCTTCATATGATACTTCACAAGAGTCTTCAAAAGATCCTTCAAAAGGATCTAATTCAGAAATTTCTTCAAGGAAGCAAGGCTCCTCCTTGCTTAAACAATCTTCATGATTGTCACACATGGCTTTATGGGTGTTTGCATAAAACCCATAAGTATCCTTAAATACTTGCCATACCATTGCTGTTCTACAATTAGCTATGAGAGGGAAACCACTCTTTTTCATTCCTCTCCTCAAATCCATAAGGGCTAAGAAATTTTCATATTGCTTCCCTTTCATCTCTTTTCTACCCTTGTCTTGTAGCTTGTTCCAAGTGGGTTCATCATATCATTCTTCTACAATGCTCCAAAGGTCTTTGGACATCAAGAAGGTCTTCATAATTATGCTCCAAATAGCATAATTATCTCCATTGAAACTTGGCACCTTCATGTTTTCCATCACAATACTTAACCCTTGAACGGGGTTCCAAAGGGCAGAGCCCTTGGCGTGCCTGGAGTCCAATTTTTTTTGGAAGCGCTAAACTGGCGCTCGAGAAGGCTTCCCATCAATTTTCTAACCTCAATTTTATGCTTACTCTTTTTACAAAGATTTCCTCTTAGGAAATAACAAAAATTTACACTCTTAAAGAATTTTAGGCCTTTTACAATAATTTTGCAGTCTTCAATGCTTTTGCCTCTCTCAAACTTTTACAAAGAAATTTTTTTAAGCCTCTCAGGATTTTTACAAAATATTTCCTCTTAGGAAATTTCTATTTGCCTTTTTATAAATGTTTGCAATTTTTTTTCTATATAAAAACCTTATTAAAATATTAATTAATAATTAAGAAAATATTTAATTAAAACATTAAAAAATATTTTAATAAAATATTAAGCTAAATTATTAAAAAATTTAATAAGTTATATAAAAAATTTAATACCAAAAAAATTAAAATGGGCTTTTAGAAATTTTTTGGGATTTGACGGGACTCGAACCTGTGATCTCTTCCTTGCAAAAACAACTCCTCACCACCTGGGCAACCTCGACCGATGGAACCAAAGACAGTACAATCAAATTTTATTGCTCTTTATCCTTAGCACTTTTAAAAAAAAAATTACGTGCTTAATCATCGTCGAGAATCGAACCTGCGACCAAATGGGGGCGGGTGCCTTAAGGTTGGATCTTAGAGCCATTCAAGCTAGGAGATCGACATGAAGGCCTCAAGAGCACCTTCTATATGAAGGCACCCAATGCCTTCGAAGGTTTTTAAAAAAATTGGGACTTTTAGTCCCACATGCACCAGGGGAAGAGGAGATGAAGGATTTAAAACCCTCAAGATGCACATGGAGTTTCGATTGCCTTCGAGCAATCACTCTGCCCACATTTTAGACTATTCTACCCAATAACCTTGTGCCACATCACTTCCTGATCTCTCCTTGCACCACATCACCTTATGCTCTACTTGTGCCATGTGTCTGACCTCTATCCTCTCCTCACGACATGTGTCCTTGTCTAGTCAGCACCTAGTCCACCTCAGCTTTATCTGGTCTAGTTAGCTCTGCCTTTGCTTTGCTTCGATTAGATTTGCTCTACCTAGTATGGTCAACTCCACCTCAGCTCTGCTTCGGTCAGCTTCTCTCTTCCTAGTCTGGTCAGCTTGTTGATCGAATTCACTCCTGCTAGTTATCGATCTCTCTTTGATCGTGCCTAGTCGTATTCGACCAAAAATTTACCCTTCGACCTTGCCTAGTCTCGGACGTCGATTCTAGACCTCCTACTCCTCCTTGAGATGTGGGCCCTATTGCTCCTCCTCAGGATGCGGGTCCTACTGCTCCACCTCGTGGCTCCTATGACCTTGATGCACCTCGATCCCTGCCAAGCTCTAATACTAGATGTAAATCATTATTCACATTAACTTAAAAATAAATAAATTACAAGTTTATATAGTTGCCCCTAAGTCTGTTGGAGAAATAGATGGGCTACAAACAAAATTCTAATCAAACCACTATTCTACTATGTCGACCACTTGCCGACATCCTTGCTTGTCGTCCACCCTAGCCGCCTATCGTCCAAGGTGAACTATGTGGGGTAAAAAGTAACAATCATTTATTTAACTGCCAACAAGAAATAGTCTGCAACAAGCTATTGATATGAAAAAAATATTGTAATACATCGTAAGGAAAAATAATTAGCTCAAGAATTTCATAAGAGATAACATCTTGGATGTGGATATTTTGTTAAAATAAAATGATAAATAACTGAATGCACCATTTAAAGAATATACTAGGAAAGAAGAAGGAACATTGCTAGTGGGGTTGACCACTATGACACAAGGTCTGGTAAGAGATGATACACTAGAAGTGAGGGATATTAATGAGGGATTATCAACACAAAATCATTCTCTAGAAGATCCAACTCATGATTTAGGCACACCGAAGAAATCCAACTAGTTGACTATAGCTTTTGTTGTATATCAGTCAACAATTTTGTAAATTGTAAAAGAATGCTTTCCAATCAATAAAAGAGACCATTCCCAGAAATTATGTATTATCTTTTTGAATTTCTATTTTAAAAAGTAACATGTTATAATTAGTTAATGTGGATGCAATAAATAATTGTCAATTACAAATGAATTGCTAAGAAAGATGAACAAATATAAAATTCTCTTATGTTTTATAAAAACTTTTTAAATAAGTGAATTGCAACACAGATATCTGCTTTGCAATAAATGAATTATAACATACAAATGTAATAAATAATTTAAATATCATAGACTTATAATTCAATAACAAGGCTTAAATGTTAAACATACAATTTCATCAACATATACAGAATCAAATAACAGGTTTATGATATTTAAAAAGTGTATGAACATATATAAAAAATCCAATAACATGTCTATGATATAAAAAATAGATTTTTTTGGATATAGACACAATAGAATAACAACATCATGATATAAAAATAATAAATTCACAATGCTGGAAGCTAAAACAAACACTTTTTAGATAATAATTAATACATGTCCTAGTAAAATGAAAAATCAATTCTCAATATCCTATAGAAAGCTAATAATGAATAATAGGAAATTTATTCAAAATTTTAAATCATCCATTGATTACAATGCTAGAAGATGAAACACACACTTATTCTACCCAAAATTTCCGTACTCATACTAAAATTTATGTACTTATGAGTGTGGTTAACACTTATGTTGAAACAAACACTTATTCTCAATATCTTCTATACTCATACCCAAAATTTATATCTCTACAATCTGATCAGTGTTACCCTTATGCTCATCATCATGAGTATTCATGACACCTCTTCTATTTGCTAGAGATTTCTAATATGCCAAAGCTCTTTCATAAGGATACTTATCCACCTCATAGGTCGACACATATACTCTCAAACAATTTTACAAATTTTTATCCAACTTATTTCAAACTTTAGATTTTATAAATGATAATGCACTAAACACTATTTCAACTTCCACAGATCCCAAAATCATTGTTTGATATAATTCATATAAAAGAAAATATTCACTCATAGTATGTTTTAAGACACTATTTGGATGGAATATTTTTTGCAAATGTGAAATATAACTTGGTTCATGATGGTTTTTCAATCATGAAACTTGACCAACCATTGTCATTCCAAAATTGTTTGATTGTTTTCTCAAAAGATCTTTGTTGAGAACACCATTGATTTCAATACCATTGACTTCCACACATTTAGTAAAATAGTTAAGAAGAGTACCCATGTATTCAAGAAACAAACCATTTATATTTTGGTATTCAATACAAGGATCTCAAAACATGGGGTTAACCACACCCATAGCTTCAAGCAACTCATATCTTTGAAAATGGTCTCTTATTTCTTTTGTCAAGGTTTTTGCTATTTTTCTGAGTTTAATATTCGAATCGTGTACAACTACATCAAATCATTTGTAGCTATATGTTATGGGCATGTGTTCAACTTCATTTGTAGCTATATCCAATCATTAATGAAAACAATATAAGGGTATCATATTTTCATTGACATTAATACAAAGATGATCGTTTATGTTGAACTTCAAAAAGTTCTGAGGATCATTGATGTTTGTTAATGTTCTCTAAATATCAAACATGGGATCCATAAAAATTTCTCCAAATATGTACATTATATTAATATGCATACAAATTTATTTTCTCATCTTGAAGAAATACGCATTATAAATTGATCGTTGTTATGCAAGTTTAATCAAAGTATTCATTTCTTCCAACATTGGAAGAATACCACACAATGTGAGAAGTGTTTCCAAGTCACTCATTTGGAATAACAAATCTTTAGCCTTATCAACTGCCCTACGTTTTGCGTACATAAACCATGCCAAGGATATATATTCTTTGAAAACTCTATATGCGGGTTGATACAATGAAATCCACCTAGTATCTACATCTTTTAACAATTTTTTACCTTCACGAACTGCTAGTACAAACTATTGAAACTCTAAAAGTCTTTTTGGATTGCATAAAAAATAAGCATGAATTTTACCAACAAGTTCTTCCACTCTCGCTAAATTTTCAAATGTGCTCACAAATTTGTATGCAAGATTCATTCTATGAGCCATGTAATGAATATGAATCAAATATCGGGTAATTGATATTTGTAGTAAAAAAAAAATACCATTCATGTGTCCTCGCATTGTAGCAACACTGTCAGATCTGATGTATATTAACTTAGTGGTTATTTTCATATCATTCATTCCTGCTATTTCCTTTAAACTAGTTACAACAACATTTTAAAGGTTTTTTGTATTGCAATTTTCCATCATCTTATGTAGTGCAAGTAAATTAGGTTGCCTAAAATGATTTTCCAATGTGTAAACATGCATGCAAATTTAATATGTGTTATCAATAGCAGTCACCTCATCAATTTAAAGTGAAATCAATTTGGCATGTTTTACTTTCTTTTTGAGGTTCTCCTTCTCAACCAATGAGAGATATTTTACCATTTCCTAACCACTTCAATTTGAACAATGGGTATCGGGAAGGTTCTACACATCAGCTAGTTGAAATAGATGTTTATAATCAATAAAATTAGATATAGGTCTACCATTTTTAAGAATAGTATATACAATAGCAAATTGTAAATTTTTTGAAGCTAAAGTGGCCTTATTCATTTTTTGAAACTGGGCTTAAATAATTCCACATTTCTAAACCAAAGTTTGTTGTTTTTTCATTTCTTTATCATATTCTTGTGCATATCTGACATGTGCACATTCTGATGCATCCTTCTACCTAATAATTTTCGTTGTTGTTCCATCACTTTCTTTTAATGTTAGATAAACTTCTCCACAATGTTTTTCTATTGTATATTTCTTAATTTACAATCTATGATCATTTTTGAGTTTCCAACTAAAAATTACACATCTACATTCTTTTAGTTTTTATTACTATTATATGGTTATACTGGCTCAATAAATGGAATTTTTGATGATCATTCAAACTGAAATGTTCTTCCAATAGTCCACCTAGCTAACTTTCTACATTTAGGTTTCTTAGAAGAAGATTCTTCAAAAGTGGGTATTGTATGAGAACTATTATTTGTTTTTATTTGGCGTGCTAGTTTTAGGTATCTCTTCATGTTGTTGTTGTATTTCATTAAGAATAATTTTATCTATGGGTATTTCATTATCGGGGATATCTTGAAGTGGAGGCATACCAGGATCAATAGTTTTTTTTGCAAACCAAGATTTTTCATATAATTTTTTGATTTAAAAACACACGTTTGATTAAAAATATAGATAAACATTGGACAAATCCATCAATAAAAAAAACATAAATTTTTAATGAAGAAAGACATTATATATAAAAATAGTATACGAAAATTAACTGCTTAGTAAGTAAAAGGTGTTTGTACATTAAATTTATGCAGATGTTGATGGCTGATTGGATTTTGAAATATAATGAAAGTATTTTAGGATACTTTTTTTATCAAAATATTGGCCTCCCTTGTTTCCATTGCAAAAAGGTAACATTTTACCTATATAAATGAAATATGAACATGAAAATCATGTTTAAAAAATAAAAATTATTGGTAAAAGAGAATTACTGGTCAAGAATACAAGATGTCTAAAAATAATATTGGACGACTGACAGAAAGACTAGACGTCTATAGCAAATTTAAATGGAAGATAGAAACACTGGACATCTAACACCCATAGGTTCACCATGTGACTCAAATATACTACTAGTATGATTGCATATTCTCCAATGTAGTCAAGGAATGATTTCAAAACCAGGCTTGGGATTTGTGCCCAGATAATAGGAAAACCTCCTTATTGAGTGTTCGTGTTTTAGAGAAAAATGCATAGACAAAAAACAATGATAGGAAATAAATAAAACATGAAAAATAAAAACTTATTTTAATGGAGACAATGCACAAGATCCTAAAGTTCTTTCATATGAACATGAACAAGATGTTTAAAAAATGAAAATTACTGGTAAAAGAGAATTATTGGTCAAGAAAAATGGATGCTTGACAACAAATATAGATGACTATGTATGTCATCCTATGTCTGCCACATTATGTTTGTCACCTTATGTTGGTCACAATGTGTTAGTCACTATGTCAGTCATCGTGTGTTAGTCATCGTATGTCAATCACCGTACACCAACCACCATGTGTCAACCACCTTATGTTTGTCACCCTATTTCAGTTATTGTGTATCAATCACTGTATATCAATAACCATGTGTCAGTCATCCTATGCCAGTCACCATGTATTAGCCACTATGTGTCAGCCACCATGTGTCAGTCACCGTATGTTAGTCATCGTATGTCAATCGTTGTATATCTATCACCTTGTATCAATCATCGTATGTTAGTCATTGTATTTATTCACCATATGTTTGTCACCTTATGTCCATCATCTTATGTCTATCATAATGATAGCAAATAAATAAAGCTTGAAAAATAAAAATGTTTTTTAATGGAGATAATACGCAAAGATCCTAAAGTTATTCCATATGAATATGAACAAGATGTTTAAAAGAGGAAATTTATTGGTAAAAGAGAATTAATGGTCAAGAAAATTGGACATTTGACAACAAATCTAGATGACTATGTATGTCACCTTATGTCTACCACCTTATGTCCATCACCCTATGTCAGTCACTATATGTTAGTCGTCGTATGTCAATCACCGTGTGTCAGTCACCGTATGTTGGTCATAGTATGTTATAAGTCGTATGTTTGTCACCCTATATCTTTTATTTGCTTTGTATCACTCGCTATCGAGGAGAATTAATATTTTAAATGTATGAGTATCATTTTCATGTTAGCTATATATAATGGTGGTATAAGAGGTAAATTTGGTGAGATAAATGAAATTTTTTTATAATTTGAATGCAAAAGTTAGGTAAGAATGCTCATTGAAATAAGTATCATAGTCAGGTGAATGAACCCTAAAAAAATTGGTCTTGAAATTTTTAGGTGAATGGGCCGGTGTCTATCCCCATTTTCAGCAATTTCTAATTTACAAAATCCTAATATTCACTCAATTTATGAATATTTGCCACTATGCATAACCTTGGGCTTTAGTATAAACATGTTGGAAGTGGTTCAAGATATTTCAAGGATGATTTTGAGGATGATATGGCATAGTGGGACCCACAAAAAAGAGTGGGAGAATCTACATGGCACTTTGAGTTGTGTCTTAGATTTAGATTTCCTATTAGTCCATTTTCTCTCATTATTTTTAAAGTGATAATTCTATTATGTAATTCACTTAAGTGATTTTATCTATGACCATACATCTCAAGATGAGATGAAATCAACTATTGACCATACATATAAGGATATTAGGGTTTCCTTTTAAAGCACAAAAGGAGAAGAGCAATAGTGTTTTATATAATAGAAAAAAAATAAGAAGAGAAAATTATTGAAGGAAAACTACAAGCTTAAGAGGAGAATAACAGTGAAATTGCAGGCCAAAAAGGTAGTAAGATAGCATGCTTTTCTGTTGTAGTTGTAGCCTCATCTATTCTACAATACTATCAGGTTCAGATATATATTTTTCTTTCACTATTCATTTTCAACCATTGTATGATTTTTGCATGTTTAGAAATTATTTGTCTTGAATAAATTACATATCTAATTTGTTTAGAAAGAAGAAGCATAGGCTAGCAGTTATCTAGGGTTAGAAAATTCTTTACAAAAGTACTTGGCTAAGATAATGCTAGTAGGTCTATAATTTTGTTAATAGAAGCAAAAATGCTATTATCAAAGAGGATGATGTTTTTGGATTTAAAATACGTCAATTTGATCCTATAGACACAAGATAAATGAAACACACTATCTAATCTACACATATCTATTTTATGATATAATAATTTGATTTTAATAAGATAAAATGTTGATTTCAATGATTAAATTACTATATTTATTAAAAGAAAAAGGTTTTAATTTTGATAATATACAAAAATCTATTCTCAAATAAAAGTGCTTGGCTAAGCCAATTCTAGTAGATTCACAATATCATTAATGGAAGCAACACTTGAAGCTGGTGCTATTGCCTGTGATAGATAATGTCTAAAATAGACTTATTTTAGACAATTGAGCATAAAAAAGACTAAAAGAACCTATAAATGTGTCCTTAAAAATAGACTTAGAGAGCCTTAAAATAGAGCTATGCTAATTTTATCCTTAAGATGCAAAGGTATAATAATTTATAACTTGAGATAACTACAATTTTGAATTAAATAAATAAAAAAATTAAGTTCATAACAATGATGATAGTAAATAAAATCTAGTTTTACCTCAAGGGTTGCCTCCTAAGGGGTTTGGAAAATGGTTTTGTGCTTTAACGATCAACAAATATGAAGGCTAAAGGATCATGGAAGGTTGGAGGTTGAAGGAGCATGGAAGGCTGAATGATGAGTTGATCTTTGGAGTGTCAAGGCTAAAGGAGCATGGAAGGCTAGGTTGGCTAAAGGAGCATGGAAGGTTGGGCTGGCTGAAGGAGCTACAGTGAAAGGTTGAGATGTTGCGTGGAAGGCTAGGATAGTTGAAGGAATATGGAAGGTTGATAAGCCTAAAGGAGAGTGGAAGGCTAGGCTGACTTAAGGAGCTACAACAGAATGCTAGGATGCTGAGTGGAAGGCTAAAGGAGTGTGGAAGGTTTCTTAGGCTAAAGGAGCATGGAAGGCTAGCCTTTATTGGGTGGAAGGAATTTTTGAGACCATATCAGTTAAGGGAACCACAACAACATGCTAGGTTGTTGAATGTAGTACAAAAACAGGTCAAATTGTTGGGTGGAAGGCTAGGTCAACTAAAATCCACTATTTTTATCTTTGGTGTGCTTGTGGGTTTGGAACCCACAAGTATTGGGGTGTTTTTTTCTCCATATTTATAACAAAAAAATGTGCAAAGGATTAGAATTTTTTTCTTTGAAAAATATCTCATCTTTTAGGAACCATATCTTCATGAAAGGTTATTCGATTAAGTTGATTCTTGGACCAACTTGTGCAAAATATGAATAGCTTTAAAATGAGTGGGCATATGCAAGAATTTGAGCAATATTAAGGGTGATTCAACCCTATGAAGTTAACCATTTTAAATAAGGGTAGTGATGATTTTTTAAGTTGCTAAAAATAAAATTGCAAATATTTGTCAACTAGGGTTTGAATGATGAGAAGAGCAATGAAGGGCTAGGACTTCAGTGAGGAAGGAAACTAGCAATCTAGATTTGGTAAAGCAGACTATGATAGTGCAATATTTGGAAATATTACTCTACTAATAGATAGTAGAGGTGAAGTTTTGGCATTGTGAAGGCTGCTATAGGAAAATATCAAGAAAGATGCTAAATTCTGAAATAACTGTATTTGTACAAAAAATTGAAAAGATCCAAAAAATGAAAAATCAAGAATTCAAACATTTTTATGTAAAATTATGTAGGTTTCTAGCTATAGCATATCAATTTAGATGAGAAGTGTATTTATTTATAAACTCTAAATATTTAAAGAAGAGAGTTGTAATTTGTCAAGGGTGGGGAACCTGATTAAAACCCCTTATTATCCAACAAAAAGAAATGATGATAGTAAAGATATAACTTAATATAATATACACTAGTTTTGAAATAGAAAAGAGGTTTTGCCAAGTGCTATGATACCTAGGGAATTGTACATTGGGATATGATATTTTATTGTATGTTGGTGTTATGGATGATTAACATGGGTTACATGTAATATTGAAATATTTTACTATAATAATGTGTTGGATAAGGGTTTAGTAGTAGGCCAAGGTTAGGGTTATACCCTCCCTAAAGTAGAATTAGAAGATGAATATATAAATAAGGGCTATTATCATTGTAAGGAATCATCATTCATATTGACTATTTGAAGAACACAAGCTTATACTGAGAAGGGGGTGAATAGTATAGCTCCCACTTTTTACTTTCTTTCCAAACCAATATCAATTAATGTCCTTCATTACAATAACCAAATATAGCAGTGTGTATTAATAACTCAGATAGCAATAGTAAGCAAGAGCACAAGTCACCACACATAATTTAGATACAATATTTAACATGGTTCCCCAATGTGGGGTACTCCATAAGATAATATCCTTATAATATTTCACATAGAAATAAGGATCCTTATCCAATATAATGATTAATTTGATTTGCTCAAAGCTAGGCAATACAATGATCTGATCAGGTAGGCAATCCACTCATTTGCTCAGCTAGGCAACACACTGATCTACTCGGGTAGGCAATCCACTGATCTACTTAGCTAGGAAACACACTGATCTACTCAGGTAGGCAATCCACTGATCTGCTCAGCTAGGCAATACACTGATATGATCAGGTAGGAAATCCACTAATCTGCTTAGCTAGGCAACACACTAATATGCTAAGGTAGGCAATCCACTAATCTGCTAAGCTAGGTACTCCATTGATCTGCTCAACAAGATCACACAAAACTTGTCCAAATATGCTCAACAAGCTCACACAGAACTTGTCAAAATATGCTCAACAAGCTCACACAAAACTTGTCCAAATATGCTCAACAAGTTCACATAGAACTTGTCCAAATTTGCTCAACAAGCTCACACATAACTTGTCCAAATATGCTCAACAATATCACATAGAACTTTTCCAAATCTGCTCAACAAGCTCACACAGAACTTATCCAAATCTGCTCAACAAGATCACATAGAACTTGTCCAAATTTGCTCAACAAGCTCACACAAAATTTTTCCAAAATTGCTCAAAAATCTTACATAGAACTTGTCCAAATCTGTTCCAAAAACTATCCACAAATCTGTCCATAAATCTATCCCAAAAGACTTCTCAAAGGCTCAATAAATCATACTCAAGTAGTACTCAAATATCATCCACAAATATTATGAAGGCAAGGCTCACAGATGAACTCAATAATGAATGGTAATACACTCTTCAAAGGATGCCAACTATGATCCATAATGATCTCAACTCAAATCAATCTCATAGAAGCATAAAGAGAATTTTTAGAGACTCAATATGTTCTATACTCAAATCCAATATATTTCTCAACTCAAGGCAATCTCATAGAAGAATAAAGAGAATTTTTAGAGACTCAATATTTTCTATCCTCAAATCTCAATCTCAACTTAAATCCAGAATATAGAATAGTTTGTTTCATGGAACTTGAACAATCACTTGACACATAATTTGATTAGGCTTAATCAACTGAACTCAACCAATCATCATAAAATACATCTCTTTCTCAAAAACCCTAGTCCAAGCATGTATCAACCAACTCAAATGTTTCCAATAATGCTCAACCACAAATCTCACATAACAATGATACTCATGTTCTTCTCAAGTTCAAGTTATTTACATAACAAATGGGCTTCAACAACTATGCTTATAAAATATTCTTCACATAACAATAATACTCATTTTATTTTCAAATTATTTGCATAACCAATGGGCTTTAACAACTATGCTTATAAAACAAGGTTTAACCACAACTCTCAAACTAGAAAACCTTGAAGCATTCAACCAACCACTTTCGAAAAGGAAACCACAATCAATACTTTTATCTCCAATGATATTTCAGGAATCAACCACCATAATCAATCAATAGGATAATGTGCCCATACCTTTTATGAAGATGAAGAAACCCCTTTGGAAATCTGCCACACTCAACACACTTTGAAAAAGAACAAAACAACCTTCACTTTTAACCCCTTTAAAAAAATAGAAATATCTCTTTACATACACCTTATTTCACCATCTAATCAAGTTAGTCAAATAGCCCTCAAAATAATATTTCCAACGATATATAATATGGTATACTTCTAAAAGAGGAAAACACAAAAATTTATATTTTTCTAAAGGTGCATTTCAACCCTTATATCCTGCCATACAAGTAAATAAAAATTTAATCAAACATTTTTTCCTTAGCATCACCTTATTCCTCCAAAATTAGGCAATAATAAAAAAATATTCAATAAAACGTTTACTTGCCTCTTAGAGGGAATCAAACCCTCGTCACTGCCCACTCAACACCACAACCGTGGCGCCAAAGATCACGTGAGCTATCTGCTCACATAGGACAAAGAGAAAAAATGCTCCCTATATTTCACTGCCCTTGCTCATGCCAAAAACGCCAGCCAAATGCTCTTCTTCTACACTCTATGAAAATCAAACCCGGTGGGAATCGAACGCATGCCCTATCACAACCAAAAACTCCACACTTCCCAAGCTCATCGTTGGACCACACTATCACATCAAAGGATTTTGGGGCTTCTGCTTTTTGTTCTCTTCGTTCGATGCTTAGGCTTTTGAATCGAAAGCCTTTGCATATATATATGCAACCTTCCTTTAATTTCACATACGTCGGCATATTTAATTATTAATTTCCTTTTGATGGCGCATGGTTTTTATGACGTCGACAATGACTGTAATTTTAATTTTTAATATTAACATTTAAATTTTAAATAATTAAAATTTAAACTAAATATTCAAAATTAAATATCTCCATCATCGGGGCACCTTTTTCAATGAAACAAATCCAACCTAGGTTTTAAGAAAAACCCATTTCAAATATACCATCCATGGTTTTAAATAAAACCTTTTATTTGGCCTACTTTGGTTTTCACAAAAATCCTATATATATCCATGATTTCTAAAATATCATAAATGCTTATTTATGAAATAATTTGGCCACAAAAACTCAATGTGATCCATGTGACATAAATAATCCATGTGATATCAATGACAACATAAAATACCTTAAATTTCCAACACTATTCTCTAATAATCAAAATTTGCATACAGAGTGGCCTCTCATATTGGGAGATCTCATTTTGAAGTGCAGAAAAATACCATACATCCAAGCAAACGAAATACGAGATAGCAATCAAGTAACCATAATGAAAAATAGAATATAGAATAATGGTACCCTTTTTATTAATAACAAATTTGTTTCTTAATTGGTTACAATATGATCCCTCTAAGGGATGCTACCCAGTTTGATACAATGATTTACAATAAAGATCTTTCGGATGTAATGCGTAGGGTCTTCTTCACACCCATGAACCGTCTTGAAGTAAGTTTCTCATGACCACCATAAGGGGTGATGATATTGAATTCTTGTGCTCTTCCTTCCTCATAAAACCTGTAGTTTGCACACAAGGAAAACAAAGTGATTAGTAGCATGTGCGGATGAAATGATAAATGAAAGTGATGAATAACTAAAATATGATAAATGCATGCATAAAATAAAGTCTAACTATGCTAAAACAATGAATATAAATGTTGCTAAAAATTATTGTGCAAAGAAACAGTAAAACAAATCTAAACCCTAGAGGCCATCTCTATGTGGGATGACTGTACCTATGGGCCATCTCTGAGCGAGACGATCACAAACCTATGATTTTTGAGGTTGATGCAAGGGCAACTCAGGGTTTGATTTGGGGTGTCTTATCATCAGATTGGTGCACTTTGTGGAAGTATCTTTGTGGGTTTAGATCAATATTCGAAGCAGATATACGTAAATTGCACAACAAATGTGGATGCGATCTTCAACCTTTGGAGCAAGACAACATCATGCTTTCTACATAGGGAAGAAGGCAAAATACTTGGAGGCTCATGGTCAAATTCTAACAACACTTTGTTGCTTGAAGATTTGAAAGCTTGATGATATTTTGAATGAGGGGTGAGTGCTATTATATAGATTCCTTGAAAGGAATCTAATAATAGTACAACCTTGTGCATGAAAAAGTGAAGAGGTAGTTCACATTAAGAAAAGTGAATGCCTATCTTTGAAATCTCAATGCAAACTAATTTTGTCATGCAATTGTTCTAATTTGGGCTCATGCACGCGCTAAATTATGGTGCAAATTCATGCATGGGTTTAATTGGTAGTTTTGGCTGCCAATTATGTCTCACTCTTTTTTAATCTTGCTTCTGGCATGACCATCTCGGGGTGGGATGACCCTTGACTAGGGGTCATCCCTTGGTAGGATGACCTCTGGAGGCCATCCCTTGGAGGGATGACCAGGGTTGTAAAGGGAAATATCCCTTGTTTGAGTGGTGAAAACCATTGTTTAAGCCCTAGGGCTACCCAAGGTGGGTCATATGGTCTTCAAGGAGTCCATATAGGTAGTCTCCTCAATATGACATATTTTAGGTGTCTACATATACCCCTTTTTGGGATGCATTGTGTGAAAGCACAATGTGGAGAAAAAATAGATGACCTAGAGTCAAATTGAGGGTTGATGATGTTCATTGATCTGATCAATGTTAGATGCCCCAATCATGAAAAGAGCATGCATTTTTGAACCATTGCTTCTAACAAGTTGAAGAACTTGGTTTTAGTAAACCTTTCAACCAAGTGTTCATGGCTTGAGGTATACTTGATCTTGGCACACTTTTTAGTCATGGGAAAACATTGGCTCTATATGTCTATAGGCCTCATGCTTCGAGAATACCAAGCATTTGTTTGTTTAAAATTTTTGCTTGTTATCTACCCCAAGAAAGAAGGGCATGATTATCTTTGGCAATGATTCTTGAATGAATGCAATTTGCATGATTGAGTGTTTTGATTATTGACTTGATTATGAATTTTATGATTATATGACTACCCCCTCAAGTGACGAGTCAATGAGAAAATGGAAAAATGATGAAAGCGATGAGTCGCTTGACCAAGATGATTTGATTTGGGTTTTCTAGGACCATTACAAAAATTTAGAGGGCTCATGTCCTCATTACAACATTGATTTTGACCCATTTTATTACTATTTTTGGTGAGTGATCTTATGGTAATTTACTCATCCTACCGAATTGCATGGACAACCAATCACTGCAATCACTAGGTTTATAGAGTAAATCACTAGATACGAGATTCACTCAAATATTATGGTTTTTTGTGAGTGGTCTTATGGTAATTTACTTATCCTACCAAATTGCATGGATAACAAATCGCTACAATTGTCAGGTGTATAGAGTAAATCACTAGATACAAGATTCACTCAAATTTTGTGAATGAATGTGACCAAAGGGGTTAGGTTCCTTTGGAGCCTTTTGGATTAATGTGACCAAAGGGGTTAGGTTCCTTTGGGGCTTTTTGATTGAAATTGTGACCAAAGGAAGTTAGGTTCCTTTGGAGCCTTTTGATGTTGACCAAAGGAAATTAGGTACCTTTGGAGCCTTTTGATGTTGACCAAAGGAATTTGGGTACCTTTGGAACCTTTTGATTTGATTTTGACCAAAGGGTTTAAGGTCCTTTGGAGCTTTTATTTGTGGGTTCTCTTTTTTTTACAAATCTAGTAGCTATCTCTTGGTGGGATAGTTGCAACAATTTTGACTGTCTGATCTAAAGATGGTTGCGTAAATTTGAAAATATAAAAGAAAAATTAGCACTTTTCTAACATCATTTGCATAATTGGAAATTGGAGGAAAAAGGAGGCTAGGAGGAGGAGAATGATTTTTGAAGTGAAGTGCTACTGAAATATTGATCAAATTCCACCATGGACCAACCTGAGACCTCTACTACCAAAGGAGTCGAAAGGAGAAAGGTAAACATCGTATTCTCTCCTTTGTTACCTCACAAAATAAAATAAACCTCACTAATTAAAGCAGGAAATGAACCTCACCAAAAATAATTAAGGTAAGGAACACACCTTAGACTAAAATATAGTGTAGGTTGTTTGGTTTCTTTGAAAATTTTGCTTTATTTTGTTCTATATTTATTTTTAGGGCAAAGGATATTTCTTTGAAATTTCCCTAATTGGGGGTCATATTAGAGTGAGACGGCCCCTCTTGTGATGTTGGGGGGCCATCTCGGGGTGAGACGATCATGGTTCAAAATACAAAGGTAAAAAATATGATCGTTGTGAAGTCCATCTCAAATCGAGATGGCCTCACCTGGAAACTATCTCGATCTAAGATTACCTCACTTTTTAGTGATTTTTGTGTTATTTTTTATCTGATTGTCAAATTTTCAATTTGTGCATTTAGTGTGTGAGGGCTCACCATAGATATCCCATGGTCTATAAGATAGTGCATGATGCACTTATTGATGATGATTGGGAGTGGCTTGAGGCCATTGGCCTTAAGCAAGTGATGAGGCTAGAGGTAGTGACGATAGATCAAGCCTACCTGATGACCTTGATAGATCATTGGGACAGTTAGACCAACACTTTCCACCTTTCAATGGGTGAGATGACAGTCTAGAGGATGTCTATAGGATACTTCATGTTTCGATTGAGGGATGCCCCATAATCTCTACGTCTACTAGCTTGTGAAAGAGAGTACTTCAGAGGATTTTTGGTGAGGAATAGGAGGTCCTTGAGTGCAAATTGGATAGTGGTGGGGTGCTAGTGGAGGTATGGTATGAGGTAGATGTACTCATGACGAGACATGTGGTGCTGATGTCACTCATGTCTAACATACTACTACCTGACTCATTAGGAGCGAGGTTCCCATGGAACCTGCTCAAGCTAGTACAGGATTTGGTTGAGTGCACCACTAAGGAGCCACTGATCATGGCTTGGGGGACTATGCTACTAGCTCATTTGTATGATGAGCTCTATGAGATTCACTAGTGGCATAGGCTTGGATTGGGCTACAATTTCTTGTTGTAGATCTAGGGGTGGGAGCACATATAAGTGGATAGAATGGAGGGGCTTCCTTGGTTAGGATGGGCTCAAAGGGTAGATTAGGAGATTGGCTATGGGATGTAGTGGAGGTGGGACAAAGAGGTAGGTCATATTTGATCCCACTCAGATCAAATTGCTCATTACACAATATTTTGAGAGACTAAGGCCAGAGAAGGTGACATGGCAGACATACAAGGATTTTCCATCTTGGACAGAGGTGATGGAGTAGCTAAGGCACATTAGGCATGGGTGATAGGTGATTGGTCATCATGGAATAGAGCAGGAGTACATCTAGTACTCTCATGTTAGTTGGAAGTTCAAGGTTTGTCAAGATGTGCTTGGTGAGCCCATCATGTATCGGTATTGGGATGACGAGATAGAATTAAATTGACCTTGTGTAGAGGTAGTGGGTGAGGACTCAGACCAACCAATAGTAGATCTAGGTATGGATGATGTAGGTACTATGATAGAGTATGATGCATGGTGGGTGACTCAACTATGGTAGGGAGGTGGACCTATGGGTGGATAGGCTAGAGAGGTAGGGGATGAGGGTATCATGGAGGTTGAGGATGAGTGATGAGTGCATCATCAGATGGAGGGGGAGTGGGGTCAGACCTTAAAGGGAGGGGATGAGCCACAAGATGAGGGTAGGGATGATGAGGATCCCCAAGATGAGGATGCTCGACTTAGAGAGTAGGTTTAGTCACTATAGACATAATTGGTAGAGTGGGATACCATAATTGTAGTACTACAGAGCTAGTTGGACCATGAGAGACAACGAGGAAGGATCTTATCTGAGGAGAACCTTCTAACTGCACAACTACAAAGCTCTTAAGATGAGGTGGATAGGGTGACAATAGAGTGAGATGCTCTACGAACATAGGTGGGGGTTAAAACCATAGAGGATGATTCTCTACAAACTTAGGTGGTGGTTTAGACCATAGAGTGAGATGCTCTATAGACTCAAGTGGAAACATTGAATTCTAGGTAGAGCATAGGTGTATAGGCCATAGGTGGTAAGGATAGGCTACAAGCATGGATGGTAGAGCTATAGGGTATGGTGACCCTCTATGTCTCTCATCGATGATCAGATAGAGAGTACATATCTAGTTTGGAGGATGAGGTAGAGTGACTGGAAGACAAACTACCTTTATGAGCTTCATTCGGGGTATCACATCAGATCCAATGTAATGAGACAGGGAAACCTTCAGTGAGGCAACCAGTTCCTAGGTTTATAGACACTCCTTAGAGATCAGAGGCAAGTGGATCTACTCAGCCTCATAGAGATGAGGTCGAGGGTGGAGGTGACTCTAGGGGTGCAGGCCCCATTTGACTTGGACTCATGTATTGCTCTATTTTTGGGTGTGAGGTCCGAGGACCCACTCTATTGTAGCCTATGGGTATTTTTTGTATCATGATGTACCAAGATTATTACTATATATATGATATAACTTTTATTATGGCCTATCATGTGTTTATTGTATGTTTGTTTTATTTATGTTATGCATGGATGCACTTATGGATGCAATTTGTGGATGATGGATGTATGCCTAGATATTGTAGTATGGATGCATAGATGTATGCCTAGATGTATGCATGTAGATGATGTACTAATGATGATGCAAAATTTTGATTTTTATGTTTATATGTTAAAACATAATGAATGAATCTAAGATGCAAAATAACCTAAATGTAAGCACCACAAAATGTATAAAAGTCATCAATCAAAATGTTAACCTTTTCACAAAATTCATACATTTGAAAGCCAACCATATGTAATATGATAAAAATGTAAATGATGGATGGATGACCAATAAGATGCTATAGGGAAACAACATGGTTTTCATGAGACTCAAACACCCTAGTTGACCAGTCAAAAGATGTATACTGACTACACAAGACTTTGAAAGATAAAAGTCTGCTAGGAAGACCCAGATATTCAATATCCCTGTGTGTGCATAGTGATGTTCATTAATGATGCATAAGACTACCCCATTGTCAAGGTGAGTTTCATTCAACCCATTGCTATAATGAGGATCACCTCATGGTCATCATTATCCTAATTTTGGATGTGGTTGGACTAGACTACTAGGTAATACAAGCCACCAAAAGCTAGCTCATCTGCAAGTTGACATTGGTCTGTACAAAAGAAGGTCGCTAATGTGACAAACATATCACCATGCATAAGACTACTCCATTTCTAGGTGGGTTTCATTCAACCCATTGTTGTAATGGAGATTATCCCATGGATTTTGAATAACTGAGGATTCCAGGGATTCAAGCTCATTACCCCCTTCTTTTCTTTTGATTTCTTTGGGATACTTGCTCATTTTTGATGAGGAGCAAGGGGATTTATTTGCTTAGTGGTGAAAACCACTTTTCCTTTTTTTTGTTGTTAGGGATACTTGCTCATTTTTATGGAGCAAGGGATTTTATTGCTTTGGGTAGGGGGGAGCTTGTCCTTTTGTCAATTCTCAACATCCTAGACCATGCGCATAATAGGATGAGCAAGGGAAACCTTTCGCTTAAGGGAGCAAGGACTACATTGTAGTTTCATCCTTCCTTGTTCAAAACTTGGATTTTAATGTGTGAATTTGTGTTTGGGATTTTGAGATATGCAAGGTACTATCAAAGCAAGACCCTACCTTCTAAAAATCAAGATAGATTTCTACAAAATCTAAAAAGAAAACTAGGAATGGATGAATGACCAAAAACCCTAGTGAACACCCTATAGCAACTTATTGGTTGTGTTGAAAAACATAGTTACTCAAAAAGGGGAATGTGGATGGTAATGATATGTGGAATGTGGGGGTTTTCCCTATGATCTTTTGTAAACTAAGAGGTGTGCATAAAATAGTCAGTGGTCATCTAAACATCATTGCTGATGTTCATCCGATATCTACCCTATCTTACGAGGACCTCTTAATAAGCAAAATCTCATAAGAAAAATTGCAAATGATGATGATGGATAAGGTTGATTAAGAAAGATGACAAGTATACAAGCATGGTGCCAGAACCTAGCATGCAAGAACAAAACTAGTCCTAATGCTAATGCAATGAAATAACATGCCTAATGCAAGTGAGCAAATACAATGACATGAAATGCATGGTGGAATGCAATGCAAATGAGAATGCAATGTTTTTGTGTTTTTGTGATTTTGTAATTTTTTTGTGGTTTTTGTTTTCTGATTTTTTTATATGCATTGTGTGTCATGCATAAAATACCCATAGGTGGAGAATATTGAGAGGTTCAGGTTCCTCAACACCCTCAAGAGAAGCTAACCTATAAGTCCTAGGCCCTATCTTCTGCGTGATGATAAATGGGCCTAACCAATTTACCACAAATTTGTCTTGCAAGTGCGGCGACAAGTTGGAGTTCTACTGATTTTATTTAAGCACAAGGTCCCCAACTTTGAAGTCCCTAAGGTGGACTTTCATATCATAAGCTCACTTAAGGTGATCTTGATAAACATGGAGGTGCTCGAGAGCATTAACGCATCATTCATCAAGAAGGGTCAATTGGTCAAGGTGAGCTTGTCGTGCAGTATCATCATCGATGAACTCTTGGAGTGATATGCACAATGAAGGAATTTCTAATTCCAAGGGCATAATGGCCTCAATGCCATATACTAGCGAGAAAGGAGTTGCCCCAGTGGGCATCCTAATGCTAGTTCTGTAAGCCCATAATGCAAGAGGTAGTTGAAGATGCCAATATTTGTGATTATCTTTGATAGTCTTCTTGAGAATGGCAATGATAGTTTTGTTTGATGCCTCTGCTTGCCCATTGGCTTATGGATAATAGGGCATAGAAAAGCTATGTTGAATGTTATACTTTGCAGTCAAAGCTCGCACATATTTGTTCTTAAATGGGGGCCCATTATCCGAGATGATCTTGGATGGAATACCAAAATGACATATGATATTATGGAGTATGAACTCCGCAATTCTTGGTCCAGTCATAGTGGTAAGAGGGATTGCTTCCACCCATTTGGTGAAATACTCTGTGGCCATTAAGATAAATGTGTGATGGCCCAAATGATGGGGGTGAGATTTTCCCAATTAAATCAAAATCCCATTGCAAAAAAGGCCATACTGAATGAATCGGTTGTAAGGCCTGAGAAGGTACATGTGAAATATTAGCATGATGTTGATATTTCATGCACTTCTTGACATAAGCACAATAATATTTCTCCATAGTAGGCCAATAATAGCCCATTCATAGGATGCACTTAGTGATAGCCATGCCACTAAAATGGCCACCACAAGTACCATCGTGAGCTTGCAAAACTACCCAAGCAGATTCATGGGGCTCTAGACAATGAAGGAGAAGACCATCATAGCCTCGATGATACAAGATGTCTCCTAACAAGACATATTTTATCACTTTTTGTTTGAATGTTCATTTTATGGCATGCGACAATCCTGAAGGGATATTACCAAGCTTTAGGAAATATTTGAGTTGGGTGAACCAATCTTGATATTGTTGAGTCTCGACTGAATGAACTGCTTGCTCCTTTTGAGATTCATCTCGCATGAATGTTGATTGGGAGAGAACCTTAAGATAGATCATTGTGTTGTTATCAAAAGGACTATTTGGGATCAAAGACCCCCAGGAAGCATGTTTCAAAAAGTCATGTATGTGAGAGAACCATTCTTGGTACGGTTCAATCTGAATCATGTGGATAACTTCATCATATTTTGAAGCCTCACGCAAAATCGTTGATTGTGAAAGCATTTTGACATGAATGGTTGTAATATCATCCAAAGGGTTCTACAAAATTAAGGATCCCAAGGAAGCCATTGTATCCACAAAATTATTAGATGAATGAGGGATTGCCTCGATGTTGTACCATTCCAATTTAGCTAATAGCTTATCCACAAGGGCTTTGTAAGACTGCAATATTGGACACTTGCATTGGTAGATTTCCTTGACTTGGTTAACAATGAGCAAGGAATCACCAAAGATATTTAGCTTTTTTATTTTCATGGTGATAGCTACTTGAAGGCCCAAAAGGAGGGCCTCGTATTCAACATTATTGTTGGTGCATGAGAAATCAAGTTTAAATGAAAGGGGCATAGGAGCCCCTTATGGTGTGAAAAACATGATTCCCATGCCACCCCCTTGCTCACACTTGGAACCATCGAAGAATAACATCATATCAACTTTATTTTTAGGTTCTTCTGGTTTTGGTGAGTTTGATAATGTAAAAATTGCATCATCAAGCAACTCGATGGTAAGAGGTTGATTGTCCTAAAGAGGAGCCTCTGCTAGTTGATCAACAATTACTTGACCTTTAATGGATTTTTGACTTATGAATTCAAGGTCAAATTCTATCAACAACATGATCCACTTTGTGGTATGACTATTATGGTACATTCGACTCATCATGTACCACAAAGGATTTTCTTTGGACACGACATACATTGTTTGATTAAGCATGTAATGGCATAGCTTCTTAGTGGTAAATACCACTACTAAGAAAAGCTTCTCAATGTATGCATACTTGAGCTCATAGCTAACCAGGGTGTGACTGATGTAATAAACAACTTGCTCCTTATTTACTTCATTCTTTTGGGCCAACATGGTCCCTAAAGCAAAGTTGATAGCTGATATGTATAGTAAAAATGACACACCTGGTCAAGGTGGAGCTAAAACTAGTGGGGATGCCAAGTACTGTTTGATCTCATCAAAAGGACTTTTGACACTCATCATCCCAATTGAATGGGACCCATTTTTGTAACAGATGATTCATTGGTCAACATTTATCTAAAAGTTGCACTATGAAGCATCGGATAGATGCTACCTTCCCTTGTAAGCTGCAAAGATGCTTAAGGTTGGTAGGGGGAAGCATTTTGAGTATCACCTTGAATTTGGTGGGATCGAATTTGATGCCTCATTTTGAGACTATAAAACCCAAGATTTTTCTAGATGTAACTTTGAAGACACACTTCTTGGGGTTAAGTCTAACATTATGCTTGATGAGGCGATCAAAGACCTTCCTTAGAACATCTACATGCTCGTGATGCAATAGAGATTTAGCTAGTAAATCATCTATGTAATCCTCCAAGATTTTGTGCATGTAGTCATGAAATATGTATGTCATGGCCTACTGATATGTTGCACCAACATTTTTGAGGCCAAATGGCATGAATTTATAACAGAAATTCCCCCAAGGCGTGGTAAAGGCTGTCTTGGGATGATCTTCAGGATTGACCCAAATTTGATTGTAGCCTAAGAAACCATCCATGAGGGATAACATTTCATGTCCTACAGTTGCATTGACTAGAGCATCAATGTTTGGGAGGGGGAATTCATCCTTAGGAGTTGCTTTATTAAGATCTTGAAAATTTGTGCATATGCGAATCCTCCCATCGGGTTTTCCTATGGGTACCATGTTGGAAACCCAATCAGGATAATCGATGGGTTGAATGAACCCTACATCCAATAATTTTTGTAATTCATATTTAACCATTAATGCTATTGTTGGATGCATATTTCTAAGCTTTTGCCTGAATAGTTTGATTTTTGTATCGAGTGTCAGGTTATACACGACCAAACTCGGGTTGAGACTTGGTATATTTTTATAAGACCAAGCAAAGGCTTCTCTATTTTCTTTCAAGAGATCTATGATATTGGCTTGTTCCTATGGGGATAGACTATGTCCCAACTTGAAATTTTTAGGAATTATGGGATCGATGTTGATATCCACATCAATTGTGTCCTCAAATGACATGTGGGATCCCTCCTCAAGATGATGAGGTGTAGGGATCAAATGGATATCATCAGCTATATTTGGAGAATCAATCATTTCATCAGGTTTGATCTTATCTTGAAAAACATCCTTAGATGGCCCTTGGGAGAAATGAAATGACTGTAATATTTATTTGCAAGGGAAGAAATATATGGGTGAGGGTGGTATTACGGTGTGATAAAAATCAATGGCCTCATGATTGAGGTGCAAAATTTTTGAAGGGTCACTGGGATTATGAAGTAACATGGTAAAATAAATGGAAACCATATTGATAGATGGTGGATGGCTTCCATTTGTGGGTGGAAAAATCCTATCAAATATGGGTGGCCTCAAGTGCATTGAAGGTGGTTGAGGTGGTGGTGGAATATCTAGATGAGACCTAGGAGGAGACAAAATGACTAGATATTTTGGTGGTAGTAGCTACAGTAAAATGGGCATCCTCCTTAGGAATAGATGAAGGTAGAATTCATCAAAACCATTGAGGGTATCAATAGCAACTGATACATCCTCAAAACTATATAAAGTAATAGATATTGCATCAGAATCATGATAGGATGAATCAATGGATATGTCATTATGATCTTGAATAGATTCATCACCCTCTTCAATCCAATCATTCTAAGGATCATAGACTAGGCAAAAATCTTATTGCTCATTGGTATGTTCTTATGCATTAAAGATCCAACCACTGGTATACTTTCAACCCAAGTATAAAAGAGGGTTCATGTGAACTTGATTGCTAAGCCATTGAATGTGATGAGGACCTAGGTATGCTAAACTTATCTCATCCTCATCTTCATCAGGTGTCTTACTAGAAGAGCTAGAGGTTTCAATAGAAGCCATTGTGATGGGAAGATGATCTCCTAGAAAATAAAAGTATCCTAGGTTGGCATAATCATTCTCATCAATATCATTCTCAAAGCCTATGGTCAGACACTGGAGGGGGTCTGCAAGGAGTTTGTCCAACATATGCATGAAATATCCTAATCCAAACTTATCTTTAGGGAGTTGATATTGTGGCTAGTAAGGTGTTCAGAGACCCTATTCTTATCAGCTAAGACTTTTTCCATTCCAATGGTAGAAATAAAAGTACCATAGGGTGAAATTTGGGTTTTTCAAATAATTCACATTCCTTGAAAATGGCTCGTCATCTCCATCCTCCATAGGATATCGACTTGTAGAAACATCAAAACCCCCATATAATTTTTTTTTTGGTTTGGGGGTATCCTTAAGGGCATAGTCTACCCATGTCCTGTATGGACTTGATGATTGGAGTAAATATGACATTCTACAATAGATACTCAGCAAGTCCAGGATTGACCAAATAAATCATGACCTACGGTGGGGTGGATGATGGGCGTGTGGCTTGATATGACTCTTCTATAATAACAAACAATTATTCATCATCCATAGGAGTCAAATCATATTATACTAAAATGGTGGAAATGGAGGTTGGGATCTTCTTAATTGGTTCCTTCAACTTTTTCTTACTTGAATGATCCAGGAATGAAGAAGGGATATCAAGAGAAATCGATGGCAATGACAGATATGGAGATGGTACAAAGGTTGAGTATGGTGTTAGATCTAGACTCTTTATGGGGTCATTAGGTCTAATGTCTAGATGTGTGTATGGCAAAGTAGAATCTTACGGGTGGTGCACCACATTAAAAAACTTGAAGGGCTCTAGATCTACATGAACCGCATAAACTTACCCTTCATGTATATACTTAATATACTGATGAAATATGGATGGAACACGCTTCATATACCTCATACAAGATCTTCCAAGTAATATATTATACTACATTACATCCTCCAAGACATGGCATAATGTAGGAATAGTATTTAGCCCAAACTTAATAGGAAGAACTATTGTACCAATGATGGAGCATAAAGCATCATTAAATGCTCGAAGGGTGAATGTAGATGCTATATGATGAGTGTCAAATTGGCACATATTTTATGCAAGGATTATCTATTTTCTATCTACAAATCATGGAAGTAAATGTGTTTTAATGATTATTTTTACCTTATTTATGTGATTTATCAGTAAATTTGATGAATGAGGTTTAAATGATAAATGTTCATATTTTACACAAATTGTGCAAATTTTTGTATGTTTTTGGTAGTAGAACGATCATAGGTAATATTGCAACAAAATACAGGTCATACATTGAAGGAAGGATGAACCAATATCGTGCAAATATACTGAGGAAATGTGTGGACACACACTACAGAAGGGTGCTACATAAAGGTGCTACAAAAACCTGGAAAAATCTACGAAAAAACATGTTTTGCATAATAAACATGCCACATAAGGTATGGCTTGGTCAAACACCATGTGGGCAACTGAAAGAATCAAACATGAAATATTTCAAATGCCACATGGGTGGTTAGAAGAATCAAACGTGGGTGACTCATCATTTATTTGGGGCATATAAGTTGTTAGGAGATTACATGAATATTTGTAATAAATATGTCCTTCCCTAAAATAAAGGATAAAAACTATTAGAATAAGTCTAAATCAATGATTATATTGTTACGTAGCTATCCCACTAAGTCTAAGATGGTATTATGTTGTTATATTAGTTTATGTATTGCCACTTGGACCAATTAGGATATTTATTGAGTCCAAGTAGGTTAGGAAATGTGTTAGTTTAGATTATTCTTGTTAGAACATAGTTGTTGCATTATCAAGTCCACACCACATGGAGAAATACATGGAGTTATATTCAGAATTGTCCAAGCGACAATATATATTCCATAGGAGACCTTTGAAAATGTCTGGAGAGCTAATGAAAAAATGTCTAAGTTGTGATTATTTCTAATGTAATTCCTTGTATACAATTTTTGGAAAAGTTGGATGCGCAACCATGTATGTTTGAATTTTCAGTAATAAAGCAACAATATTTTCTTCAGAATATGGTAACTGTGTCTTATAATTTCTTTACATTTTGCTTGCTTTGGTAACTTTCATTTATTTTATTTTCTGCAATTATGAAATAATTAAGCATTAGATTAATTAAATGAGAGTAGATTACTGAAGTTAAAGTAAAGTAGAAAATAGGGGAAGGGGTTAACACTAACCTTCTAGAGGCAGGACCCACTCCGAAAGGTTAGTCCCTAAATATCTTCCCTCCAAAAACACAGTAGATAGAGTTAGAATGTAGAATAAGTCTTAAAGCATAAACTTAATTAAATTGCATAATAAATAATTATGAATTATACTATGCATCATTAAATCATACGTGGATCCACACATATTCATATAGATTAAATCCTAAAATGCATTCTGTTTTCATTCCTGCACAATCTAACTTCTATTTGCAAACACTTGAAACTAAAATAAATTTGAACTAAGCTTAGAATTGATCCCTATGGTATAATCTATACTGGATTTCTATTCTTTAAATCTAATCTTGATTATCCTCGGATTGAAAAATTTAAATGTAAGCTATTACAACCGATCACTATTATAGCTGATCACTATAATGTAAAAGGTTGGAATACTAATACAATGTAGTGCATTAGTTGTGATGATATTTATGGAGTATCTTGTGTCAATCAAAACCTACTTGTAGAGAATCCAATTCACACTAGCAATGATGTGCAGTAGAGGATTAAACCTAGTAGTGGGAGTTTCCTTGATCTCATGATCATGAAATGTAATGATAGAATCCTTGCAATATTGAATGTGTCCCACAAAATTGACAAAAGAGTTGGGATCCTAGGGTTGCAATTAAATTGAATTTAGAATCTCCATTAGATCTTATATATGTGGTTGCAACTGTTTTATGAGCTCATAAATGGAGAGCCTTACTGATATCATCCATAGACTTTAGATAAGATTAATTTTAATTGTTATCACCTAGCAGGGTGGAGGACCTTGGACAATATTTGTTGGTGGCAAAGGCTATGATGTGGAAGGGACGTTTGTCAGAGCTACAAGCGATGTAACTTGATTCAGATAACTCCTATTATGTGTCCTAATATTAATCATATTTCCAAACCCCTAATTGGATGGGGCTGTATGGATTTCATTCATTTGTCATGCTTGATCTACCTACACCTCATGTGTAGGTAGTGTATCCTTAAATATGCTCATCTATTGATTTTTGGCTACAAGAGGGTTGTCAATTTGAAGTTCATTCTTGTCAAGCATATCCTGTACTTTGTTCTTAAATGTAAAACATGACTGAATGTCATGACCATTCTATTTATGATAAGGATAGTATAGGTCCTCTCGATACCACTTGGTTTTGGGCTTGTTAGGATTCAAGGGGTAGATTTTTGGCAAGTTGATGGTGTTTGCCTCACATAATAGATTAAAAAGTGACATCAAAGACTCGGGTAATGGCGTATAATTGCAAGGTGGATGATGTTGTTGCTTTTACCCCTAATTTTCTTGAGACTGATTGTATTGTGCAAGAGGAGGTTGGGCTTGATAATTTGTTTGTTGTGTTAGATTTTGCTTTATAGGTCTTGGAACATTCAGGACAACTTGATTAACCATTGAGAGTTTTTGTTGAGCATGGTTACCCTTTGGGGAAATGATATCATCTAATGCACTCAATGATCACCTCATAAGCTTCAGATGAAATGATATCATCTCCTCGTCTTTGCCCTCAAAGAGGGGGAGGGGGAAGATGTCTAGTGGGGTGAGGTGGCTGATTGTGGTCATCAACCAAATCCTCATAAATTAACTTGGGGTACGCTTGATCCTGATACTTTAAACCTAAGTCTTCATAGGCCTCATAATCATGTTGAGCATTGTTTATTTGGCATTGTTGGGGCCTAGGGGGTGCATGAGGAGGACAATTTTAATTGGGTTTAGGTGGTAGTTTTTGATGGTGCACAAGGTGATTTTGATGGATCTATTTCTTATAGGTACTCAGTGTAGGAACCACCTCATGCATGGCTTTCTGTAACATATCTTGGTATAGCCATTCTTGGTACACCCTATTTTATTATAGTCTACTGACTCAATTGATACTGCTCATCTAAGTGTTGTTTATCCTATCGTAATTGGTTAAAAAATGCTTGCTTCTCAAAATTATTCCTAAGGGCCTGATATAGATGGTCAATAGTGTGGGATCTACTAAAATTCATATTACAATAAAGGGAATTGGCTTGCTCTACATCCCCATAAGCTATCTATTTCCCATGATCGAGGGAAGCCATGTTAACCTGGTATTCAATATTATGTAAGCTTGATGTACTCAGGCAGTATAGAGGCACAATATGCTTGCATAAAATAATCTATTTGAGGAGTAGAGGGAGTATAAAAATCTCACTCCTCCTCATTGAAAAGGATTGTACGAGCTGACATGGCTGTCTGAGTAGGATGGTGAGTGTCATACCTATATAAATGGGCATATTGCTAACTCATCCATGGAAGGTCAAGAAGAGTGGCTTGTTCATCTAACCTCATCCATGGACTATAATTCTGATCATGCTCTAACTAGTGTATAGAGTGAGTCAAAATGTGAACTCGTGATACCGACCTAGGACCCTCTATGTGTTAAATATTTTATCTATAGGAAGCAAAAAAAGTATCTCGACCATGGAGGTCATCACTTTTATCATATAGATAACCGACATAATCATCTTGAATGGGGATGTCCTCCAGTTCAGACTCTCTGTAAAAACTAGGATGTCATTCGAGAATGGCCATATCCTCTAGATTGATGCGGAGGCATTCCATGCCTCCTTGAATTTTTTTTGTAGCACGAGCCCTTAATCGCTTGGTCATGCATTATTACCATGGTCTTGATTAAACAACAAAGAAACACACAAGCAAACAATATGATTATCTCATTTAAGTTTTAAGTATGAGTTCCTATAATTGTTTTAGTGCATTTTGATATTGAAAACCCCTATTCCTATGAAACTAAGGATAAACAAAAAAGAAAACTACTAAAAGGTATTTCGAGCACACCCCTCTATCAAGGAATGTAACTCAAACAATAAAAAGTGGCTTCCTATTGGATATTAGATCAAGGTAATCTTATGGGAACAAATTACCCCTTGAAGGGGCTATACTACCTAATGTCTTGGTACTGGCGAAGCCTCACTTTCCCTTAACCCTCATTTTTAAGGCATGGATAGTAATGAAAACTATGTCCACTGATTATTTTAAAGATCCCCATGGTAAATATCTCTACTAACCTTACCACTTTAGGTGCACCCAAGTGTAGGGGACCTTTCAATGATGAAGTTTGAAAAGCCACTCGATTTTGGCCACTAAGTTTCTAGGGTGTGAGCCAACATATGGAGATGAAGCCCACCGTCGCTGGTCTCAATTAATGATTGGCGATGAAATCCAACTTGTTAATTTTAAAGTGAAATATGGTGTGTGGGGTTATTTTTATTTTATGCAAAAGAAAGTAAAATCACAAAGCATTCCATGCTCTTTCACTAATGCATAAAAATAATGTTTCAAATTTAGATTTCTAAATAATGGACATTTAATTTTTAGAAACCTATAAGATGCAAAACCCTATATGAGTAGCCTGTGGATAGATAGAAAGAAATCAAACCAAAATGTAATAAACAAGGGGCCATATCACACATAGATATATTCATATAGAGGTCCATCCTACATAGGGATGCTCACCAGGAGAGATCATCTCACAGAGAGACAATTGTAGACAGATAGTATGGACTAGAGATGGTCACAAAAAGAGACCCAAAACTTAGGATTCCTATATCTAAATATCTACAACTTAATTATTTTTGCAATTTTACTTATAAATTCAAAGAGATAGAATATACATACTCACCTTGAAATCCTATGTTTGGTGAAGATACAACTATCTACTGTATTCTACCTTTTGATCCGAGGCTATATTTTTTAGAGATGGTTATTGAACATGGGCTATCTCTAGGTTAGATGGTTACTGAACAGGGGTCGTCTGTATGACAGACGATCAGGCCTACAACCTAAAAATATAAATAGATAGTAATTAACTAAATGAATAACAATCAAGGACTAGATCCCACCATGATCGCCAGTAACATGTAGAAAAGGACCATACATCCAAGCAAACAAAATATGAGATAATGTTCAAGTAACCATAATGACAAAACATAATATAGAATAATGGTGCCCTTTTTATTAATAAAAAATTTGTTTCTCAATTGGTTACAATATTATCCCTGTAAAGGATTCTACCCAGTTTGATACTGAAGGATGGTAAAAATCTAACACCTAAGCATAATATGTAATCAAATAAAAGAGAAGAACATAGAAGAAGTAGTATCCATTTTATTCATATTCAAAGTTCTCTTTTACATAGAGGTTACAAGAGCATCTCTCTTAGAGATTGACCATTTGATACATATTACAATAGAATCACTCCATGTGATAAGGTGCCTTCAATAGACTCTTAGGATCCCCAAAACTTGATTATAGGAGGATTTATCTTGAGAACCTCCACTTTGTGATGTTTTAAGATGACCTCAAAGGTGAGATGCTCCCATAGAATTTTGAACCTACACACAAGGAAGCTCACAAAGCATTAATAGCAAAGGTGTAGCCTCTCAAGATGAGGCTATTTTGTGATAAATGCAATATGTGAAAGAAATGCTAAAAGACATGTAAATATAAATGGAATACTAGAAATAAAGCATAAAGCAATGCATGAAAACATGTAAAGAAGCATAAAGCATGCGTAAATACTAGAAATTAAGCATAAAGATCTACTAATGAACAATTGATCTATATTAAGAAAGCAGGTAAAATGCATGAAATGATAAATATACGGTCTAAATGCAAGAAAAAATATCTTGGGTCTTGTTGTGGCTGCTCCACAACACACCCCAAAATTGGGGACCCACCATTTTACATGCTTTCCAAGAAAAACTGCAGTGGCCCATAGGCCAAAGATCAAGGAAAAAGCAAAATATCACAAAAAGAAAATGTGTCACGATATCGCGACATGTTGCTCCGTCGTGGCTAGAAATGAAAAGTTGTGCGACGAATCAGTTTCAGAACAGCAAAGAAGATGTCGTGATATCGCGACATGTTGCTCTATCGCGGCTAAGAAAAAGAAAGTGTCACGATATCGCGACATGTTGCTGCTAAGAAAAAGAAAGTGTCGCGATATCGCGATAGGTCGCATTTTCGTGGCTCAAACAAGCGAAGTGCAGTGGAACGAAAAAGTGTCGCGATTTCATGACATGTCGCGTTTTCGCGGCCAAGAGTAACAAAATGCAGCAGGGTGAGAAAATGTCGAGATTTCACGACGTGCTGTGAAATCACGGTTCATAAAGGAGAGAGAAAGACAAAGTGAAAAGCGTCGCGATATCGTGACATGTCACATTTTCGCGGCCCAGAAGGATGCACCAAAATTGAAAATGTCACGATATCGCGACATGTTATGAAATCGCGGTCGAAGGCAGCAAGAGAAGAGTCAATGCAAAAGTTGTCGCGATATCGCGACATGTCACCATTTCGCGACCTGAAGACGAGATGAAGGGCAAAGATAAAAAAATGTCACGATATCGCGACATGTCAAGTTTTCGTGGCAGGAAAGTGAGGAAGGAAAAAATGAAAGAAAGTGCCATGAAATTGTGATAGGTTGCGTTTTCATGACCTAGAGCAACTAAAGTGGTACATAATGAAAAGGTGTCACGATTTCACGACAGAAAGAAGTGAGACAGCCCGAAAGAGAAAAGCGTCACGATTTCACGACAGAAAGCAGCCAAAGTGGTACGAAATGAAAAGGTGTCACGATTTCACGATAGAAAGTAGTGAGACAGCCCGAAAGAGAAAAGTGTCACGATTTCACGACAGAAAGTAGCCAAAGTGGTACGGAATGAAAAGGTGTCACGATTTCACGACAGAAAGTAGTGAGACAGCCCGAAAGAGAAAAGCGTCATGATTTCATGATAGAAAGCAAGCAAAGTGGTATGGAATGAAAAGGCATCACGATTTCGAGACAGAAAGCAGCCAAAGTGGTACGGAATGAAAAGGTGTCACGATTTCACGAAAAAAGTAGTGAGATAGCCCGAAAGAGAAAAGCGTCACGATTTCATGACAGAAAGCAGCCAAAGTGGTACAGAATGAAAAGGTGTCACGATTTCGTGACATGTCACGTTTTTGCGGCTAAGTGCAACAAAACACAATGAAGGAGAAAAATGTCATGATTTCACGACAGGTTGCATCCACGTGGCCCTAAGGAGAAACACGTCGCGATATCGCGACATGTCTCATTTTCGTGGTGCTTGAAGACGAATAATGTGGCATAAAATGTCAATGATTTACATGTTCATTTTGTGATGCATGAAGGCGGACAAGGCTGTTGGCAAAAAAATGTCACGATTTCGCGACATGTCTTGTTTTCACAGTGTAGGTAGAGGAACAAAGCTACAGATAGAAAATGTCGCGATATCGCGACATACTATTTTTTGTCGTGATTCACAGTGGGCCATCATAGAACATGCAGAAAGGTGCATAACACATGGCATGAAGATGTCAGGGCTATGATAACATTTCAGGATCGACAGTTACAGTTCACAGAGAAGATCAAACGTTTCGACGTCGAGCAGAAAGTCAAAAATGACGAAGAGGCGGGGAAGATGAAACGAAGCGATCTGGGAGATGAAGCGAAGCGTCACAGGGAAAAACAGAGAGCATTGCCAAAAATTTTAAAAGTAGAAGCACAGATTGGTACGAGGGTCGAAAACCACTGCAAGCAGAGTTGCAGAGCCAAAGGAGAGGAAGCCTTTCTGGACTTGTTTGAGTTGTTTCTCTTCCACAGACTGGTTTGGAAAAACCAGAGATTCTGCTATTGTAACATGACATATTTTTAATGCAGAAGTGTTCAAAAATTTGCATCTTGTGGGCAAGAAAGAAGGAGATCTTCTGTGCATGCTATGGATTTAATGTTTATTCTTTCATTTTTCAGATTTTGGATTTATAGATAATGTAGATGCCACTTTTGTGGGTTACATTAGGCGAATATTTGAAATCTGAATTTTATTTCGTACCCTAGGAACCAACACTTAATCTATGGGGATTATGCATGTCATGCAGGTCCAATAGGTTAGGTTGCATGCATGGAAAACTCACATCTTCGGTTTTGTCGAAACAGGATAGCATCATACTGAGTGCATTTCATTTTCAGTTTTTCTGCATTTCATTTTCATTGTCTGCATTTTATTTTTTCCAGAAAGTTTAACTTATTTAAAATAAACATTTAAAAATTACAAAATCAAAGAAAAAAGAAAGCAATGAACAATCATTAAAGCTTCATGATAAAATAAACCAGCATTGCCCCTTGTTTACAGTTACTTGCAATCACTAAGGTATTCCAAGCATTCAAATTGAATATTATTATTTGTGCAAAATGCTAACATAGCGGAGACCTTGGAGAAGTTATTTATTTAATTTCTTTGCAAGAGGGGATTTTGAAATTCAAATCCTATTGGAGAGTGTGTTTTCACAATTGGGTGAAAATACCACTCAACAGATTGGCGCTAGAAGGAGGGCCAATTGGTTTACTTTATTTTGATTTTCATACAGAAGTAATGTGTTTTTTGATTCGATTTCTTAAATCTCATTAAAGGCTAAACTGCAGCATTTTTTTTGTGTTGCAGGTTTTCTTGGAGATATCGAGAGTTTCGTCAGGCAGGCTGGACCCACCGTGCCGTATCGCGACTAGGTCCCAAACAACTGGGGAAACCATATTCCACGACCTTACACTCACTTGTACTCCAAAAAATAAAACCAAGCAAGTTGTAAACCTACCAGTCACAAAAGATCTTTCTGCTTTAGGAACATCGAGCGGACCTACACCAGTGGTATCAATTGCCACTAGCGTACCTATCATTAGTACCATTTCCACCACTCTTGTAGGGTTGTCCTCATCAATTCTGAGTCAAATGGCCCAACCTCCAGCAGCTCCTTGGTATGGAGCTAATAATATCCCTTTGAATATTGTAGGGGATATCCATGAAATCCCTAAGAACATAGAAATATTCTTGCCCAAATATAAACCAGATGGCCCAAGAACTACAGAGGAGCATATCCAAGCCTATAGGGATGTTTTGATAAGGTTGCAAGTCCAACATGAAGATGTGGCTTGCAGACTTTTTCCCATGAGCCTAGATCCGGTAGCCTATGAATGGTATATATGCTTGCCTATTGGTTCAATCACTTCATGGACACAAATGGAGAATGCCTTTGTCAATCAGTTTAGGTCACCTTTGGATCCCGCAACCATCTACAATCAATTCATTACATGCAAAAGGGGCCAGGGTGAACCAATCAGAACCTTTAATCAGAGATTCCAAAAATGTTATAATAGAGCAGTTCGACATTTTGCCATTGACCCCACAGTAGCTTTACAAATCTATTTTGGGGCATTGGATCCGATGACAACGATGTTTTCCAGGCGAAATCCTCAAGTCACCACGCTCGCCTTAGCTTACAATGAAGCTATGACCATCGAGCAGCAAATGACACCACAGGGCTATGGGTTTCCCCTAGATGCCTATGATGGGACAATATGCTCCATATGGTCAAGCTCCCATGGTAAATCAGATCATGGCACCACAAATGCCAAACATGAATGCTTTCCCATATCAACAACCATATCCACCAGCACCTGCCTATGCACCCATTCCGATCCAACCGATCACATCCATTCCACCCGTTCTCGCATTTTTGCAAAATAGTCAATCGACTATGCAAGGAACCAACCAGGTTAATTCTCAGGCTATAGTTCCTTTCCCAAATCCAACTCCGATCCAAAGTGTAAATCCATTTATGAACCAAATTCCTCAAAATCCGACTCAAATGTTAAATCCAGATCCCACGAATTATGCAAACCCAACAGGAACTAACAATAATGTAGCTCCATCGAAGGAGATTTATTCGGATGTTGAAGAGCTCAAGAAGATAGTTCATAAACTGAGTAATGACATGGTTCAAAAATAGAAGTATGAGTCCCATGCCCCTCACTCAAATCAAAATTTTAACAATAGAGGGAGACATTGGAACACAAAGCCAAACAATGGAGGAGTACCTGCCCCTATTGCCAATCAACTAGATACTTCTGTAGGACCCAGTCAATCCAGTTCCCTTTTGAATCTTTCCGATTTTGCATGGGAAAAGGGGTGCAGGTTGCACAATACAAAAGAGCACAATGAGAGGAATTGTCCTGAAATCGCTAGATACACTCATTGTCTCCAAGCCCAAGTAGATGACCTGGAACTTGTGCCAAATGAGGGTCCACCCCAACATCAAGATGATAGCATTATGGTGGTGGAAACTTTATACCGCCAAGAAGGTGAGAGTGAGGAAGAAGAAGATGAAATTTTGGAACAGGAGGTGCAAGCTTTTTGAGAGTTTAGAAAGGGGAATCATGGATATCATTTGAGAAGTAAATCTAAAGCCCCTAAAACATCATCAACACCACCAAATAACTCTATCCTTCCTCCGGATACTAAGGCAGATAATAATCCTCCTCCTCCACTTAGAAAAGAAATGTCTAATGACACGCAGAAGACAGTCAAACTTGAAAAATCAAACTATGACATAGTGGAGGATTTAAGGAAATCTAAGTCGAGCCTTTCATTTTTAGAGGCGGCCAGGTTGCCTGGCCAAAAAGAAGCATTGATAAAGGCTCTGGACTCACCTAATCAAGTATGGAAGGGAAAGGAAGTTGAGTCTCAGTTGATTTTACGAAAGGAGAGACGGGATGTCCCGCCATTTTTATTGACTCTGAGAATTGCTGGTAAGAATTTGCATAATTGTTTGGTAGACACGGGTGCCACGAGCAATCTCATGCCTTCAGAGATATGTCAAATGCTAGGCCTACAACCTGTTTCATCCAAATGCAAGGTTTTGCAATTGGACCGATCTGAGGTAAATGTGATAGGGACCCTATATGATGTCAAAATTCAACTAAATTCTGAACCCAGGGTCCAACAAGTGGTCGACATTTTGGTTGTTAATATCCCAAGTAGATATGGAATGCTACTTGCAAGGGATTGGATGAAAACTTTGAACGGCTATTTTTCAACCGATTGCTCACATATGTGGCTACCCTGGAAAGGAATTGCAAATCAAATCAGAGTAGAAAATGAACCGAGGCTTAAAGAAATCATAACAAAATTTAATAAGCCAAATGAAGTTCAGTTTTTTGAGCCAGAATTGGGGGTTTATGCATTTGATGTTGAAGAGGCTACTGAAGAGCCTAAAGGGGAAACATTTCACGGTAGCTCTCTTGAGGAAAATGATTTCATATGGTTGCTTAGGTTTGATGGATCCAAATCCAGACAGGGAGCAGGAGCCGGAGTCGAGCTCACTTGTCCAGGAGGTAAACCTTTACTTGCTGCCTATAGGTTACAGTTTCCTTGCACGAATAACGTGGCAGAGTATGAAGCACTGATTTTTGGTTTACAACTGGCGTTGAGCAAAAAGGTTAAATGCTTGAAAGTATTGGGAGATTCTCAACTGGTAGTCAAACAGATTAAAGGACAATATACATGTCGCGACAAGAGACTGAGCCTTTATAGAACTAGGGTAAGAGACCTCATTGAGGAATTCGACGCTTTCAATATAGCCCTTATTTCTAGAAAAGGAAATCGCATAGCAGATTCTCTTGCAGTCGTCGCGGGCATGTTAAATCCAGTTGATATAAAAAGGTGTAAAAAGTTCTCCATCGAATTAGTCCCTTGTCCATCGATACCGATAATGTCAAGAATTTCCAAGTTTTTGAAAATGATAGACACATATTCAAATTTGTCATGAACTCAGGTGTTTTTGAAAACCAGGTGATTGATGAGGAGCAAAGATGGCAAGAAGAAGCAGAAAACGAAAGTAAAACTACATGTCGATCCAACAAAATACCTAAAGACATAGTTTCATTGGAGAAAATGTTCGATATGGGATACAAGGCTAGAAAAGAAAAAAGGGTTCCACTCCCCAAAGATGCATGTGATCTAATTAATCTAGGGAGTGCAGACAATCCATGGGAAGTGTACATCGCAAAGGCATGTACAACTGAAGAAAGAGAAAATATAATACATGCACTAAAACACTACGTGGATTGCATTGCTTGGAATTATAACGAATTGAAAACATACAACCAAAACGTCATTACACATACCATCCCTCTAAAGCCGGACTCCAAGCCTTTCAGACAAAGACAACGAGTTGTTAACCCGCTATTGGAGCCCTTGATAGAAAAGGAGGTCAAGAGATTATTGGAAGCAAAGATTATTTTTCCCTGTTAGGCACTCAACCTGGGTTGCTAACCTCGTTCCAATAAGAAAGAAGAGCGGAGAGATTAGGCTATGTATAGATTTTTGAAATCTTAACAAGGCCTCTCAAAAGGATAACTATCCATTGCCATCCATTGATGAAATTTTACAAACAGTGAATGGATCTGAAATGATGTCTTTTCTTGATGGATATTCTGGATATAACCAAATTCTTATTCATCCCAATGACAGGATGAAAACAACCTTCACAACCAAATGGGGGACATTTGCCTACAGAAGAATGTCGTTTGGACTCGTTAAATGCTGGTGCAACATTTCAACGTGCCATGGACTATGCATTCAAAGGGCTTATAGGCAAGTGTATCATTGTGTATGTGGATGATATTCCAATATTTTCAAAGAAAAGAGAAGACCATGTCAAGGATTTGAAAAAGGTTCTTCAAAGATGCAGAGAGCATGGAATTTCTTTAAATCCAAAAAAATGCATCTTTGGAGTAACAGAAGGAAAACTACTTGGTCACATCATTTCAAAAGAAGGTATATCCATTGACCCAGAAAGGATAGAAGCTATCCAAAGATTGCCTCTCCCGGGTAGTAAAAAGGAGTTGAGATCTTTCTTCGGGCAAATTAATTTTGTGAGGAAGTTTATTTCAAGCTTCGTTGAGATAGCCAAACCGTTGAACAAGATGCTCAAGAAGGATGTAGATGTCAGATGGAACGAGGAAAGTAGGGTGGCCTTTCAAAACATTAAGGATGCCATTTCCAGAGCCCCTACCCTCATAAGTCCAAACTATGCTAAACCTTTCTATATTTATGCTTTCGCATCGGAACACTCTTTTGCGAGTGTCTTGACCCAGAAAGGTGAGGATAGCGTAGAAAATCCCATAGCATTTTTAAGTGCTCCTTTAAAAGATGCTCAATTGAGGTATTCTATCCTCGATAAGCAGATGTACGCACTCTTTAAAATGGTAAAAAAATTCCGACATTACATTGTGCACAACAGAGTTTTTGCCATTGTGCCTGACCCTGCTATCAAAACTATGTTTTTACAGAACGAGCTAGGTGAGAAAAGAGGTAAATGGATTTCTACTATCCAAGAATTTGATCTTGAAATCCAACCCATGAAACTAGTTCGAGGACAGGGACTGGTGAAGACAATTGTTGAGAATAATCCACAAACGACATGCCAATATTCAAATGCAGAATACATTTCTAAAGATGACTGGTATGTTGACATTGTACATTTTCTATTAAACGGTAAGTGCCCATCCAATTTGAATTCCACTCAAAGAAGGGCTTTAAGACTTAAATCTGTTAATTATCTGATTAGATCCGGTGTTACGTATAGGAAAAATCATGAGGGGATCTACTTGAGATGCCTGAATAAAGAAGAAGCTGCCAAGGTTCTGCAAGAATTTCATGGGAAATATGGAACTGGCCATGGTGCGGCAAATGCTACAGCGCATCAAATCCTGAGAGCGGGATACTATTGGCCTCACATTTTTAAAGATGCACATGCTCATGTACGATCTTGCCACATTTGTCAAGTAGCTGCCAACGAGAGAAAGAAATGCAGCCATGCCATTACAACTCGTAGTTGAGATGAGACCATTTGCACAATGGGGATTAGATTTCATTGGGGTTATTAACCCAAATTCTTCGATTCCCATAAATTCATACTAACAACTACAGATTATTGTACAAGGTGGGACGAAGCGGTTCCTACAAAACATGCCACTACAGACGTTGTAATAAGATTCCTTGAGGATCACATCATAACAAGATTCGGAATGCCCGATTCTATCGTTAGTGATAATGGTAAAGCTTTTGTTTCCACGCAATTTGCAGATTGGGCATACGACAATAAAGTGAGTTTAAAATTTGCATCTAATTATTACCCTCAAGGAAATGGTTTGGCCGAATCCTCAAACAAAAATTTGTTGAATATCATTAAGAAATTACTGGAAAGGAACCCTCGAGATTGGCACGACCGATTAAAGTTTGCTCTTTGGGTAGATAGGACCAGAATGAAAGACTCAATAGGAAACACACCTTATCATTTGGTCTATGGACAAGACCCAATCTTTCCTGCAAACTTGAAGCTGCAAACCCTACATTTCATGCAAGAATACTTGGGAACAGATAACCACACTGAAGCCAGATTAAGTCATTTACTGCACCTCGATGAAAAAAGGGAGGAAGCCATGATTCACATGAGTAAACACCAAGAGGTTGTTAAAATATGGTTTGACAGAAGAGCTAAAATTAAGTCCTTCAGAATTTCAGATTTAGTCTTATTGTGGGATAAAAGACATGAAGAAAAGGGGAATCATCAAAAATTTGATTGTCTTTGGTTAGGCCCTTATCAGATTTCAAAAATTCTAGGGAAAAATACCTTCAGGTTGAGAACTTTAGAAGGGAAGGATCTGACGTTACCAGTTAATGGGCATGTTTTAAAGCACTATTTTAGCCCTTAAGTCGTAGGAGATTGATATTATATTTTTCGGTTTTGGTATGGATTTTCAAATTTTGTTTTGTTTGTTTTAAGATTACTAGTTTAGTTAGGATTTAAGTTGAGTGTTTGATTTCATTTGACATGTTTGGTTTGTTTATGAAAAAAATTGTTTTTTGAGATGTTAACTTATGTTTTAGACCAGGAGAATATGAAACATTGGAATTGTGTTGTAGAAAGCTCCACAAGTAACACAAGCACATTAAAGAATATCGTTTGGAACTTGTGATGCATGAAGTTGTTAGTTTTTCACATTATGGTAAATTAGGTGATATATGCTCCATCCACATTTCAAAAGGAGCAATGCATTCATATCTCATGTCACATTCCACACTGCATATATATGTCATCTCAGTTACATTTTCATTTCATGAGCAATCATTGAGAAGGTGTCGAATCCTCTTAGGGTTATTACATAACATATATTAAAAGGATCCTAAGGTTGGGAACTGATGCCCGAACTATCTTGAACCAAGCACGTTCTACGCATATTAAAGAGAATCTTGAGCAAAATGGTCAAAACCATACTTGGAAGAAAAGGTGAGGCGAAAGGAATATTTCATGTCTGTCCTATCATGCAACATAATCCTTAAAACAGTGGTTTTTACCACTCCCATAATGCTTAAAGCCTAAAATCAGAGTAGTAAGGATAGGGTTAAATCCTCATCTCACTTAGGTTGAGGATCCAATTCCCCAAAGCTCTGATTTGACCTTCATGGAGTAGTAAGGATAGGGCATAATTCTCATCTCACCTAGGTTGAGAATCCGATTCCCCAAAGCTTCCATCTTTCATTTTATCATAAAACTTGGATGGGAAGGATCGTACTACATGTCCTCTACAAAGGATGGGTAGTCATCCCAAAAGTCCAAGAAACAAAAATAAAATTAATATGTTCCATCTTTCATTTTATCATCTTGGATTGGAAGGATCGTACTACATGTCCTCTGCAAAGGATGGGTAGTCATCCCCAAGGTCCAAGAAATAAAAATAAAATTAATATTTTCCATTTCATCTTAATATTGGATTGGAGGGATCGTACTACATGTCCCTAGCAAGGATGGGTAGTCATCCCAAAGGTCCAAGAAATAAAAAAAAAAAGAGAAGAGAATGAATGAAGCCAAATCATGGATTATGGGGTTAAGTATGCTCATGCGTGGCAACATGTCTTGTCTAAAAACAAGACCACTGATTGTTCAAACGGACAGGCTAGCTTGACAGTTTCATCCATAACAAGTTAAATCATTTTGTTCAAGATGAGGTAATGAACTCCAAATCAGAATAGTAAGGATAGGGTTAAATTCCCATCTCGCTTAGGTTGGGAATCCTATTCCCCAAAGTTCTGATTTCACTTACACTTGCACATGGGTTCAAGATGGTAGTGACACATAACCAACTTTGGGATCTAATAAATTAATTCAGTATACATATATTTATTTGGCCTTAAGAGGGTTTGACAGTTTTGATATGTTTGTTCATGATATTAGAAGGTTTGAGCCTTTGCAAAGCAGGTTGTTATATCTTTAGCATCTTCATCATGCATCAAATCCTGCACAAATCATTCATAGCCTTGCATACAAATCATAAGTGAAACTGACAATGGAATGATGATCAATTTCAAATGATAGGGAATGAAACACATTGCACACACCGAGCTGATACTTAATGATTCTGATGATTCATGTATTTCTGATCTATTGGCATTTGTTTATATTTCTTATGTGCTAACGCCTATTTCTAAGTTTGTATACTTCCAGGTTAGGTTCTCACCAAAATGCTCAGGAGCATTTGACAACAGAGTCACCATTTGTTGTGGCTGCTCCACAACACACCCCAAAATTGGGGACCCACCTGTTTTACATGCTTTCCAAGAAAACTGCAGTGGCCCATAGGCCAAAGATCAAGGAAAAAAGCAAAATATCACAAAAAGAAAATGTGTCGCGATATCGCGACATGTTGCTCCGTCGCGGCTAGAAATGAAAAGTTGTCATGATATCGTGACGTGTCATGTTTTCCCAAACAAAGGAAAAGTGTCACGATATCGTGACATGTTGCTCTATCGCGGCTAAGAAAAAAAAATGTCACGATATCGCGACATGTTGCTGCTAAGAAAAATAAAGTGTCGCGATATCGCGACAGGTCACATTTTCATGGCTCAAACAAGCGAAGTGTAGTGGAACGAAAAAGTGTCACGATTTCATGACATGTCGCGTTTTCGCAGCCAAGAGTAACAAAATGTAGCAGGGTGAGAAAATGTCGAGATTTCACGATGTGTTGTGAAATCTGCTCATGGAGAGAGAAAGACAAAGTGAAAAGTGTCATGATATCGTGACATGTCACGTTTTCATGGCCCAGATCAGCAGGATGCACCAAAATTGAAAATGTCATGATATCACGACATGTTATGAAATCATGGTCGAAGGCAGCAAGAGAAGAGTCAATGCAAAAGTTGTCACGATATCGTGACATGTCGCCATTTCACGACCTAAAGACGAGATGAAGGGCAAAGATAAAAAATGTCGCGATATCGTGACATGTCGTTCGGAAGGAAGCAAATGAAAAAGACAAAAAGTGAGAATGAAAAGGTGTCACGATTAAAATAGTGAAAAAGAGAAAAGTGTCACGATTTCATGAAAAGAAAATGGAAGAATGAAAAGGTGTCATGATTTCATGATAGAAAGTAGGAGACAACCGAAAGAGAAAAGTATCACGATTTCAGAAAAGCAAAGAGTGATATGAAGAAAGTGTCACGATTTTCACGAAAAAAAGAGACACCTGAAAGAGAAAAGTGTCACGTTTACAGAAAAAAAATGGAATGAAAAGTGTCATGATTTCATGACAAAAAGTAGAATGAAAAGGTGTCACGATTTCATGAAAAAAAGCACTAAGACAACCCGAAAGAGAAAAGCGTCATGATTCCATGACAAAAAGCAGCCAAAGTGGTACGGAATGAAAAGGTGTCACGATTTCATGACATGTCACATTTTCATAGCTAAGTGCAACAAGACACAACGAAGGAGAAAAACGTCACGATTTCATGACAGGTTGCATCCATGTGGCCCTAAGGAGAAACACGTCATGATATCGTGACATGTCTCATTTTCATGGTGCTTGAAGATAAATAAGTTCGGCAGAAAAATACGATTTCATGACATGTCTCATTTTCATGGTGCATGAAGGCGGACAAGGCTATTGGCAAAAAAATGTCATGATTTCATGACATGTCTTGTTTTCGTGATGCAGGTAGAGGAACAAAGTTGCAGATAGAAAATGTCATGATATCATGACATACTATTTTTTGTCGCGATTCACAGCGGGCCATCACAGAACATGCAGAAAGGCACATAACACGTGGCACAAAGATGTCAAGGCTATGATAATGTTTCAGGATCGACAGTTATAGTTCACAGAGAAGATCAAACGTTTCGATGTCGAGCAGAAAGTCAAAAATGATGAAGAGGCGAGGAAGATGAAACGAAGCGATCTGGGAGATGAAGCGAAGCGTCACAGGGCAAAACAGAGAGCATTGCTAGAAAGTTTAAAAGTAGAAGCACAGATTGGTATGAGGGTCAGAAACCACTGCAAGCAGAGTTGCAGAGCCAAAGGAGAGGAAGCCTTTCTGGACTTGTTTGAGTTGTTTCTCTTCCACATACTGGTTTGGAAAAACCAGAGATTTTGCTATTGTAACATGACATATTTTTAATGTAGAAGTGTTCAAAAATTTGCATCTTGTGGGCAAGAAAGAAGGAGATCTTCTATGCATGCTATGGATTTAATGTTTATTCTTTCATTTTTTAGATTTTAGATTTATAGATAATGTAGATGCCACTTTTGTGGGTTACATTAGGCGAATATTTGAAATCTGAATTTTATTTCATACCCTAGGAACCAACACTTAATCTATGGGGATTATGCATGTCATGCAGGTCCAATAGGTTAGGTTGCATGCATGGAAAACTCACATCTTCGTTTTTTTCGAAACAAGATAGCATCATACTGAGTGCATTTCATTTTCATTTTTTCTGCATTTCATTTTCATTGTCTGCATTTTATTTTTTCCAGAAAGTTTAACTTATTTAAAATAAACATTTAAAAATTACAAAATCAAAGAAAAAAGAAAGCAATGAACAATCATTAAAGCTTCATGATAAAATAAACCAGCATTGCCCCTTGTTTACAGTTACTTGCAATCACTAAGGTATTCCAAGCATTCAAATTGAATATTATTATTTGTGCAAAATGCTAACATAGCGGAGACCTTGGAGAAGTTATTTATTTAATTTCTTTGCAAGAGGGGATTTTGAAATTCAAATCCTATTGGAGAGTGTGTTTTCACAATTGGGTGAAAATACCACTCAACAGGTCTTAGTCACTATCGCTCACCTACGATCCATTGTTAAAAATAGTGGTTGTGGGATATGCATTCTACTTTTTGAATCCCCGATCTAGATTTATCAATTTTGATGTTCAATTGGTGTTCACAAGGTCAATTGTATCTCAGGACATAGTTTGATGGTGGATTGTATCAGATTCATAGTGAATTGACGAAGAACCACAAAAATATTACTCCTCAAGTATTTGAAAATCCATTGATGCATGAACAATGGTCATTATCCAATTGAAAAGAACCTTGCTACACTCCACAAGATAGTAAAGTAACTCTTAAATCTGATAGGGCTTCGCTGCAATGAATTGTCTCTCTCTTCTTGTTGGCATTTTTGCCACATTGTTTTTGTTGTTGATGTTCATGCAAAAGAATGCTCAGATTGTAAAGTTACTCACTCCTCTGTTTGTAAGTGAAAAAGCAAAGGTGTCGTGATTTCATGACATGTCGTGAAATCGTGACCTGTCGCGTTTTCGCGACGTCCGTACCAAAAAAAAGCTAAGGCATGAAAATGTCGCGATATCGCGACATGTCGCATTTTTGTGACTTGTCGCATTTTTGCGGTCAACATAGTCAAAGGCAGCAAGGAGGTCAAACTATCGCGATATCGCGACATGTTGGAGTTTCACGACTTGTTGCGGTGAGAGAGCATCAAAATGAAAAGGTGTCACGATATCGCGACATGTCGCATTTTCGTGACTTGCGGTGGCCACGGAGCAGAGTGATAGAAAATGTCGCGATATCGCGACATAAAGCAGCAAAGGGCAATGTCAATGAAAAATGTCGCGATATCACGACAGAAAAGCAAGCAAGGAGAAAATGGTACAAGAATTGTCGCGATATCGTGACATGTCACGTTTTCACGAGGAGGAAGCGAGGAGGCAGCCAGATTGTACGAAATGTCACGATTTCATGACATGTCAAATTTTCATGGCCTACAAGCATCAAAGTGAAAGAAGATAGAAAATGTCATGATTTCATGACATATTGTGGAGATAAAGCCAAATGGAGAAACATGTCACGATTTCATGACTTGTTGAAGACAGAAGAGCCAAACGGAGAAAACGTCGTGATATCGTGACATGTCACATTTTGCGATGCAGGAGCCAAAAGGACAATGCCAAGTATGAAATGTCATGATTTCATGACATGTCGAGGAGACGAAGCTAAAAGGAGAAAAGTGTCACGATTTCGTGACTTGTCTCACTTTCGATGATAAAACAGGAAGAAGCAAGAAGAAAACATGTCACGATTTCATGACATGTCTTGTTTTCGCGATGCGAAAGCGCGAAAAGAGCAAAATGGTATGGACTATCATGATTTCGTGACATGTCCCATTTTCGCTACTTGCAGGAAGATGAAGGCCAAGGAAGAGAAAGATGTCACGATTTCGTGACATGTTGCAGTTTCAAAAGAAGCTAAACGAAGGAAGAAGATGTCGCGATTTCGTGACATGTCGCATTTTCGTGACTTGGAGGCAAAAAAGAAGACAGTAAGGTAAAAGTGTCACGATTTCGTGACATGTCGTATTTTCGTGACCTGTCACATTTTTGCGATAGAAGCAACGACAAAAGGCCCGATACAGTTCTGTTTGCATTTTCCTTCAAGATTGCATAGGAGAATGTGAAGAGAAGATAAGGATCAAGTAAAAGCTCTCCAACTAATTTTTAGATCATGGTCAAAGAGGCTCAAAGATTAAATGTTGTTGATTACCGATGTGCGCAAGATAGAAGAACATGAGGCAGTTTTTGATGCCACCAAAATTAAAGATGCCTCCAGCATTAAAAGTTTTGTTCGTGGTCTCCTAACAACTTTTGGCTTGCTCTGATAATGGTCATTTAATGTGTCATTTCTTCGAGGCAGATTAAGGGGATTGTTTCTCCTTTCAAGTGCACATTTTGTGGATCACCTCTTCGAAATCTGTTGTATGTTTTAAATGTTGTGATGCAAAAGAGAGAGGGAAGACCTCTATAAATATTCATGTATATCTAAAGCAAAAAAGGTTAGACATTTTGTAAGAAAAACTCTCTAAGTTCTCTGCATCAATAGAAGAGACTCGGCTTCTGAAATTTGCAAGCATTCTTATGTGTGTGATGTCCCTCTGTTTTACAAGTCATTTCTGTTCATGCTCATGCTCTTGCTGTTAGGTTTTGAATTCTGCATGTTGAATTCGAACATTGCTAGTTAGTGAGTAGATTTTGGAATGCGATCTGGGGATTATCTCTGCAAAGGTGTGAGTTTAATTCTGTTGCTTTCTTTTTCTAGATGTTGTAATACAACTTGGTGTAATTCCTGTTGTTAGTCTACCCCAAATCATACACTTTGGCCTGTGGCCATATTTCCATTCCTTTCTGTTATTTCCCTCTCTTTCAGCATTTTCCCATTTCTTTCCTGCATCCTTATCTTCAAAACCAGTTTAGAGTAGTTTGGGAGCCAGCCCTCTCTAGAGATTGGCCCGGGAGACTTCTCTTTCTCTCGGCCTTTCAATGTTGGCCAAGTCTAGGGCGCATACATGTACAAAATCCTTTCCTATGGCAGATTTGTGACCAACAGTTTTTGGCACGCCCGGTGGGACCCTGAAAGTTTCACTTCCAATAGTATTAAGGTTTAATGTTCGCCTTCATGCTGTATAATTAGAACATTTGGTGACTCAGCACTACCCAGAAGCCTCCGAACATGGATACAGTGAAAGTTGTACTTCATGATCACAAGATCGAAGGCCAAAAAATCTAAAAATCCCGTTGAGTTTTTTGAACTTGACAACCAAAAATTAAGCGAACACCCTAAGTTGGTCTCCCCACCACTTATATCCTCTCGCAACATCCTCACAAATTGCTGGTGTATTTTCTGTTCCTTCAAATTCATCTAGTACTGCTACTAGTTTTCCACCTCTACAGCCATACATACCATTCCAAATGGCCCAACAACCTCCACCAAGGAAGTTCTCAGCATGGAATGATTCGGGAGCCTTGAATTTACCAGCATAGAATCAAGTCCCTCAAGCTACTTTGAAAGCTTTGCCGACCTATGATGGTACTGGTAAAACTGCCTATGAGCATATTAATGATGTAGCCTCTTTGGCGGCTATCCATGACATAACGGATGAGGATGTGATGGTAAAGTTGTTGGTGTTGTCACTGAGAGGCAAATTGTTGTATTGGTACCGAACGTTGCAACCAGGCACCATTGCATCATGGGATCAACTAGGAGAGCTATTAGTCAAAAATTTTCATGAACAAGCTGATCCATACTCCTTGTTGCATCAATTTAATGCGATCCAAAGGCACCCGCAGGAGGAGATAGCTGACTTCAATGTCAGATTTACCAGAAGCTGGCAGAGAATTCCTGATGGTCTTCGGCCTGCTCATGAACTAGTTGCATTCTACTATCTTAGAGCTTTCAACACAGACATCGGCTTGGCTGTCCGACAATCCAATGTGACTACATTTCCAGAGCTGTTCGAACAAGCACAAAAGGTGGAAGCTGATTTGATTGCTATAGGTAGGCTTCCTCCAAAGGTAACAATGCCTATCATACCTGATCTTCCTAAGCATTTGTATTCAGGTTCATTTTCATAGCCTATGCCTTCCATGTATCCTATCCCATCATGGAGCTCAAGTGCACCTCAGATCGCACCCATTCCAGTTCCCCAGCTCCCTGCTCCAACTATTCCACAGTTGCCTGCAACAAGCATTCCGCAATACCAGCATACAGGTATAGCCCCCACATCTTACACTGCTCCATCCATGTACCCTTCATCTTCATGGAATCCTCCCACAACTGTAGTACCTATGGTTCCCATTCCACGGTTAGCCTCTCCACTTCCAACTCCTGCATTACCTTCCCCACCGGTTCTATTACCTTTACCGACACCGCCTGTGTCCTCAAGCCCAGATCCTCAATTGGCTATTTTGCAAGAAATTCAGTCGACCATGAGATCTCTCACTAACAAGGTGACATCTATGGAGCGGAGAGAGGCGGAAAGGAACTCTCAGCCACGAAGATTTATGCCGGTAGTAACAAGAGAACAACTTGCTCCTAGCAAGGCTATGGAGAAAGTACCTATGAGGAACTCAACGATCCTAGTAAGTGAAGAGGCTGGCCCTTCTAAAGTTTCACATGAGCCATCTTACTGGTGTTCTTCCTGCAATGACCCACATGATGAGTCCACTTGCATGGTCCACCAAAATTATTTGCAAGTTCTTGCAGGGAGTCATGTAAACATGATTCGAGAGGTGGATCTTAATTCCGTGGAGTCTCTTGAGGAACACATAGCAATCTTGACACGCAACAGCAAGAAACCAATGTTGGTAGATCCGGCCAAGATGGAGCCATTGAAAGTGCCTCCTATACAAGCAACAAAGCAGCAAATACCGATAAAGGCTCATGATCCTCCAGCGCAACGACAATCACCTATTTTGTCGAAGGATCCGCTTCCACCACCAGCAAAAGAGAAGGAACAAGCTTCTGTCTCTCAGTCGCAAGCGAAAACAAAAGAACAAGCTAGAGAGACATTGCGGTATCCATCATTGACCAAACGGCAATGAGTGGAGGCCACCCAACAATATAAAAGCAAATTTGAATCTGCTAGTGGAGGGAAAGAGCAGATCTCGATGGAGTACAATATTGTTGAAGAACTCAAATGGATACCAGCTAAGGTAAGTCTGTATGACACCTTGCAGTTGCCTGGATAGGTAAATCTCTTACAAGAATCCTTGAAGACCATACAAAGTAAGGGGAAAGCTCCAGCCCAGGTAGTTATGTCTCAAACTCTGACTACTTCAACCACTGGAAAGAATAGACCACCCCCATTTTATCTGTCACTCAGGATGGAGGGTTGGATAGTACACAACTGCCTGGTTGATTCTGGTGCTGCGACAACTGTCATGCCAAAGGCAGTTTGTGAAGTCATGGGAATGGAATATACAAGAAGTAGCCCTGGTGTCTTGCAGTTGGATGGGACTCCAATGAAAATAGTGGGTGTAATCAAGGATGTTCCTATTGCTCTGCATAATATGCCTCAGATTACAGTAATTCAGGAGATAGTTGTGGTCGATTTGGAACCATTTTTTAGCATGTGTTTGTCAAGGGAATTCACTGCCAAGCTAGGAGGCTACCTTTCTCTAGATTATTCTCACTTGGAGATTCCTTTCAAAGGGAGAAGAATCTGTATTTACAATCAGAAGCCTTCTACTTTTCATATAGAGAAGATGGGAGAAGAAGAAAAGTCCAAACATTCTGTCAATCTGATAACTGAAGAATTGGACAATTCTGATTTGATGGATGAAGTCCTGGATGAGCCTTGCTTAGAGGATGAGTTTTCAATGCTCAATTTTAATGCCATGGTGGAAAATGAAATTGGTGGTTACTCTATCACAAATCCTGAAGGGGTTGAAGTAGAGTTATCTCCTGATCAAGTTGGTCAAGATCTTGTGCAAGATCAGTTCTATTTTGATGAAGCACAATACAGAAATGACGCTGAAGCTGGGACTGTTCGAGTATTACCTTCTAGAATTCAACAATATTCTTCATACCAGTTGACCTGGAGCTGCACGACTAATACAATAGAGTATGAGGTTTTATGCCTAGGTCTCACGAAGGTTGAGACACTTGGAGCGCGACGATTGCAAATCTTTGATGACTCCGAGCTGATTACCAATCAGGAGACCCATGAGTGTCTGTCGAAGGTCTGGGATCCAGGAGATCATAGAGCCATGCTCTGGTAAGGGTCTCTCCCAAAATTTCATAGCTAAATTCGGGGGTTACCATGTACATAGCAAAAAAAAAAAAAAAAATTTAACTTCGGCTCCTTTTGCACACGAGCCCGCAGGTATGTTTCTTTTCTTTCTCTTTTTTCCTTTTCCTTCCCAGCAGTTAGTGGCTTTCCTCTACTTCTTCTTCCCCTTTCTCATATGCATTCCCTTCCTCTCCTACTCCTTCTGCAATTCCTACTCCTTGTTCTTCTGTACATAATCAAGCCACTGTTGTTGTTTCTACTTCCCTCTCTGATGTTCCCATTTCTACTTTCCCTTTCTTCCAGTCCTTTGTCTTGTGAGTATTTCATCACAGCCACAGTTCCTACTACCATCTCCATTCCATCCACTTCCATTTCATTATCTGTTTCACAGTAGCTGGTAGCACAGTAGCACCCTATTTCTGTATCTACCACTTCTGCTCCGCCATCTTCCACCATTCCATCATTCCCCATTCCCATTCCATGGCCTACGCATCCATTGGTCATCACTCCATTCATTTCCATTTTTGTAGTTAAGGTGCTTTTCTCTACTGCCATGAAGATCCTTTCACAAGCACCTGGTGATTACCTAGCTCAACCGAGCTAGGCAAAGTGCAGTAGTTCTAAATAAATAAAGGGAGTTCTGCTCTTCCATAATTTTTGTTGCAGGTCCTATTTTTGAGTGTCGAGTACCAGCAAGAGTTTGTTGCAGTAGCCTACAGAGACGTCCAACATCACTCAACATTCACTTCTTCTGTCCCTCCTATTTCTTGACTCTGTTGCCCAATGGATAAAGGCCTGAGGTTCGTGCATACAGTAGAACTGTATACCCCGTGAGCCGCCAAGAATGTTGGCATTTTTGCCACATTGTTTTTGTTGTCGATGTTCAAGCAAAAGAATGCTCAAATTGTGAAGTACTCACTCCTCAAATTGTAAGTGAAAAAGCAAAGGTGTCGCGATTTCGCGACATGTCATGAAATCGTGACTGTCACATTTTTGTGACGTCCATACCAAAAAAGCTAAGGCAAGAAAATGTCGCGATATCGCGACATGTCACATTTTCATGACCTGTCATGTTTTCACGGTCAACGCAGTCAAAGGCAGCAAGGAGGTCAAACTGTCACGATATCGTGACATGTTGGAGTTTCATGACTTGTTGCGGTGAGAGAGCATCAAAATGAAAAGTTGTCACGATATCGCGACATGTCGCATTTTCACGACTTACGATGGCCACGGAGTAGAGTGATAGAAAATGTCGCGATATCGCGACATAAAGCAACAAAGGGCAATGTCAATGAAAAATGTCATGATATCATGACAGAAAAGCAAGCAAGGAGAAAATGGTAAGAAATGTCACGATATCATGACATGTCATGTTTTCACGAGGAGGAAGCGAGGAGGCAGCCAGATTGTACGAAATGTCACGATTTCGTGACATGTCAAATTTTCTGGCCTACAAGCATCAAAGTGAAAGAAGACAGAAAATGTCATGATTTCATGACATTTTTGGAGATCAAGCCAAATGGAGAAACATGTCGCGATTTCATGACTTGTTGAAGACAAAAGAGCCAAACGGAGAAAACTATATTTATGAAGACAAGGACAATGCAAGTATAAATATCATGATTTCATGACATGTCGAGGAAAAGTAAGGGAGAAAGTGTCACGATTTCTGACTTGTCTCTTCGATTGATAAAACGAAGAACAAGACAGAAACATGTCACGATTTCGTGACATGTCTTATTTTCGTGATGCGAAAGCGCAAACGGAGCAAAATGGTACGGACTATCACGATTTCGTGACATGTCCCATTTTCGCTACTTGCAGGAAGATGAAGGCCAAGGAAGAGAAAGATGTCATGATTTCGTGACATGTTGTTAGGTATACAAAAGAAAAGGACACAGAAGCAAGAAGATGTCGCGATTTCGCGACATGTCGCATTTTCGTGACTTGGAGGCAAAAAAGAAGATAGTAAGGTAAAAGTGTCATGATTTCGTGACATGTCGCATTTTCGTGACCTGTCACATTTTCGTGACAGAAGCAACGACAAAAGGCCCGATACAGTTATGTTTGCATTTTCCTTCAAGATTGCATAGGAGAATGTGAAGAGAAGATAAGGATCAAGTAAAAGCTCTCCAACTGATTTTCAGATCATGGTCAAAGAGGCTCCAAGATTAAATGTTGTTGATTACCGATGTGCGCAAGATAGAAGAACATGAGGCAGTTTTCGATGCCACCAAAATTAAAGATGCCTCCAGCATTAAAAGTTATGTTCGTGGTCTCCTAACAACTTTCGGCTTGCCCTGATAATGGTCATTTAATGTGTCATTTCTCCGAGGCAGATTAAGGGGATTGTTTCTCCTTTCAAGTGCACATTTTGCGGATCACCTCTTCGAAATCTGTTGTATGTTTTAAATGTTGTGATGCAAAAGAGAGAGGGAAGACCTCTATAAATATTCATGTATATCTAAAGCAAAAAAGGTTAGACATTTTGTAAGAAAAACTCTCTAAGTTCTCTGCATCAATAGAAGAGACTCGGCTTCTAAAATTTGCAAGCATTCTTATGTGTGTGATGTCCCTCTGTTTTACAAGTCATTTCTGTTCATGCTCATGCTCTTGCTGTTAGGTTTTGAATTCTGCATGTTGAATTCGAACATTGCTAGTTAGTGAGTAGATTTTGGAATGCGATCTGGGGATTATCTCTGCAAAGGTGTGAGTTTAATTCTGTTGCTTTCTTTTTCTAGATGTTGTAATACAACTTGGTGTAATTCCTACTGTTAGTCTGCCCCAAATCATACACTTCGGCCTGTGGCCATATTTCCATTCCTTTCTGTTATTTCCATTCTCTTTCAGCATTTTTCCCATTTCTTTCCTGCATCCTTATCTTCAAAACCAGTTTAGAGTAGTTTGGGAGCCAGCCCTCTCTGGAGATTGGCCCGGGAGACTTCTCTTTCTCTCGGCCTTTCAATGTTGGCCAAGTCTAGGGCGCATACATGTACAAAATCCTTTCTTGTGGCAGATTTGTGACCAACACTTCTCCAATTTTGGGATACCTTAAATAGAATTACGAAATCTTCACCTTGGCTTCTCAAGGAATCCAAGATCAAGAATAAGTTGGCATGGAGCAATTAGGATGAGGTTTTTGGAAGATTTATAAATACAATTTCCCAAGAAACCATTGCAAATTGGTTAAATGAAACTGATTTTACTCAGCTCAGGGAGCTTGAGTTTGTTACAGGGTTAGCCACTATGACAAGCTCAACTATGGGCAAGTTGCACATAACCACTATTGATAGGTATGGCTAGCCAGTAGCTACTTTGATCATCAATGGCTAAGATCACAACTACTATTGACATCAGTGGCTAGAGTTGCATAGGACTATATTGCCCTAAATGAGTGGTTAATACCACTATTCAGTCTTGGAATGGTCTAAGATCAATCATATGGTCTGGAAAGACATCCATATGAGTAATATCCTAAACATGATGTGTTTTAGGTGTCTACAGATGCTCTTTTTGGGATGCATTGTGGGAAAACACAACACGAAGAAAAAATATATGACTTAAAGCCATATTGTAGGTTTTCTAATGTTCATTGATCTAGTCAACGTTAGATGCCCCAATAATGCAAGGGTGTGCATCTCAGAATCATTGATTCCAATGGCATGGAAGGCTTAAAATTATGCTTTGGTGCATCTTGGTATAATCAGTCCGGACCGATAGACGGTGTGATAAAGGCTTAGCTCATTATATTTTCTTTTTACCCCTACAAACGGGGAAGCTTATGATAGTTGTTAGCAATGATTCGTAAGATGAACGTGATTCACACGATTAAGTATTCAAGTGTTGATTTTGATTATGAATTTTTTGAGTATGACTACCCCCTCAAGTGATGATTCAATGAGGAAAAGGACAAGTGATGAAAGCGATGATTCACTTGACCAAGATGACTGATTTGTATAATTCAATATGATTAAAGTTGTTGTAAAGTAGGTCCTATTACAACTATAATTTCAATCATTAATTGTAATTGTACGTATCTATACTATGGAGTAGTCTAACCGTAATAGCCTTCTTAGAGAATCAATATGTTAGAAATTCAATTTAATATGTGATGAATCACTATGTTCAATGATTTGATGAAATTTCATAGAGGAAAGGAAATGAATCCCTCATTCCTGTGGAGCAGTATGATCGCAATGGCCTTCTTAGGAATTGAAGTTAAGACATTACGATTTGTTGATGAATAATTTGGTTCAAATAGCCTTATGGTAATTTACTCATCTTTTTAGATTGCATGAAGTGTAAGTCGATGCAACTGCCAAGTCTATAGGGTAAATAATTGGATATGAGGCATACTTGAAATTTTGTTATTATTTATTTTTTTGTTAATTTTTTGAATTTTGAATTATTATGGATCGGTAGATATGCTTATATGTCCATTTTGAAGCTCCTCATGGTGAGAAACTAGGGGAATTTGTTGCTGTTAACTAGCCGTTGTTGAAGTTGATAGCTAAAAATTGTAAATCTTGTAGCCACTATCAATGTCAACGATTGGGGTTGACCTAATTTGCACCCACTATCAAAGTGAGAGGCTACTGAAGATGTTAAATATATATAAGAAAAATTAGGGTTTTGTAAATTCATTATTTCTAGCTAGCATTGGAGGAATAGTGATCTATGAGGAGAGGGAGATAGAATTTGATACAAAATTGCTATCAAAATTTTCTTACACCATAATGATGGATCATCTAAAGGATTCTACAAGTGAAAGAGTTGGAGATCCTAAGGTAGATTCTTCATCTCTCACTCTAGTCATTTATGCATTTAAAATGAACCTCATTAAGTAATAAGTTAAATGAATCTCACTAAACCACCAGCAATTAACCTCACCCCATAGTTAGGTTTAGCATTAAGTTAGCCTAGGTGGGTTAAGGATTTAATTTTGAGTATTTTTGGCCGAGAAATGACCTTGCAAGGGATATTTTCCTTAGTTGTTGTCGGTGATGGTGGATACCAATCTACCAAATGGGGGCCACTATCATTGTAGACGACTGGGTTCAAATCCCAACGGTAAAAAAATGATCATTGACGATTCATCACTGATGATGTTGGTGGAGACCGTGGCGGTTAATATCAAAGTGGGTGGCTAGGGAACCTTAGGAAATTTTTGAATTTTATTTATGTTTTATGTTTTTTTAATTAAGTGACTAATTGATTATGCTTTTTGAATTGTCCTTTCTTTGCACCTTAGACTCTGATAGCTCGAGGGTGAGAGCCCAATTTGATTCTCGAGTTAAAACTCCACCTAGGAAATATAGAATAGGAGTGGTTTGAGGTGGTTGGCCTTAGCTAAATTGTTCTATTACTAATAGTTATGTCAGATTAGGCCTACTTGATATCCCTAGCCCATCTATGGGATTCTAGGACTAACACTTTCCATCTCCCCACTTGAGAGATGACAGTGACATTGAAGGATGTCTACAGTATCTTCAGGATCTTGATCGATGGATGGGCTATTGTGTACTCATCAATGATAGCCAAATATGGAGTCTTCACTCAAGTATTTTGGGATAGAGTGATTTCATAATTAGGAGACATTGAGCATGGTAGGGTGCTTGTTTTTCATTGTTTCAAGGTAAACATCTTCACTCAATGCCAGACTGTTCTGATGCATATTATCTACAATGTGCTACTTCTAGATACTTCAGGCACAAGGTTCCCTTGGAACCTCTTGGACATGGTACATGACCTTTTATAGAGCACTACACAACAATTGATGATCATGGCATGGGGGAGTGCACTGCTAGTGTAGCTCTATGATGACCTATATCAAATTACATGGTGGGGATGAGTAGGTGTGGGATGCATCCTACTACTTAAAATCTAGAGGTGGGAGCATATCTGTATAGATAGACCAAGTAGATTTCCCTTAGGGATAGCAATGCTAGTAGCAACATAGCAGTTCTACGTTGCACAATGGTGATTAGAGGTAGACAGACGTCGAAGCTGACCTCATGCTAAGGATATGGACCATTACATGAGGTCACTGATAGGACTACAAGCAAGCTAAATTATTCAAAGTCCTTATATAGACTATCTTGGGTGGGAGGAGGAAAAAAAATACCTGGACTATTCTAGGTATGATAGATGGGTCATTGGGCACTGTTGAGGGGTGAGGGAGTTCTTCCACTTCTCTCAAGTTACTAGGTAGTTCAACATTAGGTAGGATATGTAAGAGGAGCTAGTATTATACCATAACCTAAAGATGAATATGAATCTTGTACTACCCTAGGTTACAACTTTGATAGAGGAGGTCGATGCTCCTATAGTGAATACAGGTGTAGTAGATCTTAGGGTTACAATGAAGTATGATTTTGGTGGACTAATTAGCCATGGTAGGGTGGTGGTAGCCTAGGCTGGGCTAGATATGAGGTAGCGGTGGAGAGAGGTAGAAATGAGCAATGAGTGCATAGTAGGATGGATGAGGCATAGGGACAGGTTCCAAGGTAGGTAGAGGAGCCTCATGATGAGGATGAGGGAGAGGAGGATGTTCCATATGATGAGGTATCCCAACTACGAGCATAGGTTCACAATTTATAGGTACAGTTGCAAACGGCTCAATAGTAGATAATGAAGTGAGATACATCTCTTGCTATAATGCAAAGTTAGTTGAGTGTAGGGAAAAAATAATGGTAGGGCTATGAGGAGGAGAGGATGACTCTACAGGCTCAAGTGGATTTAACGTAGACCAAGATAGATCATGTCACTATAGAGAGGAATATCCTATGGTCATTGTTGGTGGTGAGTGATTCCATGATAGATTCCAAGACTGCTACGAGGGATGCTCTCAGGATACAACTAAGGATTTCTCCTATTGCACAGGCTATACTAGCTACTCTAGTCACGTAGGGACCAACATGCTTAGGGGTAAATGTAGAGGTTAGGAAGCTATGGGATCTCCTAGAGCAAAGGATGGCTCAGATGGTAGTAGATCCTTTGTACATTATATCTCTAGAGGGTCAAATTGATGTACTAGGTGGCACTTTACCAGAGTGATATACAATAGGGGGCTCCCATCGGAGCAAGCGAAGTGAGTCTAGGTAGAAATCAATGTAGCCTAATCATAGGTCAAGTTCCTGATCTGAGATATCAATGGGTACCAGCTCCAAATAGCCTTGCATAGGTGATGCAGAGGGTGGAGGTGACTTAGGGGGTGTAGGACTAGTTTGATAGACATGGTGTCTATATTATTTTATGAGTGTAAGGTCTGAGGACCTACACTATTGTAGTATGTGGGCATTTTTTGTACCTCATGTACTTTTGACACACATATATATGATACTCTACTTATTTCTCATTATGTGTGTTATGTTTTTGCTTTTATATTTATGTGATGCAGTTATGGATGCAATGCTTATATGATGGTTTGATTATGCTATATGTATGCGATGTACTGATGACATGCACTAGCTAGATGATAGATGTTTGATTAGATGCTATGATCTAGATATGTAGATGCACTATAATGTATGCTTATATGAATGCAATGATGAGTGTTAAATGCATATTTAATTAGTTTCAATTTTTTATGCATTTAATATATGCGATATGATACGATAAATGTTATGTAATGTAATGCATTAATTATGTGAGGATGATCTAATACAAATGAAATTGTATGCTTTAATCATTTAAAACATAAGGAAAGAATTTAATTTGCATTTAGCAAACTAGTGGATGACACCACAGAATGTATGAAAATCATGAATGAAATTGGTAAATCTTATCATAAGAATTAATCATTTAAGCATCCATATGTAAGATGAAATTATATGAGATATATGGGTTTTCCTTATAAGTTTTTGTAAATTAAAAAATATGCACAAAATATTTAATGGCCATATAAATATCATTGCTGATATTTATCCGGTATCTATCCTATTTCATGAACATCCCTTAATAAACAAAATCTCATAAGGAAAATGGTGATTGATTGATGAGATGATTTGTTGCTATGGGAGATTTTTGAGGTTTTCCATGAGACTCAAACACCCTATTTGATTAATCAAATTATGTATAATGACTATACAGAACTCCTGAAAGATATAAGCTTTGGTTATGAAGACCAAAATATTCATTATCTTTGTGTGTGCAAATGAATATATTATATGAAGCCTAAGACTACCTCATTTCTAGGTAGGATTCATTCATCCCATTGTTAAGATGAGGATCACCATATGTTCATCATGATCCTAGGTTTGGACATAGTTGGATTAGACTACTAGGTAATACAATCCATCTAAAGTTAGCTCATCTGTAAATTGCTTAGAACTACCCCATTTCCAGGAAGGATTTATTCAGCCCATTTCTATAATGGGAATCACTCAAAGGCTTTCGAATACCGACCATTCTAGGGATTCAATATCTTCACCCCCTTATTTTCTTTTGAATTCTTGGGATACTTGCTCATTCTTAGTGATGAAAATCACTATTTATTTTGCATTTTGTTTTCTTTTGGATCAAGGGATTTGCTTAGTGATGAAAATCACTATTTATTTTTCTTTGCTTTGATTTAGGAATTTTCTTATTTTATATGAAAGTAAGGGATTTATTTGGGTAGGGGGGAGCTTGTCCTTTTGTCAATGATCAACATTCTAGACCATGCGCATCACAAGATGAGCAAGTAAAAACCTTTCGCTTAAGGTGGCTAGGACCACTTTGTAGTGTTCATCCTTCCTTGTCTAAACTAGGGTTATTAATGTTTAAATTATGATAGGATTTTGATATATGCAAGGTACTATCAAAACTAGAACTCATCGTCTGAGAGTGAAGATAGCTTTCTACAAAATCTAAGAAAATCATTAGGTATGGCTGAATTACTGAAAAAACCTTGTATATACCTCATAGCAACTGGATGGGTTGTGTTGAAAAAACATAATTACTCATAGGGGATGATGAATGATGATAATTTAAGGATGCATTATTAGCATAAAAATGTGGTGTCATTCGTAAGATTGTAAACACAACCTACCCTAATGCAAGTGCAATGGATGAAATTGCCTAGTGCAATGCAATGAAATGAAAGCATATGGTGAAATACAAAATGTAAATATTTTTGCATTTTTGATGTTTTGCAATATTTTTGAATTTTAATGTATTGAATTATTTTTGTGTTTTAATATTTTTTTATTTTTTGGATTTTATGGTTTTTAAGGGGAAGGTACACTACCTTAGGTACCCCAGTGTGTGTGCCACTCAATGAAAGTGAGGAAGGTGTGATACCTTTGGAAGTCTCACTCTACTTCATTGATTGTGATGTGGATGGTGGGGAAGGTGTGCTACCTTGAAGACCCTCATTGTGTATGTCATTCATCATAATGTAATCAAATTTCTTAGGAAGAGTGACAAAAATCAACTCTCCCTATTAAGGCATGGACCTTTGTGAGGTACCGATGTTCTGATGGGGTAAAATGAGTGAGACATATGCATAGAGCTCATTCCATTCTAGCAGGTATTTGAACACTTTCTTGAATGAATGGTAGTCATGGATATCATGACCATGTATATGATGAAATATACAATAAAAGCTTCATCATGTGACTTAGGTTTGGGTGTTATTTGTTTGCAATCTAGTAATACGAATGCATTTGCCTCATATAACTTTTGAAATAGGGTTGCAGTAGTCATACCAAATGTGACTACTAACTAAGCTAGCTTGTTAGACCTACAAGGATGTGATTGACCTTATGGTCACAAATAGGATGATGTGGCCTGCATTTTGGTAGACTGAGGGGCTATGGGTTACCTTTCTATGGGTAAAGCCTCATTATCAATGAGGTCTTGAACCACATTTTTTAACCCATCAAAGTAATGAATTTCATGGCACTTTATTCAATGATAAAGGCAAAAGTGATCCTCCCTATAACCCTTAGGTTTAGCTCTGTTTGGGTCTAAAGGATTTATGTCAGGTAAGGTGATGACCTTAGCTTCTTGTAGATTCTGAAGATGGCTGACATGGATTCGTTTAAAGGAGTCCAAATGTGCTATTGGTATTTTGGGCATGTAGCACGTACTGCCTTAGTTTTATGAAAAGGTTGAGCTACATGTATGTTAATTGCTTTCTTAGGAGACTCTTCTTGATTTTTCGATGCAAGGGACATATTACTAACTATGATTATTTATTAGTTAACAAAATGTAGCTAATTATTTTTGAGCATGTTGTATATTATGTCTTTGAAACCACAACATGAGTGAATATCATGTTCATGTTGTCTATGATATATACAATACTACTTCTCCTCATATCCCTGTAATTTTGGATGATTTATATATAAAGGTCAAACCTCAGGCAAGGTGATGGTATTTGTGTTACATAATTGACTGAAAAATAATGTTATTAGCTCAGATAATGGTGGATACATGTGAGGTTGCTGGTATGACCAAATTGGTGCTTGCTCTTACTGAGGCTTTTCTTGTGGTTGCACAGGATGTGGTTTGACCTCAGATGTAGGTTGCTTTTGAAGCTCTAAGTGACTCCTAAGATGGTACATGATAAATCGCAACATATAATTTTGTTTCTCCATTCATACCTCTATATTATATAGGTAATCTTGTATGCATTGCAATATTGATAAGGATCTCATGTGTATTGCTAGTGACGAGTTTGTACCACTATTGTCAGCTGAAGGATGTGAAAGAGTGGCTGCTAAAGATATACTAGGTAAATTCAAATCATCAATATCCCTCATTTGAGATGATGTGGATGCTTATTGAATATCCAATTTGATAGTGGCACCCACTTGCTCATGTTTGTGACTCAGTTCATATTTTTTTCACTCTATATTATTGAATTGTGCCAGCTTGAGTACCTCTAGTTTGACATGGGGGAGATATCCATTCTTGCTCTTTTGAGGTTGCTACCAAAAATGAGTTAGGAGTAACTAATTTCAAAGGTTATAACACTTATGATGTGGCAAAATTATTTGATGGTATTGCCCATTTTTATAATTACCTTAGAGAAACTTGGTTCTTAATTTTGATGTTGTCCATCCCCACAAATTCATGAGAAGGTTTTTTGGATTTTGGACCAGTTGTGGGTGGATCATCCATTGGCTGAGGAAGTTCTATATCAGTTATGTCAAATGATGTTTTATTTTTCTCATTAGGTAAGGTGTTATTGTGAATTTTGTTGATGGGAGTAGGTAGCGATTACTTAATGCTAACTTTGTTTGAATGTTTCTTTGTATCATCTGAATGAATATTTTGAGACTCGCATGTTACAAGAGGATCATGTAGTTTTTCAATATTTTTATAATACTTAAAAGGATCAGGATCTTTGTGAAACATGTACACCTGAACTTGGTGTACAAATTTAAGATATTGATGAACTATGGAAGATACACATTTCATGTCCCTCATATAATTTTTACCCAATAATATGTTGTACTACCGCTCACCTTATAGAATGTGACAGAATTTTGGCATGGTATTTATCCCACCTGGATAGGTAGGAAGATCGTGCCCACTATAGGAGAAGTGGCATCATTGAAGGCTATTAATGTGAAAGTTAAATTTTTAATGTGTGAGGGTGGTAGATTCAAATGTTTTAGAGCCACAACAATAATGATATTTATGAATGAATCAGTGTCAATAAAGACTCACTTGTAGGGAATCTGATTGATGCTCGTGATGATATGTAGAGGTGGATCGGGTTCATATATAAGAATTGACTTAATCTCCTATTTACAAAATGTAATCACATGGTCCTTATATGATTGAACTAAATTCAATGTTGGTAAGGACTGTGATGCATGATCAACTATAATTAAACTTTGTAGTAAAGTAGCTTGATTAAGGTGTTTATTACTTCCTACTATAATATTGACCATACCAATAAATCCCTCATCAAGTGGGGCTATGTGCACCTCATTGACATGCTCAAATTTATAATTTTTGTCCCATGGTTGGGAAGAGGGTCTTTGAATATGTTAATGTTTTGATTATCGATAGCCAAAGGACTATCTATTTGCAAATCATTTTTATCTAACATATTCTGCACCACATTTTTGAATGCAATGCAATCCTGGATATCATGGCCATTTTTTTGATGATATATGTAGTACAAATATTCCTTGTACCCCTTAGGTTTGGGGTAGTTAGGATCTAGGGTATGTATTTTAGGTAGGATCATAGCTTTAGCCTCGCTTAGGCGGTTGAAAAGAGACATCAAATATTTAGGCAATGATATATAGTCATGAGATGGGTGACGTTGTTTATCCCTACACTAATTCCTATTACGCTGGTTGTAGTGCACAGGGGGGGTGGATCTTGATAATTCTATTATTTTTGGATTCTCTCTGCTTTAGAAATATTTAACACAACCTAGTTGACATGCACACATTTTCCATTATATGATTGATTTCATGTTCTTGTTATTCCAATTCCACTATTTTTTTGTACAGAGCTTTAGATCTCCTTGTAATTTGATGTCTTAGATCACTTTGGCTTGTACCAAAGCCTCCTCAAATGTTGTGTATTGTTGTAGCTGAAGCAACAACGATATATGTTTGGCATAAATTTTTGTAAAAATTCGAGTAAGTTCTATTGTGGGAATGGAGAACGATAGTTTTACCATTAGTTTTCTCCATATGTTCCCATAATCCATCACTAGCTCATCATCATATTGTTGTAAATTAGCCAGACTAGATAGGTTAGTTTTATTCTTGATACCAAATGAAAAGTGTTCAAGAAAAGCATTCACCAGTTGTTCAAAGTTGGTGATGTTGTGCCTTGGTAATTGATTATACCATTCAATGGCTATGCCTAAAAGGGTAATCATGAATGTTCTTAATAACAAGGCATCATCGTGTTGCAGTTGGAAACACAAATTCATAAATCTTGTTATGTGTTCTTGTGCATATTCATCACCCTTGAACTTATCCAATCTAGGTATTTTAAAATGTTTGGGATAAGTTGGACTTGATATATACGGACACAAAGGTTGATTGTGAATCTTTCTTAAGGTGGGATTTTGACCAACCGTATCTTGATTTTCAAAATATTTGATTCTATCTACAAGCACTTTGAAGGCCTGAGAAGAGATAATATCTTCCTGTCAAAGGGATCTTTGAGGATCAAGGGGTGGTAAGTTCCTTTGAGTTCAAGGTGGTTGATTATATTCATTGGCCATGTCTACAAAGGATGGTTTAGGATACTATTGATTCTAATCATTTGGCTCTGATTCTTGATATTGATCATGCTCAAGATGATTTTGTGCTTGGAAATATTGTTGTATAGATGCATGTTGTGATGTGCAGTGAGTGTTATTATCCACTTGCTTGGTGCACAACTCAGGATAAGAGATAACATATCTCTCATTAGGTTGTTACCTATACTCACTATTCAAAGGTGGATCGACTCGAGACAATATATTTGCTTTCTCTTCATGCTCCTTTTGATCAAGGATACATTGTTCTTCTTGGCAGTGTTTGTAAAAACATTGGCAAATCAACCATTGTCATTCTGCATCTTCTTGTTCTAACTTATCTAAGTGCTCACACTCCACATGCAAATCCTCCAATTGATCTTGGAGCATTTTTTCTCTCTAAACTATGTTTGACCTATGTGATCGATTTGATCAGTCTATCGTATAAGGTCTATGGTTCCTCAACTTTATGTGAAAGATTTTGTTTACCTCAAATTATGCAATCAAGATGGCAACTCTCTTCCCTCGATTAATTGAGATCACATTGATTTTAAGCTCTTACCTAGGGGTACGATCCTAATGTAAATATTTTGTGGGGTGTCATGTGTTCACCTGGAACACTCATCGTGGGTAAAGATAGGATGCAACTAGGTTTCAATTCCTTCTTCTACAATGTATTCCTCAGTGAATCTAGTGGATCCTTAAGGAGTACGATTGTGATATATGCTTATATGCTCAAAAGTCCTATGTTGTGATCTTACAACACCTTGATATAAGAATTCAAGGTGATGGGTCTTCCATAGTCGGTCAAAAGGTGTACCTCCTAGGCCAATACTGTGGTAGGATAAATGACATGCTTTATGTTTGGAAGAATTTGGCATTATGATGGGTATGTGAATGGTTGCATGCCCTCTACCTTGCCTCTCATTGGGCTGATTTGGTCTCTCAATGTGATGAGATGAAGTAGGTCTAGAAATGATCTCATCTGGATCATGAGCAGATATAGTGTTAGTTCTCTTGGGTGGGGTTTCTTGGTGAGATCCGTCGTGAGTGGTGTTGTCTCCTCTGAGACTACTCAAAGTTCATATAGGTATGTTATGGGCAAGTGCATTGCCTCTAGGGTATTTTGGGACCTTTGGTGCATTAGGTGTCACCTTAGTCATGGATCAAGGGTGGCCTCATGTGGTGACCATAACCTTATGAATTATATCTTGTGTAAATTTTAAGAAAAAAATAAAGTAATAAAGTTTACAAGGTGATTATCTCATTTAAATATTCTTTGTGTATTCTAAAACTTGTTTTGTATGTTATGGTTTGTTGTGAATACAATATGAACTTTTATCATTTTTGAAATAGTTGATGTAATTATTATATTATTTAAATCTTTCACCTGTATACTCGTACACACCAGAATATGGGTATGAAATCCATATTCGATGAGGTAGCACAAGTACTACCGATCCTCACCCAACACACCGTGGTAAGTGATATACCTTCTGAAGAAGAGTACATGCTATTTTCCATGGATAGGATAGTTATTGGATTAGCCTTGGCCACAAATAGGTTTGAAAAAATCAATATAACAAGCCAACCAAGTGGTAATGACTTCCACCATTGGTCTTGATCAGTTGGTTGGATGTGAGAGCCCAACGCAACTGATGTTTACACTTGAAACATGGTGTGTGATTTTTTATTTTATTTCAAGCATAAAATAAAATGCATCAAAAAGCATACAATGATATTTTCACTACATGAAAATAAAATACATTTTATATTCAGGGATGCAAAATGAAAATATGTTTTATGTTTAGAAAAATGCAAATGTAGTTAAATGATGCAGCATTTAAGTAAGATTCAAACCAAGTCGACCTACAAGCAGATCTAGCAATAGCCGCTTCTATAAACAATAAACAACATTATTAGTTGTTGTCCATAGGAGCAGAAAGAAATCCTAGTTGCTGGCTTTTGGGGTGGCTAACAACAACCATTGTTCCCAGCAGCAGCTAACAATAGATAAATGAAAACCTAAAATATTTTTATTAAATTTTCTTTATGTTTGTTACTTTATGGTTTACTACCTTTTTAAAAACACATAGAAATCAAAAACAGAGAAAAATGAGAAGGCAAATTATAGGTGAGTCCACATCTGAAGAAGAAATGCTGCTAAATGACTATTTTGCTATATTTTTTCCTAGCTAATGATGATCAGGGTGACTGCAGTGATAGCTACTAAAGCCATTGGTGGCTAGAACTGCTATCCACTATTGCTCAAAGCAGCTATGTATGTATTAAAGAAAAATATAGAAAAATTAGTAAGCAATACAAAAATAGAATGTTTCCATCGTGATCGCCACTAAAGCATGGTAAAAATTTAATACCTAAGCATAATATGTAATCAAATAAGCATGATAAAGCATGTAATAAAATAAAAGATAAGAACATAGAAGTAGTGTCCATTTTATTCATATTCAAATTTCTCTTTTACATAGAGGTTACAAGTGCATCTCTCTTAGAGATTGACCATTTGATACATATTACAATAGAATCACTCCATGTGATAAGGTGCCTTCAATAGACTCTTAGGATCCCCAAAACTTGATTATAGGAGGATTTATCTTGAGAACCTCCACTTTGTGATGTTTGAAGATGACCTCAAAGGTGAGATGCTCCCATAGAAGTTTGAACTTGTGCACAAGGAAGCTCACAAAGCATTAATAGCAAAGGTGCAACCTCTCAAGATGAGGCTATTTTGTGATAAATGCAAGATGTGAAAGAAATGCTAAAAGACATATAAAGATAAATGGAATACTAGAAATAAAGCATAAAGTAATGCATGAAAATATGTAAAGAAGCATAAAGCATGCATAAATACTAGAAGTAATTGATCTATATTAAGAAAGTAGGTAAAATACATGAAATGAAAAATCTATGATCTTAATGCACGAAATGATCTCTCGAGCCTTAGCTGCTATCGCTCAAAGCAGTAGGCTCTACTAGATACTATCATTGTTAGTGGTTATGCATGTGGGTCACTGTTAAAAACAATAGCCATAGGACATATATTTTGCTCTTTGAATCCTCGGCCTGGATTGATCAATTTTGATGTGCAATTGGTGTTCACAAGGTTGATTGTGTCTCAAGACATAGTTTGGTGGTGGATTGTCTCAAATTCATAGTGAATTGGTGAAGAACTATAGTAAGATTGCTCCTCAAGTATTGAAAACTCCATTGATGCATGAAAAATGATCATTATACAATTGAAAAGCACCTTACTACACTCCACAAGACAATAAAGTTACTCTTCAATCTGATAGGGCTTTGCTGCAATGAACTGTCTCTCTTTTCTCCAATTTTGGTATACCTTAAATAGACTTCCCAAATCTTCACCTTTGCTTCTCAAGAAATCCAAGATCAAGAATCAGTTGGTATGGATCAGTTAGGGTGAGGCTTTTGGAAGATTCGTAGATGCAACTGCCTAAGAAACCATTACAAATTGGTTAAATGCAACTAATTTCACTTAGCTTGAGGAGCCTAAGTTTGTTATAGGATTAGCTGCTATCGACAGGCATGGCTATGGGTAAGTTTCTCATAGTTGCTATCGATAAGCACAACTAGCCCATAGCCACTATGATCATCAGTGGTTAAGATCGTAGCTGTTGTTGACATCAGTAGCTAAAGCTACATAGGACTAGGCTTCCCTAAATGAGTGATTAGAACCATTGTTGGGTATTGGAAAGGTCCAAGATCAATCATATGGTTTGAAAATATGTCCATATGAATAGCCTCCTAAAACATAACATGTTTTAGTTGTCTACAGATACAATGATATATAATAAATATATTCTAGATGTAATGTGTAGGTTATTCTTCACATCCACAAACTATCTTGAAGTGGGTTGACCGTGACTATCACAAGTGGTGATGATGTTGAGTTATTGCACTCTTCCTTCCTCATAAAACTTGTAGTCTACATAGAAGGAAAATAAGACAATTAGTAGTATGTGGGGATGAAATGATAAATAACTAAAATGTGGTAGATGCATGCATAAAATAAAGTCTAACTATGGGGGATGGTGGGAATAGGAGAAAAAATAGGAGCAAAAGTGGGAATGGGAGTGAGAGCAGGTTCATACATAGGCACAAGATCCAGGGTGGGCGCAGGATTAGGATCGGGATTGGGTGCATCGTGGCCTGATCTGGGGCCTGCAAGGCCCTCTGTGGGACCAGAGGAGGGTTTAGAGGTTGAATAGACTGGCAGTCAGGGTGGGGATGACATATTGATCCTAGGGCCTCCTCCCAACCTTGACACAATTATAGGCCTAGGGAAAAAGCCTCTAGATCCTAGGTAGGGTTTTGCTTTGAGAGGGTCCAAACCCTCCTACCAGCAGATCTTGACTGGTGCTAGGGCCCAGACTTGCTCCCTGGGCATAGGGCTTTCCATCAAGGTCACCCAAATTTCCATTCAAGAGAAGGTCTACTCATCCTTTGTCTCTAGATCCTCTACCTCCCTGGTTGGGAAGTTCCTAGGAGGGCGACCGAACATGGAAACCATCCGTAGATGGATAGCTTCCAAGTGGAAAGTTTTTGGACATATTCAGTTGGTGGCCCTTACCAAGGGCTTTTTCATTATCAAACTAAACAATAATTATGATGCTAAAAAGATCTTGTATGGGGGGCTTTGGTTCCTAGGATGCAAAATCCTCTTCCTCAGGCAATATGGAGATGACTTCCATCCAATAACCCAAAGTATCAACTTCACCTTGATCTGGGTTTGGCTCCCTGAGCTTCCCTTTCACTTGTGGCATGAAGACATACTAAGGCCCATTTCTCAATTGGTTGGTGAGACGGTGGCATTTGATCCTGCTACCAAGGTAGGCTCTCAAATGGTCCATGCTAGATTTTGTGTCAATGCAAATCTAGAATCTGAACTCCCCTCTTCTATGTCCATATCCTCTAGGTCCTTCTTCTGGCACCAAACCTTGATTTACAAAAATAAACCTACTTTCTACCCTCTCTGCTGCACTCAGGGGTAGATTTACTACCAATGCCCCATCTCTAAGAAGGTTGATGCCTCTCTCCCTACTAAATCCCCTTCCTAACCAGCCAGGGCCCCTTCCCATGGACCCCCCCATGATGGCCATAGATCCTAGGCTTGGAACAACAAGGAGTATCCCCCTTCTATCCCAAAGGAATCCTAGGTGGGCCCTTTTCTGATGGATGGCACTCCCCAGGTTCGCTCTTCCCCTGAACCTCTCCCTAGTTGCCCTCCTGGGGCCCCAATACTAGGCTCCCCCCTTGCTTGGTGTCGATCCCTCTTCTCCCCTCCCCATAGACCCTCAATTTCACCCCCTATTAACCCTATGAGCCATCTGGGCTCTCTCCCCCATTGACTCCCACCTTCCCTTCCTCATCATTGGATGCAAGAGTTTCCTTCTCCCCCCATCCTTGCTATCCCCCTCTTGACCTAATCCCACCCCTCTCAATGTTCCCTACTAGCCTCCCTCCCTTAGAGTGCAGCTCTAGGAGGTTCGACGATGAGGTTGATGGTAGTTCTCAGTCCAGGCCTGATGAAATCAGCCCCAAGATGACCTGAAGTAGGATGTTCACCATAGACTTTGGCAGTAAAATCAAGAGAGGTTACCCCACCCTAAGAAATCAATGATTGAGGATCACTGAAGATGACATAGCCAATGGTTCATAGGCAACCCTCTCTGACATAATCATGAGCTTCTACAAAGCAGACATCCTACGATCCAAACTCCCCACTCAGCTTGAGAAGGGGGGCAAGCAACTCCCCAAGGGTGTCAAATGAATCTCATCACCTAGAATTTTAGGGGGCTCAATGGTGCCCCCCAAAAAAGGATCCTTGAACAACTTTGCAAGGATCACCACCCATCCTTCCTCCTCCTCTAGGAGACCAAAATAGATGAAGTGATCACTCAGAGGGTCACCCAAGCTATTTGGTAAAATTGCGAGTCACTGTCTACCCCTACGGCTAGCACATTTGAAGGCCTGCTATGCATGTGGGATCCCCAATATTTTGAGGGGAGACTCATTTCATCTTCCCACAAAATAATCAACATTCTGGTCCATTGTGTGAAGTCAAGGCATTCATGGATCTTTTCTAACGTCTACGCTCCCAACAACCTAATTGAGAAAGCTACCTTGTGGAAGGAAATCAACTCGATGAAGGAGGCCTTTGCCCCCATTCCATGGATCCTAGCAAGGGACTTCAACAAACCCCTTTTCATTTTTGACAAAAGTGGGGGTTTAGCAGCTCCGTCCAAAAGCATGGAAGACTTTGGGGCCTTCACCGACCTCAATGAGCTCATGGACGTCAACCTAAAAGGAGCCAGGTTCACCTGGTCAAATAGAAGAGCAGGAGCAAGCCATATCTAGGTCAAGATAGACAAAGTTTTTCTTTCTAAGAAAGCTATTTCCTTATTTGCTAATGCAACCTTATTGGCTCTCCCAAAAATTGGGTCTGACCATAGCCCCCTCCTCCTCAAAACTGACCATCACTCTTCCCTTAAGTGACCCTTCTAGTTTGAGTCCATATGGCTGCACCACCCAAAATTTAGGGCCCAAGTTGGTTGCTGTTGGGCTCCCCCCAGTCCCTGGGTGCCCTGTCGAGCAAGTATACCACAAACTAAGACGTCTCAAAGAGTAGCTCAAGATATGGAACAGAGAGGTGTTTGGAAACATCTTTGAAAATAAAGTAGCAATTAAGAAAAATGTCGAAGACCTTGAGCTTAGGTTCCAGGAAGGCTCCCAGGATTCGAGGATCAGGGAAGAGGAATGTTCAGCCCTCAATGAGTACCACAACATCCTGGCCAAGGAAGAAACATTTTGGAGGCATAAGTAAAGAGCCCTATGGCTCCAATATGGTGATGCTAATACCAAGTTTTTTCACATGTCGATCCTCAGAAATAGGGGCTCCAACAGATTTTCTAAGTTGGTGGGTAGCGATAGAAATCCCTGATCTCCACTAAAGAAATCATTCGAGAGGGTACCAGATGGATCCTCGGGGATGAAATCAAGATCAAATTTTGGGAAGGCATGTGGATCCAAGATGAGGCATTGATTGCTGACAGCAACCTCCTCATCCTCAAATAGGGCCTGGTGGGTAGAGGGCCCAAAGTGTTGGATTATCTCACCCAAAACCAAGGATGGGTAACATGGAAGCCCATCCTAAACCCCAGGCACCCGCTTCAATCCTCTAGGCTCCAGCGTCTCCTTGAGGTGACAATTATCCCATATTTTGAATGGAACGACATATGCGTCTAGCATGGCACCCCTAGTGGCATCTTCTTTGTCAAATCTACCTACAACTTCCAAAGAGTCCCTGATGAGGCCCCATTCCTAGTCAAACAGGTATGGGCTAAGAAGTTGATCCCCAAAATCAGCCACTTCATTTGGGTGGCCATCCAAAATAAGATCCTAACTTTCAAGAACCTGATTAGGAGGGGCTTTCAGATCCCAAATAGATGCCTCCTTTGTTGTGCTTCCTGGGAGTCTACTAATAACCTCTTCCTCAGATGCCCCTTTTCTTATGAAGCCCTGGGCCTCATCCTATCTCAATTTTCTATCCAGTGGGTGGCCTCAAATTCCATCTTTGACCTCCTCTCTCAGTGGCCCAATCGCTTCGCCCACCCCTTCCTCTGCTTCCTTTAGGGCTCCTACCTCCCTCATATACTCTGGAAACTCTGGATTGAGCACAACAATAGAGCCTTATCCTTCCTGGCCCACTCCCCCCCAGTGGGTGGTGGCCAAGGCAGTTGCCTTCATTCTTGAGAACTATCGCTCCCTCACCTTGAGCGAGGCATACTGAAGGCTGGTCGAGTCCACCCTCCTCTCTTCCCTCAAAGTACAACTTCCCCCTAATCCCCCTCTCGCCCCATCCCATAATTCAGTGACAAGGTGGACAGCCCCCCCTCTCGGATGGGTTAAAATTAACTTTGATGGAGCTTCTAAAGGAAACCCCGACCCCTCTGGAGCAGGCAGGGTCATCCGATATAGTCATGGGGCCCTGATATTGGTGTACGCCGAACTGCTTGGAATTCAGAGAAATAACTTTTCCAAAGTAGTAGCTCTCTTCCATGGGTTGATAGCCCTCAAGGAGACCTCCCCAAATTTCATCATCGAGGATGATTCTCTAGTCATCATAAAGGCCACCCACAACTTGTAAAATAGCTCATGGCATATCCACAACACCATTCAGGAAGTTCTCACCATCCTCCAAGGATTCACTCATCACTCCTTTCATCATGTGTACAGATAAGGTAATAGGGAAACTAATTTCATGGCCAATCAAGCCACCACAATGGAATATATCACTACCTAGACCATGAATTTCCTTGATGCTCTGGTCCAATTAGCATCTCAAGACAATTCAAGCCCTGATGAGAGTGCAAGAACTTAGATCGCCCCGATTCGGGGCCCTGAAGGTGCGATGTCATGCCCTCCCCATGTGGATAGGGGATACTCCTTCCCACTATACCTTGATGCTTGGCCCCAGTGACCCTCCCGCCTGAGGGCTGGCCAATCCGATCAAGCGCCATCACATCTTGCCAAGTGCTCCCTGCATTAGAGGCCACGTAAGATTTTTGGCTTCTCCTAATTTGGATAACCTTAGCCTCGCTGGCAAACCTGGCAAGCCCAAGTTGTAGCGTGCAACTTCTCAATATGAGTTTCCCACCTCGGGCATCACTCTAATGGATATTCATGCTGAGTCAGACCGCATGCGCATTTCTCTCGAGAGATTTCCCCAAACTACTTCCTCATCAAGATTATGCCAATTGGAGAGTTGTCATTGGCTCCCCTTCCCTATCCCATATGGATACCACCAGCCTCGCCCCCTCAGCTCCTCCCAACTTGTGTCATCCCCCACCCTAAGTGCCCCTTATCGAAACCTATGGCCCTTCCCCTCCTTCGTGCCTCCCTACAAGATTTTAACCTAGCTATGTTCAGAGGCCACTCACATTCCTATGTGTTTTCCCCTTCCCCTATACCCGCGAGTCTCCCCTCTCAGTTCAGGCCAAATCTGGTTCCGCTACCCCTGGCATTCCTGTTTGCCTTCCATGGCTGCCAAGGCAATTTTCCTCGAGCCCTCCACTCTCGACCTGAGCGAGTCTGCTAGGATATTTTTTGATTCTAAGAACTACACTCCCTTCTTTAGTAAGTTCAAAGGGGTAGATGAAGAAATAACGCAAGGATTTCTAGATTCTTGGAATGATGGGGAGATCAAAGTGAAAGGGCTTCACTTCAAGGTGTCCAAGGATTTTTTTACTGAAGTGACGGGCCTGCACCACGAGGAGAAAGGATGATTTGTTTAGCAAGAAAAGCACAACTAGGAGGAGGATCTCTTCCAGTTCTTGGAACAACAATAGGACAAGGCCAACCTCTTCTAAGCTAACCTCCTGGTCCTATTTGATGATGCCATCATCCCAGTGATGCAATATATAACTTGTGATGACTCGGATCAGTGCCTCTACAATTTTCACCTCAGTTTCTATAATCACCTTCATGGACCCACGCTGGTAAGCACCCTCTAGTTTCTCTTATATTTCTTGATCCCTACCATTGATCTGGCCTACAGGAATAATTACTGGCCCTCCTATTAAGGGCTCATGTCTATTTTGTATATACATTCCCTAGCAAACCAATCCCAGCTACATCACATCCCTCACATGTCCTCTGGTGCCCCCTTGAAGAGGCTGGCTCCCCTGTTGCTTCCCCTACAACATACAAATCAAAGGAGACTCCATCCCATGATGCATCCCCTTCCCTGAAACTATGCAAACCCACCCAAAAATATATAACCCTAGCTCAGGCCCCAGGTGGGGCCTCGACTCCTAGCGCAAGTTTGATCCGCAAGGACCCAGCCCTCGACAGTAGCAGGGCTACTAAAATCTCCAATAAGGCCAAGGTGGAGGCCCCAGAAGTCACTAAAGTTAGCTCTGACTCTAGAAGTAAGTTATAAAACTTTTTGAATAGAGCCCTCCTAGACATCACGATCATCTCCTTGACCGCTTCTGCAAAAATGGCTTCGACAGTGGCCAATGCCCCATCTAAACTTTGCCATAGGTTAGGTGATAGCCCTAAAAATGAGGGGAACTAATCTACTAGGTCAGGGCCCCCGTTCAGGTCAGGACCGACTACAAGGCAATCTGGAGCAGTGGTGACCAGTAATTTTTTGGGTTAACTGCTGGGCAATTTTGAGGTTTATCCCTGTTTGGTGGCCTCAGGCCAAATTTTGTCTTGCTGGAAACATCATTGGATGGACTATTTATAGGCACTGGGGCCCCTAGGCCCTGGCTTGGTCCCCAAGGGTGTAGCCTCGGTCTACTATAACATCAGAATATAGCTACGACTACTTATGTACCTAAGGTTTTGGGACCCTTTAAAAAAAAACCTGCTGTAAATATTATTGTTACTTATATAAAAAAAATAAAGTAACTATGCTAAAATGATGAATAGAAATGCTGCTAAAACTTATTATGAAAAAAAATAGTAAAACAAATCTAAACCCTAGAGGCCGTATCTATGTGGGACGGTTGTACCTACGACCTTGTTAAGTTAGAGTATATCATTTGGGTCATGTAAATGTAGCACCTTTGGTACATAGTTAGAGTAGGAGATTACTTTAAGGGAAAGTTAGCTAGTTACTTTAGGAAATGTAATAAATGCACAAGTGGCAATGTGCAAGTTGTAATGTGCAAGGTGTCCCCTTGTACAACTAGGTAGGGTGTTGGCCAAGGAATCTATCTTCATATATAAAGGGCATCATAGAGACATATCATATATCAAGTGAATTGTAGTAGAGAGTAGTAGATAATAGTAGAACTCCTATATGAAATACAATGTAGCTCTTTAGCTTGTATTGATGGAGTGACCATTACCTCCAACTACATTGTATTTTTGTCATTTTTATTTATAGTATATTTCAGTCATATTGCAAAATTACTTTATTTCATATTTTCTGCGTCTTGTTAGGACTTGTGTTAGATCTCTTCCACTACATATATCCTCAAAATGTAATAGTAGTATCAGATCCATGGTGAATTGAGATATAAATAGAGAGAGTCACAAGTGAGGGCTAAAATAAATCTTAGTTACAAAAATTATGAGATTACATATGGCTAGAGTTTTTCCATAGAGTTGCAGGAAAAACCATGAAGAGTAGGACTTGGAATTTATTCCACTAGTTTGATGGATCAACTAGTGAAGATTATTGATCTCAAGAGATCTAGATATTTTCATGCAATCAATTACCTAGAGTTCTTTATTGCAGGAAAACAAACATTGTGGAAGAGACTCTAGGAGTAGAGTCTTGGTGAAGTTTGGGTATTGGAGATCTCCATTACTAGATTGAAAAACTTCACATTGCAAAAAAAGGCCATAGTAGCCTTGGTTCAGAGGAAATGCCATATAAGCCTTGATCCATAAGAAAGTCCATAGAAGCCTTGATCCAAAAAAATGCCATAGAAGCCTTGGTTCAGAATTATAAATTCTGTCATTCCAATTTCTAACAACTTGTTGCAAGAAAAGGATATTAAGGAAAAAGGTTGGGAAGCTTGCTACAAGAGAGCTAGGAAGAATATCTTCTTATAATCATTCTAGCACTTGTAGCAACATGGAGAAGACTCAATATTTTAAAGACCTTGAAAAAATATGTCCCATTATAAGAGCTGCAAATCTTGCATATTGTAAAAGTGAAGAAAAGGCCACAATAGCCTTATAGTAGCCTCAAGGAAGAATAGAATATAGAAGTTGAGTGAAGGAGATAGGATATTTGTGATATCCATTCAAGATCAATACCTATAGAGTGCATAAGTAGATAAGGCTATAAAATCCTTAATTCTAAAGAAAAATTCAGAGAAGAATTCTTGATTCAGAAGAATTCTTGAATCAGAAGAAATAATACAAAGAAGAGTTCCTAAAGAATACTTTAGAGAAGAATTCCTAATTCAAAAGAAAGACTCCAAAGAAGAGTTCCTAAAGAAGAATTTAGAGAAGAGTTCCTGATTTAGAAGAAGATATTTTGATTTAGAATAAAACTCCAAAGAAGAGTTATTGAAGAAGACTCCAGAGAAGAGTCCACAAAATAGGATATTGGTGATCTCTTTTATTGATTAAAGATTTATTTCAAAAGAAGTTGAAGAGATCCAAAGTAGATCTCATTGGAAAAACTTCCAATATTGGAAGATATAGAAAGGGAATAATAGAGCCCTATTCCTGATCAGAGAAGTAACATATTTCAAAGATCCTAGAAGAATATCTCATCACTGTCAAGGTTTTAATTGATATCAAGGGAACCTTGAACTGTAACTATGAATATATGACTTCTGGTAGGTGCATATCCACTAATTACAGCTCAAAACCCAACATTGGATGGATCAAAGATATACTTCAATCCAATCTCCAGAGTATGATGGTACCTTGTCAACTATTTTAGATGTTGAATCAATTAAGCTCAATTAAAAAGTGTAATTTTAGGTATATAAATAGGGTAAATGCTAGAAAATAATTGAGAAATTAGGTGGCTGGATAGAGCTAACAACATTGAAAAATAGCAAGAATCTACTAATCAATCACATTTCTAGTATGCTACAATTGAGACTAACAGTAATAAAAACTCAACATCTTCACCACTAGAATAAAGAAATTCTCAAAAAATATTTCAAAAACCTAAATGCTAATAATCCAAATAAAATGAGGGAACTGGTTAGGAGCTCTGGCGATTTGGCGGGAAACTTTCTGAACGATCGTCGGCCGAGGCTCTAGGGTTTCTGGTGGGAAGATTCTACCAGGGACTCAGGTGGTTTGTTGTTGTTTTTCGTTGACGGCTCTTTCGTTGCCCCGGGAGGGCCCAATGGGGTCTCCTCCAGGATTTCTCGATGGGAAAAAGACCTCTTATGCCGAGATATTAAGAGAAAACCCTGCGTCTTCCTCCGATGAAGCTCAGCGGAGTGCTTACCATTCGCTATCCAAGAATGCGGGCAAGGGTTCTCCTGTGCACAGAGTCAATGGATGTCTCCCGCAATCCGCTTCCAGACCGAAGATTGTCATAGAACCAAAGCTGGTCGAGGATACGATCAACTACCGTGCTACTCATGACCTGATTTGCAAATTCATGGGTATCCGACCCACCCTGCACTTTCTGCACACCTGGGTGAGACAAATAGGGAGCCTATCGGTGAGTACTCCTTATGGCCCATAAGCAATGGGTATTTTATTATTAGTTTTTCCTCCTTAGCGGATAGAAACAGAGCATTTGAATCAAAAAAGAGGAGCCATGGCCCGGCAGGGTTATTTGTCCAACCGTGGAGAGCGGGCTTCGATCCTCGCATTGAGCCCACGGCTGTCCCGGTTTGGATCCGGCTGTATGCTCTCTCGATGGAGTTTTGGGGTGAGCAGATTCTTGAATTGATAGGTAACTCTCTAGGTAGATATTTGGGAGTTTCCAAAGATACCATAGAAGGAAACACTGCTATTTTTGCTAGAATTTGTGTAGAACTGGATATTAGCCAGCCGCTACCAGTGAGATGGGCTAGAGTTAGCGAGGACAATCCTGGATACAGCAGTTAGACTATGAAGCCCTACCTTTTCGATGTAGAGTTTGCCATAAGCATGGCCATTTGGCTAGGTTTTGCCCGAATATCTTGAGCACCAAAGCGGATGTTCCACAAGGAATGCCAAATCGCCCCCGAGAGGGTAAGCCCACTCCGGTCAAGGAACCACCCATCATTCCCCTTGGTTCTGATGCCCAGAAAGATGGCTTTGAACAGTAGAAGAGAAGAAGAAACAAAAAGAGAAATGGCAAGGAGCAAGCTCAACCCAAGCCAACCAACCGGTATGAAATCTTCAAATCTCTTGTGGATCAAGAAGACCAAATTATGGAAGGAGCGAGATGGGAACCTTGAGGATAATATCATCCATTCTCATGCTCCTCCCTCACCAACCCCTGTCCTAGAACAGGTGATTGACTCCTCTGAGATTTTGCAGCTAGAAAACCCAGGGGCATTGGTAATCCACTCCCCAGCACAGCCAGTTATTAAGGATGTCACCATGGGAAATGCAGAAAAGATCAGGAGAAAGACCAGCTCTAGGGATTACCCAGGTGGAGAAGAGGTCGAAAAATAGTAATTCCCAAGGGGCGGGCGGGGAAATCCAATAAGGATCTAATTGCGGTGCAAGGAGATAAGCTAATCAATGGAGGATTGGCGAGAACAATTGATTCTTATTGCTCCCAAGGTTTCCAATGATTATTCAATCTTGGAATGTGAGGGGTTTAAACGAGTAGAACCCATCAATCTGCTGTTCAAAGACTTTTAGAGAGAAGTAAAACGGACTTTCTGCTCATTCGGGAGACAAAAATGTCTTTAGACCTTATGAGTAAAGCGTCGATCGAATCTGGAGGGGTGTTGGCCATATGGCTGTGGCTGCTCTAGGTGCCTCGGGAGGGATTGCTACTCTTTGGAACCCTTTGGCGTGGATAGCAATAGAACATATAGCTTGGAGGGGTGTCCTCACATCTCTTTTTAGGAACATTGTTACAGCTGAACAAGTCTTAATTACAAACTTCTATGGGGCTCAGAACATCGATGGTCAGCGGTTTCAATGGAAAGCTGTTCAAAACATGAGGTCCTCCTGGGAAGATTTTGATTGGATTATTGTTGGGGACTTCAATGCCAAATTATCTGCCAGGGATCAGGAAGGTGGCATCCCAGTTTTGGATTAGGGGACCGGCTTTTAATTGCCCAAGTCCGGGCCTTTAACCTTGTTGATATCAAAGGCCCTGGTACGAACTTTACCTGGACTAATAAGAGAAGAGAGCCATACAACAGGAGGGTTAAGCTTGACCGGTTTCTGGTCTCGGAGGAAGCTTTTGTTAGATGGAATATCAAATTTCAGATTTTGGATGGCCCAGTCTCAGATCACTCTCCCATTTTTTTGGAGGGAGGGACTATGTCAGGGCGATATTACAAACCATTTAAATTTGAAAATTTTTGGTTGCAAAAAGAGGACCTCCGAAGGAAAATTCCACGATGGTGGGAAGAAGGTCGTCTCCCTTTTGGGACAGCTATGTTCAAATTTCATAAACGACTTCTTTTTGTTAAGAGTAAACTAAAACGGTGGAGGCAAACTAACAAATCTGATTTCCGGCTCCAACGGGCTCCCTTGTTGACCGAGATGGAACGAGGTGCAAAAACAATTCGGGGAAGGAATCATTTTCGAGCATCTTAAATCCGAGGATGATGCTTTACGCAAAGCGGTTGAGGACATTGATAATCAAGAAGAGATCTACTGGAAACAGAGAGCAAGAAACACATGGTTATTAGAAGGAGACAGAAATACAAAATTTTTCCATCGCTCTGCCTGTGCTAGAAGACAATTGAATAACATGGAACTCCTTCAAGACGAGAATGGAAACTCTTTTGACACTCTCCCTGGTATGCACTCCCACTCAATGGAGTATTTCTCAAACCTCTTTAAGGAAAGTATGGAGCATGATGTGGAAGCCCAAAATGAAGTCATTGATGGCATTCCCTCTATTATCTCTCATGAAGAGAATCAGGCCCTTCTTAAGCCCATTGATCGTGATGAACTCAAGAAGGTGGTCTTTGGGATGTGCCTTTGGAAAATCGCTTCGGTCTCGATGGCTTCCCTATTGAGTTTTTTCGGGCCTTACGGGATACCCTGGAGGAGGATGTGCTGGCTGTCATTGAGGAGTCCCGAACTAATAAAAGAATGCTCAAGGCTCTAAATCACACCTTTATTACCTTAATTCCAAAAGGAGAGGGGGGGGTTCACATTTCTGATTTCAGACCTATTGCCTTATGCAATGTGATTTACAAAATAATCACTAAAATTATGGCTGAAAGACTAAAACCTCTTCTTCGAGAATATAATCTCCTCAGAGCAAGGGGGTTTTGTTGAAGGGAGACAGATCTTAGATGGAGTGATCTTGGCTCGGGAGGCTATCCATACTATGCACAATTCAGGTAACAAAGGAATGTTCATCAAACTGGATATGTCTAAGGCTTATGACAGGGTAGAGTGGGGCTTTTTGGTCAAGATGTTGGCAGCCTTTGGTTTTTCTCAGGACTGGATTGCCTGGGTCATGAGCTGTATCTCTACGCCTTCATACTCTGTTTTAATTAAGGGGCTTCCCTCGCCACCTTTTGGAGCCTCTCGGGGTCTTCGCCAAGGAGACCCTTGCTCTCCTTATCTCTTTCTCATCTTGGCTGAAGGATTAGGCAGACTCCTCCTGAGAAGAAGACTTCAAGGACAGATAACAAGAATTAAAATCGGGGCTGAAGTTTTGACTCATTTACGGTTTGTGGATGATCCTTGGATTGGTGGGAGTGGCCGGCCTCAGGGAAGCAAGAGGAATCAGAGATTCTCTAAACGTCTACCTCCGGGCCTCTAATCAAGTCATCAATGAAACAAAATCCAAAGTGGTCTTCTTTAATCTTGATCAAAGGTCACAAGACAGAGTTATTGAGATCTTGGGATTCACTAGGACCTCTCTTCCTGTAGTTTACACAGGGGTTCCTCCGCATTTCAAAAAGCTGAAAGCTGATTTACGGAAGGACCTTTTGGATGGCATCAAAGAGAGAATGAATCACTGGTCTCATAGATGGTTAAGCTATGGGGGCCGACTGACTTTCCTGCAGTCTGTTATTCAGGCCATGCCAATTTATAAATTCTCTATCCTGGCTGCCCCTCCTTCAATTTGGAAAGAGCTGGACAAAGCGGCTAGAAGTTTTCTTTGGGAAGGTGCCAAAGGAGAGAGGAAATGGGCCTTGGTTGGATGGGATAAGGTCACCCAGCCCAAGGAAAAAGGTGGGCTGGGATTAAGAAGCTCCAAGTTTAACAATCAGGCTTTGGCTGGTAAACTGTATTGGAGGTGGATTTCCCAGCCAACGTCCCTCTTCAACAGAATCCTCTCTAGTAAATACTTGGGTCTTGTTCACCCCAATGACTTGGGCCACTTTTCTTTGGAGGGTAATGGATCATTAGTGTGGCGGGCTCTCAAGCTTGGATCTCGCATTATCAAAGATCAATTGTTCTGGAAAGTTGGGAGAGGGGAGAAGGCCCGATTTTGGACTGATTCTTGGGATCAGAATCCTCCCATTCTTGTTGTGTTTCCTAAATTGCTTTCGATAAAATCAGTTTTAGAAGATAAGGGATGGATCCATATTGAGAGCTACTTCAATACCGACCAATTGGGGGAGTATAAGATTCAAAAGTTCAAGCGACTGGGTGAATGGCCAATTCCAATCCCCGGAGCAGGCTCCAACTCTGGAAAAAATCTTGTCGGAACGGTTTCTTACTGGGAGAGATGAGGAGGATGAGCTTGCATGGGGCTTTGGGAACCTTGGGGTTTATTCTGTGAAGGAGGGCTATGATTCGATCCTTCCGAGCCCCCCCACACTCTTTTCCGGTTCAAGAATGGAGGAAGATTTGGCATCCCAAGGGCTGGCCGAAAGTGAACTTCTTTGCACGGCGACTTATGCACAATGGAATCCTGACCTTTGACAATCTCAGAATCAGAGGCATCATTGGTCCTTCCCGGTGTGTTTTATGTTATAGGAATGAGGAAACTGCTGATCATCTTTTGTTTGATTGTCCTTTCACACAACGTATTTGGCATCGTTGGTTCTCCCATTTTAAACTTCAGGCTATTGGAGACTTGTCTCGGACCAATTTATGGGAAAGCTGGAAGAGAGGTAGATTTACATCTAAAGCTCTTCGAATTGGTTGGGAGCTTGGTTTCCTTTTTATTTGGTGGCAGGTGTGGTTGGAAAGAAATGCTCGTATTTTTCGTGAAACCTTCTCTTCGGTGGATGGGATATGGCAGGTCATCTGGAGCAAAGTAGTGGAAACCGTTGCCATCTATGTTGAGGAGGAAAATTAGCCTGCTTCTAAGCCTCTGGAAGAGAGAGCTGCTGATCTTGAGAGACAGGTAAGAAGTTGTTGGAAACCTCCCCCAGAAGGCTGGATCAAAATCAACACTGATGGAGCTGCAAAAGGCAATCCGGGCAATGCTGGAAGTGGAGTAATCTGTCGTGATCATGTTGGGTCTGTGCTCTATTGGGAATTGCAAGGTCTGGGATATGCCACAAACAATGAAGCCGAGGCCTTTGCTATTAAATCTGCTTCCATCTGGGCCGTCAAGCAGGGTCATAGAAAGATAATCATTGAGTCTGATTCCCAAATCCTGGTTGGCGCTCTTGATTGCATGAGGAACTTTGCCTCAAAAGCTTGGAGGCTGCGGATTCTGGTCTCCCAAATTAAAGAGCTTTGGAAGGAATTAGAGGATGTGATACCTGTTTATGCGAGCAGAACTCTTAATAAGGCGGCTGATTTCCTTGCTAAGATGGGTGTTGAGAGGGAGGTTGGGATGCATCTGCATAGTGATATGCCTGTGGAGGATGCAGAGATTAGACAAGGCCTTGAACAAATTTTGAAATAATGTGCAGTGTTTTTTATGCTAAGGAAATTTTTTGTCGCGATATCGCGACCTGTAGCGCTGTCGCGGCCTCAAGCCGGAAGTTGTCGCGATATCGCGACAGGTTGAGCCTTCGTGGCCTTTGGTGGGTTTCCATATCGCGATAGCGCGACATGTCGCGCTATCGCGGTCCTTGTTGAGATTCTGTCGCGATTTCGCACCTCTTTTGAAGATGAAGAGCAAAGTTGAAATTTCGTCGCGATATCGCGACAGGTTGGAGAGTGGGAAGCTGCAAGGTAATCTTGTCGCGATATCGCGACACGTTTGGCACTTAAGCGGTTGGGAGGAAAATTGTCGCGATATCGCGACCTGTAGCGCCGTCGCGGCCTCAAGCTGGAAGTTGTCGCGATATCGCGACAGGTTGAGCCTTCGCGGCCTTTGGCGGGTTTCTGTCGCGATATCGCGACATGTCGCGCTATCGCGGCTCTTGTTGAGATTATGTCGCGATTTCGTGCCTCTTTTGAAGATGAAGAGCAAAGTTGATAATTCGTCGCGATATCGCGACAGTTTGGAGAACTGGAAGCTTCAAGGTAATTTTGTCGCGATATCGCGACACGTTTGGCACTTAAGCGGTTGGGAGGAAAATTGTCGCGATATCGCGACCCTTTTGTGGCATGAGAGTCGTTTAGAAACTTCGTCGCGATTTCGCGACGCCTTTGCTGGTTGGATGATGCGGAGACAGTCCGTCGCGATTCCGCGACCTTTTTGGCGCTTTGGTGCTCTTTGGAGTTGTAGTCGCGATTTCGCGACGCCTTTGCTGTTAGGCTGCTGGAAGGTGCTGTCGTTGCGATTTCGTGACTCTTTTTGCGTGCGGCTGCCGAGGGCCCTTCCTGTCGCGATATCGCGACATGTCGCGATTTTGCGACTGTTGGCGTCGACGCGGTCGAGACGGGGGTGACTGCCGCGATTTCGTGACATGTCGCCTTTTTGCACCCTGTTGTTTTCTTTGCCCTGTGGTTGTTAGTGCTGCCTTTGTGCTTTGCACTTGTTGTGTTGCTCTTTGCTCTGGGTCGGGATGTGTTCTCTCCCGTTTGTAATTGTTCTTTGTATTAATACAAGTTTTTCATTTTTTTCAAAAAAAAATAATCCAAATAACATAATTAGATCAACACTTAGGCTAACAGAAATAGAATTATTCTTTAGCATTTATTTAGACATGAACCATTCCAAGGTGCTCTAAATTAGCAATCCAATATCAACAGAATTGACTAACCATAAAGCAGTACTAGAAATGCATTCATAGAATGAATCTATAGTTGGTAAAGAGGAAAAATTAGAGGTAAACATCCAAGTAATGATTCTTCTATTTATATTTTAGCATTTACAATAATATATCAGGAAAACACTCTAGAGCCAACCCTTAATCATGGGGGTTCGATCTCCTTATATAGATTTTTAAAATAATTAACACATTAGAACATTTCAAGGATTTTCTCTATTAAAATAGTAAAGTGTTGAGGTGGCGGTATCTCGTGATTCTTCAAAAAGAGAATTGACATGTACTCCATAAATGTTGTATATTTGCACTCTACAAATGCTTTGCTTCTCAATTGAATTCCATGGTTGGAGAGGTTACATATCAATTTGGATCACTCTTCATTCTTGTAGGAATCCTTAGCCGTTAATTTACAACTAACAATGTAGTTGGATCATGATTTCAGTGATGTTTGGTCTTCCCAAATCTTTTCTGTTGTCTTTTTTAGTTTCTACTACCTTTGTCTTATTTGGAATCCATCAATTCATTTTTTGCTAGTTCTGGTTTGACCATATTTATTGTAGAGTATGGGTTATTAAATATCTCACAATCTTTCAAAGAATCTGCAACTCTGAATTCCATCGAGTAAAGTAGACTACCCTGACTACATAATTGGCTTTTGTGGTTGCCAATAGCTTCTTACAAACTCTGCTATTTTAATTTCTACTAATTTAGGCTTGAACGGTTTGATTGTGGAACTCTCATTGTGCTTTGGCCTTTTGGAAAATGTTATCATCGTTGTCTATAAACCACAACTCCGTATTCCAACTTGCATAATTTGACCATGCTTACTGTGAAATTTATCTTTTAGAGGATTTTAAATTCTCACTTCATCTAACAAAACCTATATGTTTATGGACATCTACCATAAAAACTTTCCATGTACCATCATTGCTCTTTTGTATTCCACAACATAAAATTCTACTAAGTCAAATTTTACTGTGCTAATTGTGGAACTTTCCTTGCATCATCGATTAGTGGAAAATAAAATAGAGATTATCTTGGTTGAGCACTAGAGTATCTTCTCTTTCCCAAGCTCTGCTACCTCACATTATATTAGTGTTATTTAGGCATAAGAACCTAAAAATTCTATAGCCAAGAATTTTTTTACCCCAAAATAATCTTTTAGCTCCTTCAGATTTTGCTAGACACAAATATGAAATTTATACTTTTTGCGAAACTCTGCTTTGTCATCAATAGTATTTTCTTTTCTAGCCTAAACTTCATAATTCTAAAGAACACAAGCTTATACTGAGAGGGGGGTGAACAGTATAAGACCACTTTTTACTTTTCTTTCCCAATCAATATTATGCAATGTATAGATAGCAATATCAATAGCAGTAATCAAAGCAATGCACAAATCACCACACACAATAGAGACACCACAATTTACGTGGTTCACCCAATGTGGGCTACTCCACGGAGAAAATATTTCACTAAAATTTTCTCAATCAATCTCTTGGGAATCCTTTCCCTATTACAATGTTTATGGACCTCTGTCCAAAGGAGATACCAATCCCCTAAATCAAGTTCATGGATCTCTATCCATAGGAGACACCAATATCCTAATCTCTGCTCTGGTTGGTGATCCTCTAGAAGACCTCTGCCTCCACTACCCTTAGCAAATGGAACTCTATCCATAGAAGACACCTGTCTTCCCTACTCTGGCTGGAGATCTCTATCCTCAACTCTATCACCTCCAAAGCTCTATCTCAAATCTGCACTAAACACAGTCCTTCGGTCTAGCACAAATCTATCCTCAATATCTATCTCTGATCTGGTACAAATCTATCCTCAAATCTGCACCAAACTCTATCCTCGAATCTGCACTAAACATAGTCCTTCGGTCTAGCACAAATCTATCCTCAATATCTATCCTCAAGCCTTAACTCAAAGCTTGACTCAATCTCAAATCAACTCTACTAGATCTGCCCCAAACCTTAACTCAAGGTTTGAACAAATCAATCAACTCTACTCTCAAGCCTTCTCAAAGACTTATCTCAAATCTGCCTTGTAAGCTTCCACAAAATCTCACACCAATATATCCTCAAGTCCTCTCTAGAACTTGTCCAATATGCTCAATAAGTTCTCACAAGAACTTATCCAAATATACTCTCAATATGTATTGTAAGCTTCCACAAAATCTTACCCAAATCTATCCACAAGTCTTCTCAAAGACTTACCTCAAATCTGCTCAACAAGTCCACACTAGAACTTGTCCAATCTCATAGAAACATAAAGAGAATTGTTAGAGACTCAATATGCTCTATACTCATCACAATGCTCAATCACTTTCAATCACTCTTTTAGAAACATATAGAGAATTGTTAGAGACTCAATATGTTTCAAATCAATACTCAATCACTTTCTCAAATCAATTCAGAATATAGAATAGTTTATTTTATGGAACTTGAACAATCACTTCACACATCCACTTGACTAGGCTCAACCAACTCTACTCAACCAATCACTCAATGAAACAATCCTTGCTTACAAACCCTAGTCCAAGCATATGATCCTTTACTCAAAATATTTCCAACAATGCTTATCAACCACTCTCACATAACAATGATACTCATGTTCTTTTCAAACCCTAGTTCAAGTTCTTTACTCAACCAATGGCTTCAACAACAATGCTTATAAAACAATCTCACATAACAATGATACTCATGTTCTTTTCAAACCCTAGATCAAGTTCTTCACACAACCAATGGCTTCAACAACAATGCTTATAAGACAAGGTTTTAACAACAACTCTTTATTCCAGAAAACCTTGAAGCATTAACTCAACACACTCAATAAGGAAACCCTAATCAAGTCCTTTTCACTCCAAACTTATTTTCCAGAAAACCAACCAATCAACTCAACTATGGAAGAATATGCTCATACCTTTTTCTTGATGATGAAGGAACCTCTAAAATCTGCCACAACCACAAATACTTCTTTTCCAAGCTCAAAGGAGTTAGAAGATGATAAACTATCTCAAAGATACAATGCAAATATCAAAGCACACATACACCTTATCACTCCATATTAAAGAAAGCATCCATCAACATATACAAAAATGATTAACCAAATACACCTTATAATCTCCCAATTAAAATAATATTTAATACCAAGAATAATGTCAATACAATCTCCTTTTCAAAATAACTCAATGGCAATAAGTCCTCTCAACACTATAAATCTTCAATAAACCAATATGTCAAAAATACTTTATTCAAAAATAAAGCCAACTCCTTATTCCTCCAATTAACCAAAAATAATGATTAATTAAAAACCTTTTTAACTAACCCTTTTAACTCCCTAGGACCTTATGTCAAAACCTTAGGCATCACAACACATATTAAAAATTTTATTACCTTTGCCTTGGTGGGACTCGAACTCACGACGCCACCTCTACCAGTGCCCTAGCCATGGCTCCAACCATCGCATGAGCTAGGTGCTCATTTGGAGAGCAAGAGCCCAACGTGCTCTATATTCCTCTCCGCATGCACCAAAATAAAAATCATGCGTCGCTTCCTCGATGCTTCAAAACACACAAACAAAACGCTACCACCATGAATCGATCGTGGATCACTCCACCCACAAATGCCTTAGCACTTCATCCACTTGCCACTAGGCCACACTACCTCGATGGATATGACGGTTTAGCCCACGACAATCTTAACCCTTTCATTGGTGCTTAAGACAAGGTGTTTGTCTTCTTCCTCGCATGAATTCTCACAACAACAATTGCACACTTTATTATTTCAAACGAAGGATGATTTAAATACCACTAAGGCATATAGTATATATACTAATTTCCTCCTTTAATTTTGAATGTCGGTGCCTTCAAAATTTGAATAACTAATTTATAAATTATTTAAATTCTTTAGAATTTAAATTTTATAAATTAACTTTTAAATCCTTTTGGCTTTATCAAAGCCCTTTTTGATTTTACCACTTTGTATAAATAATATTTATTTATAAAATTTAAATTCAATTTGAATTTAAATATTTTATAAAATAAATATTAAAACCTCCTTGGGCTTCCTTGGGTTTTTATGAAAAACCTTTTATTTTTTCTCAACCATGGTTTTAATGAAAACCCTCTTAACATATGCTTCCACATAATATTAAAAATATTATGAAGCTCTTTTGCCTTTAACCTTTGCATTGTTCCTCTTGACCTTTTGACATCAATGGTAGCTTATTCCTTGACATCAATGACAACTTCGTTCCTTGACATCAATGACAACTTTGACTCAAAATGTCCAACAATCTCCCCCTTTGTCATTGATGGCAACCCAAATTATTTTTACCAGAAACTTAACCTTTTCTTTGTTCTGCTCCCCCTGGCTCAATGCTCTTTTCAAATCTCTCTTCTTTACTCAAATACCAAATCTCTCCCCCTTACTCAAATCTCTCCCCCTTTGACATCAATGGCAAAGGGTCACCTTTGGGGCTCGGGGCTAAGAATGAGTCTCTTAGCTTAGCCCCTCCCCCACCTCCTCTTGAGGTGGTTAATTCTGGGGTGGGAGTATTTCTACTCCTAGAAAGCACTGGTCTTTACCTTTGTCTTCTTTTCTTCTTATCTGATCCTTTTGATTCCTTTGACTGTTCCTTTCCATGTCCATGTTCCTGTCCATGTCCATATTCTTGTTCTTGTTCTTGTTCATATCCATGTTCCTGTTCCTGTTCATATCCATATCCCTTTTCCTATTCTTGTTCCTGTTCATACTTGATTCTAGAATGTCTGCTCTACACCACTTTGTTGTGTGTCCATCATTATTGCACTTATAACACTTAATGTTATTATTTCTTGGAGGTGCAAATGTCTTAGGATTTCTCCTAGTGAAGCCATATCCTCTTCTATCCTGAACCCTACAATTCATTGCCTTGTGACCAAACTGATTACATGAGTAGCAATACCCATGGAAAAGTTATTTGTTCCCATATTCCTGTCTTTCATGTGTCCTGCACTGTGAAGCCATGTGCCCAAACCTGTGACATGAAAAACATCTTCCATTGAAGTTTCCTTGTCTTGACCTCATTGGTCTCTTAGTCTCTCTTGACCTATTCTGATTGTTGTTCCATCTGTTTCTTCTTGGTGCATTGTTCCTATCCTTGTTGAACTTTCTATTGTCCAACTCATCCTCAGATGTCTCATTTTCTCTTACACTGTCTTCTTTTGAAGTGTCTTCTCCTTCAGAACTTGAGGTTGACTTTCCTTCCCATTTCTTTTGTTCCTATTCAAATCCAAGACCTATCTTGCTTGATGTAGGCTTTTGTATCTTGATGAACTTATCTAAGTTCTTTGAGCTATTTTTGAACCCTTGTAGCTTGAATTTGGAGTTTTTAACTTCCAACCTTAATGAAGCTACTTCTTGTTCTAGCTTTTCACATTCTAAGACTTTTGCTTCTAGCTTATCCTTGAACTTCTTTGTCTTAGCCTTTGATTTGTCTAGATCCTCTATAAGCATTCTTCTCTCTTCATCACATTCTTGAAACTGAGATTCTAATTTAGAGTTTTGCTTTCTTACCTTCTTTACTATTTCAAGAGCATAAATAAGTTCTCCCTTGAGATCATATCCTTCTTTATCTGATTCTTCCTCTATTTGTTTGCCTTTGTCCACATCTTTATTTTCTTTTGACTTGTCTTCTATAGGATCACTTTCTTCTTTCTCTAGAGCCATTAGAAGATTTTCATCTGGTCCTTCAAGTGTATCCTCATATTCATCATCACTGAAACTATAACCATTCCTTGTACAACTATCTTCAAGATGTCCAAAGTTACCACATCTAAAACACTTGAGAATTATTGGTGCCCTTTTCTAGACTTCTTTTTCTTCAATCATAAATAGGACTTCATCTCTATCATTATCTGAAAAACTAGCATCACTTTCACTTGAGTACTTACTTGCCTTATCTGCATAGTAGCTCCTCTTTTGCCTTTGAAAGAACTTCTTTCCTTGTCTGCTTTGTCCATCCTTGCTTTTCTTTTGGTGCCAGTATCTTTCTGATTCCCTATTTCTATGATCCTATTTTTCTTCATCATTGTTATTCTTTGCTTCTTGAAAATCAGTTGCATAGTGACCATACTTTCCACAATTGAAACATTTAATGGATTTTATATCTCTAGATCTTCTTGAATCCTTATTCCTTCTACCATAATTAGCTTCTTCATCACTAGATGACTCATTGCTTGATTCTAACTTCTTACCCTTTGTCTTCTTAATTGCTTTGAAGGTTGCTTCCTTCTAGGGATTAGGTTCTTTTGTTCTCATCTCAAAATTTGTAAGAATACCAAGCAACATATCTCTTGTCAAAGAATCACCATCCTTTGATTCTTCTATAGCTGAAATATTTTCACTAAACCTTGTTGGAAGAGACCTTAAGATCTTATCACAAACATCTGATTCATCCACATTAAGTCCAAGTCCTTGCATAGCATTAACAACCTCATCTACCCAAAGTAGATAAGAACTAATGTCTTCCTCATTCTTCATTCTTAATTCTTCAAATTGTCCTTTGAGATTTTATATCTTTGCTTTCTTGACACCTTTATCTCCTTCATATATACTTTGCAACTTATCCCACATTCCTTTTGCATCTTGACAATGCATAACTTTTATGGACTCTATTCTATGCAAACCTCTCAAAATTGCATTCATTGCTTTTGAATTGTAATGTTGTAGAAGCTTACCTTCCTTATCTATAGGTGGATCAACTGAGGGGTATGTATCCATTTTCAACTGATTCCCAAATTTCATTGCCAAGTGCCTTCAGATAAATCTTCATTCTCAAACTCCAATATATATAATCACTTCCATCAAATATTGGTGTTGTATTATCTGATGATCCATTCTTAGAATCCATTGTGTTCTTGTAAGATTTTCCTTCAAGTTGTTAAACTCTTTCGAAGGAACCCGCTCTGATACCAATTGAAGAACACAAGCTTATACTGAGAGGGGGGTGAACAGTATAAGACCACTTTTTACTTTTCTTTCCCAATCAATATTATGCAATGTATAGATAGAAATATCAATAGCAGTAATCAAAGCAATGCATAAATCACCACACATAATAGAGACACCATAATTTACGTGGTTCACCCAATGTGGGCTACTCCACGGAGAAAATATTTCACTAAAATTTTCTCAATCAATCTCTTGGGAATCCTTTCCCTATTACAATGTTTATGGACCTCTGTCCAAAGGAGATACCAATCCCCTAAATCAAGTTCATGGATCTCTATCCATAGGAGACACCAATATCCTAATATCTACTCTAGATAGTGATCCTCTAGAAGACCTCTACCTCCACTACCCTTAGAAAATGGAACTCTATCCATAGAAGACACCTATCTTCCCTACTCTAGATGGAGATCTCTATCCTCAACTCTATCACCTCCAAAGCTCTATCTCAAATCTACACTAAACATAGTCCTTCGGTCTAGCACAAATCTATCCTCAATATCTATCTCTGATCTAGTACAAATCTATCCTCAAATCTGCACCAAAATCTATCCTCGAATCTACACTAAACATAGTCCTTCGGTCTAGCACAACTATCTCTATCCTCAAGCCTTAACTCAAAGCTTGACTCAATCTCAAATCAACTCAACTGGATCTACCCCAAACCTTAACTCAAGGTTTGAACAAATCAATCAACTCTGCTCTCAAGTCTTCTCAAAGACTTATCTCAAATCTGCCTTGTAAGCTTCCACAAAATCTCACACCAATCTATCCTCAAGTCCTCTCTAGAACTTGTCCAATATGCTCAATAAGTTCTCACAAGAACTTATCCAAATCTACTCTCAATCTGTATTGTAAGCTTCCACAAAAGCTTACCCAAATCTATCCACAAGTCTTCTCAAAGACTTACCTCAAATCTGCTCAACAAGTCCACACTAGAACTTGTCCAATCTCATAGAAACATAAAGAGAATTTTTAGAGACTCAATATGCTCTATACTCATCACAATGCTCAATCACTTTCAATCACTCTTTTAAAAACATATAGAGAATTGTTAGAGACTCAATATGCTTCAACTCAATACTCAATCACTTTCTCAAATCAATTCAGAATATAGAATAGTTTGTTTTATGGAACTTGAACAATCACTTCACACATCCACTTGACTAGGCTCAACCAACTCTACTCAACCAATCACTCAATGAAACAATCCTTGCTTACAAACCCTAGTCCAAGCATATGATCCTTTACTCAAAATATTTCCAACAATGCTTATCAACCACTCTCACATAACAATGATACTCATGTTCTTTTCAAACCCTAGTTCAAGTTCTTTACTCAACCAATGGCTTCAACAACAATGCTTATAAGACAATCTCACATAACAATGATACTCATGTTCTTTTCAAACCCTAGATCAAGTTCTTCACACAACCAATGGCTTCAACAACAATGCTTATAAGACAAGGTTTTAACAACAACTCTTTATTCCAGAAAACCTTGAAGCATTAACTCAACACACTCAATAAGGAAATCCTAATCAAGTCCTTTTCACTCCAAACTTATTTTCCATAAAACCAACCAATCAACTCAACTATGGAAGAATATGCTCATACCTTTTTCTTGATGATGAAGGAACCTCTAAAATCTGCCACAACCACAAATACTTCTTTGCCAAGCTCAAAGGAGTTAGAAGATGATAAGCTATATCAAAGATACAATGCAAATATCAAAGCACACATACACCTTATCACTCCATATTAAAGAAAGCATCCATCAACATATACAAAAATGATTAACCAAATACACCTTATAATCTCCCAATTAAAATAATATTCAATACCAAGAATAATGTCAATACAATCTCCTTTTCAAAATAACTCAATGGCAATAAGTCCTCTCAACACTATAAATCTTCAATAAACCAATATGTCAAAAATACTTTATTCAAAAATAAAGCCAACTCCTTATTCCTCCAATTAACCAAAAATAATGATTAATTAAAAACCTTTTTAACTAACCCTTTTAACTCCCTAGGACCTTATGTCAAAACCTTAGGCATCACAACACATATTAAAAATTTTATTACCTTTGCCTTGGTGGGACTCGAACTCATGACGTCGCCTCTACCAGCCCTAGCCATGGCTCCAACCACCGCACGAGCTAGGCGCTCATTTGGAGAGCAAGAGCCCAACGTGCTCTATATTCCTCTCTGCATGCGCCAAAATAAAAAATCATGCATCGCTTCCTCGATGCTTCAAAACACACACACCAAATGCTGCCACCGTGAATCGATCATGGATCACTCCACCCACAAATGCCTTAGCACTTCGTCCACTTGCCACTAGGCCACGTTGCCTCGATGGATATGACGGTTTAGCCCACGACAATCTTAACCCTTTCGTTGGCGCTTAAGACAAGGTGTTTGTCTTCTTCCTCGCACGAATTCTCACAACAACAATTGCACCCTTTATTATTTCGAACGAAGGATGATTTAAATGCCACTAAGGCATATAGTATATATACTAATTTCCTCCTTTAATTTTGAACGTCGATGCCTTCAAAATTTGAATAATTAATTTATAAATTATTTAAATTCTTTAGAATTTAAATTTTATAAATTAACTTTTAAATCCTTTTGGCTTTATCAAAGCCCTTTTTGATTTTACCACTTTGTATAAATAATATTTATTTATAAAATTTAAATTCAATTTGAATTTAAATATTTTATAAAATAAATATTAAAACCTCCTTGGGCTTCCTTGGGTTTTTATGAAAAACCTTTTATTTTTGCTCAACCATGGTTTTAATGAAAACCCTCTTAACATATGCTTCCACATAATATTAAAAATATTATGAAGCTCTTTTGCCTTTAACCTTTGCATTGTTCCTCTTGACCTTTTGACATCAACGGTAGCTTATTCCTTGACATCAATGACAACTTCGTTCCTTGACATCAATGACAACTTTGACTCAAAATGTCCAACAAATTTTGCTAAGTATGTGGTACCTTTTGGGTCTACATTTTGGTGCCTCTCGGAGAACTTTTATCGCAAAGGGGAACTTTGATTTCTCTTTTTTTTATTCATGGAACTTGACCTAGGAGAACTCTTTCTCCTCAAATGGTTCGTGGATCCCTCTCCATAGAAAAACTCTATCTTCCCAATGGCTTCGTGGATCACACTCCATAGGAGAATTATTTCCCCTTGCTTTGGTTTGTGGAACTCTATCCATAGGATAAATACTTCTCCTCTGCTCTATCTAGTGATATTCTAGAAGACTACTACCCCCACTACACTAGCTTATGGATATCTCTCCATAGAATACCTCTATCCTCTCTCAGAAGACATCCATCCTCACTTCCTTGGATAATAGATCTCTATCCACTGGAGACTACTATCCTCCACTCTATCACATCCAAATTTTACTCTAAACTCTATCTTAAACCTACACCAAACATTGTCCTCATTCTAGTGCAAATTTGCTCTAAATCTATCTCAAGTATAGCATAAATCTACTCTCAAATATACATCAAACTCTATCCTTAAATCTATCCTCAAGACTTAACACAAATATTGATCCAATAAAAAATCAACTATACTCAAATCTACCCCAAGCCTTAACACATGTTGTGGCTAATCCACAACACACCCCAAAATTGGGGACCCACCTTTTTTGCAGGCTTGCGGATGAAATCTCGGTGACCCAGATGCTAAAAATGAAGAAAAGAGAAAAAATGCCTAAGTGTTGGAAGTGTCGCGAAATCGCGACATGTCACGAAATCGCGACCTGTCGCGCCATCGCTGCCGAAAAATAGAAAAACGTCACGATATCGCGACATGTCGCTCCGTCGCTGGAAAAAAAGAAAAGGTGTCGCGAAATCGTGACATGTCACTGGAAAAAATGAAAAGTTGTCGCGAAATCGTGACATGTCGCTGGCAAAAATGAAAAGTTGTCGCGATATCGCGACATGTCGCTGGAAAAAATGAAAAGGTGTCGCGAAATCGCGACATGTTGCTCCGTCGCGGCCCAGGCAGGAGAGAGAAAGGCAAGAATGAAAATCGTCGCGATTTCGCGACGTATGGAGCTGCCACTGCTTGGAAATGAGAAGTGTCACGATTTCGCGACGTGTTGCTGCGAAAGGTGTACGGAATGAAAATGGTAGCGATTTCACGACAGGAAGCAGGAAGAAGGTGCCAAGCGAGAAAAGCGTCGCGATATCGTGACAGAAAGCTACAAAGCACGCCGAAGCGAGAGAAACGTCGCGATTTCACGACAGGGTGCAGCCGAAGGTGTACGGAATAGAAAATGGTCACGATTTCACGACAGGAAAATAGCATGGCGTACGGAGAAGAGAAACGTCACGATTTCGTGACAGAAGGCAGCATTACAGCTCGAAACGAAAAGGCGTCACGATTTCGCGACAAGTAACAGCGAGAGGGTACGGAACGAAAAAGTGTCACGATTTCACGACAGGTGGTGAGGAGATGGCCGAAGCAGAAAAACGTCGCGATATCGCGACATGTCTCATTTTCGCTGTGCAGGAGGAGAAACGATGTTGTTGGTCAAAAACGTCGCGATATCGCGACATGTCTCATTTTCGCGGCCAGGAAGGTGAACGGGCTGCATGCTGTTTTGTCGCGTTTTGCACGGGAAGACGTTACAGAAGGCGCAGAAAACATGAGACACGTGGCATACAGGTGTCAGAGTTACAGAGGCGTTACATGCAGCGGTAGATTTTGAGCGTTTCAGAATCGAGCATGAAATAAAAGCATCGAAAAGGCAAGAATTTGAAAAGTCATAGGATGGAAGGTGAAACGAAGCAACACAGGGAGAACCGAAGAGACGTTTCAGTTAGTATAAAATCTGAAGCACGGATTGATACGAGGGTTGGAAATTGCTGCTTGCAGAGTTGCAGAGACAAGGGCTTCATGCCATTCTAGGCCTGCACTTGGGCAATTTCCTTCATTTGTTCTGGATTTGTAAAACCTGGAACATTCTGTAATTGTAATTGATACATCATTTTAATGCAGAAATACAGAGAGTTGGCATTTCATTGATGAGAAAGAAGGAGTCATTTTTGCATGCATGATTCAATGTGTTATCTTTCCCTTTCAGATTTCTAGGCTTATAGGTGAAGTTGAATGCAAGTGTTCTTGGTTGCTTCATGCGAATGCCTAAATCTGAAACTACAGTAGAAACCCTAGAAACCCGCACTTGGCTTATCTGAATTGTGTGAATTTGCAGGTTCAGTAGGTTGGGTTGCATGCAGAAACCTCATTGTCTTCGGTTTTATCAATCAAGATGGCAGTACTCTGGACGTAGCTTAGTTGCATATTCATTTGCATTTATTTTTATTTTTAAACCCGTATTTATTTTTTGTATTTTAATTACAGTCATTTAAATAAATAATTGAAAACCCATCAAAGCTCAGAGTCCATTGCAAATCCAAATTAAAGTCAACTACGAGTGCCCCTTGTTAACATCCACTTGCAACCCTAAGGTATTCCCTGCATTTACGGTGAGCAGCATCATTGGTGTTTTAGAATCAACATAAGAGGAACCTTGGAGAAATTACTTTCTTTGCAAGCAGAGGATTTTGGGACTCAGATCCTACCGGAGAGTGTGCTTTCACAATTGGGTGAAAACACCACTCAACAGATTGGCGCTAGAAGGAGGGCCCGAATCGGTTTACTTTATTTTGGTTTTCATACATGAATAATATCTTTTGATTTAATTTTGAAATATTTTCTTAAAGCTCACAAACGGCTAAACTGCAGCTTTTGCTTTCTTTTGTTGCAGGTTTTCGTTGAAATAATCGAGGGTTTCATCGGGGCGAGGTTGGACCCACCGCGTCGTATTGCAACCGGGTCCCAAACAACTGGGAAACCATTTTTCATGACCTTACTGGTACTCCCAAGAGTAAAGCCAAGCAAGTCGTAAGTTCACCAGTCACGAAAGACCTATTTTCTCCAGGAACATCGAGTGGATCTACGCCCGTAATATCAGTTGCCACTAGTGTTCCTATTGTCAGTAATATCTCTACTACTATTGTAGGTTTGTCTTCATCAATTTTGAGTCAAATGGCTCAAGCTCCAGCAGCTCCTTGGTATGGAGCTAATAATACTCCTTTGAACATTGCTGGGGGTATCCATGAAATCCCCAAGAACATTGAAATATTTCTGCCTAAATACAAACCGAGATGGCCTAAGAACAATGAGAAGAACATATCCAAGCCTATAGGGATGTTTTAATTAGGTCTGCAAGTTCAATATGAAGATGTGGCCTAGAGACTTTTCCCCATGAGCTTAGATCCAATAGCATATGAATGGTATATATGCTTGCCTACTTGGTTCAATTACTTCTTGGACACAAATGGAAAATGCCTTTGTTAATCAATTTAGGTCACCCTTGGATCCCGCAACTATTTACAATCAGTTTATTACATGCAAAAGGGGCCAAGGGGAACCGATCAGAATGTTTAATCAGAGATTCCAAAAGTGCTATAATAGAGCAATTAGGCACTTTGCCATCGATCCCACAGTGGCTTTGCAGATATATTTTGGGGCATTGGACCCCATGACAGCCATGTTTGCGAGACGTAATCCTCAAGTCACCACGCTGGCTTTAGCCTATAACGAAGCCATGACTATCGAGCAACAAATGACACCACAGGGCTACGGGTTTACCCAGATGCCTGTGATGGGACAGTATGCTCCATATGGTCAAGCTCCCTTGGCAAATCAACTCATGGCACCACAAATGCCAAGCATGAACGCCTTCCCATATCAGCAGTCGTATCCACCAGCACCCGCGTATGCACCCATTCCAATCCAACCAATCACATCCATTCCACCTGTTCTCGCATTTTTGCAGAACAGTCAATCAACTATGCAAGGAACTAGCCAAGTTAATCCTCAGGCTATAGTTCCTTTTCCAAATCCAACCCCGATTCAGAGTGTCAATCCATACGGGAATCAAATTCCTCAGAACCCGACCCAAATGTTGAATCAAGACCCCATCAATTATGCGAATCCAATGGGGGTTAACAACAATGTGATTCCACCGAAGGAGATTTATTCGGGAAGTCGAAGAGCTCAAGAAATTAGTTCATAAACTGAGCAATGACAGGGTTCAACAGCAGAAGTATGAGTCCCATGCCCCTCACCCAAATCAAAATTTTAACAATAGAGGGAGACACTGGAACACCAAGCCAAACAATGGGGGAGTACCCGCTCCCATTGCTAATCAATTAGATACTTCTACAGGACCTAGCCAATCCAATTCTCTTTTGAATCTTTCAGATTTGGCGTGGGAAAGGGGGTGCAGGTTGCACAACACGAAAGAACACAATGAGAGGAATTGTCCTAAAATTGCGAGATACACTCATTGTCTTCAGGCACAAGTTGATGATTTGGAACTGGTATCAAATGAGGGTCCATCACAACATCAAGATGATAATATTATGGTGATGGAAAGCTGTATATCATCAAGAAGGTGAGAGTGAGGAAGAAGAAGACGAAATTTTGGAATAGGAGGTGCAAGCTTTTCGAGATTTTAGGAAGGGGAATCATGGATACCATTTGAGAAGTAAATCTAAAACCCCTAAAACTTCATCAACACCTCCAAACAACTCTATTCTTCCTCCCGATACTAAGGCAAATAATAATCCTCCCCCTCCACTCAGAAGAGAAATGTCTAATGATGTGTAGAAGACAGTCAAATTCGAAAAGCCAAACTATGACATAGTGGAGGATCTAAAGAAGTCCAAATCTAGCCTTTCGTTCTTGGACGCAGCTAGATTGCCAGGCCAAAAGGAGGCATTGATAAAAGCGTTGAACTCACCTGATCAAACGTGGAAAGGAAAAGGAGTTGAATCCCATCTCATTTTGCGAAAGGAGAGAAGGGATGTCCCGCCATTCTTACTGACTCTGAGAATTGCGGGTAAGAATTTGCATAACTGTTTGGTGGACACAGGTGCCACGAGCAACCTCATGCCTGCAAAAATATGTAAGATGCTAGGCATGCAACTTGTTTCATCCAAATGTATAGTCTTGCAACTGGACAGATCAGAGGTAAATGTAGTGGGGACTCTATATGATGTCAAGATTCAATTGAATTCTGAACCCAGGGTTCAGCAGGTTGTGGACATTATGGTGGTTAATATCCCAAGTAGGTATGGAATGTTACTTGCGAGGGATTGGATGAAAACTCTGAATGGCTATTTTTCAACAGACTGCTCACATATGTGGCTACCATGGAAGGGAATTGCAAACCAAATCAGAGTGGAAAATGAACCGAGGCTTAAGGAGATTATAACAGATTTTAACAAGCCGAATGAAGTTCAATTTTTGAGCCAGAACTAGGAGTTTATGCACTTGATGTTGAGGAAGCTGCTGAAGAACCTAAAGAGGAGGCATGTCATGGTAGCTCTTCTGATGAAAATGATTACACGTGGTTGCTCAGGTTCGATGGATCAAAATCTAGACAGGGAGCAGGAGCTGGAGTCGAGCTCACTGGCCCCGGAGGTAAACCATTATTAGTTGCTTACAGACTGCAATTTCCTTGCACGAACAATGTGGCAGAATACGAAGCATTGATCTTTGGTTTACGTCTAGCATTGAGCAAACATGTTAAATGCTTGAAGGTTTTGGGAGATTCTGAGTTGGTAGTCAAGCAAATCAAAGGACAGTATACATGCCACGACAGAAGACTGAGCCTTTATAGAACTAGGGTTATGGACCTCATTGAGGAATTCGACGCATTCAATATAGCCCTTATTTCCAGGAAAGGAAATCGAATAGCAGACTCTCTTGCAGTCGTCGCGGGCATGTTAAACCCGGTTGATATAAAAAGATGTAAAAAGTTTTCTATTGAATTGGTTCCTTGTCCATCAATACCCGATAATGTAAAGAATTTCCAGGTTTTTGAAAGTGACGGACATATTTTCAAATTTGTCACGAACTCGGGTATTTTTGAAAATCGGGTGATTGATGAGGAGCAAAGGTGGCGGGATGAAACAGAAAATGAAATTGAAGCTGCGTATCAATCCAACAAAATTCCTAAAGACGTGGTTTCATTGGAAAAGATGTTCGACATGGGATGCAAGACCAAGAAAGGAAAAAGAGTCCCACTCCCTAAAGATGCATGTGATTCAATTAATCTAGGGAGTGCAGACAATCCAAAGGAGGTGTACATAGCAAAGGCATGTACGGAGAGGAAGAAAGGAGCAATATAATGCAGGCATTGAAACATTACATAGATTGTATTGCTTGGAACTACAATGAGCTGAAGACATACAACCAAAACATTATCACACATACCATCCCTTTGAAGCCAGACTCCAAGCCTTTTAGGCAAAGACAGCGAGTTGTTAACCCGCTATTGGAGCCTTTGATCGAAAAGGAGGTTAAAATATTATTGGAAGCGAAAATCATTTTTCCTGTTAGGCACTCAACCTGGGTGGCTAACCTCGTTCCGATGAGAAAAAGAGTGGAGAGATTAGGCTGTGCATAGATTTTTGAAATCTTAATAAAGCCTCTCAAAAAGATAATTATCCACTTGCCATCAATCGATGAAATTCTACAAATGGTAAATGGATCTGAGATGATGTCTTTTCTGGATGGGTATTCTGGGTACAACCAGATTCTTATACATCCAGGATGACAGGATGAAAACAGCCTTCACTACCAAGTGGGGGACATTTGCATATAAGAGAATGTCGTTCGGACTGTTAAATGCTGGTGCAACTTTTCAACGCGCCATGGATTATGCATTCAAGGGGCTCATAGGCAAATGCATCATCGTGTATGTGGATGATATCCCAGTTTTCTCGAAGAAGAGAGAGGAACATGTCAAAGATTTAAAGAAAGTGCTTCAAAGATGTAGAGAACATGGAATTTCCTTAAATCCCAAAAAGTGCATTTTCGGAGTAATAGAAGGAAAATTACTGGGTCACATTATTTCAAAAGAGGGCATATCCATCAACCCAGAAAGGATACAAGCTATCCAAAACCTACCTCTCCCGAGTAGTAAAAAAGAATTGAGATCTTTCTTTGGGCGGGTTAATTTTGTGAGGAAGTTTATCTCTAGCTTTGCTGAGATAGCCAAGCCTCTGAACAAGATGCTCAAGAAATATGTGGATGTAAAATGGAACGAGGAAAGTAGAGTGGCCTTCCAGAACATCAAAGATGCCATTTCCAGAGCCCCTGTCCTTATAAGCCCAGACTACTCCAAGCCTTTTTATATTTATGCTTTTGCATCAGAACACTCCTTCGCGAGTGTCTTAACCCAAAAAGGCGAGGATAGTGCCGAAAAACCCATAGCATTTTTAAGTGCCCCCCTGAAAGATGCTCAATTAAGGTATTCGATCCTTGATAAGCAAATGTACGCACTTTTTAAAACGGTGAAAAAATTTAGGCACTACATTGTACACAGCAGAGTTATTGCTATCGTGCCCGACTCTGCTGTCAAGACCATGTTTTTACAAAATGAACTAGGTGAGAAAAGAGGGAAATGGATTTCCACCATCCAAGAATTTGATCTCGAAATCCAACCTATGAAACTAGTTCGAGGACAGGGACTGGCGAAGGCGATCGCAGAAAATAATCCGCAAATAACGAGGCCAATGCTCGAATACAGAATACATTGCTAAGGATGACTGGTATGTTGATATTGTGCAATTTTTATTGATTGGTAAGTGTCCTTCTAATCTGAATTCAACACAGAGAAGAGCTTTAAGGCTTAAGTCTGTCAATTATCTGATGAAATCTGGTGTGCTTTACAGGAAGAATCATGAAGGTATCTACCTGAGGTGCTTGAACAAAGAAGAAGCCGCCAGGGTGTTGCAGGAATTTCACGGGAAACATGGAACTGGTCACGGTGCGGCCAACGCTACAGCACATCAAATCCTGAGAGCGAGGATACTATTGGCCCCATATTTTCAAAGATGCACATGCCCATGTACGATCTTGTCATATCTGTCAAGTGGCTGCCAGTAGAGAAAGAAATGCAGCCATGCCGTTACAACCTGTAGTTGAAATGAGACCATTTGCACAGTGGGGACTAGATTTCATTGGGGTTATTAACCCAAATTCTTCGAATTCTCATAAATTCATATTGACAGCTACAGACTATTGTACAAGGTGGACAGAAGCGATTCCTACTAAACATGCCACCACAGACGTTGTAATTAAATTCCTTGAGGACCATATTATAACAAGATTTGGAATGCCCAATTCTATTGTCAGTGACAATGGTAAAGCGTTTATTTCTACGCAATTTGCAGATTGGGCATATGATAACAAAGTGAGCTTAAAGTTTGCATCCAATTATTATCCTCAAGGAAATGGGTTGGCCGAATCTTCAAATAAGAATTTGTTGAATACCATTAAGAAGTTGCTGGAAAAGAACCCTCGAGACTGGCACAGCCAATTGAAGTTTGCCCTTTGGGCAGATAGGACCAGAGTGAAAGAGTCCATAGGGAATACTCCCTATCATTTGGTCTATGGGCAAGACCCAATATTTCTTGCAAATTTGAAGTTGCAAGACCTTACATTTCATACAAGAGTACTTGGGGACGAGATGATCAAGTTGAAGCCGGGTCAAGTCATTTGCTTGCACCTTGATGAAAAGAGAGAAGAGGCCATGAATCACATGAATAAACACCAGGAAGTTATCAAAAGATGGTTTGACAGAAGGGCCAAAGTTAAATCATTCAGAATTTCAGATTTGGTATTACTATGGGACAAAAGACATGAGGAAAAAGGGAATCATCAAAAGTTTGATTGTCTTTGGTTAGGCCCATATCAGATTTCAGAGATTCTTGGGAAGAATACCTTCAGGCTAAAAACTTTAGAAGGGAGAGATTTTATGCTACCGGTTAATGGGCAGATTTTAAAGCATTATTTTAGCCCTTAGGTTGTGAGATTTTTGATATTATTCTTTCGGTTTTGGTGGGAGTTTTCAGTTTTTTGTTTTTATTGTTTAGGATTGTTAGTTTAGCTAGGATTTTGGTTGTGGATTTGATTTCAATTGACATGTTTTGTTTATTCTGATAAAAAATAATAATAATAATAATAAATAATAATAAATAAAATAAAAATAAAAATAAAAAATAATAAAAAATGAGATGTCAACTTATGCTTAAGGTTAGGAGAATATGAAATATTGGAATTATCCTGTAAAAGCTCCACAAGTACCACAAGCATCTTAAGTTATATTGTTTGATTTTGTGATGCATGAAAGAGTCAGTTTTGCATGACAAATCATTTTCATTTGCAATTCAAGAGATAATGCATTCATGTTCCATCTCACTTTACATACATTTCATCTTAGTTGCATATGCATCTTAGGTACATATCATTTAAGTGTGTCAATCCCTCTTAGGGTTGTGTTATAACATAAATGTAAGAGGCATCCTAAGGTTGGGAGCTGAGTCTTGAGATATCTAGAACCAAGCACGTCTCATACATTAAAAAGGATCTTGAGCAAAATGATCATGACCTAACTTGGAAGAAAAGGTTGGGCGAAAGAGGTTTTTCATGTCTATCCTATTATGCAACATGATCCTTAAAACAGTGGTTTTGACCACTTCCATAGAGCTTAAAGCCTAAAATCGAGTAGTAAGGATAGGGTTAAATCCTCATCGAACTTAGGTTGAGGATCCAATTCCCCAAAGCTTTGATTTGACCTACATGGAGTAGTAAGGATAGGGCATAAATTCTCATCTCGCTTAGGTTGAGGATCCAATTCCCCAAAGCTCTTATGTCTCATTTCACAATAAATCTTGGATTGTAAGGATCGTACTATTTGTCCTCTGCAAAGGATGGGTAGTCATCCCCAAGGTCTAAGCAACAAAATTAATATTTTCCATCTACATCTAAATCTTGGATTGTAAGGATCGTACTACTTGTCCTCTGCAAAGGATGGGTAGTCATCCCCAAGGTCTAAGCAACAAAATTAATATTTTTCATCTAAAGTTTGGATTGTAAGGATCGTACTACATGTCCCTAGCCAGGATGGGTAGTCATCCCCAAGGTCCAAGAAGTAAAAAAATAAATTTTTCCCATCTCATATTTATATTGGATTGTAAGGATTGTACTACTTGTCCTCTGCAAAGGATGGGTAGTCATCCCCAAGGTCCAAAGAAATGAGGATAAGTTTTGGATTGTGGGGTTAGATATGCCCATGCATGGCATCATGTCTTGCCTCAAAAACAAGACCACTGATTGTCTAGAGGGTTAGACTAGCATGACCATTTCTTCCATAATTGGTTTAATTATTTTGCTTAAAGTGAGGTAATGAACTCTAAATCAGAATAGTAAGGATAGGGTTAAACTCTCATCTCGGTTGGTTGGGAGTCTGATTCCCCAAAGTTCTGATTTCACATTCACTTGCACATGGGTTCCAGATAGTAGGGACTCATAACCAACTTTGGGATACAATAAGGTAATGAATTAGTGGATCCTAAGAGGGTTTGGCAATCTTGAATGCTTGTACATAATAATAGAAGAATGACTATGCCTTTTACGAAAGCAAAATCTCTTAGCATATTCATTAGGGTACACAAATCATTCACCATCTCACATATGCATTCATGCAAAACTGACAATGGAGTGTGGATCAATTTCAAACGATAGGAAAAGAAATCCATTGCACACACTGAGCTAATACTTGATGATTCTAATGATTCATGTACTTCTGATCTTTGGGCATTTGTTTGTATTGCTTATGTGCTAACACATGTTTTCGAGTTTGTGATATGTTTCAGGTTGGGTTCTTACTAAAAATGCTCAAGAGCATTTTACAGCAGAGTCGCCATTTGTTGTGGCTAATCCACAACACACCCCAAAATTGGGGACCCACCTTTTTTGTAGGCTTGCGGATGAAATCTCGGTGACCCAGATGCTAAAAATGAAGAAAAGAGAAAAAATGCCTAAGTGTTGGAAGTGTCGCGAAATCGTGACATGTCACGGTATGGAACAAAAAAGTGTCACGATTTCACGATAGGTGGTGAGGAGATGGCCCGAAGCAGAAAAGCGTCGTGATATCGCGACATGTCTCATTTTCGTTGTGCAGGAGGAGAAACGATGTTGTTGGTCAAAAACGTCACGATATCGCGACATGTCTCATTTTCACGGCCAGGAAGGTGAACGGGCTGCATGCTGTTTTGTCGCGTTTTGCACGGGAAGACATTACAGAAGGCACAGAAAACATGAGACACGTGGCATACAGGTGTCAGAGTTGCAGAGGCGTTACATGCAGCGGTAGATTTTGAGCGTTTCAGAATCGAGCATGAAATAAAAGCATCGAAAAGGCGAGAATTTGAAAAGTCATAGGATGGAAGGTGAAACGAAGCAACACAGGGAGAACCGAAGAGACGTTTCAGTTAGTATAAAATTTGAAGCACGGATTGATACGAGGGTTGGAAATTGCTACTTGCAGAGTTGCAGAGACAAGGGCTTCATGCCATTCTGGGCCTGCACTTGGGCAATTTCCTTCATTTGTTCTGGATTTGTAAAACCTGGAACATTCTGTAATTGTAATTGATACATCATTTTAATGCAGAAATACAGAGTGTTGGCATTTCATTGATGAGAAAGAAGGAGTCATTTTTGCATGCATGATTCAATGTGTTATCTTTCCCTTTCATATTTCTAGGCTTATAGGTGAAGTTGAATGCAAGTGTTCTTGGTTGCTTCATGCGAATGCCTAAATATGAAACTACAATAGAAACCCTAGAAACCCGCACCTGGCTTATCTGAATTGTGCAAATTTGTAGGTTCAGTAGGTTGGGTTGCATGCAGAAACCTCATTGTCTTCGGTTTTATCAATCAAGATGGCAATACTCTGGACGTAGCTTAGTTGCATATTCATTTGCATTTATTTTTATTTTTAAACCCGTATTTATTTTTTGTATTTTAATTACAGTCATTTAAATAAATAATTGAAAACCCATCAAAGCTCAGAGTCCATTGCAAATCCAAATTAAAGTGAACTACAGTGCCCCTTGTTAACATCCACTTGCAACCCTAAGGTATTCCCTGCATTTACAGTGAGCAGCATCATTGGTGTTTTAGAATCAACATAAGAGGAACCTTGGAGAAATTACTTTCTTTGCAAGCAGAGGATTTTGGGACTCAGATCCTACCGGAGAGTGTGCTTTCACAATTGGGTGAAAACACCACTCAACAACACAAAGCTTGAACAAATCATAAATCAACTCTATTTAGATTTGCCCCAAGCCTTAACACAAAGCTTGAACAAATCACAAATCAAATCTACTTAGATTTTTCCCAAGCCTTAACACAAAGCTTGAACAAATCAATCAATCAAATCTGCTCATAATTATTTACCAAGACTTGCCTCAAATCTATCCTCAAGTCCTCTCAAGAACTTTGCTCAATCTGCTCTCAAGTATTCACCAAGACTTACCTTAAATCTACTCTCAAGTCTTCACTAAGCATTACCTCATATATGCTCTCAAGTCTTCATGAAGACTTACCTTAAATCAGCTCTCAAGTCCTCTCAATAACTTGCTCAATCTAGTCACAAGCCTTCACCAAAACTTACCTCAAATCTGTCCTCAAGTCCTCTCAAGAACTTGCTCAATCTGCTCTCAAGTCTTCACCAAGACTTACCTCAAATTTGCTCCCAAGTCTTCACTAAGACTTGCCTCAAATATGCTTATAAGCTTTCACAAAAACTTGATTAACTCTATCCTTAATATTTCACAAAAGCTTAAAGCTGATCAAACACATTCTCAATACAAGTCACAAGATATGCTCAATCAATCTCAAATATTGCACACAATGTTATCAATTGCTTTGTCTAATCTTCAAAGTAATTCCTTTAACTTGAAGCAGTTTAGAAATATTCTATTCAGAATTTGTTTAACCTCTAGAACATATAGAGAATGATGTACTCTATCAAAAACTCAAATATGTTCTATTCAATCATTAAGTATGTCGCTTCCACAAATCTTATTTCTAATGTTTGCACATACACTTTCAATATCACTCAAAACCAATGCTCAAGAACTTTCACTCAATCATTCAATCAATGAAACACAACTTGCTTACAAAACCTAAATAAGTGTTTCCATTCTTCTCCAAACAAAATCACAGTGTGGGTCTCAAACCCTAACTCAAATAATCCACAACTTCTAACTTAAATGTTCTCTTAAACATTCACTAATCATGCATATGAAAACTCACTCAAATATTTCCAACAATGCTTATCAAACAATCCTTTTCACTCCACCTTTACATTTAACAACATTCAATACAACAACATTTTAATGATAAGGAAGATGTGCCCATACATTTTATTTTGATGGATATATATCTTCAAAACCTATTTTACGCACAACAAAATTCTTTTGCCAACTCAAGGTTAGATAGAAATAACCTATCTCAAAATCTCCACAGGAATATTTATTTCATCAAATATTTCACCATACAATAAATGTCAAGTCACAAGTACACCTTATTACTCCTTCCTTAAAAAGTCAATCTTCAATAAGTAAATCATTCACTCATAAAAACAAATTATAATGACAATCTCCATAGAAACCCTTTTGAATCCAACTCAACACAAAATATTTCAATCAAATTTCAACCCTCAAAATATTTCAAATTACAATAATAGAGTCCTTAAATACACCTTATCCTCTCCAATTCTCAACCCAACAAATATTCCACACTACACCAACAAAAATCCCTTGCACACCCTTATAAACTCCAAACTTTAATTAACACTTGGCAAAATAAAAATTATTAAATCATACCTTAGCCACAACGATTATTTTACGCACCTTAAACACCATGCACTGCACATGATTTGAAATTGCGTTCACCACCCACCTAGCACCTTATCCATGGCTAGGCATCCACTCGGGCTACGCACCCACACAACACCACCAATGTGCCTTCCATATTTTCTAGCCTCTACTGGCACCAAAAAATCAAATGATAAAAAACTTCCCTTTGCTGCCATTGGGAATTGAACGCGAGACCTTTGTCCTGCCAACCAACTTACGTGTCACGCATTTCCACTAGACCTCTTGAGTAGATGGTGATGGAAGTGTGCCCTCACTCCGCTTTAACTGTTCATTGTCCACCTTAACCTTTTTAGAAATTAAGAACCTTTGCCTTGCTCACAAGATTTGCATGATTATTTTTCTTTTCCCTTCGCACATTAATTTCAGAGACTTAGTATTATGCCATCCAACGTTATGGTATAAATACCATATTCTCCCTTGTTCAAAATGTCGACGGGAAAATATTAAATTTAATTTTTTTGCTCAACCCTTTACTTAGGGTTTAATTAATATTATAAATTTATTATAATATTAATTAACCTTAGGCTTATCTTATAATAATGAATTTTATAATATTGTTTCCTTGGACCTAGGTGTTTCCTTTTAAACCTTAGGCCTTATCTTAATACTTAATATTATAATAATGAATATTATAATATTGTTTCCTTGGGCCTAGGTGTTTCCTTTTGAACCGTAGACCTTATCTTTATACTTAATATTATAATAATAAATATTATAATATTGTTTCCTTGGGCCTAGCTACCTTCTTGCCAACCTTTTGACCAATCATGTGAAGCTTTAAACCAAATATCTTGGGCTTAAAATATAAATATTTTAACCCTCCTTTTATCAATTTCTTGCACTGACTTTTGACATCACTGAAACTGATTCTTGACATCAATGATACCACAAAAATCAAAATTTCCAACAATCTCCCCCTTTGTCATTGATGGTAAACATTTTTTATTTAACCATTTATTTTTCCTTTTTCAATTCTGCTCCCCCTAAGAAACTTCTCCCCTTGACTGAATGCTCTCCCCCTTACTTAAATCTCTCCCCCTTTTACATCAATGGAAAAGGGCCACCTTTGGAGATAAATATAAGACTCTTAGCTCATCCCCATTCCCACCTCCTCTCTTGAGGTGATTAATTTTGAGGTGGGAGTAACTCTACTCTAAAGATACAATGTTATTTTTATTTTTCCACCTTCTTCCTTAACTGATCCTTCTGATTCCTTTAAATATTCTTGTCCCTGCTTGTCTCTAGAAATTATGTTCGACACCACTTACCCATATGCCCAACATTATTGTACTTATAACATTTAATGTTGTGAATCCTAGAAGGTACAAATATCTTGATGTTCCTCTTTGTGAAGCCATATCCATTCCTATCATGAACCCTACAATTAACTACCTTATGATCAAACTGATTACAAGACTAACAATACCCTTGAAAGAGATGCCAATTTTTGAAATTTCTCTTAGTTAAACCATATTCCTATTTTTCATGTGTCCTGCACTACATGGCCTTGTGACCAAACCTGTGACATGAGAAGCAATGTCCATTGAATAAATATTGCCTTGAACCCCTTGGTCTCTTAGTCCTTTCTTCCCTGTGAGGTTTCCTTTTCCATGTGTTCTTTATTTGTGCATTGTTCATATCCTTGTTGAACTTACTATTTTCCACCTTATCCTTAGAAGTCTCACTTTATCTTTCACTCTCTTATTCTAAAGCTTCTTCTTCTTTGGAGCTTGAGATTGAATCCTCTCCTCGTTCTCTTTGTTCCTCTTCAAAGCCAATTCTTGTCTTGTTTGATGAAGATCTTTGTACCTTGATAATTTTTTCCAAGGTCTTTGAGCTTCTCCCAAATGTGTGTAGCTTGTATTTATACTCTTTCACTTCCTTAGTGAAGCTACCTCATGCTCTAGTATTTCACATTCTAAGACTTTTGCTTCCAAATTCTCTTTAAGTCTCCTTATCTTAAATATTGAATCTATCAGATCTTGTATAAACTTTCCTTTCTCGTCATCACACTCTCGAAATTGAAGCTTGAGTTTTGGGTTATGCTTTCTTACCTTTCTTAATTCCTTAAGAGCAGAAATAAGCTCACCTTCAAGATCAAATTTTCCTTCCTCTTCATTTTTTGATTCTTCTTCTATATTTTTGTCTTCAAGAGCATTTTTATTCCTCTTTTATTTATCTTCAATAGAAGCTCTTCCTTCTTCTATTGTCAAGAAGAGACTTTCTTCTTATAGATATTAAATAGCATCTTCATATTCTGAAATTGAACCCATTCTTTGAACAATGATCTTCAAGATGACCAAAGTTACCACACCTAAATTTTTTGAGAATTATTGGTTTCCTTTTAGCTTATTTTCTAACATCTTATTTTTCTATTGTTAGAAATATAATTAATTCTTCTTCATTATCTGAGGATATTCCATAACTATCACTTGAAATCTTGTCTATCTTATCTGCATAAAAACTCTTCTTATGCCTCTAGAAAAAATTCTTTTCATGCTTATTTTGTCCATACCTATTTTTATTTTGCTACCTAGATTTTTTGGTTTCCTTGTTCTTATGATCATGTTTCTCTTCACTACTACTACTTCCAACTTCTAGAAAATTAGATGCATAGTGACCATATTTACCATATTTGAAACATTTAACTGATTTTGTACCTTTGTGCTTTCTTGTGTCCTTGTTCCTTCTACCATAGTTTACTTCTTTATCACTGGATGACTCATCACTTGAATCTATCTTCTTGTATTTTGTTTTCTTTGCTACTTTTAAGGTTTCCTCTTTCTTGGAACTAGGATCCTTTCCTATTTTTATCTCAAAAGTTGTGAGAGTTCCATGTAACTCATCCCTAGTCAAAGTTTCAATATCTTTTGTTTCTTCTATGGCTGAAACCTTTTCACTATACCTCTTAGGAAGTGACCTTAAAATATTTTGACAAACATTTGATTCTTCAAATTTAAACCCAAGTCCTTGCATGGAGTTAACAACCTCATCCACACGAAGTAAGTATGTAGCAATGTCTTTCTCATCCTTCATCTTCAAGTCTTCAAATATTTTCTTATGATTTTGTAATTTTGCCATCTTGAACTTCTTGTCTCCCTCATATTTTCTTCAACTTTTCCCAAATATATTTTTCTGATGTGCAATGCATAACTTTTACAAACTCTAATTCACATAAACCACTTAATATTACATTCATTGCATTTTAATAATTCAGATGTAGGAGTTCACCATCGTTAATTGTAGGATGAGTAGTTGGCAGTGTGTATCTGTCCTCAACTGCTTGCCATATGTCATTTCCTTGTACCATTAGATAAATCTTCATTCTTACACTCCAGAATGCATAATTGTTCCCATCTAAAAATGGTGCCTTATTACCTAAAGATCCACTATGATATTCCATATGTGTTCCTATAAGATTTTTCTTCAATCTGTTAAACTCTTCCGAAGGAACCCAATATGATACCAATTGAAGAACACAATCTTATACTGAAATGAAGGGGGTGAATAGTATAAGATCAAAATTTACTTTTCTTTCACAAAAAATATTATCCAGTATTATCAATGGTAATATCAATAGCAGTAATCAACCAATGCACAAATCATTACACACAATAGAGACACAAATTTAACATGGTTAACCCAATGTAGGTTACTCCATGGAGAAAATATTTCTATTAAATTTTCTTAAAAAATATCTTGGGAATCACTTCCCTATTACAATATTTATGTAATTCTTGTCTAAAGGAGACACAAATCCCCTAATGCTCTACTTTGTGGATCTCTATCCACAAGAGAACTCTTTCCCCCCTTTTTTTTGTGGAACTTGATCCAGGAGAACTATTTCTCCTCAAATGGTTTATGGATATCTCTCCACATAAGAACTCTATCTTCCCAACTGATTTGTGAATCACACTCCACAAAAGAACTCTTTATCCTTGCTATTTTTTATGGAACTCTATCCATAGGAGAACTCTTTCTCCTCTACTCTAGCTGGTGATCTTCTAGAAGACTACTTCCCCCATTGCACTGGCTTGTGGATCTCTATCCATAGAATACCTCTATCCTCACTCAAAATACCGATGTCCTCACTACCATGGCTAATGGATATATATCCACTGGAGACTAATATCCTCTAATATATCACCTCCAAAGCTTACTCTCAATTCTATCTTAAACCTACACCAAACACTATCCTTGATCTAGTACAAATCTGCTCTAACACTATCTCAGGTCTAGCACAAATTTACTCTCAAATATACACCAAAATATATCCTCAAATCTATCCTCAAGCCTTAACACAAATCTTGATCCAATAATAAATCAAATCTGCTCAGATCTACCCCAAGCCTTAACACAAATATTGAATAAATCACAAATCAAATCTACTTAGATTTACCCCAGGTCTTAACAGAAAGCTTGAACAAATTACAAATCAAATATGCTTAGATTTACCCCAAGCCTTAACACAAAGCTTGAACAAATAAATAAATCAACTTTGATCACAAGTCTTCACCAAGACTTACCTCAAATATATCCTCATGTCCTCTCAAGAACTTTTCTCAATTTGCTCTCAAGTCTTCACCAAGACTTGCCTCAAAACTACTTTCAAGTATTCACTAAGACTTGCCTCAAATATGCTCTCAAGTCTTCACTAAGACTTACCTCAAATCTACTCTCAAGTCCTATCAATAACTTGCTCAATATGCTCTCAAGTCTTCACCAAGAATTACCTCAAATCTATCCTCAAGTCCTCTCAAGAACTTGCTCAATCTGCTCTCAAGTCTTCACCAAGACTTACCTCAAATCTGCTCTCAATTCTTCACTAAGACTTACCTCAAATTTTATTACAATATTTCACAAAATCTTGATTAAATTTGTCCTTAATATTTCACAAAAGCTTACTTAAATATTCTCAAACACATGCTCAATACAACTCACAAGATATGCTCAATAAATCTCAAATCTTGCACACAATGCTATCAATTGCTTTGTCTAATATTCAAAGTAATTCCTTTAACTTGAAGTATTTTAGACATATTCTATTCAGAATTTGTTTAACCTTTGGAACATATAGAGAATGATGTACTCTATCAAAAACTTAAATATGTTCTATTCAATAATTGAGTTTGTCACTTCCACAAATCTGATTTCTAATGTTTGCACATACACTTTCGATATCACTCAAAACCAATGCTTAAGAAATTTCACTCAATCATTCAATCAATGAAACACAACTTGTTTACAAAACCTAAATAAGTTTTTCCATTATTATCTAAAAAAAAGCACAAAGTGGGTCTCAAATCCTAACTCAAATAATCCATAATTTCTAAAACATTCACTAATCATGCATATGAAAACTCATTCAAACATTTCCAACAATGCTTATCAAACAATCCTTTTCACTCCACCTTTGCATTTAACAACATTCACTCCAACTAAATTTTAATGATAACGAAGATGTGCCCATACCTTTTGTTTTAATGGAGATATGTCTTCAAAACCTATTTTACTCACAACCAAATTCTTTTGCCAACTCTAGGATAGATAGAAACAACCTATCTCAAAATCTCCAGAGGTATATTTATTTCATCAAATATTTTACCATACAATAAATGTCAAGTCACAAGTACACCTTATTAATCCTTCCTTAAAAAGTCAATCTTCAATCAATAAATCATTCACTCATAAAAACAAATTATAATGACAATCTCCCTATAAACCCTTTTAACTCCAACTCAACACAAAATATTTCAATCAAATTTCAACCCTCAAAATAAATTTCAAATTACAATAATAGAGTCCTTGAATACACCTTATCCTCTCCAATTCTCAACCCAACAAATATTCCACATTACACCAACAAAAATCCCTTGCACACCCTTATAAAATCCAAAATTTAATTAACACTTGGCAAAAATAAAAATTATTAAATCATACCTTAGCCACAAAAATTATTTTGTGTGCCTTAAAAACCATGCACTCCATGTGATTCGAACTTGCGTTCACCACTCGCCTAGCACCTTAACCACGACTAGGTAGCCACTCGGGCTATGCACCCACACAACACCACCAAGGCACCTTCCACCTTTTCTAGCCTCTACTGGAACCAAAAAATCAAACGATAAAAAACTTCCTTTCGCTACCGTCGAGAATCAAATGCGGGACCTCTGTCTTGCCAACCAACTTATGCGCCATGTCTTTCCACTAGACCACCCGAGTGGATGGTGATGGGAGTGTGTCCTAACTCTGCTTTAACCATTCGATGTCTGTCTTAAACTTTTTAAAAATTAAAAACTTTTGCCTTGCTCATGAAATTCACACAATTATTTTTCTTTTCCCTTCACACATTAATTTTGAAGACTTAGTATTATGCCATCCAACATTATGGTATAAATACCATATTATCCCTTGTTCGAAATCTTGACGGGGAAATATTAAATTTAATTTTTTTTCTCAACCCTTTACTTAGGGTTTAATTAATATTATAAATTTATTATAATATTAATTAACCTTGGGTTTATATTTAATACTTAATATTATAATAATGAATATTATAATATTATTTCCCTAGGGCTAGTTACCTTCTTGCCAACCTTTTGACAAATCATTTGAAGCTTTAAACCAAACCTCTTGGGCTTAAAATATAAATGTTTTAACCCTCATTTTGTCAATTTTTGGCACTAAATTTTGACATCACTGACACTGATTCTTGACATCAATGAAAACACAATACTCAAAATTTCTAATAATTCAAGTCGTCGCTACACCAAAAATATTATGATACATCTCTCCCATGGTTTTCACCTTTCGACCTCTACTATACAATAGTTGTAGTCAACCATTATTTAAATGTTGATTATGTACACAAAATGTGGTGCACATGCATGCACCTGGCTGTAAATATTTCATATGCTTCTAACCTGTGAACTTGCAATATTCAGACCAAATGGCTCTGAATTTGTACTTTTTATTAAAGCTTTCACCATGTGATAGGTGGATTACACTTTCTTGAGTGTAATAATGGTATGACCCTTTGTATCTCATGTCGTGGGAATTAATCTTCATTTTTGCAAGCTCTTGTTCTTAAAAATACTTCTCCCATTAGTAAGTCACAAATATGGGGTTTCCCTTGAAACTCTCATACCTCAAACATCTAGAATTTTTTACTACTCCCTTTATTTCCTTGTTATGAAAATGATCCTTGCCCTTTGTAATTTTTTTTTTGATGTTTCTTGAATAATAAAAAGGGTTCCTCCAACCAATACCTCATTGGTTCAGAAGCCCTTCAATGAATCCTATTGAAAAAGGTTCTATACTCTGCATGATTACGTACAGTCATAGAATAACTAGTGTTTGGTTGCTTATAATATTCAACTATAAAATGGTGAATATCTTGACCGATGACCTCAACAATACTCCTTTCTTCAAATATGCATAACCATTAACTTCCTCTTGAAGGCAAAACCCAAAAGGTCAAACTGATGCTTTAGAGAGGCAAATGCCACATAACAGAGGAATATCTATGACCATGATATCAAGTACCATGAATAAAATGAGTAAATCCCATAACATCATTACAAGTCTTATAAAAATTCCAAGGACCTTGATGGTTCTACTTCTAAACTATAGATATCTAGGTTTCACTCTTTCTATAGTTAGTTCCAACTCTAAAATACTTTGAAATATACTATTGTTACTTCTACCCCTAGGCTTATCAAAAAATTATGTGTCATTCCCTTTTCATCAATAATTGAAAAGTAGCATGGGTCACATTGTTCCTTACAAAAACCTAAGGTGTTATTCTGATAGCCTTTTCTACTTTCACCAGATAGAAATTTCAAGGAGATATTAGCCAAATCCACTCTAGGCCTTGCTAACATATCTCACCTTAGTTCTTGCTTTGTTTGATGTGAACCATTGATCCAATTCCTACAATTGGTTCACATTTTCTATCTGTTGCTCCAATGTTACTGAAGGCAGGTATAAATCCTTCCAAACATCAAGCTTCCTTTCTTCAAAATATTTATTCACTAAAACCTCCTCCGTTTTTGGCACCTGAACTTATTTATCATGAGTGACGTACTGAAAGGTAGTATGCAAGCCCTCGATATTGTTCATTAGAGAACATACTTGTATATTGCAAACCTTTCTATCACTTAAATGGTCATGTCCCTAATCTGTCATCCACCATGGACTATGTGGAGGAAGTTTTTTCTGGAATGGACATGCATTTTTAACAATCTCCTATGGTTCTAAATATTGTTGCTTTTTAGTTTTCTCCCTGGCTGGAACTTTAACATACCTTGAATCGAAGCAAAAATATAGGATGGAATATGGTGATATCACCTTGTCTTCGGGCAGCTTGTTCCCTCACCCATAGTACTGGGCGTATGTCATAACTCCTTCTAGCTCTTGTTTTAAAATCTACGAACTAATCCCTTGATTTACCCCTAGTCTACCACTGGGACCCTTTTTAGTCCATGACTGTGCTTCTTTAATAATTTTGAAACCATATAGAATTTTTTGGGGGTTAGAGAAAGGGGAATCAACCTATCTAGGAGGGAGTTTTCTTGTGATGATCAACATATTTTCTACCTCTGTAGCTTCTTGAAACACTTGTGGGAATATCTTAACTTTTGAATACTTTATCGAGAGGCTAAGCTCAGGATACAAGACATGAATGTAGTATAGGTATGCCTGAGGGTGGGAGGGTTGGTATTCTTGAGGAATTCTAGTCCACATTATTTTGAAGTGAATGTTGAATTCGGAGAGTTTTTCATGAATGGATTTCTTGATGAGTGAAAATTAGGTGAGGAGTATGTAGGGATCTCCAGGGTCATCAAACTCATCTATAAGGGCCTTGGCCAGATCCTCCCATCTCTTGATACTCCCAAAATATAAGGAAAGATACCACTGCAACACATTTCCTTTCAAATACAGGGATAACAATATTAACATAACATCCTCAAACTCAATATTGTGCATTGATGACAAGGAACCTATGTCCTAGCAATGTTTCCTTACAGTATTTTTCTTCCCCTAATAGTTTAGCAAGTTTTTAAGGGTGATTTTTGGAATTTCATGTAAAAACAAAATGTCTAAAGGCCCAAAGTCATACATGAGGATAATTGTGATTAGCCATTATGGTTATAGACTTATAAAATTAAAAAAGGGAGAAACATCTATTCATAACAATCATTTAAGACAACAAGTCATGAAATTCGACTACACCCCCCAGCATAGTCGCCAAGTGAGTTTACTCTCTCCAAAAATGAGGTCAAGATAATTCACTAAAACTTGATTCCTCTAGGATATTTTAATAAAGAAATGGGTAGAGAGACCTGTAATGTTTCCCATAGTGCGTTCTAGAACTGTTGGGGTCTCAATTGACATTAAGGTAACTTTGAACTGTAATTATGAATATATGACTTCTGGTAGGTGCATACCCACTAATCACAACTCAAAACCTAACATTGGATGGATCAGAGATATACTTCAATCCAACCTCCAGAGTAGGTTGGTACCTTGTCAACTATTTCAGATGTTGACTCAATTAAGCTCAATTAAAAAGTGTAAGTTTAGGGATAGAAATAGGGTAAGGGTTAGAAAAAATTAATAAATTATGTGGCTAGATAGAGCTAACAACATTGAAAAATAGCAAGAATATGTTGATCAATCACAGTTCCAATATGCCACACTTGATACTAACAACAATCAAAACTCAATATATTCACCATTAGAATAAATAAATGCTAATAGTCCAAATAGCATAATTAGATCAACACTTAGGCTAAAAAAAATAGAAGTCTTTTAAAAAATTTATTCAGGCATGGAACATTCCAAGGTGCTCTAAATTAACAATCCAATATTAGAAAAATTGACTAACCATAAAGCAGTAATAGAAATGCATTCACAAAATGAATCTACAGTTGGTAAAGATGAAAAATTAGAGGTAAACATCCAAGTAATGCTCCTTCTATTGATATTTCAACAATTACAGTAATATATCAGGTAAACACTCTAGAGCTGACCCTTAATCATGGGGGTTCAATCTCCTTATATAGATTTTTACAATGATTAACACACTAACATTACAAGGATTTTCTCTGTTAAAACAAAAAAGTGCTAAGGTGGTAGTCTCTCATGAATCTTCAAGAAGAGAACTGAGTTGTACTCTAGCATTGTTGTATCTCTACACTCTACAAACTCTCGGCTCCTCAAATGACTTCCACAGTTGGAGAGGTTATAGATCAATATGAACCACTCTTCATTCTTGCGAGAATACTTTGCTATTAATTTACAACTAAAAATACAGTTGGATCTTGATTCCGGTGATGTTTGGTCTTCCCAAATATTTTTCGTTGTCTTTGTTAGGTTCCACTGCCTTTGTATTATTTGGAATCCACTAGTTCATTTTTTTCTAGTCTTGGTTTAATCATATTGACTGTGGTGTATGGGTTCTTAAATATTTTGCAACCTTTCAAAGAATCTGCAACTCCGAACTCTACTGAGCAAAGTTTTATTGCGCCGACTATGAAATTTCTTTCTATGGTTGCCAACGACTTCTTGTAAACTTTGCTATTTTGATTTTTTCTAAGTTTGGCTTGAATGGTTTGACTACAAAAATCTCATTATGCTTTGGCATTTTGTAAAATGTTATCATCGCTTCCCAGAATCCACAACTTCGTATTCTACCTTACATAATTTGACCATGCTTACTACAAAATTTATCTTTTAGTGGGTTTTAAATTCTCACTTTCTTTGACAAAACCTGTATGTTTATGGACTTCTACCATGTAAAATTCCCATGTACCTTCATTGCTACTTTGTATTTTTCAACTTAGAATTTTGCTCAGCCAAATTTGATTATGTTGACCATGGGACTTTCCTTGCATCGCTGATTAGCAAAAAATAACATAGAGCTTATATTGACTGGCCACTAGAGTATCTTCTCTTTCCCAAGATCTACTACCTCACAGTCTGTTAGCTTTATTTAGGCATAAGAACATATATATTCTATATCCAAGAATTGGTTCACCTCGAAATCATATTTTAGCTCGTTTAGATTTTACTAGACACAAATACAAAATTTATACTTTCTGAAAAACTCTACTTTGTTATGAATACTCTTTTACTTTATATCTAGAACTTCATAATTATGCTCAGTATGTGGCCCCTTTTAGGTCTACAATCACCAACACTTCTATAAGTAGAAGGTTGAAAAAAAGGTCTCAGTTAGAAGACTAGAGAAGATGTAAGAATGAAGACCTTGGAGAGGTCTCAAGGAGGAAAAAGAAGAAGGATTGGAGAGCCTTGTTGTAGAGCTCATGGAAGCATCATTAAAAGAGTTCCTAGGAGAAATCATTGGAGAAATACACTACCATGGAGAAATATCCTGATAGTGAAGGACTTGGGACAATAGTCATCATCCGAAAACAAGCCCAAGAGAAGAAGAATTTGGAAAGGAGTGCCAAATCCTAGAATAAGAATCCAGTGAAGACCTCAATATTTTCAAAATCTTAAGAAGAAGAAGGTCATGTTTGAAGAAATAATTTAACAAGAATATTGAAGGAGGATTCATATAGAAGAAGCCTACCAAATTTGAGATATTTGGAGATTACATCTCACAATAATAAGGCATAGTTTAGAGAAAAGAGTTCTCTGAATCTACAATAGAAAATAGAATATCACTGAAAGGATCAAGCCATTAAACCCTAGGCTCAAGATAGAAAGTTCAAGACCACAGTTTAGTGAAACAAGAAGTTTTTCAGAATAGTCAACAATAAGCTATGAATTCATCCACTACAAGGTAGCAATTTGGTGAATCAAACATGAAGATCTACATCTACTTCAAAAGCCATTAAAGGTAACCAACTAGGGTACAATTAGTTGAACTTCAAATTAGGGTTCATTTCTATTAAGCACCATATTTGGATTAAAATTTATAAAAAGAAGAATCCATATTATAGTCTTCAAGAAAGTGCAAAAAGGAGGATTCATTTGAAGATATATTTGCACATTTAATAGGATTAACATATTTTGAAAGAAAGAAAATTATCATCTACTTGTTATCTATCTATATTTATTGTAGTGACAAATTGTAGAATACTCATTAAGGGTTAATTACAGATTACTCTTGAAAAGTTGTAGAAGGTTATTAAGTGCATTTGAAAATTAATTTGAGATTTTGGAGCAATATGGAGATATTTTTGGTACCATTAAAGTGCATTATTAATCCATTATCACTACTCTAGTTAATATTTAAGTAGTTACTCTCAAAAGGATTAGTTTGTATTTGTTGATTGTTAAATATCAAGAACACAAAAACCAGTAGATTATCATAGTGTCTAGAGACACTATTTGGTGCATAGAACCTATAAAATTTCATGGCTCAAATAAGCCACCAAAAATCATATCAGATTCCTCCAAGGAAGTGGAGAATAAAGCCACCATCTAATAAGCAAAAAAAATTTCAAATCGAGACTTGGTGAATCTAAGATTCAAAGTGCACTAAAGGCTATTTACAAAAAAATAGTGCAAAAATTATTTCTACAAAAAGCTTCTATCTACATGGTTATTATCTTGGGTTTATTACCAAATTAACCAAACACATGAGAGATATGTCTAGAAAAAATGACAACGCCAAATCAACCCTTGCCTACAAGAAAGTTGTCATTATAACTTGCAGAATAGAGTACAAAAGGAGGTGTAAAAAGAAGGTATTCTATTTACAATTTTATTTACATTATATTGAACCATATCAATCTATCCTAAAAAGGAATAAGGGCAGAGTTTAAGTTCCACAAAGGCACATTCTTCACAAAGGAAATCAGTTGAAAGTGGTCCTATAAAGAGCATTCTCCAAGTAAGATAGAAGAGTCTCTCAAAAGGCTCATATATTCTATGGTTTTGACAACCAAACATGCAAGAAAAAAAAACACAATACAAAGAAAGGACAAGCATTATATTCAAGGGCAATATTATCTAAAAAAGGGATTTCATAGCAAGTTAAAAAAAAAGGATCATAATTGGAGTATTTCAAACTACACCATAGCATTGCTTGAAGCCTTTAATATCATTGCTCAAATCCTTGATCCAAGTATCCAAAGGTGTTGCTCTCCACTCTAGCTAGAACAAACTCATACTAAGTGCCATAGAATAAATAAAGAGCTAGCCATGTTGCATTGTTAATGAAGAGGTGTTACGTAGAAAACTCATGCACAAAGGGAAGGTAACACTTGTCACCTAAAAGGAAATCCTTTTGTTTCCCACATGAGCACCCATCTGTTGTAAGTTTGACCAAGAAAATGTTACAGGGAAGAAGGTTGGTGTGTTATAAGGATGAAGACACATGTCATAAAAAAGAATGAGTCCTCATACAAGATTGTAATGCTAATACGTTACCTGGTAGAAATTTGCAAGTGGTAATAAGCATCTTCTCATCCCTCAAGCGCTCAAAGATAACCATCATGACACTTGTCACACATTTCAATATTCTTCTTCTATTTAAAGGCATCAAAGACCAAGGAGGTAAAAATTCATAGCCAAATTCATAACAACATTCATATCCAAATTCATAATAGCACTCAACCGTATTCATAGCACAGTCATATTAACCTAAGTTGTAGCGTGGAAGAAAGGTGAAGAGCATTAAAGGCTCTCATCAAGAAAGGTCAAAGACTCTATAATTGAGGCACCACCATCCAAGAATTGAAACCAAGGAAGAATCAAAGCATTCCATTGGCTATAGCACCAAAAGAAAGGACATAAATATTGATGTCATCTATGACTGAATTCAACACCACATATTTTGGGTTTGCAACATCATACAAGTAGGAATTTATCTTATTATAATTTGCTTTCTTTAATAGGAGTTATAAGGGTATAATATAATATTGAAAACTATAGGGAAATCAACCATATTTGAAAGCAAAATTAAATGAAATTTATAGCTTAATATTTACAAATTAAACTTAGGAGAAATAAGGCTTTCTACCTAGAATATTAAAATTTCATAATTGCAAATATTATTGTTTTGTTATATTCCAAATTAGGGAGTTATAAGGAATACTACACCAAATTAGGATATTGGAATTTAGAAATATTAAATATCAAATATCAAAATCTATAAAATGAGGTTCATTAAGAATTATCAAGATTTGGAAATTATTTGGTATTCATGTCTCAAAACTACATTAAAGGGTCAAAAGAAATCCAACCATTATAACCTCATCAAATTAGAAAGTGATTAGCTCAATAGGAGAAATAAGGAGTAACAAAATTTGTTTTTGATATTTACAAACCTTTACAAAATCAACCTAAAATTGAAATACTATTCACAAAAAGCACTTTATCACTCATACAACATATTCAAAATCACTAGGGAGACATAAGGCATTCTACAAAACTTGATAATAATAACACTCATTCAAAATTTATCAAGTACTCAATCCATTATGGAATCATAAGATTTCTATAAATTCTACAAGAATTTTATTAAATCAAATCTCTTGAATAGGGAGATATAAGGAATCCTATAAAACTTAAGCTCTACAAAGGTTCTATCAAATCAAATTTATATACTCTAAACTAGGGAGTCATAAGGTAGACTACTACAAAGATTCTATAAAGGAATTACAAGAATACTATTTCAAGTCACTATCAAGTCACTTTATACTCTAATACAGGAAGTTATAAGGATGTCCAACTCAATAAATACAGTAAACAATAATATGAACAACACTATTAGAATGGAGAGAGCAGGTGTCATAAAAAGTGGAAGAAAAATTTTACTTATAAATTCTAAAGGAAACTTAGATCCTACCTCAAAAAGGATACATAGTAAAGCTTTAAAAGATAGGTTTGAAATGATGGAGCATTACCTACATGCTCAAATCACTGAAGCAATTAATAATAGAAATAATGACATTGAAATTCCTTTAGAATATAGAAGCATACTGTACATGGCACTACTTACATTCAAATGTTATAAGGATAAAAATGTGGAACAAAAGGGATTGATAGAATTACTTAAACTAAAGACAGAAATGGATGAATCATAACTAGTAAAAATATTTCAATCCTCATGCAATATTAGTGCTTCAAGTTCTACTAAATCAAAATATTATCATGATGCTCTAAGTGTATGTTCAGAAAACTCTATATAGGGCACATAGAATGACAAGAAAAAAAGCAAAGAAAGAATACTCTTGCAAGAAATAGGTGATAGAACATCCACCTATGAAAGTATTGAATTTAATAAAGAAGATGAAGAAGAAGAACCAATCCATGGATGCACACAATGCAATGAAAATTAAAAAGAATAAGGAGGAGACCAAGATGAAGACTATTCACAAGAAGAAGATCCATATTGAATATTGAAATCTTCAATACCCAAATAATGTAATATAGGGGGGTGTTAGAGTTAGAGCATATTACATCATTTGGATCATGTAAATGTACCACCTTTGGTACATAGTTGGAGTAGGAGGTTACTTTAGGGGGAAGTTAGCTAGTTACTTCAAGTAATGTAATAAATGTACAAGTGGCAATGTGCAAGTTGTAATGTGCAAGGTGTCCCCTTGTACAACTAGATAGAGTGTTGGCCAAGGAATCTATATTCCTATATAAAGGGCATCATAGAGAAATATTCCATATTAAGTGCATTATATTAGAGAGTAGTAGATAGTAGTAGAACTCCTGTATGGAGTACAATGTAGCTCTTTAGCTTGTATTTATTGAGTGACCATTACCTCCGTACTGCATTTTATTTTTGTCATTTCTATTTATAGTATATTCTAGTCATATTGCAGAATTACTTTCTTTCATATTTTTTGTATATTATTAGGACCTGTGTTAGATCTCTCCCAATGCATATATCCTCAAAAGCTATTAGGATCATATTTGAGTGAGATGATCATGGACCTGTAAGTGATTTTTGAGGTCAATTCAAGGGTGACTTAGGGTTTGATCTAGGGTTTCTTGTCGTCAGATTGGTGCAATTTTTGGAAGCGGCTTGGTGGGTCTAGATTAGTATTCAAAGTAGATATGTGTAAATTGCACAATGAATATGGATGCAATATTCAAACTTTGGAGTGGGACAACATCATGCTTTCTATGTAGAGAATAAGGCATAATACTTGGAAGCCCATGGTCAAATTTTGGTAGTACTTCGTTTCCTGAAGATTTGAAAGCTTGATGATATTTGAATGAGGGGTAAGTTCTATTATATGGATTCATGAAAAATAATATAACAATAGCATAACCTTGTGCATGAAAAAGTGAAGAGGCAGTTCATATTAATAAAAATGAATGCCTATCCTCAAAATCTCAATGCAAACTAATTTCATCATGCAGTTTTTCTAATATAGGCTCAAGCATGTGATAAATTGTGATGCAAATTCATGCATGAGGTTAATTGGTAGTTTTGGCTTCCAGTTATATCCCTCTCTTTTTTAAATCTTTCTTCTCACATGACCATCTCAGGGTGGTATGACCCTAAATAGGAGCCATCCCTTGGTAAGACAGCCTTTAGAGTCCATCCTCTAGAGGTATGACTAGGGTTTTAATGGGAAATACTTGTTATTTGAGTGGTGAAAACCACTGTTTTAAACCCTAGTGCTGCCCAAGGTGGGTCATATGGTCTTTAGGAAGTCCATATAGGTAGTATCCTCAATATGATGCATTTTAGGTGTCTACACATTTATTCTTTGAGTATTATTGGCACTGCCCTACCTTATGGGTATTACCTATACTTATATTATTGTGTAAATTATCATTAAGGATAATTATTTGTGAAAGCATGAATTATTTTTTTTGGTAAATTAATTATATTAAAAATAGGGTATTTGAAATGCACCCCAACGCCTTGTACATCAAAGGAACAGAGAGGAAAAAGGAACCACAAAAATGCTTGCAAGAACAAAGGTTACATCCTCAAACTATTATTTTAGTGTATGGTGAATGATTTATGTCATGGAAAACAAATAATGCTAGGTTTTAGGTAGAAGTGATGATTATATCCAATGCTAATAGATTCAAACCACTAATAGAAGCACCACATGTAATTGCCACTACTATCAACAAAATTCAAATGACTTGCAAACACCTTGAGATGATATATATATTTTCTAGAGAATAAGGGGTTGTACTTGGGTCCCCCACCCTTTAAAAATCAAACTCTCTTCTTTAGAGCATGAGAGTTTACAAACATATTCGATTCTCATTTCAATTGAGTCGTTATAGCTAGAAACCTACTACAAAATTTTACATAAAACGTCTAAATTCTTGATCGTTATTTTTTGGAACTTTTTTAATTTTTTGTGTGAATACAAAATTCTAGAATTCAACATCCTTCTTAACATTTTCTTACATCAGCCTTCACAATACCAACATTTCACTCTACTATTTCTAAAACATCACACTATCATAGCCTACTTTACAGATATGGGTTGCTACTTTCCTTCCTAAATCCAAGTGCAACCACAAAAATTATAATAAATAGTTTATATGAAAGGACATTAATGCTATAAAATAAATCATATATTACCAATGGAAAACATTAAAGTAAATCTTAATCATTATTTGGTTTAGGTAGTCAATATTTTCTTGTCAACTTCAACTAAAATTTCTACTTCCTCTAGTCAAGGAAAAGAGAATTTAACTTCATGATCCTTGATTAAAATAATTCTATTGGCTAGCCTATCTACACATTTGTTTCCTTCTCTTAATATATGTGTAAACCCGATTTCTTCAAAATCTATAGCAAGGTCTTGAATTTCCATTATTATCTCTTGTATATTCCATGAAGCCTTTTCTTTCCTTCAAATTGATTTCATTACTATGAGTGAGTCACCTTTCATTCATACTTTGTTCCATTTTACTTTTTTGAATATTTTTAACCCTTTCAAAGCCATCCAAGTTTCAACTTCATTATTTTTTAAATCCACTATTGAAATCATAATGATATAAAATCTCTCCTCTATTATTTCTAATTATTCCTCCTCCTCGAGGTCCGAGGTGTAGACCAATTGGTTTGACCAAATCCCATAAGGGGGCAAAGGTCCAAGATTCAAATCTCAAGCCTCACTAGACTAAACACTTGTCCATTTCCTGGTGCTTTCAAAAACATAAAAGGTTTTAAATGGTTTTGGCATGGTGGTTATAGGGGTGAACTGTGTGAAGATCTATGTGGTGGCTTTTGAGGTGAACAACGCAGAATATTGTGGTGGCCATAAAAGTCAAACAACCTATCTGAATTCATAACGGCTACCAATTCCACCATGTAAATTTAAAAAAATAAAAATAAAATAAAAAATTATTCCTCCTCCTCTTATTGGTCCAATATTTCCTTTAGATGCTCCATCAAAATTCAATTTGATCAACTCCACATATAGTGGTTTCCACTTTATATTCTTTGTATTTTTATTTTTTTTTGTATCCCCAACATAATAATTTCATTTTATGACTTGAATCCATCTATCAAGTCTCTCTACTTATAGATTAGGGATTGGGTGAGTTGATAAGGTTGGTTTAGACTCCTTTATGGTAAAACAAGTATTTATTTTCATTACCTCTAAACTTATTTTCTTTCCTTTAAATATTATTCTATTCCTATCTAGACATAAATTCCAAAGTATTATATCTTTTAATATATCCTATCTTGTTTTTGAAGCCTCATTTTTGAAAGTGCTTTACCATTGCTTTAATGATTCTTGTATCATTCATCACCATGCATTTACTAAACATATTAAAAATCCATTAACATAGTTTCTAGACTATTAGGAAATGTTCGAAGAGATGGTCTATAATATCCTCCTTCATTTTACAAAGAACACATTTTGAGGGGTCATGAAAACTCATTTTCATAAGGTTATCCCAGGATAAAATTCTTCTATGACCTACTAGCCAAACAAATATTTTAACTTTAGGAATGCTTGGGCTATCCCAAATATCTCTTCATATTCTTGTGATATTTCTATTTGATGGTGCTTTGTATTATATCCACTTCTTGTTGTGTATTCTTCTGAGCTATTCACCTCTAAAATCAACTTATCCTTGGCTCCCCTCATATTTCTACTCAACTACCTCCTAGCATCAATGTCTTGTATACATGTAATTTTTTTCTTTCTATTGTAGCTTCCTTCTTGATACTTGTACAAAATATTTGAAACCCTATCACCATATATTTTTTGAAGTAATCTCATCCATGGTTTCAAAATGGATCTAGATTGAGTGGTTTTTTGTCACACCAAGTATCCATCCAAATAGAATTTTTTCTCCAGTTCCCACCACCCATATTAAACCTATAATCACTATATCAATTGATTTTTTAAGCTATTCTATAGTTTAGAACCATTTGGTAGAGAGAATGTAATAAATATTAAGATTGGGTCATTGGGCTCAACATGCTTACTTTGGAGAATTATTTCCCATTGTCTTTGACTCTCTTTGTACAATCTCCAAATTCCCCTAAGAGCTAAGTTTACATCTGTAAGAACTCTTAAACTAAGACATTCCCTACTTTTATCATCACACACCTTACTCCATTTCACCAAAGGAAACTTCCTTTTATCATGTAATCCTAACAACAAAAAATGATCGCATAATAAATATTATTATTTTTTTCAATTTTAGCAGAGTGTGCAAGGACATATAATATGTTGGAATGCCTTGTAAAACTGATTTAATTAGTTGTACTATTCCTGCTAATATTAACCATCTACCTTTCCATGTAGGTAGTTTATAATTAACTTTACTTATAACTAGATTCCATAATTATATCCTAATTCTCCCCTCAAATAAGGGCATCCCTAGATAAGTTGCTAGAAAATTTACCTCTTCCATTTGAAGTAACCTACATATCCATCCTTTGATTTTATTTGGGGTGTTTATGAAGTAAATTTTAGATTTTGTCCTATTAAATTTCTGCCCTAATGCTCTTTCCTATTCCTTTAATAAGTTATTCAAATATTTGGCCTCATTTATCCTTGCCCTCCCAAAAAGGGTTGTATCATCTATAAATTGTTGATGGGTGATGTTGTCAATGTTATTACTAGCCTTAAGTTCACTTATAATCCCATATTTGTAAGCCTTCTTCAAGTTCCTACCCAAAACCTTTGCCATAATAATTAACATATATGGTGATAGAGTATCTCCTTGTATAAGGCCTCTCTTGGCTTTAAATGATTTTGTTACTAACCCACTGACCAACACTGAATATGAAATTATAGAGACACAATATTTAATCCATATGACCCATTTCTTCCCAAATCCATACTTTTATAATATTGCAAAAATAAAATACTATTTAATCCTATCATAGGCCTTACTCATATCAAGTTTTAAGATCATTGTTTTCTCTTTTATTGAAGCCTTTGAATGCACAACTTCATGAGCTACTATGATCCCATCCATAATTTGTCTCCCTTTCACAAATCTTCCTTTCTCTTCTAAAATAATTTTTTCTAATAGTGGTCATAACTAGTTCTCCATTACTTTGGAAATAATATTATATGCCATATTACATAATCTTATGGGTTGAAATGATTCAAACAATTTTTCATCCTTCTTTTTTGGAATCAGGGTAAGAAATGTTGCATTCATTTTATAAGGTATGTATTATTTTACCCTAGACTATTCCACTACCACCAATAAGGAATCCTTAACTATATCCTAATTATATTAATAGAATATTGTAGATATCCCATTCGAAATTGGGGATTTATCCTTATTAAAAGAGAAAATATCTAGATGAACTTCTTCTAGAGTAATAGGCTCCATCAGTTTCCTATTATCTTCATTTGTTATAACTGAAGGAACTTATTATAGAAGTTTATCATTAAGAACTTCAAACTCCTTTGATCCTAGAATATTCTGATAAAAATACCTTACATACTTTTTGATTTCATTTTGGTCTTCAATACAAACCCCTTATACAAATTTAATTCTACTAAACTTGGATGTTGATCTCTATACTATTGCCATATTATGAAAAAAATGTGTTTTTATCTCTTTCTTTTAACCAAGTTTGTCTTGATTTTAATCTCCAAAATTTCTCTTCCTTACTCAAAATATTATGATATTCACTAAGTAAATATATTTCCTTCGAGATTGGATAATTATGATCACCTTTTTGGAATTTTAAAAGTTTATCTTTTAGTTCTTATTTCTTCTCAAAAATATTTTCAAAAGTGTTCTTGTTCCATTTTTTTATCTAGATGTCATTGATTTAATTTATTTTGGAAGTGTATACAACCCATAGTTTCTTGAAGAATTACATGTTTGTGCTATCATATAAAAAATTGAGGATGGTATTCCCACATCTACTCATATTTAAAATATAATATTTTTTGAATTCACTTACCACTAGGCCAATGATATGAACCAATCCTTGTCAAGGTATTAATTTCAACACAAGTCCCTTCATCCAGCCAATGATATGAGAGAATACATCTATCTATTTTTTTTGTTATTATGTTTTTTCCTCTCCTATTTTTGGTCCATGTATAGTTATATTCTTCAAACTCAACCTCCCATAGATTATTGTTTTGAATAAAAGCTAATAAATATCTCATACTTTGGGTTAGTTTCCTAATTCCCTTAAATTTTTTGTCCAAATTGGTTAGGGCATTAAAATATCCTATGATCATGAATCATGTTTCTTGGTATTTAATTCTCATAAAGGATTTAATCCCACTCCAAACTTCTAATATGCATGATTGAGTTGTAGATCCATATACATTGATAAGGATGAAAAAAATATCTATAAAGAAGCATGTGACTAAAGAGACTATCCAATACCTAGTTTTATGAATGGTTACATAGGAGTTTATAATAGGATTTCAACAAGTTAAAATTCCCCCTACTAATCCTTCATAATCTATAGCATCCCATTCACATCTTGTCCATATTGCTTTCATATTTTTGGAAACTTCTTTTATCAATTTAGTTTCTTGGATTCAAAGAATATCAAGCTTATTACTTAAACAAAGGTCCCTGATACACCTCTGCTTTGAGGGGGAATTATCACATTTTATATTCCATGATATGGTAATCATATCTAATTAGGGTATGTTGACATCACCTACAAATTACCAATATCATTGTTTTGTTTGGTAAATAGAAGTTCAACCAACTTTGTTTGTGTTCCTTTCTCTATGTTTGCTCTTGCTTTCCTAGATCTCGCTTGATAATTTGAGGGTTTTCATATTTTTGCCTTGCCTATATTAGGAGTAGGTCTTATTATTCTATTCCTAAATATTCTTTCACAAATTTCTTTTTCCTTAGATTTATCCTCTCCTGGCTCTACTATGGAAGTTTTTGACTTGTCTTGCACATTTTTTGGTATTTCCTTGTTAATGGTAAATGGTATTAACATATAACACTACATTTTATTTACCTATTTTTTCTCCTAAATGGTGCATAGTACATCAATAGAGTATTAAAAATATAATTTGATACATTCATTAGGTTCATTGAGAATGTTCGTTCCTAAATCAAGCTCATATTGAATAAATGATTCCTTGTTAATAAGCTAAAATTGTTGTACTGTATCATCTAAGATTTGATCTAATTTTTTTCATAGTTTAAAGCCTAAAAAGAGTTGGTATTTCTTCCAATATCCTTATTTATTGGTATACATAATTTATTTTCTTTCATTTGTCTATTTCTATTTTTTAGAATTTGAAAGCCATCATCATCCATATCCATTTATAAGTTTCTCTTATGATTTTCTACATATGATTTGTTGGAATTTTCTTAGGGCATGATCTCTCAATATACCCCACCTCATGACATATTATACATTTAAAAAATATATTTTCATAATCTATGGTTTGGATCCACATATTATCCCCATACTAAAGAATGATTGATTCTGGTAAAGGTTTTACTTATATCAATCATGACCAATATTCGAGCATAAATAGGCAATAATCCATATTTTGTTGTTTTTGAAATCATAAGGAAATATCCCAGAGTGTTTAATATTTCCTTGAAGGTATCTATTTCCCAAAAAACAACAGGAAACCCATACATCCTAACCCAAATAGGTACTAGGGATGGATTTATATTTTTAGGTGAAAAGCCTTCATACCAGTGAGTATGGAAGAGTCCTGCTCTTCCCATAAACCAAGGACCCTATTTTACCTATAAAAAAAAAATTCTAGAAAGAAATATTTGGGAAGAAAGGATAGAATCATTCTTGGAGACTTCCAACTCCTATCAATCCATTTTCTCAAGGCTAAAGCCCTTGGACAATACCCATTAAATTTACCAAAAACCACCCTTTCTTTAAGAAAAAAGGATTGATCCTCTATGGTTTTCTTACTAACCTCTACTATTAGAGATGATTATAAGGATTTAGCTATAAATTGGTCCATGGGAAGGAAACTAAAACTCAAAATATATTAAAAATTACTAGAATATCCTATAGCGCATATAATATTTGATAAAAAAATTATAATAATTTGCAAGAAAAATTTCTAAGATAAAGAAGGGAAAAAAAAACTTAGCTTAAAAATTCTATGCCCAGACAAAATTTCTTGCCTCATTGAAGTCCTATGTCTTCATTGCTCCTCCCATCATCTAAACCTTGGCTGAAAATTTTTTGTAATTTCATTTTTCATGACTTGAAAAAGTATCATTGCATTTGTTTTACATGGTTGGATATGGTTTAATTGACTATAAAAAAAAAACCGAGATGATATTTTTTGGAGTGCATAAGGAACATTTTTATTTAAACATATAGAATATATTTAAAATTTAAAAAAATATATCTTTTTTATGAAACTTTATTCTCAATAATAGAAATCATTCACCATTATTCAAAAAAATAAAATCATTCATCCAAAAATAATATCTATAGTAACAATCCACATAATAAGATGGACACAGATAATATCCTTATGGTAGGGAAACACCAATATACTACTTAAGGAAGGAAAACTCTACAAGTTATCCCAAGATGAGAACGCCACTTAGAGAGGGCAATGTATCATAAGCCACTTTGTGGAAAAAATGATTACAAGTAGTAGTTCATATGAATGATGATCTCCATGATGATTAAAATGATAATATCCCTTATTTATATGCTTATCTTATAAATCCTCATCCCGCTCATTATTATAATATAATATAATATAATCAACCCTGGGTTATGTGTGGCCCATGCCAACTATCCATAATATCCATATACAATATAATATCATATCCTCATATACCTATTCGTAGGTACCATAGCATTCCACACTCCTTACACATGTTTATCCTTGAAATATGATGAGAAAATAAATCATATAATATTCTAAGCAATGTTGACAATTGGTACCAATAGTGATCATCCATCCATATAAGTTAAATCTTTATTGGAGGTGGTCTTCAATGATGACAAGCTATCATTGTTCCACTTGAATATTCATAATTGCTTTGTTGGCTCCACGCTTCTTCTATTCTACTTGGAAATTTTAAATGACTAGTCTTATTACTCCCTAATGCTACTACACCCCTTTGAAATCTAGAATTACTATGTTTTTTTTACCAAACATTGACATACTTGATGTCTTTCTAACTCCATGTAGATCCATAATAATATTTATGCCCTAAGACATACCTCTAAGATTGTTGTTTCTCAAAGTGGTGTGGGTGGTATTATGCTACAACCTTAATGTAGCATTCTGTTTCCTTTGATTTTTTAACATTTTGTTTATCTATTTTAAATTCTTCCTCATGCTCTTCTCTCTTGTTTCCTTATTTTGGTGTGCTCTTTTGTGCATATTCCATGGAATCTACTATTTTTCTATTATAGATTCAAAAATTAATTCTTTTATTAGTTTCTTAACTTATTCCTTTACCATAATTGTTTATTGCTTCTCCTTGGATACTTTCTCCTTAAGCTAAGAAATATCCTATAGCAGTTATCTTATTTTTCCTATACCATAATTTCATAAACTTCTTTTGCACATTATTGTTAATAGTAACCAAATAATCTAACCAAGGATAACCAAGAAAAATATCCATATTATCCATATCAATAGCATGAAAATATGAATTTAAAATATAATTATCCATGGTAATTTTTAAATCTTCAAAAATCAAAACATTCTCATACTCAAGTTGTATGCCCTTAATTATTGTTATATGAACCTACAACCTCTTAGAAAAAGCAACATTATTGAAATAATATTTTATTCTAGTATTTATGTCTATAATAACATTTTCTTTTTGAATTCAACCATGAACCTATAGAATAGAATTTTTATATTCTAACAAATCCTTTTGTCCACTTTTTAGCTTATCTGCCATGAAAGGTATGTTCCCTCTGGCTGCACATTGATATCTTTTTTCACTTATACCACTTATTTGATGGTAGCTTTATTTTTTATTCCTTTTGTTCTTTTTGAAGCATGTTTATTTCTTTTGCATAGTCTTTAAGTGTATCCTTCAAACTATCTATATTTTTATATGGGTCCCATTGACTTAGGAATGTTTGTTTTATTTTTTCCAGGTTAGTTCATAATTATGGGTGCTACAATTATTATAAAACCAAGAGACAACTTCTCCTCTATTTTTTTTTGTGGAAAACATCCCAAAAGGGATGCCACTTTCGGGTAAGACCCAAGGAGGCAGGGGTATCCATTCCACCAAAAATGCCCAGGACTCGGACCTGGCCTACCACCTTTGACATACTCAAGGAGCAAACAAACACACAAAACCAATTTAAAAATAAGTAAATAACAACAAAAATAATAAAATAAAATAAAAAACATGCTCCTTGAGTGTGTCAAAAACAAAAGCACAACCAAACACGCACAATAAGATAAAAGAAACCACAACACAAACCACATAGAAAAACACAAGAACCACATAACAAAACACAAACAAGACAAAAACAACAGAACACTACAAAGACATAACCCAAAAAAAACATGAAAAATAAACACAACCAAAACCTAAAAAATTAAAATAAAAATAAAAATAAAAAACAACCAACAACAGACAATAAACAAAAACAAAAAACATAGAAAACACTCACACATAAAAACACGAAATAACACAAACAAAGAGAAACCCAAGAACAAGAACGAAAAAAACACAAGAACAATAACAAAAAACATAAAAAAAAACACAAAACAACAAAAACACATGAACAACAAAAAACAACACAAAGAACACAAAAACAAAACAAAACAAAAGAACCCACCCACCTTAAAAAACTAAACAAAAAAAAACAAAAAAAGAAAAAAAATTGAACATAACAATGACCTATCTAGACCAGAAGACTATTAAGGCAAGAATCAACAGAGGAAACAAAATAAAGAATAGAATGAGCTAGGGAACTAAAAAAAACTGAATGAACCAAAGAGAAGCAAAAAAAAAAAACAAGAAGAAACTAGGTACCTTCGAAGCTGGAGCCATCCAAAGAAATGATAGAAAGAAGAGCTTCCCTAATTTGAGAAGCCCACCATATAGGAGGGTGGCCATAACAAGTAAGATCACCTTTGTCCAAAGCCCAATTAGCTAAAGCATCAACACTCTTGTTTTGATCTCTGACCACATGATTGTAATCAACTTTCAAAAATCCCATCTGGATTAATTGAATCTTCTCAATAATTCTTTTTATTCTCCAATCCACCTTATGATTCTTAGAAGGAGTCTTCAAGAGATTAATCATAAGTTGAGAGTCGAGACTCAACTAACACCTTTTCCCATCCAACCTTAGTAGCCTCCTGAAGGCCTCTGAGGATACCATACCCCTCAACAAGGTTATTGGAAAGAATACCCAAATTCTCAGCAAAAGTAAAAACCAGGGAGCCATCTGAAAGTCTACCAATTCCTCCCACATTGGCTTTTCCAGGGTTCCCTCTAGAGGCTCCATCAGTATTGACTTTTCCAAAATCCTTAGGAGGAGGTTGCCAATTTCTAGTCCTATCCATCTTACTAATACTCACATTCCCTTTAAGTTGGTTGCCCTTAGAAGATTTAATCTTCAATCTTTGCATCACTTGATCCCATCTTTGGTGGGAGTTTTGGGGGTGATTAAGGAGTTGATGGACTGATTCAACTAAGTTGGCTATGGTCTTTTGCCAAATATAGTGAATATCCTTCCTATCTTGATTAAAAATTTGGTTGTTCCTTTCATTCCAAATATTCCAAAGAAGAATGGTAGAACCCATCCAAACTAACTGCCTAATAAAATGATCAACACCCTCTTGATTAGGCCAATCCCTCCAAAGTTGTTCAAAAGTAAAAAAATTGGACCATTGTAAGCCAAGTAAAGTGGCCATTCTCCTCCATAGCTCAGAGGCTAAAGTACACTCAATAAAAATATGGTTGAGATTTTCTACATTCTCTTCACACATTTCACATCTAAAAGGGCCATGAAAACCACGCTTCATAAGTTGCTCACCAGTAAGCACCCTACGATGCAATAAAAGCCAATTAAAGAACCTCACCTTAGGCCAGAGCTTTTGAGCCCACAATCGAGAAAATATGTCAGAAGAATGGTTGGGATTATTATGGCATAAGGTCAAATAACCTTGAGCAACTGAATACTCACCCTTAGTAGTGTTGTTCCATCCAAAACAATCATTTTTCATGGGACCAAGAGAGGGATCTCATATGAAGGATGCCTTGGATATCTTGTCTTTGCCTTTCTAGGATTTGAATAGGCCAGTCCTCAATAGGGATCCAATATCTACCAACCTTTGAATTACCAGTATGGTACCGACAGTAATTAGCCACCTTTATCCAATTAGCTCGGTGAAGCTCCTCCATCCAAGGCCTCCAATCGAGAAACTGAGTTATCAAAGGCTTGTGACCATCCCAAGAATCTATCCAAAAATTTTCATGTTGACCATTATGAATGATCCAAAATAATTTTTTCTTTATCAAATCCTCACCAGTCTTAAGAACTGCTAAAATGGGAGAACCTTTGGTAGGAAGTTGATAGCGAACAAGGTCTTCAGGACTTTTGTTCTCAGCATATTTAGCACGGAGATTATTGGCCCAAAGAGCATTGGGGTTATGCAACATCCTCCAATATAATTTAGCAGCTAAAGCTTTGTTGTTATTAATAGAAGACCAGAATCCTAACCCCCCTTCACTCTTAGGAAGACATAAAGTATCCCATTTCACCAAGGCCCATTTTCTTTTCTCCTTAGTACCACTCCAAAGGAAACGATGACTGATTTGATCCAATTCTCGAAGAACAACCTTTGGGATATTCAAAATGGAAGAAACATAAATAGGAATAGCTTGAAGGACTGATTTTACCAAGGTGATTCTACCCCCAGAAGAAAGCCACTTGTTGGTCCACTTTCCAATTTTCTTCTTGACTTTGTCCAACAACCAATTCCAATATTTATTTTTTTGCCTTTGAATATTTATGGGAATACCTAAATAAGTGATTGGAAGAGAGGTCTTCTTATATCTTAATTTATCCAAGACCATGGATTCCTGTCTAGCAGAGCAGTGAAAGAAAATAACTTTAGATTTGTCTTCATTGATCAACTGCCTAGTAGCCTTAGAAAAATAGCTAATGATTTGCTTAATATTAGAAGCTTCCTTAATTGTAGCTTTACCTAAAAGAGTAGAGTCATCCACAAATTGAAGATGAGAGATAGGTCTAGCTCCATGAGCAATGGTAACTCCCTCAAGGGTTTTGTTTTCCCTCTTTTTGGTTATAGTCCTACCCAAGCATTCAACAAGAATGATGAATAAATAAGGGGATAGCGGGTCACCTTGCCTAATACCTCTAGAAGTTGGGAATGACTGAGAAGGCCTACCATTGATAAGAACTAAGTAGGAAACTGAAGAGATACATCCCATAATCCAATCCATCCAATCCTTAGAGAAACCAAATTGCCTCAAAACTTTGATAAGGAAGTGCCAATCCACTCTGTCATAAGCTTTGGATAAGTCTAACCGAATGAACATGGAAGGAGAATTTTGCATATCCATGGAATGGATGGCTTCCTGAGCAAGAACTATCTCATCTACTATTTGACGTCCTTCCACATAACCCCCTTGCTCTGGGGAAATAATCTTATGCAAAAGAGGCTTCAACCTTTCTGCCATGATTTTAGTAATGATTTTGAGAAGAACATTACATAAAGCAATAGGTCTAAAAGCTGAGATATGATCAACCTCTTGAGCTTTTGGAACAAGAGTAATATAAGTTTTATTGATAACCTTCAAAATTTCTTTGGCTTTCCTGGCTTCTTCCACCACCTCTAATAAATCAACATGAAGGATATCCCAGAACTCTTGGTAGAACTCAATGGGAAAACCATCAGGACCTGGGGTTTTCCCTTTTTGCATTTTAAAAACTACTTGTTGAAGCTCATTGATAGTAACAGGAGAAGTCAAAATAGAGTTCTCCTCAGAAGTGATAAGAGAAGGGATTGCTTGAAGAACATTTTGTTGTGAAGTTGAGTCAAGAGGAGTAGCAACAAAAATATTGGAAAAGTAATCAACAACAATAGAGTTCATGCCATCCCAAGTATAAACAACATCTCCAGAATCTGATTTTAAGGAAGAAATAAAGTTGTGAGATCTTCGAGCTAGAAGATATTTGTGGAAGAAATTTGTGTTTCGATCTCCTTCTTTGAGCCATTGAATTCTAGATTTTTGCTTCCATAAGATTTCTTCTCTTTTTTCCCATTCCTCTAACTGAGTTGTGAGTTTAATTTCATCTGCACTTCTCTTCTCTGTGAGGCCATCTAAATGGATTTTCTTATTCAAATTTTCAATATGAGCAATAACTTCATGTTTTTTTTATGAACATCCCCAAACTCTTTCCAGTTCCAAGTCTTGATTTTGGATTTAATGTATTGCAGTCTTTTGGAAAAATAGAACATCTTAGTCCCATGCCTAGGTTTACCTTCCTTCCACCATTGTTGCACACGAGGTCTGAAGGAAATGTCTCTAAGCCACATTAATTGAAAATGAAAAGGAGAGAAACTCACATTGGTTTTCCACATTTCCACCATGATCGGCCAATGATCCGAACCAACATTATTAAGAGTCTTCACTTTAGGAATGTGACCATGGATTAAGAAATTTTTAGAGAGCAAAAACCTATCCAATCTCTCCATTATACAAGCTAAGCCTTGCCTTCTGTTAGACCAAGTCATAAGGCCATTATCTGGTTGGATATCCACAAGATGGAGGTTTGCAATATATTCGCTCATGAGGTCAGTGCTTTTGTCCAAATTTCTATTTCCCCCCATTTTCTCATCCAGAGAGAGGATGGTATTGAAATCTCCTCCGATCAAGATCCAAGCTTTAGGAAAATGAGAGATAATATGAGTAATATCCTTCCACTATCTTCTTTTTTCCTCCAAAGAAGTCAGAGCATAATGCAGAGCATAATCTGGTTGGAATGTCTACTTTGAATAGCTATAGCCAACAAACCCCAACTGCCAACCATATGGTGAATAACTACCTCTTTTGGGTCCCAAAGACAAGCAATGCCACCCGAAGTCCCTTGGGAACCGAGGGAAACCACTTTTCCAGCTGGCCAAATTTCTACTGGCAATTGAGTCCATATCCTCCATTGACATCTTTGTTTCTTGAAGGAAAACAAGATGTGGATGATTTATCTGAATCATTCTTCTAATTTCATTTTGTTTTGAAAGACTCCCTTTGAGTCCTCTAATATTCCAAGTGATGATCTTCATTAATACCAGGGCTAAAAAATTTGGGAAGGGCATTAATCTTACCTTCCTCTACAAGCTTTTCACCTTCTTTTACCATATGATATTGATTGGTCTTGCGACCTGCTTTTTGATTAGAATCCATCTTCAATTTTTTTCCCTATTTCTTGACTTATTCCAATTGAATCTGAGATGGCTTCTAACCTTGAAGAATGCTCGTACACAACCAAAATTTTACTAGATGGTTCAACGGAGTCTATATTGGGACCTGCATTATTTGAAGTTTTGACATTTGAAAGATTGTTTTTCTTGTGTAAATTTTCTCCTTTTTTTTGTTGAAAACCTTTGATTTGTTGGTTTGTCTCTGAGTTCTTCCCTTCATATTTAAATTGTGTTTCTAAGATTTTAGTTTCCATTATTTCCTCTTCCTCACTTGGGACATCATTTGTGGAAAGGATTTCAAACATATTAGCAGATGACTTTGATTGATCCTTCATAACTAGTTTTTCTGAGTGTTCTTCTTCTTAGGTATTTGGAAACCTGTTGAGTTTATATCTTCTTTCTTTTGATCAAGAATTTTATTTGGGCAAGCACTGGCCAAATGACCATATTCATGGCAAATTCTACAATGAAAAGGAATGTTCTCATAGTCCACTACTTGCTCCCAAGTGTCTTCCCCAAATTGTAATGTGATATTTTTAGGTAGGGGTTTGTCAAAATCCATTAAAACACAAATCCGAGCATAAATAATATGTTCAAAATTTTGAGTACAATCAACGAGTCATCATAAAAGTTCCTAAAGAGTTTCCAATTGAAGAAAAAATAGTAGGATTCCAAAATTCAATAGGGAGGCCAAAGAGTCTAACCCACACGGGAGCTATAGAAGGCATCTCTTCTTCGGCTTTAAATTTAGTATGCCAGGGCTTCATGAAAAGCCCTACCCTTCCAAAAAACCAAGGACCCCCTTGAAAAGTTTTCTCTCTATCTTCATTATTAGCAAATAAAACAAGAAAATAACCATTTGGATAAATAGAGATTTGTAACTCACCTTTAGTTTTCCAGCTTTTTGCAGCCCAGACTTTGAAAGTAGATAGACTCGGACGAAAACCCATGAACCGACAAATTAGTCCTCTTTTTTCCAAATCTTCAATGCCAGTCTGAATGTTACCCATATCAAGCTTAACAATAGGAGTTCCATCAACTGCTTTAAGACATCCTGACTCCATTTTCCTGGGATCAATCTTAGGCATTCTTAGAGGTTTATGGGAAGCCCTAAGATTGATATTAGCATTGGGCTGAGGCTGTCCACCATGAAGGGCATCCCTAAAATTCATTTTTGGGACTCGAGTCTTCAAAATTCTTACCCTTGATAGGGGTTTTCACAGTAGAATTATTTTGTGGGTGCACCTTAGCACCAGATTCACTTGAGATATGAGCCATTTTTTGATCAACTGCTTGAAACTTGTTTCGTGATCTCTTTAATCCTTGCCCTAGACGCCGTGGAAAGGTATGGTTTTCACTTTTCTTTTGTGCAGCAAATTGGAAGTCGTTGTCACTCAAGTTCACAGTATGATCTATTGAAAGACAAATTTCTAACCCATATTGGATCCCCTGCAACATTTCTTGCTAAAATATTGAGCATAAACCACAAAAATATTGGCCGCTAGGGCCCGAAGGCCCTAAAAACCAACCTCTGGAGCTGCTTGCACTCAACCCAGATGAAACCCTCGCATAGCCGCTTGCCAAATATCTCGTTCACACATAGGGATGTGCTAGGATCTGTGTTGCTCCAAATGATATGAAAATTGGTGGAGACGTTCTAGGGTTTTTCAGGCATCTACCCTCAAAATTTTAGCTCAATCCGAGTCCGGATGAGTGAGATATGGCCGAAACGAGTTCGATAGTTTGGGCAGTCCTACGAAAAACGTCTAATGAATCAATCCGCTTGACAACTTCTCCTTTGAGATAATAATTACGTATAAGTTTCCAATAAAAAACATTAGAATATAAGGTTTTATAATATTTCCACCAGTCTTTAACATCAATATCATCTTATCCAAAAAAATTTTATAACTCCATAAGCTCTCACCCTAACAAAAAGGTAATGCAAAATAGGGTTTCATAAAAATATATGCCTCCTTACTAATTTGAAGCTAAACTTCCAAAATAAAAAATCTCCTTCAAACACAACAATAGATTATTTGCTTACATGTAAATGAAAGATATATCAAATTTTATTTTTCTAGAAAAAAACATGATTTGGAAAATTAGCAATGTCTTTGTTCTAGACAACTGACTTCACAAGGTCATATCTCTATCAATACTAGTCAAGTTACTTGATATAACCAATCATTTAAAATCTCTTCAAATTCCAAACAAAATGACACAAGAATCATATGATTTGGACAAACTTTCATAAAGATATGGCTCCCAAAAAATGAAATATTTTTAGGAAAATGCCCTAACATTTTCCTCATTCTAGATAGCTAACTTCATAGGGTCATATATCCCTCTATACTTGTTGGATTCCTTTACAAGACTACTCATTCTAAAGATATTCAAATTCTAAGTAAAATGACATAGAATTGTTTGAATTAGACAACTTTACACAAAGATATGGCTCCCAAAAAGTGATATATTTTTGAATATTTTTCCCTAATTATAAAATCCACAAAAAACAATCCCCACTTTGGTAAAATTTGTGCTATGATACCACTTGTTATGAAAATTTATTCTCATTAATAGACATCATTCACCATTATACAAAAAATCAAATCATTCATTCACAAGTAATATTCATAGTAATAATCCACACAATGAAACAAAGATAGATGATACCCTTAAGGTAGGGAAATATCAATAATACTCCTTAAGGAAGGAAAACTCCATAAGATCTCCCAAGATGAAATTGATACTTAGAGAGAGAAATATCTCATAAGCCACTTTATGGGAAAAGAAAATTACAAGTAGTACTTCATATCAGTGATGATATCCATGATGATTATAATGATAATATCCCTTCTCTATATACCCATATTAGACACCCTCATCCACTCATTATTATAATATAATAATATAATCAACCCTTGCTTTTGTGTAGCCCATGCCAACTAACAATAATATACATATACAATATAATATCATATCCCCATATACCTATTCCTAGGTACCATAGTATCTCTATATGACATGGTCCCTTATTAGCATATTTAAATATATTTAACCCTGCCTTGTCCATAGAACCAATTTAAAATTATCTAGAAAATTTGATTGAAATATACCTTTATTAAATATCTATTGGCTTAACTTAGCTATTTTTAAGTGCTATCTTTGAATATTAGAAGACACCAATTACCTTTCATATTAATGGATTTTATAATCCCAAAACAATATAGTGGAACATCAATAAATATGAAAACAAAAAAAATTGCTCATCAATAACTTTTTTATATTAAACATGAAAAGTAGTACTTTGTATTTTCTATTTAAAGAATGACTTTTTTACCCAATATAGTATGATATTTTAAAGCTTAATTCAAATATATATGATATAAAGGTAAGTTATATCCATATTCAAGTGAAAAGGATCTTGAAAAATATTTATCTTGTGTATAATACAAAAGGAAGAGGTCTCAATTAGTTAAATGAATTTAACGAGGATATATTAATATGCTAATTATGCAATAACCACTTGAAGCATGTCCATTTCATAATTGACACAGGTCATTGCTATTATAATTTATTTTTAAGATATATCTAAAAGCAGTTGCAAATGCTACTACAAAATTCCCATGTGCCATGATACTAGTTTTTAAATGAGCACTATAAGACTAGAATAGGTATTATATTGCTAGTCTATTTTTCATAAATGATTATAATAACAAGCTGAGTCATGAAAATTATTGGATGCATCTATTTTAGATATTCATCACGTGATCAATAAACTAGAAGGCCTATGATAATTGATGTAATGGATGACTTATAAAACAAGCTAGTGATTCTTGTAAGTTATACTTGAAGTTATATTGCAAAAAATTAGGTATAAACAATAATCCCATAGATGAAAAAATATACTCCAAAATATAAAAATCTTATTGTATGTAGGAGATGTCATTACATAAGCTTGATACAATAAGCACTACAAAGTGTAAGGCACTTTATTCTATTCTATATGATAAGTGAAAGAGAAGGCAAGAAAAATGAGGTAACGAGTTCTTAAATTTCCTAGAATAACTTAGCAAAGAATCCCTACACTATATTTATAGAATGTACAAATTTACATAGGAGCTTAGAAGGTGAGATGTCGACTTGTAGTGAGTCTTGGCAATATCAAGAAATAACCAAGAATAATTTTATTAGAATTTAGAAAAAAAAGAGCTAATTATTGAAGTTTTTAAGTATTTAAAACTAATTTGTGTGAAATCTATATGTGGAGAGATTAAAAAACAACAATAAAACAATTATGATCTATGATAAACTGGACATCAATAAATAATGGATATCAACCAAAAAGGGACAGCAGTGTTCATCGATGAATTCAAACCAATTATGAATGCCAAATGGTTAAGTATCCTTTAACCAAATGCTCCAATTGCAGCAAACTATGTTGTTGGTCCAAACCTAGAAAAAGCTAGATCTAGAATTGACAAAAAAGCACAAAAAAACTCCACAATAGTGCACCCGATGTATGCTATAAAAAATTTCTGATTATTCTATATTTAAATGGTTCCAATTACAATATATATATATAATTATCGATCAAATTTGATCAATAAAAAAACCTAAAACAACTAAAGTTACTAAAAAACTAGCTTTCTAAAAAAACTAGCTTTTACATGGCCACCTTGCATGCTCTTTTTGTTTTTAATTCTTAAATTAACTAAAATCCTTAATTGGAATGAATAATAAAGCACACAATTTAATACATTTTTCATGTGCTTTATTTTATTTACAAAAATATTAATTTAATAATTATGGGTGACATTTGACATCACCCCTAACAATTTATGGTGGATTTCACAATGCTTCTAGAAATAAATGAAACCAACTCATCATGCAAATAAATAGAAATGACTCATACAAAAAAAATATTCATGATATAGAGGGTCCCCTTAGATACCAAACAACTAATTTAAGAAAATAGATTATACTCCAACCAATATAGAAATGATTGGTACAAAGGGGTATAAATACCTGGTTTCATGAAACCTTTAAGTTAAGTAATAAAATATTACAATAAATTCACCTATACAAGGTGTAGAAGGAGCCATAGAGTTTACACAAAAAATATGATGTAAATATCAACTATGGCTTCAAGTAACTCCACATATTTCAACATCCCACTTAATTTGAATGAGGGACACAAAGAGATACCATTATCAATTATTCCCACTTAAGGGATACTTTTCTACTCAAAATGAGACTGCATGTGAACAAAAGGTACCTTGGATATGTGCTTGTTCAGGATACCCATTGTTTGCTAATGGTACAAATATTAGATCAAGCATCCCACAACCATGAATCCATTCTGTAGTGTGCATCCATACCTCAATGTGCTTGGTTTGTTGATGTAATACAAGATTGCATACAAGCTTGATAGTTATCTTGTTATCCCTATTATGTTTTCCTAAATTTTTTTAAAGAACTTCCACCTACTCCAAAATCATGAGCATCCATAAAATATGCTTGGTTGCCTTACTAGTAGCACAATATCCAACAACTATAGAAGTTTGATACATAGTGAACTAGTACCAATAACACCAATAAACTAATATAGATCCTTATAAATACAAATCCAATGGTGGAATTCCACTCATTAAAGTTTCTAGACAAATTTACATCTAAGAAACCTATAAAAATTATAGGTACACTAATAGAATAGTGAATACCCATATATACATATCTATGATGTATCGAAGGATCCTCTTGGTTGCAATATAGTAACTCTTCTACGATGCTTGTATATATTTGGAATACTAGTTATCAACAAATGCAAAATCTGATCGAGTGTGAGTGAGGTAAAGGATACTTCCTATAAGACACCAATGTAAAGTGGTATTGTCTAAAGGATTCATGCAATTTGTTCAAACACTCAACCCAAAAAATAAGAGATTTTAAGAACCTATGAATTCCTCCATATTGAAGAAATTAATAATATATAATACATACTTATATTGTGATATAGTGATCCTAGAAAATTATGATCATTCTAAACATCCCAAAAATAGATCAATAGCCCCAAATCTATCATCTTAAATATATTATGAGTTTGTGACTTCATCTCTTGAATCAAAGTAGGTGAGATATATATAAATAGGTCATCCTAATACAACATAATTACTAATATCTATCCATATTGATGTTTTATGTAAACATCATGATCTACCTCACATTATTATAACCTAAAATTGAGAAAGAAGTGTATCTTCTCATACCACACACATGGTGCCAACTTAAGCCCATACAAAGATTAGTCAACTGACATACCAAAGAGGTTGAGACTCAAGATTGAAATTAAGAGGTTAATACATATATATCTCCCCTTGAATATTCATATGAATAAATTCACTCTTCACATCCATCTAATATACCTTGCATACATACAAATCAATTATGGAAAAAATCAATCAAGCAGAATCCATTTGAGCAATAGGATCAAAATATATCTAAGTAGTCAACTCTCTCTAAGATAATACATTAGCCACATGACATGCCTTACACTTCTCAATTTATCCATTAGAGATGTACTTGGTCTTATAGACCCATTTATACCTAACAACATTCTTCCTACTAGAAGAGCAACAAGCTCCTTTGTTTGATTCTCCATTGAAGACTTAGACTCAAAAAGCATGATATTTTTCCATTATAATTTTCTCTTGTCCTAATAATAAATGAGAGGATACATAGTAGTCTTAAACTTTGAAACTTTTTGTCATATTTGATTATCCCTACTCAATACAATCATGCCTTGTGTGGAGTGACACAACAAGCCACAATCGAGAGCACATGGTTTGGCTTAAACAAGGTCCTCTAGGAGTTTGTTACAAGGTTGGCTCCTTGTTAGGATGTGATATTCAAGGTGCTATTTGCTCAAAAAATGGAAAGGTACAGAAAATTAAAAATAAAAATAAACTCAACAAAGGAAAATGGGATGGTGTGCAAATATCCTTGGTAATATCTTCCTATAAAAATAAGCTTGAAAATTATGTGCTAGCGGTGAAAATTTCCTCTCCTCAACATAGTGAAGTACAATCAAGATATACCAGTTATATACATTCATAAGAAGGTGGGTCCTACAGGAGAGCCAAGGAAGTGACTCAATCCAAAAATATATGGAGACCCCTCACACATACATACACTTAATAAAACCCATCATTTAGACAAAAGATCACAAACACATACAAAAACACAATAATGTGTCTACAAGCAATACAAAAAATAGAAATAGGATCCCATATATATATGTAAGCAAAATCTTATAGATATTATGCTAGAAGCAGGGGTTCGATATTTCCCACAAGTCACCCAAGAACCATAATTTTTTTATAGAGAGAAATGAAAGGAATGCCTACAATTTTATACAATTACAAACTTGTCGATCATTTACAAAGCTAAGACTACTACTATTTATAGATTACAATACGAAAACTTTCTCTTCAAAATTTGCAAGTTGATCTGATTTCCTATCTACCCTTTTCGAGAGATTCTAAATATTTAATGGAGTAACCCTCAACCATTGTTGTTGTTAGTTTGTAGCTACCATTATTACAGGCCCCCCTTCTTTTCATTTACCTACCTTTGCTTGACTTGTAGAGCTAAAGTGTTCCTAGTAGATAACCCATATTTTCTCAATAATGGCATACTATCTTTTATTTTTTTAGGAATTTGCACACTCACCTACCTCTCCCTTGGTTTTGGTGCAATCATCTACTTCTATATCCATCCGATATTTTAAGAATTTTTCTAACACCATTTTAAAACCTAATTAGGATTTTTCTATTTGTGAATTAAGAATTTTGCTTGGTCATTTCCTTTAGGACTTTAGAAGTTTTGATCATTCATTTCATTGGACCTTATTTATTTGCTAAATCTCTTCAAAAAAAATTAATGCTCTTATGCCTTTTTCACTTTTGCATTTATTTTATTTTATGATTTCTTCTCCCTTCTTGTTCATACCAACCTTTGTCTAAGTTTGTTTCCATGTGTGCCAATTCTTCTAGTAACTCAACTGGTTCTTTTATTGCTACAGAGAGGCTTTCATCTTAGTGACCCTTTTATGAATGTGGGGAAGTATATGTCATTTGTATTTCATCATTATAGAGGGATAACAAGGATCCATATCCTTTCCCCACTTATTGGTTTCCCCTTTGCCACATACTACCATTAAGGATATCCTTTAAAGGCTAATGGTGAGATGACACATGAGGCTCCAAAGGCAACTTATCCAAAATAATGCAGATGATGATGAGCTCTGCTAATTCTACCATAGATGACATTTGGATTTATCCTCCTCCCATAATAAATCCTTTATAGTTATCATAAAAAATTCCCATTAGCTTTTATTAGGAGTGAGGTCTAACCTAAGTATCACTAAAAGGGCTTCAAACTTCTTACCATAGGCCATTTTATTATCAAGTGATTAGCTTATGCACATAGAGGAAGGGTTTCCACACATGTCTATGCTTTGGAGATATCTATTTGGTGAAATCTAACATGGAATCATTTTAGGTTGGCATGAATTACAAATCCTTGGTTTTAGGCTTAGGATCTTCATCTTATTTTAGAGCACAATCTAATAGATTTGTAGCAATTTATCACTATATTTTTGGTGACTCGTAGGGGGCCTTCTATTTGAAAAAGGAAACAAAATCAAAATATAAAAGGCCTTTATCCATTAGACACAAAATTGTTGAGGCATAACTTTCTAGAGGACACTGGTCTTATTTTATAGCATTTATTTAGAGTTGACAAGTCATGTTCTTCTTTATTTCACCTTGCTTGGGTTAGCACCTTCCCTCACTTCTCCTATATTTTCATTGCGGTGATATTATTTTGTGCCCAAAGGTTCATGGTGAAATCTATGGCTTGTTTTTGTCTTATGCACAAATATTTTAGTTGATGCAATCCTACCACCTAACTTGTTTTGATCATTAAATCCAATGCCAATTTTAAGAATGATCTTATTGATAGATTTTGTGGCTATCTCTTTTTATAGAAAATCATCCTGAGAAATGAAAGAAAATAAATCAAATTTTACTTTCATAAGTTATTTTTATATACATGACCCAAGAGTTGGGTCTCATTTCAAACCATCCCTATCCCATGCTTGTTTGTTTATATTCCTTTAGGGTATTAGGATCCCAATTTTCTATTGCCCCATATCTCATCAATCCTTCTGGATTATTTGGTCATGATTCCTCATTTATTTCATAGGTGTTTGGCCATTCTTCTTCGACTACCAATATCTGATCATTGCTCCATTCAGATGGTGGAAATATCTCTATATGATGAGGATGTAGCAGTCCACTTGGCACTTTTATTCTAGTCCCATATACTATCGATAGCACCATCAAAGACCAATATAGGTATATGTATCCTTCCAATTTGGTAATAAAATATCTAGATAGGTAGATGCTAAAAGGAGAAAGATAAATTATCGATACATCTTGCATAACTGTTTGATTTTGACAAGAATATGGAAAAAATGAAAGTTTTTTTGCAATTCCTAATATTTGAACTAGGCTACCATCCAACTTCACAACTCTTTTTTTATTTATTGATATATTAGTCCCAGTGCATCCACTATTTCTTTTGGTATAATGATTGTGTTGGTTCCAAAGTCTATAATACAATTATGGATTAATTCATCTTGATATTCTAAGGTTAGATAGAATATGAGGCTTGGGTATATTATATAGGAGGGATATGATTTGCAACACAATTAAAGTTTTTGGTTGCCTCATTTTTTCTTCTCCCTCTAGGGACTTTTGCAAATTCTCTTTTTGCCCTAGAATAACTAACTTTTCCAAAACTAGGACTGGTACAATAGATTTTTTCAAGTGATCCACTATGTTGAAAGATCCCATAGATACCATTTTTTTAGGAACAAAGCATGGTCTCTCTTAGATTGGTCGAATATCCTTGGTTGGTTCTAGTGGCATTGATTGCTGCATTGGAATTGTTGGGGTGTTCTACTTAATAAATATTGATATTTTTGATGGTAAAGTCACTAATGGTTCTAAGCTATATTTGAATACTCTATTCTAATTTCTTAGGGCCCTTAGGCAATTTGGTTGAGAGATGGCTGGGGCCACAAAATTCATTGACCATTGAGGTATTATGATCAAGGGCTGCTATTTTTACTAGGTTGACTTGTGTTAACTTCTAGGGTTTGGTGGATTGCTTGCATCATTTTTCTCCATTACCTACTTCTTGGACCTCATTAGAAAAATTGACTATACATGAGGTATTTTTCCTATTTATATTGACCATTTGGTCATTTATTGCATAGATCTCTTCCTCATCCCAGTTTTCTAGGATTTTGTCTTGAGAAACATAACCAAGTTTTGTGGTGGTGATCTATGAATTATGCCTTTGCATCTAGTTTTTATCTTTTGAATATGAATTGGATGACATCATCTCCTTTGTTGAAGTGGCCAAAAGTTATGATGTTTCTCCTAGGTTGACTTGGCTAAGGGGATTTTCAAGAGGCAAGTAGTACCATGTGGAGGGTTCCTCTATATAATTATTTTGTATAGTGTTTAGTTCCCTGACATAGTTGGGAATTTCAATTTGTAAAGGGGTTACCATCGGGACTATTTTTTATGATGGGCTTGTGATTGACCTTTTTCTCAAGTATTTTTTAATTGGGGCCTAGATAACTCAATGGGAGGGTTTTCATATACCTAGTTTCCTTTTGAAAAGAGGGCTTGTAGTCATTCTGATAGGGATATCTTGGGGTATTTTGTTCCAATCTCATAGCTAACATTTAATTAGCTATAAATGTAAGTAGTTTGAGGGATAAGTCTTGCTCAAGGTCCTTGGTGTTTTATGGAGTTAAATGATAAAACAATCAAGGATGAATAAAATAATGAATGGGAGGTCATTATATGAGCAATAGGGACTGGGGATTGTACATTGGGGTATAGAGGTATGGGTATACTAGGGGATAATATTCCAATATGAATTAAATCATGCTCTGCATGGATAACTAAGTCATATGATTTTGATAGGGAGTTTCCTCCTCTATGTAACAACCCCAAATGCTAACCAACCCGAGAGATATTCATTTTATTTTAACTTATTAAGGTTCATAGAAGTATCCATGAAATTCATACATTGACTAGGCATGCCCACATTTTGATTTTATGATGTTGTAGATGTCTCTTGAGTGGACAAGAGATGCCAAATTGCTGTAGGTACTAGGTTTTATCTTGTACACCTCCATGACATAGAGGACACTCAAAAAAATATCATCCCACATTTTTTAGAATTCTCCATGAATGCAGACTTCTTGAATTTAGAATTAGTATTATCCCTTCTCAGTATTTAGAGAGGGAGAAACACCAATTCCTTCCACCAATCATAAGTTAATCTTTGTAGGGTATTTCGACGTATTGCCTTTGTTGGAATATATTACATTATTTGGTACATGCGAATGTACCACCTTGGGTACATATTTAGATTAGGAGTTTGTCTTATATTAGGATTTGAGTATTTACTTTATGCAAATGTAATAAATACATAAGTGTTAGAATGTGCAAAGTCCTTATGATGTAAATGTGCATGTAGTCCACATGTACATGAGTCATAGAATAGGAATATGAAGATTCATAGGTAGGTGAAAAAATAAGAGATATATATCTCTATATATAGGATTTTGATAGTAGGAGCTAAGAGATATAGAGTGAGAATACAAAATTGTAGAGAATAGAGGAGTAGAGAAAGTAGATACAATGTAGAGCATGAATGAATTATGGAGTGTGTGAGACCTCCATCATACACATTGTACTATTTTTGTGAGATTTAATTAATGGAATATTTATGAGTTATTGCATAAGTTTCTTATTATATTTTCCTATATATTATATTGCCATTATAATATAGTTAATATTGCTTGCTCATTTTAGTTTTTGTGGTTGCATTTCCTTAAATATATAGCATCAAAAGCTAACAATATTGGTCTAGTTTAACTACACCTCTATGATGATCTCTTAAAATTTATGCTTGTATTTCCCATCTCTATGATGAGTGTCTAGGCATAAATCACTCCCTATGATTTTATTCTCATGGATACAAGAACTAGGTGTTGCTACCCTACAACAACCCAAGTTGAAAAAGGGAGTTCTAGAAAAATATACCTTTAGAGACCTTCCCAAAGAAATCCTCTTAGAACAAGATAAATCTCTCTCTCTCTCTCTCTCTCACTCTTTGCAAGCATTAAAACAAGAGTGACTCTAGAATGGAAGCAAAATATCATCTTATCTAAAGCTTGCAATAAATCAAAATAAATGTTTAGGTCAAAGCATTAAATCCAACATCATGGATTAAACCATAAAATAAATAATCAATGGCATAATAAAATCAAAGGTCTAGATATACAAATGAATAGTCTTTTATTCTATCACAATAAATCCTCTTTCACCAAGAGTGGTTTCCAACTAAATCCTTCACCAGTTTCCAAGAATAATTGAAGAATTAACTTAGCATGATCTAACATCTTCTTCCTTTGGCCTCCATGGTAGTTTTATAGGAAGGTGGGGATCATAACAACTCATTTGTAGGTATGAATGCATTTCTATATGATTTAATGCATAACATCCACAAGTGAAAGAAGATCATACTTCTTGCCCAAAAATATTTTCCACAAATATTTTAAATCCCAAGCCTTGCATTCCTATGCAAATCAATTCAATATAGCAACACTCAAGAAAAAAAATCCCATACTTCTTTCCAAAATATTTTCCACAAATATTAAAATCCAAATCCATACATTTCTAAGCACATCAATTCCATAAGCAAAAGAAGCCCATACTTCTTTCCAAAATATTTTCCACAAAAATTTAAATCCAAAGCCATACATTTATAATTACATCAATTCCATACCTAATTAATCCATCGCTAGTTATAAATCAATCCATAATTAGCAAGTCTTTATCATTCATTTGCAAGACTAAAGATTAATCTATCATTTGATTAAATACCAATCTAATCTATCTTTTGATTAATTGCAAATCTAAATATTGAGATAAATTGCAATCTAAATATTATAATGAATTAATATATAATTATATTAATTTCCAAACTAATCTATCATTTGATTAATTTCAATCTACAGATTATAAAGAATTAATCTATCATTATATTAATTTCCAAATTATTCTATATTTTGATTAATTGGAAATTAAAATAGTCCATCGTTAGATTAATTCAAACCTTAGGTTTCTATTTAATTAATCTATCAATTGATTAATTCCAAATATAATGATTAAATTAATCATAAACTATAATTAAAACCAAATATTAATCAATGATAATATTCCATTTGCTTGATAACAATTTAAAGCTTACGTTGCATTAATCTATCCTTATATTATTTGCAAAACTAAATATTTATTATTATTAATCTTACATTAGATTAAGAAAATATAAAGTTAACCTTACTCTAATATAACCTTAGATTATTAGCTGAACTAACATTATATTAAAACTAAAGAATTATATTAATCAAGCATTGATTAGCTAAGGGTCAATTCCAATTAGCCAAAGAAACAATAGAAATAACTAAACCTTTTATTATTCCATACAAAATCTTAAAGCTCCTAAAAGTTGAGCTAAATTAGTGCAACAAAAGGAAATATATATATATATATATATTTTTGTTTTTTTTTTGAATTTACATGGTGGAATCGGTAGCCGCCACGAATCTGGGCAAGCTGTCCAAATTTTATGGCCACCATAGTATTCTGCGATGTCCGCCCTAGAAGCCGCCACATAGATCTTCGCACAGTCCACCCCTATAACCACCATGCCACAATCATTTTAAACCTTTTACGCCACTGAAAGCACCAGGAAAGGGACAAGCGTTCAGTCCGACGAGGCCCGAGATTTGAACCTTGGACCTCCGCCCCCTTTATGGGGTTTGGATGAACCAATTGGTCTACACCTCGGACCTCAAAAGGAAATATATATTAAAACCAACCTTAGCATTAATATTTCAAAGAATTAAAAACTTAAACAAACCCCAAACTTGCTTACACATATAATGACTACCATCTAACCTAACTTTAGATTAAGACAATATAAAGGAGGACCGTGCACATTGTAACTCATGTACGAGCAACACATAACAAATGTGTAAATATAATAGGTAGGGTTTCAAATTCTAAGGTCCTAGGATACATGACAGTGGTGCGAATGTCAACAAAAACACATACAGTGAATGTGCTAGACCAACATTTTCACCCCCATAGTGCCCTTCACCATACAAGGAGAACGTGTTCCAATATGGTAGAAGAAATCACACAAATCCAGGCTCAAAATAAATTTAAATCCTATGTAAATAAGAAATTACCATGCAGTACTATAGCTAAAATGGAAGTGTAGTAAACCAACAACAACAAGAAGGGAAAAGAGTAGAAGAATAACTAAAACACCCAAGCAAATTAGTCACCAATTTTTTTTAGATAATACCTAGCAACCACAATAAAGACTAATGATGTTTGTCTCTTTGTTCCTCTTACTCCATCCACTATTCGCCTTTGTGTTGTATATCCATATTCATTCTCTTATATTTATCTTGATCCTCATGATATCCCCTTACTCATTCCAACCAATGTTCTCTTAAAGTCCCAAGATGAGGAATGCAAAGCATTTTATGTGCAAGTACTATGTGGTAATGCTTAAAGTGTTTCCCAACATCCACTACCACCTTACACAAGCACCACTATGAAGCAAGGATATAGGAGAACAAAAATATCTTATGTTAAAGGAAAGGTAAATCCACCTTTGATATCACAAGGTATTAAATGCACCACCATGAAGGTTAAAGACAACCCATCATGCCACAAAAAAGCAAGAAGTAATGTTCATAAATTAAAAACTCAAGGTATTATTTAATGGTTTATTTACCAATCTTAGGCATACATGAATAATACATCAACCAATTAATTCTTCAAGAACACAAGGAGATAAACAAAAACCATCATGCCAAAAGAAATAATAAATGCACTCCCTTAATATTTTGTACCATTGTTTTATCCTCAAGTGAGTGGATCCTTATTTAAGATAGACTTAAGCTATCACTAACTCATGATAAGGAGACTCATTGCAGAAAAATTTCTTAGTCTAATGGTATGAACATAAGCATAAGCAAACTATAATGCACCTACATGAAAAGGGTGTTCATCCATGTTACCCTATGCTGTTTTATGAACAAGTCATCATCATCATTTCCCATTCACTATGGTCTCTCATTCCTTGTAGAGAATTCTTTTATCCACCCATGAGAGTACCTAATCCTACAACCAAGTAAAGCATCAGTAGTACCATATTCTTATATAAAATAGACACAAATTTAGACACATATATCCATTAAAAGCAACAAAACTAAGCATTAAACATCATTTGTTAATACATAGTCCAATCTAAGTAGCAAGTCTTGCCAAGGTGGGTTGTGACATACTATTCTCCTTGGACTAAACACAATATGTTGTGTTTTCCTACAAAACATTAAATTTTATATTTATTCAAACAAATAATGAAAATGTCTTTTCACCTCATCCACTTTTTTCCAAGTGGCATTTTTCTCATAATATTGGTCCCATTGGACCCTGCACTATTCTAGAGTTTTTTTCCTCATTGCTTTGGAATGAAACTCAAAAATATTTATTGGCCTCACTTCAATGACCAATAGATCTATCACCTATAATTTTGAAATATCCCACACACAATTAGGACAAACAATGTACTTCCTAAATAGGATATGTGGAAAGAGTCATGGATATTTGATAGGTTCGATGGTAAGGCAAGTATGTAAGCCATCAGATTGATCTTTTCAGTGATTTCAAAAGGCTCAAAAAAATGAGGATCTAACCTAGAATACTTGATGGTACTCTTCATGGTTTTAACTCTTAGTACAACTCTATCTCCTATAGAGAATTCTCTAGGAGAATTATTCAAATCCACATAACTCTTCTATAAATAGGTGGCTTCCATATCTTTGACCACATTAGGTCCAATGAAAACCCAATCCTCTAGGTTATCCCAAGATAGGGGAGTTTTGCATCTCCTACCATACAAGGATTCAAACGGGGACATTTTAAAGGAAGCATGATATCCATTATTATAAGAAAACTCAACTAGATGTAACATACCTTCACATCAAGACTTTTGGTCCATGCAATACATGCAGAGTCTATCTTCCAATATTTGATTCATCCTTTCTATTTGGCCATCTATTTTGGATGATATGCATAGTTAATATTTAGCTTCATGCCAAGTACACATTGAAGGACCTATAAAAACTTAGATGTAAATTTTGGAGTCCCTATCTAAAATGATCATTAGGAAAACCATACAACCTAAAAAATTCTTTGGTGAATCTATTAGCCACTATCAAGGCATTGTCCTTGGTGTTTCTTGGAATAAAATGAGCAACCTTGGTCAATATATTGACCACTACAAGTATTGCATCATTCTAGTACTTGGTATTAGGTAGACCCACTATGAATTCCATAGATATCACTTGTTATTTTTAGACTATTATGTCATGTGGGTACAATTGCCCTGTTGGATGTCTAAGCTTGAATTTCACCTTCTGGAATTCTAGACATTGAGCCAAAAAATTAGTGACATATTTCTTCATTCCTGACCAATAGAAGATCTTCTTCATATTCTCCCTCATATTTACCCCTCCTCGGTGAGTGGATTAAGTATATCTATGCACCTATTGCATGATCAATTTCCTTAAATCACCATTTTTAAGGATCACCACCCTATCATTAAAACATAAAAGTCCCTTTACCAAAAAAATCCTTATTCTTTTCAAAATTTCCTTTCATATTGACCCGAATTTAATTGCAAAACTAGTCTTGTGCTTGTATTTCCCTAACTTGGTACATTAAGTCCACGTGACATCATGTCAAAGTGGATATATGCCTTCTTCTACTCAAGGTATCAACAACCTTATTTTCCATACCCTTGATATATTCTATACCAGAATCATATTCTACTAAGAACTTGATTCATATTTGTTGTGCATTGAACATTAGTTGGGTAAAGATGTACCTCAAGCTCTGGTGGTTGGTCCTTAACTCAAAATGTTTCCCTAGCATATAATACTGCCAAATCTAAAGATTTTGCACTACATCTACTAGTTCCAAATCATGTGTAGCATAGTTGACCTCATGCGTCTTGAGTTTCATTTATTCATATGCTATGACCGAATTATCCTAGGATAGAAATCCTCCCAAACCTTCTAAAAAAGTGTCAGTGCAAACTAAGAAATTTCCTCGAGGGTCTAAAATATTGAGAACAAGTGAAATAGTAAGCTTCTGCTTAAGCAACTCAAAAACATCTTTGCACTTGTCCATCTATTTATATTTCTTTCCTTTTATTTGAAGAATAGGATATCTTGGAGTAATCCTTTACAAACTACCTATAATAACCTATCAAGCCGATGAAGCTCTACACTTTAGACACAGTAGTGGGTGGTGGCTAGATCAAAATGGCCTCTATATTCTTTGGATCTACTACTATCCCTTCAACATATATAATATATCCTAGGTATTGTACCTTCAGAACATAGAAACCATATTTTGATAGATTCCCATAGAGTTGGTTTCTTCTCAACAACATGAGCACAATTCTTAAATACTTATCATGCTCTTCCTTATTTCAAGAATATATCAAAATATCATCCAAGAATACTAGGAAAAAATGATCTAGATGGTCCTTGAACACACTGTTCATCTGATTCATGAATGCTACCAAGGCATTATTAAATCCAAAAGGTAGTATTGTAAACTCATAATGCCCATGCCTAGTATTGAAAGCACTCTTGTGAGTATCCTCATAGATTTTTAGCTGATTGTACCCTAATTTCAAGTTAATACTTGAGAATATGGTGGCACCCTTGAGTTGATCAATAAAATCCTCGATCATGGGAAAAGGTTACCTATTATTAATAGTTTCTTTGTTTAGAAATTTGTAACCTATGCATAACCTTAGCAAACCATCATTATTTTTACAAAATAGAATTGGTGCACCCAATGGTCATATGCTAGGTTTAATCATCTCTTTTTCTAGCAACCCTTGAATTTGCACCATTGATTGTGAAGTCAAATTCCTGCTTAGGTGGTAGTCCTAGAAGGTCTTCATGAAAAACATTTCCTAAATTCTTGCAAAACTGAGTGTCCCTTTAGCAATTCCTCCTTCCTATCATCCCTAGTTTTTTTATTTTAACTTAATTACATAGACCATACCACATTTCCTAATTTATTTCTTTAGCTGCATTACAGAGATCGTCTGAGGGTATACAAACCCTTGTTCACTATCTAATCTTAGTCTCTGCTTGTCTTTATTTGTATAGTCTATCCATATATCTTGAAATTTAATTAGGGCTTCATGATCTCTTAGCCAGTATATTCCTAAGATGAGTTGAAGGCATGTAGCGGTGCTACATATAAGTGCCAAAGGGTACAACCATTGGGTAGGGTGATCTCGGGTATGGAAAAACATTGATCCATGAAGTATGTCTATATAGATCCATACTTGACTTTTGTGCTAAAAATATTGGTCTTTCTAGAAAATCCATGGCTATACTAGAAGAAATAAAACTATTCATAGCTCCACTATCTATCAAGATCTTAACTTTATTATCAAACAACTTACCATAAAAAATCATAGGTGTGGTTTGGTCATCTAGATTCTTATTTCCAATTGTCGCATAGATTCTATGGTTGGGTTCTTTAGTTTTTTTGCTTGGTCTTGATCGATTTGGACACTTTATTGCATAGTGAGATTCCCCATAATAGTAGCAACTTCCATTGGGACTTGTGTATCTTTCCTATTTCTTTTCCTTTATCTACTCAATTTGAGATGGTTCAAGTTATTTTTGTGCTTTAGGGGTATCGTTATTCTTCCTTTTCTAAAATTTCTTCTTGGAATTCCTTTGTTTCCCATGATATGTTAATAGCCTAAATTATTTAAATGGATTTAAAAGTGTTCCACTATTCTAACCCAATTTATTTTTAAATAGATATTGGTCCAATAGGGTCATTGAACAATAGTTTTTCATGGGGAAATAGGTCTCCAGCTCATTCAACCAAGCTTCAACTAAATCATCCCCATACTTTCCAATGAATTTATAGGTCTTACCATTATTCAAATCCTTGGCTAATTCTACCTCTATAAGAGCCCTAACCTATTGCTCATCTGAAGGAGGGTTTCCTTCCTATCCAACCTTAGGATTCCTAGTTTGACTCACTATAGTTTCCAATATCTATCTCTATTGATCCATTTATTCTCTCTATTGCTCTATTTTCTCTTGCAAAAGTGAGATAGTAGTAGTGAGGTTATCCACCTCTCTATTGGAATTCCCTAAAATTTCTCCTAGGGGTCTAGCCTCGACACTATCCTACCTAGCCTATCTTGGAGGTATGTAATATCCTCTTCTTCCTCTCCTTAAGTTTGGTGCCATAGTTTCCTAGCTACACAAAAGTTCCCAGGTTAAGTTCTAGTTTTGCTTCTCATGCCTCCTACCTATTAGTTAGTCACATATTCCAAATGTACTAATATATAAATACTATCATACACTAATATTATTTATGGATATTCTAACTCCACTTAGAATGCCATTTCCCAAGAGGTCTTTTCTACCCAAAAGTCATCCATCAAGTTAAAATATCTCTAAGTCCTTTCCAAGGAAGTTTCTAGTCCTATAACCTAGAGCTCTAATACCAATTGTAAAAATCCCAAATGCTAACCTTATTTCCCCTTGTTGATCCTCAAGCCAATGATGAATCGAAAAGCACAAAACCTCCCCAACCTGATGGTAAGGGAGGCCAGAAATCTTCCAAAGGTTTCAAATAAATATTCTCTTATGGAACGTGAGAGGATGAAATGGGTTAATAAAACATAGAGTGGTTAGCTCATTGAGAAAGGAAATAAATCCTACTATTATCATTTTACAAGAAACAAAATTAGATCCAAAAAATTTTGTTTCAATTGCCCACAAAATTTTGAGCAGAGGAGAATTTGTTTTTAACCCTACTAGAGGTGTGTCTAGGGGACTCATTGTTCTGTGGAATCCAAGAAAGTTTGACAGTGTCCTGGTTCATTCCAGTGAAATAATCATCAATGTTAAATTTCAAGAGCGTAACTCTAATATATGTTGGACTCTATCTAACATATATGCTCCAAATAATTCTTTAGAGAGAGCTATTTTTTGGAATATGCTTAGTAGCATCAAAGACTCCTTCCACAGTGTCCCATGGATTTTTGAAGGTGACTTCAACACACCACCTTATCCTTCAAAAATATTTGGGGGCTTAGGATGCACTAAAATAAGTATTGAATATTTCTTGGACTTTGTTAATACCAACAACCTTATGGACATCAAGCTCAAAAATGTAGAATACACTTGGAGCAATAGAAGAACTAGAAATCAGCTCATCCAAGTAAAATTAGATATATTTTTCTTGTCCCAAGAAGCTTTCCAATTATTTGGTGATGCTAATATTCTCTCTCTTCCAGAAATAGGTTTTGATCATAGTCCTCTTATTTTGGATATCATTCAAGATAGCCCTTTTAGAAGATCTTTTAGATTTGAGTCAATGTGGATTCAACACCCTGATTTAAAACTCAAAATATTTCAATAGTGGCAACAAATTGGTCAAGGTTTTCCTTCATTTTGCCTTGCTCAAAAATTAAAGAATGTCAAAAATAACCTCAAAATATAGAATATGGAAGTTTTTGTCAACGTGTTTAAAGTTAAACAATCCCTTAAAGACAAACCCCTTTCTATTGAAAGCAAAATTCAAGTAGGTCTTTGTGATGATCAAGTTCGGGCTGAAGAGAGAAGTATTTTGGTTAATTATCATAAAATTTTAGCTCATGAAGAAATATTTTGGAAACATAAATCACAAGCTTTGTGGCTCAAGTAAGGAGACATTAATACCAAGTTTTTTCATGCTTCCACTCTGAGGAATAGAAGTCATAATAGGATCAAATAATTATCAAGAGCTGATAGATCCATTACCTCTAATTTTCATGAAATCAGGAATGAAGTTGTTTCTTATTTCATAGATCTCCTTGGGGAAGAAAGGACACCCTCCAACCTTGCTATGAATTCCATGCTTCATCACATACCTAATATTATTTCCAATTATGTCAATTCTAAACTCTTAGCACCTTTTTTAATGAGGAAATCCACTCTGCTCTATTTGCAATGCATCTTGATAAATCCCCAGGTCCTGACAGATTTCTGTTGTGAATTTTTCAAACCTTTTGGGATATTGTGGGTTTTGATGTCTGCTCTACAATTAAAGAGTTTCAATCTGCTAAATCTATTCCTCATGGATTTAATTCTACCTTCATTACCCTTATCCCAAAGACTTCCAATGCCAAATCCATAACTGATTTTAGCCCCATTTGTTTATGCAATTTGGTTTATAAAATCCTCACTAAAGAAATTGCTAATAGGATAAGAGATATCCTCCCTACCATTATTGATTCCTACCAAGGGTGCTTTGTTTAGGGCATATCCATTCTTGATGGTGTCATAACTATCCATGAAGCATTTCACTCTGTTCACCTATTAAAATAGCCTATATTTATTGTGAAATTAGAAATGAACAAAGCTTATGATAGGTTAAATTGGTATTTCCTTATGTCTTTCCTTATCATGTTTGGCTTCCACCTTGACTGGGTTGATCTAATCAAAGGTTGTATTTCTACCCCATGGTTTTTTGTTCTTGTTAATGGGTCCATGGCTGGTTACTTTCCAAGTCATAGAGGCATATGTCAAGGAGATCCCATGTCTCCCTTTTTGTTCATAATTGCTTTTGAAGCTCTAGGGAGAACTGTTAAAGCAGTGTGTAATATTGAACTCCTGTCAAGGATAAGAGCAGCTTCCTAGATTAGACCTGTTTCTCACCAAAATTTTGTGGATGATACTATTATTACTACCAAAGCTTTTGTCTTTGAAGAAAATGTTATCAAGAACATCCTTTTGCTATATGAAGATGCAACTAGGAAAAAAATCAATTTCCATAAAAGCAAAGTCTATTTTTTAAACACTCCCATTCAAAGACAACACAAAATTTCTTCTATTCTTGAATGTCCAATTGCTTCATTCCCTACCATTTACCTTAGACTTCCTCTATTTTTAGGGTAGCCTGATGCCTCAATGTGGAATAACGTTATTGAAATATTCCAAAATAAAATAGTTGGATGGAAAGAGAATATGTTATCTCAAGATGGCAAAATTACTGACTCATGCCTCTCTTTAGAATATACCTATATATTTCATGTCAGTTTTCAAAGTTCCTAGTAGAGTTTGTCAAAAAATAGAGTAGATTGAAAATAATTTCCTTTGATCAGGTTTTAAAAACAAAATTAGGTTTCATCTTGTGGCTTGGGACAAAGTTTGCAGACCAAAAATTTATTGTGGGGTTGGCATAAGGAGGATTCACCTTTTTAATTCAACTCTTCTATCCAAATAGGCTTGGAGATTAATTTTAGAAGATAAAATTGACTGTATATCTATTGCCCATCGCAAATACTTGTAGAACACTAATTTATTTAGTGTTTATGTGTCCCCTAGAGGGTCTTGTTTTTGGAAATCCATCCTGCAGGTCAGATATTTTCTTAAGTAGGGCCTTCACTGGATACTAGGTAATGGACAACAAATTGATTTTTGGAGAGACAAATGGATCCTTGATGAACCCCTCATAAATCATCACAATCTAGTTATCCTCAAGGATTATAGTGATATTTCATGTGGCTCCAAAGTTTCAAATTTTATCTGTTCTTTGAATGGAAAAAAATGTTGGAAGCATCTCATCATTTCTCATCATCTGAATGAGACCAGTCAACTATAGCTTCTTTTAAGATCTCATATCATTCCCTCTAGGAGGTTCTCAAATCAGTTGTTTTGGGACCTTACTGAATCAAGATAATTTTCTATTAGATCTACTTACAAATTTCTTTCACATCTTGTGGCACCAATAACACCTTTTAATCTTGTTTGACTTAAATTGTTGATTCCTAAAATCGTCTTATTTGCTTGGGTTGCAATTCAGGAAAAGAATTCTCACCATTGTCAATTTTCTAAAATGAGGATTACCCATACCAATAGATGTTTTATTTGTTCTTCTGATTGGAAATACCCCCACAATATTTTCCTTGGGTTCCCATTTGCTTTTTCCATTCTTAACAGGCTCTTTGAGTGTTTCCATATTTCTTGGGTTGTCCCTTGTTCTATTCCTGATATTTTAACTCAATGGCCTAATCCCTTTAGGAACCTGTACCTCAAGATGATGTGGTAGTTTTCCCTTCATCGGTTTTTATGGTATATTTGGTTAGAGCAAAATGGCAGAGGTTTTTTTTAACTCCTGTCAGAGCTCTGAGTTTATATTTAGCAAAATTCTCTCCTTTGCTATTGAGAATGCTTCCCTTTTCCCCTTACCTTCCCAGCCCCCTTCTTCCTTTGAAACCTCTGTGGGGTGGTCTTTCAACTTCTCTATTGTGACTAAATCTTTCATGCACCCCAAGTACAACATAATTCACACTTCTTGGATACCTCTCCCATAAGGATGGCTCAAACTAAATTTTGATGGTGTTGATAAGGGCAACCCTGGCCATTCAGGAGCATGTGGTGTCCTCAAAGATAGTCAAGGAAATCATTCACTGAAGAGGTCAAAGGTGTGCCTGCTACAAAACCTAAAAATATGATTGTCAAGTTGGAGGACATCCCTGCTAAAGACAATGGTGATGAGTTGGATGTTTTTTTTGGGAGCCTCCAAGATCTCTATGCTAAGCCTACTTTTGAGACCTGAGTGCTCTCTAGTGGCTTTTGCTATTCGGTTCTGTGGAGTTTCTCTACCTTTTTTATGGTTGTTAGTATTTTGACTATGTTCCTCTTTTCTTCTTGTAGGCTAAGGACAATCCTAAATTTTGTAATTCTATACCTTTTTTTTTGTAGGTTGAGGACTACCTCACTTTTTGGAATTATGCTTTATTTACTTTTTGTTGCTTATGGTCCTTTCAAGTATTTTATGCCATTTTGTATTCATATTTTGGGTCCCTGTTAAAACCCATCTATTATTTAGGGGCTAATATCTTTAACTGATAAAAAAAAAAAGAGATCTTCTCTTTTTTTAAAGCTTATTAAGGTTCATATGAGTATCCATAAAATTCATATATTGACTAGGCATACCCACATTTCAAGTTTATGACATTGTAGATGTCTCTTGAGTGGATAGGAGAGGCCAAAATATTATAGGTACTGGGGTTTACCTCATATACCTCTATGGCATAATGGACACTTAGAAAAATGTCACTTCACATTCTTTAGCATTCTCTATGAATGTAGACTTATTGACCTTAGAGTTAGGATTATCTCTTCGCAGTCTTTAGAGGGGTAACACCAATTCCTTCCACCAGTCATAAGTAAGTCTATGTTGGATCCTTTGACGTATTTCCTTGATCTAATTTAACTACACCTTCATGGTGATATCTTAAAATTTATGTTTGTCTCTCCCATATCCATGATGGGTGTCTAAGCATCAATCACTCCATGTGATTGTCTTCTCATAGAGACAGGAACTAGGTGTTGCTACCCCATAACAACCTAAGTTGAGAAAGAGAGTTTTATACAAGGATACCTTTAGAGGACTTCCCGAATAAACCCCCTTAGTATAAGATAGATCTCTTTCTCATTCATTCTCTACAAGCATTAAAACAAGAGTGAATCAAGAATGGAAGCAAAATATCATCTTATCTAAAGCTTGCAATAAATCTAAAGAAACCTTTAGGTCAAAGCATTAAATCCAAAATTATAAATAAAACCATAAAATAAATAATCAATGGTATAATGAAACCAATGGTCTATATTTATAAATGAATAGTCTTTGCTTCTATTACAATAAATCCTCTTTCACCAAGAGTGGTTTCCAGCTAAATCGTTCACCAAATTCTAAGAATAATTGAAGAATTAACTTAGTATGATTTGACATCTTCTTTATTTTACCTCCATGGTATTTTGATAGGAAGGATGGGAAAAAACAACTCATTTATAGGTATGAATGTATTTCTATATGATTTAATCCATAACATCCACAAGTGAAATAAGCCCATAATTCTTTCCCAAAAATATTTTCCACAAATATTTTAAATCCTAAGCCTTGCATTCCTATGCAAATCAATTCAATATAGCAACACTCAAGCAAAATAAGCCCATACTTATTTCCAAAATATTTTCCATAAATATTTAAATCCAAATCCATACATGTCTATGCACATCAATTCCATAAGCGAAAGAAGCCCATTCTTCTTTCCAAAATATTTTCCACAAATATTTAAATCCAAAGCCATACATTTCTAAGAACATCAATTTTATAAGCAAAAGAATCCTATACTTATTTCTAGAATATTTGCCAAAAATATTTTAAATTCCAAATCCATATATCAATTCCATAACTAATTAATCCATCATTAGTTATAAATCAATCCATCATTATCAAGTCTTTGTCATTCATTTGCAAGACTAAATATTAATCTATCATTTGATTAAATACCAATCTAATCTATCTTTTGATTAATTGCAAATCTAAAAATTGAGATAAATTAATCTATCATTAGATTAATTGCAATCTAAATATTATAATTAATTAATATATCATTAGATTTATTTCCAAACTAATCTATCATTTGATTAATTTCAATCTAAATATTATAAAGAATTAAATTTATCATTATATTAATTTCCAAACTAATCTATCATTTGATTAATTGGAAATTAAAATATTCCATCATTAGATTAATCCCAACCTTAGGTTTCTATTAAATTAATCTATCAATTGATTAATTCCAAATATAATGATTAATTTAATAATAAACTATAATTAAAATCAACTATTAACTAATGATAATATTCCATTTGCTTGATAGCAATTTAAAGCTTACTTTGCATTAATCTATCCTTAGATTATTTTCAAAACTAAATATTGATTAATCTTAATATTACATTATATTAAGAAAATTTAAAGTTAACCTTGCATTAATCTAACCTTATATTATTTGCTGAACTAACATTAGATTAAAACTAAAAAATTATATTAATCAAGCATTGATTAGCTAAGGGTCAATTCCAATTAACCAAAGCAACACTAGAAAGAATTAAACCTTTTATAATTCCATTCAAAATATTAAAGGACCTGAAATATGAGCTAAAATAGTGCAATAAAAGGAAATATATTTTAAAACCAACCTTAGCATTAATCTCCCAAAGAATAAAAAACTTAAACAAAACCTAAGCTTTCATACGTATACAACGACTACCATCTAATCTGATTTTAGATTAAGATAATCTAAAGGAGCGCCATGCACACTATAACTTAGGCATGAGAAACACACAACAAAGGCATCACGCTAATAGGTAGGGTTTCAAATTCTATGTTCCTAGGATACATGGCAATAATGTGAGGGTCAACAATGAACACATACAATGAACATTCTAGACAAACTTTTCCACCTGCATAGTGCCCTTCACCACATAAGGAGAATGTGTTCCAAGAAAGAGAAAGAAAGCACATGAATCTAGGCTCAAAATCAATCTGAAACCTACGTAAAGAAGCAATCATCATGTAGTACTACAACTAAAAAGGAAGTGTAGTCAACCAACAACAAGAAGAAGGGAAAAGGGTAGAAGCATAATGAAAACAACCAAACAAATTAGTCATCAAAAATCTAAAGATAATACCTAGCAACCATAGCAAAGACTAGCAACATTCATCTCTGTGTTCCTCTTACTCCATGCATTGTTTACCATTGCCTTGTACATCCACATTCATTCTCTTCTCTTAATCTTGATCCTCTTGACATCCCCTTCTTCATTCGAACCATTTTTTCGTAAAGGCCCAAGGTAAGGAATGCAAAGCATTTTATGTGCAATGGCTATGTGGTAATGCTAAAAACATTTTACGACATTCACTACCACCTTATACAAGCACTACTATGAAGCAAGGAGATAGGAGAACAAAAACATCTTACATTAAACCAAAGGTAGCTCCACATTTTCTATCACAAGGTATTAAATGCACCATCACCAATGTTAAAGGTGACCCATCATGCCATAAAAAAGCAAGAAGTAATGTTCACAAATTAAAAAATCAAGGAATTATTTAATGAATTATTTACCAGGCACATGAAAAAATATCAACTAATAAATTTTTCAAGATCACAAGGAGATAAACTAAAACCATCATGCCAAAAGAAAGAATAAATGCAATTCCTTGATGTTTTGTACCATTGTTTTATACTAAAGTGAGTGGCTCCTTATATAAGATAGACAATCTATAACGAACTCATGTTAAGGAGGCTTGTTGCAGGTAGCTTTCCTAATCGAATGGTATGAACATGAGTACAAGAAACTTGTAATGCACCTATATGAAAAGGGTATTCATCCATGTTACCCTAAGCTATTTTATGAACAAGTCATCATCATCATTTCCCCTTCACTATGGTCTCTCATTCCTTGTGGCTAATTATTTTGTCCACCCATGAGAGTACCTAATACTACAACCAAGAAGAGCATCAAAAATACCATATTCTTATATAAAATGGTGTGAATGCAAAAATGAAACACAAATGCAATAAATGAAAGTAACAAGAGCATAAGTAAATGACACAAAATTGCATAGAAAAAATATCATTTTATTGAATGGGGAAGATCTCTCAATTGTACAAATAATGTGTCTCAATGTGGGGTCTTTACAATGCCCTTGATATAGTTGTTGCAATATTATATTTTTTGAGGCCCTAATTCAATGAATGATGGTGTCTTCTTGCTCATATTTGATCCCAATAGAGTGGTGAGTGGGCTTTGGTATCATATGTAGGTCCACTCGAGCTTCAAAAAATACCAATGAATGTGATCCTCAGACCTACACATAACAAACAAACATAGATTAATAATAGCTATGAGGGCTCCACTGTGTGAGACCTTGAGAAAAGAAATTACTAAACCCTACTAGCATAAATAAAGTTGTAAAACATATCTAAGAATAATTAAAAATCTTTAAAATGAACTTTTACCTTGTCTTCACTGACTTGCCATTTCTATCTTCATTTTTTTTGCATAGGATGGTTACGCAAATATGCCCTAGTGGCACCAGAGGGTCGTAGAACTACAAAAATAGGATAGGAAACACTTACGAATTCTTAGTACTTATTGGAAATGCCTAGAGGTTCTTGGTAGGATTTGGTGGGTGCTCTACAGACTCTGGTGGGTGCTCAGGAAGTTTTGGGGGTGTTCGACGATTGAGGGGAAGGTTGCAGAACCAGATTTGGTTCGAGAGATGGATGGTGGCAGATGTAGAGGATGTGAGAGGAAGCGATGGAGTATGGAAGTGGCGAGGATGATTGAGAATGCCAAGGACCTCAAGCAATTATAGGATTTAGATAATTCAAAAGTGTAGGGAACTTAGGAATCAAGGGACTTAAGAATTAGGGGATTTAGGGGTTGAGTCATCAAAATGACTCCTCTTTATAATCTTCCCTTGGGCACATTAGGGTTTCAACGACATGAAATGTGTGGTTGAGATTAAAACATAAGGAAGGGTGGAGATTAGAATAGGGTAAGTGGCATGGATTAAGGTGGATGGATGTCTAAGATTAAAATATGATGGATGGTTGGGATTAATTCATACATATATACATATATTTATTAAATATATAAATACAATATATAAAATATTATTATTTAAATATATACTAGACAAATATATATAAATAATGGATAATGTGGCAAAAAATTATGGATGGAGGACAAGTGGCTAGATTTTGGTGTCTACAGATGCCATTTTTTGTACCATGTTGTGTGAAACACAATGTGGTGCAAAAATACGAGACACCTGGTTTGGCGTGATGAAGACACAACTTTCTTTCATTGGGATGCAAATATGATTGTGAAGACAAAATAATTTGGAGTGTGTAGCTTACCCCCTCAATTGATGAATGAGTGAATAATAAATCTCATGATCCAATTGACATATTTGGTGCCAATGATTATGTGAAATGTATATTGCAATTGTGGTCGATATGAAAGATGTAAATGTGATGCCATTTTTGCCCCAAAGGTGGAATGGGGATGTTGAAAAATGTAAGTGATTGATTCTATTTTTTTCCTAATAGAGAAAAGGGTTTTTTCCAAGTGTATATGCCATGGTCATGTAATATGTATCCCGTTATGGAAAATCAAAATTAATTTTTGTTATCCCAAGCTTGGGGTGATTCCATATTGTTGAAGAAATTATCGTATGACATCATTGAAATGCAAAATGATGAAGAATGCAAAATATAAAGAACCAATGACAATCATATCAAATAATTTATAGGAGGGTACTCCTAGATAACTCTATGGAATTCCTAATTTTTGAGGAGAATGATGTTGTGTAATTTATCCATGTTTTAAGCCCGACGGAAAAGGCCATCAATGACAATTTTTGAGCAAATTGGTCTTGACATAGTCTCAATCAAAAATATGAGGGACCAAAAGATGATTTTTCTTTTGAATAATGAGATATGTGATTATGAGGATGACCAAGTGTACTTATGGTGATTTATTCATCTTACCAAATTGCATGGATGCAAATCACTGCAATCGCCAAGGAAATAGAATATATCACTATATATGAGGTTCACTTGAAATTGTGTATGAACTTGGAAAATATGAAAATCCAATTATTGATGAATGGAAATGAATATTTGATGATGAGAAATGCATTGATTATTGAATTGAGAAATTTTGTATTGATTTGGAGCATTTTGAAGCAGTTTTGAAGAATTTTGCATCTTGTGGGTGCAAATAAAAGTTAGCCATCCAAATCAATTTATATTATCACAAAAATAAATGCAATGATGGAATTGATTTTGAGAATGATGAACATGGTAATTTTGTGAAAATTTGGATCATTTTGAAGCATTTTGTAACTTGTAATATGATTTTATGACTTTTGGTCGCAAGCAAAAATTATAACTTGTAATGTGATTTTGCGACTTTTTGTCGCAAGAAAAAATTATGAATCGAAATTGATTTTGGTTTTCACAAAACATAATATTATGATGATATGGATTTATGGATGTAATTTAGAATGATTTTATTAAGGTAAGCTACCTTTTGGATCATCTTTGGTCTTTTATACACCAAACATCGATGGGCGCTTATAGCTTGCACAAAAACCCGCTAGTTTTTGGATCTTTTCAAATGTAGGGGGCATTTCAATGCACCTGGGAGTGCCCATGGGTATTTAGTGTGCCTAAAATAGCTATAAAAAGGCTACAGAGGGAAAATCAAATCCATTTGTGTGCTCATGAATTTCAGAAGCTGCTTCTGAGGGAGTGAGTGGAGTGAAGTGAGTGGGTGAAGTGCTATGGAAGCTATGGTGATGGAAGGTGTGGATGCAATGATAGGAGCAAATGTGCACTTTGCAAAGGTAAGGGCATTTGGATCTCTTTGTTTTTGTGTAAAAAATTTTATTATTTTTTTGTGTGACAATAATGTTTTGCCTTTATGTATTGTGCTACATTTGAGAATTTTGGAGGCTCGACATTGGTTCTTGCCTCTCATCTTGAGGATGAGGAAGGCAATGTGGGAGGACTAGAGTAAGTGGTTGGAGGCTATGGGGTTGGATGGGGCAGCCCCAATAGATGTGGTGAGGGTGGATGTAGGGTATATCTCTACCTTGGTAGAGATATGGGATCCAAATAGGGGGACATTTTTGCTCCCTACTGGAGAGATGACCATGACACTTGAGGATGTATATCACATCCTCAAGTTACTAGTGGAGGGTTTACGTTTGATGTTGGGTATGATAAGATATATGAGCTAAGCCATTTTTTTTAATATGGATGGGAGGATGTGGATGTGCATGGTGGAGAGATAACATACTTTTCCATGTATGTGCACAAGAATTTGGATGCCATTTGTGCTTTGGTGATGTTTGTGTTGGCCAACATAGCAGTCATTAATAGTATTTTCTATCGGTTCCCATGGAATCTTATCAAGTTGGTGTGTGACATGACGACACACCTCAGGTATATGCATGGGATCCTACATTATTGGTGTAGTTGTACCAGGAGTTATATGAGGTAAGGAGATGAAATTTAAAGGATCTAGGTTGTAGTTTACTACTGTAGTGTTGGGTATGGGAGCACTTTGGTGTAGCTCAACCAATGGGCTTGCATACTACGACGTAGCATAAGGAGTAGCCTTATTCTATGAGGTGGTTAGTGGTAGAGGAGGTGCAGTCGAGTCATCCTATTTAGATGAGTCAATGGTATAGGGATCTGTGGGTTGGATTAATAGTAGATCATGTGATATGGAGACCATGGTGAGGTGCCATATGGATAGGTTATTGGCAACATCTATGATGGGTGTAACAAACTAGGTGGATGGTTGGAAGGCACACAAGTGAGGTGGAGCTAACCTAGTTCTTAGGGTGATACAATAGTTTGGATTGATGCAAGAGGTTCCAGAGGAACCAATGCTCTACATGTGTCATCAGGATAAGATAGGTATACCTTATGCTGAGGCATGGAGTATGACTTATGAGGATGATGATGAGATGGATCTCCTCGATGTGGATGATGTAAGAAATACTAAGGAGAACGATGCATGGTTTTCTACATAGCTACCATGTGTACTAAGTCCAATAGTATATTATGGGAATGGATATGAGGTAGAGGTCGAGGATGCTGAGGAGGCTCCTAAGAAACAAAGGCACCTTTGATCTAGCAGTTGAAGGAGGTGGTCTAGGAGTATATCTGAGCAAGCTTCAAAGTTTGGAGGTGATGGATATGGCATGGAGGATAGGGAGGATATTTTGGATTAGCTTCTTGGTAAGAGTGAGGAGGATTGGTCTAGGCTAGAGCAGCTAGTGGTAGAGTAGGATGCTATGGTGTAGACACAAAAAATTGACCCACTAAGGTGTGTAATTTTTCTAGATCCCTTGTTTTATCCTTGGAAAAATAGAGTTATATTTGAGATAACTTTTACCCTATCAAATCTTATCCATTTTTCCTAAATCCTATACCATTGGATTAGGCTCACAAAGATATTTCCAACAGTATATGATATGACCTATTTTGACTCCGTTTGACCCTCTAAAATGCATTAAACCTGCATGGGGGTCTAGCTGGTGCGATGTCGCACCCCGTATTTATGGAGCACAACTTTGCATTTTAGGGTTTTATATTAAGGAAACCCTAATTTTCAAAGTTGATTTTTTAGGTTTGTATGTGCTTAGGTTTTACCCACCCATTTCTATTTCAAATCCACTATATAAGGAGGGTTTGGAATTCATTTATTTCCATCAAGTCCTTATCAAGTTTTTATTAAGAAAATTCATTTATCATCAAGCATTGTTGATTGAAGTCTTCTTCTTATTCTTTCATAAGAAAGATAACTCACAAGTGTGAAGTGTGATTTATTTGAAGCTTCATTTTCTATTGCATTGGATTATTGATTGTTGTTGCTAGATTTGTGTTGAAACCCTAAGGAGAGATTGACTACTTGGGAGATCTCAAACCTTTTTGTTTTCTTCCTCACTCTCTACCAAGTAATTTTTCTCTTCTACATGCATGTTGTTATTTTCTATATCATGTATTATTTGTTTTGCTTTAATATGAGACATTTCACCTCACTTCTACAAAATCGCACCTGGTCTTTTTGGGGTGTGATTTTGCTTCTACAAAATCACACCTGGTATTTGTGGGGTGCAATTTTTCTAGAGCCCAATCTAAGGGAAATATGTTGTTCCAATTTTTATCATTATATTATATATTGCATGTAGATCATGGTGGTGCACTTTGTTTCTATAATTTCATCATTCTTCTTTGTCGTATTGTATTATGTTTATTTCTCTCCAAAGGTCAATTTCCACTTTTAATTATCAAAGGTCAGCTAAAAGGACCTAGGGGCTTGACTACTGCTCCTCCAAGCACTATTTTATAGTGGCCTAAGTAGGCCCCCTAATGCAAATCATATTTTCAAGTATTTTTTAAGTTATCTTGTAGGAACATGGATTATTGATAGCATTGGATCAAAGGATAAAAGCCAGGATCAACCACTGGATAAGATAAGTGTTGTGATTAATATTTACGCTGTTTGTTGAGTGCTTTATATTTTTGTTGTAAAACCTAAATATTATTTAAAATGAAATACATTTAATTAATTTCTAGGTATTTATAAGATAACAACATATAGTGTGCATCTAGGGTTAATTCTATTTGTGCATTCTTTCTTGAGCCTTTTATTAAAGATTATTTATTTAAAATCCCTAGGTTAGAAAGCATTCAAAAGAAAGAATAATTCTAGGGTTAGATCTTGTATTCCTACATTCTATATTTCTACAGTATTTTATCTTTCATAGCGTACATCTAGAAAGGCCAAATTTAGGTGATTGCTTTTAATTGAATACATCAAACTATCTTGAATATCCTAAGGACTTGGAGCGAGTCCTTAAACCATTATTGGTGAACCCTTCCCCCTAGCATTGAGTGTAGAGTACAACACACCCCCAAGGTTCACCCCATAAGTCTTTCTACCTTTATGGATCTAGTATTTTTGGGAATTATGGATCTAGCAGTTTTGCCCCTCTACATATTTGGTGAACCCGACGTGAACACCTCATTTTTTTTTTTAACTTTAATCCAAATCATTAATTCTGTGTGTTAGATAAGAAAAAATTAAAAACATAATTTCTTGTGCTTTTTCTTCATCGGTTTTAATTCCTTCCTTTTTTCCCTAGTATTTTTCTCTTATCTTAATGGCTTTCAACCTTGGGAGTGAGCAAAGGCCTTTGAGGTTTAGTGAGATTTTCCAATAGAATGATCTAATCGATAGAAAAAATCATAAAATTGAAGAAAAGGTTGATAATAGTCTTGGTACCCTTGAATACCCTAAGGGTCACTATATTTTTGAATAATTTTATCATATTTGGATTTTTTGGAATGCCATAAGGAGGCTTTAATTAAGGTTGTGTAACAGAAATATGAACTCAAAAGACGTGAGAATCTTCTTCCTCCTCTAGTCATCTCTCCTAGGAATTTTCATGATAACCCTTTGTTTGAATCTTTGAATCATGGTAATATGGCCCATCAACCAAACTATGTCACTACTGTAACCACCAATGTGTGAAGAAGTCCACAAGTTAATCCAACCAGTAGTGTCACTCAAAATTATTTTTAATTTCCTTCTCAATCTGCTAATATCAACACTTTTTCCTCTATTCCACCAAATGTTAGTTACCCTCTCTAGAAAGGTATAACATATCACAATAGTATCAATACCTCAAGATTAAACTAAGTGCCTTTTCAAAAACCTGCCTATACCCCTCCCTTAGGAAATCTAGGGGTATCGCACAATAATGATTCAAAAGTATAAAAATTGACAAATGTGGTAAAATAGTTAGCTTCAAAATGGATATAATTCAGCCTTATAGTTTTACTTATAGTTATAAATATACGTGCAATCGACTCCCAGACCCTATTTTTTCTGCTAGGCCTTATCCTTAGCATTTTTCCATGCCAATTTTACCTATATATAAGGGAATAGAAGATCCACTTGAGCATTTAATAAGATTTATAACAACTTTCCATGATCTCATCTATGATGATATGTTATTACTAAATATGTTTCCTAAGAGTCTTGTTGGCATGGCATTAGAATGGTATTATAAGTTACCTAATTATTCTTTGAAGAATTTTGAGGAAATAGCAGAATTATTTGTTCATCAGTTTAGTGCATATATTGAAAAGGAAGTGACAATGAGAGACCTATATAATTTAAAGAAAAGTAAAGAAGAAATTTTTTTAGAATTCTTAGCTCGTTGGAGAATTTTAGTTGGTCAATTAAGACAACCTATATCTTAGAAATATATGCTTGATATATTCACAGGTAGTTTGCAAGAATAATTATCTTATGCTCTAGAAACTACTACTATCACATATTTAGATCAAGCAATTGAATTAGCAAGAAAAGTGGAACAAACTCTTATCATAAGAGGACAACTTAAAGTGAAAGAAGATAAAACCATTAAGTCATAATATGAGAATAAGGATGTGGCAGGTGATGGTGTAATGGATAGTAGGCCTATTAATAATTTTGTTAACAACCTACAAAAGATAATACTTCAAAAACCTCCACAAAGGAATTTTACAAGACTTGGCATACCTATGGAAGAAGTCCTAAAGCAACTTTTAGAAGCCAATGCAATTGAGTTACATCCTATAAGGCAACCATATACTATAGCTAGTTGGTACAAGGTAGGACAACATTATGAATATCATATAGTAGAAGGACATTGGAAAAATTCTTGTAATAAAATGAAACATGTGGTTCAAGATTTAATTGATGTAGGATGTCTTGATGTAAGAAATTCTCAATCTTCAAATAGTCAACAAAAGTCCACTACCAACTAGAATATACCCAAGCAAGGACAATAGGTAGTTAATCAAGTATCTTGTAAAAATATACTACATAATTATGATAACCAAATGGTTGGTATGGTAACAACTACTTCAAAACAACATATGCAGAATCTATAGATCAAACGGTCTCAATAGGAGATGAGTTTTTCAAAAAATATTTCCCTCTTAGAACTATTGCAAAATTATCCTACTCATGGAGAAGCATTAATAAAAGTTCTAAAACAACAATATATCCCTCCAAATATTTCCCCTAGTGATATGGCCAAATTTTTAGGCTTTCTTGGGACACATCACATTACATTCTCGGATGATGATATTTCTTCCTCAAACCTATGTAGGGATTCTTCTATCTAAATTACTGTATTTATTGGGTAAAACCTTATCAAAAGGGTTATGATTGATAATGGTTCTTTCCTCAATTTATACACATATCAATTTATCCAAAAGTTTAGATTAAACGAGGAAGATTTAACTAAATTTGTTTCAATTTTTAAAACATTCAACAATGAGTCTCAAGAAACTTGTGGCACTATATCTCTCCCCCTTAAAGTTGAACCTAAAATTTTAAATACATTTTTCTATGTGGTACCTTTCCTTGCATATTTTGATCTACTTCTTGGATGTACTTGTGTTCATGCAATGAAGGTTGTCCCTTATACTCTTCATCAATGTTTGAAATTCAAATTTAAATAACAATTTATTACCATTCCATGCAACCTTCATCCATTCGAATATTTTTTAATGGTTGAAAAAGCTCAGTTTGGTCTCAATTTTTGTCCTTCAGTTTCATCATCTATTTCTCCAAGTTCATCATCTCAAAAATCTAAAAAATCCAACAATATAAAAGTGAGTGAGGAACCTCTAATCAAAGTTTCATCATGGGATTAAGACTATCAGTTTCTTCAAGAACCTCTTCTGGATATATCTCATCAATATTTGGAGTATAGTAATGAGGATAAGGATCCCCATTATACCTCTAACATATTATTTTGTAATATGATAAATTTTGTGTGTTATAATGATAAATATTTTTCTTCTCATAGAGATCTTGCAAAGTTAGGGATTTCTCCTCCTTATGTTAAGAAAATTGATTTTGTTCGAGAATGTATAGATTATCATGTTATGAATTCCAAATAAAGATCTATGAAGGAGCCTATCCATGATTATAATCATTGATATGGCTTGCCTTCTAGATTTTTCTTTGATGAAGCAGTCCCTTGAATGCATGTTCTTTTTGTTAATATAGGAGGTACAATTAAAATGTGTGTTGACTATCGCTCTGATTACTTGTTTAATAAAACAGAAAATAAAATAAATCAATCATTAATTAGGAATGCATTTAGCATAGGTTCATATCACATTTGCTTGTCTACTCATATTGCATGACTGTTTGTCATATTTTGCATGGTTTCCTGACATTTTGTTCCTCTTACATTTTTGCTTGTCATAACTGCATGGCTGCTTGCTCATGATTGCTTGTTCATATAGCTTCTAGGGATTTGTAACAATGGCATGTGATGATACCTAGTTATGTCATAGCTCACATGCATTACAATTTCACTATGGTTATGATGCCTAGCGAAGCCCCAACCTAGGGATCATGCATTTTCATCCCTTCTTCTCTTATCATTTTTCTTTTACTTTTTTTATCTTCTTTCTTCTTCTTGTATTCCTTGAATTTGAAAGTTTTACAATACCCATCATTTCTCCTCCAACTCAAGGAATGCAATATTCTTTTGGTATGTCCTTGTTTTTTTTTCATGATTCTTATTTTTCCTTTTTTCTTTTTTTAGATAAGGATATACATTCTTCTCTCTTTGTTTACACATTTCCTCCCTCTTGAATTTTCACTAGTTGAAACTTAAGGCTGGGGGCACACACACAGTTAGTTTCTCCTTATTTTCTTTCTCTTATTTCTCCTAGCACATACACACACTCATATTGTGTTATGCTTAGATTAAATGATCTATATAAATATTATTACACACCCCTATCGGGTAGTACCTGCTAATACATGATTCACATCAATAATAATATATCATCCCTATTGGGTTATGCTTATTTTGACTCAGTGGGCTCAACAACCCATTATAGGATAAGCTCCTTCGCTATTTTAGTAGACCTCAACATACATCCTAGTGGGTAATTACCCCATAGTAGTCACTAGCAAACAATTATCCATAGCAGGTTATGCTCTATCATTTAATCATTTGAACAATCACCCATAGTGGGTTATACTCCATATTTTACCCATTTTTCCGTCTTAGTGAGTATTAAACCCAAAGAGGGTTTTTCACTCCACACTTAGACCATCCTTGGGTATAACACCCTTCATTTAGGGTTCTTGATCATCTTCTCTTGATTTCTATGGTTGACCTTTGGATTCTTCTTCTTCTCCTCTCTTGCCTTCTTTCTTTCCCTTTATTCTATTCATCCATGCATTTCATGCTAGCTATATTAGATTCATGCTCTACCTAGTGCTCTTTGCTTTGTTTTTTGTTTTGTTTACTTTCTTATCTATGTTTTTGAAGCAGAACAGTTAGAACACACAAAAAATTTCACAAAATTTCATTAACAGAGGTCCTGAATTCAGAAATACAGAATTCATGTATTAAATGGCCAACCCCTTTTTACAATGTATGCACTGTTTTCTTATAGCGGACCCGATCCCTTTTTGACATCATTACACAAAATGTGAAGTTGCTTCTAACCGCCCACACGAATGTTTTGTCGCCGCCTGCAAAATGCTGCCAGGTGTCTCCAATCAGCATGGCATGTAGTGGCGGAGTGTTCTGCAGCCGCCTATCCATCCACCCTTTGAATCATCATTCCCAGGAGTGCTCTGAAGACACCTGCGTTACTGCCATGTGCCCTTCTGCAATGACCTCTACAGTCGCCTGTCCGAGTGGAGTCATGAACGGCCTGTCACTTTCTCTCCTTTGGGCCACAAAAATGCAACACGTTGCAAAATCGTGACATCCTGGCCCTCCGTACTCCCCTTCTACCTTCAGGCTAGGAAAACATGACATGTCGTGAAATCGTGACATTTCTGCCTTCAGCATTCATTTTTTGCCTTTGGGTCACGAAACTGTGATAGGTTGTGAAATCGCAATGTATTTTCCCTTCGATACCCATATGCAAAATGTGTCATGAAATCGTGACAACTTTTCCCCTCGGAGCTCCTTCGTAAAATGTGTCACAAAATCGTGACAACTTTCCTCCTTGGTGCCTTTGTGCAAAATGTGTCACGAAATCGTGACAACTTTTCTCCTCTGTGCCCTTCCATAAAATGTGTCACGAAATCACGACAACTTTCCTCCTTGGTGCCTTTGTGCAAAAAGTGTCACGAAATCACGACAATTCTTCCCTTCGACGCCTATCTGCAAAATGTGTCACGAAATCGCGACAACTTGTCTCCTTGGTGCCTTCGCTCAAAATGTGTCGCAAAATTGCGACAACTCTTCCTCCTGGCGCTCCTCTGCAAAATGTGTCACGAAATCATGAAAAATTTTCTCCTCGGCACTTAACTGCAAAATGTGTCGCAAAATCGCGACAATTTTTTCCCCTTGGCACCTCTGCTCAAAAAGTGTCGTGAAATCATGAGGATTCTTCACCTTGGAGCCCATTCTCCAAAAGTGTCACAAAATTGTGATAGCTCTACCCCTTTGCACCTTTCTCAAAAAAGGTGTCACAAAATTGTGACAGTTTCGGCCCTTGGTGCCTTTTCTCAAGAAGTGTCATGATATCGCGACAGTTTCGGCCCTTGGCACATTTTCTCAAAAAATGTCACGATATTGCAACAGTTTTGGCCCTTGGCTCCTTTTCACAAAAAGTGTCACGAAATCGTGATAGTTTTGGCCCTTGGCTGCTTTTCTAAAAAAGTGTCATGAAATCATGATAGTTTCGGCCCTTGGCTTCTTTTCTAAAAAAGTGTCACGATATCGTGACAGTTTCGGCCCTTGGCGCCATTTCACAAAAAGTGTCACGATATCACGACAGCTTTGGTACTTAGAAAAATAAACATTTTTGGATGATGCAAGATTGCTCTTCCGCCTCCGGATGCTCCTGCATCAGACACTCAGGGTGAATTTGAGAAGTGACCTTCACTTATGATCTGTATGAGGTAGACCCAGGCGATCAACCTCTGCCTTCGACAACCAAGTCGCATCTTCGATGGGCCTGCCCTTCCACTTGATCAAATATTTGGAATATTGCTTATTCCTAGTGCTTCGGCCTTCACGCGTATCCAACACTTCTTCTATCTCGTCTATAGCTGGGATGGCTGTTGGAATGCTCCACAAATCTGGACTGGTTGTCTCACTGCTACCTCCTTCATGGTACTCGACCAAATCCGAAATGTTAAAAATGAGTGAGATGTTAAGTTCACTCGGAAACTCCACCTCGTATCCATTGCCCGAATCCCATTTTCCAATGATCCTGCATGGCCCAAAATTCTTGATTTTTATCTTGTTATAGGTCTTGGCAGGAAACCTCTCTTTCCTTAGATGGACCATGACGGAATCTCCTACTTCAAACTCCTTAACCCGGTGCTTCTGGTCTACCCTAGCCTTATACTGAGTATTCATCTTAGCAATGTGCCTTGTCACCTCCTCATGCACTCCCTTCAGGTTTTTAGCAAAGTCTTCAGCCTCAGCACTACATTTTTCTCTGGTATCCATCCTTCTCAACTCTAAAGTGTTTCTTGGGCTGCTCCCATAGATTATCTGGAATGGTGATTTATTGGTACTCCTATTGATTGAGCTGTTATAAGCGAATTCTACCTGCGGCAAAACTAGATCCCATACCTTGGGCTTGTCTCCGACCAAGCATCTCAGTAGATTGCCCAAACTCCTATTTACCACCTCTGTTTGGCCATCTATTTGGGGGTGGTATGCAGAACTGAATTTCAATTCCGTCTTCAGTTTCTTCCACAGGGTTCTCCAGAAATACCCCACAAACTTGGTATCCCTGTCCGACACAATGCTCCTTGGTAGCCCATGAAGGCATACCACTTCCTTGAAGAATAGACCAGCCACATGGACCGCATCGCTAGTCTTTTGGCAAGGAATAAAATGAGCCATTTTCAAAAACCTGTCCACTACCACAAATATGGACTCGTGCCCCCTCTACGTCCTGGGAAAACCAAGCACAAAATCCATACTAATATCCTCCCATGGCCTTTTGGGTATAGGTAGTGGTTGATATAAACCAGTAGGCTGCCTCACACCTTTTGCCATCTGGAATATCCTACAACTTTGCATAAATTTTGCCACATCTTGTTGTAATTGTGGCCAGTAGTAATTTTCACTAACAAGGGAAATGGTCTTATCTCGACCAAAATGTCCAGCTAAACCTCCACTGTGCTTTTCTTTGATGAGATTCTCCCTCATTGAGCTCCTCGGAATGCATAATTGGTTCCCCCTAAATAGCATTCCATCTTGAATCAAAAAATTTAACCACTTAGTCCTATCCAAAGCAACAGGCGCAGTGCAGGCTTTCCAACCTTCTACAAAGTCGGGGTCTGTAGGGTATAAACCCTTGAGCTCAACAAACCCTACAACCTCCACCTTCATCTCCATCAATAAACATTGCCTCCTACTCAAGGCATCTACAACTCTGTTGGACCTCCCACTCCGGTGTTTCAGCACAAAGGTGTAGCTCTGCAAGAACTCCACCCATTTCAGGTGTCTCTGATTTAACTTTCCTTGACTGTTAATATATTGTAGTGCCTGATGATCAGTATAAAGAACAAACTCCTTTGGCAACAAATAATGCCTCCATTTCTTCAGAGCCTGAACTATGGCATAGAACTCCTGATCATATACCGAATACTTCCTCCTAGCATCGTTGAGCTTCTCACTAAAATAAGCAATAGGCTTACCCTTTTGACTCAATACGGCCCCTATGGCACTACCACTCGCATCACAGTCTACCTGAAACACCTTATTGAAATTTGGAAGTGCCAAGATAGGTTGCTCCGTGACCTTCTTCTTCAGCATAGCAAAGCTTTTGTCTACCTCGGCTATCCACTTGAATTCCTTCTTGTTCCCCCTCATTGTCTCCGTAAGGGATGCGCAAATACTACTAAATTTTCTGATGAACTTGTGGTAAAAACTGGCTAGACCATGAAACGATCTCACCTCGATCACACTTCTTTGAGAAGGCCATTCTAAGATAGCCCTCACCTTTTTTGGGTCCATTTTGAGACCATCCGCTGAGATGACAAATCCCAGGTATACTAACTCCTTCTTCATGAAGTTGCACTTCTTCAGATTGATCAGTAACTACTCCTCCCATAGTTTCTCAAAAACCCTCCTGATGTGCATCAGGTGCTCCTCTAGGGTTTTGCTAAATATCAAGATATCATCCAAGTAGACAATGACAAATTTGCCTAAAAACTCCTTCAGGACTTCATTCATTAGCCGCATGAAGGTACTCGATGCATTTGTTAGCCCAAATGGCATGACCAACCACTCATACAGCCCTTCTCTGGTTTTGAAGGTGGTCTTCCACTCATCCCCTTCTCTAATGCGGATCTGATGATAACCACTTTTCATATCAATTTTTGTGAAGTACTCAGCTCCACTCAAACAGTCCATGATATCATCCATCCTTGGCAATGGGAATTTGTATTTGATGGTGATCTTGTTAATTGCCCAAGAGTCTGTTCACATTCTCCACTCTCCATTATTCTTGGGTGCTAGTACTACAGGTACTGCACATGGACTAAGACTCTCCCTAATCAACCCCTTCTTTAGTAGATCTTGAACCTGCCGATTTAACTCCTCAGTTTCTACAGGCGTCATTCTATGTGTAGCCTTGTTCGGCAAGCTCGATCCAGGCACCAAATCTATGTGGTGACTGATCTTCCTAACAGGTGGTAAACCTTCAGGGACATTATTAGAAATGATATCTGGAAACTCCTCTAACAGTCCCATGACTTCCACTAGAGTTTCCTTGCATTCTTCTTCCCTAACCCTAGGGATTATTGCATAGCACATATGATCTGGCTTCAAGCCATCTAAAAATATTTTGCCATCAACTAGACAGACTCGTGCACTACTGCATACCTTCTCATTTGCCTCCTTCAGGGGTTTCAACTTATGTCAAACTCCATTTTTTGACAAGGAATATGTATTGGCTCGACCATCATGTACAACACTTCGATCAAACTACCATGGTCTCCCAAGCAACAAGTGACATGCATCCATGGGCAAGATGTCACAAAGGACCTCATCACGGTAAGTTCCAATGTTGAACTTCACCAGGCATTTCTCACTGACCAGCACCCAATGGTCCTTTTGTAACCATGCAATCCGATAAGGGTGTAGGTGTTTTCTTCTCTCTAGCTACAACTTAGCAACCATCTCCTCAAAGACCAAGTTGTCAGTGCTTCCATTATCGATGATGATGTTACAGACCTTGCCTGCACACTTGCATCTTGTTCGAAATAGGTTGTTCCTCTGGTCTGCCTTCTTTTCTTCATTCAACAAGACTCTTCTGATGATCATCGCTTCCCCTCATTCTACCTCCTTAGAGTGCTCAGATTTGACACCTTCATCTGCTACAGTAGCTCGGGCTTGACCCTCAGGTCTTCGATTTGGCCTTTCTTGATGCTACGGCCAGTTGTATGCCCGATGTCATTCTTCTCCATAGTTGAAGCAGGTTCCTCAAAAGACACCTCTTCCAAACCCTCGTCCAGGCCTACCTCTTCCCCTCGGGTAGTTTTTGTTCTTATTGTGTGGGCGTTTGTTATTCTCCTCCTTCTCTTCTTTCTGGTTATGGCTACTACTTGCTTCACCAGTCTTCCCCAGATCTCTGTACCTTCCTCCACTGGTCCTTCCACTAGCTCTTCCTCCATGATCCTTTCCTTTCTGCTTACCATCAAATCTCCTATTCAGTTTCTCTTCCACTTTTAATGCAAACTGGTATGCATCCTCAACCATGCTCATTCAAACTAGAATCAACTCTTCTTGGATGCTGGTTCTCAATCCATTGATGTATCGTGCGACTTTCTCCTTATTCACCTCAGAGTGGTCAATTCTAATCGAGATCTGATAGAAATCCTCCGTATACTCCTTGACAGATTTACTTGCTTGCCTAAGACTCTGTATATTTCTCAACAGGTCCAACTCATAATCGGTGGGAATGAATTGCCTCTTCAATTTCTCTACCATCCTATCCCACCTGGTGATCTTTTCCTTTCCCCTCTTGTTCCTCTATAGCTGTACTCCTTTCCACAAGATGCTAGCATGTCCTTTCAGCTTTGTTTTTGTGAACCTGATCCGATTTAGATCGGAGATCTCTTCATACTCAAAATATTCCTCCATGTCGTTGATCTAATCTATCAACTCCTCGGGATTGAGATTCCCAAAATAGGTAGAGATGTCAAACTTCAGCTTCTTCTCGATCTGGGATATGGCCCTATACAGCCTAGCCTCTACTAGATCCAACGCTTCTTCTTCATCAGATGGACCCTCTTCTTCCCAAACTTCATCTTCATTGGGTTCCTCCCTTCTTGGCTCAACTCCTCTTCTGATTTCCTCCTATAGGGCTTTGAATTGCCTCTACAAGGCTCTAAGATCGACCTATGCTCCTATATTTCTCGTACCACCATGGTTCCTATGCGGAGGCATCTTGCTCACTTTCTCACAACCCACAACCATAATCCTAGTGCAAACTGCCTCACTGTCGGCGATCGGTTCGCACACTCAGAACCTTCTGGCTCTGATACCACTTGAAGCAGAACAATTAGAACACACAAAAAATTTCACAAAATTTCATTAATAGAGGTCCCAAATTTAGAAATATAGAAGTCATGTATTAAATGGCCAACCCCTTTTTACAATGTATGCACTTTTTCTTATAGCAGACCCGATCCCTTTTTGACATCATTACACAGAATGCGAAGTTGCTTCTAACCACCCACATGAATGTTCTGTCATCACCTACAAAATGTTGCCAGGTGTCTCCAATCAGCATGGCATGTAGTGGCAGAGTGTTCTACAGTCTCCTGTCCATCCACCCTCTAAATAATCATTCCCAAGAGTGCTCTGAAGACACCTACGTTGTTGCCACATGCCCTTCTGCAACGACCTCTGTAGCTGCCTATCTGAGTGGAGTCGTGAACGGCCTGTCGCTTTCTCTCCTTTGGGCCGCAAAAATGTGACACGTCATGAAATTGTGACATCTTGGCCCTCTGTACTCCCCTTCTGCCTTTATGCCATGAAAATGTGACATGTCACAAAATTGCGACATCTCTGCCTTCAGCATTCGTTTTTCGCCTTTGGGTCGCGAAACTGTGATAGGTCGTGAAATCACGACGTCTTTTCCCTTCGATGCCCATCTGCAAAATGTGTCGTGAAATCATGACAAATTTTCCCCTCGGAGCTCCTTTGCAAAATGTGTCATGAAATCATGACAACTTTCCTCCCTGGCACCTTTGCGCAAAATGTGTCGCAAAATCACAACTTTTCTCCTCTGCGCCCTTTCGTAAAATGTGTCACGAAATCATGACAACTTTCCTCCCTGGCGCCTTTGCACAAAATGTGTCACGAAATCGCTACAATTCTTCCCTTCGACGCCTATCTGCAAAATGTGTCACAAAATCATGACAACTTGTCTCCTTGGCGCCTTCGCTCAAAATGTGTCATGAAATCGCGACAACTCTTCCTCCTGGCGCTCCTCTGCAAAATGTGTCGCGAAATTGCGACAACTTTTCTCCTCGGCACTTAACTGCAAAATGTGTCGCAAAATCGTGACAACTTTTTCCCCTTGGCACCTCTGCTCAAAAAGTGTCACGAAATCATGACGATTCTTCACCTTGGAGTCCATTCTCCAAAAGTGTCAAGAAATCACGACAGCTTCGCACCTTTGCGCCTTTCTCAAAAAAGGTTTCACAAAATCGTGACAGTTTCGGCCCTTGGCGCCTTTTCTCAAGAAGTGTCACGATATCATGATAGTTTCGACCCTTGGCACATTTTCTCAAAAAGTGTCGCGATATCGCGACAGTTTTGGCCCTTGGATCCTTTTCATAAAAAGTGTCGTGAAATCGCGACAGTTTCGGCCCTTGGCTGCTTTTATAAAAAAGTGTCACAAAATCGTGATAGTTTCAGCCCTTGGCTTCTTTTATGAAAAAGTGTCATGATATCGCGACAGTTTCGGCCCTTGGCGCCATTTCACAAAAAGTGTCGCGATATCGCGACAGCTTTGGTACTTAGAAAAATAAACATTTTTGCATGATGCAAGATTGCTCTTCCGCCTCCGGATGCTCCTGCATTAGTTTTTGTGTTTTATATTTTTTTTCTTTGTACGAATTATATATTTTTATTTTTCTTTCTTTTCCCTTTTCGATTTTCTTAAGGAATTTTCATTCCTTTAAAAACTCAAGGGGTCACCCTAGCCACAAAGGCATTAATGGTAGTAATATATCACCCTTTTGCCCAAACCTAGCCACCCCCTTTTTTGTGTTTATTTTCTTCTTGCCCATATAAGTCTACATATTTATTTGATGCATTTACTTGGCCTTAAATACATCAAAGAGGGGGCAAAATGTAGTCACAGAAAATTGACCCACTAAGGTGAGTAATTTTCCCTAGATCCCTTATTTTCTCCTTGGAAAAATAGAGTTATATTTGAGATAAATTTTCCCCTAAAAAATATTATCCATTTTTCCTAATTTATATAATGGATCAGGCTCAAAAAGATATTTCCAACGGTATATGATATGACCCATTTTGACTCTGTTTGACCCTCCAAAATGCATTAAAACTGCACGGGGGTCTAGTGGGTGCGAAGTCGCACCCCATATTTATGGAGCGTGACTTTGCATTTTACGGTTTTCTCTTAATGAAAACCTAAATTTCAAAGTTGATATTTTTAGGGTCAGCTATGCTTAGGTTTTCCCCACCCATTTCTACTTCAAATCCACTATATAAGGAGGGTTTGAAATTAATTTCTTCCCATCAAGTCCTTATTGAGTTTTTATCAAGAAAGTTCATTTATCACCAAGCATTATTGATTGAAGTCTTATTTTTCTTCTTTCGCAAGCAAGATAACTCATAAGTGTGAAGTGTGATTTATTTAGAGCTTTGTTGTCTATTGCATTGGATTTTTTATTGTTGTTGCTAGCTTTGGTGGATTTATGTTGATGCCCTAAGGAGAGATTGACTACTTGGGAGATCTCAAACATTTTTGTTTGCTTCCTCACTCTCTGCCAGGTTATTTCGTTCTTTTGCATGCATGTTTTTATTTTCTATATCATGTATTAGTCGTTTTTCTTCAATCTGAAATATTTTTCTCCACTTCTACAAAATATTACTTGGTCTTTTTGGGGTGCGATTTCGCTTCTACAAAATCGCACTTGGTCTTTGTGGGGTGCAATTTTGCTAGAGCCCAATCTGGGGGTAATCTGTTGTTCCAATTTTTATCATTGTATTCTATATTGCATGTAGAGCATGGTGGTGCACTTTATTTCTATAATTTCATCATTCTTCTTTATCTATAATTTCAATTTTAGCTTTTAATTATCTAAGGTCATATAAAATGACCTAAGGGGATTGACTGCTACACCTCCAAGCACTATTGTACAATGGCCTAAGCAGGCCCCCTAAATATAATCATATTTTCAAGTTTTTTAAGTTATCTTGCAGGAACAAGGATTATTGATAGCATTGGATTAAAGGATAAAAGCAAGGATAAACCACTGGATAAGCTAAGTTTTATGATTAATATTTTGGCTATTTGTTGAGTGCTTTATATTTCTGTTGTAAACCCTAGATCTAATTTAAAAGGAAATACATTTTATTAATTTCTAGGCATTTAAAAGATAACAACATATAGTGTGCATCTAGGGTTAATTATGTTTGTGTATTCTTTCTTGATACCTTTCTTAAATATTATTTATTTAAAAGCCCTAGGTTAGAAATCATTTAAATAAAGAATCATTCTAGGGTTAGCTCTTGTATTCCTGAATTCTATATTTTTGCAATCTTTTATCTTTCATAGCATAGGTCTAAAAAGACCAAATTCAAGTGATTGCTTTTAACTGAGTACATCAAACTATCTTGAATATCCTGAGGACTTTGAGTGAGTCCTTAAATCGTTCCTGGTGAACCCTCCCCCCTAGCACCAATTATAGAGTACAAAAAACCCCCACAGTTCATCCCATAAGGCTTTCTACCTTTGTGGATCCAACATTTTTGGGAATTGTACACAATAGGGCATTTTTCCCCTTTACATACTTCAAGATACAAAGATAATTATATTGTAGTGGCTTAGATTACAAAGATAGCTTGGCTGTGGGATATGGAGATGGTGTCTTGGGATGTGGAGATAGCAAAGTTATGGTTGGAGCTAGAGGCACGAACAACTGCAGGTGGAGGTAAGGATAGGATCATGAGGCTCTAGGTAGATCTTCTAGAGAAGAGTCACTAAAAGAGACATGATGTACAATACCTAAGGACTCAAGATGGATTTATCTGATTAGTGGAGGATCGGTTGATGGAGCATGACATTGGACTTCCAAATCCACCCTCGTCATCCATATCTAGGTCTATTAGGCCTAGTGAGTCTAGGCATAGCTCTAATTCTAGGGCTCCTTCAAGGTCATAGGGGTTCTCTTTTAGGCATTAGCTAGTGCTAAGATGCACTTTTTGTATATGAGCCTTGGTGCTCCATTGTATATAGCCTTTGGGTATTTATTGTACATGCGGTATCTATATATATACATGGCTTTTATTTGTGTGTTATGATTTTGTATGAATGCTTTTGTGTGGATAATTTTGTGTGGATGCATGTGTATATAGATGAGTAATGCAAGTAATAATATGGATGAATGCAAATGTAATAATGATCTAATTATCATTTATAGTTTAGAATTTTTCTTGGGTATTTTTAGCATTGTTGTTTAATTAGGGGTACTAAACTGGTGGCATGTGAAATAGAATACTTATGCAATGACATGGAAGAAGACATGGATGAAGATATGGATTTTGATATGGATGTTGATATGGAAAATTGACTATTTTTCAAAGATTCGAACATACTAGTGGTATCAAACAAACTCACTAAATACTACTTAATTCCTCTAATACCAAATGTGTGTGTAGTGAATTCATTTACTAAATCATGAACATGGTAATGATTCTAGGTAATCAAGAACCAATGTGTGTGCATGTTAATTAACCCATCTTGAGTAAATTGGATGAAACCTTTTATGGAGAAGACCAAGAAGCTAGCTTGTCCTTATGTGCAGTTAGAGGTCTCCTAAAAAGAGATGTGTCACCAAAATTGAGTGTACTCCACTGCCACTCAAGCATCTATAGTCCCAATGGATATTAGCTACATAGTCCAAGAATTTTGATCTCTTAAATTTTTGGGATGACTACCTAACCATCTAACTAGAAATGTAGTACTATCCTTACAACTTGAGGATCTATGGTGTGTGATGAAATATTTAGAGCTTTGGGGAGTCAGATTATCAATTGAAGTGTGATGAGAATTGTACCCTATCCTTACTACTCTATATTTTGTATTTAGGAGTAACTGTGATAGTGGTAAAACCACTATTTTGTTTACTATGTTGCATGATGGGACAAGCAAGGAATAGCCTTTTCACTTTAAGGTACAACCCAAGTATGGTGTTATCCATATTTGACACAAGATGTTTTTAAGATGTGAAATTGTGTTTGTCTCAAGAATGTTTTGAAACCAATTCCTAGAACTCAAGATTTTTCTTAGTGAAAATTTTTTCTTGGTCCTAAAGAAAACTTGACATGTATTTGGAGTTTTCTTAAAACACTAGGAGTGGTTGAGTGACCAAAAACATCTAAGAATTATGGACATGTGATTTTGCTAATGATAATTTATCTTTATGAAATGATGTAATGAAATGGATGATGTGTTTAAGGTGCCCACAATAAAGGCAACACAACTTTATTGGACCAATTAATATCTAGACTGAATAAATGATCCCTGATATGAGATGAAATATGTAAAAATGATGGTGCAAATCCAATGAATGAAATGTGAATTGTGAAATGAAATGTATGGAATGCGATTTTATGAAATCAAATGAAATGTGTATAATGCAATGTGTGTTATGTAATGTATTAAATGCAATCTATTTTAATGTAATATTCATGTATATTGAGGAATAAAATCAAATTAGCACTTTCATTAGATGAATAAATAATACACTTAGGCCCCAAATAGCCTGTGAATGAAGGAATGAAAAAACTTAATGAGACCCTAAATGAATATGCCTACTAACATTAGTTTGGCACTAATCATAATACTAAATAATGTAATAATACTAGCATATAAGGAATCTATACGCTAACATCCCCCCTTTATTACATTATTTTACAATACATAGAGAGTTGTGAAACAATTAAAATTTGACATGTGCAAGTGCCTTAGTGAAAATATCTACAACTTGATCATTGGTGGGAATGTACTGAAGCTGAATTCGGTGCCTTGGAACTTCATCTTGAATGAAGTGACATTGTGTGTCAATGTGTTTGGTTTTCTCATGATGCACTGGATTCTTAACAAGGTTCAAAACACCCTAGTTTTTGCAGAAGAAGTGTATTGGATATTTTGATGGATGACCCATACTTGTCAGAATGCGATGCAACCATATTACTTTGCACATGGATTCATGTGTGGCACAATACTTGACCTCTATAGATGAGATAGCAACCACCTATTACTTCTTACTGTGCCAAGAGATAGGACCAGATCCAAGATGAAATATATATCCTGATGTTGACTTATGATCATCATATGACCTGAAATAGTCAAAGTCCATGTATCCTTGCAAGAAGAACTTGTCATTCTTCTTGTATTCTAGGCCATATTCCATAGTACCACAAACATAGTGAAGAACACATTTTTCTACTTTCCAATGAGTGGTCTTAGGCTCCTGCATGAACCTCGAAAGATAGTTGACAACAAACATGATATCTGGCCTAGTGTTTGTCAGATATATGAGACTCCCAATCAATTGTCGATAGAGAGTATCATCTACCTGATGTGAATCATCATATCATGATAACTGAAGTCATGCGACATTTTTCTAACAGTGTCTTGGCATATTTTTTCTAAGACACTTTGATGTAGTGCTCATTCTGGCTCACTTCTAGACCAAGACAATAATGGAAAATTTCAAGATCTATCTTCTCAAAATATTTACACAAGTCTCTTTTGACAACAGATATCATAGTTTATGAACTCCTTGTAATGAGTAGATCATCAACATAGAGTACAAGAAACACTATATTAGAACCTTATTTCTTAAAAAAGAGGTTTGCATCTGACGAACATCTCTTAAATCCATGTTGCAAGAGGTGATTATCCATTTTTATATACCAAGCTCAAGGATCTTGTTTTAAACCATACAAGAATTTGACCAACTTGCACACTTTATGCTCTTGGCCTTCCACTTCAAATCCTTTAGGATGTGTCATGTAGACTTCCTATTGGAGATCGCCATTCAAAAAAGCACTCTTGACATCCATCTGGTGAACTTTCCACCCATACTATGCTGCCATAGCACAAATAACTCGAATGGTGGTCATCCGAGCGATAGGTGTAAAATTTTCCTCATAGTCAATGCCTTCCTTTTGTGCATAGCCCTTTGCAAAAAGATTGACCTTATTCTTATCAATTGTCCCATATGACTTGTACTTGACTTTGAAAACCTATTTGTATCCAATGGGCTTCTTTCCATGTGGCATATCGACAAGCTTCCAATTTTTGTTCTTTTTTAGAGACTTATACTCAGCATCCATAGAAGCCTTCCATTGTGGCTCACTAAGGACACCTTGTACTGAAGTAGGTTCATGTTCATTCATTGAAGATATAAACACCCTATCATCATTTATATCCACATCCTCTGTTTCTCTTGGGATCTATAGAAAGTTCCTCAAAATATTGACAAAGATCATCAACATTAGTAGTCTTTGTTGCTGCTCTCTCCTGTCGAGCCATGCTGCGAGTACGAGGTCTATCCAAAGTAAAATCTAGTGGATTGGATAACTTTGAGTCTCTGATTGTACTTGTATACCATTTTGGGTTCTTATTCTATGGTGATGAAGAAGATGAAGAAGTAGAAGGACCTCCAGTATTTGATGATGAAGGAGACTTCTCAACTTTTGTTTCCACAAGATCTAGGTATACATCAGATGTGCTTTGTGAAGTGAAAGCCTCATCAAAAACAACATCTCTACTGACATGAATATTATTTGTCAAAGGATAAATCAAATGATAAAACTTAGAGTGCTCATAATATCCAAGAAGAATACACTTCAATGTCTTCTCATCTAGCTTCTTCCTTTTGTATTTCGATATGTGCATAAAATATTTACATCCAAAAATGCAAAGATGAGAGATGGAGGATTTTCAACCACTCCATTCTTGATATGGAGTAATTCCTTTTAGGGCATTTGTGGGTGCCCTATTCAATAGATATACTACAATGGTGAAAACTTGTGCCCAATATTGTTGCCCAAGACTAGCTCCTGTGAGCATACAATGAACCATTTCCATGATAGAATGGTTCCTCCTCTCAGAAACTCCATTTTGTTGAGGAGTGTAAGCAGTAGTCAACTATCTTGTGATCCCATGTGCAGTCGAGAATGCAAAAAAATCTTTAGAGGTAAAATCCCCCCCTCGATATGAGTGGAGGGTCATTATAGAAGTCCCTGACTCCTTCTCAACAGATTTATTGAATTGCTAGAAGAAACTAAAGGCTTTATATTTTATATTAAGAAATAACACCCACATATTTTGTGAGTAGTCATCCACAAACAATTAGAAATACCTCTTCCTCCCAAAATTAATTAGTGTGAAAGGACCGCATAGATTGGTGGGCCTAAAACCCTCGACCAGTCATTGAGGAGTGCCTTGGCACTTGGCATCCAACTAGCCGAGCTTCTTGACTTAGCAAGAATGAAAGGGAAAAATACTTTAGTTGAGGTATGCTAAAACTCTGAGAGTAGCTACTGGTGGCACTGATTCTCTGGGTGGTAGTGCTCTTTTGTGGTGGCCCTTCCGGCTACAGTGTGGTTTGAGTAGAAATAAAGTTTACACGATCCTTCTGCAACTGGATTGCAAAGGTTCTTGTCCAATGTTGTGGTGTGGTATTAGCAATGAATAATGCAATGGATCGATGCTTCATATGACAAATCATCATTTTTTTTTTAATAGGGTATTCAACAATTTTCAAGCACTACAATTAGGTGAAGCGACGAATGGGGTGAATAGACAATTTTCCTCTACTACAATTTTGATGACCACCATGTTGTTGCGCTATAAACTAAAGAATAATTTTGTGATGTCATTTAATTTTATATATCATTGAGTATCACCACTACGAATCACACAACTTCTTTTACTAAGGTTAGCTATGTTCAAACGCAATGTCATTTCCTAACTGTGCAAAGATTTCATAATAATATTCTCCATGGCAAATGAAAAAATAAATCAACAAGGTGCAGTATTAGTAGGACGAATTGTCCCACATTAGGGAGGCAGAGAGGTTTGAGGGCTTTTAAAAGGAAAACATACCTTTTAATTAAAATATCTACCTTGAGGTAGACTATGCCCGACTGCTTGTCTAGCTAGATTTGTTTTTCTCGCCACATTACCCAAGCAGTCTGGTGTCAAACTATCCAATTAGATGTCAACTTTTATGATAGGTCTAGGTGTTGGCTATCAGTTCCAACCTAGGTTGGTCCATCTAGCATAGTTCTATCACATCCAGTCGGTGCCCTTCTCACTACTTCTGATAAGATGTCAGATCTTTGTTAGGTCCCGATAAGATCTATAGTGGTCTGGCTTGGCTGTCTATGTCTTGGGAATCATGCCTAAGGTTCGATATGCCCCCACTTTGGGATACCCCTACTTTGGTCAACCTCAAGAATTGTGAACCAGCCATCAAGCTATGAGAATGAGCTATGACGAAAAATGCTCTGATACCATATTGAGTAATCAAATCAAATGAGCACTTTCATTTGATGAATAAATAACACACTTAGACCCCAAATAGCCCATGAATGAAGGAACAAAAAAACTAAATGAGCCCCTAAATGAATATGCCTAATAACATTAGTTTGACACTAACCATAATGCTAACTAATGTAATAATAATAGCATATAAGAAATCTATACGCTTACAATGTATATATACATAGATATAAATTACATTATGCATAGAATGCTCTCAAGTGTATAACATTAATTGGTTTTATCTCTTCAACTCCCTCTAAAATAGCAAGCCTATAAGTTCCTTTACGCACTTTTTGTGTAATAATGTATGGACCTAACCAATTATCCATGAATTTATCATGAATATGCGATAGTGCATTGTTGTTTTGTTGATTCTCTTTAAGAACAAGATCTCCTACTTGGAATTCATGTAGATGAACTTTGGCATTGTAAGCACACTTTAGGCAGTCTTCATATACTTGAAAATGCTTTAAAGCATTGACTTACCTCTCATAAAGAAGTGTGAGTTAGTCAAGACATTCTTGTCTAACAGTATTATCATCCATGAATTCCTACAATGAAATTTGTAATGAGGGGATCTCAAGCTCAAGAGGCATGATTTCGTTGGTTGCATAAACCAATGAAAATGATGTTGCCACAATAGATGTGTGGATGCTTGTTCGATAAGCCCATAATGCCAAGGAAATTTGTGTATGCAAATATCTAATAGCAATTAAAGTCTTGTTGGTAGCCTCATCTTATCCATTTGCTTATGGGTAATAAGGAGTCAAGAAACCATGTTGGATATAATATGTCTCACAAATTTCTCGAACATCCTTGTTCTTGAAAGAATTGCCATTGTTAGAGATGATTTTTGAGGAAATACCAAAATGATAAATGATATGATGAATTATAAACTCCAAAATTCTAGGTCTTGTACTGGTTAAAGGAATTACCTCAATCCACTTTGTGAAGTATTCAGTGGCTATGATTATGAATGTATGTTATCTTGAGGAAGGAGGTGAGATTTTCCCAATTAAATAAAGACCCCATTATGAAAAGGGCTAAAGGCTTTGAATAGGTTATAATTCTTGTTATGGTACATGAGTTAAATTAGTATGTTCTTGACATTTCTTAGAATGTTTGATATATGTGTAACACTTGCATTCCATGGTGGGCCAATAATAACCTATGCATAAAATATATTTTGCAATGGCTATTCCACTAAAATGACCACCCCAAGTACCATCATGAGCTTCAACTATAGCTCATTGTGCCTTTGCAGACTCGAGACAATGAAGGATAATTCCATCATAACCATGTCTATACAACATTTCCCCAAAGAGATTAAAACGAGCTACCTTTTGTTTGAAAGTGTGTTTCACAGTCCTACATGAGTTAAATTAGTATGTTCTTGACATTACTTACAATGTTTGATATATGTGTAACACTTGCATTCCATGGTGGGCCAATAATAACCTATGCATAAAATATATTTTGCAATGGCTATTCCACTAAAATGACCACCCCAAGTACCATCATGAGCTTCAACTATAGCTCATTGTGCCTTTGCAGACTCAAGACAATGAAGGATAATTCCATCATAACCATGTCTATACAACATGTCCCCAAAGATATTAAAACAAGCTACCTTTTGTTTGAAAGTGTGTTTTGCAATCCGTGACATATTTTATGGGAGTGTTCCAAACTTGAGAAATGCTATTATTTGGTTTCACCAAGGCTCATATGGTTACAAATGGATAAATAAACATCTTTTTCATCCTTAGATTCAGCACGGACAACTGCAGATTTAGAGATCATTATGAAAATGAGTGGTTGTACCTCTCCTAAGGTATCCTTTGGAATCTATGATCCAAGAGAGGCCATTGCATCCACAAATCTATTTGTCAAATATAGCAAACTATCAATTTCATACCAATCAAACTTAGCAAACAATTTCATTGCTACTTCATGGTAAAGTTTTATGGTACATTCTTTGCATTGGTATTCTCAATTTACTTACTTAAAAACAAGTTGAGAATCACCAAATATCCTAATACGTTTTATGCCCATAGCTATAGCTGCTTAAATATCTAATATTAAGGCTTCATACTCTGCATTGTTGCTTGTGCATTGGAAGTCTAGTTTGAATGATAAGGGTATAGACACCCCCTAGGGTGTATGAAACACGAATCTAGCACCTTGACCTTTTTTGCACTTAGAACCATCAAATAAGAGTGATACTGTCATCTTCCTCTAGAATGATATCTTCTTCGTGTTTAGATATAGTGAATACTGAATCATTTGGGAGCTCAATAATCAAAGGTTGATCACTAGGAAGCGGATATTTCGCAAGCTGGTCTGTTATAACCTAAAATTTAATGGATTTTTAGCTAATGAAATAAAGATTGAATTTAGTGAGAAGAATTATCCATTTAGCGGTATGGGTGTTATTGTAAGTGTGAGACATCATATAACACAAAGGATTTTATTTAGCTATGACATATGTGGTGTGACAACGCATGTAATTTCTGAGTTTCTTAGTGGAAAAAATAACTTCTAAGCACAGTTTTTCCATGTAAGCATATATGGATTCATAGCTTACAAATGTTTGACTAATGTAATAGACAACTTTCTCTTGATTATTTTCATTCTTTTGTGCAAGCATTGTCCCTAATGCAAATTTTGTTGCTATAATAGAAATATGGAAGGGGAACCCCGAACGAGAAGGATTTAAGACTGGTGGAGAAGTCAGGTATTTCTTGATACCATAAAAGGCTTTTTGACATTCATCTATCCATAAAAATGGTACCCCCTTTTGTAGCAGGTGATTGAATGACCTGTATTTATCTAAAAGTTGCACAATAAAATGATAGATTGATTGAATCTTTCCTTACAAACTACGCAATTCCTTTAGGTTTTTTGGAGGCATCTCCATGACGGCCTTGAATTTTTTGGGTCCACCTCAATGCATCTTTTGGATATAATGAATGCTAGTATTTTTCTAGAGGTAACACCAAAGTCACATTTCATGGGGTTCAACCTTACATTATGCTCTAGAAGTCGATCAAATACTTTTTCCAATACACCAATGTGTTCTTATCAAGTTTTAGATTTTACCAAGAGATAATCCACATAATATTGAATGATCTTATGTATGTAATCATGGAAGATGTATGTCATGGATGTTGATAAGTGGCACCTACATTTTTGAGGTCAAAGAGCTTCACCTTGTAACAAAAAGTCCCCCAAGGTGTAGTAAATGTTGTTTTGTGTTGGTCATCAAGATTTATTTAAATTTGGTTGTATCCTAAAAAACCATCCATTAAAAAAAGTATTTCATGGTCAATTAGAGTATCGATATTTGAAAGAGGAAAATCATCCTTAGGATACACTTTGCGAAAATCTCGAAAATCAGTGCAAACACGTATTGCCCTATTAGGCTTGCGAATGGATACCATGTTTGAGAGCCACTCAAGATAGTCAATGGAAACAATGAAACCCACATCTAATAGCTTTTGAAGCTCTTATTTTACCAAGAGGGCAACAGTAGGATGCATCCTTCTAAGTTTTTATTTTATTGGCATAGCATTAAAGCTTAAGGTGAGATTGTGGACAACCAAGTTAGGGTCTAGGCCAGACATGTATTTATAGGACCATGCAAAAATGTCCTTCTTCTTGAGGAGAGCAATTAATTACTCTTGTTCATCTATGGATAAAATTTTGCCAAGTTTGACAATTTGGGGATTGTCTACATCTAAACTAAGGTTCACATTGATAGTATCTTCAATAGATATGTGAGAGCCTTCCTCAAGTTTATGGGGCATTGGGATCAGATGAATGTTATCTATGATGTCATCAAAATCTTCTTACTCAACCTTGTCTGTTTGCCTAGAAAACCTTAATATATGAAGGTGAAGGTGAAGATGAAGGTGGGGGTGATGGAAAAAAGTAGTTGGTTGAAGCCCTTAATAATTACTTAGATATGACAAACTCAAAAAAGGATGGTAGCGAGGAAATTTAGCCCATATAAATAAGGCTCATGTCAATTGGAATTGGCTTTGCCAAATATTATGGATTATAGAGTGGGGTGAATAAGTCAGCAAGATTCATGTTGACTTAAGGGAAAAATTGATGGTCGACAAGGGTGAATTAATGGGTGGATCTTGTTTGCTAGAATCAATGCTATAACTTTGGTAACCTGAAAAAAAAAAGCAACACAAATAAATGTAATATACATGTAATGCAAAATGTTTTTGTTTTTGTTTATTATTATTTTTTTTGAATTTGTGTTTGATTTTTTTTTGAATTTTTTTGAATTATGTACATATGTTACAATATCGGTTGGTGATGTATATTAATGAAGTGGAGGTGGTGGTTCACCGGTTGGGTCAGATTGCTCTTGTGGATGAAGCAAGTGAATAATGATATAATGGATGGGAAACATTTCGAGGTAAAATTCATTCTATTCAGTGTGTAGAATGATGGGTTTTGACTCCTCTTCAGATTCATCAAAAACTATCAACATAAGTTTAAATTATTCATATATTTCATCTTTGAAGTCATCAATGTGATGGATATCTTCTCCTAAATTTAAATTTAAGCTTTGGAAAGCTTGTTCAAGAGAAAAAGTGGATGAAAGTGGATGATAGCCTAAACCCAAATGATCATGCATTTCTTGATATAAAACATCAATAATTTTGTGCATTCCTTATTCATGTTGTCCTAGGCCCTATCCTTGCCAATTAAAAATGTGAAAATATCAGGATGAAAAATCCGACATATGTTGTATATTGGTAGGTGTTGATGGTTTGGGCTCATTTGGGATAACTAGATTGGAGGATGAATCAAGTCCCCCATATAAAAAATTAATGCTATTAGGCATTGAAACCGTGTTATATACCACTCCTATAGATAAGGGTGGGTCACGTGGGTGACCGTAATTCTTAGGATTTTAAATGTTGAGCGATGTAACTATGATGTTTTGGACCACATATTCACTAACACCAAGATTAGTGAGGTGGAACTCAACTTGGGATGATGTGGATGGATTGGATGTAGATGTTGATGACTCATGGTTGGCTAATGGCTCAGGGTATGGACTATGTGTTGACTAGGATGGTATCTCACAATCCATCATTTTGACTTGTGAGACATTGGCTGATGGGATGGAGATGGATTTGGTTCAGTGGATAATGATGATTTGGAAGGAATAATTATGGAAGGTGATGATGTTGATGATGTGGCTAATGTATATTGAGTTTGACCACATGTGCATGTCATAAATGGTTATGAATATGAGGGTATGAAAGTGGATGCACAATGTAAAGTGGTGATGGGAAGCTCCTCAAAAATAGGGGCTTTAGATGAAGATATGGATGGGGTGGTTGATGATGTGGTTGATGAAGTGAGGAATAGATGAGTGGAAGGTAACATGGACTCAAAGGGGTTTGAGATAGAAATTGTAATACTTGAATGGTTCAACATATACCTGTATGCAATGTACTTGTCCCTCATGTACGTATTTAAAGCATTGATGTAGTATAGAAGGAACAAATCTCATTTCCCTCCTCCAAGGTCATACAAGGAGTACATTATACACCATGTAACCTTCCAAGATATCAAAAATTGTATGCAATTTGTAATACCTACTTTAATTGAAAAAACAACAGTGCCAACTGTAGAGTAGAGAGAATTGTTAAATGTTGTCAAGGTGAAAGTGGATTTGGTAATGTGATCTGGTGGAATCTTGAGATGTTGAAGGGTGGATGTGGTGATGATGTTGATGGAGGAGCCAGTGTCAATTAAAACTCTTTGAAAGGCTTCCTATCAATTTGAGCCATGATGTGTAATGGAGGATCCACTAATTCCAACGATATTGGTTTAATATTAAAATCATAGAATGTAATGGAGGGCTCCATACATGTTTGGATGCTCCCCATAAAATTGCTAAAGGAATTAGGATCTTGGGATTGAATTTCAATGAACTTTAGAATATCCATTAATGCCTCGCAACATGGGGGATATTGTTGAATGAGCTCGTATATAGAAAGTCTTACTAAAGCCATTTTTAGGTTAGTATTTAACTGACTACTCAAGGAGATGATTGACCTTGGGGGACAATTGATAGGATGAATGGGTGGATTTGGATGACTTGGAATATGGATGGGTTGATATATATTGGAAAAAAATTGGATGCGTGATGATGTGGCAAGTTGAGACACACTTGCATGTGGTTCTATGGTTGTTGAATAGGTTGTTGTGCATTTTGTTTATTTGTGTGTTGTTGTTGACCTCAGGTTACTACATGAATAGCACCCATAAAACCTTGGTACTATTGGACATGATTGACTTGATTTGTAGGAGTCTTGATGTTAGATCCTACTTTTATTGGTTGCACTTCCTCATGATGAGGAAGTGGTGTTTGAAAGATACCAATATTTTGGTTTTGTTGAGCTAAGGGGATATCAAGCTTAATGGCCCCCAATTCAATGATATCTTGCACTTTATATTTAAATACATAACAACTATAAATATCATATCTATTTTACCTATGATACAGATAAAATATGCTCTTGGTAGTGTTTACTATATTTTGTGGGATCATCTGGTTTAACCTAGGCAAAGCAAGTTGGTTAGTGTCATATAACCCACGAAATATGGAAGCATAAGGTTAAGCTAATGGAGTGTACTGATGAGGTTATCGAATAGATTATCGACATGGTCAATTTTCCATAGCTGGCACTATGTTTTGACTTGATTGAGTTGTTGGAGGAACCACATGATATTCAATTTATCATGGTTGCTATTGCACAATTTGTTGTTGAGCCATTACTAACTGGCTCATCACCACTTGCTTAACTTGGTTAGCTTGGTTGGCCGGATTGGCCTGGTTTGATTTTGACTGGCCATAATAGTTACTTTTATATTACACCTTACTTTCCCATTCTTTATTTTTAGGCTTAATTACACCTTATTGGATTTTTATCTCCTCAATTATGTTATCTTGAGTAATAACTTCCTCAAATGATCAGTATTGTTGTAATTGTGACAACCAAGATATGGGTTTCAAGCAACTCTTAGTGAATAGTCTTGTAAGCTCTTCTATTGGTAGGTAAAATGACAGTTTGGTAATAAAAACCCTCCAATGGTTTCCAAATTCATAGATAGACTCATCATCATATTTTTTTAGACCATATATATTAGATAATGAGACTTTATTTCTAACATTAAAGGAAAATATTTCAAGAAATTGGTCAATCAATTGCTCAAAAGTGTAAATACTATAATGAGGCAAGTGATTATACCATTATTTAGCGTCTCCCTCCAATTTCTGAGGAAATTTTCAAAGCTTTAGAACATCATTACTTTGAATTTTAAAGCATGAATGGATGAATGTGCTCATGTGTTCTTTAGGGTCCTTAGTCCCTTTAAATTTATCAAACTTCAATACTATGAAGTCTACTAGATATGGTGGTGATGGTACCAAAGGATGAATTGGTTTATTGATTAGTTGATGCAAAGTGGGCTTCCAGTTCATAAAACCAGGAGTGTGTTGCATCATACTGTCAATCTATTGTTGCAGATTTTGGATCCTAGGGTCTTCCCTTGGAATGCAAACACCCTGAATCACTTGATGATTCTGTGAAGGTGGTATGGAAATATGTTGAGGTGTAATAAGATTATGATGATATGGTGAAGCAAATTAAAATTGATGATAATGAGGTTGGTGGAGAAATTATGCTAAATGTTGAAATAAAGATGATGTATGAGGAATATTATTGTAATGCTTATTGATGGGAATGGTATGGGTATGGGTTGATAGTGGTGTATGGATGGAAAACATAGAATATTGTGGTACCCATGATGGAATTTGGGTGATAAAGGTGGGTTGGGTGGAAATAGGTTGAGGCTTAGGATTAACCACTTAAACCTATTGTTGAGTTTTCTATCACTTCTTAAACAATTTGTTAATGTGTTCCCATGTTTCATGTATTTTGATAACTAAAGTGGAGGGTATGGATACATATGGAATTGATGATGCGGGTGGATGAAATGTTGAAACATGATTTACAAATATATTGGTGACATTGGATGAGGTGGATGTTGGTATCTATGAAGTAGCATTGGCATGTGCTTCATACAAAGGATTTCTATAGGTAGTGGTGTAATATGATGGGATGGATGTGCTTGGAGCACATGATGATTGGGATATGGACCAATGTTGGGAAGATGTAGATGATGCCTCAAAAAGAGGATTGTTATACACCTGGGTAAGGCTTGAAGGTTGAGAGGAGATAAGTTCCTACTAGAAATAAGGATCATGCCTAGGTGAGTTATGTTGCACTTACAGTGACACTAAGAGGGGGGGTGAATCAGTGTGATCTTTTAAAATTTTAAACTTGCAATACTTAATGCAAAAATAAAGCAAATTTAAACTAGATATAACAAGAGAGCATCACACACAACACAGATTTAACGAGGTTCACCAATGTGGCTACTCCTCAAAAATGACTGCTTGGACTACCATCCAAATCCGGCCTTTGCAAAGCAACTACTTTACAACTCATTTACCAGCACCAACTGGAAGGAGCACCAACCCCTCAATTTTTTTGCACCAACAGAAAGGAGCACCAACCCCTAATTCACCAGCACCTATTGGAAGGAGCACCAACCCCTTATGCCAAGCTACAACTTGGACTTCAAAGAAAATAATAGAAAAATACCTTCAACCTTTTGCAAACTATCTGCTATTTTTGCACACTGCTGCTTTTGCACAATTTCTTCGCACCAATAGTTTGCCTCTGTGTAACAGTCCTGCGCACCAACAACTGATCGCCTCTTCTCCTTTGGACATTTTTGCACTCAGTTCACTCTCACTTTGCACTTAGATTGACACATCTCGCTTGTTGCTCAATGCATACTTTACTTGCACAAATTCAATTCACGTTCGATACTATCAAATCTTGAAACTATCCTCCTTTTATAACATAAAATTATGAGCAAAGATCTCAACTTAGTCGACTGAAAAACCCTAATTTTAGTCAGTTGCAAACCCTAAAAATTGTTAGCTGCAAACCCTAAAAATTGTCGACTGCAAAACCCTAATCTCTGTCGGCCCAGATTCAACTTTGTCGGCTTCAACCGCCTCTGCCGCCTCTGTCATTTTCCTATAGCTTTTGCCACAAAACTACAACATGTCACGATATCGCGACACCTTTTGCGGCCGTACGCCTTCTTTACCCTGCTATCGCGAAAATGTGACACTTTTGGCCTTTGTCTGCTTTGCCACTGTTCTTGTCGTGAAATCGTGACACTTCTAACTTTTGCTGACGTCATCCTCACTTTTGTCACGAAATCATGACCCTTTTTGCTTCTAGGCCTTCTCCATTTTTGTCACGAAATCATGACATTTCTGGCATTGTACAGTCTCTCTCCTTCTAGAGTCATGAAATCACGACATGTCACGAAAATGCGACATCTTCATCTTGCTAGCTTCTTCACTGTTTCCTGTCATGAAATTACAACACTTTTTCCATTTGTACATCTTTCTTTCATCTTGTCATGAAATCGTGACGCTTTCAGATTTCGAAGGCTTTTCTTGCAACCTGTCGCGAAATCGCGACACTTTTCGCCTCTTTGTCCTTTTCTCGGCTTGCACCCGCGAAAACATGACATGTCACGAAATCGCGACAGTTTTCTTCCTTAGCGCTTTTTCTCCAAACATGTCACGAAATCGTGACAGTTTTCTTCCTTAGCGCTTTTTCTCCAAACATGTCGCGAAATCGCGACAGTTTTCTTCCTTAGCATTTTTTCTCCAAACATGTCGCGAAATCGTGATAGTTTTCTTCCTTAGCGCTTTTTCTCCAAACATGTCACGAAATCGTGACAGTTTTCTTCCTTGCCTTCTCTGCTTCCAACATGTCGCGAAATCGCGACAGTTTTCCTTGCGCCTTCTCTCTCCTCGACCATGTCGCGAAATCATGACAATTTTGTTTGCGCTTTCTCTCTCCTCATCCATGTCGCGAAATCACGACAATTTTCTTTGCGCCTTCTCTCTCCTCTGACATGTCGCAAATTCACGAAAAAATATGTCGCGATATCGCGACACTTTTCTTACTTGTCTTTTTCTTTGATTTTTTGCAAATAGGCAACTTTTGTCTTCCTGGAAACTCATTGTCCATGCTCTGAATAACCTTTGAAATTTTGTCCTCTGCATCTGAATGACTTCTAAACTATCGTCCATTGCATCATTAGATCTAACTGCCTGTGTTGACAACAATGACAAAACTCTTGCAACACCTTGCTCAACAATCTCCCCCTTTGGAATTGTTGGCAACACCTATGTAAATTCCTGTAACTCTTCTCCCCCTTTGTCAATAATACCAAAGGGCTGCTGCAGACTCCCCCTGAGTCCATACACACAATTCTCAGGCACAATTTGTTGCACTTAGCACAAATTATGATCATGAGCAAAAGAATAGTCAAATACTCAAATGCTCCCCCTGAGAAAGTGATCCCTGTAGCTAGTCACTTCTTGGGAAGTGTGACTACTCCCAATTTGTTTCGAAGGTACTCAAACACTTCCTTGGGCAATGGTTTTGTAAAAATATCTGCTACTTGTTCTGTGGTTGGGACAAAATCCAATTTAACTTCTCCTTCTGCAACTTTCTCCTTCAAGAAATGATACCTGATGGCAATGTGTTTTGTCCGTGAATGCATTACTAGATTCTTGGAGATGTTAATTGCACTGGTGTTATCACACTTAACTGATATTGGTTCACTGAAATTAATACCAAGATCTTTCAAAGTTTGTTTCATCCACAAAACTTGTGTACAACAAGTTGTTGCTGCAATATATTCTGCCTCAGTTGTTGATAAAGAAACTGACTCTTGTTTCTTGTTGTGCCAAGCAACCAACCTGTCACCTAGATAGAAAGCACCTCCACTTGTACTCTTCCTATCATCAACACATCCTGCCCAATCTGCATCCGAATAAGATATAAGGGTGAAGTCTTTACCTTTCGGATACCATAACCCATACTCCATAGTACCCTTGAGATATCCGAGAATCCTTTTCTTCGTTGTCACATGAGTCTCTTTGGGACTGGCCTGAAATCTTGCTACCATGCAAACGCCCTGCAGAATATCCGGTCTGGTAGCTGTTAAATAAAGTAAGCTTCCAATCATTGATCTGTACATGGTTTGATCTACAGGTGGAGATTTGTCATCTTTACTCAACTTGCAGCCTATCACCATAGGAGTGCTAACTGGCTTACAGTCCTCCATTGTGAATCTTTTTAGCATCTCTTTCACATATTTGACTTGGGAAATAAATATGCCTTTCTCATTTTGATTAACTTGTAACCCAAGAAAGTAAGACAGTTCACCAATCATAGACATTTCAAATTCTTTCTGCATTTTATTTGCTAAGTCTTTACATGATTCATCTTTGCTGCTGCCAAATATGATATCATCTACATAAACAACAAGAACAATGAGATGCCCATTTTCTATTTTGACATACAGATTACTGTCCACCATACCTTTCTTAAACCCCTGTTGAGAGAGATAGTTATCTAGCCATGCATACCATGCTCGGGGTGCCTGTTTTAAGCCATATAAAGCTTTCTTTAATTTGCGAGACAAGATTGGGATCTTCACCAATTTGGAAACCATCTGGTTGTTCAATGTAAACTTCTTCTTCAAGTTTCCCATTTAAGAAAGCTGATTTTACATCCATCTGGTAAACTCTGAAATTCTTATGAACTGCTAAGGCTAGAAACATTCTGATTGCTTCTAATCTGGCCACAGTGCAAAAGTCTCTTCAAAATCAATGCCTTCAACTTGTGCATACCCTTTACAGACCAATCTAGCTTTATTTCTAACTACCTGTCCATCTTCATTCAATTTATTTCGAAATATCCATTTGGTGCCGATTACATTCTTATTTGCCGGTCTAGGAACTAATTCCCAAGTTTTGTTCTTTTCAATCTGATCTAACTCTTCATTTATTGCCTTCATCCAACTATCATCTTTGCTTGCCTCAGCTATATTTTTGGGCTCAATGTTGGATAAAAGAGAGTAGTTACTTACTACTTTCTTTCTTGTCTGAATACCAGCTGTGGGATCTCCAATTATTTGATCTCTGGGATGATTCTTCTGCCAGCTGCCTGTTTTGAATTTCTTGTTTTCTTCCACCTCTGAGTCATCAATTAAGTCATCTGAGTTAAGAGTTGGTTTCTTTTCTGTTTCATTTTCCTCATCTCCTTCAATGACTTCTTCATAAATTGGGTAGTTTTCTTCATAGTTAACTGTTCTTTCCCTTCCTTCATCAAATTTAACATCAGCACTGTCCACAATTTTCTTGAGTCTCTTGTTGTAGCATTTATAAGCTTTGCTTTTTATCGAATACCCAACAAAGACACCTTCATCTGCTCTATTTTCAAACTTCCCAAGATTGTCTTCAGTTTTTCTGATGTAACACTTACAGCCAAAAACTTTGAGGTGTTTTGCTGTTGCCTTTCTACCAAACCACAGCTCATAAGGAGTTTTGCTTTCATGAGTTCTCAGCATGTACCTATTTTGGATGTATATTGTAGTGTGGACTGCTTCTTTCCAAAATCTGTCTGCTATTTTGTTCTTAGCCAACATAGTACGTGCCATTTCTTGTACTTGTTCTGTTCTTTCTTTCTACCACACCATTCTAGGGGCTAGGCCTGCTGAATATTGTCTCCTGATACCATGTCGTTCACAGTATTCTGTAAACTCATCTGAGATGAATTCTCCTCCTCTATCTGATCTCAAACATTTAATTCTTTTTCCTGTTTCATTCTCAACTAGATGTTTGAAAGATCCGAACATTCCAAAAGCTTCTATTTTATTCTTTAAGAAGAATATCCATGTCATTCTGGAATAATCATCAATACACAACATAAAGTATTTGTCACCATTTATGCTTTGAGTTCTCATGGGTCCACACAAGTCTCGTATGTATAAGATCCAGAGGTTTATTGGTGTGGTACTCTTTTGTTTTGAATGAGGTTCTGGTTTGCTTTCCCTTTTGACATGAAGCACAAATGCTATTTGAAGGTTTTCTAATGGTTGGAATGTCTCTTACTGCTTGTTTCGAGCTGATTTTCACTAGATTATCAAAACTAATGTGTCCAAGCCTCTTGTGCCATAGCCAGTTTTCTTCTTCCTGTCCAATGAAACAATTACCTTCTAAAGTTTCTAAGAGTGTGTACAAGTTGCCAGATGTCCTTGATCCTAGTAGCTATCAATTTTCCACGTTGTTTGATTTCCTGACTTCACAACCCTGCTTCTTGAAAACAACTTCATGTCCTTTATCACAGATCCGATTGACACTCAACAGGTTATGTTTCAAACCATCCACAAACAAAACTTCTTCTGACTTGATCTTCCCATCACTAATTTTAACTGATCCTTTTTCGATTATCTTAGCTCCATCATTATTTCCAAATTTTACGGAACCACCCTCATATTTTTGTAATTTTTCAAAATTTTGTTTATCACTTGTCATATGACTTGAGCATCCACTGTCAAGTATCCATGGTACCCTTTTACTCTGTGCCTTGAAAGTTGTTTGAACTATTAGGGATTCCTTTTCTTCCTGAGGTTGCTCTTTCTATTTCCACTCTGATTTGGCTACCGTATTGGGCTCTAGTTTGGACTTTCCTTTTCCAATATCTTGAGTATATCTTTCAGAAGGATTTCTATTTTGTCTTGTCCTATTTGGTTGAAATTTTCTTTTCGAGGTTGATTTGAACAAAGGAGTCTGCGACAGTTTCTTGCAATATGTCCAAAGTTATGACAATTAAAACATTCTACTACATAATTTAAAGGTGAAAAAGCATTTCTACTAAAGATATTTCTTGGTCCTACATTATACTTGCAATCTGCAATTTTATGCCCATAACCATTACACTTGAAACAGAAACTAGAAAAGAAATGATTGAACCTGAAAGATGGTTTTTTCCAGGTTGTTGTAGGAGCCATAGATCTTCTTTTCTTTTGATGTGTGACCTTGGTAAATCCATCATTGTCAGTTCTCCTTTCGAGCCTGGCATTACTGCTTTCATTTTCCTGAGTTGTTTTTCTTTCATCAGTCTGTTTCTTCTCTTCATTCCTTACAGTTTCTACATTTCTGGCTTTTGGTCCATTTGACGATTCTCCTTCCATGAAGCCTAGACCAAATTTGATGCCAGCGAGGTCTTTGATCACTTAAAATTTTATCCAGCTTCATCGAACTTTCTTCACGCTTTTGATGGCAGCTAATTTTTTGATCCAGTTCTTGCATCTGCATTCGTAGACTGACATTCTCTTCTTCTAGTTTATAGCAGTAATCTATCTTCATGGTTATCTGAACTTTGAGATCCTCAGACATTTTCTTGTATTCTTCTATCTGTATTTTCAAGCTGGTTATGATGTCATTTGCATCCTCAAGCTTTCTTGAAAGTTTATAATTCTTTCTTTTCTTAGATTTCCATTCTACAAGAGCGAGACACCGCTCACCTTCTAGATCTACTTCAGCCTTAGGATTTTTAGCAGAAACTTTAGAATTCATTACTTCCCTCTTTTCTGATTGTTCTACCTCTTCTAATTTTTCTGATTCAAATGCCATGAAAAGAGCTTCATCTGTTTCTTCTTCTGAATCCTCACTGGAGTTGTCCTCTGAAGAATTTGCATTCCTGGAGATGAAGCTTTTCTTTTTGAAGTTGCCTTTCCTGAAGTTTGATTTCTTCTTCCAGTCACTTCTTTCTTGGTGCGAAGCTTCCTCACCCTGGTTCTTCTCATTGAGAGGACATTTTGTCGCAAAGTGCCCAATGCCTCCACAGTTAAAGCATTTAAATGGTAGCTTTCCTCTGTATTTTCCTTTTCCCTTTCTCAGTTTTTTGACAAAATTTGCTTCCATTTCATCTGATACATCCTCTTCTTCAGACTCTTGTTTTGTGTCTTTGCCTTTTAGGGCTTTGAAAGCTGCTTCTCTATCTGTGGGATTAGACCTTCCTATTCTCATTTCAAAAGCAGTCAAAGAACCATGCATCTCATCCATACTAAAGCGATTTAGATCTTTAGCTTCTTCTATGGCTGAGACTTTAGAATCAAACCTTGGAGGGAGTGATCTTAATACCTTTTTCACGATCGTAGCATCATCCATATCTTCGCTGAGACCTCTGATTGAATTAGTGATTCCATTGACTCTTAGCATGAAAGCCTCTATGTTCTCATCATTGTCCATATTTAAGGATTCGAATTGAGCTCGATGTGTTTGAAGCTTGGCCTCCTTGATCCTATCGTCTCCTTCATGAATGTTCTCTAGTTTATCCCATACATCTTTTGCTGATTCACAATTTATGATCTTGACTAGCTCACTGTCCACTAATCCACACATGATGGCATTTTTTGCTTTCGAATCATTTTCAAATGCCTTTTTACCGGTAGTGTCTATTGGAGCGATGGCGGGAGCTTTGTAACCATTAACTACTGCACCCCAGATGTCAAAACCCAAAGCACGGAGATATGTCTGCATCCTTATTTTCCAGAAAGCATAATTAGTTCCATCAAACAATGGTGCTTTGTTTGAGGAGAAACCTTCACCACTTGCCATTGCGTCACTTCCAAGATCACCCTAGCTGATTGAGCCTGTTCAGGAACCTTGCTCTGATACCAATTGTTATAATCACAGTGACACTGAGAGGGGGGGTGAATCAGTGTGATCTTTTAAAATTTTAAACTTGCAATACTTAAAGCTAAAATAAAGCAAATTTAAACCAGATATAACAAGAGAGCATCACACACAACACAGATTTAACAAGGTTCACCAATGTGGCTACTCCTCAAAAATGACTGCTTGGACTACCATCCAAATCCAACCTTTGCAAAGCAACAACTTTACAACTCATTTACCAGCACCAACTGGAAGGAGCACCAACCCCTCAATTTTTTTGCACCAACAAAAAGGAGCACCAACCCCTAATTCACCAGCACCTACTGGAAGGAGCACCAACCCCTTATGCCAAGTCGCAACTTGGACTTCAAAGAAAATAACAGAAAGATACCTTTAACCTTTTGCAAACTGTTTGTTGTTTCTGCACACTTTGCTACTTCTGCGTAATTTCTTCGCACCAACAGTTTGCCTCTACGCAACAGTCCTACACACCAACAACTGATCACCTCTTCTCCTTTGGATGTTTCTACACTTATTTCACTCTCACTTTGGACTTAGATCGACACATCTTGCTCGCTGCTCAATGCGGACTTTACTTGTGCAAATTCTATTGACGTTCGATACTATCAAATCTCGAAACTGTCCTCATTTTATAGCATAAAATTATGAGCAAAGATCTCAACTTAGCTAAAAAACCCTAATTTTAGTTGGTTGCAAACCTTAAAAATTGTCGACTACAAATCCTAAAAATTATTTGCTGTAAAACCCTAATCTCTATCGGCCCAAATTCAACTTTGTCGGCTTCAACCGCCTCTGCTGCCTCTGTAATTTTCCTATAGCTTCTCCCATGAAAATACATGTCGCGATATCACTACACCTTTTGCGGTCATACGCTTTCTTTACCCTGGTATCGCGAAAATGTGACACTTTTGGCCTTTGTCTACTTTGACAACGTTCTTGTCATGAAATCGTGACACTTCTACTTTACCGACGTCATCCTCACTCTTGTCATGAAATCGTGACCCTTTTTTCTTCTAGGCCTTCTCCACTTTTGTCGTGAAATCATGACATTTTTGGTGCCGTATAGTCTCTCTCCTCCTAGAGTCACGAAACTGTGACATGTCACAAAAATGTGACATCTTCATCCTGCTAGCTTCTTCACTACTTCCAGTCACGAAATCACGACACTTTTTCCATCCGTACATCTTTCTTTCATCCTGTCACGAAATCGTGATGCTTTCAGCTTTCGGAGGCTTTTCCTGCAACCTATCGGGAAATCGTGACACTTTTCGCCTATTTGTCCTTTTCTCGGCTTGCACCCGTGAAAACATGACATGTCACGAAATCATGACACTTTCTTTCCTTAGCGCTTTTTCTCCGAACATGTCGTGAAATCGTGACAGTTTTCTTCCTTAGCGCTTTTTCTCCAAACATGTCGCGAAATCGTGACAGTTTTCTTCCTTAGCGCTTTTTCTCCAAACATGTCATGAAATCGTGACAGTTTTCTTCCTTAGCGCTTTTTCTCCAAACATGTCACGAAATCGTGACAGTTTTCTTCCTTGCCTTCTCTGCTTCCAACATGTCGCGAAATCATGATAGTTTTCCTTGCGCCTTCTCTCTCCTCGACCATGTCGTGAAATCGTGACAATTTTGCTTGCACTTTCTCTCTCCTCATCCATGTCGTGAAATCACGACAATTTTCTTTGCGCCTTCTCTCTCCTCTGACATGTCATGAAATTGCGACAAAAATATGTCGCGATATCGCGACACTTTTCTTACTTGTCTTTTTCTTTGATTTTTTGCAAATAGGCAACTATGGTCTTCTTGGAAACTCATTGTCCATGCTCTGAATAACCTTTGAACTTCTATCCTCTGCATCTGAATGACTTCTGAACTATCTGTCCACTGCATCATTAGATCTAACTGCCTGTGTTGACAACAATGACAAAACTCTTGCAACACCTTGCTCAACAATCTCCCCCTTTGGAATTGTTGGCAACACTCGTGTAAATTCTTGTAACTCTTCTCCCCCTTTGTCAATAATACCAAAGGGCTGCTGCAGACTCCCCCTGAGTCCATACACACAATTCTTAGGCACAATTTGTTGCACTTAGCACAAATTATGATCATGAGCAAAAGAATAGTCAAATACTCAAATGCTCCCCCTAAGAAAGTGATCCCTGTAGCTAGTCACTTCTTGGGAAGTGTGACTACTCCCAATTTGTTTCGAAGGTACTCAAACACTTCCTTGGGCAATGGTTTTGTAAAAATATCTGCTACTTGTTCCGTAGTTGGGACAAAATCCAATTTAACTTCTCCTTCTGCAACTTTCTCCTTCAAGAAATGATACCTGATGGCAATGTGTTTTGTCCGTGAATGCATTACTGGATTCTTGGAGATGTTAATTGCACTGGTGTTATCACACTTAACTGATATTGGTTCACTGAAATTAATACCAAGATCTTTCAAAGTTTGTTTCATCCACAAAACTTGTGTACAACAAGTTGTTGCTGCAATATATTCTGCCTCAATTGTTGATAAAGAAACTGACTCTTGTTTCTTGTTGTGCCAAGCAACCAACCTGTCACCGAGATAAAAAGCACCTCCACTTGTACTCTTCCTATCATCAACACATCCTGCCCAATCTGCATCTGAATAAGATATAAGGGTGAAGTCTTTACCTTTCGGATACCATAACCCATACTCCATAGTACCCTTGAGATACCTGAGAATCCTTTTTATTGCTGTCACATGAGTCTCTTTGGGACTGGCCTGAAATCTTGCTACCATGCAAACTGCTTGCAGAATATCTGGTCTGGTAGCTGTTAAATAAAGTAAGCTTCCAATCATTGATCTGTACATGGTTTGATCTATAGGTGGAGATTTGTCATCTTTACTCAACTTGCGACCTATCACCATAGGAGTGCTAATTGGCTTACAGTCCTCCATTGTGAATCTTTTTAGCATCTCTTTCACATATTTGACTTGGGAAATAAATATGCCTTTCTCATTTTGATTAACTTGTAACCCAAGAAAGTAAGACAGTTCACCAATCATAGACATTTCAAATTCTTTCTGCATTTTATTTGCTAAGTCTTTACATGATTCATCTTTGTTGCTGCCAAATATGATATCATCTACATAAACAACAAGAACAATGAGATGCCCATTTTCTATTTTGACATACAGATTACTGTCCACCATACCTTTCTTAAACCCCTATTGAGAGAGATAGTTATCTAGCCGTGCATACCATGCTCGGGGTGCCTATTTTAAGCCATATAAAGCTTTCTTTAATTTGCAGACAAGATTGGGATCTTCACCAATTTGGAAACCATCTGGTTGTTCAATGTAAACTTCTTCTTCAAGTTTCCCATTTAAGAAAGCTGATTTTACATCCATCCGATAAACTCTAAAATTCTTATGAACTGCTAAGGCTAGAAACATTTTGATTGCTTCTAATCTGGCCACAGGTGCAAAAGTCTCTTCAAAATCAATGCCTTCAACTTGTGCATACCCTTTACAGACCAATCTAGCTTTATTTCTAACTACCTGTCCATCTTCATTCAATTTATTTCGAAATATCCATTTGGTGCCGATTACATTCTTATTTGTCGGTCTAGGAACTAATTCCCAAGTTCTGTTCTTTTCAATCTGATCTAACTCTTCATTTATTGCCTTCATCCAACTATCATCTTTGCTTGCCTCAGCTATATTTTTGGGCTCAATGCTAGATAAAAGAGAGTAGTTACTTACTACTTTCTTTCTTGTCTGAATACCAGCTGTGGGATCTCCAATTATTTGATCTCTGGGATGATTCTTCTGCTAGCTTCCTGTTTTGAATTTCTTGTTTTCTTCCACCTCTGAGTCATCAATTAAGTCATCTGAGTTAAGAGTTGGTTTCTTTTCTGTTTCATTTTCCTCATCTCCTTCAATGACTTCTTCATAAATTGGGTAGTTTTCTTCATAGTTAACTGTTCTTTCCCTTCCTTCATCAAATTTAACATCAAGCACTATCCACAATTTTCTTGAGTCTCTTGTTGTAGCATTTATAAGCTTTGCTTTTTATCGAATACCCAACAAAGACACCTTCATCTGCTCTATTTTCAAACTTCCCAAGATTGTCTTCAGTTTTTCTGATGTAACACTTACAGCCAAAAACTTTGAGGTGTTTTGTTGTTGCCTTTCTACCAAACCACAGCTCATAAGGAGTTTTGCTTTCATGAGTTCTCAGCATGTACCTGTTTTGGATGTATACTGTAGTGTGGACTGCTTCTTTCCAAAATCTGTCTGCTATTTTGTTCTCAGCCAGCATAGTACGTGCCATTTCCTATACTGTTCTATTCTTTCTTTCTACCACGCCATTCTACTGGGGTGTTCTAGCTGCTGAATATTGTCTCCTGATACCATGCTGTTCACAGTATTCTATAAACTCATCTGAGATGAATTCTCCTCCTCTATCTGATCTCAAACATTTAATTCTTTTTCCTGTTTCATTCTCAACTAGATGTTTGAAAGATCTGAACATTCCAAAAGCTTCTGTTTTATTCTTTAAGAAGAATATCCATGTCATTCTGGAATAATCATCAATACACAACATAAAGTATTTGTCACCATTTATGCTTTGAGTTCTCATGGGTCCACACAAGTCTGTATGTATAAGATCCAGAGGTTTGCTGGTGTGGTACTCTTTTGTTTTGAATGAGGTTCTGGTTTGCTTTCCCTTTTGACATGAAGCACAAATGCTATTTGAAGGTTTTCTAATGGTTGGAATGTCTCTTACTGCCTGTTTCGAGCTGATTTTCACTAGATTATCAAAACTAATGTGTCCAAGCCTCTTGTGCCATAGCCAATTTTCTTCTTCCTGTCCAATGAAACAATTACCTTCTAAAGTTTTTGAGAGTGTGTACAGGTTGCTAGATGTCCTTGATCCAGTAGCTATCAATTTTCCATTGTTTGATTTCCTGACTTCACAACCTTGCTTCTTGAAAACAACTTCATGTCCTTTATCACAGATCTGACTGACACTCAACAGGTTATGTTTCAAACCATCCACAAACAAAACTTCTTCCGACTTGATCTTCCCATCACTAATTTTAACTGATCCTTTTTCGATTATCTTAGCTCCATCATTATTTCCAAATTTTACAAAACCACCCTCATATTTCTGTAATTTTTCAAATTTCTGTTTATCACCTGTCATATGACTTGAGCATCCACTGTCAAGTATCCATGGTACCCTTTTACTCTGTGCCTTGAAAGCTGTTTGAACTATTAGGGATTCCTTTTCTTCCCTAAGCTATTCTTTCTGCTTCCACTCTGTTTTGACTGTGGTATTGGGCTCTAGTTTGGATTTTCCTTTTCCAATATCTTGAGTATGTCTTTCGAAGGATTTCTATTTTGTCTTGTCCTATTTGGTTGAAATTTTCTTTTCTGAGGTTGATTTGAAGCTGAAGGACTACGACATTTTCTTGCAATATGTCCAAAGTTATGACAATTAAAACATTCTACTGCATAATTTATTAGAGGTGAAAAAGCATTTCTACTAATAGAATTTCTTGGTCCTACATTATACTTGCAATCTGCAATTTTATGCCCATAACCATTACACTTGAAATAGAAACCAGAAAAGAAATGATTGAACCTGAAAGATGGTTTTTGCCAGGTTGTTGTAGGAGCCATAGATCTTCTTTTCTTTTGATGTGTGACCTTGGTAAATCCATCATTGTCAGTTCTCCTTTCGGGCCCGGCATTACTGCTTTCATTTGCCTGAGTTGTTTTTCTTTCATCAGTCTGTTTCTTCTCTTCATTCCTTACAGTTTCTACATTTCTGGCTTTTGGTCCATTTGACGATTCTCCTTCCACGAAGCCTAGACCAAATTTGATGCCAGCAGGTCTTTGATCACTTAAAATTTTATCCAACTTCATCGAACTTTCTTCACGCTTTTGATGGCAACTAATTTTTTGATCCAGTTCTTGCATCTGCATTCGTAGACTGACATTCTCTTCTTCTAGTTTATAGCAGTAATCTATCTTCATGGTTATCTGAACTTCGAGATCCTCAGACATTTTCTTGTATTCTTCTGTCTGTATTTTTAAACTGGTTATGATGTCATTTGCATCCTCAAGCTTTCTTGAAAGTTTATAATTCTTTCTTTTCTCAGATTTCCATTCTACAAGAGCAGAGACCAGCTCACCTTCTAGATCTACTTCAACCTCAGGATTTTTAGCAGAAACTTTAGAATTCATTACTTCCCTCTTTTCTGATTGTTCTACCTCTTCTAATTTTTTTGATTCAAATGCCATGAATAGAGCTTCACCTGTTTCTTCTTCAGAATCCTCACTAGAGTTGTCCTCTGAAGAATTTGCATTCCTGGAGATGAAACTTTTCTTTTTGAAGTTGCCTTTCCTGAAGTTTGATTTCTTCTTCCAGTCACTTCTTTCTTGGTGCGAAGCTTCCTCACCCTGGTTCTTCTCATTGAGAGGACATTTTGTCGCAAAGTGCCCAATGCCTCCACAGTTAAAGCATTTAAATGGTAGCTTTCCTCTGTATTTTCCTTTTCCCTTTCTTAGTTTTTTGACAAAATTTGCTTCCATTTCATCTGATACATCCTCTTCTTTAGACTCTTGTTTTGTGTCTTTGCCTTTTAGGGCTTTGAAGGTTGCTTCTCTATTTGTGGGATTAGACCTTCCTATTCTCATTTCAAAAGCAGTCAAAGAACCATGCATCTCATCCATACTAAAGCGATTTAGATCTTTAGCTTCTTCTATGGCTGAGACTTTAGAATCAAACCTTGGAGGGAGTGATCTTAATACCTTTTTCACGATCGTAGCATCATCCATATCTTCGTCGAGACCTCTCGATTGAATTAGTGATTCCATTGACTCTTAGCATGAAAGCCTCTATGTTCTCATCATTGTCCATATTTAAGGATTCGAATTGAGCTCGATGTGTTTGAAGCTTGGCCTCCTTGATCCTATCGTCTCCTTCATGAATGTTCTCTAGTTTATCCCATACATCTTTCGCTGATTCACAATTTATGATCTTGACTAGCTCACTGTCCACTAATCCACACATGATGGCATTTTTTGCTTTTGAATCATTTTCAAATGCCTTTTTACCGGTAGTGTCTGTTGGAGCAGTGGCAGGAGCTTTGTAACCATTAACTACTGCACCCTAGATGTCAAAACCCAAAGCACGGAGATATGTCTGCATCCTTATTTTCTAGAAAGCATAATTAGTTCCATCAAACAATGGTGCTTTGTTTGAGGAGAAACCTTCACCACTTGCCATTGCGTCACTTCCAAGATCACCCTAGCTGATTGAGCCTGTTCAAGAACCTTGGCTTGATGCCAATTGTTATACTCACAGAGTGACACTGAGAGGGGGGTGAATCAGTGTGATCTTTTAAAATTTTAAACTTGCAATACTTAAAGCAGAAATGAAGCAAATTTAAATCATATATAACAAGAGAGCATCACACACAACACAGATTTAATGAGGTTCACCAATGTGGCTACTCCTCAAAAATGACTGCTTGGACTACCATCCAAATCCAGCCTTTGCAAAGCAACAACTTTACAACTCATTTACCAGCACCAACTGGAAGGAGCACCAACCCCTCAATTTTTTTGCACCAACAAAAAGGAGCACCAACCCCTAATTCACCAGCACCTACTGGAAGGAGCACCAACCCCTTATGCCAAGCTGCAACTTGGACTTCAAAGAAAAATAACAGAAAAATACCTTCAACCTTTTGCAAACTGTCTATTGTTTCTGCACACTCTACTTCTTCTACGCAATTTCTTCGCACCAACATTTTGCCTCTACGCAATAGTCCCGCACACCAACAACTGATCACCTCTTCTCCTTTGGACGTTTCTACACTTAGTTCACTCTCACTTTGGACTTAGATTGACACATCTTTCTCGTTGCTCAATGCAGAATTTACTTGCGCAAATTCGATTCGCGTTCGATACTATCAAATCTCGAAACTGTCCTCCTTTTATAGCATAAAATTATGAGAAAATATCTCAACTTAGTCAGCTAAAAAACCCTAATTTTAGTTGGTTGCAAACCCTAAAAATTGTCGACTATAAATCCTAAAAATTATCGACTGTAAAACCCTAATCTCTATCGGCCCAAATTCAACTTTGTCGGCTTCAACCGCCTCTGTAATTTTCCTGTAGCTTCTCCCACGAAAATACATGTCGTAATATCTCTACACCTTTTGCAGTCATACACTTTCTTTTCCCTGGTATCACGAAAATGTGACACTTTTGGCCTTTGTCTGCTTTGCCACCGTTCTTGTCATGAAATCGTGAAACTTCTAACTTTCGCTAACGTCATCCTCACTCTTGTCATGAAATTGTGACCCTTTTTGCTTCTAGGCCTTCTCCATTTTTGTCATGAAATCATGAAATTTTTGGTGCCGTATAGTCTCTCTCCTCCTAGAGTCACGAAACTGTGACATGTCGCAAAAACATGACATCTTCATCCTGCTAGCTTCTTCACTGCTGCCAGTCATGAAATCATGACACTTTTTCCATCCGTACATCTTTCTTTCATCCTATCACGAAATCATGACGCTTTCAGCTTTCGGAGGCTTTTCTTGCAACCTGTCGTGAAATCGCAACACTTTTCGCCTCTTTGTCCTTTTCTCGGCTTGCACCCACGAAAACATGACATGTTGCCAAATCGCGACAGTTTGTTTCTTTAGCACTTTTTCTCCAAACATGTCGTGAAATCGCGACAGTTTTCTTCCTTAGCACTTTTTCTCCAAACATGTCGCAAAATCGTGACAGTTTTCTTCCTTAGCGCTTTTTCTCCAAACATGTCATGAAATCGTGATAGTTTTCTGCCTTAGCGCTTTTTCTCCAAACATGTCGCAAAATCACGATAGTTTTCTTCCTTAGCACTTTTTCTCCAAACATGTCACGAAATCGTGACAGTTTTCTTCCTTGCCTTCTCTGCTTCCAACATGTCACGAAATCACGACAGTTTTCCTTGCACCTTCTCTCTCCTCGGCCATGTCGCAAAATCATGACAATTTTGTTTGCACTTTCTCTCTCCTCATCCATGTCGTGAAATCACGACAATTTTCTTTGTGCCTTCTCTCTCCTTCGACATGTCACGAAATCACGATAGAAAACATGTCGCGATATCACGACAGTTTTCTTGTCTTTTTCTTTGATTTTTTGAATTTGGGTTACTTTTATTTTCCTAGAATTTCACTGTACATGATCTGACTAACCTTTGAACTTCTGTCCTTTGCATCTGAATGACTTCTGAACTGTCTGTCCACTGCATCATTAGATCTAACTGCCTGTGTTGACAACAATGACAAACCTCTTGCAACACCTTGCTCAACAAGTTATGGACTAATTCGAAGACATAGTTATTAGATATTTGAAGAGCTTCTACTTGGGCCATGTCTATATGGGTGATATGGTGACCAATTGTAGGTGAAGATAATTCTATTTTTGGAATGGACATGTGGAATGACTGTATGGATGACACAGTGTGTGAGGGACCTACAAACAAATATGAATGAATTAACTGTATCACACTAGTGGGATTGACCATAGAAGTGGTAGGAAGGGATTATGAATTATCCATGGATGCAATGTGTTTTAGGATGAAAATTTGTTTCAGCATTTCTTTATTTTTATGATTTCTAGTTAATACCATAAGCTAAATAAATCAAATATATGCAATGTACAGTACAATAATGTAAATAAAAACTTCACAAAAATGAAGTAAAACAACTCAATTCTAAGTTTTTGCAATAAATGTGTCTTACCTTCTATTTTTTTATCTGATATTTAATATTTTTTTTTTGTTTTGTGTGTTTTGATGTACTAATCTGAATTATGATGGGTGGAATCTATGGCTTGGAAGGGTAATGAGATTCTTCATAGTGATGAAATCTAGAAAGTTTACTTAGGATATCCTACAATGGCTAAGGACAAAGATTTGTGCATGGATATGAATCCCATCGTCACCAAATCTCAAGCTATGGTTGGTGATGAAATCCAACACATTACTGTTTAATGTGATACGTGTTGTGTGTGATTAATTTTAAAAAATTTATGTTCTCTATTATGTTTTCATACAATATCAATAGTAACCAATTTTGCAAGTCTAAATTAGAAGCCAACAAAAGAGATACCAATTTACTCAAAATATGTAAGGTACATCGCTTAAGACCCACTCTGACCAGTGGAGGGTTCACCTACTTTTCCATTCTAAATCAACAAGTGATTCCAATAGTGGGAGTACTTTTAATATTCTGATATTATTCCTACTTAGGCAAGCAAAAGAGGAATTCTTGACCCTAATGTGTAAACTATTTTATGCAATTTTTACTTTACATGAAAACAATATGCATATTTTTGAATGAAAAACACATCAGAAAGTAGCAAAATTTTAAATTTGAAAATGTGCACTAATGTGAGTATGAATGCAAAGTGAATCTAAATGCAATGTATAAATGAATACAAATTCCTAAAATGCATATGTAATGTGATTTTTTTAACAGATATTGAATAATGTTCTTTTTAACAATTAATCTGTAAAAACGTAAAATAAAAATAAAACAAAGAGGTTAGGGTTTTGAGGTATACTTATAGATAAGCCTACGTATTACTTTTACCTCTTTGTAAAATACCTCTTAGGGCCTATGAAATGCACCATGTCACATTTTGAACTCTGGGGGGTGTCCCTCGAGCATCGTAGGGCATCTGCACAACTTCTGCAACTTCTACAACTCTTCAAAAACCCTAGTTCTACGAAGCACGATCTAGTTTCTAAAAAACTACAAGATAGAAAAAAATTAGTGAGTTAATGATAATATAATTAGCATAAATAACCCATTATGGGTCCCACCATGATCACCATTTGTGAATACAAAAACAAAACACTAATGCAATAAATAAAAGTAACAAGAGCACAAGTAAATGACACAAAATTGCACAGAACAAATATTCTTCTTTTTTTAAATTGGGAATATCTCCCAATTGTACAATTAATGTGCCCAATGTGGGGTATTTATAATACCCTTTATACATTTATTACAATGTTAGGATTTTGAAGGCCCTAATCCAATAAATGGTGGTGTCTTCTTACTCATATTTGATCCCAACAAAGTGGTGTGTGGGCTTTGGTATCCTATGCAGGACCACTCAAGCTTTAAAAACTACCAATGAATGTGATCCTCAGACCTGCACACAACAAATAAATAAGGATTAATAATATCTATGAGGGCTCCACTATGTGAGACCCTCAGAAAAGAAATCACTAAACCCTAGTTGCATAAATAAAGTTGTAAAATAGATCTAAGAATAATAAAAATTCTTGCAAATGAACTTTTATCTTATCTTTGCTAACTTGCCATTTCTATCTTCATTGTTGTTACAAAGGATGGTTAAGCAAATGTGACCTAGTGGCACTTGAGGGTCATAGGGCTGCAAAACTAGGATAGGAAATACCTGTGGATGCTTGGTACTAATTTGAAATGCCTAGAGGCACTTGGTAGGCTCTGGTGGATGCTCTGCAAACTCCGATGGGCACTCGGGAAGCTTTGGGGGCATTCAACAATTGCTAGGAAGGTTGCAGAACCAGATTTGGTTCGAGATATGGATGGTGGAAGATGCAGAGGATGTAAGAGGGAGCAATGGAGGATGGAAGTGGCAAGGATGCTTGAGAATGCCTAGGACCTCAAGAACTTAGAGGATTTAGGGAATTCAAAAGCTTAGGGAACTTAGGAATCAGGGGACTTAGGGGTTGAATCATCAAAATGACTCCTCTTTATAATCTTACCTTAGACATGTTAGGGTTTCAACAATATGAAATGTGTGGTTGAGATTAAAACATGAGGAAGTATGGAGATTAAAGTGGGGAAAGTGGCATGGATTAAGGCGGATGGATGGCTAGGATTAAAACATGATGGATGGCTGGGATTAATTCATACATATATGCATATATTTATTAAATATATATAAATATAATATATAAAATATTATTATTTAAATATATATTAAACAAATATATAAATATATATATAAATAATGGATAATGTGGCGAGAAATTATGGATGGAGGACAAGTGGCTAGATTTTGGTGTCTACAAATGGATACAACATTAGAAGCATATATCCATTAAAAGCAACAAAGCTAAGCATTAAATATCATTTTCTTATACATAGTGCAATTTGAGTAGCAAGTCCTAAGAAGGTGGTTCATGAAACTTTAGCTTTAATCATCATTGAAATATCATAATATAAGGCTTTTAAGTAGTATATAAGTGCCATACCTAGTGGGGGACATCTCCTCTAGTATTCTTTGTCAAGATTTATGAAATATTTATTGGATGTGTCTCATCCTTTGCCATGGAAGTAATGTACGACGAGTACGAGATGGTAAGAGGAGTAGAGCTCCTCAAGGGGAGAGCGAAGCCCTCCTAGAGGGGTCTAGGGAGGGGTGGCGATAGCCCCCCTCAGACATGCCAAAGATACTTTTTTGGTGCATCGCATCGAAATTTTTTTTTCTCCCTTTTTTCAGAGCAATCTGTAGAGCGAAGCGACTTTAGGGATTCCCACAGTTGGTGGGTGGTTGGTAGGTGTGGGTGGTTTAGCCCACGGTGTTGTGCCCATTGTATTCTAATACGACATAGTGGTTTAGGGTTGGAAGAGTTTCCTTTATATTTATTTTAATGTCCCATTTTTGAGCAAGGAAGTGAATAATAATATCAAGGAGGTGTGGCTCTTTTTTTGCTAGAGTAGCCCATATCGGGTGAACCAGGGTAAATCTCATGTGTTCTATGTGCATTGTGTGGTGTCATTTCTTCTAAGTTGTTTATTTTTGCATTATTTTTGGAATAAGTTTATGTAAATATCTTCATTTGGTATTAGAGCCACGTTTTTAGCCATAGGGGGATGCCTTTATTGCTAGGTTTCATTTCATTTGAAGAGTTTCTAGGGTTTATAGGAGTTAGAGAAAACCTATTCTAAAGTGTGAGGTTTGTGCAGAAGGAGCTTTAAGTAAAATTATGGAAAGTCAATCAAGGATCGAGATCAAGAAGTTTTATGGAAAAATATTTGAGCTATGAAAGTTAAATATGGAGGATATGCTCGTGGACAAAGATTAGTGGGCCATTATTTCTAAAAAAATAAAACTTGTAGCTACATCAGATGAAGATTGGGAAAATATGAATAAAAAAGAAAGGAGTCTAATTCGTTTGGGTCTTACAGATTCATTCCTAATCAATGTTTTTGGAGAATCTACTGCAGAGTATATCTAGGAGAATTTAGGGGCTTTGTATCAATCTAAGTCCCTAGTGAACAATTTTTTTCTCCAAAATAAACTTTGCAATCTCAGTATGAATGAAGGGATTCAGTTGCAGATCACCTGAATGCATTCAATACAATGGTTATTCAACTTACATTTGTTGATATTAAGTTAAGTGAGGAAGATAAATGTATTACTTTGCTATTTTCTTTACTAGATTTGTGGGATAACCTAGTTGTAGCAATTGTTAGTACACCTGCATCCACATTGAAGTTTGAGGATGTTGTGGCATCTCTAATATCAGAGGATATGATGAGAAAAGCCATGGAGGTCACTTCAAAGGGTGCCCTAATAGTGAGAGGGTGGGACAAGGAAAAGGATAAATATAGATTTGGTGATATATCTAAGTCTAGAGGTAGATCTAAGTCTCAAGGAAAGTTTGAGAGAAAATATTGGAAATGTGGTAAGCTTGGTCACATGAAGAAGGATTGCATATCAAATAATGTTGATTCTAGAAAGAGTTCTGATGAATCCACTTCCACAGAGACACATAAATCCAATGATGAAGGAGGGGACGTATATCTAGAATCTTGTTCCACACGTTCATATAAAAATGATTGGTTGATTGATACAGGTGCCTCTTTTCATATGACCCCTCGTAGGGGTTGGTTAAAAAAATATGAAAGATATGATGGAGGGGAGGTACTGTTGGGAGATAATTCACCACTTAGAATCATTGGTCATGGAAGGGTGAAAATATTATTGCAATATGGTAGGGCTAAAACCCTCCTAGATGTGATGCATATTCCTGGTCTTGATAGAAATTTAATTTTTGTAAGCAAAATGGCTTATGCAACAGTAAACATCAGTTTTAGTAAGGATTCATGCAAAATGGTTTGTGGATCAATGGTGTTAGCAAGAGGAGTTCGGATTGGAACTTTGTATAAGCTATTGGGAAGCACTATGACAAATGAGTGTAATAGCTCAACTGTTCCTGTGCTTGAATCAGATAAAATCTCAACACTTTGACATAAAATAATGGGATATATTGGATAAAATGGATTGTGTACCCTACACACGAAAGGTATGGTTCATGGTATCCCTGATTGGTCAATGGTTTTTGATTTCTATGAACACTATATTTATGACAAATAGAATTGTGTGAGTTTCCCATATGGTACTGCTAGATCAAGAGGGATATTAGATCTGATTCATAGTGATATATTTGATCTTGTTCCTATATCATCCCTTGGAAAATCATGATACTATGCTTCTTTTGTCGATGATTTTTCAAGATATGCATGGATTTATTTTCTTAAGAGTAAATATGAAATGTTTGATAAGTTTATAGAATTTAAAGCACTTGTTGAAAATCAATTTGGGAAAAATATTAAGGTGTTGAGGTTTGATAATGGAGGAGAGTATTGTTCAAATAAATTTTAGGATTTCTGTAAGCAATGTGGTATTGCAAGATAGAAGACTACTCCATATACACCCCAATATAATGGAGTTGTTGAGAGATTGAACATATCACTCATGGAAAATTCTAGAAGTATGTTGAGTGGTGCAGGTTTGGCACAAGAATTTTGGGTAGAGGCAGTGAGTGTAGCATGTTACTTGCAAAATTGATCTCCTACATCAGCATTTCCAGATCAAACTCCATTTGAAGTAAGATTTGGTAAGAAACCCTCTCTCTCATATCTTAGAGTTTTTTTTTGTGATGCATACATGCATATTCCAAAGGAGAAAAGAAGTAAGATTTATAATAAGGTTGTTAAATGTATCTTTATTGGTTATAAAGAGGGTGTTAAAGGATACAAAATTTGAAATCTAGAAACTAAACGTACAGTTTACAGTAGAGATGTGGTTTTTAGAGAAATGAAAAGTGATCATAAGAAGGAAGTAATAGAAGAAGAACATGAAAAGGTCCAATTTGATTTCAATGAAGAAGATCAAATAGAAGAGGATATGGAAGAGGATGAACAAGATGTTCATACACCTATGGTAAGGAGATCAACATGGGAAAGAAGACAACCTGACAGGTATAGTCCATCTACTTTTCCTACTTCTTTTGTATTATCTTTTATTGATGAATATCCTAAAACAGTTAGAGAAACTGTTAATTTTGAAGAGGCAAACTGTTGGTAAGAGGCCATGGATGAGGAAATGATGGCCCTAAAAAAGAACAGAACATGGGATTTAGTGAAATTACCTCATGGAAGAAAAGCAATAGGTTGAAAATGGATTTTCAAGAAGAAGTAGAATGTTGAAGGTAAAGTGGAGAAATATAAAGCTCACCCGATTGCTAAAGGTTATTATCAAGTAGAGGGAATTGATTATGGTGAAGTATTTTCTCTTGTTGCAAATCTAAACTCAATTAGATTTTTTTTATCTATGGCTACTGCTTTTGATCTTGAAATAAAGCAAATGGATGTAAAAATTGCATTCCTTCATGGATATTTGGAGGAATAAATCTATATGAGGCAACCTGAAGGTTTCATTGTTGCAGGAAAGGAGGATATTGTATGTAAGTTAAAGAAATATCTGTATGAACTGAAACGTCACCTAGAATGTGGTATTAGAAATTTGATACTTATGTCTTAGGAATTGATTTTATTCGTAGTAATGTTGATCACTCTCTATATTCAAAGAAATTTGGTAATGTAATTATAATTATAGTTTTGTATGTTGATGACATGTTACTAATTGGAAACAGTAAGAAAATGATCAAGGAAGTGAAGTCTCAATTAGCATCACAGTTTGACATGAAATATCTTAGCCCTACAAATTTTATTTTGGGTATGCAAATAAACAGAGATCGTTCTAACAGAAAGTTGTGGCTGATAATGTTGAAGAGATTTAATATGCAAGATTGCAAACCAGTGAAGGTACCTATTCCTTTGGGGGAAAAATTGTCTCATTGAATAATGTAAAAAAATAGAAGAAGAGGTAGAAGAAAGGTCCCATTTTCCTTATCCAAATATTTTAGGTAGTTTAATGTATGCCATGGTTTGTACTAGACTAGAAATTGCCCATGTAGTGGGATTTTTGAGTAGATATATGTCTAAACTTGGTAAAGAGCATTGGACTGCTGTGAAAAGGGTTTTCAAATATTTGTGTGGTACTTTTAATTTTTTAATCTATTATGAGGGTATAGGTAAAGAATACAAATGCTTGGATATAGAAGGGTTTGTTGATGCATATTGGGTTGGAGATATGGACAACAAAATATCTACTAGTTCTTATGTATTCAATTTGTTTGAAGGAGCTATTAGTTGGATGAGGAAAAGGTAAAATATTGTTGCTCTTTCAACCATTGAAGCTGAATACATGACAGCCACTAATGCCAGTAAGGAAGAAATATGGCTACAAATACTATGTTTTGAAACTGGGTTCTTTCAAGGAGCTATGAAGATAAATTATGATAGTTAGAGTGCTATATTTCTAGCAAAGAACCATGCTTACCATTCTAGAATGAAGCACATTGATACAAAGTTCCATTTTAGCAGGGACATGATTGAACAGAAGAAAGTGTTGTTGGAAAAAGTGGATACAAAGGAAAATGTTGCAGATGCTTTAACCAAGGCAGTTAGCACAGAAAAGTTGAGATTTTGTATAGTTAAATTGGGTCTGGAAAAGTATTCAACAAGTGGGAGAATTTTGGATGTCTCATCCTTTGCCATGGAAGTATTATATGATAGGTACAAGAGGGTAAGAGGAGCAGAGCTCCTCAAGGAGAAAGCGAAGTCCTCCTGGGGGTTTTAGGGGGGTGGTAGCCTCCCCCCATCTATGTCGAAGGCATTTTTAAGGTGTGTAGCACCAAAAAAAAATTTGCCCCCTTTTTCCATAGCGATTTGCAGAGCAGAGTGAATTTTAGGATTCCCACATTTGGTGGGTGGTTGGTGGGTGTGGTTGGTTTAGCCCACGGTGTTGTACCCATTGTATTCTAATACCACATAGTGGTTTAGGGTTGTAAGATTTTCCTTTATATTTATTGTAATGTCCCATTTTTAGGCAAGGAAGTGAATAATAATATCAAGGAGGTGTAGCTCTTATTTTGCTGGAGTAGCCCATATCGGGTGAACTAGGGTAAATATTGTGTGTTCTATGTGCATTGTGTTGTGTCATTTATTCTAAGTTGTTTATTTCAGAATTATTTTTGGAATAATTTTTTGTAAATCTCTTCAATATTCTACTACCTCCATGGAAGCTCTTTTGATTGTTACTAGCTATTGTAGGAGTGATACCCCATCCACATTTTCTCTAAATGTTTTGATGAAAACGTTGTTGAGTTGGTCCCAATAGTTGATCAAAATAGGGTATAATGTGATGTGTCATTCTTAGGATTTTCCTCTGAAGGATTTCACTATCAACCTTAAATTCATATTTTTCTCTAATATGTCATGGATCGTACAGAGGCATACCATATGGTTAATTTTCTCAATGGGGGTAGCAAGATCTTCACCCTTGAAATAGGTAAGAGACTTCAAAGCTAATTAGGATATTGATGAGTGTCGTTAGTGTTCATCATTTAATTATTCATTTTGTCAAATCCAGGGTGGTGTCCAAGGCTATATATGATAGAGGAGGTCGGTGGTTCTACAGTTTAGAAATCAGGGCACTTGCTTATTTTGTGGGAACAAAGATTCATAAGGTCTTTGTGGAAATCAAACTATCACTAAATTGCAGAATTGAAACCTATTTAAGTTGCAGAATTTGAAACCTATTTAACTTGTAGAATTGAAACCTATTTAAGTTGTAAAATTAAACTGTGCTAAAGGAATAAAGAAACTACATTACATTTTCTAAATTTAAGTGACATGAAATGTAAATGCTAAAATGAAAGTACAAAAATGATAATGCTAGAATAGGAAACTACTAAAAACAAGAATTTATTGTTTATTGCTAAAAATTGTAATACAGTTGCTAAAATAAAATTATAAAAAAGTAAATGTAAATTGCAAAAGAAAAGTAGGTCAGATAGACAAGAAAAAAATTCAAATATCACACTTGAAAATAGGGGTTAAAATAGAGCACATTATGATCTACAACATTTTAGCAAGAAATCGACAATTTTTTGTTAGAAAATAACAAGAACAGAAAAACCTATAAAATTGTAACAACACTCCTTCCACTAGCCTCGAGAGTGGGCCCTTGCTCCTAGGTCTAGAAGAAGGTCTAACACACCAAAATATAAGCTCTAACTATCCACTCAAGCATCAAAATGTACATATGAAAAAATACTGCACTTTATTTGATGATCTTTGCTATTACAAAGTTGTCGATAATTCCTGTCTGATTCTTATTTGCCTAATTTTTGTCTATTATCTAACATATTCAATGTAGGTGGGTGGAATTATTTATACAATATTTTCCACATCCCTAGCCTACGTTTGACAAATACAAATTAATCCTCTTTGTTGTTGATTCTTGATTTGCTGACCTACTACAACAGACTTAGTCCAGAATTAGGACAAAATCTTATTTGTAGCCATCTGTATAGTTGTTCTCACCTCCAAAATGATGGAAATTGGCTAGAAATAGGTGGGATATTATTGGTCACATCCATCCATGTGCCAAATCTTTTATTCTCCAAAAAATTGGCCAAAAAGGTGATTTTTAGCTAATTCTGCAGTTTTTCTATAGTAGCTCCAGAATATCAGGTTGAATACCTGTCAAATGTTGTTGGTGCAGACTTGGTCACATTGGGTTGCTTCCAAATGATTTGTGGGTCCCTCCTAACTACTTTGAAGCTCCCAAAATGGTTTCAAATTTAATTTTGGCACTCCTCCTTGATTCCCTATTAACTTGTAGGTTGTTGCTCGGATGTTCCAAAGTTGCTCCTGTAGGTTCTGTGTCCAATTGGATTTATGCCTTGTTTTAGCTGCAATGTGGATTTCATGATGCCACATCATCCTATAAACTTGTCTAAGATGGGAAACACTTCAAATTTATTTAGCCAATCAGATTTCATCAAACCTTTATTTAATAGCTATTTTCTATTATGCTTTATTCTTGCTATTTTATTGCTAAAATCATGCAAAAATATGACAGAAAGTGCAAAAAATACTCAAAATAGCAGCATAGCATCTCTTAACATTTAATCATGCTAACACTAACATAATAATGCATTTTAATCACATATTTGGCAAATTAACTATATTATTGATCAAAATATGGTAGTTTTTCATGTTCAAAATGATGAAATAATGAGGTATTTTTGTGCCTCATCATTCCCCCCACTTAACCTGATGCATGTCCTCATGCATTCTGAGTTGCTATAGTAGCATTGAGGTCCAACTCCCTATGCCATATCCCATAGAACTTATGGTCTGTTGAGTGATACCCTCTGTTTCTCCTTATCTCTACCAACCAACTCTAAAACTATTGCTCTGGTTGAGGGTCTAAATCAAAATAGAAAGGTATAGGGGTAAGGATAGTGGGTGGCCTAAACCAAAGGCCTATCCATTGATGTTGCATTGTCAAAATGACATCTATCATTGCCACTACTCTTCTATGAGACCACATCAGATTTGTAGGTGTGATGGGTTCTCTTTTCCTCAAAGAAATTGGTTGTTCATCCCACCTGCTCTTACATGCTACCACTGCATTGTTGAAATTTTCCCTGTAAAATTGTTGAAAGGTGGCCACACTCTCTCTAATATTCTCAAGATATGTGGCTCTGATATTTGGTCTACCCATCAAGGAGAAATGTTGGCTGATGAATGTTGTAGGGTTGGGTTGGATATGCCTAAGCAGAAGACCAGGTCCAATTTCTACAGTCTTGTACTATCTCCTTTCTTGATCCCAAAATATCTGATTATGCAATGTGGAGGTGAAGGCTCTGAGTTGTACATCACCTGTATAGATATGTGGCATAAATTGGACATCTTCTATCACTACAAACTTATGCAAATAGAACTCACATAGAAGATTTTGTTGCTCTTCAAGACTCTACAGGTATGCATCAATAAATTCTTGATCAGAAGATAGGTCATAGGATAGACCAGAATAGATCCTCATTACCTACCATCTAAAAAATATTTCCTTGAGGAATAAATTATACAATCTAGTAGGTCTTCTACATTACACTAACTATTCTACTATCAGACACAATTCTCTCACTTTGGCCTGTAATTTTATAGTTTCTACAATCTATCTCCTATTCTATTCCTACAATGGCTACATTACTACAAAAAAATTTCTAGTGCATGGTAACGAGCTACCAATATTGCCATGGCTTCATTATGTGCCACCAATGACACCATATTTGACTGAGGCACTACCACTAGTGGGGGTCCAAGAACTGGAGGTATTTCAACCTAAATTCCAACGTCTACATTTTAAACTATATTAACAGATTCTATGAGAACTTGTTTCTCTTCCTCCTCAGGTGGTGTGTCCATCTACATGAGTTCAATTTGTAATTCATAAGCTTCTTCTACTAACATACATTTCTCTAGAACTCTGAATTGATAATTTTATTATTTTGAAGCTTCTTCCTACAACTATTGTTCTGGAGCTTCTCCATGCAATAGTTGTTTTGGATCCACTTCTAGATATTTTGGAGCTGCTTTAGATGTTCTAGAGCTACCTCTAATACTCATCATTTCTATAGAATCTATTATTGCTTGAGCCCCATAGTATCCTCTCCTTGCTGGGAGCATTCTCCAATGTCCATTGGCTTCTTTCTAGCCCTCCTAATAAGTACATGTTTTTATACCTATTGCTATTTTGCTAAATCAGCAACCATGGAAGAAGCAAAAAAGGAAGGCTCCTAATTTAAGGTGATTTCCTCAAATTTTTAGATAATTCTGGAGTGTCTTCTTGTGCACCTTCATTCAAAATATTCCCTGCTAGATCAAGCATAATTTCAACTATTTCTCTCCCTGAAACAAAATCTATAGGCAAATTTTCTAGCTATTTTATTTTATCCTTTAAGTCACACAACTCCTACAACTTGCAAATATATACATATTTTTCCTTTATGGTTGCCTCTACCTTTTCAATCCAAGTTTGCTAGGTTTTGATTATCACCCTAGCAACTTTCATGGAGTCTTCTAGTTTAAATTTTGTATGTTCTTCATATTTTGAAGAATATGTGGATAGATCCATCACAGGTGGAGAATTTGCTCCATGGGTTCCTCAATTTTAGCAAGTTTTTTCTTAGTGAAATCATCCTTATCATCCTACAGAATCAATTTTATTTTTCTTATTTTAGGTGGTGTTAGAGGTGATCACCTTTCTGTTACTTCCTTCTTAGACTTCTTCTAAGAAGATGGGATGTAGGTAAATGTTTCTATGCCTCAACATCCCTTTCCCCCTATTCAGTAGATACATCTACAATAGCTCCCTTCGCATGTTTGGTGGACCTCCTCAGTGATAGTGACTCTATTTTCCTTGTACCACCAACATGCTTTGTTTCCTTAGATTTTCTCTTTGAAAACCTGATGGTGCAATTGAAATCATCTCCCTCTATAGATGATAAACTAACTATATCAACTTTTTCCTTTACTCTATCGGAATTAGAAGGTATCTATTGTGCAAAATCATCTACCTGAGCAAAAATTTCAACATCCCTTATTTTAATTACCATCCTCTTAGTTCTTTATTTTTTTGGAGGGCTAATTACAAATTTTCTTTTTCTATGTACCCCCATTTCAGCAGATGTCTGTGCATGAGAGGATGATGAGGTTTTATTAGGCTCAAAAGTAGCCTTGTTATCAAATTTTACTCTAGAGGTCTCTGCCCTACTAGTGGTTGCCTCATATCCCTAGTTTTTCTCATTTTTAACATAAATTTGTTCATCCTAAGGTTCAAATAACCTACTTAAAGTTTGAGGGTTTCCCTTAAAATGGTGTTTGCAAATTAATTTAATGAGGCCATGATGTCTCATAGACCCCTACCCATATTGGTACCTCTTGGCCATACTATGTAATTCTTGGTGCAAATACAAGGGAATGCTAACTCTAACCTTTTGGGTTTGTGTGCCATGTCTAAGGTGGGATGGACTCTGATATGATGGCTAGACAAGACAAGAAATTATCCCTCACAAGTCAAATATATGATGACCCAAATTGCTACCTTGTCCCATGGTTTTTGTAGACTAACACTCTTAACCCCTTTGCATATATTATTGTTAATTTTCATTTCAAGTTTAGAATACCCCTCCACTTGGAAAGCCCTAACTAATTTAGGGAGTGCTACGATAAAATATCTACCTATTTCTACTCCTTGAAAGGCAATTCAGATTTTTTTCTTAGCATGTGGGGAGTTACCTCAATACACATCCCATTGATCATAACTCTGTTGTTGCAAAGATTTCTGGTGAATTCTGCAACCAGTCTCTCTAAGTATCCATAAAACTTTTTCAAAAATGGCATCAGCCTAACCTATTGAAAAATTTGCACAACTTATGGATGGTATTTTAATTCCTCCATGGTATTAGGCTTGAATTTTCATTTTTGACCCATTGTTGGCTTGTATTTTTATTGCAAATCTACTACAACTTTTTTGCACTTTGCAATTCTATTGCACCTTAGACATTTTTTTTGCAATTTTTTTGCATGCAATGTTGGTTTATTTGGATTTGATTTTTTATTTACTCTTATAACACCTACAAAATTTGATGATGTTTAATCCTTCCTAGTTTTATGATTACAATATCCTCGCACTCATCATTCCTGAGCATGGAAATCAACTCTGAAATATGGCGTAGATTACGATGCAATTTTCCATGCATGAGATCCCGTCATCCCCATGCATCATCAAGACACATGCTGCTTCCTAATTTGTTTTATCAAAAGAATTCAAAACAATGGCATGGATAAAAGGTGGTGGTTGAAACTTTCCACTTATCATGCTGATTAACACTTTTTCCCATGCAAAAATTAGGGATGGTTGATTTTGAAATTGATGATCCTGATTGCATGATGGAATTTATGCATTATGGAGTTCTTGCCATTATCATTCTCAATTTGTGCTACCATCTACATTGAGACTTCATGGTCACATGGCTCCAAAGCATCATGTTACTATGAGGTATTACGGGGGTTTCTTTAGAATGTACCATTGACAACAGTTTGATAGTTGCCACGTGTATGGTTGTGAATTACATCTGAGTTGGAAAAATGAAAGATGTTGCAATGTCAATCTTTGAATATGAGTGTGCTGCATGAGGTGGTATTTTGGGTGTCATGTCAATTTTTTTTCAAATGCTTGCCTTTTATATTTTTGTGCATTTTCAAATTTTGTTGTGGCAACACATTTAAAAGCTCTGATTATTTCAAATCTTAGTCATTTTGAAGCTCCTGAACCTTCTAGAGCTCCCTAGATTACCATTTTTCATGTTGCTAGACTTGAATTTTATGTGACCAAGGGCAAGATAGGGTATTTCTTGACATGTTTAGTAGGGTGTTTCATATTTTTGCCAAATTTATAAGTAGTTTTTGCCAAATATCTAATTATCATACATAAAATGTTAATGCTAACTATGAGTAAAATGCAAGAAATACATACCTTACTATCTTGAAAGTTTCTCATGCACCTTGTAGGTCACTTCTGATGATATTTAGCAAGCTATACAAAATATGAAAATAAAATATTACACATGTGCAGTAAGTGATATTTGTACAATGATGGGTAAATCAAGAAGGCAAACAAGTTAGAAACTGATTTTCATGTAGGCCTTAATTCAATAGCACCTAAAAAGGTTTTCACTATTGAATTATTCATTTTTTTAAAGAAGGTTACCATTTTTTGTTTTCAACCAACTCTTGTCTTGAGTGTACCCATGAAGAATTTCACAATCAAGATTATTCATCTTTTTTTCAAATTTTTGTAAATCATTCTGAATCTGAAATGGAAGAGAGAGTCTCTTCCATCACATATAAATATGATTGTGTAAACTTTTTTGAAAACTCCTCCTTGGTTAATGGTTTATGGTACACCCTTAATCAATGTCCATTTACCACTAACTTCCTCCTCGAATCATCAATAGGAGAAAGATGGACAACTCCATTCTTGAACACTTCCTCGATCTGGTATGGTCCAAGCCACCAAGTTTGTAACTTGCCAAGAAAATCTTCATAGCAAGAATCAAACAATAATGCCCAATCTCCTAGTTCAAATTTTCTTTGTTGAATGTGACTATCATGCCACATCTTCCATTGTTGTTGGATTATTTCTATTTGGTGCAATGCCTCCAACCGAAGTTCATCCAATGCATTAAGTTGCAAAACTCTATCCAGCTATACCTACGATAATTCAATACCAATTTCCAAAGATGTGCGAAGTGTTAGTAGCTCAAATTCTATTGGAAAAAGAGGTTTCTTACCATAAACCAATTCGTAAGGTGTGAAACCCATGGTGGATTTCCATGTCGTGTTATATGCCCAAATGACTTCTAGTAACTTGTTCAACCAATTCTTCCTATGAGAAGCTATTATTTTTGTTAGGATCCTTTCCAGTTCCCTATTAGTGACTTCGACTTGACCATTTTCCTGAGGATGGTAAGGTGATGATTTCCTATGTTTGATCTCATATAATTCAGTGAAAGCTTCTATGACTTTTGATGCAAATTGGGGCCCATGATCTGTAGTAATAGATCGTGGTGCTCCAAATCTTTAAAAAATTTGAGAATATAGAAAGTCAATGACTTTCTCTTCATGAGCATGTTTGAAGGCACACACTTCTACCCATTTGGTTACATAATTGGTACATACTAAAATATGTACCTTCCCTTGAGAAGGTGGGTCAATGGGTCCAATAAAATCTAACCCCCATATTTCAAATGGTTCTAAAACCACTTGAGGCTGTAGAGGTATTTCATTTGTGGGTGTGGGTTTTCCCATTCTTTGGCATGCATCACAATGTCGTATATACCTTTTTACATCCTTATGAAGAGATGGCCAATAATAGCCAATTCCTAAAAAATTTCTAATGGTACTTTTCACTGAATAATGTCCTCCTGAAGGTTCATCATGACATGCATGAAGGACATCATACACCTCATCTCATCGAATACATCGACGTAATATGTAATCGGGTCCACATTTGAATAGTAGACCATTTATCCACTTAAAGGATGAGCTTTATTTTATCAATCATTTCTTTTCTTTTGGGGTAAAATGAGAGGGGACTTTTCCTGTTGCTAAATAATTAGCAATATCAGCAAACCATGGTGATGTTACTGATATTGCAAATAACTTCTCATTAGGAAAAGCATCCTCTACCAATTCCTCTTCTCCTATGTTGTTTAGTCTAGACAAGAAATCTACTACTACATTAGCCTTCCCTAGTTTATTTACTATTGTGATATCAAATTCTTGTAGTAGTAATAACCAATGAATTATTCGACCACTAACCATAGGTTTGTTCATCAGGTATTTAATTGTCGAGTGGTTTGTGTGAACATACACTTGATACCCGATAATATAGTGGTAAAATTTATTGATAGCATATACTACCACTAGGAATTATTTTTCGGTGGTAGTATAGTTCTTTTCAGCTCCTATGAGATTCTTGCTAATATAGTATATGGCATAATGCTCTCCATTTTCCACTTGCCCTAATGCTGCTCCAATTGCAGTATTGGATGCATCAGTTTGAATGTGAAATGGTAATTCCCAGTTTGGACCTCTCAACATAGGTGGAGTGATCAATTTTTCTTTTAGAGTGTCAAAAGCATTTTGACACTTTTTAGTCCATTTGAACTCAGAATATTTTGTTAGCAATGCAAACATAGGATTTGCAATTGTACTAAAATTCTGGATAAAATGATGATAAAAGCCAATATATCCCAAAAAGCTCCTGACATCTATTTGAGTTTGTGGAGAAGGAAGGTTTTTAATGATCTCTACCTTTTTGGGATCTACCTTGATTCCTTCGATGAGATATGATGGCCAAGGACAATGCCTTCTTCCATCATCATAAAACATTTATCAAGATTTAGGGATAAATTATAAGTTTCACAATGGGTTAGCACCTTGTCAAGATGTTCTAAAGTTATATCAAAGGCTTCCCCACAAACTGTGAAATCATCCATGTAGATTTCTACACATTCATTAGTCAAGTCAGAGAAGATGGCAAGAACAACTCGTTGGAAAGTTGTTGGGGCATTACAAAGTCCAAAAGGTAGGACTCTATAGGCAAAAGTTCCCCATGGACAAGTGAAGGTTATTTTTTCTTGATCTTCAGGTGCAACCTGAATTTGGTTATACCCACTAAATCCATCAAGAAAACAGAAATATTTCTTTCCAACGAGTGTATCTAACACTTGGTCAATGAAAGGTAATGGAAAATGATCCTTATGTGTGACTTTATTCAATTCTTAGTAATCCACACACACTCTCATTTTCTCATTCTTCTTTGGAACGATAACCAATGGAGAAACCCATCGACTATCAAAAATTGGATAAATGAATCCTACTTCTAAAAGTTTTTTAATTTCATCTTTTACGATGTCTCACAAAGTAGGATTCAATCACCTTTGTGGTTGTCGCATAAGTTTTACATCCTCTATATATATTCTATGAGTACATACATCAGGATGAATTCCTAACATATCCTTGTAATCCCATGCAAAGGCATTGATATGTCATTTCAATACAGTAAGCAATCTTGCTTCTTGATCATTAGTCAACCAATTGTTGATATTCAAAAATTTCCCTGGTTGTACTTCAACTTGCTTTGTTCTAGGATGAACAAAATTAACTCCTTCAAATTTACTTATTAAGGAGTTAAGAGGATAATGATGTGGTAGGAGAGAATGGAAAATTCATGTTTCATTGTTAAATTCAATTCCTGATGGAATCATATCTGATATAGGACAATGAAGAGATGATAGAAGATGATGATGCCATCCATGTGGTAATTTAAATGGACTATCTTGTAATGGAATGGATGACAATTGTTCAGATTCTTGTTCTTCATCATTCCATAACAAATGATGAATGATGGTTGGTTCATCCTCAAGTCTTGAATCATACATGGTATTAACCAAAATAGTTTCATCTTCAAAAACATCTCTTTCACATGAATCACACTCTTCTATGTGGTCTTTCACAATTATGGTGGCTAATGTTGAGATAGTTTCTTCATTTTCTTCATCAGAATCAAGAAACCATAAGTGACCTAAAAAGTTAACCAAAGGTTTCATAAGAGGATATAAAGAAATATTCTTTGAATTAATCCCATTTGAAATGGTCATATCCCTTGACCTACAGTCAATGAAAGTAACTATCGTAGCAAGCCAAGGCCTTCCTAAAATTATTGGATAACCATTCATAGAGTTGTAGGGTTGTAATACCAAGAAGTCAACTAGATATTCCCATGAGGAGACTATTATAAGAATATCTTCTATAATTCCTTCTAGTTTAGCTACAGATCTATCAACCATTTCTAATATAGTAGATGTAGGATTTAGATTATTCAATTGTAATCTTTACATCGTATCTTTTGTCATAACATTTATGGTTGCCCCTAGATCAATCAGAACATTGGATATCTACATTGATCCTATGGTTACCGTGACTACTAGACTTCTTGGATCACCATATTTTGGTGGAATAAGTTTTCTAGAAAGAAGGTCAACCAACTTTCCATCTACTTGTATAGTTTTGGGAAATGATTTCTTCTTCCTTCTTAGATTTTTAATACAAAACTCTTGAATGGTTTTGTTGATTAGTGGTATATATTTAATAGCTTGTAGTAAAGGGATCATAATATTTAAGCATTTTAATTCCTTTACTAAATCTGATTCTGAAGAGATTTTAGATTTCTCAAACCATTCAAGGTATGGTACTTTTTTTGATGAAGAAGGTAAATCATTTCAAGGTAAGTCTTATTTTTCTTTTTCTTTCTCAACATGTGATTGTTGTGGGTCAGATGTAGATGGGTCTTGTTTATTTTCATTAGTTCCCATTTCTACAATGATAGGTGGAGTAGGTTCAAGAAGTGTCTTTCCTGAACGTAATTGGATATTGCTACAATCAATTACATTTATCATGGTAGTATCATCAGATTCAACCATGTAGACAGGGGCTACCTATCTAGTATTATTTGGGTTAGCCACAGGTTGGGCTAGAAGTGGAGGTTGTTTCACCTTTTGTTGTTGTGATTGTCATCCCTGAGGAAAATTTTGAGCAGGACCAAGAAATAAATTTTGTGGTGGATTTTGATATCTTCATTGTCCTTGGTATGGTTGGTACTATTATCCCTAATTTTATCCATGAGATTGTGGTTGCATCCATGGTGGATTTTGTTGATTCCATTATGGATTTATCCATCCATATTGTGACCATTCTTGAGAGGATGACCATGGAGGTTGATTCCAAGATTGTTGTGGTGGTTCTGAGTAAGACCATGGCATAGACCAAGGATTTTATTCCCAATTTATGGGAAAACATGGGGTATTTTGATATTGATATTGTGGAAAATTTCCCCCTTGTATTTGCCCTACAAAATTGAGTTCTTTTGATTGTGTTTCCAAGATATTTTTGAGTCCTGGAAGTAAATGACATTGGTCTATGATATGTCCTTTTGCACAAATGCTACAAATAGTAGATATGGAAGTTTTGTTTAAAGGATAATCTTGAAGAGCATGCTTATTTCTACATCTTGGGCAATAAATGGCTAAGGGTTCCGTAGATTTAGTTTTTGCATTCATTTCCCCTAACGTAGTATTGAGATGCACAAGAATGTTAGTTTTCAAATTAGCAAATTCTTCCATTAGTTCTTTCATGTCACTTCCATTATTACCCCTCTTTCATCTTCTTTGTCTAGTGTGGGAGTAATTTCTACATAATTCTAAAATCTCTTCAATGTCAAGGGTACTCACATCCCCTTTTCCCATTAGATCTAATACTTCTCTGGAGTCATCTTGCAACCCCCTCAAAAATATGGCTTTCAACATTTCTGGTTCAACAGGCCCACATCTCTTTTGCACAAAAGCAAATCTATCCAAATAATCTTCCAGATTTTCATCATCTTCTTGTTTAATCTTGAATAATTCATCCTTCCTATTTTTCACCTGATAGTATTCTTGATACTTGTCCAAAAATACTTGCTCCATTTCTTCCTAGGTTTGGATTGAATCGGGTGCTAAACTCATAAACCAACGTAAGGTTAAGTCTTTGAGTGTGGAAGGAAATACCTTAAGTTTTTTGTTATCATTTATATAATCATATGTTTGGCATACAACTTTGAATTCAAATAAGAATTGGTCAAGATCTTCAGATGCAACTCCCCTAAAGGTTGGTAGCACTAAAGGTGAAATTGTTTTCATTGGGGAATTCTAAGTGGGATTCAATCGAATAGGATATTCAAAGGTTCTGGTAGGAGTAGGGAGGTTACCTTGATTGAGAATATTACTACCCCTATCTAGATTTCCTTGTAAATCTACCATTATATCTTCCCAAAACGTAGTATAGATTCATCTAAATTGGCTTGATGGTAAGGATATATCAGTGGTAGGTGATGAGGAACTAACAATTTTCTTCTTTTGTAATTCTTTTTTGAGAGATACACTTCCTAAAGATGAGGTTTGTAATCCTCTTTCAATGTTATCAAGAATCTCAAATGTAGGTAATTCACCCTCTTGTCATGAATATCACCTTCCTATGGTTGGTAAATTTGGTCTAAGGAATCATTCTTTTTCATCCCTTAACCGATTCATACATCCTATGCTTATGTCCTAATATCTGAAATGCAACTTTCAATAATACAACTATGTTTATGCAAAGTTTTTTTTGTGTTTTTCCTATTTTTGTTGGTTCAAACACTATTCTAAGGTTTATTTGGCTCAACTTCACAAAATAATAATTGTAAGACTGATTTATCCTCTAACAACACCTATGTTCCCCAACAATGATACCAAAAATGATGAGTGTCATTAATGTTCATCATTTAATTTTCATTTTGTCAATCTAGGGTGGTGTCCAAGGCTATATATGATAGAGGAGGTTGGTAGTTCTACAGTTCAAAAATTAGGGCACTTGCTTATTTTATGGGAACAGAGGTTCATAAGGTCTTTGTAGAAATTAAAATATCACTAAATTGTAGAATTGAAACCTATTTAATTTGTAGAATTTGAAACCTATTTAAGTTGTAGAATTGAAATCTATTTGAGTTGCAAAATTGAATTGTGTTGAAGGAAGAAAGAAACTACATTAAGTTTGCTAAATTCAAATACATAAATGGAAAGTGCTAAAATAAAATTACAAAAATGACAATTTTGGAATAGGAAACTGCTAAACCAAAACTGTTAAAAATAAGAATTTACTATTTATTACTAAAGCTATAATAAAGTTGTTAAACTAAAATTGCAGAAAGGGAAATGTAAATTGCAAAAGAAAAGTAGGTTAGATATATGAGAACAACATTTAAATATCACACTTGAAAATAATGGGAAAAAAGGGATAAAATAGAGCACATTCTGATCTACAACAATTTAATAATAAATTAGCATTTTTTGACAAAAAATAACAAAAATAGAAAAAACAAACTTGTAAAACTATAACACTCCTTCCACTAGCCCTGAGAGTGGTACCTTACTCCTAGGTCCAGAATAAGGTCTACTTAACCAAATCCTAAGTTCTAAATATCCAATCAAGCATCAAAAAGACATATGGAAAATTACTGCACTGTATTTGATAATTTTTACTATTACAAAGTTGCTGACAAATTCCTGTTAGATTCCTATTTGCCTAATTTTTATCTATTATCTAACATCTTCAATGTAGGTGGGTGGAATTATTTATAAAATATTTTCCATATTCCTAGCCTACGTTTGATAAATATAAATTAATCCTCTTTGTTGTTGACTCCTGATTTGTTGACTTGCTACAACAGATAATCTAAAATTAGGATAAAATCTTATTTGTAGCTAGCTATATAGTTGTTCTCACCTCCAAAATTATGGGAAAATTAATATAAATAGGTGGGATATTATTGGTCACATACATCCACATGCCAACTCTCTTATTCTCCTAGAAAATTATCCAAAAAGTGATTTTTAGCTAATTCTATAGTTTTTCTACAGCAACTCCGGAATATCAAGGTTGAATACCTGTCAAATATTGTTGGTTCAAACTTGGTCATATTGAGTCACTTCCAAATTATTTGTGGGTCCCTCTTAATTAATTTGAAGCTCCTAAAATGGTTTCAAATTTAATTTTGGTGTTCCTCATTTATTCCATATTAACTTGTAGGTTGCTGCTCAGATGTTCTAGAGTTGCTCCTACAGGTTCTATGTCCAGCTAGATTTATGCCCTATTTTAGTTGCAACGTGGCTTTCATGATGCCACATCATCCTATAAACTTGTCTAAGGTGGGAAAAACTTCAAATTTGTTCAGCCAATCAAATTTCATCAAACCTTTATTTAATAGCTATTTTCTATTATGCTTTATTCCTGCTATTTTATTGCTAAAATCATGCAAAAAATGAAAAAAAGTGCAAAAAATACTCAAAATAGTATAATAGTATCTCTTAACATTTTATCATGCTAACACTAACATAATAATGCATTTTAATCAAATATTTGGCAAATAACTATATTATTGATAAAAAATATGGTAGTTTTTCATGTTCAAAAAGATGAAATAATGAGGTATTTTTGTGCCTCATTAGGTATCTCCTCTCATGTTTCATTTGGTGTTGGTGGTGTCAGGGAATATTTATCATTCTAGGCAAGGAATGTTCTAGGAAGTGATAGTTGTGGTGGAGCAACCATATTATGGAATGCAACTTTTCTTCTTTATAGAATGGTTGTACATAGCGACATCAAATCTTATCATGCTTGGTAGACACAAAAACCTAGACATAAATTTTTGACCTGGATATATTTGGGTTCTTTATTTAGGATGGATTCACTAGGTGAATGTAACTTCTTACTTATAAAATGTATATATACTAAGGTCTTCACCCAAACCTCAGTCTAGTATCTTTAATAATGGCTTCTTCTAGTGTTCATTTTGGAGTAGAGTCACCAGGTGAGAAAAGAGGTGCTTTAAAAAGTAGGAATAGACCAATATCATCACCAAGTCTCAACCCTACTCCTTATTGAAATTTAGGACCAATGATATGTCACAGGGATCCCACTAGGCAGGCCATTAAACTCTTGTCACATCTAATTGTCTCTTCTCAAAACAATTGCACTTTGCATGGAGTGACACAATGGGCCACAACTAAAAGAATGGGTTTGGCCCAATTAAGGGCCTCTAGGAGTTGTTTACAAGGACATATCCTTGTTAGGATGTGAAAGGGTGTATGAAAGTAAAAACAAACTCAACAAAGAAAAAGGGGGTGATGCACCAAGAGATCCACTAAGATCTTCCTACAAAAATAGGCTTGAACGCTATGTGCTAGCAGTGAACACTTCCTCTCCTTATCATAGTGAATTACAATCAATATCTACTAGTTATACACATGAATAAGAAGAGCCAAGCAAGTGAATCAATCCAAAAATAGATGTAGACCCCTCACACCCACATACACTTAATGAATCCCAGTATTCAAGAAAATTATCATAAACACATACACATACACAACAATGGGTCTACAAGCAATGCCAAAAAATAGACATAGGTTCCCATGTAGATATATACAAGCAAACTCTTACAAATATTTTTCTAGAAGCAAGGGTTCAAGATTGCCCACAAGCCACTCAGGAACTACAAAAATATTTATAAAGAGAAATGAAAGGAAAGCCTACAAATGCATACAATTGCAAACTTGCCAATCCTTTACAAAGATAAGACTACTACTATTTATAGATTACAATAAGAAAAAATTACCTCTAAAATTTATAGTATGATCTAAATTATTGACCCTTTTGTAGGTATTTTGAATATTTAATGGAGTAACCCTCAACCATTATTGTTATCAATTTGTAGTTGTCATGGTTGTAGACCCCTCTTCTTTTCATATTTAATTGTTCATCACCTTTTCTTGATTTGTAGAGCTAAAGTGTTCCTCGTAGATAACCGATGTTTTCTCAATAGTGGCATACTATATTTTCTTTTCTTGGGAATATATGCATTCACCTACCTCCAACTTGGTTTTGGTGAAATAATCTACTTCCAGTTTCATCCACTTTTTTGAGAATTTTACCAACTCTTTATTTTCCTGATTGGAATTTTCTTGTTTGTGCGATCCGGCCTTTTGCTTGGTCATTTCATTTGGGACTTTAAAAGTTTCAATAAGTCATTTTATCAGGCCTTTTTTATTTGACCTTATTTATTTATTGAATCTCATCAAAATTCTTGATTGTTCTTATATCTTTTTCACTTCTACCTTTGTTCTATTTTATGATTCTTTCCTCCTTATTTTTCATACCAACATTTGTCTTACGATGTTTCTATTTGGGTCAATTTTTCTAGTAACTCATCTAGTTCTTTTATTGCTACAGAGAGGCTTTCACCTTAGAAATACTTTTATGAATGTGGAGAAGTATATATATTTTGGATTTCAACATTATAAAGTGATCGTAAGGATCCCTATCCTTTCACCACTTGTTGATTTTCTCTTTGCCTCCTCCTATAATTAAGGATAGCCTTAAAAATCTAGTGGTGAGATGATGAATGAGTTGCTAGAGACCGCTTACCCAAACTAATGCAAATGATGATGAGCTCTACTAATTCTAACATAGATGACATTTTGGTTGGTCCTCCTCCTATAATGAAGTCTTTTTATATATCATAAAAAATGCTCATTATCTCTTATCAGGAGTGAGGTCTAACTTAGATATCATAAAAGGGCTTTAGACTGCTTATTGTAGGCCATTTTTTGAATAGGTGATCAACTTACCCACATAGAGTAAGGGTTTACACGTTTGTATTTACTCTCTAGAGAAATTTTTTTGGTGAAATATGACATGAAATATTTTTAGGATGGCACGGATAATGGCTCCCTAGTTTTAGCCTTAGGCTCTTCATCTTCTTCTGGAGTGCAATCTAAGAGTTGTAGTGATTTATCACTACAAAATAAAATATCAAGAAAATTCCTCTCAATCATACTCTATAGAAAGATCATGTTGAGAATCCTAAAGAAAGGCTTGTACAAACTTGGGTGTTAAACAAATCAATGAAAGTGATACATCCTACAAGAATTCACATTAGAATCTAAAACTAAAGTATCCAAATAAAACTCATTAGTTATCTCGATATCCATCACTAGGGAACATTAAAAGGGAGAATCAAGATCATCATACTTGGAGTCCAAATTGTAAATGCTAGAGATGGTGCTATCCAAGAGGAGATCAAATTAATGGGTATGACTAGAGGGGCTTCATTAGAAGGTGAAGAAAATGACACATTAGGCATACTGCTAATAAAAATATCTAAATAAGTCATCAAAATTATTAGATATATAGGATAATATTTAACCAATATATTATGAGGTGAGCCTAAAGGATTTTTTGGAAGAACCCCATCAAAAATCACATCTCATCATATAAGATTTTCACATTTTAAAGGCTCATAGATATGATATGACCTGGAGCTATCTAAATATCCTATAAAAATAGATGTGTCTCTTGGGTGACTCCTAAAATCATTTGGGAATGTGAGCCTATTATACAAACCTAAAATATTAGAATTGAAACACATTAGGCTTATCGAATGTCAACCTCTCAAAGGTGTCATATCTTAGACTATTCAAGTCAAAACCCTATTTATGATGTGTGCTACAAAAGTGTTGTGTTCTCTCCAAAATTTGGGCTTAATCCCTTTGACATGAAACATGATTCAATCCATCTCCATAATAACCCTATTATTACTTTTTACTATTTCATTTTTCTCTAGGGTATAGTGAAAAATCCTTTGAAAGGTAATACCACAAAGAATCAAATAATCTAAAAAAGTATTGTTCAATATTCACCTAGTCTATCTATCTTGAAGTACTTGATATTTACATCAAGCTAAGTATCTACTATCTTAAAGTCCTTAAAATTCATAAAATTCTTATCGTTTTTATGAATAGTATAAAATCATACATATTAGAAGAATTTATAAAAAATGGTGCGTGTTCCCAAAGAGGGTGGAGTACCCATGGATCCTGTAGTTATTTCTCACTACACCATATTTCTACAAACAAAGTAGAAGTGGATGAGAGATAAGGGAACCTTTGATCATAAGGTCTAAGAGTTGGAAATCCAACAAGGTTAAAGTCCAAATATTATAAGTTAATAATACTTGATCAAAAGCAATACATAAAGAGGTATGACATAAATATCTGATTGTCAAAAGGCCATAAATAGAAAAAGTCATGAGATTATATGGTGAGAAAAACTTCCAAATAAAATACACTATGTCCCAAAAATATAATTTCTGCTGAAGTGTGTGATATTCTATAAGTATTTTCCTTTTTTGCAAAATAAATACTGCATATTTCTAAAAAATGACAATAGTATATAGGAAACTATGACAAAGCCATTCCCTAATTTGGAGCATTAAAAGAAAAAATATTCCACCTAGATAATGGAGATTCTCAAAAATATTAGTTGGAATTAATGGTGGTAGCTACTCATCCAAAGTATTATAACCATTTGGCATTTAAGATGCTAGATCTAGATAACCTTGGAAGGACTGACAACTCAAACAAGACATGACCTGCTACAAGAAGCGTCAACCATTTTGAAATATCTATATGATTTTTGGAGGGAACCCTCCTTTTTGTAATATATATATAGGAATAATAGTATACTTGTAAAGTATTGATAATTTTACATTTGTATTCTCTTGTAAGCTATCCTTTAATTTCTTTTTGTAGAGCAATTAGATCCTACACAGCTTGTGGGAAAACTGAACCCTACTTTTGGCATAATATTTATAAATAATAACTTGCATATATACATTTGGAGGCCTGAATAAATTCTTAGACTAGCCATATATGGTTCTTTTCTAACCCATTTTTTGTGTTTTTATATGTATGTAGATTTTACCTATTATTTGCTGATGAGGCTTGTATATGTGTGTGTGGGAGGCCTGCATAAATTTTTGGACTAGCCATATGTGGTTCTCTTGTGGACCCATTTACTTATATTCATGTATGTTAGTAAAACTCATTTGTACTTAATTGTATCAAGGAGAGGAAGTGACTGTTGATACATAGTTTTAAAGCTTGTTTTGTAGGGATATCTTAGCATATGTTTTGGTGCATCATTATCTTTTCTTTTGTTGAGTTAATTTTACTTTTATTTCTTACATACCCTTTTACCATTGAGTTTAATTGGACTTAAAATGTCACATAATAAAAAGTATTAAATCTTATAAAAAACTATCAGAGGCCCTCAATTGAGAAAAACCCCACACTCTCAGCTATGGCCCTATTGTGTCACTCATCTTGAGGTATGATTGTTCTGATTGGAATAATAGTAGATGATATCAATTTAATGGCACACCTGGTGAGGCCCTAATGACATATCATTAGTCCTAAAATCATGATAATAAGTTACACTTAGACTTGATGAGGGTCTATGCCTACTCATACTTATTGAAAAACCTTTTCACTCACTTGTTGACTCTTCTTCAAAATGAATACCAAAATTTAGTGGAGATATTATATTGAGGTTTGGATGAAGGCCTTAATATACCTTATTTCAAGAATAACAAGTTATATTCACTTGGTGACTCTATTACAGTCCAAAGACCCATATATCTAGGCATGGCCACCCTACCACACAAATTCCCCCTACCTAGGAAAAAAAAACCCACTGTGACCTCTAGAGCCACCAACTATTTTGGGGAAATTTTAAAAATCATTATTGGAGATATTGCCAAAACACACCAGTGAAGGTTTGACATCCACATTAGAGAAGTTACAATGAATGGTCTTAATTTACTAGGTGCACATCACAAATTAGGATGTGGCTCTCAGACTAATGGTGGCTTCACTCAAAGGTAAGAATTGTGAGGGTTAAAAATCTCTACCTTGACACTTAATAAGTGATTGGGACCAACTTGCTATCCTAATAATTAATAGAATCAAGTAAAGAGAATATGGAGTACCTCTCCTAGAGGAGCAAGAGGAAAACACCCAAGTGGATATTAGCACCCACAACAAGCTAAGGAAGCTTGAAAAAAATAAGCTCCATGTGGCTACATCTGATCACAATATGTAGAATATTTCCAGGGGCATTAAGAAGGATATATATGAGGTCCATAAGTAAAAGTGTTGATCTCAAAGGAGTGTCTCCACATCTATCAAGAAGTTATTAGGCCTTCATCCAACCTAGTGTTGATCACACCCATGTCATAGAAATAGCACAACATGGTTTGGATCACCTCATCCTTCTCAAAAACTAAATAGGACAACAAATGACCATAATTTTGTGGGTAGATCTATTCATCCCTAAGGATTAAGAGACAATAATGTGTTGGGCTAATGAATAGAAGCCACACTTGGAGGGTGCCAAAAGCAAAAGAAAATTTGCTACTGGTGCCTATCTATTTTTGTCAAAAGGGTTACTAAAGAGTTTCCATCTAGTCTAAGTGAATATAATTTACCAAAATACTTGGAAAATAAGGCAAAATAGACTTAAGAAACAATTTGGGGCATATTTTGACTCCATGCCCAATGGGTAAAGGCTACCACTTAAAATTTTTATACATATGTATTATATGTAACATATGAAAGTAGTCCCAATATCATGGGATGACAAAAATCTTAGGTAGCTATAAATATGTGAATATGTAGATTGAATTCTAAATTTCCTACCTTTTCTAGATGGGTTCTTTTTCTGACTCCATAATCGATGGACTAAGGCATCAACTTCTCTAAGTTACTTATTTTTAGAAGGCTAAATATCCCCTATGAGTTGCTAAAACTATAGTGTTTTATCACTACATTTTTTGGAAAGAAAAAGTAAAATTGAGAGAAGTGAATGAGTGTTAAGGGGACCTTTGATCAAAAGGTCCATGCATCACAAAGATAACAAGGTTAGAGTTTGAATATTGGAAGTTAATAAGACCCAATCAAAAGTAGGACATAAAAATGTCAGACATAAAGATCCGATGGTCAAAAGGCCCAAAGTAAAAAATATCCCAAGTTTAGATGGTGAGAAAAACTTTCAAATAAAAGACACTACATCCTAAAAATATTATATTTTCTAAAGTGTGAAATCTTCTAGAAATACTATCCTTTTCTACAAAAGATATACTACATATTTCTCAAGGACAATAATAACTAGGAAGTAGTGACAAAGCCACTCCAAAATCTAGAGCATTAAAAATAGAAATATTTTACACCCAGATTGTAGGTATTCCTAAAAAGGGTAGTTAGAAATAATTTGTATAGCTTCTCATCCAAAGGATTAGAACCATTTGGCATTTAAGATACCAAATCTAGATAATATTAGGACTAACAACTCATACAAGATATGACCTAGTATTAGAAGCAACAGTCATCTTGAAATATTTGCATAAGTTTTTGAGGGAACCCTCCTCTTTATAGTAGTATTATATTTGTAAAGGATTGACAAGTTTACATTTGTATTATCTTGTAAGCTTTCCTTTCATTTATTTCTATAGAACAAATTACTCTTGAGCAATTTGTGGGTAAACTGAACTCTTCATTTTTGGCATAGTCTTTGTAAATAATGACTTGCATATATATACATTTAGAGGTATGTCTTAATTTTTAGAGAAGCCATACATGGTTCTCTACTGACCTATTTTTGTGTGTATATATGTGTACGTAGTTTTTATCAATTTGTGGGTTTTACCTATATATGTGTGTGTGTGGGAGGCCTGCATCAATTTTTGGACTAGCCATATATGGATATCTTGTAGACCTATCTCATTATGTGCATGTATATTAGTAAATATCATATTTGCTTAACTATGTCAAGGAGAGGAAGTGTTCACTATTTTAAAATAGCATTTAGGCTTGTTGTGCATGAATATCGTAGTGGATCTTTTGGTGCATCATCACCTTTTCTTTTGTTGATTTATTTCTACTTTTGTTTCTCACATCCCCTTTTCCCCTTGATTTTAAGTGTGCTTAAAACATCACATCATAACAAGGATCCAGACATATAAAAAACTCTCAAAGGTCCTTGATTGAGCCAAATCCCTTGGTCTTGGCTATGGCCGTTTTGTGTTGCTTCTCACAAGGTGCAATTATTTTTATCAAGACAATAAGAGATGACTACTTATCTATAATTATAACTATGAATATACTCTAAGGGTTGTGTAGCACACTGGGTAGTCCCTTTTGAAAATATTGATGCTACGTTTCCAAGACACACCCCTTGCAAACACCACTAGAGAAGATGGGAAGAAACCCAATAGCCAACTAATGGTGATTCATGTACCTTAATAATTCATAGCCAATATTTTCATGTTTGTAGTGTCATATTCTATTAACATCACTACTATACTACCATGGTCATAAAATATATCTTTTATGAGAGAAACAAATATCTAGTAGTTTTATCATCCAACTTATACATTTTATCTATCTTATCACAATAGCTGAAGGCTATTGTCTTGAATCCATCATCAATATACTTGATCATATACTAATTAGGATTGAATATACCTTTTTATTCATGTAATTCATATGATATATAAAAAAGATATTGGGACCCACAATAGATAAATAAAGAACATCAAAATAAGAGGAACCAATACTAACCACATCACATCCATCCAACTATAAGGACAAATCACCTCCAATGTAAACACACTCTCTAGAATGCTATATGTTATGGTCATGTGGAAGGTGACGATGCTTGGTCATGTGTGAAGTTTAGCTTGAATCTACAATCCACTCATTAGAAGAAGTGGATGATTAATATGCTAAATAATCATTGTCACCCTAAACATAGAAATTATTAGCATCAACACCCCTTGTTTGGGTGCTTCTTGATCCAAATTTGAAAAAAATCGTTTATGCCATTCGTTCTTACAAAAAAAATAAATAGGGTTCTTAATGGGCTTCTTACCTTTCTTCTCTCCCTACTAAGACTTATTCTCAATATCTATTTTTATGACATATTTTGCATGATATTTATTAGTGGGAGAATGAGATTTTTATATTTTATTATGAACCTAATTAGAAAGAAGATACTTAAACATATAATTGAGAGAAGGGGAAGGAATTTAAGTAAATTATACTCGAAATATTTAAGCAATGGTCTCATATTTGATAAAATACAATTTTGAACACAATGTTGAGGAAATTAATTTCCTTTCCACTCTCAAGTTCCTTATATTTCTCCTTATTTTTCATACCCATAGCATTTTCAATTTTAAATTTTAGATTCTTCAACCAAATGATGATTTTATTTATGGTATCAAGAGTATCCATGCATAGGTTAGATATATTTACCTCTAATTTAGTGATAAAAGTGGAATAAAAAAGGTCATACAAGGCCTAAAGTTTATTAAGAATATTATTTAGATCTAATATGGTACTGAGATGAGTGTAATAGGCTTTATCAATATCAATATCTATAAAACCAAGAGCCTCATCCTTATTACCCCTAAATAATTTATTTCTTTCATCAAAGTATATGTCCTAGGGGTCCTCATTCACATTTTTAAGGAGTCCCTTGCTCTAGCACAAAGTGTCAATCTTGATTTCCATGTGGTATAGGTTTAGACCATTCAATAAAGGAAAATTATGATCCATAACTTTCCTTGAAAATTTATGTAATTTAAAAAAAATAGTCTCAAAATGCTTGAAAAACTATGTAATTTAAAAATAATAGTCTCAAAATGCTTTTGTATGCAAAAGTTATTGTCCTAAAAAATATACCCTTAAAATCACAAAAAAGCACTAAAAACGTTAAAATTTCATAAACTACACCCGTAACTATAGAAAATAAGGAGGTCCCACATGTTTCTATTTGATTGACTAGAAAAATGTCAATTGAATTCTAACAATATAAGGGTTTAATAAATCTTATACTATAGTATGTTGTCAACTTGTGTGAGGGGTTTATTCTAGGATGTTGACTATGTAAGCCACTAGGTAGAGTTTTAATGAATTAAGAGATACCATGTGTTAACTTTTAATGTGCTTTAAAAAATGTGTTGTGTCACTTCTACTATTGACTGTACAACACTAATGAGGAATGAGAGGTCGGATGGTAGAATATGATTGGTTAACCTTCTTTTTATGCTAAAAATTTATTTGAATTTTGTTACATTGGCTGAGGTCACATTGGCCATATTATTATGCCAATTATCCATTTCCACATCATCATGTTAACATTACACTACCACATCATTAGTTTCCTTTCCAAAATATAATACATGAGATTTGAACCTTAGTCTTCTAAGAGGAAGTGCCTTAGAAAGATGCATACTAGCCATAAAGGCTAGTGCCCACATCAACACAATAGTGGGTCAAATTCCATTTAAAGAAAGGGCTTGCACTAAGCACTTTAGCACTTGGTACCTTAGTGTTGGATTTTAAGCCTTACTATCTCAAAATATCACATATCCCAATATAAATAAGCCAAAATATTAAAGGTCAAAAATCAATAATCAAGAGTAGAATTATATATATGAGAAATTAAATTTATTTCTAGTCCAATATAATAATGAAATAACATTAACTTATAACATCAAATATGAATGTAATATGGTCAAAATCACTCATGTACATGCATGAAGAATACTTACAATATAAATTGCTCAAAAATATGTATACAAGATTTATTATCAATACTTACTCCTTTTATCTTGTTTATATTATATTGTATGGAGCTTTGTCTCCATAATATAGACATAGTAATGTGACTCTTCACATGGCTATTGCTCTCCATATTACAACTCCTATGACCTTTGGCTTATCATGTTGTCACTTGTATACTAGAATCTTCACTCTCTTCTTGCATGTATACTTGAATTTATGATACTTGCATACTTCTACATGACTCTTATTCTCCTATGTGCACATCCTCACATTACATATTTGCAAACTTACATACATGACACTTGTGCACATTATCTCAATATATACTTACACTCTTACTTACATGACACTTGTGCATTTCTTGCACATTGCACTCTTACATGATACTTGTTCATTTCTTGCACATTGAAACTTACATAAAAGGGGAAATATAAAACACTCATCTAAACTAAAGATTCCATCCTAATCTATTACATATTTCAATTTGTACCATGAAGGTACCATGGGGGTACATTTTCATGTCCTAAATAATGTATTATTCTTTAACACCCCTTTGTATTGCATTATTTGGTTATTTAAGACTTTGGTTTTCAGTTTGTTTTTATCTTTAGTCTTCATGTGATATTGCATTGATCATGATTCTCTTCTTGAGATTTATTTTTACCTTCATTCTTGAATTCTTTAGACTTCATATCTTCATTATCTAGTTCACAAAATTCTTGAGATTCTTCTTTGGCTTCTAGTTCATGTACTTCTATTTTTTCTTGATTACTCTACTAGAGAAATTTGGACTGCATTTGATCCATTTCCCTTTTTTTTCTGAAATATCAAACATGTCATTGTTATACTTTCCTTTTATTTGTTCTTTTTCAATTTTGTCCTTCATTTTAGAAATAGAATATTTTGCTCTCTTGTTAGGAGTTGCTTCAAAAATAATATTTTGAAGAAAGTTGTCTAATATGAATAATAGCATTCTTTCAAATATCTCATAATATTTTATTTTCTACCAACAAAATGCTGGATAATAAGATTTTATTCCACAAATTCTAATATTTAGTTTCTTCATGCCCAATTCTATTGCAAAAATTACACTTCAATTGAGTAAAATATACATTTTTTTTATCTATGCTTCCATGTTAATACTTTGTGTTCATCTGTTTTATTAAGAAAATAATGTAACCATTGATGAATTGTTAAGGCCGTTCTTCCTTTATTTTCTTTATAAACAAATAACATGTTTTCATAATCCATGGTACTCTAAGTAGTAGATTCTGTTATAGAATTTATTCTTGTTAGACTACTAGTTTGTGATTTTGTAATAATAATATCTAGCTTTGTGTCTTCAAGTGTATCTCTAATCCATTTTGATATTTTATTATTTCCATCATCTATCAAGTTTTAAGAATCAAACTTTAATTTGTTCACCATTTCTTCTCTATCTTCACTGAATGCATTTCTAATAATTTCTTCCATGATTTGCAATTTGATTCCTTTGAAGTTAAAAATGTTATATCTACTAAAGTTAAAATACTCAAATAAGATATTTGCAAATATTAAAATTTTCTAATCCTTTGATGTAGAAATTCTTTTAACTCCTTAATTGAAATAAATTTGCAAAATCTCAAATTTCAAATTTTCAAATTATCAAAAGTTTAAAAAATTCAAATAACTTTGATATCTTCAAAAAACTCAAATCTTCTAAAAATTTGAATCCTATTTGAAGTAGAAAACCTTATCACTCCAAAAATTTAATAAATATTAAAAAAATCAAAAATTAAAACTTTGAAATATTAAATTTAAACTATAGTAGAAAATATTATAACTCCCACCTAATAATAAAATTTTAAAACCTTTTAACTCTAACTTAATAATCAAAGTACCTAAGTTATTAAACTTAGGTCTTTAATCTAATTATATTAAGGTAATATCTCTTACCTTTTATTCCTCCTTGCTTGTATAACATCTCTAATGACTACAATGAACTAAATCCTCTTGATGCCTCAAATAGCTTTCAACGTCTACATGGCATTTAAATATAAGATTAGGCATTAGAAATGATTATTGAATTAGCCATTTCTTATGCCTAGTAATAAAGTATAATACTGCATGTAGTAATAACACTTCAATAATGCTTTGATTAATGCTTACTTCTACAACATTTTGATGTCACTTCACATGGCCTTGCTTTCCAAACATTTCTATTGCAATTTAATCACTCTTCTCTCTGCTGAAGATTAATCATAGTGAATGAGGATGCTATTCTCAATGGAATCCACCTATGACTACTATCAATAGTATAAATTAGAATCTTGCTTCTTTGTATGAATGCTGCTCTCAATTACTAAAGTCGTGAAGCACTTCTTTTCCTTGTGTGGACACTACTTAAGCACTTACTCTTTTTATTGGATGTTCTTCTATGTGAGAATTGTTTAAGTGCTTATTACCTCTATTGGATGTTTGAGAAATTTTCCCTAATGGATGTTTTTCTATGTGAGAGTTTTTCAAGTGCTTCTTTGTTCTGTTGGTTATTGTGTTATGTGAGAATTGCTTGAATGCTTCACTCCTCTACTATGTAAGCAACTATGTGAGCATAGTTTAAGTGCTTTATTCCTATGCTATCTATTCAACTACATGAGCACTACTTGAGTGCTTCACTCCTCTACTATCTATTCAACTATGTGAGCATTTCTTGAGTAGTTCACTCCTTTGTTATATATTTATCTATATGAGTGTTACTTGAGCACTTCACTTCTGTAACCACCAAAAAGGCTCACACCTAATGTATCCTATTGCAAGAATTGATAAAAATGATACAAGATGCATACAAGAACAAGAAATTGATGAAATGATCAATAAAAGATGCTTTATTCCATTTTATTTCAATGTCAAACTCAAATTACAAGTACATCCCTCTTAGGGATAATCATCTTGATATAATTGTTACAATAGGACGTATTTTTATTTCCCTCTCAAGGGTAGGTGTGATTTCAAAGTGCCCTTCAGGATGACACGAACTGCTCTAGGGTGGAGTAGACCCTCTTCTTCATGTTGAGGAAGAAAATGGATGGTTGTAGCTCCTTTAAAACATGTTTCCTATGATCAAGAAACAACATAAGAGTGTCAAAAACATAGGAAGCCTCTCATGATGAGGCCCTTTACAGACAAATAGCATGAGAATAGCATAATGACATAAAATCAAGAAAATGCATAAACTATGCTAAACATGTGTAAATCCTATCAATATTGATGGAAATATGTGAACAAGAAATACAACTATCAATCTATGGAATCAATTACTTGAAATGAAACATTATAACATGAAAAGAAGCCATTAATGTCTAAACTACTATAATGAGAACAAGTTAGTAAAAACACTAATTATGCTGGTCATAAGTCTCTAAAATCCTAACTAAACCATTAAAATACTAAATGTGATCTAATTAAGCATACTCGAAATGAAACAATAAATAGATCTGTCACTTGTTGCAAGCCGCAACTCTGTTGAGCGGTCTACACTATAAATCGTGGTTCAAAGCCACGGTGAGCAACCAAGTGATTTGCCCTCCAAATTCAAGGATTATGGGCTTGATATCCTTGTCAAATTGATGTTCAAGGGTCACCTTCGGTGTCCTCTAACAAGTTTAATGGTTGAATCATTGAATGAGGCCTCTGTTTTCCTGAATTAGCGTTTCTTGGCTCTTTTAGGTTCTTAGGGCATTCATGGCCTAATTCGTCATGATGCTTGACAAATTGACAATGGGGATGGCAACAAGGCTCTCTCTATGCACTCAAGTGAGTCTAAAATTTGATAGGGCTTCACTGCTTTGATCTCCAGATGCACTCTCTATATTTTGACAGTGCTTCACTATCAAAATTCTCTATATGATCTCTTCCATTTGAAGGGGTACTTATAGGATGTCCCACGGCTAGGGGTGGCTTCATGAAGAAGCCAAGATCAAGAAGGGGTGGTTAGGATATTTGGATTGGAAGCTTCCATCCTCTAACCACAATCTTATAGACCAAATGGTCGTCCAAACTTATTTGGCTCGGATGAAGGCCAACTGAACTTCAGTTAGGACCGTAGGTTACAGTTGTGGTCTAGACTGTAAACCATAGGTCTCAACCATATTTTAGATTGTAGACTATAGGTCTGGCCTATGGTTCATACTGATTAGGCCAAGGTTTCATTCTTGTGGAGTAGTCTGGCCATGAAGGCCTTCTTGGGGATTGAAAAGAAGCATATCAGATCAACGATGATAATTTTTGCCCCAAATGTCCTTATAGTAATTTACTCATCTTTCCAGATTGCATGGATTGCAAGTCGCTACAACCACCAAATGTATAGAGTAAATTACTGAATACGAGCACATTTGGTTTTTAATTATTTGATTTTTTTATAAATTTTGATTTATTGATCGATCCTGGTGCTTTTAACATCATCAAATTTGCAATATTTATTGCTCTTTTTGAAATTTTATCCATTAGGAGTCATGGATTTGCAATTTTAGACCTTCCCACAATGGGTTTTGAGTGCATTTATTACATTTTGTAAACCATGGGTATGGTTTGCGGTTGATGTTTTCAAATTTGGGGAATCGTAGGTCAGACCCGTGGGTGGAAAACCCTAATTATGGGACCGTAGGTGTAAGTTGCGGTCCGTCAAAATTAGGAGGTCCTATAAATAGCCTTTTCCATTTGAATTTTTCATTATTTTCTTAAAAGAAACTATAATTGTGAGAGCTATGAGAGGTAGAAGACATTCCTTGATCCGTAATGCTACCTAAAACTCGACCAAACCTCACACCTATACCCCGATGGCAGATCCTAGATAGACATCAACTAGCGAAGGTGGTGGAGTGGGTAAGGTAACTTGAAATCAAGTCCTCGCAATCAATACCAACTAAAATAAACCACATTAATTAATGGGTTAATGAATTTCATTAAACAGTTGGTAATGAACCTCACATTAGATTAGGTTAGTTTAGTTTTTAATTTTTTTATATATTTTTTTGGTCAGCAAGGCTAGGAAGGGATCCAAAATGGGTATCCTTCCTAGACCACAACTGATAGTTGCGGTCCCCAATCGAAGGGATCCAAAATGGGTATCCTTCCTAGACCATAGTTGGTAGTTGCGATTCCCAATTGTCATATTAGGAACTGCAAATATTAGCTATGGTTGGAATTCAAATTCCAATGGTCAAATTTTGACCGCATGCGGACCCTAGGGTTGACCCACAGTTCGCTGAATTTAGAAAAACTTCATCAAGTTTTTAATTTTTCTAAGGTTTAATAGGAAATTAATAGCTTTTAATGCAATTCTAACTTGCCTAATTGATTTTTTGATTTTTTTGAATGCTTTGTGACATGTTTTTATCTTTTTATCAGTTTTTAAATGTTTTTGACATTTTTAAGGTCATTTTTTATCTATTTTTACTTGTGTTTTAGTTAGATTTTATATTATACAATGATTTTATTTTAGAGGTTGACCTCTAGAACTCACGAGCCAGAACTTATGAAGACTCTCCGTAGATATTTCACTCTTGGAGAGCAGACGTGGTTTGGAGTTGTTGACTTTGGCTACATCCTAGATCTACCCAATATTAGGGTTGATCAAGGCTATTTGACTGTGTTGGCCCGATGCTAGAATGTGCGTACCAACACATTTCACCTACCTATAGGTGAGATGACAGTAACTCTCAAGGACATTTATTGGATATTTAGGATCCTTATTGATGGTGAGACCATCACCTTTTCCTCATCATTTAGCAATGGGGCAGTATTTGATTCTATCTTTGGAGACTAGAGCCAGGAGGCTCAGCACATGATCGACCATGGAGGAGTCCATATCAGATACTGGCAGGGCCGGTGCATCTTATCCATGAGAGAGGTGATATTTATGCACCTAGTGGTGCAAATTGTTCTTCCAGACTCCTCAGGTGTGAGGATTCCTTGGAACATCCTGGCCAATGTCAGGATTTTTACCCAGAGCTCCACTACCCAGCCATTGATTCTATCTTGGGGGAGCACACTATTATTCCAGCTCTACTAGGAGCTATACCAGATCACTAGCTAGAGCCATCATAACATTAGTTGCAGCCTATTGCTATAGATCTAGGGTTGGAAGAATATCATATTCGAGTGTCCTATAGATCTACCCCTTGATATTACTATAATTGATGATTAGCATCAATGCTAAACAACATGCTAGCATCAAGAGGAAGAGGGATTCCGAAGAAGGACTCATGTTGGTGATGTAGATCATTACATCATATGATTCGTAGTGCTCGGTTTGGATGAAATTGAGTGGTGATCCTACACGTATTACCTAGACTGGCTAGAGGTAGGCGAGCGACTATGATAGGCTCACTAGGATAGGTGGCTACTTGATCATAAGGTTGAGGTTAGGGAGTATCAGTTCTACTATAGCATCCTACAGTAGTTTTTCCTGGTGCAGGACATTCCATAGATTCCATTTGTGTAAAGGCATCTAGTCTTGGAGATGCATCTATAGTGGATTCAACCTACTACACTTGGAGATGAAGTCGATTATTTCTAGGAGTTTGGAGATGACAAAGAAAGTACCATGCCCACATATGACACATGATGGTCCCTATTATAGTGGTAAGGATCAAGGCCTCTAGGCAATGTGGATGACTAGGCAGAGGCATTGGTCAATCTAGACGGGTGCCAAGTGCACCAACAGACTGAGGGCAGATGGGGCACATAGACCACCATAGAGGAGTCTCCACATATAGAGGTTGAGGAGGAGGCTGAGGGATCTAAGGAGGGCAAGGCACCTCTTTACAGTGATGTGGGACATCTATTTGCTCATATCACAGACCTACAAAGTCAAGTTGGGAGGCTATAGAGTTAGAAGTTGTAGCAAGATACTTCTATTACCCTTCTAGAGGAAAATATAGCTCACAGGGATAGGCAAATAGAAGAGACTCAAGAGTAGATCATGAGTCTGATAGTGCAGGCTACAATGGCAAAGACTTAGGTCCATGAGCTCACTAGTGCACACGATGTGGCACTGGCGTTGCGGGGTGAGGCTATTGTAGAGCGTGACTTGGTAAGGGTATAGAGGGGGGATCCTTCATCCTCCCAACCTATCATGGGACCTCATTTGCACCATTATCATTACTACTAGGCAACCATGACCTGATTTCAAGGATCTGATGCTTGCATACCCTCGTGAAGGAGGACAATGATAGAAATACATGTAGGGTCGTTCACATAGGCAATTTGGAGGGTTACATTAGGTTGATTGGTGGGAAGGTCCCAGAGGATTCACATGCTATGGGGTCTCAAAAGACCAGGTTCAGGACTATAAGATAGTCTGCAGTGAGCTCTAGCCAGTAGACTCACAATACCGAGAGGACACATAGGTCCTCTAGTACACATGGAGATAGCTCCCATACCAAGGCCAGTGAGATCGATGTGGCCTTTAGTCATAGGTCTAGCCACATAGACATACCAATATATCATGTGCTAGGCCTCTTTGGATTAGGTGGCACATAGGGCCCTCAGCAGGACACACAACAGGAACTAGAGCCAATTACAGAGTAGGCTCCAAATAATAGTGCTGAGGGAGGCATCAAGAGCTCTAGTTCAGGAGGAGCAGGCTAGAGCTAGGGCTCTACCAAATCTAGGCTACATTTTTGCATATGTATCATTTTTTGGTGTAAGGTCTAGGACCTACACGATTGTAGCCTATGGGCATTTTGTACTCCTGATGTACTCTGTTGGACACATATATATGAGATTGATCATTTATGGCTCATTATGTGTACTTGTGTATTTTTAATTTTATATTTATGTTATGCACATGGATGCAATGCTTATGTTAATTTGATGCTATATTATGTGATGTATGATAGATATATATGGATGTGATATTTACTTAAATGCATATTTGATTTTGATTTATTGCGTGCATTTAATTTATGTTGATGTCACAATATGCTAATGCAATGTATGTAATGCATTATTTACATGATGGTAATCTAATGTAAATGAACCTGAATGCTTTAATCACTTTAAAACACAAGGAATGAATGCAATTGTGTTTATCAATATAATGGACGACACCACAGAATGTTTAAAAATCATGAATGTAATTAAAAATTCTCAAGATAAGAATTTAATAAATTAATCACCCATATACAAAATGCAATGGTATGCGATGTTATGATGTGAATTATATAGTGTGTCATTCTATTTTTCTTTTGCAAATTTAAAAAATATGCACGATATAGTTAGTGGTCATCTAATATTATTTTTAATCCATTCGGTATCTATCCTATATATTTGATTGTGATTTATATAATGATGTATCATAGACTCAATACTTTGCAATTTGATGATTTTATATGGTTTGTGATATTTGGTATTTTGTTGCTATTAGAGATATTTTTGAGGTTTTCCATGAGACTCAAACACCCTAGTAGACTTATCAAAAGTTGCATACTAACCACACTAGACTTTTGAAGTGTGAGGCTTTTTCTAGGATAGGCCCTAACTGTTTATTATCCCTATGTGTGTATATGATTATATTAAGATAAGACACGAGCGTTCCTCGATGTCAGGCGGTATTCTTCCAGCCCATTGCTAAGATAGGGGTTCCAAAAAAAATTTATCCAATCCTAAGTTTAGATTTTAGTTGGACTAAGCCACTAGGTAATGTAGGACACCTGAAGCTAGCTCTTCCAAATTCAAACATTGGTCTACCCATGAGTGAGATGCAAGTGTATTAGACTTATCGTCATATGTAAGGTACAATAGTGTCGATAATTCCAAGGATTTAGGCTCATTTCTTTCTATCCTTAAATTTTTAGGATACTTGCTCATATGTGGTGAAGCAAGGGAGTCAATTCCATCTTCACTCTAATCTGTATCTGGATCTTCATTTGATCGCTCTTCGAACTGGATTTCTAATCTTCATTTGATCTCCACTCGAACTTTGATTTATGATCTTCATTTTATATTCACTTTGAACTTGATTTGAGCCTATTTTTTGATCTTCGTTTGATCTTTACTTTTTGGCATTTACATGTGATAATTTTCTTTAGAAATTATCCTTTGGGGGATTTACTTTGGGAAACTATTTCTGGTATATCGATTGAGGATATCAATATTATGATATCAATATGGGATATCAATCTGGGAAGTTGATCTATGATAGTGATTTAGGGTATCAATCTTGAGGATTGATGTGAGATATAACTTTGGGATATTACTCATTTTATCGTAAGCAAGGGATTCTAAATAGGGAACTAACCTATCCTTTTGCCAACTACCAAAATTTCCCATACCGTCCACACAGATGGATAAGCAAGAATAACTCTTTTCACCTCAGGATAGCCGGTCCTGCTTCGTGACTTTCATCTTCCCCTAGTCCTTGTTAGGACTATTTAATTTTTTTATTTTTTGATTAGTGATAAGACTCTGCTATGCTAAGGGCTATACTAACTGAACCTCAGCTACAAAATCAAAGTAAGATTTATATCAACTCTTGATAAGACCTCTATGTATGGTTGAATGACCGAAAAACCCTAGTATATCTCCATAGCAACAAAATAGGTTGTGTTGAAAAACACAATTACTCACATGAATGATAGATTATGATAAATGCAGAGATGCATGATTTAAACACAAACGTGGTGTCATTTGTAAGACTGAAAAACATAATCCCTCCTAGTACGAAATGCAATAGATAATTAATTCCTATATGCAATGCAATAATGTAGTGGATGCATTAGTGAAAGCAAAATAAAACTACAAAATTCAAATACAAATGCAAATGTTTTTGGATTTCATGCTTTACCAAATTTTTTTAGATTTTATTGATTTTACAATTTTTATGATTTTTGAGCATCCTATCTAACCAAACGGTGAGTACATGCTTATGGAGCCTTTAGGAGTGACCAAAAGGTGAGGAAATATCATTGGAGCCTTTAGATTGATCAAGTCATTTTTTAGAAAAATTCTTGGAGCTTTTTAGGATGACTGAGTGGCTTTAAGCAAACCCTCAGAGCCTTTTGGGTTTGACCAAAGGATTTATGAGCATCTTTGGGACTTTTTGGGATGACAAAGCGATCTTTTAAGAATCCTTGGAGATTTTGGATTGACCAAGCAATTTTTCATAAACTCTTGGTGCCTTTTGATTGACCAAACTACTCTTAGATGAGCTTGGAGCCTTTTAGGATGATCGAGCAATTATAAGCAAACCCTCGAGGTTTTTCACTGACATGAACAAATAGTTTCAATAATTGTTGGAGCCTTTTGGGATTTGACCAAAGGGCTTATAGACACCTTTGAAGCTTTTTGATTGACCAAACTACTTATGAAAGTGTTTGGAGCCTTTTAGGATGACCGAGCGGTTATAAGCAACCCTGAAAGCCTTTTACTATGCTCTTCAAGCACAAAACACCTTAATATGGATGATGTTGAGAGGTTCAAGCTCTTCAACACCTTCTAGCAATGTTAGGAAATAGGTAACCGGACTAATATTTTTAGATATGATGTAGGGTCCTAGCCAATTAGCTATGAATTTGTCTTACATATCTGGCGATAAATTAGAGTTATGTTGGTTCTCTTTCAAGACAAGATCCTCAACTTCAAAGTCTCTCTGGTGGACTTTGTTATTGTAATATCATTTTAGTCACTCTTGATAAACGTGAAGATGCTCTAGGGCATTCACATGATATTCATCAAGCAGTGTCAATTGATCCAGTCGAGCTTACCACACGATGTCGTCATCTATGAACTCTTTCAATGCGATGCGTAGCATTAGAATTTCCAATTCCAAGGGCATAATGGCATCAATGCCATATACTAGTCAGAATGGTGTTGCCCCAGTAGGCATTCGAATACTAGTCCTGTAAGTCCATAATGCAAGGGGTAATTGGATATGCCAGTCTTTGTGGTTTTATTGGATCATCTTTTCAAGATGGCCACCACTATCTTATTTGAAGATTTATCCTACCCATTTTATTATGGATAGTATGGAGTCGCAAAACTATGTTTGATTCTATATTTAGATTTGAAAGCTCTCATAGGTTCTTGAAGGATATTTCATTTTTCAATATTATTTTGGATGGAATCCCAAAATGACTTATGATATGCTCCAGTATAAAATCTGTTATACGAGCTCTAGTTTTCATTGTTAAGGGTATTGATTCCACCCACTTTGCAAAATACTCAGTAGCCATGATTATAAATGTATGTCAGCCTGATGACAGAGGAAAGATCTTGCCTATAATATTTGGTCCCCACTAAGAAAATGGCCAAGCCGCTTGGATGGGCTATAAGGCCTACGATGGCAAGTGTGTAAGATTAGCATGATGCTAAAATTTGATGCATTTCTTGACATACACATTGCACTTCTTCTCCATAGCGGGCCAATAGTATCTCGTTCAAAGGATGTGCTTGACGATAGCCATGCCGCTGAAATGACCACCCCACGTACCATCATGAGCATGTGAAATCACCCATGATGCCTCTTGGGGCTCTAAGCAATGAAGAAGAAATTCATTATAGCCTCATTGGTACAAGATGTATTCTATTAAGACATATTTAGCTACTTTTTATTTAAATGTGCATCTCGCGACATGCAAAAATCCCTCTGGGATTACACCAAGCTTCAAGAAATTGTGGATTTGTGACATCCAATTTTGATAAGCCTCAAATTTGACTGCTAAGATGAATTGCTCCCCTTGCGTATTTACTTTTGCAAATGCAGACTGGGAAACAACCCTATGGTGAATGGTGGTACCACTCCTCATAAAACTTTGAGAGGTTAGTGACCCCTAGGGTGCCTTCTTTAGAAAATTTTTAACTCTGTAGAACCATTCAACTTTTGGTTCTATGCTAATTATGTTGACTGAAATTCTATTATCAAAGGCTTCGCATTTTGTAGCTGGGTGCAAAAGCATTTTAACATGAATGGTAGTGAAATCAGTAGACATATTATGAGGGATTAAGGATACCAAAGAGACCATGGTGTTTGCAAACCTATTTTATGATCAAGGGATTGCCTCGATGTCATACCATTCCAATTTAGCCAGATATATAGCAACAATATCCTTGTAAGATTTCAATACGGGACATCAATACTGGAAGAACAACTTAACTTGATTTACTATGAGAAAGGAGTCGCCAAAGATGTTTAATATTTTAATATTCATGGTGATGGCTATGTGGAGGCCCAGTAGTAGGGCTTATTACTCAGCATTGTTGTTGGTGCATGGAAAGTCTAGTTTATAAGACAGGGCATAGGATCTCTTTACGGTGTGAAAAATACTATTCCTACACCACCCCCTTGCTTGCACTTCAAACCATCAAAGAACAGAGTCATATCAACATTTTTTTCTAGTTCTTTGGGTTTGGGAGCTTTAGATATGATGAAGATTGTATTGTTTGAAAGCTCTATGGTCAGAGGCCTACTGTTTGATAGTGGTGCCTTAGCTAATTGATCTACTATGACTTGTCCCTTAATGGATTTCTAGATTATGAATTCCAGATCAAATTCTATCAGTAGCATGATCCAATTTGTAGTACGCGTATTATGATACATCTTACTCATCATGTAATGCAAAGGTTTTTTTTTGGATATAACATATGTCGTATGAATTAATATATAGTGTCGTAATTTCTTTGTAGTGAACACCACTTCTAAACATAATTTTTCCACATATGCATACCCGAGCTCATAGCTCACCAAGGTTTGACTAATGTAATATATGGAATTTTATTTGCCTTATACATTATTTTTGGCTAACATGGTTCCCAGTACAAAGTTAGTTACTAATATATAGTAGAAAAGGCACCTCTGGCCTTGGTGGAGCTAGCACTAGCGGTGTCACTAGGTATTACTTTATTTCAGTGAAGGCTGCTTAATAGTCCTTGTCCTAGTTAAATGGGACCCCGTTATGTAGCAATCAATTCATGGGTCGACATTTATTTGATAACTGAGCAATGAATCTCTTTATCGATGCTACCTTGACCTGAAGGTTCCTTAAATATTTAATATTGGTGGGAGGACGCATTTCCAAGATAGCCTTGACCTTCATTGGGTCAACTTCAATGATTCATTTAGAGACGATGAATCCTAATAGTTTTCCATAAGTCACACCAAATACACACTTCTTAGGATTCATCTTGACATTGTGCTGTATCAAGCGATCGAAGATCTTCCTTAAGACCTCTGCATGCTCTGCTCACAGTAATGACTTGCCCAACAAGTCATCAATATAATATTATAGAATTTTATGCATATAGTCATGAAGAATGTATGTCATGGCCCGCTGATATGTGGCACTAGTGTTTTTTAGGCCAAATGGCATAACTTTATAGAAAAATATTCCCCATGGCATTATAAACATGGTTTTATGCTGGTCTTCGGGTTTAATCAGAATTTTATTGTAACAAAAAAAATCATCCATTAAGGAGAGCATTTCATGACCTGTATTTGCATCTACGAGAGCATCAATATTGGGCAACAAAAATGAATCTTTGGATGTTGCCTTATTTAGGTATCTAAAATCCATGCAGATATGGATTCTTCCATCGGGTTTTCCCACGGGTACCATATTGGACACCCATTCTAGATAATCAATGGAGATTACAAATTCTACATCCAACAACTTTTATAGCTCATATTTCACCATTAAGGTTACTATAGGATGCATATTTCTAAGATTTTTCTTGATCATCTTCTTCGTCAGATCTAACGAAAGGTTATGCGTAACCAATTTCAGGTCTAGACCTGGCATATCCTTATACATCTAAGAAAATATATTTGGTTTCTCTTTCAGTGAGGGTGGACCGCTCATTTGGAGTGAGACTCTCTCCAAATTTAACCTTCTTTGCATTGGTGGGATCATTATTGATATCCAACTCAATGGTTTCCTCTACTGACATATGTGATCCCTCCTTAAGCTAATGAGGTGTAGGAATCAAATGGATGTCATCAGCCAGGTTGATAGGTTCTGCATTGGAATAATTTTTGGCATGATAGAAATCATATGCATAGCCTGGTGAAAAATGAAATGGTTATAATATTTCTTCATTAGGGAAGAAATCCTCAGGCTCAATGGGTGAATTAGCATGATCTTAGTCAATAGCATCTTTGTTAAGATACAATGGTTTGGACGGATCTGCTGGATTGCGGAGTGGAGTGATCAAATCAATGGAGACCATGTTTATGGAATGGAATTTATCTCCAAGACCACATGGACCACCTTCTACATAATCGATGTAGTCCTCATTCCCATGATATGGCTCCAATGGCATAAGCACAAAGGGGTCTTCTCTATGAGGATTGTGAACTACTGGATCCTCCCTATGCACTAGATGCAAAATAGGATCATTTGGCTCATGAATCTCCATGTATGTCGATGGAAGGGGATTAACCAACCGATCAATTTGATCCAGATTTAACCGTCCTAATCTCAGATGAAGACCAACACGTAACTAACGATAGAACTCATCTATGTCGATGGGTTGATGATGGTAATGCAAATAAGGAGGACCAAGGTAGGCCCTCTCTAACTCATATTATTCATCATTGTCATATAACCAGAACCCATAATTCACTCCTACTCCTATGGGGTACTCTAGCAAGTGTGGCCCCATGAATCTGACTTCTTTATTTTTGTCATCACTATCTAGAAAAATCAGATAATTATATCGTAAGTGTGACATCACCAAGAAATCTAACTCTGCTTCTTCCCTCGAATGATTAATGTTTGGAAGTATCTCTTCAGTAACATGTACCAACTCTGTAGGTAGCAGGTGATGTGCATACAAAGGACTTAAATAGCACCCCTCAGCTTCCTCCTAATATTGATCATCATTTGAGGATTCATTTTTGGCATCATAACTTGGTCCACTTATCTTAGATGTGGACTCCTCTCCATCATCGTTGTAAAGATCTCCTGACTTGAGATCACCTAAAACTATGGGGTTATACCCCTGGACACCTGTGTCATTGGCTACATTATGGATTTTAGGACCCAGGTTGCCTCTGAGATTTTGATCTATATCAGTCTACTCTAGGATACCTTCATGATGTTCTTCAAGTGGCTCAATAGTGACGACAGATACCATCAGGTGAGTCCTCCAAAATATGGAAAGATTAGAATGATATGGGTTGAAGTCCACATCATCCCCTAGAATTAGGTACAAGCGATCTAAGGATGTTGTAAGAAAATCATCTTGTCCTTGTATCTGTAACCATAATCTAAACCTATCAGTTACTAGTTGATAACGTGGCTCGAATGGAGTTCTACGCCCTTGTTCAAACATACCAAGTTCATACCCATGCTAGTGATACAAGTCAAAAATATGTATGGAGTACTTTGGGTTGGATAAATAATTAATATTTACAATGAAAGGCTTATCACTATCTTCATCCATGGGCTCTCACATTGGAAGATGATATAGCCAAACGTAGATGAAATTAGTCTGATTAGGTGGTCTATTTGAACAAGGGCGTAGAACTCCATTCGAGCAGACGATCGGTCCATCTCTTGCATAGTATTCAGAATAGGTTTGAAGGTTACATCTTGTACAATATATTCACATAATACCATGTTTGCAAGATGTACCATCACCCACAATGTAGATGACCCTATTGATGATGCAGGTGAGGTATGCTGAGGTACCTCCTCGACTATGTCTTTGGCTTCCTCCACTTCCATGGGGATGGGAGCCTCCTTAGTGACTGGTTCAGGTGTTTGATTCTTTTTTTTTTTCCATATTTACCTTTAACTTCCTGTCATCCTGAAGCATCACTGATGCAATTAATTTCAGTGAAGTAGCAGTAGTGCGCTCAGATATATGTGACACAAATATCGATGGTTGAGCATGTACTGTTGATTTGCCTCCTAGATTTTTAATCGATGATGTAGGCCAGATGTCTAGGTGTGTTTATGGGAGTATGAAACCCCTAGGAAAATTTGTTAGGTTCATGAACTTAAAAGTTTCTTCATCTGATGAAACTATGTGAACCCATACCTCATGCAAATATTTTACACATTGGTGTAATATAGAGGAAACACAACGCATTTCATGAATCCAAGGCCTCCCAAGTAGGATGTTGTATTGCATGGCCCCCTGGATCACATGAAACATCATAGAGATGGTATTTAGGCCTACCTGCATAGGTAGAACGATCATGGCAATCATCGAGCATAGGGTATTGTTAAATGCTCTCAACATGAAAGTGGTGGGCACAATGTGTGATTTTGGTAGCTTCAAATGATTCAATGCCTTGGTCATTATTATGTTGATATATGAACCAGTGTCGATCAAGACCCTCTTAAATGGTACTTGATTAATGCATGCAATGATATGCAATGGTGGGTCAACCGTATCTATAGGAACCATATTAATTTAATGATCATAAAATTGGATCATGGTCTCCTAACACTGCTGTACATGTCCCATAAAATTGATAAATACCTATACATCCTGAGACTGTACTTTGATGGACCTTAGAATATCCATAAGAGTCTCTTTGTTCCTAGGGGATTGCTATATCAGTTCATATATAGAGAGCTTCGTAGGAGCTATATGTAGGTTTTGGACTAACCTGCTTTGTATGGTCACCATCGGTCTTGTTGGTGAGCCTGGAATATTTTGTGCCAACCACTGATTTGGTGTGGCTTGTATTCTTATGGGAGCATGTATTTGATTTTGCTGCTCATATCTCCCATGTATTGTAACAACAGTCGCCATGCCTAAGAACCATTGGGTAGGCGGTTCGACGCACACTTGGTTGACCTGGCCAACATTGTTATGTAGTGCCTCATGGTTTGGTAGCAAATTTTTGTAAATCCCCATATTCTGGTTGTCAAAAATTTATAGATTACTTGGTATTATAAGCTCACCCTTTTCAATCATGTTTTGCACAATATGCTTGAAGGACCAACATACCTTGATTTCATGGCCCTTCACTCGATGGTAGATGCAAAACAAGTCATCCTGATATCCCTTTGACTTGGGCTGATTCAGATCGACTAGCTTAACCTTGGGTAGTATGATCACCTTAGCCTCACATAACTAATGGAATATTGAAGTCAATGATTCCATTAGAAGTGTGAATTGGTGAGGCAGGCATTGTTATTTGTTTTTTCCCTTATAGTTTTTATTGTGCTTTTCATCCTGCGTAGGAGGAGGTTGGGCCTGATAATTTTTCTTTTGCTGCCCTTTATCCTCTCTCTAGAGGTTTAGCACTACTTGGTTGATGTGGGCCTACTTGCCCTTATGATTCATGGAGCTTTTCTTAGGCCTCTCTTTCCTTTTATTAAGCTTCAAGTTGTCGTCTTGCAACTTGATGTCTTCAATCACCTTGGCTTGCACCAAAGCCTCCTCAAATGTTGGATATTGCTATAGTTGTAACAGTAGCGATATGTTCTTGACACAACTCTTAGTGAACATTCAGGTTAATTCTATAGTAGGAATAGGGAATGACAACTTTACCATCAATATTTTTGACCTCTTTTTGTATTGTTCAATCGACTCATCATTGAGCTGAGCTAGCACAACCAAGTCAGAAAGGTTAGCCTATTTCTTGATGCCAAAAGAAAAGAATTCAAGAAAAGTGTTAGCTAGTTGCTCAAAAATAGTAATGCTATGCCTATTTTGCTGATTGAACCATTTTTGGGTTGGGCTTGAAAGGGTCATAACAAATGTGTGCAAAATCAAAGCATTATTACTAGAAAATTGGAAACAGGCATCCAAAAAGCCTGTGACATGCTCCTATGCATCTTCATCACCATTAAATTTGTCTCACCTAGGCATAAAAAAATTCTCAGGTTAAGCTAGAGCAGGTATTGAGGGGTCCAAAGGCTCATTATGAATATTTCTTAATGTCTACTTTTGAAGTGCCATGCCTTGCCTCTCAATCGCTTTTACCTTCTAAGTAAGGATTTATAAGCCTCTGAGGATAAGAAGTCCTCCTTCCTAAGCTGAAACGAGGGTGGTCTCAGAGGTACATTATTCCTCTATAGATGTGGAGGTTGTTTCTCCTCCTCCTACTTGACTAGGGATTCTTCAAGATATTCTTGATTTTTTCTTGCTCCCTCTTCTTCCTCATATTACTATTGCTCTCCATGTTCAAATGGTGGTGGCCATTCTCTTTATTGGGCACTAATATGATTATGAGCATCTCTGCACTCCTGCTATGCATCAACTTGTGAAAAATCCTTTCTCTGAGTGTGCTCTCTATTCTCGACATGAGTATATAGACCATCCCTGGCTAGCCTATCCTCCTGCTCTATGTGCTCATTTTAGGTAAGGATGCGTTCTTCATGCAGGTGATGCTTGTATAGTCTTTGTCTGATGAGCCTCTGCGATTGAATATTATCCTCTTTAATGCACTACCTTTCTAGGTAAGCATCCTCCAATTAATCTTGGAGGAGCTATCAGCGTTGCTCAGATACCAGTCTGTGTGATCTATCAAGGTCATTGGCCATGATAAGCCTCTCATATGCATGCTTTGTGCAAGCGATCTTATGGGTTCTATACCCATATGATTGATTTGTGATGCTTTTTTCCTTGTTTGTAAATATGACATGGGTGTCCTACTATGCTTTGTGCTATGTGCCACCATGCGTGTATGGTGTATGTGTCACATGAGGGTGCTTAGAAGCCTCTCCATGTTCTTGAGCAGTTCTAATAGAACCTCCACTATGCTCACTTGGAGCACAGGTGTGTTGCACAGGTGCAGCAAGAGTTTTGTCATTGTTGTCAACACAGGCAGTTAGTTCTAATGATGCAGTGGACAGGCAGTTCAAAAGTCATTCAGATGCAGAGGACAGAAGTTCAAAGGTTATTCAGAGCATGGACAGTGAGTTTCCAAGAAGACCATAGTTGCCTATTTACAAAAGATCAAAGAAAAATACAAGTAAGAAAAGTGTCGCGATATCGCGACATATTCAGCAGGCAAGAAAAACTATCGTGATTTCATGACATGTTAGAGGAGAGAGAAAGCACAAGAAAAATTGTCATGATTTCATGACATGGCCGAGGAGAGAGAAAGCGCAAGGAAAACTGTCACGATTTCGTGACATGTTGGAAGCAGAGAAGGCAAGTAAGAAAACTATCGCGATTTCATGACATGTTTGGAGAAAAAGCGCTAAGGAAGAAAACTGTCACGATTTCACGACATGTTCGGAGAAAAAGCACCAAGGAGGAAAAGTGTCACGATTTCGTGACATGTCGGGTTTTCGTGACCCGAAGGGAAGAAAAGCGCCAAGGAGGAAAAGTGTCGCGATTTCGCGACATGTCGATGTTTTCACGACCCGAAGAGGAGAGAGAAAGCACGGAGGCAAAAGTGTCACGATTTCGCGACATGTTCCATTTTTGCTGGTACAAGCCAAGAAGAGAAGCAAGAAAGAAAAAGTGTAGCGATATCGCTACATGTATTCTCGCAGGCCAAAGTTGAGGAAAACGTACAGAGGAAAAAGTGTAGCGATATTGCTGCATGTTGCTTTCTCGCGGTCAAAAGTGAAGTCAAAGTCTCTAAAGGCAAAAATGTCACGATTTCACGATGAAAGCAGAGAAGAAGGCCTTGAAGCAAAAAGGGTCATGCTTTCACGACAGAAGTGAGGATGACATCAGCAATAGTTAGAAGTGTCACGATTTCACGACAAAAATGTTGTCAAAGCAGACAAAGGCCAAAAGTGTCATGATTTCGTGACAGTAGGGATAAGAAGGCGTACGGTTGTAAAAGGTGTCGCGATATCGTGACATGTTGTAGTTTTGTGGTAGAAGCTACAAGAAAGTGACAAAGGTGGCAGAGGCGGTTGAAGCGGACAAAGTTGAATCTGAGCCGACCAAGATTAGGGTTTGCATTTGCATAATCAGTCGACTACAATTAGGGTTTTCATCTTGAAATCTCTAGTATATAAGGAGGGTTGTTTGGAGAATTGAAGGATCATTTTAAGCGAGCATTGGTGTGTGCGATATGCGGTCGTAAGAGCACAGATAGCGTAGAACCGACGAGATGATGGTGAAGTGCGTGATGTGAGCAAGTCGTGTCGAGTTGTTCAAAGTGTGATTGCGAATGCGCACAGAGAGCAGAGTGTGGAATGACACAGAGTGTGCAAAGCATGTGCATAGAGAAAGTAGAGTGTGCAGAGAGCGCAAAGGGCAAAGTTGATTGCTGAGTTTGGCTATAGCAGTGAATGCACAAAGCGAGCAGAGAAGTCGAATTGCTGAGTTCGACTATAGCAGTGAATGAGCAAAGCGAGCAGAGAAGTCAAATTGCTGAGTTCGGCTATAGCAGTGCTGCAGATGTCTGTATCTTGCGAACCGTGAGAGAGATCGAGTAAGCTTTAGACCAGTCAGGGTCTTGTGAAAACGAAGGTATTTTTCTTGTCAATCATTTTCATTCAGAATTGAAGTCCAGGTTGCAGCTTGGCATCAGGGGTTGGTGCTCCTTCCAGTTGGTGCTGGTAAATCAGGGGTTGGTGCTCCTTCCAGTTGGTGCTGGTAAACCAGGGGTTGGTGCTCCTTTCTGTTGTTGTAGATAAATAAGGGGCTGTAGCTCCTTCCAGTGGGTGCTGGTAAATATTTTGTAAAGTTGGTGCTTTGCTAAAGGCTGGATTTGGATGGTAGTCCAAGCAGTCATTCTTTTTGAGGAGTAGCCATTTTGGTGAACCTCATTAAAATCCTGTGTTGTGTGATGCTCTTTTGCTATTATTACTGTATCTATTTTTAAGTTTTAATTGCTGCTATTTTAAGAGCTGTAAATTCATGGTTTAAAGAGCTACACTGATTCACCCCCCCTCTTAGTGCCATACTAAGTACAACAATTGGTATCAGAGCCAAGTTCCTATCAAAGGCTAAATCAGCTAGGGTTGATCTTGGATTAATACTCTAATGGCAAAGAAAGGCAAGAATGGAACCATGAGACACAAGAAGAAAAGATCACACAGGGTCATAAAAGAAAACAAAGATGAACTCATTATTGCTGTAGATTCAAGAGATGAATCAAACAATGGAGAAAAGGCCAAAAGTCAACTCGATCATGATGCAGGTTCACAAGGTTCAGAATGTTTTGTTTGTGGTCAACTCGGGCATAATGAACGTCAGTGCCATGGGTTTAGTAGCAGTGAAGATGAAGATGATACTCTCAAAATTGAAGTCCTAGAGGATGATTCTGAAAAGGAAACAGATGGAGGTCCTTACATGATACTCGACGAAGAAGAAACAGAATCAGAACAGGAATGTAATGAAGATGAAATGAATACAGAAGCAAATTGGAATGAAGATCAAATTACAGCTCCAAGAAAGAAGAATAAGAAAAATTCAGGAAAGCTTGAGGATACAAACAAAATCATAACCAGGTTGAAAGTACAGACAGAAGAATACAAGAAACTTTTTGAAGATCTCGAAATGCAGTTAACCATGAAAACAGAGTATTACAGTAAGCTAGAAGAAGAGATTGACGGTCTAAGAATGCAGACAGAAGAGATGAATAAGAAAGTTGATGTATGTAGCAAACATGAAGAAGACTCCAACAAAATTGTTAGCAATCTGAAGCTACAAATAGAAGAGTTCAAAAGGATTGAAGAAACTCTCAGGTCTCAGATCAATGAGAAAGAGACTGTTTGCTGCAAACAAGAAGAAGAGATTATTTCTTTGAAGAAACAACTGGAAGAGGCCAATACAAATCTTAAATTTGAGAAGAGCACAGAATTGCTAGATAAAATGATAAGTCATCAGAGAAGCTCCACGAATAAGCATGGTCTTGGATATGAAGCTGAACAACCTTCATCATCCAACTCTACAGAGAAGAAAAATTTCACTGTTGAAGGGTCGGAGCAAGAAAAGGTTAAAGTTGTATCTTCAAAATAAAGAAAATATCAAAGGAGATTTACAGCAAAGCAGCCACAACAAAAGAGGTTCTACCACTCTCACTCTTTTCATACTAACACTTTTAATGGCTATTGTTTCAGATGTAACCAGTATGGTCACAAGGCAACTTATTGTGGATTGAATAATAAATCAAAGAGTTATGCTGATAGAAATACATCTGCATATCTGAGTGAACACTATGTACAATGTTTTCAATGCAATGGTCATGGGCACATAGCAAGGTTTTGTCCAAGCGCTTCTATATCAAATCTAAGGCAAAATAGTAGATTTCATAAGACACAAAGAACACAACACAGACAGGGAATAAATCAGGTTCATAGAAGAAAGGAAAATAATCATTCATCATGGATGCATAAGAGACAACCACACCAGAGAAATATTCGAGTTCACGCAAAGGTGCAAAATGGGGAGGTAGTTGAGAAATACAAGCCCGTGTTCAAGAAAGTTTGGAGAAAGAAAGAAGAGAGGAAATCATGTCTCCTTGGACTGAAGGAGACTACTCCTCCTTTGCACTAAGCAACTCCAGGAAGCACATCCTCAGGGGGAGCAATATTAAAGTTTTATTTTAATGCTCCTATATATTTGTCTGGGTATCTGAGGATGAAAGACCAGCAGTCGGGCTATTGTGGTATTATTGTCAAGTGTGTTGTCAGTTCATGTAGTTGTGTGTGGAAGTGCCATGAAGGGTAGTGTTTGTATTGAGAACCTTCCCAATTGTAAATATTTTTTTTGTCATTGTTGTTTTTTTGGGGGTTTTTCCCACCCCTTTTTAATAAAAAAAAAAAAAAAGTTTTTTTTTTTTTTTTTTTTGAAAGAATGCTTGCCCTAGCTGCGTATTTGTGTTTCGATAATAGCAGCATGTTTTTGTTCGATGCTTTGATGTGAATATTGTTAGATCTTTCATGACACCTTGGTGAATATAATTAATTCATAGACAGTTTTGTTTTAACTGTTGATAAAATGCCAATCCAAGGATAAGAAGTTTGAGGCTGAGTAAGGTGCTCTACGGTTGGCCATAAAGTGTTTGACAAAATGTCTTCTCCCGATATGCACAGTTGAAAGTAAGGTGTGATTTGTAGTAACTGTAGAAAACTCAGATCAGGTAGTAAATATAAAAAGGAATTTGGCTATGTTGCAGTACAGTGTTTGATGCTTGCACAGAGTTGGCAGTAAAATTGTAGTGTTGGACAAAAATTGGTACAAGTATGAGTCACTTGTCAATTCTATTGATAGAAGTGAAATCAGCATGTTGAATGGGAAGATTGAAGAAAAAGTTTATAATGTGCAGCCAGATGATTTCTAGCCTGGTGATGAATGTTTGAGGTGCTTTCATAAAGAATTGAGGTAGTCTGCTGGATTCTCACTACAGAGAAAGACAAAGAAGCTGTCAGTAGGTTCAAGCTTGTTGAGAATATCTAGGATGTATATGCAGATGCTGCTTGCATTACAGAACAAAAAGTTGGATATATAAATTATCAGTGTATGCTTTCACTAAAACAGTGGACAAGTTTGAGATTGCAGAACAACAGAGGGTTGAGGCTCAGAAGACAGCGTGAATTGAAGTGGCCACATATTCCCAAGAATAGTCTAAGATTTGACTAGCCATCGGGATCAAATTCTCAGGGGGAGCATTTATGCATTTGTTTATCTTATTGCTCATATTCATGATTTTTGCTAACTATATCAATGTGTATCTGAGAATGCTGTGCATAGACTCAGGGGGAGTCTGCAGCAGCCCTTTGGTATTATTGTCAAAGGGGGAGAAGAATTACAGGAGAGTGCATGAGTGTTGCCAACAATTCCAAAGGGGGAGATTGTTGTGCAAGGTGCAGCAAGAGTTTTGTCATTGTTGTCAACACAGGCAGTTAGATCTAATGATGCAGTGGACAGGCAGTTCAGAAGTCATTCAGATGCAGAGGACAGAAGTTCAAAGGTTATTCAGAGCATGGACAGTGAGTTTCCAAGAAGACCATAGTTGCCTATTTACAAAACATCAAAGAAAAAGACAAGTAAGAAAAGTGTCGCGATATCACGACATATTCAGCAGGCAAGAAAAACTGTCGCGATTTCGTGACATGTTAGAGGAGAGAGAAAGCGTAAGCAAAATTGTCATGATTTCATGACATGGCCGAGGAGAGAGAAAGCGAGGAAAACTATCGCGATTTCGTGACATGTTGGAAGTAGAGAAGGCAAGGAAGAAAACTATCGCGATTTCGTGACATGTTTGGAGAAAAAGCGCTAAGGAAGAAAACTATCATGATTTCGCGACATGTTCGGAGAAAAAGCGCCAAGGAGGAAAAGTGTCGCGATATCGCGACATGTCGGGTTTTCGCGACCCGAAGGGAAGAAAAATGCCAAGGAAGAAAAGTGTCGCGATATCGCGACACGTCGGGTTTTCATGACCCGAAGAGGAGAGAGAAAGCATGGAGGCAAAAATGTCACGATTTTGCGACATGTTTTGTTTTTGCTGGTACAAGCCAAGAAGAGAAGCAAGAAAGAAAAAGTGTCGCGATATCGCGACATGTTGTATTCTCGCGAGCCAAAGTTGAGGAAAATGTACGGAGGAAAAAGTGTAGCGATATCACTACATGTTGCTTTCTCGCAATCAAAAGTGAAGTCGAAGTCTCTAAAGGCAAAAATGTCATGATTTCATGACAAAAGCAGAGAAGAAGGCCTAGAAGCAAAAAGGGTCATGCTTTCGCGATAGAAGTGAGGATGACGTCAGCAATAGTTAGAAGTGTCATGATTTCATGACAAAAACATTGTCAAAGCAGACAAAGGCCAAAAGTGTCACGATTTCATGACAACAGGGATAAGAAGGCGTACGGTTGTAAAAGGTGTCGCGATATCGTGACATGTTGTAGTTTCACGGCAGAAGCTACAGGAAAGTGATAGAGGCGGCAGAGGCGGTTGAAGCCGACAAAGTTGAATCTGAGCCGACCAAGATTAGGGTTTGCATTTGCATAATCAACCGACTACAATTAGGGTTTTCATCTTGAAATCTCTAGTATATAAGGAGGGCTATTTGGAGAATTGAAGGATCATTTTCAAGTGAGCATCGGTGTGTGCGATATGCGGTCGTAAGAGCATAGATAGCGTAGAACCGGTGAGATGATGGCAAAGTGCATGATGTGAGCAAGTCGTGTCGAGTTGTTCGAAGTGTGATTGCGAATGCACATAGAGAGCAGAGTGTGGAATGACACAGAGTGTGTGAAGCATGTGTGTAGAGAAAGTAGAGTGTGCAGAGAGCGCAAAGGGAAAAGTTGATTGCTTAGTTTGGCTATAGCAGTGAATGCACAAAGCGAGCAGAGAAGTTGAATTGCTGAGTTCGGTTGTAGCAGTGAATGCGCAAAGCGAGCAGAGAAGTCAAATTGCTGAGTTTGGCTGTAGCAGTGCTACAGATATCTATATCTTGCAAACCATGAGAGAGATCGAGTAAGCTTTAGACCAGTCAGGGTCTTGTGAAAATGAAGGTATTTTTTCTTGTCAATCATTTTCATTTAGAATCGAAGTCCAGGTTGCAGCTTGGCATTAGGGGTTGGTGCTCCTTCCAGTTGGTGCTAGTAAATCAGGGGTTGGTGCTCCTTCCAGTTGGTGCTGGTAAACCAGGGGTTGGTGCTCCTTTCTGTTGTTGCAGATAAATAAGGGGTTGTAGCTCCTTCTAGTGGGTGCTGGTAAATATTTTGTAAAGTTGGTGCTTTGCTAAAGGTTGGATTTGGATGGTAGTCCAAGCAGCCATTCTTTTTGAGGAGTAGCCATTTTGGTGAACCTCGTTAAAATCCTATGTTGTGTGATGCTCTGTTGCTATTATTACTGTATCTATTTTTAAGTTTTAATTGCTGCTATTTTAAGAGCTATAAATTCATGGTTTAAAGAGCTACACTGATTCACCCCCCCTCTCAGTGCCATACTAAGTACAACAAGGTGGGTGGATCCGAAGGCTTATAGCTTAAATACTCAAAGATACTACCTAATCCATTTAAATGTCTGGATATCCATCGCTTGTGTGGTAGTGTGACATTGGATCCCATCTTAGCCCTATCAATAGTGATTTTTTGATGTTCACCACATGTGGGAGCCTGCATGGGCCTATGCTCAGTGACGGCCCTATCTGCATGCCCCTGAATGGGTGGGTCTTGATCACGTCTGTACTCCAAAGGTGGAGCCACGGATCCTCCTATAGACCTATGACGTAGGGGTACCAACTTGGATCCCTATATAACATATTATTTAGCTGATCCTATGGATGCACGTGCAATGCAATCATGTTAATGGATTTCAAGTGGAATGCCCTCATGCTAAGCGGATCCATGCTCTATTCTATGTCTAGAGGAATGAACAAAAGGTCCTCTATTATGGGTATGCTCAATAGGTTCCCCCATTGTCGAATTATCCCCTCTAATGCTCACTAAACAAAGTTTAGGAAGTGCATGTGGGCGAGGATTCGACATTTGCTAATGTAAATCTATTGGGGCTTGGTCATGGGCTTCAAGCTTGTGCCTTTTATGACCACCCCATGTCTCCACCATGGTGCACCTAATGTCTAGATTTATACTTTATTAGGCAAATAAGGTATACAATGGTGTTTATCTCGTATTAATTTTTTAAAAGTGATCCCTATACTGTTTGATGTTGTTTCAATAATTTGTTGTATCAGTATAGAACTCCTTATCATGTTTTGAAAAGTGTTGAATGATATTCTTAGTTTAAATTGGCTTTCACCTGTATTCTCGTAGCTCAAAAACTTGGATGTGACTTCCAAGCCATGTAAATCCCTTGTGTGTGGTGATGAAAGTCCACACCTAGACAAGGAGCACAGGTCCTCCCAAATCCTCAGAAGAGAATACAATACATTGATAATGAAATGATCAATAAAATACACTTTATTCCATTTTATTTCAATTTCAAACTCAAATTACAAGTACATCTCTCTTAGGGATAATCATCTTGATACAATTGTTACAATAGGACGTATTTTTATTTCCCTCTCAAGGGTAGGTGTGATTTCAAAGTGACCTTCATGAAGACACGATATCCTCTAGGGTGGAGTAGACCCTCTTCTTCGCATTGAGGAAGGAAATGGATGGTTGTAGCTCCTTTAAAACCTATTTCCTATGACCAAGAAACAACACAAGAGTGTCAAAAGCATAGGAAGCCTCTCATGATGAGGCCCTTTAAAGACAAATAGCATGAGAATAACATAATGACATAAAATCAAGAAAATGCATAAACTATGCTAAACATGTGTAAATCCTATCAAGATTGATGGAAATATGTGAACAATAAATACAACTATCAATCTATGGAATCAATTCTTTGAAATGAAACATTATAACATGAAAAGAAGCCATTAATGTCTAAACTACTGTAATGAGAAAAATTTAGTAAAAACACTAATTATGCTGGTCAAAAGTCTCTAAAATCCTAAATAAACCATTAAAATACTAAATGTGATCTAATTAAGCATACTAAAAATGAAATAGTAAAGAGATCTATCACCTATTGCAAACCACAGCTCTATTGAGGGATCTGCACTATAAACCATGGCTGAAAACCGTGGTGAGCAACCAAGTGGTTTGCCCTCCAAATTCAAGGGTTGTGGGCTTGATATCCTTGTCCAATTGATGTTCAAGGGTCACCTTCGGTGTCCTCTGACAATTTTAACGGTTGAATAGTTAAATGGGGCCTTCGTTTGCTCGAATTAACATTTCTTGGCTCTCCTAGGTCCTTAGGGCATCCATGGCCTAATTTATCACTATGATTGACAAATTGACAATGGGGATGGCAACAAGGATCTCTCTATGCACTCAAGTGAGTCCATAATTTGATAGGGCTTTGTTGCTTTGATCTCCAAATGCACTCTCTATATATTTCGATAGTGCTTCGCTATCAAAATGCTCTATATGCTCTTTCCCATTTGAAGGGGTACTTATAGGATGTCCCAAAGCTAGGGGTGGCTTCATGGAGAAGCCAATATAAAGAAGGGGAGGTTAGGACAATTGTATTGGAAGCTTTCATCCTCTAACCACTTTTTTCTAGAACAAATGGTCGTTCAAACTGATTTGGCTTTGATGAAGGCCAACTGAACTTCAGTTAAGACCATAGGTTACAGCTATAGTTAAGACTATAAACCACAGGTCTCAACCATAGTTCAGACTATAGACCACAGGTCTGGGCTGTGGTTTAGATTGATTAGGCTAAGGGGCCCAGCTTGAGTGGTTAGAACCACTACTCTATATTGGATTCTATCTGAGTCTTCCATATGGTCTTGTAGCATGTCCATATGAGTAGTCACCATCGACATGACACATTTTAGGTGTCTACAGTTATATATTTAGCTATATGAGTGCTACTTGAGCACTTCACTCCTCTACTATATATTCTGCTATGTGAGTGTTGTTTGAGTACTTCACTTCTCTACTATCTATTCTACTATTAAAGCCCTATTTGAGTGCTTCTCCTTAGTGCCTTAGATCCTTTTATTAAGTACTCCTCGAGCACTTCTCACCATAGTATAACCTCTCTTGATTAAGTGCCTTGAGCACTCATTAAATGCTACTTGTAGTAGATTTATCTCATTTTATGAAGTGTCTTGAGGACTTCTCAAACACTACTTCTTTACTTAAGCACCTTGAGAACTATTCTATTGCCTACAATATTTTGTTTTATATTAATCAACCTCGATCATTTCTCATTCTTTAACTCGATTGCTTCTCCTTCTTATGCTTGAACACTTATCTAAATCGACCACTTCTCTTTCTTAAACTTGGGCATTCATTGAATAAACCACCTCTCTTTCTTATGCTTTATCAGGTTTAGGAGTTTCTTCTTTGAGTTAGAACTTTATTAGGCTTGAGCGATTCTATTCTTATGCTTAAGCTTTATTAGGGTTAAGTGATTCTTCTCTACTCATGGACTGCTATTAGGCTCAAATATTTCTACTATTCTTAGGCATTACTAGGTTCCTTTCTTATTTTTCCTTTACTTTGATCTTTACTACAACTTTGAATGTTATTCCTACTTTGTGCTCTTAGATGCAAAATAATCTTCAATATTAGTAGAAAGTAACTATTTTATTCTTTCTACTACACTCTAGATTTTATTCGAGTTATCTTAAAATATTTTGATCTTTGGAAGCTTATATTGCTTCTCAATCCTATAGAAGCTGTGATGCTTCTGAATATCTAGAATATTTTATGCTTCTCTGTCATTTGGGAGTCTTATTACTCCTCAATTATTAAAGATATTTGATGTTCTTCAATCCTATAATGTCTTAGGTTGCATATATGAGCAATATGATTCTCATATTTTCTAGAGAATTCTAAATTAATTATTATGGTGACTATGAATGTCCCTATATGTCCAACTATATTCTAAGTTGGCTCTCTTAATCTATTCAATTTGAGTCCTAGTCTTCACTAGTTTTCCTTCAACCAAGTAGAAAGACCCTAGCATCCAAATCAGAGTGACTTTTTCTTAACCCCTCAATCTCTACTTAATCAAAAAATTATAAAATAGACTCTAGGTCTTCATTGCTTTCAAAGTGGATAGAATCTAATAAAACTCTATCAATAATGGATAGAGTTAAGTGGTGGATTTGATACCATTGTTGGATTTTAAGCCTTACTATCTCAAAATATCATAGGTCTCAATATAAATAAGCCACAATATTAAAGGTCAAAATATCAATAATCAAGAGTAGAATTATATATATGAGAAATCAAATATATATCTAGGACAATATAATAATGAAATAACATTCACTTATAATATCAAATATGAATGTAATATGGCAAAAATCATTCATGTGCATGCATGAAGAATACTTACAATATGAATTGCTCAAAAATTTGTATACAAGATTTATTATCAATGGTTGCTCCTTTTCTCTTGTTTGTATTACATTGAATGGAGCTTTATTTCCATAATATATACATATTAATGTGAATCTTCACATACTTTACTATTTCTCTCCATATGATAGCTCCCATGACCTTTGGCTTATCATCTTGCCACTTGTATACTAGACTCTTCACTTTCTTCTTGCATGCATACTTGACTCTATGATACTTGCACACTTCTACATGACTCTTACTCTCCTACATGCACTCCTAATACAAAACACTTGTGTACATCCTCACATTATATACTTGCACACTTACATACACGACACTTGTGCACATTATCTCAATACATACTTGTAATCTTACTTACATGACACTTGTGCATTTCCTACACATTGCACTCTTACATGACACGTGCATTTTCTACACATTGACACTTATATAAAAGGGGAAATATAAAAAGCTCATTTAAACTAAATAATCAAACCTAATCTATTACATATTTACACTTGTATCCTTAAGGTACCATGGGGTACATTTGCATGTACCAAATAATATAATATTATTCAACACTTAACACTAAACATCTACAACAAAGAGACCCTTGGAAGCCAAACTTGTGATATTTTTTATGGGAATAACCCCTTGGCCAATGGCCAATGCACCCTCTATTAAGGTTGTGTAGAGGGTGTTGCATGTACTATTACCCCCAACATTCAAGCATAATGCCTTTGGGGTGAGTCAAGTGTGCACATACCTACCCACATATTTTTTAATTTTAAAATTTCCCTACACATCCCTTCTACATCATACAAATTTGACATCATGATGAAATATTTTTCTTTTCTAAAATTTAAAAATTTTAAAAATGAGGGATTTTTTTGAATCCAAAAAGAGTACCATGAGGCAAACTAAAGAAAATATTTTAATTTGGACCATCCTAAAATTTTGCAAAAAATCTATAAATGCTAACAATTCATCCATATCTATTCTAGATTATCATATACAATTTATTTTAAACATAGCCAATCAACCCATCCTCTCATGCTAATTAAACAAAATGGTTTTCAAACCATTTTAGTAACTTTTTTATGTGAATCAAATGTCTTTGCAATGTGTAAAATTTTTCCTTGTACTTCTCTAGCATATGGGGGTAGTAAAAAATATTAGTTTCTTCCTTCCTTCCTCAATATCTATGCAAACTATTTTTTCTTTTATATTGCATCTAGAAAAATAAATCCAAAGGAGGGAAAATGGATTTTTTTGAAAAATATATAAAAGAAAAATGGGCCCATAGAATAGACTTTTCAAGGTGTGCTATCATACCACCCACTTTATTGTGAATAATGTACTCACTTTTGTTTTAAAGTAATATAAATTCACTCTTAAATTAAAAAAAAATTGTATATGACTAGCCACAAGAAGCGCAATATAACAATTAGGGCATCCATCTATTTAAAAAAATAATAAAAAACAATATTCAAATTGATTTTTTCAAGAGAGGGAGATAATCTATTGTTAAAAATTTCTCATAGAATGAATTTACTAAACTCCATTAATATTCTTGTAATGTCCTCCTTGGGCTCTTATCAAGAATCCCTAAAAACTATTTATGACACTCAAAGCTTCTAGATGATTCTAATAAAATGCTTCCAAAAATTATCATAGTCAAATAATTTCTCAAAAAAATAAAAATAACTCACATAGAAAATAATACATACAATATAGAGAGTGTTTTTAGACACTAAACAACTCACTAAGAAAATAGGATTGCACATGTTAGCTTTATGAATAGATTAACTCATAGAAATCTTCAATTAGGATCAAGAATAAATCTAATATATGCTACTAATCAGAAATAACAATGAAATTTAATATTGGAATAACAACAATATTTCACAAATATAACTCGAATATATATAATTGAAGAACACAAGCTTATACTGAGGGGGGGTGAATAGTATAAGACCACTTTTTACTTTTCTTTCTCAAACAATATTATGCAATATATCAATGGAAATATCAAAAATAGTAATCAAAGCAATACACAAATCACCACACACAATAGAGACATCAATTTAACGTGGTTCACCCAATGTGGGATACTCCACGGAGAAAATATTTCACTAAAATTTCCTCAACAAATATCTTGGGAATCCTTTCCCTATTACAATGTTTATGGACCTCTGTCCAAAGGAGACACCAATCCCCTAATCAAGTTTGTGGATCTCTATCCATAGGATACACCAATATCCTCAGCTAGTTCATGGATCTCTATCCATAGGAGAACTCCTCCTCTACTATGGTTGGTGATCCTCTAGAAGACTACTACCTCCACTACACTGGCTTGTGGATCTCTCTCCACTAAATACTTTGTCCTCACTTAGAAGATCTCTATCCTCACTACCTTGGTTAATGGATCTCTATCCACTGGAGACTACTATGCTCTGCTCTATCACCTCTAAAGCTTACTATTAGCTCTATCTCAAATATTTCCTAAACACAGTCCTTCGGCCTAGCACAAATTTTCTCAATCTCTATACTCAAATCTACACTAAACACAGTACTTCGATCTAGCATAAATTTGCTCAATATTTGTCCTCAAATCTATACTAAACACATTCCTTCAGTCTAGCACAAATATTATCAATCTCTATCCTTAAATATACACTAAAAACAATCCTTTGATGTAGCATGAATCTGCTCAATCTCTATCTCTGGTCTGGTACAAACCTATCCTCAAATTTTCTCCAAAATCTATCCTCAAATCTATCCTCAAGCTATAACACAAAGCTTGATCCAATCACAAATCAACTCTACTAGATCTACCCCAAACCTTAACTCAAGGTTTAAACAAATCAATCAATCAAATTTGTTCTCAAGTCTTCTCAAAGACTTGCCTCAAATCTATCCACAAGCCCTCTCTAGAACTTGCTCTAACTACTCAACAAGTCTACACCAACACTTACCTCAAATCTAATCAATGAGTACTCACTTATAACTTGTCCAATATGATTGTAATCTTCCACAAAAGCTCGCACAAATATTTCTAAAGAACACAAGCTTATACTGAGAGGGGGGTGAACAATATAAGAGCACTTTTTACTTTTTCTCTCAAACCAATATATGCAATGTAAAGATAGCAATATCAACAACAGTAATCAAAGCAATGTACACAACACCACACACAATAGAGACACAACAATTTACGTGGTTCACCCAAATATGGCTACTTCCATGGAGAAAATATTTCACTAAATTTTCTCAATCAATCTCTTGGGAATCCTTCCCAATTACAATGTTTATGGACCTCTTTCCAAAGGAGATGTTGATCCCCTAAATCTGGTTTGTGGATCTCTATCCATAGGAGAACTCTTTCTCCTCTACTCGGATGGTGATCCTCTAGAAGACTCTGCCTCCACTGCACTGACTGGTGGATCTCTCTCCACTTGAAGACTCTTGTCCTCACTCAGAAGACCTATCCTCAATGTCCTGGCTGATGGATCTCTATCCACTAGAGACTCTGTCCTCTTTACTCTGTCACCTCCAAAGCTCTATCTCAATGCTATACTAAACATAGTCTAGTCGGTCTAGCACAACTCTGCTCAATCTCTTGCACTAAACATAGTCCAGTCGGTCTAGCACAAGTCCACTCAAATCTGCACTAAACACAGTCCAGTTGGTCTAGCACAAATCTTCTCAATAGGTCCACTCAGAACCTACACAACTCTGCTCAATAGGTCCACTCAGAACCTGCTCAAATCTGCTCAACAGGTCCACACAGAACCTGCTCAACTCTACTCAATAGGTCCACATAGAACCTATACAAATCTGCTCAATAGGTCCACACAGAACCTGCTCAACTCTGCTCAATAGGTCCACATAGAACCTATCCAAATATGCTCAAAAAATCTCACATAGAACTTGTCCAAATCTGCTCAACAAGTCCACACAGAACCTGATCAAATCTGCTCAACAAGCTCACATAGAACTTGTCCAAATATGCTCAACAAGCTCACACAGAACTTGTCCAAATCTGCTCAACAAGCTCACACAGAACTTGTCCAAATATACTCAATCACTTTCTCAACTCAAATCAATCTCATAGAAGCATAAAGAGAATTGTTAGAGACTCAATATGTTCTATACTCAAAACTCAATCTCTTTCTCAACTCAATCTCATAGAAGCATAAAGAGAATTGTTAGAGACTCAATATGTTCTATACTCAAAACTCAATCTCTTTCTCAACTCAATCTCAACTCAAATCAGAATATAAAATAGTTTGTTTTATGGAACTTGAACAACCACTTCATACATCCACTTGACTAGGCCCAATCAACTCTACTCAACCAATCACTCAAGAAACAACTCTTGCTCACAAACCCTAGTCCAAGCATGTATCATCCAACTCAAAATATTTCCAACAATGCTCAACAACAAATCTCACATAACAATGATACTCATGATCTTTTCAAACCCTAGTTCAACTCACTTCAACAACAATGCTCATAAATCAATCTTCACATAACAATGATACTCATGTTCTTTCCTAACTCAAGTTCAAGTTCTTTGCACAATCCAATGGCTTCAACAACAATGCTAATAAAACAAGGTTTTAATCACAACACTTAATTCTAGAAAACCTTGAAGCATTAACTCAAACACTTCACTCAACCAATGGTCTCAACAACAATGCTTATCAAACAAGGTTTAATCACAACTCTCAATTCAGAAAACCTTGAAGCATCAACTCAAAAACTTTCAAAAAGGAAACCCTAATTAAATCCTTTTCTCTCCAAATATGTTTTCATAAATCAACCAACCAATCAAATTATCAAAGGAGAATATTGCCCATACCTTTTTGTTGCCAAGGAGTTGTTCACAAAATCTGCCACACTTAAAAATTTATTTTCCAATCTCAATAAGGGTTAGAGGACTTCAATAAAAATCACAATACAAAAATAATAACTTAATAACACCTTATTACTCCAACTTAATTTTAACATCCACCAAAGTCCTTTTAGAAGAAAACCCTTATCAAAAATAATAGCCAACAAGTCTTAAAATAAATCTCAATTAAGACTTTATTATAACTCCTTATACCTCCTAAAACATAACTCTCAAAACAACAATTTCTAGATTATAAAACTCAAATAATCATCAACACTTCACCTTCAAAAATCAATCACCACAACCTTTATTTAATAAAGTTTATTAAAAATTAATAAACTCTAAAACAACCTTATCACTCCAACCTTAGGGCATAAACCATAAAATTTTAATTAAAAAATCGTACCTGCCTCAAGGGGTTTCGATCCCATGACTTGCCCTCACCATGAGTGCCTTAGCCATGGCTAAGGTTGCCACATGAGCTACACGCTCGTTCGCAAAGGGGGAAGCACCATGTGCTTCCTCTTTGCGCTTCTCCTTGCCCATGTTTAATAAAAATGTGCACCTTGGGCGCTTCCACAACACTGCCACCAAAAACCACTCCACGAGAATCGAACGCATGACCTCCGTGCTCTCAACGCCTTTGTGCTCTCCAAGCTGCCACTAGGCCACACTACCCAATGCGAATTTGGGGGTGGTCTCACTCCATCTTATCCTCTGCTTCCTTTGCCAATCATTTTAAACCACACGAGCTCATTTTCGCATATGCCACAACAATCATTCGAGCAAGGATAATTAATGAATGACTTTGGGCATGTATTTATATTGCCCTCCTCCTTTGTCTAAGACATCGGTGCTTTGATTTGAATGCATCACATCGGTGCTCTAAGGCTTCGAAAGCCTTAGTAAAACCCAACCTTTGGGTTTTTAATTATTAAAAACTTTGCGCTCGAATATATTTTATTTCTCTAAAACCCAACCTTAGGGTTTTAATCAAATGAACTTTATCCTTTAAAATCTAATTATATTATAATTAAAAATTATAATATTTAATTAGATTTTTACCACTTTGGTAAATATTATAATAACAATTATAATATTTTTAACCTTCCAATGCTTCGGATGAATTGCTTCCATGGAGAAGTAAAAACCTCTTTCTGACCCAATATTTTTGGGTGTAAAATAAAATATTTTAACCCATTATAAACTTCCATTAAACTTTGCACTCAAACTGAAGAAGAACTCTCACTGGCATCTTGACATCAATGACAACTTTGGCTTAGGGACTCAAAATGTCCAACAATCTCCCCCTTTGTCATTGATGGCAACCCACATTCTTTTTACTAAAACCTGACCTTTCTTTTTCCTTATGCTCCCCCTAGGACATTGCTCCCCCTAGCTCAATGCTCTCTCATAGATATCAAATCTCTCCCCAATACACAAATCTCTCCCCCTTTGACATCAATGGCAAAGGGTCACCTTTGGGGCTCGGGGCTAAGAATGAGCCTCTTAGCTTAGCCCCTCCCCCACCTCCTCATGAGGTGGTTAATTCTAGGGTGGGAGTATTTCTACTCCCTAAAAACACTATTCTTTACCTTTATTCTTTTCCCTTATTTTCTGAGTTTCCTGAATCCTCTGACTATTTCTATCCAAGTCATCATCCCTATTCCTATCATCATTCCTGTTCCTATTCTTATTCATGTTCACATACATGTTCCTATTCATGTTCCTATTCTCATCCATGTTCTTGTTCCTATTCATATTCTCATCCATGTTCATATTCATATTCATGTTCCTATTCATGTTCCTATTCATGTTCTCATTCCTGTTCATGTTCATGTTCATGTTCCTATTCCTATTCATACCTATTTCTGGAATGTCTGCTCTACACCACTTTGTTGTGTGACCATCATTATTGCACTTATAACACTTAATGATATTATTCCTTGGAGGTGCAAATATCTTAGGATTTCTCCTAGTGAAGTCATATCCTCTTCTTTCATGAACCCTGCAATTCATTGCCTTGTGACCAAACTGATTACATGAGTAGCAATACCCATGGAAAAATTATCCATTCCCATATTCCTATCTTTCATGTGTCCTGCATTGTGAAGCCATGTGCCCAAACCTGTGACATGAAAAACATCTTCCATTGAAGCTTCCTTGTTTTGACCTCATCGGTCTCCTATTCTGATTGTTGTTCCATCTATATCTTCTCTGTGCATTGTTCCTATCTTTTTTGAACTCTTTATTGTCCAATTCTTCCTCTGATGTCTGAATTTCTCTTACACTGTCTTCTTCTGAAGTATCTTCATCTGAAGTTTCCTCTTTAGAACTTGAAGTTGACTCTCCTTCCTATTTCTTTTGAGTTTGTTCAAAACCAAGACCTATTTTGTTTGTTGACCTTCTTTGAACCTTGACTATCTTATCCATAATATTTGAGCTATTCTTGAATCCTTTCATCTTGATCTTGGAGTCCTCTAAATCTTCTTTTAGTAGTGCCACTTCTTGTGCTAACTTCTCACATTCCAAGATCTTTGCTTCTAACTTATCTTTGAATATTTTTGCCTTAGCCTTTGATTTTTCTAAATCCTCTATGAGCAATCTTCTCTCTTCATCACATTCTTGAAACTGAATTTCAAGTTTAGAGTGTTGCTTTCTTACCTTCTTTACCATGTCAAGGGCATAGATAAGTTCTCCCTTGAGATCATAACCATTCTCTACTGAATAATCCTCTATTTGTTTACCTTTGTCCACATCATTACTTTCTTTTGGCTTGTCTTCTATAGGATCACTTACTTCTTCTTCTAAAGCCATTAGAAGATTTTCATCTGGTCCTTCAAGTGCATTCTCATATTCATCATCACTGAAACTATAACCATCCCTTGTACAATCATCTTCAAGATGTCCAAATTTACCACATCTAAAACACTTGAGAATAACTGGAGTCTTTTTCTTAACTGGTTCTTTTTCTTCAACCATAAATAGGACTTCATCTCTATCATTATCTGAAGAACTAGCATCACTATCATTTGAGTACTTACTTGCATTATCCGCATAGTAGCTCCTCTTTTGTCTTCGAAAGAACTTCCTTCCTTGTCCATATTTGCTTTTCTTTTGGTGCCTGTGTCTTTCTGATTCCCTATACCTGTGATCCTATTTTTCTTCACCATTGTTGTTCTTTGGCTCTTTACAATCTGTTGCAAAATATCCATACTTTCCACAATTGAAACACTTAACAGATCTTAGATCTATGGGTCTTCTGGAACCTTTATCTCTTCTACCATAATTTGCTTCTTCATCACTGGATGACTCACTACTTGATTCTGACTTCTTACCCTTTATCTTCTTGTTCACTTTGAAAGCAACCTCTTTCAGAGGGATAGGATCTTTTGTTCTTATCTCAAAAGTTGTAAGCATGCCAAGTAAAGAATTTCTTGTCAGACTATCACTATCAATTGATGTTTCTATAGCAGAGACTTTTTCACTGTACCTTTTTGGAAGAGTTCTCAAGATCTTATCACAAGCATCGGATTCATCAACCTTCATTCCAAGACCTCTCATCTCATGTACAAGTTCATCAATCTTACTGAGATAGTCACGAATATTTTCATCATCCCGCATTCTTAGATTTTCAAATTCTCCTTTGAGATTTCTGATCTTAGCTTTCCTGACACCTTTATCTCCTTCATATATGTCATGCAGTAGTTCCCACATTTCATTTGTTGTTTTACAATCCATAACCTTCATAGATTCTGATCTATGCAACCCTTTTATAATTGCATTCATAGCTCTTGAATTTGCATGCATTAGAAGCTTACCTTCCTTATCTGTAGGAGGATTGACTGTTGAATCATATCCAAGTTCCACTGCATCCCAAACTTCATTTCCAAGTGCCATCAAGTGAAACCTCATCAGCATACACCAATACAAGAAGTCACTTCCATCAAATACTGGTATTATATTATTGATGGACCCATCCCTTTGATCCTTTTGATCCATTGTGTTCTTGACCACTTTTCCTTCAAGCTATCAAACTCTTCTGAAGGAACCCGCTCTGATACCAATTGAAGAACACAAGCTTATACTGAGAGAGGGGTGAATAGTATAAGAGCACTTTTTAATTTTTCTCTCAAACCAATATATGCAATGTAAATATAGCAATATCAACAACAGTAATCAAAGCAATGTACACAACACCACACACAATAGAGACACAACAATTTACGTGGTTCACCCAAAGATGGCTACTTCCATGGAGAAAATATTTCACTAAATTTTCTCAATCAATCTCTTGGGAATCCTTCCCAATTACAATGTTTATGGACCTCTATCCAAAGGAGATGTTGATCCCCTAAATCTGGTTTGTGGATCTCTATCCATAGGAGAACTCTTTCTCCTCTACTCTGGATGGTGATCCTCTAGAAGACTCTACCTCCACTACACTGACTGGTGGATCTCTCTCCACTTGAAGACTCTTGTCCTCACTCAGAAGACCTATCCTCAATGTCTTAGCTGATGGATCTCTATCCACTAGAGACTCTATCCTCATTACTCTATCACCTCCAAAGCTCTATCTCAATTCTATACTAAACATAGTCCAGTCGGTCTAGCACAACTCTACTCAATCTCTTACACTAAACATAGTCCAATCGATCTAGCACAAGTCCACTCAAATCTACACTAAACATAGTCCAATAGATCTAGCACAAATCTTCTCAATAGGTCCACTCAAAACCTACTCAAATCTGCTCAACAGGTCCACACATAACCTACTCAAATCTTCTCAATAGGTCCACATAGAACCTGCTCAACTATTCTCAATAGGTCCACATAGAACCTATACAAATCTACTCAACAGGTCCACATAGAACCTACTCAACTCTACTCAATAGGTCCACACATAACCTATCCAAATCTTCTCAAAAATCTCACACAGAACTTGTCCAAATCTACTCAATAGGTCCACACAGAACCTACTCAAATCTGCTCAACAAGCTCACATAGAACTTGTCCAAATCTACTCAACAAGCTCACATAGAACTTGTCCAAATATTCTCAACAAGCTCACACAGAACTTGTCCAAATATGCTCAACACTTTCCCTCAATATGTTCAATCTCATACCAAAAACTCAATCTCAACTCAAATCAGAATATAGAATAGTTTGTTTTATGGAACTTGAACAACCACTTCATACATCCACTTGACTAGGCCCAATCAACTCTACTCAACCAATCACTCAAGAAACAACTCTTGCTCACAAACCCTAGTCCAAGCATGTATCATCCAACTCAAAATATTTCCAACAATGCTCAACAACAAATCTCACATAACAATGATACTCATGATCTTTTCAAACCCTAGTTCAACTCACTTCAACAACAATGCTCATAAATCAATCTTCACATAACAATGATACTCATGTTCTTTCCTAACTCAAGTTCAAGTTCTTTGCACAATCCAATGGCTTCAACAACAATGCTAATAAAACAAGGTTTTAATCACAACACTTAATTCCAGAAAACCTTGAAGCATTAACTCAAACACTTCACTCAACCAATGGTCTCAACAACAATGCTTATCAAACAAGGTTTAATCACAACTCTCAATTCAGAAAACCTTGAAGCATCAACTCAAAAACTTTCGAAAAGGAAACCCTAATTAAATCCTTTTCTCTCCAAAGATGTTTTCAGAAATCAACCAACCAATCAAATTATCAAAGGAGAATATTGCCCATACCTTTTTGTTGCCAAGGAGTTGTTCACAAAATCTGCCACACTCAAAAATTTATTTTCCAATCTCAATAAGGGTTAGAGGACTTCAATAAAAATCACAATACAAAAATAATAACTCAATTACACCTTATTACTCCAACTTAATTTTAACATCCACCAAAGTCCTTTTAGAAGAAAACCCTTATCAAAAATAATAGCCAACAAGTCTTAAAATAAATCTCAATTAAGACTTTATTATAACTCCTTATACCTCCTAAAACATAACTCTCAAAACAACAATTTCCAGATTATAAAACTCAAATAATCATCAACACTTCACCTTCAAAAATCAATCACCACAACCTTTATTTAATAAAGTTTATTAAAAATTAATAAACTCTAAAACAACCTTATCACTCCAACCTTAGGGCATAAACCATAAAATTTTAATTAAAAAATTGTACCTGCCTCAAGGGGTTTCGATCCCATGACTTGCCCTCACCGCGAGCGCCTTAGCCATGGCTAAGGTTGCCACATGAGCTACATGCTCATTCGCAAAGGGGGAAGCACCACGTGCTTCCTCTTTGCGCTTCTCCTTGCCCACGTTTAATAAAACATGCACCTTGGGCGCTTCCACAACACTGCCACCAAAAACCACTCTACGAGAATCGAACGCACGACCTCCATGCTCTCAACGCCTTTGCGCTCTCCAAGCTGCCACTAGGCCACACTGCCCAATGCGAATTGGGGGGTGGTCTCACTCCGTCTTATCCTCTGCTTCCTTTGCCAATCGTTTTAAACCACACGAGCTCGTTTTCGCATATGCCACAACAATTTCATTCGAGCAAGGATAATTAATGAATGACTTTGGGCATGTATTTATATTGCCCTCCTCCTTTGTCTAAGACGTCGGCGCTTTGATTTGAATGCATCACGTCGGTGCTCTAAGGCTTCGAAAGCCTTAGTAAAACCCAACCTTTGGGTTTTTAATTATTAAAAACTTTGCGCTCGAATATATTTTATTTCTCTAAAACCCAACCTTAGGGTTTTAATCAAATGAACTTTATCCTTTAAAATCTAATTATATTATAATTAAAAATTATAATATTTAATTAGATTTTTACCACTTTGGTAAATATTATAATAACAATTATAATATTTTTAACCTTCCAATGCTTCGGATGAATTGCTTCCATGGAGAAGTAAAAACCTCTTTCTGACCCAATATTTTTGGGTGTAAAATAAAATATTTTAACCCATTATAAACTTCCATTAAAATTTGCACTCGAACTGAAGAAGAACTCTCACTGGCATCTTGACATCAATGACAACTTTGGCTTAGGGACTCAAAATGTCCAACACTTTCCTTAAGTCCACTCCAGGACTTACTCAAATTAGCTCACAAGATTTCACAAAATCTTATTCAATCTATCACAAAAAACTTCTTCAATCACACAAACAAGCTTCACACAAAATCTTGTTTAACTTACATAAACATATAGATAATGGTTAGAGACTCAATATGCTTCACACTCACAATAAATGAACCTCTTTAAATCTCTCTTATTCAATCATAGAAACATATGGATAATGGTTAGAGACTCAATATATTTCACACTCACAACCACTTAATCACTTTCAATCTATCTTCCAAATCAAATCAGAATATGGAAAAATTTATTTCATAGAACTTGAACTATCACTCCAACACTTCCAATCAACTAAGATCAATCAAATCCACTCAACCATTCACTCAATAAAGGCTTAGTCAACAATTCTTCTCAAACAAACCTCACATAACAATGATACTCATGATATTTCACCAACCCTAGTTCAAGATAGTTCTCAACTTCACATAACAATGATACTCATGCTCTTTCAAAAGCCCTATTTCAAGATAGTTCTCAAATTCACATAACAATGATACTTATGCTCTTTCACAAACCGTAGTTCAAGTATATGAAATTTTACTTCAATACTTCCAACAATGCTTATCAAACAAGGTTTCTAGTATCAACTTTTATTCCAAAAAACCAAACTCAACAATGCTTATCAAACAATCCTTTTCACTCCAACTTAGCATTCACAACATCCAACAATATTGCACTCACAAGGAAGATATGTCTATACATTTTGTTTGATGAATAATTGACCTTAGAAACTTGTCTCAATCACAATTACTCTTTTTGCCAATCTCAAGGATTAGGTAACAAAAACCTTCTCAAAACTTTATTCAATAATTCCTTCAAAAATTATTATCACCATACAAAACATTAGATCTCAATTACACCTTATTAATCCTCTCAAATATTTAAAAATAATAAGACTTTATTTTTAAAATAACATATAAACTCCTCTAAGCCTTATTACTCCATTCAACACTTGATAATCAAAATCACAATATAAAATTTAATTTTCATAAAACTTATATCTCCCTAAAATATTATGCCAAACAAACCTTAGGACATAAATAAAATTTAAAAATTAAATACCTTTTGCCCTTGGTGGGAATTGATACCACATTGCACTACCACCAGCGTCCTAGCCATGGCTTCAATTGCCACGTGAGCTAACGCTCACCTTAGAAGCAAGAAGTGCCTCATGCGCTTTATTGCTTCCCTTTGGCACCTAAAACAAAATACATCCACATAAAAACTACCATAAGGATTCGATCGTGGGTCCCCCTGCCTTGCCAAAGCATTAATTCACAACCGCTTACCACTAGCCCAACCATATGGTTGATTATAAGGCTTAGAGCCTCTCTTGTATTATGCCTTGGTTAGCGCCAATAAAACAAAACAAAACTTAGTCTTCTTCCTTGCACAAAAATCACGGAAATCATAGGCTTGATTATATTATTTGAACACTTCCTTTGCAACCAAGGCACATGGTATTTATACCATTGTACCATCACCATTTTAGATGTCAACGAAGGGAAAATAATGTATGACATTGACACATTAATTTTTCCCTTATAACCCTAACATTAGGGTTAATTAAATTATATTATAATTTAATTAATAATAAAATTATTATAATTAATTTATAATTAATTTAATAACTATAAAGTTAATCAAATTAAATTATAAATTAATTTATAATGAAATTATTATAATTATTTTATAATTAATTTAATTACTTTAGGTCTTACCATTAGACCTTTTAATATTATCATAAAATATTATAATATTATTTTTCTTGGGCCTTCTTATTTCTCCTGTAGACCTTATCTGACCACCTTGAATATTATAATGGGAGACATTATAATATGATTTACCTTAGGTCTAGAAGCAATATTTCACTTGCACTGATTACTAAAACTGACTCTTGACATCCTTCCTCTTGCACTGTTCACTGAAAATTACTCTTGACATCAATGACAACAAATCTTGCTCATATTTCCAACAATAAATCACAGAATTGCAAGAATGTTTCAGATTGATTGTATTACATGGATATTTACCTCCAATATATAATTTTACATGATATTTTAGTACTTTAACTGTTGCTTTTCTCAAACATATAGGAGATGCAACCTTTCATATTCCTCTCATAAAGACAAAGCTCTCATCTTACCACATATCATGTGAATCTTTATTATCCTTTTTGACATCTTGCACATTCTCTCATTTTGATACATATATTATACAAAATATAAATAATCTACTAAACAAATATAACAAGGGGGGAAAATAATGTTATATCTCCAACACCCCCTCATATTACATTATTTTGTAGGAAGACTTTTTGCCTTCATTCTTTGATTCTTCTTTCTCTTCATTCTTCAAATTTGACTCTATCATGGATGGATACAATTATCTATGTCTGCCTATGTATCAATATATCTAAGTCACCTCTGGATCTCTATCTCTCAGTCACTACCTCTAGATCACTATCATTGGATCTACCTTTGGGTCTCTACCTCTAGGTCACTACCTTTGGATCACTACCACTAGATCACTGCCTGTAGGTCACTACCTCTAGAACTCTACCTCTAGGTCACCTCTGCATTATCATTATCTCTAGTTCATCCACTAGAAAATTTATAAGATCATCATATATAGTACCATAACTACAAATGCTTTCACTATAGGCCATCTTCCAAGCTATGCTTGAATCAAAATAATTTATTTCTTTATGATAAAATTGATAATATTCTTAGCAAAATTTGATCATACTTGGTTTCCTTCTATAGAAACCATACAAAATTTATTTATCTTATTCCATTTATTCATGTCTATCCACTCGCAATCCATTTTTTATCTATAAAACATGCACCATGTGCTTCCTCTTTGCGCTTCTTCTTGCCCACGTTTAATAAAATGTGCATCTTAGATGTTTCCACTACACTACCACCAAAAACCACTCTACGAGAATTGAACGCACAACCTCTGTGCTCTCAACACCTTTGCACTCTCCAAGCTACCACTAGGCCACACTGCCCAATGCAAATTGGGGGGTGGTCTCACTTCATCTTATCCTCTGCTTCCTTTTCCAATCATTTTAAACCACACAACATTGTTTTCTCATATACCACATCTATTTTATTTGAGCAGGGATGAATTAATGAATGCCTTTGGGCATGTATTTATATTGCCCCCCTCCTTTGTCTAAGACATTGGTGCTTTGATTTAAATGCATCACGTCAGTGCTCTAAGGCTTTGAAAGCCTTAGTAAAACCCAACCTTTGGGTTTTTAATCTCTAAAAACTTTGCTCTCAAATATATTGTATTTTTTTATAACCCAAACTTACGATTTTAATCAAATGAACTTTATCCTTTAAAATCTAATTATATTAGAATTAAAAATTATAATATTTAATTAGATTTTTATCACTTTGGTAAATATTATAATAACAATTATAATATTTTTAACCTTCCAATGCTTCGGATGAATTACTTCCATGGAGAAGTAAAAAACTCTTTCTGACCCAATATTTGTGGGTGTAAAATAAAATATTTTAACCCATTATAAACTTCCATTAAAATTTACACTCGAACTGAAGAAGAACTCTCACTGGCATCTTGAAATTAATGAAAACATTGGCTTAGGGACTCAAAATGTCCAACACTTTCCTTAAGTCCACTCCAAGACTTACTCAAATTAGCTCACAATATTTCACAAAAGCTTATTCAATCTATCATAGAAAACTTCTTCAATCACACAAACAAGCTTCACACAGAATCTTGTTTAACTTATAGAAACATATAGATAATGGTTAGAGACACAATATGCTTCACACTCACAATAACTTAATCACTTTAAATATCTCTTATTCAATCATAGAAACATATGGAGAATGGTTAGAGACTTAATATGTTTCACACTCACAACCACTTAATCACTTTCAATCTCTCTTCCAAATCAAATCAAAATATGGAACAATTTATTTCATAGAACTTGAACTATCACTCCAACACTTTCAATCAACTAAGCTCAATCAACTCCACTCAACCAATCACTCAATTAAGGCTTAGTCAATAATTCTTCTCAAAAAACCCTCACATAACAATGATACTCATGATCTTTTAAAAACCCTAGTTCAAGATAGTTCTCAACTTCACATAACAATGATACTCATGCTCTTTCACAAACCCTAGTTCAAGCATACAAAAAATTACTTCAATACTTCCACAAATGCTTATCAAACAAGGTTTCTAGTATCAACTTTCATTCCAAAAAACCAAACTCAACAATGCTTATCAAAAAATCCTTTTCACTCCAACTTAGCATTCACAACATCCAACAATATTTCACTCACAAGGAAGATATGCCCATACCTTTTTTTTGATGAATAATTGACCTTAAAAACCTGTCTCAATCACAATTACTCTTTTTTCCAATCTCAAGGGTTAGGTAGCAAAAACCTTCTCAAAACTTCATTCAATAATTCCCTCAAAAATTATTCTCACCATACAAAACATTAGATCTCAATTACACCTTATTAATCCTCTCAAATATTTAAACATAATAAGACTTTATTTTTAAAATAACATATAAAATCCTCTAATACTTATTACTCCATTCAACACTTGATCATAAAAATCACAATATAAAATTTAATTTTCATAAACCTTATATCTCCCTAAAAGCTTATGCCAAACAAACCTTAGGACAAAAATCAAATTTAAAAATTAAATACCTTTTGCCCTTGGTGGGAATTGATTCCACATTGCACTGCCACCAACGTCCTAGCCATGAATTCAACTGCCACGTGAGCTAGGCGCTCACCTTAGAAGCAAGAAGCACCCCATGCGCTTTATTGCTTCCCTTTGGCACCTAAACAAAAAGACATCCATGTAAAAACTACCATCAAGATTCGATCATGGGTCCTCTTGCCTTGCCAAAGTGTTAAGTCACAACCGCTTGCCACTAGCCCAACCAGCTAGTTTATTATGAGGCTTAGAGCCTCTCTTGTCTTATGTCTTGGTTGGCGCCAATAAAACAAAACAAAACTTAGTCTTCTTCCTTGCACAAAAATCATGGAAATCACAAGTTTGATTATATTATTCGAACACTCCCTTTCCAACCAAGGCACATGGTATTTATACCATTGTGCCATCACCATTTTAGACGTCGACAAAGGGGAAATAATGTATGACATTGACGCATTAATTTGTCCCTTATAATCCTAACCTTAGGGTTAATTAAATTAGATTATAATTTAATTAATAATAAAATTATTATAATTAATTTATAATTATTTCAATAACTATAAAGTTAATCAAATTAAATTTTAAATTAATTTATAATGAAATTATTATAATTAATTTATAATTAATTTAATTACTTTAGGTCTTACCATTAGACCTTTTAATATTATCATAAAATATTATAATATTATTTTTCTTGGGCCTTCTTATTTCTCTTGAAGACCTTATATGACGACCTTGAATATTATAATGGGAGAAATTATAATATTATTTCCCTTAGGTCTAGAAGCAATATTTCACTTGCACTGATTACTGAAACTGACTCTTGACATACTTCCTCTTGCACTGCTCACTGAAACTTACTCTTGACATTAATGACAACAAATCTTGCTCATATTTCCAACAATAAATCATAGAATTGCAAGAATGTTTCAGATTGATTGCATTACATGGAGCTTTACCTCCAATATATAATTTTACATGATTTTTTAGTATTTTAACTATTGCTCTCCTCAAAAATCTAGGAGATGCAACCTTTCATATTCCTCTCATAAAGACAAAGCTCTCATCTTACCACATATCATGTGACTCTTCATTCTCCTTTTTGACACCTTGCACATTCTCTCATATTGATACATATATTATACAAAATATAAATCATCTACTAAACACCCCCTCATATTATATTATTTGGTAGGAAGACTTTTTACCTTCATTATTTTATTCTTCTTTCTCTTCATTCTTTAACTCTGACTCTATCATTCCTGGATACAATTATTTATGTCTGCCTATGTATCAATGTATCAAAGTCACCTCTGGATCTCTATTTCTCAGTCACTGCCTCTAGATCACTATTATTGGATTTGCCTTTGGTTATCTACCTCTAGGTCATTGCCTTTGGGTCGCTACCACTAGATCACTACCTCTAGGTCACTACCTCTAGAACTCTACCTCTAGGTCACCTCTGCATTATCATTATCTCTAGTTCATCCACTAGAAAATTTATAAGATCATCATATATATAGGACCATCACTACAAATGCTTTCACTGTAAGCCATCTTCCAAGCTATGCTTGAATCAAAATAATTTATTTCTTTATGATAAAACTGACAATATTCTTAGCAAACTTTGATCATACTTTGTTTCATTTTGTAGAAACCATAACACATTTATTTATCTTATTCCATTTATTCATGTCTATCCAATCGCAATCCATTTTTTATCTATAGTCTATATTTTTTTTTTTGTAGATAAAATATTTTTGAATGATTATATCCTCCACAAATTTTACAACTATGTAGATTCCAACACTTCTCTAACTTGTGTCCATATCTACCAAATGATTACATTTATTTTCTATCAATTTTTTTTTTCTATTCTATCCTTCATTATTATTTATTTTATCAATCCCTGTCATAGATTTTATGTCATTATTTCCAATCACAAATTTTATTCTTGATTTCTTACTACTTATCTGTCCTATATATCCAAGACCTTCACATTTTGATCTTATTTTAGGTACCATTGGCTCTTTCATTTCTTGTTCATGTTTTCCCAAACCTGTATCTTTATATCCCATTTTACTTAACAAATTTGAACCAATTCCTTTAGTATGCTTTTCAAAATAACCAAAAATATCATTAGACTGATCCTTATCAATATCAACACAACTCTAAGCATCACTATCTCTATCATAATTTGAATCCATGTCAACATCAATTTTGATAGCATAAGATTTTTCTAAGTAATCACAAATTGTATTCAAATCCCTTGTATCACATGTAACATCTATATTTGTAATAGGTTCTTCTATATTTATCATGCATTCTAAGTCACAAGTACCATTGCTTACATCATAATATTTCCTTTAATTTTGATAAGAATCACAATTTGTATCCTTTTATTTTTGATAAATATCATTGGTATCACAACATGCATCTATCATAAATGGTTTTTAATCTATATTATCATAACATGAATCTATCATCATAGGCCTTAAGTCATTTGTACCACAAGAAACATCTTCCATCATTGATTTGTTTCCTAACTCTTTAAATTTTTCTTGCTTTCTTATCTTAGAAATATTTAAAGTAATAACTCCCTTGTAGTTTTTTTCCATAGACTAACGGGTACAGTAACACTATTTTCACAATAATAATTAGCATATTGAAAAACACTTTGCATGTATTTTTGAAGCATTAGAAATTCTCTATGTTCTGCTTCATTTATAGCATCAACAAGATCATTTTACAAATCTACAGTGATTTCATCTTCCTTTTTGTTCTTGCCTTTTAGAACTTCATTAGAAAGTAATGACATATAGATTATCTTTCCTATATCATTAGGTGTAGCACCCTAAAATTGGTGCAGTTAAACCTTAGTAAAAAGATAAAAATTTGAATTTTAACCCAAACCACCCGTTAACCGCCCGTTACCTGCTCTCCTCATTTTTCGTGCCATTTTTAGGATTTGTTTTGACCGTTGGACGATATCATCAGCGATTAGACGAAATCGTCCCAAATCTGACGAATTCATCTAGAACAGAACGTCCAGAAGATTTCGTCCCAAAATCAAATTTTCATAATTAGTTTCTGTTTCAACAGATTCTCCAACTTGGGCAGAAAGTGTGTCTGCATAGTTAGAGTCCCCCCCGTTGGAGATCTCCCAAATTGGGATGATCTCCAACCTCCTAACCTCTCCCTAATCCTATATAAACTAGGATTTTCTTAGTTTATCCCCCTGAACCCCCCTTGAATCTCCTGGTTGACTGATTTCCCTACAAATTTAGCTCCTTGTGCATTAGAACATCCTAGTACCATCATTTGTATTCGGTATTTCAAGTTTTCTTGCAGGAATCTTATTGTTTTTTAGCCGGAGCAAGCTCGGATCGTCGTAATCGATTCCAGACAATTTTGGACGATCCTGTCATAGATCGATGATGATCTCGTACGATTGGAGGTGATCTCGACTGTAGTCCAGATTGGGGGCAATCAGAGCCCGAAGTTTGCATTTACTTATCTTTTCACTTCATTTTCTTACGCATTAGCTTGGTTTATTTTATTCCTGCATCCTGGAGTTCACCTCATTTAGTATAGATGCATGCTAAAGGTAAAATAAAGTATTAAAGTAACGCATTTTCCTTTAATAATTATTTGGATCTGTCATTTAGGCAAGTTCACTATCATTTCTATCATTTCCCCTTGCTTTTGTAGTTGTATTTTTGGTTTTTGGTATCTGTCTCTATGATTGCAGGTTTCTGATGAATTCTTCTGATGAATTCATCATATTTATGATGATTTTGTCTGATCTCAGATGATCGACTGAGATCTGAGATGATACTATGCAATTCTAGATGATCACGTATGATTTGAGATGATTTGACTGCTTCAAAACTTAGAATCCTCATCAGACATCCGGAATCAGGTATATTTTGTCTCATTTAGCATACTTTTTGTGTTTAGCACTTATTTATGTTCTTTGTATTCATAAAAATCAGCATTGGCATATAGAATAGCTTAGATTCATCTTGGCCAAACCTAGGATATGAATGATTAAAGTACAAAATGAACACATCAAACCTACTCTCAACCTAGGTGTGGAAACTGCCATTCAAAAGTTTCCTGGTGAACCCACCATCCATCAAAAATTCACCCTTATACCCCTCCCCCGAGAGGCGGGACCTTCAAAGGGCCTCTCAATCCGAGGTATTGTCCCATCCTTCTCGCATCCCCCTTCCAGGCATGGATCCTATAGCCTGAAGGTAAGGATGCGAAAAAATTGGAGCGATACATTTTGGTGAACCCGACGTGAAAACTAAAAACCTTTTGAAAACAATCCAAAAAAAAAAACAAAACATAAATGCATTTAGAATCATCAGATAAACAAAGTAAGATTGCATATAATATTTAGATGGTAGATTATAATAAAAGACGAGCTGTCACCATTAATGTTGAGAATCAATTAGCAGCCATAGAGATTACCTTTGTGCTTAGAGTACCTCAAACATATAGGGTTCAACCTTTGTGGAACGAACTTGATAGGAGATTGAATCTTATTTCATCTAGATCAACCAAACTTAGGCAAATCAAGAGGTTTGTCCTAGATAGAATCCTGGATCTTGATCAAGTGACCTTATATCATGAACTTCAGAGAGCTTGCCATAGGTGGTTAGCAGATAAAAGAGCCCTTGTGTCTTCTGAATTGTACACCTTTGAGGAATACCTCGACAATGCAGTTGTAGTACATAAATTTCTATCTCATATAGAGGATCAAGAGGTCGTTCTTATGGATAGAAAGAGATGGAATAGAGTTCCTAGAGTTGTGTTATATCGAGAGTATTGCCATGAGATCTATTTTTACAAGTTCGAGTATGAAGTAGATAACATCACCATAGCACACTTTGTCAAATTCTTGAAAAACCATTTCCAATTTGAAGAGGAGCATTTCATGACTCCTGATGAACTTGATCCCATCAATGACATCTACAAACTATTTGTAGAAAACTAGGCCATTCTTTTATTATTATTATTTCTTGCATTTAGTATACTGTTTGTTCTCTTTATAATATTATCATAAAAACAAAAACAAAACAAAATATAACAAAAATCAAAACATTTTCTTTTAAGTATTATAGTAGGTATATAATTAAAATATATACCTCCCAAATTTTCTGCAAATATATATATATATATATATATATATATATATATATATATATATATATATATATCAATATATATTTGCTAAAATCTAAATTTAAGCATAATGACTAGACTCAGGAATGGAAAACAAATTGAAGTAGAAGAAGATTGGTTAGGAAAACCAGGAAATAAACTAGATGTCCTTCTCGAAGACCCAATTCAGGAAGAAGGAACCCTAGACCAACAAGAAGAAGAGTTTGTTGAAGGAAACGAACAAAGAGAAACTGTTAGAGAGGAAGGATCCTCATCTCCTAAAATGTCTTCGAAAGGAGCTGTTACTTTTGAGAATATGGAACATTTTTGGAAGTTCCTCAATACTAATATTGGTGCCCTTAATAGAGCAGTTCATATGGACAAGGATCAAATTAGTGACACTCAAGCAACCCTAGAAGAAATATATCACACACGCACTAATCCCTTGTCCTTCGTTGATCAAGAAAGTGATCAAATGGACCATCCAATTTGGATATGGCCGCCATAATCCAAAACATGCAACAACAACAAAGTTACCCAACCATCTAGAGTGCTTGTTACTAAGCCTAGGGTTATTCCCACACAAAATAAACCATCATTCACTGCTCTATTTCGCCAAGTTATTGATCAACATACCTCAAATCAACAAAAGCCTAAAATAAAACCAAACACCAATTTCCAACAATCTGGGATACAACATAATGCTACAACAAATCTTCTTCATAATAATCTTCCTACCAACCATTTGCATAACAACAATATAGCATCTAATCCTTACGTCATGCCATCCTACGCTCACAAATCCCATACTCATGTACCACCGAACCAATATGGTGAACAAACTGGTAATCTGGAAGCCATGGTGAAACAGTTAGTCTCCCGCATGGACCAGATAGATCCCTACCATCCCTCGTACAATTATCGAGAGATGTGTAGTCAGCATTTAGATCCTATAGTTGTAGCACAACCATATCCTAAACACTTTCCTATGCCTTTCCTACCTATATACAAAGGAATCGAGGATCCCATAGAGCATCTTCGTATGTTTAGGATAGCCTGTCATGATATATCACATGATGACTTGTTATTACTAAAAATGTTCCCAAAAATTTTAGGAGGAATGGCATTGGAATGGTATTATCAACTACCCACTCATTCTTTGAGGAATTTCGAAGAAACCATCGAGTCTTTTGTTCATCAATTTAGTGCCTACATTGAAAGGCATGTAACCATTAAATATTTGTACAACTTAAAACAAGACAAAGATGAATGTTTTGCTGATTTCCTAGCTCGATGGAGACAGTTGATAGGAAAATTGCACTTTGTGTTACCTTATCGAGAAATGTTGGATATCTTTATCAATAATTTACAAGAACAACTATCCTATGAGTTATCAACCGCGACCTTGACCACCTTCGATCAAGCTATAGATTTAGCTCGAAGAGTGGAAGATGCTCTCATTAGGAGAGGCCAACTTAAAAAGAAATATGATGAGAAAACATCCAGAAACCAATATAAAAATAAACAAGTTGTGGGTGATGGAGTCACTGATAGTAGAAACATTGCTAATGTTAATACTGCGAAAACAATGAAGAAATTTATACTGAAACCTCCTGATAAACCACCCCAAGAATTTACTAGGTTAAATCAACCTTTATCAACCATTCTCCCACAATTATTAGAACGAGGTTTGATCCAATTACCAGCTATCCAGGAACCTGATCCAACTATACCCGGATACAGAGCTGATTTACACTATGATTTCCATAGAGGACCTGGACACGCTACCAACTCTTGTAAAATATTAAAACATAAAATACAAGATTTAATTGATAACAATGAGATGGAGGTGCAAGCCTTCCAACCTAAACAAAATCCTCCTAATAATGCTCAAAAGAACATCCCCCAAAATCGGAATCAGAATGCCAATCAATCATTGGACATATTTCAACATCCTTTACCAAAGCATGGTAAAGAGGTGGCTAATCAAATTGAGCATCATAATGTTCCCCCTCCTACCCGATATGTAGGGACTATTAGTGGACATTTACCTATTCATGATCCACAAATCTTTGACACAACTTTATCTATGGTTACGACTAGACCTCTATATAATGTTCAGACACCTGATCTTAGTGATACAGAATACGAGACTGAAAGTGACATGGAAATCACATCAAATCAATCGAATAGCTCTGAGGATGAATCAGACGCTATTCAACCCATCACAAATTCTATGGTTTTGAAAGAACCATTTCCTAGAAGAGTCACTACTAGACCATCTTCTCACCAATTACTTTCTAATGAACAAGCCATAAATGCTAGACCAAGACCTATTCATCATCCGCAAGATAATATTGTAGGTACCATCGGAGCTGTTACTCGACAACAGGCTCAAAATTCTCAACAAGATCAAACTCAGAACGATGGCTCAGCTCCATTTGTTTTGAAAATTCCTAATAAAGGGAACCACGTGCCTAATGTTCAACCTAAACCTCCTTATAATATTAATGAACAATTATCAAACACTACAGCTAGAATTTCCCTTTTGGACCTTTTACGATCTTCTCCTACACATAGGGATGAATTAATGCTCACATTAAGCCAAATGATGGTACCACAAAATATTCAACCTGAAGCCATGACCAATACTATCATAACTTGAGAAGTCGATTGTATTGACTTTCGAGATAGAGATATACCACAACATAGTTTACATAAGGATAACCCCTTATATATTACTGCCCTAATTGGAGATGTAGTAGTTAAATGAGTCTTGATTGATAATGGTTCATCTTTAAACATTTGCACTTTTGACTTCTACCAAATATTTGGGTTTAGAAGTGACGAAATGAAAAGAACTGATATGATTATAAAAGCCTTCAATGACGAAACACAAGAAACGTGTGGAGTTATTACTATTCCATTGCAAGTTGGTCCTAGAACCTTAGACACGACCGTGTTTATTGTACATTGCCCTGCATCGTACAATATACTCTTGGGTCACCCTTGGATCAATGTGATGCGAGCTATTCCCTCAACTTTACATCAATGTGTTAAATTCGAATTTAAAAATCAGTTGGTTACCATTCATGGTGATCCCAGACCCTTTGATATGTGTGCTTTGGCAGAACCTGTCGGAGTTCAATTTTGCCCTGCTTTATCATCCACACATCCTAATTCTCATTATCCATCTAAACGTGTGAAACACACACCCATAACATCATCTACTTTTTCTCCATCAACTCCATCTCTACATATAGCTCAACCATCCTCTAAACAAACCACATTAGGACCTCAAAAAGATCCTAAACCCACAACCAATGCTTCTTGTTTTACTCCTATAACTTCCATACCTATAGAGTCATCCATAGACATCTCCACAACGTCTACATCTACCAGAGACATAGTTTCCACATCAGAAGATGTAGGAAATATTCCTTCTACCTCTTATGCTCTTACTGATGAGCTCTTACCTGATTTATCCAAAATCCTTATATCAGAGAAAACAAATGCTGCCATGCAATATTCCCTTATTTTAAATAAATTGCCACCCTCCCCTCGTACTTTGGGCCTCCCACAGCCTATGGGAAGTATCTACCAAGTCGGGAGTTGTGCTTTTATTTATAAGGGATATGATTGGGGAAGAATACCTAGAAATATCAAGACACATTATGATGGATATGCTCGATGTTATTTTACTAATGAGTATATTAAAGCTAAGTCTATAATGCTTAAATTGGGATATAAAGGAAAAGGTTTGGGACCTTTTTAGAATGGTATGAAAGAACCTTTTGAGGTAGAACCATGGCCTGCCCGATGTGGTGTGGGCCTATTTCCTAGTAAAGGTCAGCCCTTCCCATTTGAGGATGATGACCATCTCATATGTTACCAAGATTATTTGGATAAATGCGATGTGTTGCATTTAAGGAATAACCCATTTACATGTAATATGCTATCCATAGCTTACCCTGAGATGATTGCTGAATCCGACGATGAGTTGGAGGGAGATATCTTCCATGATGTCTCCATTGAGGCATTATTACATAATGGATTTTATTTCGATGGTTCTATACCTAGTATAGCCCATCTTGAGGCCACGACTCCTCAAGACGAATTATCCAAGCTAATCGCAAAATAATTACAAGAATTGGGTGTTTCACCTGCCCCACCTAATTTTGAGAGAGATCTACACATGGAAGTAGAGAATGTCATAAAAATTAACATTGGAACCGAAGATAATCCTCACATACTCAACATTGGATCAGAATTGAGTCAAGGAAAACAAGACAAATACATTGCATTCCTTAAAGAATATGAAGATGTTTTTTCTTGGACATATGAAGATATGCCAGGATTAGACACTTCTGTAGTTATGCATCACCTAGTAGTCCATCCGGATGCTAAACCTGTTAAACAAAAACTTAGAAAAATGCATCCCAAAGTGGCCTTACTAGTCAAAGGAGAATTAGAAAAACTCTTGAAGGTCATTTTTATACAAGCCATTGATTATGCTGAATGGATCTCGAATGTAGTTCCAGTAACTAAGAAAGAAGCTACCAAAGTTAGGGTTTGCACATACTTTAGAGATATTAATGCTGCATGCCCTAAAGATGATTTTCCTCTTCCCAACATGGATTAGATCATTGATTTTACTACTGGGAGTGGAATGATATCCCTAATGGATGGATTCTTTGGTTATAATCAGATCAGGATAGCTCCTAAAGATCAGGCTAAAACAACCTTTATTACCCCTTGGGGAACCTTTTGTTGGAAAGTGATGCCATTCGGTTTGAAGAATGCAGGTGCCACATATCAACGAGCCATGACTTATATCTTTCACGATATGATGCATGATATCCTACATGATTATGTAGATGATATTATAGCTCGTTCCATCAAGGAAGATGCTCATTTAAATGAATTGAGAAAAGTATTTGATCGGTTAAGGGAATATCTTATCCGATTAAATCCAGCCAAATGTATATTCAGAGTTAAGTCCGGTAAATTATTGGGGGTTATTTTCTTTACATGGCATCAAAATTGACCCTCTCAAGATCATGGCTATCACTGATATGCCTACACCCACAAATATATCCGAATTACGAAGTTTACAAGGTAAGCTTCAAGCTATTCGTCACTTCATCGATAAGTTGGTGGATAAAACAGGACCCTTTCTTAAGCTTCTTAAGAAAGATGTCTCTTTTCATTGGGACGATGAATGTTAGGAAGCATTTGAACTCCTCAAACAATATCTCCTTAAACCATCGGTGCTTTCACCACCTAGATCTGATCATCCATTTATCTTGTACATTTTTGCTTCATATTTTGCCTTAGGAGCTATGTTAGCTCAACTTGACAATGAGAAGAAAGAACGTGCTAATTATTACATTAGCAGAACCTTAATCAGTTATGAAACTTGCTATACAATATTAGAGAAGTTATGTCTCACCGTCGTATTTTCTACACAAAAATTATGCCATTATATGCTCAGTCAAAAAACATATGTTATTGCTAAATTCGACCCTTTGCGATATCTCATGAGTCGACCTTATTTATCTGGTTGCACAACAAAGTGGGTTCTTGCGCTAAGAAAATTTGAACTCATGTTTATAGGATAGAAGTTTGTTAAAGGTCAAATCATAGTAGATCAATTAGCTGCTACACCCTTAGAGTCTACTCATCCCCTCATCATTGAGTTTCCTGATGAATGCCTTACATTAGAGGCAGACCATCCAGAGCAATGGTCCTTATACTTTGATGGAGCTCGATGCATGAGTGGGGCTGGTGCAGGTATTATTTTAATATCTCCACAGAAACATCTTATACCTCTATCCTTTAAATTAACATTTGCTTGCACTAATAATACTAAATATGAGGCTTTGATCCTTGGATTACGAGCTACCTTGGCACTAAAAATTAAAAATCTATTGGTTTTCGATGATTCTCAACTTATCTTAAATCAAATCAATGATGTTTATTAGACCAAAGATGATAAATTACGTCCATATAAAGCATATGTCTTACAATTATTATCTCTATTTTATCATGTTACCTTGGAAGCTATTCCTCGAACTAGCAACTGTGCGGCTGACACTATAGCTGCAGCTGCATCTCTTTTGCCCCTGGAGTTAGATGACAAATATGCTACCATCATTATTCGTCGACTCCAAGAACTCGCTTCACATAAATCATGCTTAGAACCCTTGGATGTGTTTTTAATAAACGAAACTACTCCTGAACCATGGTACACTAATATATTTAATTTTCTTCAAAATGGGACCTTCCCTGAAGGTTGTAATAGCAACCACCGTCGGTTATTACGTAGACGAGCAAGTCGCTTCATGATTATTGGTAATACCTTGTATAGGAGATCTTTTGAAGGCATCCTACTGAGATGTTTGAATCTAGAAGAATCTAGATCAACTTTAAGTGAAGCCCACAATGGATCTTATGGGGGACATTTTAGTGGTAGCGCCATTGCTAAGAAGCTCCTTAGGATAGGATATTTTTGGCCTACCATGGAGAATGATGCACATGATTATGTGTGCCATTATGACAAGTTCCAGAAACACGTTGACCTTGTCCATGCACCTGCACAAGAACTGTAGGCTATTTCATCTCCTTGGCCCTTTTCAAAATGGGGCTTAGACATCATTAGAAAAATCAACCCTGTGTCATCTTATGGAAACAAATTTATCATTACCGCCACTGAGTATTTCACGAAGTGGGTTGAAGCTATGCCCTTAGCTTCTTGCACTGGAACCCAAGTTTCCAATTTTATTTTTAATAAAATTATTTGTAGGTTCGGCATTCCTACAAATATCATCTCAGATAATGGAACTTGTTTCAAAAATAAATATGTCAAAAAATTATGTCAAAAATATAAAATTCAACATCTTTGGTTCACTCCCTATTATCCTCAAGGTAATGGCCAAGCAGAAGCATCTAATAAAACATTAATAAAAATCCTCAAAAAACTAGTCAATAAATCTGGACAAGATTGGCACATCCAATATATCCTGCTTTGTGGGCTTATCGAACTAGCATTCGCACTCCCACAGGCACTTCACATTTTGTTTTGGTTTATGGCACTGAAGTTGTTTTTCCCTTTGAATTAGAAGTTTCTTATTTGGCTCTACTACTTCAAGATACTGAAGTAGGAGATGAATATCATGCTGGAAGATTTAGTCAATTGGAACTCCTAGATGAGAAGCGCATCAATGCTTTGGAGCATCTTCATGCCTACCAAAACAAGCTCAAGCAAGCATACCTCAAGAAAGTTCATCATCGATCCTTTGAGATCGATGACCTTGTTTTAAAAGAAAATAAAAAAAATACTAATGCAACTAAAGATCTTAAAGGTAAATTTTAGCCCAACTGGCTTGGACCGTATATCATCACTACTAAATTTGGATCAGGAGCATACCGATTAGCTACCTTATATGGTAAAGATCTTAAAGAACCTATGAACATTATGCATCTTAAGCGTTATTATGCATAACATTTGGTCATTTCATCATTGTATATATTGTTATTTTGCATATTGTTTCATTTTTGTCATCCATATAAAAATAAAAATAAAAAACAGTCACAACATTTTTTCTTTCAATTCATCAATAAAAATCAAACTATAAAAACTTTAAAATCATAAAAATATTCAAAACATCTTTTTATTTAGTATTGCAGTATTGCAGTCATATTTTTAGTTATTTTGGATAAATTAGTATTTATTTGGAATTCCGCACTTTCACATTCACATGAATAAATATCTTGATGTTATTTGGTATGATTATTAATCTCTCTTATATCAAAGTCCACAGTTGAATTAAATAAAGTTTTGAGCATAGAGAACTGATCTTGTTATTTACTTGAACCAAGTACATTTCTTCACATTAAAATGATTTCATTGCACATTCGATATGATGCTACATAGTAGAAATGGTTTCTTGAGCGAAAAGTTTTCCCTGCTATCCTATCATGCACATGGTCTAGAATCTTTGAGAATTGACAAAAGGACAAGCTCACCCCTACCTAGAATAAAAATCCCTTGCTCTACAACAAATCCGAGCAAGTATCCCTAGTATAGGAAGCAAAAGAAAAATTCAAAGCAAATGAGAAAAATAAAAATATTATTTTGTATCATCGTAGCAATATTTCAGCATTATCTCAATATCAAGCAAAAATACAAAAAAAAAAAAAAAAGAGAAAAAGAGAAAAAGCAAAAGCAAAGAGCAATAAAATCCTTTTCCCTACCCATTGAAAAGAAAAAAATGGTGAATGAGCTTGAATCCCTGGAATTCTTAATTATTCAAAAATTGTGAGGTAAGCCCCATAACAGGAAGTTTGTGCCCAACCCGCTTGGGGTTGGGTAATCCCTAGCATGGTGATATTTCTGTCACATTAGCGACCTTCTTTTGTATAGACCTGTTGAGCAAGGTGCAGCAACAATATTGTCATTGTTGTCAACATAGTCAGATAGATCTGGTGTTTTAGTGGACAGAAAGTTCAAAAGCTATTCAGATGCAAAAGATAGGAGTTCAAAGGTTATTCAGAGTATGGACAATGAGTTTCCAAGAAGACCATAGTGGCGCATTTGCAAAAGATCAAAGAAAAAGACAAGTAAGAAAAGTGTCGCGATATCGCGACATATACAGTAGGCAAGAAAAAATGTCGCGATTTCGCGACATGTTGGAGGAGAGAAAAATTTGAAAAACTGTCACGATTTCGTGACATGTTGGAAGAGAGAGAAAAATCTAGAAAAATTGTCGTGATTTCATGACATGTTGGAAGAGAGAGAAGAAGCAGGAAAAACTGTCACGATTTCATGACATGTTGGCTGAGAAAAAGACAAGTGGAAAAACTTTCATGATTTCACGACATGTTGGAAGAGAGAAGAAGCAGGAAAAACTATCGCAATTTCGTGACATGTTGGTAGAGAAAAATGCAAGTGGAAAAACTATCATGATTTCGTGACATGTTGGAAGAGAAAAAGGCAAGTGGAAAAACTGTCACAATTCGACATGTTGGCAGAGAAAAAGACAAGTGGAAAAACTATCATGATTTTGTGACATGTTGGAAGAAAAAGAGAAAGCAGGAAGAAGTGTCACGATTTCGTGACAAGTTCGAAGAAAGAGAAAAAGTTGGAAAAGTGTCGTGATTTCGTGACATGTCGTAGTTTCGCGACTAAAATAGGAGAGAGAAAGTGAGTTGGAAGTATCACGATTTCGCGACATGTCACATTTTCGTGACTCGGGAAGCATAGGAAGGAAAAGAAAGAAAAAGTGTCACGATTTCGTGACATGTCGCATTTTCATGACTCAAAAAGCGTAGGAAGGAAGATAAAGGAAAAGTGTCACGATTTCATGACATGTCGCATTTTTGTGACTCAAAAAGCGCAGGAAGGAAGAGAAACAAAAAGTGTCGCGATTTCGTGACATATTGCAAGAGAGACTATACAAAAGAAAAAGTGTTGTGATTTTGCAACGTATTACAAGAGAGAGAGTTTGAAAGAAAAAGTGTCGCGATTTCATGACATGTTGCATTTTCACGGTCCGAAGTGAAGAGAAAATGCAAGGAAGAAAAGTGTCGTGATATCGTGACATGTTGCATTTTCGTTGTTCGAAGCGAGGAGAAAATGCAAGGAGGAAAAAGTGTCGTGATATCGCAACATGTCACATTTTTGTGACTTGAAAAGAGCAGGAAGGCCAAGAAGGAAAAGTGTCGCGATATCGCGATATGTCGCATTTTCGTGACTAAAGGAGGGGAGAGAAAGGAAGAAGGCAGAAGCGTCGCGATTTCACGACAAAAGCTAAGAAGCTAAGTATGGAAGCAAAAGTGTCGCGATTTTGCAACAAAAGTAGAGAAGAAGACTTGGAAGGCAGGAGTGTCACGATTTCACGACAAAAGCAGAGACGAAGTGTACGGAGGTGAAAATGTCATGATATCACGACATGTAGGATTTTCGCAGTCTGATACAAGGAGAAAGAGGAGAGAGAAAATAGTGTCACGATTTCGTGACATGTTGTATTTTCGTGGGCCAAAGCAAAGAGAAAGAGGAGAGAGAAAATAGTGTCGTGATTTTTTGACATGTATTTTTGCGGGCCAAAGCAAAGAGAAAGAGGAGAGAAAATAGTGTCACGATATCGTGACATGTATTTTCGTAGGCCAAAGCAAAGAGAAAGAGGAGAGAGAAAATAGTGTCACAATATCACGACATGTATTTTTGCGGGCCAAAGCAAAGAGAAAGATGAGAGAGAAAATAGTGTCACGATATCGTGACATGTATTTTCACTGGTCAAAGCTAAGAGAAAGAGCAAGGAGAAAAAGTTTCGCGATATCGTGACATGTTGTATTCTCGCGGTTAAGTTGAAGCCGACAAATACCGATGAATAGTCAACTAAAATTAGTGTTTACAGATGTCATGAAAACCAACTAAGATGAGGATTTATAGTCGACTAAGATTAGGGTTTTCATCTCAAACACTATGTTATAAAAGGGGGGCTGTGTGGAGATTTCATGAGTCATTTTTGTGTGTGAAATTTAGTCACAGAGCGTAGAGTGTAAGTCATATTGAATCGTGCTAAGTGTGAAATTCATAAAGGAAGTAGAGTGCACAAAAGGTAGGAGATGATCGTTTGACTGTGATGCAGCATATTATTCGAAGTAATTTTGCAAAGAGAGCAGAGTGCGCAGAGATCGCTAAGGTGAAGCAAACTTATCGGGATCTTGTAAAAGTGGAGGTATCATTCTATTAATCTTCTATATTCATAATTCAAGTCCAGGTTGCAGCTTGGCATCAGGGGTTGGTGCTCCTTCCAGTAGGTGTTGGTAAATTAGGGGTTGGTGCTCCTTTCTATTGGTGTAGATAAATAAGGGGTTGGTGCTCCTTCCAGTGGGTGCTAGTAAAATGATTGTAAAGTTGTTGCTTTGCAAAGGCTAGATTTGGATGGTAGTCCAAGCAGTCATTCTTGAGGAGTAGCCACATTGGTGAACCTCATTAAATCTTGTGTTGTGTGATGCTCTTCTGTTATTCTTGTTGTATCTTGTTATAAGTTTTAATTGCCTCTGTTTTAAGAGCTATAAATTCAAGATTAAAAGAGTTACACTGATTCACCTCCCCTCTTAATGTCATTGTAAGACTAACAATTGGTATCAGAGCCAAGTTCCCGTACAAGCTTAACCGGATAGGGTGATCTTGGAAGTAACATAATGGCAAGAGATGAAGGCTTCTCATCAAACAAAGCACCAATGTTTAACGGATCTAATTACGTGTTTTGGAGAATCAAGATGCAGATATATCTCTATGCTTTAGGATACGACATCTAGTATTTAGTAGTTAATAGATACATAGTACCCATTAGTTCTCCAAAAGAGGATTTTGAAGAGGAAACAGGTGAAGCTCTTCTCATGGCATTTGAAGAAGTACAATCAAAAAATAAAGGAGTGAACTCTGAAGTATGTTGTGAAAACCCTAAGGCTAAAGTAGATCTAGAAGGTGAATTGATCTCTACACTTGAAGAGTGGAAAATAGAGAAGAAAAAGAATAAAAAAATTTCAAAAAGGCTTGAGGATGCAAACGAAATCATAACCAGTTTGAAAGTACAGATAGAATAATCCACAAAAATCTTTGAAGATCTCGAAGTGCAAATAACCATGAAAATAGATTATTGTAGCAAGCTAGAAGAAGAGATTGTTGGTTTAAGAATGCAACTAGAAGAGATGAATAAGAAAATTAGCTGTTATCACAAACATGAAGAAAGTTCTATGAAGCTGGATAAGATCATAAATGACCAAAGGCTTGTAGGAATCAAATTTGGTCTAGGTTTCGTCGAAGGAGAATCTTCAAATGGATCAAAGGCCAGAAATGCAGAATCCATAAAGAATGAAGATAAGAAATAGGTTGATCAAAGAAAAATATCTCATGCAAAAGAAAGCAATAATGCTAGGGATGAAAGGAGAACTGGCAATGATGGATTCACCAATGTCACACATCAAAGAAGAAGAAGACCTATGGCTCCTACAACAACATGGCAAAGACCATCACCCAGGTTCAATTATCCCTTTTTTGGTTTCTGTTTTAAATGCAATGGCTATGGACATATAATCTTAGACTGCAAATATAATGTTAGACCAAGGAATTTCACTAGTAGAAATGCCTTTTCTCCTCTAATGAATTATATAGTAGAATGTTCTAACTGTCACAATTTTGGGCACATTGCAAGAAACTGTAGAAGAACATTTTCATAAAATCATTTTCAGGGAAGAAAAGGTCAACCAAATAGGATGAAACAAAATAGAAAACTTCCCGTAAAACATGCACAAGCTGCTGATAAGGGAAAGGCAAAACAAGAGCCCAAAACCACTATCAAAATGGAGTGGAAATAAAAGGAACAACTTAAGGAAGAAAAGGAATCCTTAATTGTACAAATAGCATTTAAAGCACAAAATAAACATGTACCATGGATACTTGATAGTGGATGCTCCAGTCATATGACAGGTAACAAACAAAAATTTGAGAAGTTACAAAAATATGAAGGTGGTTCAGTAAATTTTGGTAATAATTATGGAGCTAAGATAGTTGGCAAAGGTTCAGTTAAAATTATTGATGGAAATATTAAGTCAAAAGAAGTCTTGTTTGTGGATGGTTTGAAACATAACTTGTTGAGCGTAAGTCAGATTTGTGATAAAGGACATGAAGTAGTTTTTAAGAAGTAGGGTTGTGAAGTTAGAAAAATAAATAGTGGAAAATTAATAGCAACTGGATCAAGGACATCTGGAAACCTATACATGCTCTCAAAAACTTCAGAAGGAGCTTGTTTTATTGGACAGGAAGAAGAAAACTGGTTGTGGCACAAGAGACTCGGGCATATCAGTTTTGATAATCTAGTAAAAATCACCTCAAAAAATGCAATGAGAGATATTCCCACCATCAGCAAACTTGCAAACAACATTTGTGCTTCATGCCAAAAGGGGAAACAAACTAGAGTCACATTCAAAACAAAAGAATACTACACAAGCAAACCTCTAGAACTAATACACACTGATTTATGTGGACCCATGAGAACACAAAGCATAAATGGTGACAAATATTTTATGTTGTACATTGATGACTATTCTAGAATGACATGGATATTTTTATTGAAGCATAAATCAAAAGCTTTTGATATGTTTAAGATTTTCAAAAACCAGGTTGAGAATGAAACAGGAAAGAGGATCAAATGTTTAAGATCATATAGAGGAGGAGAATTCATTTCAGAGGAGTTTGTAGAGTACTTTAAAAAATACGATATTAGGAGATAGCTCTCAGTAGCCAGGACACCTCAGCATAATGGAGTGGTAGAAAGAAAGAACAGGACTATGCAGGAAATGGCATGGACTATGTTGGCTGAAAGAAGAGTAGCAGACAGATTTTAGAAAGAAGCAGTCCATACTGCAGTGTACATCCAAAATAGGTATATGCTGAGAACACATGAAAACAAAACTCCCTATGAATTATGGTTCGGTAAAAGGGCAACAACAAAATACCTCAAATTTTTTGGCAGCAAGTGCTATATCAAAAGAACTGAAGACAATCTTGGCAAGTTTGAAGATAGAGCAGATGAAGGTATTTTTGTTGGTTATTCACCAAGAAGCAAAGCTTACAAATGCTACAACAAAATGCTAAAGAAAATTATGGACAATGCTGATGTTAAGTTTGATGAAGGTAAAGAACGAGTAATTAGCTATGAAACAAACTACCCAATCTATGAAGAGGTTATTGAAGGAGATGAGGAAAATGAAATTGAAAAGATACAAAAAATTGACTCAGATGATGTAAGTTGTGATTCAGAAGCGGAAGAGAATAAGAAATTCAAAAAAGGCAGCTAGCAAAAAAATCATCCTAGAGATCAAATAATTGGAGACCCCAAAGTTGGTGTTCAAACAAGAAGAAGAGTAGCAAGTAACTACTCTCTATTATCCAAAATTGAGCCCAAGAATGTTGTTGAAGCAAGCAAAGATGAAGGTTGGATGAAGGCAATAAATGAAGAATTAGACCAGATCGAGAAAAACAAAACTTGGGAGTTAGTACCTAGACCTGTGAACAAAAATATAATCGAAACTAAATGGATATTTCGTAACAAGTTGAATGAAGACGGACAGGTTGTCAGAAATAAATCAATATTGGTATGCAAGGGGTATGCACAAGTAGAAGGCATTGACTTTGAGGAAATGTTTGCACCAGTAGCTAGACTAGAAGCAATCAGAATGTTTCTGGCTTTAGCAGTCTACAAGAATTTCAAAGTTTATCAAATGGATGTGAAATCAGCATTCTTAAATGGGAAACTTGAAGAAGAGGTTTATATTGAGCAACCTGATGGGTTCCAACTTGGTAATAATCCCAACTTTGTTTGTAAGTTGAAGAAAGCTTTATATGGCTTAAAACAGGCACCCCGAGCATGGTATGCAAGACTAGACAACTATCTCACTCAACAAAGGTTTAAGAAAGGTATGGTGGATAGTAACCTATATGTCAAAACAAAAAATGGGCATCTTATTGTTCTTGTTGTATATGTAGATGATATCATATTTGGTAGTAGCAAATATGAGTCATGTAAATATTTAGCAAATAAGATGCAAAAAGAATTTGAAATGTCAATGATTGATGAACTATCATATTTCCTTGGTTTGCAAGTTAATCAAAGTAAGAAGGGCATATTTATTTCTCAATTTAAATATGTAAGAGATATGTTAAAGAAATTCACAATGGAGGATTTTAAGACAGTTAGCACTCTCATGACGATAGGCTGCAAGTTGAGCAAAGATGAAAAATATCCACCTGTTTATCAAACCATGTACAAATATATGATTGGAAGCCTACTGTACCTGACAGCTACCAGACCAGATATTTTGTAGGAAGTATGCATGGTAGCATGTTTTAAGGCCAATCCCAAGGAGACTTATGTGACAGCAGTAAAGAGGATTCTTCGGTATCTCAAGGGTACTATGGAGTATGGGTTATGGTATTCAAAAGGTAAAGACTTCACCCTTATATCATATTCAGATGCAGATTGGGAAGGATGTGTAGATGACAGAAAGAGTACCAGTGGAGGTGCATTCTATCTTGGAGACAGATTGGTTGCATGGCATAGTAAGAAGCAAGAGTCAGTTTCTTTATCAACAACAGAGGCATAATATATTGCAGCGACAACATGTTGTACATAGGTATTGTGGATGAAACAAACCCTAAAATATCTTGGTATCTACTTCAATGAACCAATATCAATTAAGTGTGATAACACCAGTGTCATTAACATCTCCAAGAATCTAGTTATGCATTCACGCACAAAACACATCGCTATCAGGTATCACTTCTTGAAGGAGAAAGTTGTAGAAGGTGAAGCTAAGTTGGATTTTGATCCAACTACAGAGCAAGTAGCAGATATTTTCACAAAACCATTGCCCAAGGAAGTTTTTGAGTACCTTCGCAATAAATTGGGAGTGGTCACACTTCCCAAAGATGTTGGCAATTTTGGGTACTTTGGGTACTTTGTCTTTGCTCAAGTGTATAAGTTTTCATTGATGTCAAGAAGCTCTTGAAGGAATTCAATTTGATCTCAAACAATTTATTTTGATGAAGGTTACGACATGACTATTTCAAAGGTCTTTTTGTAAACCCCAAGTTGGCAGGTTTAAATATTATAGGTGGATGCATTAGTTTAATGCATTTGGGTCTAGGAGGAAGTATTTATTTAAATAATTAAAAACCTTTTTAAGGTTCCTTTTAATTATTTTTAAATAAATATTAATTTATTGTTTGCATTGGGTTCTCCTAACCCATGGTGCAAATGTCTTAACTTTGATGGCGCTATGTTCTAAGATTGTGGGCGCTAGCCAAGACCTCCGTCGACATGTTAAACTCCTCCACCAATGTGTTAAACTCCTCGCCGACGTTAAAATTTTATGGGAAATATGCATATAAATCTCCCACGATGAAGATCAAAGATCATCCCATCCGCATTTTTAAAAAGTGTTGCTCGCTGTGATTTTGCGATCTGATGTTCGATTTCTTCTTCGCTGAGATTTCATGATCTGCTGTTCGGATATCCATCGTTCATTTTTTGTATCCGTCGTAAGGTTTCGTCATTGTCATTCACATCAGAAGACAGGGAGGCCTATTGTTTATTTTAGCCCTGGCATAGAAGGTACAAGGGAAACAGAGTGAGGTTCATACCTCATCGGACGCCTTTGGTGCACCGATAGTGGCTAGGTTGTTGGCACGCTACCCGAATGGGAGATTCCATGTTCGAATAACGTGAAAGGTTTTTTTATTCGTTGAAGTGGACGTAGCGGGTGGTGTTTGATTTCATGCACAATTTCTCCATAGCACGATTTTTGGTGTTGGCCAAGGTATTTTTGAAATTAATTTTTGCTAGTGTATTTTGCGGATGGAGGAAGTTTATTAGAGAGAAAAATAGCTTAGGAGTTATAAGGAGTTTGAAGCTTGCTTTATTTTGATAAAATATTCTTTTTAAGGTGTTGTTTGCATTATCTTATTGCATTATTATGAGAGATAAAGTTTATTGTTGATAAAACTATAAGGGAGAAATAAGGTGTATAAGGGATAAATATTTCTTGTAATGTTGAGAGTGCTTTTGGTTGATTATGGAAATGAAAGCATGATGTTTTAAGGTTAGAATTGCTTCTTGTGTGAAGTTGTGAAACCTTAAGTGGGCAGCTTTGAGATTGACATTAGCTTTCATTAAATTGGTTATAATCAAGCTATTCTTTACTTGGTTAAAGTGTTGGGCTTACTTCTTTGTTGATGATTTAAAAAGTTGTTTTTGTGCTATTGTGATTTGAGTTGATGGATGCTTTTTGTTCAAATAATGTTGGAGAGAAAAGGAGTTCTACTTGTTTCCTTTTCTAATGTTGATTGTGAAATGCTTCAAGGTTGTGTTTTGAGTTAAATGGTGTTGATTGAACCTTGGTTGATGAGCATTGTTGTTGAAGCCCTAATTGATGGTGAAAAGAACATGAGTATCATTGTTATGAGATTATTTGCATAGTTGGAAATTTTTGGGGTTTCATGTTCTTGAAAGAAAGCATTCTATCCTATCCATTTTAGTTATTGAGTTGAGTTTTCAGATTTGAGATTGAGATTGAGCTGAGTTGATTTGAGTTGAGTTTTGAGATTGGGATTTGAGTATAGAACATATTGAGTCTCTAGCAATTCTCTTTATGCTTCTATGAGTTTGAAAAATCACATTGGGTCTCTAACAATTCACTTTGTGATTTCCTACTAAGAAAGTTTTCTTGGTGAGTTTGCTGAGTTTTTGGACAGGTTCCAGTGGGGACTTATGAGCAGTTTTTGGACAGGTTCCGGTGGGGACTTGTGAGCAATTTTTGGACAGGTTTCGGTGGGGACTTGTGAGTAGTTTTTGGACAGGTTCTGGTGGGGACTTGTGAGAAGTTTTGGACAGGTTTCGATGGGGAATTATGAGTAGATTTGGACAGGTCCTAGCAGATGACTTGTGAGCTGAGTTTGATAGTTCTATCAGAGAACTTGAGGATAGAGGTGCACTGGTTCTATGAGAAGAACCTGAGGACATATTTGGCAAGTCTTTGAGAAGGCTTGTATGCAGAGGATTGATTTGTTCAAGAGTTGGACAGATCTGACAGACAGAGAAATACTTGTACTAAATCGACTGACTGTGTTTGGTACAGGTTGTTGAGTTGTTGTGGACGTGATCATAGAAGGTAGAGGTCTCTTAGGCTAAGCATTGAGGACAGGAGGTCTTCGGTGGAAATGAGTTCCACGTGTTGGCAAGAGGTAGATGCAGTTGATCTTCTGAGTGATCATTTCTAGAGCAGAGGGGAAGGTATCTCCTTTGAGCAGAGGCTCATAAATTTTGATTGGGGGAAGGTATCTCCTTTGAGCAGAGGCTCATAAATTCTGATTGGGGGAAGGTATCTCCTTTGGGCTGAGGCTCATAAACATTGTAATTGGTAAGGATTCCCAAAGAACTTTGAGATAACTTTTAGAGAAATTTTTTGTGGACGTAGCCCAACCATTGTAGGTGAACCATGTTAAAATTGGTGTCACTTTGTGGATGATATTCTGCATTGCTTTGATATTTCTTTGGTTATATTGCTTTACTATTTTAAATTATAAAGGAAAAAGTAAAAAGAGGTCTTATACTATTCACCCCCCCTCTTAGTATAAGCTTGTGTTCTTCAATTGGTATCAAAGCAGGTGCCTTCGAAAAGTTTAACAGCTTGAAGGAAAAGCTAGTAAAGAACACAATGGATCATTCAAGTGGCAATGCAACACCTATTCTTGATGGGTCAAATTTTGGTCTTTGGAGTGCAAGGATGAAGGTTCATCTAATGGCACTTGGGAATGAGGTTTGGGAAGTGATTGAAGATGAGTACACTATTCCTGAACATGGTCCTAATACTAAAGAAGAAAGGCTCCTACATCATAGCAATTCAAAAGCAATGAATGCAATCCTGAAAGGCTTACAGAAAGCAGATCTCACCAAAGAGATTCACTGCAAGACAGCCTAGTGAAATGTGGAAACAGTTGAAGGTGGTTCATACAGGTGATACAAATGTCAGAAAGGCCAAGTTGAGACACTTCAAAGGTATGTTTGAACAACTCAATATGAATGATGATGAAAATATTAGTGACTACATGCTTCTTATGGATGAGGTCGTTAACTCCATGAAAGACTTAGGTCTTGAGCTTGCTAAAAATGATGTTTGTGATAAGATTTTAAGATCTCTTACTAATAGATTTAGTGAAAATATTTCTGCTATTGAGGAAGCTAAATATTTGGATAAGTTGAAAAAGGATGAGCTCCAGTTGAGTTTTCAGATTTGAGATTGAGATTGAGCTGAGTTGATTTGAGTTGAGTTTTGAGATTGGGATTTGAGTATAGAACATATTGAGTCTCTAACAATTATCTTTATGCTTCTATGAGTTTGACAAATCACATTGGGTCTGTAACAATTCACTTTGTGATTTCCTACTAAGAAAGTTTTCTTGGTGAGTTTGCTGAGTTTTTGGATAGGTTCCGATGGGGACTTGTGAGCAATTTTTTGGACAGGTTTCGGTGAGGACTTATGAGCAGTTTTTGGACAGGTTTCGGTGGGGACTTGTGAGAAATTTTTGGATAGGTTCTGGTGGGGACTTGTGAGTAGTTTTGGACAGGTTATGGTGGGGACTTGTGAGCAGATTTGGACAGGTCCTAGCAGACGACTTGTGAGCTAAGTTTGATAGTTCTATCAGAGAACTTGAGGATAGAGGTGCACTAGTTCTATGATAAGAACCTAAGGACAGATTTGGCAAGTCTTTGAGAAGGCTTGTATGTAGAGGATTGATTTTTTCAAGAGTTGGATAGATCTGACAAACAGAGGAAGACTTGTACTAGACTGACTGACTGTGTTTGGTACAGGTTGCTGAGCTATTATGGACGTGATCATAGAAGGCAAAGGTCTCTTAGGCTAAGCATTGAGGATAGGAGGTCTTCGATGGAAAGGAGTTCCATGTGCTGGCAAGAGGTAGAGGCAGTTGATCTTTTGAGGGATCATTTCCAGAGCAGAGGGGAAGGTATCTCCTTTGAGCAAAGGCTCATAAATTTTGATTGGGGGAAGGTATCTCCTTTGAGCAGAGGATCATAAATTCTGATTGGGGGAAGGTATCTCCTTTGGGCTGAGGCTCATAAACATTGTAATTGGGAAGGATTCCCAAAGAACTTTGAGATAACTTTTAGAGAAAAGTTTTGTGGATGTAGCCTAGCCATTCTAGGTGAACCACATTAAAATTGGTGTCACTTTGTGGATGATATTGTGCATTGCTTTGATATTGCTTTGGGTATATTGCTTTACTATTTTGAAGTATAAAGGAAAAAGTAAAAAGAGGTCTTATACTGTTCACCCCCACTATCAGTATAAGCTTGTGTTCTTCAAAAGATTTACTAGCTACAGGGATCACATTCTTAGGGGGAGCATCTAATTACTTGATTATCTTGTTGCTCATGTTCATGGTTTTTTCTAAGTATAATCAATTTTGCCTGAGAATGTTGTGCATGGACTCAGGGGAGTCTGTAGTAGCCATTTGGTATTATTGTCAAAGGGGGAGAAGAGTTACAAGAAATTGCACGTGTTGCCAAAAATTCCAAAGGGGGAGATTGTTGAGCAAGGTGCAGCAACAGTATTGTCATTGTTGTCAACATAGTTAGATAGATCTGGTGTTTCAATGGATAGGAAGTTCAAAAGCTATTCAGATGCAGAAGACAGGATTTTAAAGGTTATTCAGAGTATGGAAAGTGAGTTTCCAAGAAGACCATAGTGTCCCATTTGCAAAAGATCAAATAAAAAAACAAGTAAGAAAAGTGTTGTGATATCACGACATATACAGCAGGCAAGAAAAACTGTCATGATTTCGCGACATGAAGGAGAGAGAAAAATTTGAAAAAATGTCACAATTTCATGACATGTTGGAAGAGAGAGAAAAAGCTAGAAAAACTGTCATGATTTTGTGACATGTTGGAAGAGAGAGAAGAAGCAAGAAAAACTGTCATGATTTCACGACATGTTGGCTGAGAAAAAGACAAGTGGAAAAACTGTCACGATTTCGTGGCATGTTGGAAGAGAGAGAAGAAGTAGGAAAAACTGTCACGATTTCGTGACATGTTGGCAGAGAAAAAGGCAATTGGAAAAACTATCGTGATTTCGTGACATGTTGAAAGAGAAAAAGGCAAGTGGAAAAAATGTCACGATTTTGCAACATGTTGGCAGAGAAAAAGGCAAGTGGAAAAACTGTCTCGATTTCGCGACATGTTGGAAGAAAAAGAGAAAGCAGGAAGAAGTGTCACGATTTCGTGACAAGTTCGAAGAAAGAGAACAAGTTGGAAAAGTGTCGCAATTTCGTGACATGTCGCAATTTCACGACTAAAATAGGAGAGAGAAAGTGAGTTGAAAAAGTGTCACGATTTCATGACATGTCGCATTTTTGTGACTAGGGAAGCACAGGAAGGAAAATAAAGAAAAAGTGTCATGATTTCGTGACATGTCACATTTTCGCGACTCGAAAAGCGTAGGAAGGAAGAGAAAGAAAAGATGTCACGATTTCATGACATGTCACATTTTCACGACTCAAAAAGCGTAGGAAGGAAGAGAAACAAAAAGTGTCACGATTTTGTGACATATTGCAAGAGAGACTGTACGGAAGAAAAAGTGTCACGATTTCATGACATATTGCAAGAGAGAGAGTCCGAAAGAAAAAGTGTCACGATTTCGTGACATGTTGCATTTTTGTGGTCCGAAGCGAAGAGAAAATGCAAGGAAGAAAAAGTGTCACGATATCGTGACATGTTGCATTTTCATGGTCCAAAGCGAAGAGAAAATGCAAGGAGGAAAAAGTGTCACGATATCATGACATGTCGCATTTTCATGACTTGAAAAGAGTAGGAAGGCCGAGAAGGAAAAGTGTCGCGATATCGTGACATGTCGCATTTTCGTGACTAAAGGAGGAGAGAGAAAGTAAGAAGGCAGAAGTGTCACGATTTCACGACAAAAGCTAAGAAGCTAAGTATGAAAGCAGAAGTGTCACGATTTCATGACAAAAGTAGAGAAGAAGACTTCAAATGTAGTAGTGTCACGATTTCATGACAAAAGCAAAGATGAAGTGTACGGAGGTGAAAATGTCTTGATATCGCGAAATGTAGGATTTTCACGGTCCGATACAAGGAGAAAAAGGAGAGAGAAAATAGTGTCGCGATTTCATGACATGTATTTTCATGGGCCAAAGCAAAGAGAAAGAGGAGAGAGAAAATAGTGTCACGATTTCGTGACATGTATTTTTGTGGGCCAAAGCAAAGAGAAAGGGAGAGAGAAAATAGTGTCGTGATATCACGACATGTTGCATTTTTGCAAGCCAAAGCAAAGAGAAATAGGAGAGAGAAAATAGTACAGGTTGGTACAGGTTGCTGAGCTATTGTGGACGTGATCATAGAAGGCAGAGGTCGGCTAAGCATTGAGGACAGGAGGTCTTCAGTGGAACGAAGTTCCACGTGCTTGCAAGAGGTAGAGGCAGTTGATCTTCTAAGGGATCATTTCTAGAGCAGAGGGGAAGGTAACTCCTTTGAGCAGAGGCTCATAAATTCTGATTGGGGGAAGGTATCTCCTTTGAGCAGAGGCTCATAAATTTTGATTGTGGGAAGGTATCTCCTTTGGGCTGAGGCTCATAAACATTGTAATTGGGAAGGATTCCCAAAGAACTTTGAGATAACTTTTAGAGAAAATTTTTGTGGACGTAGCCCAACCATTCTGGGTGAACCACGTTAAAATTGGTGTCACTTTATGGATGATATTGTGCATTGCTTTGATATTGCTTTGGGTATATTGCTTTACTATTTTGAAGTATAAAGGAAAAAGTAAAAAGAGGTCTTATACTGTTCACCCCCCTCTCAAGTATAAGCTTATGTTCTTCAAAAGATTGACTAGCTACAGGGATCACATTCTTAGGGGGAGCATCTAATTACTTGATTATCTTGTTGCTCATGTTCATGGTTTTTTCTAAGTATAATCAATTTTGCCTGAGAATGTTGTGCATGGACTCAGGGGAGTTTATAGTAGCCATTTGGTATTATTGTCAAAGGGGGAGAAGAGTTACAAGAAATTGCACGTGTTGCCAACAATTCCAAAGGGGGAGATTGTTGAGCAAGGTGCATCAACAGTATTGTCATTGTTGTCAACACAGTCAGATAGATCTAGTGTTTCAATGGATAGGAAGTTCAAAAGCTATTCAGATGCAGAAGACAGGATTTCAAAGGTTATTCAGAGTATGGACAGTGAGTTTCCAAGAAGACCATAGTGTCCCATTTGCAAAAGATCAAATAAAAAAACAAGTAAGAAAAGTGTTGTGATATCACGACATATACAGCAGGCAAGAAAAACTGTCATGATTTCGCGACATGGAGGAGAGAGAAAAATTTGAAAAAATGTCACAATTTCATGACATGTTGGAAGAGAGAGAAAAATCTAGAAAAACTGTCATGATTTTGTGACATGTTGGAAGAGAGAGAAGAAGCAAGAAAAACTGTCATGATTTCACGACATGTTGGCTGAGAAAAAGACAAGTGGAAAAACTGTCACGATTTCGTGGCATGTTGGAAGAGAGAGAAGAAGTAGGAAAAACTGTCACGATTTCGTGACATGTTGGCAAAGAAAAAGGCAAGTGGAAAAACTATCGTGATTTCGTGACATGTTGAAAGAGAAAAAGGCAAGTGGAAAAAATGTCACGATTTTGCAACATGTTGGCAGAGAAAAAGGCAAGTGGAAAAATTGTCTCGATTTCACGACATGTTGGAAGAAAAAGAGAAAGCAGGAAGAAGTGTCACGATTTTGTGACAAGTTCGAAGAAAGAGAACAAGTTGGAAAAGTGTCGCAATTTCGTGACATGTCGCAATTTCACGACTAAAATAGGAGAGAGAAAGTGAGTTGAAAAAGTGTCACGATTTCATGACATGTCGCATTTTTGTGACTAGGGAAGCACAGGAAGGAAAAGAAAGAAAAAGTGTCATGATTTCGTGACATGTCACATTTTCGTGACTCGAAAAGCGTAGGAAGGAAGAGAAAGAAAAAGTGTCACGATTTCGTGACATGTCGCATTTTCACGACTCAAAAAGCGTAGGAAGGAAGAGAAACAAAAAGTGTCACGATTTTGTGACATATTACAAGAGAGACTGTACGGAAGAAAAAGTGTCACGATTTCATGACGTATTGCAAGAGAGAGAGTTCGAAAGAAAAAGTGTCGCGATTTCATGACATGTTGCATTTTTGTGGTCTGAAGCGAAGAGAAAATGCAAGGAAGAAAAAGTGTCACGATATCGCGACATGTTGCATTTTCATGGTCCAAAGCGAAGAGAAAATGCAAGGAGGAAAAAGTTTCACGATATCGTGACATGTCGCATTTTCATGACTTGAAAAGAGTAGGAAGGCCGAGAAGGAAAAGTGTCGGGATATCGTGACATGTCGCATTTTCGTGACTAAAGGAGGAGAGAGAAAAGAAGAAGGCAGAAGTGTCACGATTTCACGACAAAAGCTAAGAAGCTAAGTATGAAAGCAGAAGTGTCACGATTTCATGACAAAAGTAGAGAAGAAGACTTCAAAGGTAGAAGTGTCACGATTTCATGACAAAAGCAAAGATGAAGTGTACGGAGGTGAAAATGTCGTGATATCGCGACATGTAGGATTTTCACGGTCCGATACAAGGAGAAAGAGGAGAGAGAAAATAGTGTCGCGATTTCATGACATGTATTTTCATGGGCCAAAGCAAAGAGAAAGAGGAGAGAGAAAATAGTGTCACGATTTCGTGACATGTATTTTTGCGGGCCAAAGCAAAGAGAAAGAGGAGAGAGAAAATAGTGTCGTGATATCACGACATGTTGCATTTTTGCAGGCCAAAGCAAAGAGAAAGAGGAGAGAGAAAATAGTACAGGTTGGTACAGGTTGCTGAGCTATTGTGGACATGATCATAGAAGGTAGAGGTCTCTTAGGCTAAGCATTGAGGACAGGAGGTCTTCGGTGGAACGGAGTTCCACGTGCTGGCAAGAGGTAGAGGCAGTTGATCTTATAAGGGATCATTTCTAGAGCAGAGGGGAAGGTAACTCCTTTGAGCAGAGGCTCATAAATTCTGATTGGGGGAAGGTATCTCCTTTGAGTAGAGGCTCATAAATTTTGATTGGGGGAAGGATAAACATTGTAATTGGGAAGGATTCCCAAAGAACTTTGAGATAACTTTTAGAGAAAAGTTTTGTGGACGTAGCCCAGCCATTTTGGGTGAACCACGTTAAAATTGGTGTCACTTTATGGATGATATTGTGCATTGCTTTGATATTGCTTTGGGTATATTGATTTACTGTTTTGAAGTATAAAGGAAAAAGTAAAAAGAGGTCTTATACTGTTCACCCCCCCTCTCAGTATAAGCTTGTGTTCTTCAAAATATTGACTAGCTATAGGGATCACATTTTTAGGGGGAGCATCTAAGTACTTGATTATCTTATTGCTCATGTTCATGATTTTTTCTAAGTATAATCAATTTTGCTTGAGAATGTTGTGCATGGACTCAGGGGAGTCTGTAGTAGCCATTTGGTATTATTGTCAAATGGGGAGAAGAGTTACAAGAAATTGCACATGTGTTGCCAACAATTCCAAAGGGGGAGATTGTTGAGCAAGGTGCAACAACAGTATTGTCATTGTTTTCAACACAGTCAGATAGATCTGGTGTTTCTATGGATAGGAAGTTCAAAAGCTATTCAGATGCAGAAGACAGGATTTCAAAGGTTATTCAGAGTATGGACAGCGAGTTTCCAAGAAGACCATAGTGGCCCATTTGCAAAATATCAAATAAAAAGACAAGTAAGAAAAGTTTTGCGATATCATGACATATACAGTAGGCAAGAAAAACTATCGTGATTTTGCGACATGTTGGAGGAGAGAAAAATTTGAAAAAATGTCATAATTTCGCGACATGTTGGAAGAGAGAAAAAGCTGGAAAAACTATCGTGATTTCGTGACATGTTGGAAGAGAGAGAAGAAGTAAGAAAAACTGTCATGATTTCATGACATGTTGGCAGAGAAAAAGATAAGTGGAAAAACTGTCACGATTTCATGACATGTTGGAAGAGAGAGAAGAAGCAGGAAAAACTGTCGCAATTTCATGACATGTTGGCAGAGAAAAAGGCAAGTGGAAAAACTGTCGCGATTTCATGACATGTTGGAAGAGAAAAAGGCAAGTGGAAAAACTGTCGCGATTTCGCGACATGTTGGCAGAGAAAAAGGCAAGTGGAAAAATTGTCTCAATTTTACGACATGTTGGAAGAAAAAGAGAAAGCAGGAAGAAGTGTCGCGATTTCGTGACAAGTTCGAAGAAAGAGAACAAGTTGGAAAAGTGTCGTGATTTCGTGACATGTCGCATTTTCGTGACTCGAAAAGCGTAGGAAGGAAGAGAAAGAAAAAGTGTCATGATTTCGTGACATGTCGCATTTTCACGACTCGAAAGCGCAGGAAGGAAGAGAAACAAAAAGTGTCACGATTTTGTGACATATTGCAAGAGAGACTGTACAGAAGAAAAAGTGTCACGATTTCATGACGTATTGCAAGAGAGAGAGTTCGAAAGAAAAAGTGTTACGATTTCATGACATGTTGCATTTTTGTGGTCCGAAGCGAAGAGAAAATGCAAGGAAGAAAAAGTGTCACGATATCGTGACATGTTGCATTTTCGTGGTCCGAAGCGAAGAGAAAATGCAAGGAGGAAAAAGTGTCGTGATATCGCGACATGTCGCATTTTCACGACTTGAAAAGAGTAGGAAGGTCGAGAAGGAAAAGTGTCGCTATATCGCGACATGTCGCATTTTCGTGACTAAATGAGGAGAGAGAAAGGAAGAAGGCAGAAGTGTCACTATTTTGTGACAAAAGCTAAGAAGCTAAGTACGAAAGCAGAAGTGTCACGATTTCGTGACAAAAGCAGAGAAGAAGACTTCGAAGGTAGAAGTGTCACAATTTTGTGACAAAAGCAGAGACGAAGTGTACGGAGGTGAAAATGTTGTGATATCGCGACATGTAGGATTTTTGCGGTCCGATACAAGGAGAAAGAGGAGAGAGAAAATAGTGTCGTGATTTCACGACATGTATTTTCATGGGCCAAAGCAAAGAGAAAGAGGAGAGAGAAAATAGTGTCACGATTTTGCGACATGTTGTATTTTCATGGGCCAAAGCAAAGAGAAAGAGGAGAGAGAAAATAGTGTCGCAATATCATGACATGTATTTTTGCGGGCCAAAGCAAAGAGAAAGAGGAGAGAGAAAATAGTGTCGCGATATCATGACATGTATTTTCATGGGCCAAAGCAAAGAGAAAGAGGAGAGAGAAAATAGTGTCGCGATATCGCGACATGTATTTTTGCTGGTCAAAGCTAAGAGAAAGAGCAAGGAGAAAAAGTGTCGTGATATTGTGACATGTTGTATTCTCGCGATTAAGTTGAAGCTGACGAAGACCAATGAATAGCTGACTAAATTTAGGGTTTACAGATGTCATGAAAACTAAGATGAGGATTTACAATCGACTAAGATTAGGGTTTTCATCTCAAACATTCTGTTATAAAAGGGGGGCTATTTGGAGATTTCATGAGTCATTTTTGTGCATGAAGTTTGGTCATAGAGCGTAGAGTGCAAGTCATATCGAATCGTGCTAAGTGTGAAATTCACAAAGGAAGCAGAGTGCGCAAAAGGGAGAAGACGATCGTTCGACTGTGACACAGCAGATTGTACGAAGTAATTTTGCAGAGAGAGCAGAGTGCGCAGAGATCACTAAGGTGAAGCAGACTTGTCGGGATCTTGTAAAAGTGGAGGTATCATTCTGTTAATCTTCTAGATTCATAATTCAAGTCCAGGTTATAGCTTAGCATCAGGGGTTGGTGCTCCTTCCAATAGGTGCTGGTAAATCAGGGGTTGGTGCTTCTTTCTATTGGTGCAGATAAATAATGGGTTGGTGATCCTTCCAGTGGGTGCTGGTAAAGTGATTGTAAAGTTGTTGCTTTGCAAAGGCTGGATTTGGATGGTAGTCCAAACAGTCATTCTTGAGGAGTAGCCACATTGGTGAACCTCGTTAAATATTGTGTTGTGATGCTCTTATATTATTCTTGTTGTATCTTGTTATAAGTTTTAATTGCCTCTATTTTAAGAGCTGTAAATTCAAGATTAAAAGAGTTACACTGATTCACCCCCCTTCTTAGTGTCATTGTAAGACTAACAAGACCTATGTCGGCTTATGGATTAGCTAGATCTTGATGACCTAACTTACATAGTAGTATGGTATGGTCACATGCATATAAATCATGGTCAACAAACACTCATTTGGTTAATTCAAATTACTTGTATCAAATTATCTTGCTCAAAATTGGTGAATGAAAAATACAATCACACACACATTTGTATTTGAGAGATTTTGTATCATTATGATAAATCAAGATTGGTAATGAACTCACATTTGCACATGGGATTTCTTATAAATCTACATTTTGTCTTTGAGATAGTTTAAAATATCTTTGTAATTCTTTCAGAACCATTTCATCTTCTTATTTAAAAGAACATCTGTTTAGTATAAAACCAATTACATACATATTTCTTTCCAAAATCCAAAATTTCTTTCAAAAACATGTAATAAAGTCACATTTCTTTATATCTTCGACTTCCGCAATGATGGTATAGTTCCAAAACCTAAACTGGAATTTTATGCCTAGCACAAGTCCTTATTTTTTGTTTATCTAAAAATCAAAAATCAATCATGCAATAAAACTAAAATATCAAATTCCTTTTGGATTTTGCGATGATGGTATAAGCCTATACCTATATTTCTATGCCTAGAGCAAACCATTGTTCTAATTTTATTTTCCATTCATTATAATTCATAAAAACATATGGCTTACATCATTATGTTACACAATTGTGCTTTAAAAAGAACGCAAATTTTCCATTTTATGTCCTTATGTCAAACATTCAATTTTGCAATAATGGTATAGTTCCTAGGGACTTATTCAAAAATTTTATCACACTTAGGAATTTATGCCTAGCAACAATCATATTTCTTTTAATATCTCATGCATAATATTTTTTATGAAAATCTGAAAACAAATCATCACCATCATCATTTTCATCATCACAACACAAATTCTTAAGATAGTTTCGTAAGCACCCTTTTACTTTTAGCAATATTTCTATACTGGGATTAGCTTGACGACCTAGCGAGCAGTGAATCTATGAAATGGTCTATAACATCGACAATGTCCTTTGAAATTATTGTTAATAGTCCCTTTTATTTTTCATCAAATCACACCATAAAACAACCAATTTGTTTACATCAGATTATTCCTTTAAATTTTATGGCATGACATAAAATTATAATTTATTTTCAAATGACATAATTACATGAATAATCAATCAACAAATCCAAAATTAAAGCATCATACAACATATACACAAGTCATATAATTAAAAATACAATCTATATATATATCATCAATCAAATATGTACATCATTTGGATTGGTATGCCACAATCAATACCCTGGCATACTCAATCCCCTCAAAAAGTAATAAATGTATATACAATCTCTATGCAGTGAGTAGCTAGCCTTGTGAAGCCCTCAAGCTCTCTGCCTTGTCTCCTTCCCCACCTTGCCATGGAGGAGGTGGTCCCATAGATGTCTAGGTTGTGTCTCGAGTCCTCACCATCGACCGTGAGGATGTCCTCGATGATCCCATCATGATCGGCTCTGCAATGGGGGCTGACAATGGTATCCTATGGTTCTTTGAACCACATGATAGTACAACCCCTGATATAATGTGGTCTGAGAAATAGACCATGCCATATCATGAGTGCTCACCCCTCCACTCTAAGCCCTAAGACATGTAGCCTCATCCTGAAGTGTCTACACCTAAGCCCGAAGATGGGCAACCTCAGCTTGGAGAGCCACCATCTCGCTACTCTCCCCTACCTCGACACCCTTGCCCTTATCAAGTGATGGTGGCCTCTCCCCCTTCTGATAATGGAACCCCTTCTCCCTCCTCCCTGTCTGTTACGACCTCTATGGAGCTTGACCCATCCTCTGGCATCTCTCCTACGAAGACCATCGCTGATCTCTCCCACTGCGACCCCGTGTTGCCTCAATAACATCCTGATGCCGCCTCCCCATCTGTTGCACCATAGCATGCATTGGACCCTATGCCCTCATCATCTGAGGAGGGTATATGCCTACATACTAGGAATCATATCCATCTACAACCCAACATCGTCACCATCCACTGGCTAGATGGGGGCATCATCTGCATCCTGACTCTAGAACCACTGCATGTCTAGAGTCCCACTCAGCATGGTACTATCCTAAATAGTTTGGGAGTACTCATAGTCCTTGAGAGAAGGTATCCCCTACTAAAGACCAAACTATCATAGAACCCGGTCGTAGTGGTGGAGCTCTACCTCTCCTCGCTCCATCCTTAGCCATCAAACTCACCTAATGTGAGCCAGCTCTTGCCCATCCTCTGCCCACCCTGGATGCTCTCTCCATGGCCTCTAGGTGATCTGGTTCATGATGAGGTCATCCAAAAATATCCATGACATCAATAGATCTATCCATCACTATGACCCTCTTTGTAACCACCAATAGAAAAACTGGGGCCTCTCCCGATCAACTCCTATCAGTGGGAGCCCTACGGGCCTCTACACTATGATGTGCTCCTAGCACAAAACCTGTAGCAGCGATGTCAAAACCAGACATTGGCCTCCCTTGTATACGATCCCATGCAATATCTTATACAAGTGGCACAGTACAAATCTACCCCATGAAAATCGGTATTCATGGTCTCTCATGTTACAAACCACATTCGAAAGGAGCCAGGGTAATCTGCACCCACTCTGGTGGCACAACAGTAAGCCACCCGCTACCCCTGCCAACACTCGAGTCAACCTAGATGCCCTAGGCATCTACCTCGATGACTTGATGTTCACCCCACCCTTCTCCAGGGTGAAGCTCGGGTCTCCGCTCAGCCTCATCATTGTCTGGCCTTGATTGGCCGCAGGAGTCATCAGCCAACCTTGTATGGGGATCCTCAAAATCCTCCATACATCCTCTAGTGTGGGAGCCATCTCCCCTATCGATAATCGAAAGTAGGATGACCCCGGATACCATCTCTCCGCTAGGGCTGTCAGTAGCCCCATGTCTATCTTTACTTGTGGCATCTCTGCCACATGCTGCAGTCCGACCTGTGCTAGTCAGTCTCGCTCTGCCTGGTCAAGCACGACCATGTCATATCTCAGTCCCCCATATTTCCACTCTCAACTATTTAGTAATCCCCTTTGCAAAATAAATAATAAAACAACAAAATTCATTAATAAACCAATCATTAAAAACAATTAAATGCATTTTTAAACAAACTTAATTTCATAACAATGATGATATCGTCCGCCATTGGATTATATCGTCCTAAATTGAGTAAAATCATCCTTTGTAGGATGAAATCATCTCCTATTTCACAAACTTGGGGATCGCCCCTTGTTGGACGGGATCGCCCCTAGATCACATATTTCACCCTGAGATAAAATCGACGATCTAAGGATGATTTCGATGAATTTGGGATGATTTCATCCCGACGTCATCGACGGCCTAAAAATGGCCGCAATGCCACAAACAATCACAATTTAAAATAAAAAATTGCACAAATTAAATCCAAACATAATGCATCAAGTTTAGATCCTTACCCGTAGCCCGCACTGGACCTCTGTCGATTTGTGCGCTGTCTCCACCATTTTTCTCTACAAAAGCTCTAAAAATAGTGAAAGTGAACAGTAACAATGAATTAGGGTTTTACCCTATTTTTCTTAATTTTATTTAAAATCAACAACATTTTTCTTTAATTTTGCTTTTTCATGCTTTTACCTCAAACGTTCGATTTGGGTAAAAACACGGAGGGGGCACCATAGTAAGCAGCTGTACGATTCAACCTAGAATCATCGTCTAAAAAATTGAGTAAATTTTGCTCTCTTATAAAACAGGAAGAACTCGTCTTTAATGCATTTTCTTTCAAAAATTCGCTAAAGAGGGGGCAAAATGTAACACCCTAAAATTGGTGTAGTTAAACCTTAGTAAAAAGATAAAAAATTGAATTTTAACCCAAACCACCCGTTAACCGCCCGTTACCTGCTCTCCTCATTTTTTGTGCCATTTTTAGGATTTGTTTTGACCGTTGGACGATATCGTCGATGATCAGATGAAATCATCCCAGATCTAACGATTTTGTCTGGAATAGAACGTCTAGACGATTTCGTCCCAAAATTGAATTTTCATAATTAGTTTATGTTTCAAAAGCTTCTCTAACTTGGGCAGAAAGCGTGTTTGCGCAGTTAGACTCCCCCCCGTTGGGGATCTCCCAAATTGGGATGATCTCCAACCTCCTAACCTCTCCCTAATCCTATATAAACTAGGATTTTCTTAGTTTATCCCCCTGAACCCCCCTTGAATATCTTGGTTGACTAATTTCCCTATAAATTTAGCTCATTGTGCATTAGAACATCCTAGTACCATCATTTGTACTTGGTATTTCAATTTTTCTTGCAGGAATATTATTGTTTTTCAGCTGGAGCAATCTCAGATCGTCACAATAAATTCTAGAAAATTTTGGATGATCCTATCGTAGATCGACGATGATCTCGTACGATTGGAGGTGATCTCAACTGCAGTCTAGATTGGGGGCAATCAGAGCCCGAAGTTTGCATTTACTTATCTTTTCACTTCATTTTCTTACGCATTAGCTTGGTTTATTTTATTCCTGCATCCTAGAGTTCACCTCATTTAGTATAGATGCATGCTAGAGGTAAAATAAAGTATTAAAGTAACACATTTTCCTTTAATAATTTTATGGATCTGTCATTTAGGCAAGTTCACTATCATTTCTATCATTTCCCCTTGCTTTTATAGTTGTATTTTTGGTTTTTGGTATCTCTCTCTATGACTGCAGGTTTTTGATGAATTTGTCTGATGAATTCATCAGATTTATGATGATTTCGTCTGATCTCAGATGACCGACTGAGATTTGAGATGATACTGTGCAATTCTAGACAATCGCGTATGATTTGAGATGATTTGACTGCTTAAAAACTTTGAATCCTCATCAGACATCCAGAATTAGGTATATTCTATTCATTTAGCATACTTTCTATGTTTAGTACTTATTTATGTTTTTTGTATTCGTAAAAATTAGCACTAGGATATAGAATAGCTTAGATTCATCTTGGAAAAACCTAGGATATGAATAATTAAAGTACAAAATGAACACAACAAACCTACTCTCAACCTAGGTGTGGAAACTGCCATTCAAAAATTTCCTGGTGAACCCACCATCCATCAAAAATTCACCCTTATACCCCTCCCCCGAGAGGTGGGACATTCAAAGGGCCTCTCAGTCCGAGGTATTGTCCCATCCTTCTCACATCCCCCTTCCGGGCGTGGATCCTATAGCCTGAAGGTAAGGATGCAAAAAATTTGGAGCGATACATTAGGTAATGTGAGAACGTTTTTAGAGTCTTTAACTACTTCATCAAGTTTTGAATTTAGATAATTTTCTAGCATTGAAAAACTTTCATCTTTGGCTTCTCTCATGATTGATTGCAAGACCCTCTTTTCCTTCATTGATGTATTCTCTTGACTTTCAATTTTTTCTATCATTTTTTTAGTACAACGTTTTTATTTTTTCCAACATTTTCTTAGTCTTTTCTAGTGATTCATCTTCAATGTATATTGGTTCTTCTTGAAAACATAGGTTTTCTTCTTCGATTGTTTTCAACTCATGTATTTTTGGTTTTTGTGTTTCTATTTTTTAATCATTTAATTTATGTTTTACTTGTTCTTATGACTCCCTATTTTTTGAATGATAGATTCTAAGTTTCTAAATTTAAAAAAACCTATGATTTTGAATTAATTATTTCTCCCAAATTGTTTAGAAATTAAGTTTTGATTCCTAAGTTTGATGTTGTAAACCTTTTGACTCCCAAATAATTAATTTGCAAAAATAATCTTCTATTAAAAAAAATAAACCAATTTCAAATAAACCTTATAACTTACATTAAAATTTAGAAACCAACAAATATGAATTTTGCAAATTTAAAATTTTCTAAGTTTGAAGCAGAATTCCTTACCTCTCCAAAATTAATTAATTTGCAAGTATTCCATAATCTTTAAATTTCAAAGAAATTTAAAGAAAGAACTTTCAAATGCTTTCAAAAATTCAAAGACTATATCTAATCCTACTTATCACTCCAAAACTTTAGAAATTAACTAAGGTATTAATATTTCTATTAAACTTCTTATTTCTCCATTAAACCTTAGAAAACTTAAAAATTAAACCCATATCTCTCCAAAAACCTTAGATAAATTAAAAATCTAATTTAATTTATCTATGAACCCTAATATTACCTCCTTAAGATCACAAATCTTCATGGTGACTTTGGTGCTAGAAATATTGAAAACAAATTCACTCTACTTCCCTTGAGCATGTGAGAAATGGTGAGTTAGACTTTGCATGAGGCACTCTGAGGTGATCATTTCAATCTCTACCTTAACATGATGTATGGGAAGATTGCATGACATATTATCTAGTGCTCAACATTCCAACTTCTTGTATACTTGTAACATTTTATCTCTTTGCCTTATGCATTCCAAATTTTTGCTTAGTGCTCAAACTTCTTGCCTTATGCATTACAACATCGTTGTGGTCGATGATGTCCATGGACAACTGTAGGACATTATTTTCCTTCTCTAGGAAGTCGACCTACTATCTGATGAGTGGCTCTTTGTATTCAATCCATGATAATCATCATATATTCTCTACTTTTCTGACACTTTTATAATGTATACTACATCAATGTATATTACCTCAATCTAGCAAAATATGTCTCACTTGAAGTTCCTACTCAAAATTTTGTCGGTTTTTGATGTATAACATCTATTACTTGACCTGCAACTTGTTGTTGATCATTTTAGGATTAAATTCAAAATGGGCATAATTATATTGGGTGTTTCACTATCCCAAATCTACCTTTTCAATTGGTTTTATTCAATGTGATGCTTTAGTTTTTATTGACTTCTTCCATGTTCAAAACTAATGTTTAAACTATCTACTTGGTGTTAGGTTTTATTTCCCTCATATCTCTTCACTTTTGTGCCTCTTTTCTAGACCTTGCTCTATATCACTTTGATGGTTTTTTCTATGCCACTTTAATTTCAACTCATGTGTGGTGCTCAGCTCCTATGTAGCTACTATTATAGCCTAGTTAGTCATCTAGCTCACGCTAGAACTAGGATTATCATCTCTTGGGATTTGAAGGTGAGAACCCACTGATAACAACCTAAAATAAACATTGGGAGAATCAAACTGCTTTAATTCAACCTCTAGAGAAGGCTGGCTCCTTATCAACTTAATGAATGTTGACTCTATTTAGCTCAAATATAGGAAGTTTAAGGATAGAAATGACAGGGTTAGAAATGAATGGATTTGAGATGGACAAGTGAAGCTAACAATATAGACATCCACATAGTATTATTTAAAAAATTATTTTAGAAAAGCATCCTAGAGGATTAACAACATTAAAAAATTATGCAGTTACACTATTGAAATGGTGTTTTGCATGTTCACAAAACTATTTCAAATATCTAAAAATATTGATTATCCAATTTCAGCAGAATAATATCAATACCCTAATTTGATAGAAATAAAATTCTTGATAAACATGTATGCATAAAAAATTAAATTGATCTACTTTGAGTTAGATTTTCAAATTAAAATAATAGACTAGATGAGATAATATCTAATAATCAAGTCCACCATTCAACATAGGCACAAATTCAATGTAAACATACCTTGTAATGCTTTATTCATCAATTTGCAAAGATCTACATAGTGGTGCAAGCAAACACTCAAAAGTAGACCATTTGGAAGGAGGTTGCTGCCCTTATTTATAGGTTTTACAATAGTCATTTTACTCTCAAGCATTACAGGGAAATTTGATTTTCTGATGGTTTCTCTAACCACTTGTTCATAATTCCCATCAACTATGCCCTCCTAATTCTGTTGCGATAAAATTTTGGGTGAGCTCATCATCGCCATTGGTGGTTCTTGAAATAAATTCTTCTTTGTTGATCTCACAACTAAATCTGGTTCACCAAGATGTTCTGGAAAGTTTTGGGCTGAAACTACTTTCTGTTTGGCTTCTCTAGCATCAACTTCAATTTTTCCCCTACTTCCTAGATTACATGTGCAAAATTTTACCAAAAACCCTTAAGGGGGGTAGAGTTTTAATTTTGGTCATAGATCTGATCATTGGACGATTGTAGGACTGCTTCTTATTTGCACGATGGTAACAAAAGGAGAGAAATCATAACTTTTCACCTTTAGTTATTTCTCATATTTTCTGGTGCTTTTCACTTTTAGCTTAAATTAAAAACTTTTCCATTTGCATGAATTATGCATATAAGGATAGAAAACATGGCTTTTAATTCTTATTATTTTTACCTTTTGTTAGCACTTCTCAGTTTTAACCTTTTCTCAATACTTTGAGGTTTGCATGACTTATGTGAAGATGATCGATAAGTGCAGCTCCTACGACTTCTTTTTTTCTCTCTGTAGTGCTTCTTAGCTTTGGGTTCTTTTTGGCATTTTTTGGCTATTCACTTGATACTAGGAAGGTTGAGAAGTGCGGTCTTTCTAGACTTCTTACTTTTAGCTTGATTTTAGCGCTTTCTCACTTTCCACCTTTGTGCAACGCTTTTTAGTTTTTTCGTGCTCTTCACTTCTATGTCGTGAATACAAAGGAAACAGAGAAGTCTACCCCTTTTTAGACTTCTTAATTTTGAGTTGATTTCAATGCTTCTTAGCTTTGGGTGGTTTGTAGAGATTTTGCGTCTCCCTTACATACTTAGCCAAATTTTGTAAAATTTTGGCTTAAGTATGAATGTAGCCTTTTTTGGTCTAAATTATTGGCACATCCTAGGGAATATTTCTCACAAGGTTTAATAACTCAAAGCCTTATTAATTGGTTTTATGGAATCGATGGGGTGAATCATTTATGAAATGGAAAATAGGTATGAGATGGAAGGTATGATTTGGGATGCATGGGAATGGATGGAGTGGAGCGGGTAGGAATTTTGTGAAATGATATAGATGGAAATGAATGGTAAACTTAGACTCAGTGTCATGGCTCAAAAAAAATTCCTTCGTGACTACCAAGTTCTCGATTAGAGACAAAACATCCAAAAACTGATATTCATGAAGAAACTATTTGTGGAACAAAAACAATTTTCAATTCTCAAGAGGGTTCCTCTCATAGGTAACTTCTCAGCAATCTTCCATGTCATGAGCATGAAGCTCGGTACTGGTTTATGCTTTCTTTATTTTTTATTGTTGTCATATTGCAAAAAACTTCACCAAAAATATCCTTCTAATAGGTCTCTTGTTTAGACCAATTTATTCATTCTACTCCTCTTCTTCGTCTTCTTCTCTTAGGTGAACTACTTCAATATCTGGTCTTTCGAGGATGATTTCATGAATTTCATCATATTCTTCATATTATTTGACTTCATCGTCAATCTGTTCTTCCCCTTCTTCATGGTCTTCATCATAAGATCTATTTCCATCACACTCATATCCTTCATTTATATCATCATTATATTCTTCACTAAGTAGTTGGATAGCATGGCTTAGCATGCTTGAGACTTATTCCCATATATTCTTTGGAATTCCTGGAATTAATGATATGTTCCGATGGAGTATCTGTATGCTAGATAGCCTCTTGTGGGATGGTTTAGAACCACCATTTTAAAATTCAAATATTACATATTTTAGCTCTATCAAATTCTTTATCTATTGGATTACTTGTTCCTGCTGGATTGGTTTAGTCCACCCTTCTACTTTAGATTCATCTTGCATGATGGACTATATACAACTTGAAAATACTACTTCTCTAATTAATTGATGATATTCTCCAAAGTAGTCATGGAATCCAAGTTGCCTAAGGTGGAAGAGTTTTCTCATAAATTTGTTAGTCTTCTCCTCCATCTTGGATAGCAATTATAGGCCTTTCCATAGCAATTTTTTTTTGTCCATAATATCTTTAGCTATTCCCTTAGTTATGTACCATTGTTTATTTAAATTGAGTTTGACCATGACTCTAGACTTGGTATTTTCTAGTCTACAAATATTTTATGCTGGGGATATCTTATGTCGAAGCTCATATTTCACTCTCTAAAGGGTATTCCTTGCACTTACTAACTCATTTGTGGATTCATATAAAAAGATAAAAATTGGATTAACTTCTATACTTTTGAATTTGATCTCCAAACATACCCTTCTTCGAGCTTGTTTTATGAAATCTTTAGAGAACCCAATGGGTTTGGCTCTTTCTAACAACAATTGTTGATTTAACTGGTTGCTATATTTTTTAAGAGTCATTACTTGTGCTTGGAGGCCTTCTGCTTGTTCTTTTAAATTTGCTATTTCATGATATTTACATTGCCACTCTTTCACCTCATCTATGAGAGAGTTGACTAAGTCTTCACATTATCTAAGAGAAGTCTCTAGCTGCTCTATTCTTTGTTTTAGCTCTTTATTATCCTCTCTTCTAACATCTCCTTGCAAGAAGATCATATTCATAGGAGATTTGGCCATTACCAACTCATCAGAAGCTAATAGCTACATGATATCTATAGTTTTCTTGACTATTTCATAGTCTTCCAAAGTCATATCTTTTCTTGTTTTTTTCACTTTTGGAGTGATAGTGTATTTCATCCTCTTTCTAGACACTGGATCAGTGACTAGTTTTTCTCTTTTGTGCTACATCCTCTGAGTCTTTTTCCAGCTGATCATTCCACTAGGCCATTGTATTGAAGGCTATCTCTTCTATTATTTGATGTTAAGCTACAACAAAGTCAGTGTTTGTAATAGACACAGTGATTAAATATGATCCCAAATTTATAGGGGTGAGTGGAGAGGAAAAAATAGTGGAATTTTGGTGTGGAGTAGTTATCACAGCTTCTACTGATGTAGGGGGAGGAAGCGGTGTTGTGATTTGTGGACCTACCAATATCATATATGGAATTGTGGGGCTCTCATGGTTGTGAAAGTGGGATTCCAATGGAAACTAATGGATGTTGCATGAGTGGAGGTGAAATGGATGTAACAACTTGGGGTGATACAAGAGGGAGAACTTATACTTATGAGACATGACTTTCAAAATGGTAGGGAATGTTTTCTTGGGAACTTAGATGTGGAGGATTAGAAGGAGAAGAGATAGAAAATGTACCTAAGTCTCTTGGTGGGGACTAATGTGCATCTTGGTCTATGCCTAATCAATCATTTTATGGACCTTGAATCTATTCTCCTTATGTCCCTCATTCCTATATTTCTTTTCCCTCTTCCTGAGGTATTTCAAAAAATGTTTCCATATATTGTGAGCCAGAGATATCATACACTAATTTCTCTCCTTGAATAGGCTCTTGATCATGTGATTATGAAGTATTGGGTTGCTCTTGCCACTGAGGGGAGGTAGAACATGTGAATCTCATAATATAAGTCCTTGACATGACTTGCTTTTGATTACCTCTATACTTGGGTTCCACATAACCCTTAAAAGATGCTCCTAGAGCCAATATTTATGGTCTTTGCTTAATCAGGATAGGACCTACACTACCTAAATTGTTAGGGCCCAATCCTCCTCTTTGGTACCCTTGCATTTGCATTAGGTGAGCACCTTGTCCATATGTTTGTAATTCCCCTATTGAGGATTGTAAAGTAACTTGTTTTCCCTTCTCAGCGAGGATCTCTTTTCTAGTACCCATAGTACATTTAGGAGAGGATGGGGGTGTTCAAATGGTAAAAGGATTCAATATTTATCAGATGGCATGTTCATTACTTGCCTTCTTTGTTTGTCTAGTAGACCTATTGAAGCTTAGTGCTAGAAACTTTTTGATTCTCTACCAGGTGTCGGCATGTGAATCATAATAGTATTTGAACATTATATTAGTATTGATGGGATATTTGGAGCTTATGGTGTCTATTTCTACCCGTATTTTCCAAAATTTAAACAACTTTGTAGAATTCCCAGATTTTATTTTCACCAAAGCTTTAACATCATCTTCTATAAAAACATGTGTTGGGTGAATTTTTGGCTCATAATCTACCACCTAATCCCAGAAGTCTCTCCAAGGTGGTAGTGCCTCCATATATTAAAAATCCCACTATAATTTGGATCTTTCATTATTGTTTCTGAATTTCTTGATGTGGGGACATAGAGTTCTTTTGAACCTATTTATTTTCTCATAGAATTTGTTTTCTGGTTCATACCATAATCCATGAGGAAGCTCCACTAAATCCATTTATCACATGTCTTTTGTAATGCTTTTGTGTTTTTTCCTTTACCAACCACTATATCACTCACTTTTAGGGGATAGGTGTAGGTTCCCTTCCTACCCTTGCCCATTCCAAAGATGATGTTAGTATAATCCTTCTAGCAGTAATATTCCAAAGAAAAAAAAATCTCTATGACATAGTGGGGTAGGACAAAAGGTTTCTTAGTGAAACCATATATTCAAATGACTATCCCTTCTATTAATATATACCAGTCACCTTCCTCTTCATCCTTCTTCTTGAAAATATATCTTCCTAATTAGGAAATTCAGGGGATTTCTCCTTTTATCATCTTCAAAGCTGGTCCTGGGAATTCTCTATTGAAAATTATAAAAAGACTATCCTTTGCTCAAAGTATTTGTCCATTTATATATGGGTCAAGTGGTTCCATTATAATTTTCTCTTTGTATAGGGATGAATGGCAACTCTTCATGGTTAAATTAGAAGAAAATCCAATTCAAATGGAAACAATATCTAAATGAGGAACCTTCCTTATTTATTTTCATACATCTTAGGTATTCTTAGGACCAGAATTCTAAGTATTAAGATCAATCAAAGAATATTGGGTTGTTTTTGTATCTAGAAGACTCATAATGTTTTGGGTTGGCTATGGAGTGAGTCGTAGCTATCTACCAATTTTACACCTATCTATCAGGCTATAAACCAGAAACAATGACTAGAATGGAGTAAAGTTTTGTATCTTTGAATCCTTTCAATTTTATGGGCATCGAAGGTAGGGTATTGCCACTCCATGTTTTATCTAACTGTCCAACCACTCAGTTTAGAAAATTTCTTCCCCCTTTGGTATGCTTACTTAGGGTTTAATATTAAGCTTAGGATTTAGTGGAAAATGCATTGGCTCTTGATCCTAGTTCTGCTCCTAGGGCAAAGGCATTATTGAAGCACTAAGCTTTGAAATGCATTAAGGTTTTACCCTCAGTGCTCTGCAATATCTTTTGTTTGGGGTCAAAATTTTCTACGATAGCTTGGATGAGTTCGGGTATGGATGCACATAATCACACATTTAAAAATATAGTAATGAAATTACCACTATCACCATTGGACTTGAGGATGATATGCACTTTGTGACCCTTTGTTCTGCTTCTATCCTCATTTGGGACTTCTCCTTGAATGTGATAACCGTATCAGCAATTTTACTTGCATTATCTTGGAATTGGCTACTTACTTGGGTTTCCTAAGAAGGGTTCTTCATGGTAGTAGCATATGGTGATGCCATGGTTTTGGGTGGAATCGAACTACTTCCCTCTGAAAGAAAATTTTGAGCTCTTGATTACTCTATAGAAAACTACTCTCCTCTTTCCTTTGCAAAAATCTCAAAAATCAAATTTTGTAGCAAGAGTAAACTTTGTTGAGTGGTACTGTACATATAGTCATCTCAATACATGTGATTTAAATGAGATGGTTACAACGTTCCTCTACATGTGAACCAACATCAATGTCATTGCTTCCTATGATTGGGTCACATTCAAGGTTGATTGTGCATCTTGGATACGTATGCACTTCTCATACTTGGGAATATAAAATATAGTGCTAGTTTTCCTTTGGATCGTGGGACATACATTTATTTTGAGATTTTCCTAATCGAGTGTAATCCTCCTTGGATATCTCTTTTCTTATTTACATAGAAAACATTATTTTCTTATAACGAGGTGGCACCATTGTGAGCCATGTAGCACAATTGACTTATGAGATAGTTGGAAACTATGGCTTGCAATGGTACTTACCGCCATGGATTAGCCTTTGTCTTTTAGTTGCCCTTATCATAAAATAAAGTGCAAAAAGTAAAAATATTTACAAGTTTATGATACATATGATACATAGAGGACAAATCACTGTTGGAAATACAACTTGAGGTGATATCCATTCACTGGGATGGATAACACCTCTCCTTCTCATATTTTCAATTAGAAGGTGTTTTCTGTTTGATAGATTCTATTTGGAAGGGACCTTCCCAGAATGAGTCAAACTTTTTGTGCTTACCTAGATTGGATTTTTCTACATTCCATTTTAAAACCAAGTCACCAACTTTAAACTTTATGAGTGTGGTTTTCTTGTCAAACCAACCCTTTTTCTATGATAAGTATCTTTGGAACTTTTGGTAATATTCCTCCCTCTATTCTTCCAAATGCATCAGTTGAAGTAGTATTTCATTCACAAGGTCTTCTTTTTTAGAATCACTATCACTGATGTATTTCAAAGCTATAAATTCTAAATGGAATGGTAGCATGGCTTCTTTCCCATAGACCATATTATAGGGAGATGTACCTATAGATTTTTTTATGGTGATTCAATCTACCCATAATACCTGGTTCATCAACAAATTCCAAGATTTCTTATTGTCTTCTAATGACCTTTTGAGCATCCTGAGGATGTTTTTATTGCTCAATTATACTAGGTCATTTTCCAATGGGTAATAATTTGAAGAAATATTCAATTAAATGCCATATTTTCTAGAAAAATCTATATACTTGGATTCTATGAAAGTTGGGTCATTATCACTTACCAAAGCTTTGGGGATTCCAAACCTAGTGATCAAAGTTTCAAGGAATTTGAGCACTACATCTTGATCACACCTCTTGGTTGGTATTAACTTCACCCATCTAGTGAAATAATTCATGGTAGTTAACATGTACCTGTGGCCTACCAAAGAATTAGTTTTATTTATCCTAGAAAGTCTAGATCCCACTGTTGAAAATGTTTCTCAACCTGTATTGGATATAGAGGTATTGTAGCATTTTTACTTCTACCTATGTGATGCAGGAGCATCCGATGGTAGCAGAGCAATCTTGCATCGACAAAAAATTTCTAAGTGTTTGCCTTGATGTCGTGATATCACGATAGAGAAAAGTGTCACGATATCGTGACATGTCACGTTTTCATGACTCAAGAAGGAGAGAGAAGGTGCGGAGCAAAAATGTCATGATTTCATGACATGTCGCAAAATCATGACCGAAAGAAGACAAGAAAGGTGCGGAGCAAAAATGTCATGATTTCGCGACATGTCACGAAATCACGACCAAAAGAAGACAGGAAAGGCACGGAGCAAAAATGTCACAATTTCACGACATGTCGCAAAATCGTGACCAAAATAAGACAAGAAAGGCCAAAGAAGAAAATGTCATGATTTCATGACATGTCGTGAAATCACGACCGAAGGAGCAGAAAGAAAGCAAGGAAGGAAACTATCATGATATCACGACATGTCACGATTTCATGACCCAAGAGGCGAGGATAAGGTAGAAAGGAAAGATGTCACGATATCGCGACATGTCATGATTTCACGACCGAAAAGGAGAAAGAAGAGCCGGAAAGGAAAGATGTCACGATATCGTGACATGTTGCATTATCGTGACCAAAGGACAAGAGAAAGCGCAAAGGAGAAAAAGTGTCACGATATCGCGACATGTCACATTTTCATGACCCAAGGACGAGAGAAGGCGCAAGGGAGAAAAAGTGTCATGATATCGTGACATGTCACATTTTCATGACCCAAGGACGAGAGAAGGTGCAAGGGAGAAAAAGTGTCACGATATTGTGACATGTCACATTTTTGTGACCAAAAGACAAGAGAAGGCGCAAGAGAGAAAAGTGTCGTGATATCATGACATGTCACATTTTCATGACTCAAAGAGGGCAGGAAGGCAGAGAAGCCAAAAGTGTCGTGATATCATGACATGTCACATTTTTGCGACTTGAAGAGGGTAGGAAGGCAGAGAAGCCAAAAGTGTCACGATATCGTGACTTGTCACATTTTTGTGACTTGAAGAGGGCAGGAAGGCAGAGAAGCCAAAAGTGTCATGATATCGCGACATGTCGCATTTTCATGACTCGAAGAGGGTAGGAAGGCAGAGAAGCCAAAAGTGTCACGATATCATGACATGTCACATTTTCATGACCAAACAAAAGAAAAGAAAGGGCAGGCGATTATAGGGGCCGTTATAGAGGAAATTACCGAGCGGTGGTATACCGAACATCATCATTGGTTGACAGGCGGACAAAGTCTATAGTGGTAGCACTAAATAGCACATGGCATCAAGGTGCAGTGAAAGCAGATGAAGATCAAGAGTTGGAAAGAAAGGCGTTTTGAAAGCCAAGACAACGAAGAGACATGGGAAATGAAACGAAGGGTCAGAAAAGGGAAACAGAGAGTCACACTAGAGATTTTAAAAGGGGAAGCAAAGGCATGCAAAATGGTAAAAAAATTGCTGAGACATAGTTGCAGACGTGAAGGAAAGAGGTCCATTCTAGACCAGTTTAGGTTGTTTTTCTTCCTGGGTGGAAGATGTTGTAATAGAAAAAAAACATAAACTATCTTTCAGGATAAAGGAGTTTATTTGGCAGACTGCTGCCATTATTGTAAATTTTTCCAAGTGTAATGAATGAGAATTGAGAATCTGTTGTGAGTGATTTGTAGACCCCCATCAAGTGGTATCAGAGTGAGAGTTCCTAAGTGTGTGAGAAGATCACCGAAAGTGAGGCAGTTTGCACCAGGATCTATGGAAGGGTTGTGAGAAGAGAGTGATGAAGAATGCCTCCATGAAGAAACCATGGTGGTGGAATAAATATGGTACCTAAAGAAGATTTCAAAGATTTGTAGAGGCAAGTGCAAGCCTTGCAAGAGGAGTTGCGAAGAGGGGTTGAACCAAGGAGAGAAGACCGTAGTGAAGATGAAGCTTGGGAGGTTGATGATCCATCGGTTGAAGAAGAAGCAACAGATCTTGTAGAATCTAGATTAATTAAGGCCATATCTCGGATCGGGAATAAGACAAATTTTGATGTCTCCACGTATTTTGGGAGTCTCAATCCAGAGGAGTTGATTGATTGGATCAATGATAAAGAGGAATATTTTGAGTATGAGGAGGTTGTCGATCCAGATCAGATCAAGTTTGCAAAAACAAAGTTGAAAGGCCATGCTTGCATATGGTGGAAAGAAGTGTAGCTAGAAAGAAATAGAAGTGGAAAGGAAAAGATAACCAGATGGGATCAAATGGTAGAGAAGTTGAAGAGACAATTTATTCTTGTAGATTACGAATTGGACCTATTGAGAAAAATGCAGAGTTTGAGATAGTCAAACAAATTTGTCAAAGAATATACAGTGGATTTTTACTAGATCTCAATCAGAACTGGCCATTCAAAGGTTAACAGGGAGAAGGTGGCCTGTTACATCAATGGGTTGAGAACCAATATTCAAGAATAGTTGATTCTGGTTAGGATGAGAACCATTGAGGATGCTTACCAGTTTGCCCTCAAAGTCGAAGAGAAGCTGAATAGAAGGTTTGAGGGTAAGCAAAGAGGAAGAGGTCATGGTGGAAGAACTGGTGGAAGGACCAGTGGAGAAAAATATAAGGATCAGAAGAATGCTGGTGAAACCAGTAATACTTAGGATCAGGAAGAGGGGAACACCTACCAACCCCGTAATGAGAACAATGGTTACCCAAGAGGGAGAGGTAGATCTAGACATGGATTTGGAAGGGGAGGATTTTGTGGAACCTATTTCCACTGTGGCAAAGAAGGACATCAAGCATACGAGTGTCCACAACATTGAGAAAGGATGAATAAGAGACCTGAGGGTCCTACTAGAGCTATTTTAGCCGATGAAGGTGCTGAATCAAAACATTCTGAGGAGGCAGAGGAAGGAGAAGTGATGGTCACAAGGAGGACCTTGTTGAATGAGAAGAAAGGATCAGACGAGAGAAGGAGCCTATTCCGCACAAGGTGTAGAAGTTCGGGTAAGGTTTGTAATATTATTATAGATAATGGTAGTACTAATAACTTAGTCTCAAAAGAAATGGTTACTAAGTTACAGTTAAATAGGAGGAGACACTCGCATCCATATCAGATTGCGTGGTTACAGAAGGACCATAGGGCTTTGGTCAGTGAGCAATGCTCAATGAAATTTAATATTGGGAATTACCGTGATGAGGTCCTATGTGACATCCTACCTATGGATGCTTACCATTGGTTATTGGGAAGGCCATGGTATTTTGATCGGTGTGCACTGCATGATGGTCGCACCAACACTTACTCAGTGACAAAAAATGGAGTGCGCCATAAGCTGAAGCCCTTGAAGGAGGTGGGTGAAAAGGTATGTAGCAGCGCTAGAATCTGTTTAGTTGAAGGGGGAAGATGTTTGGATAGTTTAAAGCATGAGCATATGTGCTATGCATTAATTACTAAAGTTAGGAAGGAAGAATTCAAGGATACCCCTGTAGAAGTCTTAGGACTGTTAGAAGAATTTTTAAATATTGTATCTGATAATGTGCCTGAGGGTTTACCACCGATGAGGAAGATCAGTCACCATATAGATTTGGTACCAGGATCTAGTTTACCCAATAAGGCAGCACATAGAATGACTCCTACAGAAACTAAAGAGATGAATAGGCAAGTCCAAGAGTTGCTGGAGAAGGGACTGATTCGGGAGAGCTTGAGTCCATGTGCAATACCTGCAGTACTAGCACCAAAGAAATATGGAGAGTGGAGAATGTGTACAGACTCTCGAGCCATTAACAATATCACCATAAAGTATAGATTTCCATTGCCAAGGATGAATGATATTATGGACTTTTTGAGTGGAGCCAAGTACTTCACAAAGATTGATTTGAAGAGTGATTATCATCAGATTCATGTCAAAGAAGGATATGAATGGAAGACAACCTTCAAGACCATAGAAGGTTTGTATGAATGGTTGGTCATGCCATTTGGGCTAACCAATGCACCAAGCACATTCATGCGGCTGATGAATGAGGTATTGAAAGAATTTTTAGGCAAATTCATCATTGTCTATTTGGATTATATTTTAATATTTAGCAGAACCCTGGAAGAGCATCTGATGTAGGTCAGAAGGGTTTTTGAGAAGCTACGAGAGGAGCAGTTAATTAATTTGAAGAAGTGTAATTTCATGAAGGAGTTAGTGTACCTGGGATTTGTCATCTCAGTCGAAGGTCTAAAAATGGACCCAAAAAAAGTGAGAGCTATCATTGAATGGCCTACTCCGAGAAGCACGACTGAGGTAAGATCATTTCATGGTCTAGCAAGTTTTTACAAGAAATTCATTAGGAATTTTAGCAGTATTTATGCACCCCTTACAAAAATAATGAGAGGGGACAAGAAAGAATTTAAGTGGACCTTAGGAGAAGAAAATATATTTGATATGATGAAGAACAAGGTGACAGAGCAACCTGATTTGGCACTTCCAGATTTTAATAAGGTATTTCAGGTAGATTGTGATGCTAGCGGTAGTGCCATAGGAGCTATTTTGAGTCAAGAAGGTAAACCTGTTGCTTACTTTAGTGAGAAAATCAATGATGCTAGGAATAAGTATTCAGTTTATGATCAAGATTTTTATGCTATAGTCCAAGCTCTAAAGAAGTGGCGACATTACTTGTTGCCAAAATATTTTGTTCTATATACTGATCATCAGGCCTTACAGTATATTAATAGCCAAGGGAAGCTAATTTAGAGGCACCTGAAGTGGGTTGAGTTTCTACAGAGTTATACCTTTGTGTTGAAGCACAAGAGCGGAAAGTCAAACAGAGTTGTAGATGCCTTAAGTAGAAGGTAGTGTTTGTTGACAGAAATGAAGGTGGAAGTGGTAGGATTTGATGAACTGAAGGGTTTGTACCCTGAAGATCCTAATTTTGCAGAAGCCTAGAAGGCTTTCTTGGCACCTGTCACTTTGGATAGGACCAAGTGGTTGGATTTTCTTATCCAAGATGGAATGTTGTTTAGAGGAAGTCAATTATGCATTCCAAGGAGTTCAATGAGGGAAAATCTGGTCAAGGAGAAACACAATGGAGGGCTGGTTGGACATTTTGGTCGGGATAAGACCATTGCCCTGGTTAGTGAGAACTACTATTGGCCGTAACTATAGCAAGATGTGAAGAGGTTTGTGCAAAGTTGTAGAGTATGCCAGATGGCAAAAGGTGTGAGCCAAAACATTGGATTATATCAGCCATTACCTGTACCAGAGAGACCATGGTAGGACGTTAGTATGGATTTCATTCTTGGTCTACCAAGGACGCAACGGGGAAATTATTCCATATTTGTGGTGGTTGACAGGTTTTCAAAGATGGCACATTTTATCCCCTACCAGAAAACTAGTGACGCAGTTCATGTTGTAGGTTTATTTTTCAAAGAGGGGGTACGACTTCATGGTCTACCAAAGAGTATAATTTCTGACAGAGATACCAAGTTTGTTGGATATTTTTGGAGGACCTTGTGGAAGAAATTGAATACATATTTGAAATTTAGTTCTGCATACCACCCACAGACTTATGGCCAAACGAAGGTGGTGAAGAGAAGTTTGGGAAATCTATTGAGATGCTTGATAGGAGATAAGCCCATAGGATAGGATTTGGTTTTGCCATAGGTAGAATTTGCATAAAAAAATTCTATCAATAGGATTACTAACAAATATCCATTCCAGATAGTATATGGGAGCAGTCCAAGGAATGCTTCTGAGTTGAGGAAGATGGATACAGGGGAAAAGTGCAGTGTTGAAGCTAAGGACTTTGCAGAGCATCTGAATATGAAGAACATGGAATTATACTGAGAGGGGGGGTGAATAGTATAAGACTTAACCAATTAATAATTTTAACTTTAGATAGCAGTGGCATCAACACAACATTAATCAAGACAGAAAGCATCACACATTGAAGACCCATTTTTAACGTGGTTCACCCAAAATGGTTGGGCTACATCCACAAAAAATTTCTCTAAAAGTTATCTCAAGGTTCTTTGGGAGTCCTTCCCAATTACAAAGTTTATGAGCCTCGGCCCAAAGGATATACCTTAACCCAATCATAATTTATGAGCCTCTACTCAAAGGAGATACCTTCCCCTCTGCTCTAGAAATGATCCCTCAGAAGATCAACTACCTCTACCTCTTGCCAACACGTGGAACTCCTTTCCATCGAAGACCTCCTGTCCTCAATGCTTAGCCTAAGAGACCTCTACCTTCTATGATCATGTCCACAATAGCTCAGCAACCTATACCAAACATAATCAGTCGGTCTAGTACAAGTCTTCCTTTGTCTGTCAGATCTGTCCAACTCTTGAACAAATCAATCCTTTGCATACAAGCCTTCTCAAAGACTTGCCAAATCTTTCCTTAGGTTCTTCTCATAGAACCAATGCACCTCTATCCTCAAGTTCTCTGATAGAACTATCAAACTCAGCTCACAAGTCCTCTACTAGGACCCTGTCCAAATCTTCTCACAAGTCCCCACCAAAACCTGTCCAAAACTGCTCACAAGTCCCCACCGAAACCTATCCAAAAACTGCTCACAAGTCCCCACTAGAACCTGTCCAAAAACTACTCACAAGTCCCCACTAGAACCTGTCCAAAAACTGCTCACAAGTCCCCACTGGAACCTGTCCAAAACCGCTCATAATTCCCCACCAGAACCTGTCCAAAAACTGCTCACAAGCTCACCAAGAAAAACTTTCTTAGTAGGAAATCACAAAGTGAATTTTTAGAGACCCAATGTGATTTTTCAAACTCATAGAAGCATAAAGAGAATTGTTAGAGACTCAATATGTTCTATACTCAAATCCCAATCTCAAAACTCAACTCAAATCAACTCAGCTCAATCTCAATCTCAAATCTAAAAACTCAACTCAATATCTGAAATGGATAGGATAGAATGTTTTCTTTCAAGAACATGAAACCCCAAAAATTTCCAACTATGCAAATAATCACATAACAATGATACTCATGTTCTTTTCACCATCAATTAGGGTTTCAACAACAATGCTCATCAAACAAGGTTTAGTCAACCAACACCATTCAACTCAACATCAACCTTGAAGCATTCAACCAACCATCACAAGAAAAGGAAACAAGTAGAAATCCTTTTCCCTCCAAAGATATTTGAACAAAACAGCCACCAACACAATATCACCAAATGCAAAGAATAACTTGCTCAAATCAACTCAATGGAGTAAGCCCAATATCATGAATCAAGTAAAGCAATAACTTGATCAAACAACCTCTACGGAAGCAACTCAACCATCAAACTCAAAATAGCCAACCAAGGGTTCCACCAACTCAATGCAAGTAGCTAGACTCACAAATATAAACCCTAGTGCACAAAGCTTCCACTATCTCAAACCAAAAATTATGCATTCACCAAAAACTCTCCTTAAGGATAACAATGCATAAGTAGTCTTCAACAAACTAGAAAATAGGATTTACACCTAGCCAAAGGATACCTAGTAGAATACCTTTTCACTCCAATCTTATTTCAAAAAACATACACCAATCATACTCATAAGAAGAATGTGCCCATACCTTATTGGAGTAGAAGATAATTGAACCTTCAAGCTGTCACCACACACAACTCTCAAACTTATAAATCGTTTTCCAAGAAACTCTGAATTTTGTGGAATAAATACGTTTTAATAAAAACGTGTGTTACTCTAGCAAAGCACCCCCGCGAGACTCGAAACGGTGACCTCCACCAATGCAGCGCCCAACAAAAGCCTTCACTGCCACTAGCCCATGTGGGCTACGAAGTTCACAAGTGAACTTCCCTCCACTTCACCCTCGAAAAAAACTCTCGAAGACTTTTCAACCGCACGTGCTTCTAAGTCTTCCTTCGATCATAGCGAATATAGAGCACAAACACCGCAAATTGCATTCGGGGAATTTTGAATTAATTAGCCTTCCAACCTTAGGAGTTGGAGAATAAAGAGTCTCTTCGAAGACACCTTGACACCAGTGAAAATAAAGACCATTTCAAAATTAATCAAAAGTCTTTTCAAAAAGGGTTTAAAAACCCTTAAATAATTTTAATAAATTAAGAATAAAAAAAGGTTTAAAAACCTTTAAGTATTTTTAATAAATTAAAAATAATTTCTCCCTTAATTAATTAAAACCTTGAAGGGTTTTAAATAATAATTAAATAAATAATAAAGAGAACCTCCATTGGTTTTAATAAAAACCATTTAACTTGGTTTTAATAAAAACCCTAGCCAATGGAATCTCTCCGGATTCTCTTAAAAAGATTCTCTTGGAATCTTCCACCTTTGAAGCCAACACATCCTCTTAACATTAATGTCATTTCCTTTTGACATCAATGACAACTCATAGACAAGAAGCTAGGATCTCAAACCCAAAATTGCCAACAATATCCCCCTTTGTCATTGATGGCAAACCATGCTTCTCAACAACACAAAAACTCAACATAAACAGCCTCCCCTATCTTGAGGCTCTCCCCCTTACTCAAATCTCTCCCCCTTTGTCATCAATGGCAAAGGGTCACCTTTGGGGCTCGGGACTAAGAATGAGCCTCTTAGCTTAGTCCCTCCCCCACCTCCTGTTGAGGTGTTTAATTTTGGGGTGGGAGTACAACTCCCAATTTCTCCCTTAGATACTCAAATGTATCTCTTGGAAGAGGTTTGGTGAAGATATCTACAATCTGCTCTTTAGTAGGCACATACTCTACCTTGACCTGCTTGTCTTGCACTTTCTCCCTTAGAAAGTGATACTTGATGGAAATATGCTTTGTCCTTGAGTGCATTACCGGATTTTTGGAAATACTTATGGCACTTGTATTATCACAAAGTATGGAGATGGGTTGTTCATACTTGACTTTGAAATCCTCCAAGGTGGTTTTCATCCATAAAACCTGTGTACACCCAGCCACTGTTGCTATGTATTCAGCCTCTGCTATAGATAAGGAAACTAAAGGTTGTTTCTTACTTAGCCAAGAAACCAAACTCTTTCCCAAAAAGAATGCTCCACCACTAGTGCTTTTCCTGTCATCAATACTGTCTGCCCAATCTGCATCTATATAGACCGTGAGGGTGAAATCATCACCTTTGGGATACCAAAGCCCAAAGTCCATAGTGCCCTTCGGATATCTCGAATATCCTCTTAACTCGCTATAACATGAGAATATTTTGGAGCTACCTCGAAATCTTGCTACTAACCCAACCGCTCGCATGATATCCGGTCCGGTAGTTGTAATATATAATAAAATTCCAATCATAGATCTGTACAACCTCTGATATGCCACTGGAGATTCATCATCTTTACTCATCTTGCACCCTGTAATCATTGGAGTACACATTGGTTTGTTGTCCATCATCCCAAATTTCTTCAACATTTCTTTGATATACTTTCCTTGAGAGAGAAATATACCATCTTTTGATTGAGCAATCTGAAGACCTAAAAAGAATGACAGCTCTCCAATCATAGACATCTCAAATTCCTTTTGCATGGTGTTAGCAAAAACTTTGCACATCTGAGTATTATTTCCCCCAAAAATAATATCATCAACATAGACAACTATAATCAACATATCATCATCTTCATTCTTAATATACAAATTGCTATCTGCCACACCTTTCCTGAAACCTTGCTCATGAAGATACCTGTCAAGTCTTGAGTACTAAGCCCTAGGTGCTTGCTTTAACCCATACAAGGCCTTTTTCAGTTTACACACATAGTCTGACTGTTCTGAGAGAGACACTCCTTCTGGTTGTTCTATGTAGACTTCTTCTACCAATACCCCATTTAGAAAAGTTGAATTTACATCCATTTGATATACCTTGAATGATTTGAAGCTTGAAAGGGCCAAAAACATTTTGATAGCTTCAAGACGAGCAACAGGAGCAAACGTCTCTTCGAAATCAACACCTTCTACTTGAGCATAACCTTTGCAGACTAACCTAGCTTTGTTTCTGACAATCTTTCCATCCTCATTGAGTTTATTTCTGAATATCTATTTTGTGCCAATGACATTCTTGTCCTTAGGTCTTGGAACCAATTCCCAAGTTTCACTTTTCTCTATTTGATTTAGCTCTTCATCCATTGCTTTTACCCAAAACTTATCTCGCACATGCTTCACTAAAATCTTTTGGCTCAATCTCGAGATAATAATGAAACATTTGTAGAATCATGTGAAGGAATGACTCTTCTTCTTGTTTGCCTCGCTATTTGGATCACCAATGATCAAATATTTGGGATGATGTTTCTGAACATATCGTGAAGGAGTTTTGGGAAGCAGCTTGTTGTCTTTCCTTTTCTTCATCTGAAACCTCTCTGAATTCTTCTTGACAAATTTCATCACTGAGTTCCTTGACTGGTTCCCTTATCCTTGTATTTTCATCAACTGTTACATTTATGCTCTCTACAACTATATGAGTTCTTTTTTTGAAGCATCTATAGGCCTTGCTTCTTCTGGAATATCCAAGAAAGATTCCCTCATCACACCTAGGATCAAACTTACCCAAATTCTGATCTTCCCTTCTAATGAAGCACTTACTCCCAAACACTTTGAAGTATTTTACTGTAGTCGGTCTTCCTTTCCACAACTCATAAGGAGTTTTATGATGATTGACTCTAAGTTGGGCCCTAGTGATAATGTAGACTGTTGTACTGATTGCCTCTTTCCAAAAGCCATCTGAAATTTTTGACTCATTTAACATAGCTCTAGCCATATTTTCAATAGTTATGTTTTTCCTTTCAACAACTCCATTTTGTTGAGGAGTTCTTGTCGCTCGAATATTCTCTTTTGATTCCTTGTTGCTCACAGTATTCCACAAATTCATTTGAAGTGAACTCTCCTCCTCTATCTGATCTTAAGAATTTGATTCTCTTGTCAGTCTCATTTTCAATCATTTCTTTGAAAGCTTTAAATTTTTCAAAAGCTTCAGATTTTTCTTTGAGAAAAGTAACCCAAGTCATTCTAGAATAATCATCTATAAATAGCATGAAGTAGCTTTCTCCTTGAATGCTTTGAGTTCTGGTAGGGCCACATAAATCAATATGAATAAGATCCAATGGTTTTGAAGAAGTATACCCTTTTGATTTGAAACTGGTTCTGGTCTGTTTTCCATGTTGACAAGGACCGCAAATGATGTTATGGGGCCTTTTTATTTTGGGCAAGTCTCTAATCGCTTCCTTGTTACTAATATTGACAAGATTATCAAAGCTCAAATGCCCCAATATTTTATGCCATAACCAACTCTCATCTTCTTGAGTTAGAAAACACTTTTCCTTTTTTATCTCATTTAGCATGTAAAGATTGTTTGGAGTCCTTGTAGCACTAGCAATGAGTTTTCCATTTTTTTTCTTTACTTATCTCACATCTATCTAAAAAGAAAGATACTATGTGCCCTTGATCACAAAGTTGACTCACACTTAGAAGATTATGTCTTAGGCCTTCTACATAAAGCACATTTTCTGTTTTGGATTTCCCATCCAAACTAAGAGTCCCTTTACCAAGATTTTAGCTGACCTATTATCTCCAAAACTGACTGTTCCTCTATTTGTTTCTTTTAAAACCAAAAACTTTTCCTTTTCACCAGTCATATGTCTTGAACAACCACTATCAAGATACCATTTTTCTACTTTATCTTGAGCATGAAAAGCATTTTGAACTATCATTGACTTAGATTTGATCTCATTTCTCTTTTTAGTGAACTCAAGGCTAGATCTATCCAAACTGCACATCCTTGCTATATGCCAAAAATTCTTGCACTTGTAACACATGACATTTTTATTCATAAGAGGTGCAAAAGAGTTAACATTTTCCTTACTATGGCTATTCAAAGACTTATTGCAATGCATAGCTTTGTGACCAAATTTCTTGCAGGAAAAACAATAGCCATGGAAAGTATTATGTAACCTGTTTTGATGCCTTGGATGATTGTTCTTCTTGTGACCAACTGGAATCCACCGCTCTTCAGGATGAAGATTGATCTTGCTTGAAGACCTTATTTCAAGAATGGTGATACCATCCTTCTTTTGCTTTTCACACAGAGTATTCTTTCTGAGAGCCAACTGTTCCAAATTCACTCTAAGAGACATAATCTCTTCTTCTAGTTTCTCGCAATCAGCTTCCTTTTCTTTGAGAGCCTCTCGTCGAACCTCGTTGAACCTTCTTCCCTTCTTCAGCAAGAATTTTGAAGTCTATAACACTTTGAGACAATTCTGATCTTGCTATCTCTTCTTCTTGACATTGATGCTTGAGAACAGAATTCTCTTCCTTGAATTTCTCAAGCTTTCTCAAAGCCAAGAAGAATTCACCTTTGAGATTGAACTCAAACTCCTCATCTCTTTCTGAATCAGTATGTTCCTCTGATAGATCCTTCTCCAAGCTGTTAGGCTCTTTCTAGAGATACCTACTTTGATACCAATTGAAGAACATGGACTTATACCGAGAGGGGGGGGTGAACAAGATAATACTTAACTAATTAATAATTTTAACTTTAGATAGCAATGGCATCAACACAACATTAATCAAGACAGAAAGCATCACACATTGAAGACCCATTTTTAACGTGGTTCACCCAAAATGGTTGGGCTACATCCACAAAAATTTTCTCTAAAAGTTATCTCAAGGTTATTTGGGAGTCTTTCCCAATTACAATGTTTATGAGCCTCGGCCCAAAGGAGATACCTTCACCCAATCAGAATTTATGAGCCTCTGCTCAAAGGAGATACCTTCCTCTCTACTCTAGAAATGATCCCTCAGAAGATCAACTGCTTTTACCTCTTGCCAACATGTGGAACTCCTTTCCACCGAAGACCTCCTGTCCTCAATGCTTAGCCTAAGAGACCTCTGTGTTCTATGATCACGTTCATAGCAACTCAACAACCTATACCAAACACAGTCAGTCGGTCTAGTACAAGTCTTCCTCTATCTGTCATATCTGTCCAACTCTTGAACAAATCAATCCTTTGCATACAAGCCTTCTCAAAGACTTTCCAAATATGTCCTCAGGTTCTTCTCATAGAACCAATGCACCTCTATCCTCAAGTTCTTTGATAGAACTATCAAACTCAGCTCACAAGTCCTCTGCTAGGACCTATCCAAATCTGCTCACAAGTCCCCATCGAAACCTGTCCAAAAACCGCTCGAAGTCCCCACCGAACCCGTCCAAAACCGCTCACAAGTCCCCACTGGAACCTATCCAAAAAGTACTCACAAGTCCCCACTGGAACCTGTCCAAAAACTGCTCACAAGTCCCCACTGGAACTTGTCCAAAACTGCTCATAAGTCCCCATCGAAACCTGTCCAAAAACTGCTCACAAGCTCACCAAGAAAAACTTTCTTAGTAGGAAATCACAAAGTGAATTGTTAGAGACCCAATGTGATTTTTCAAACTCATAGAAGCATAAAGAGAATTTTTAGAGACTCAATATGTTCTATACTCAAATCCCAATCTGAAAACTCAACTCAAATCAACTCATCTCAATCTCAATCTCAAATCTAAAAACTCAACTCAATATCTGAAATGGATAGGATAGAATGTTTTATTTCAAGAACATGAAACCCCAACAATTGCCAACTATGCAAAGAATCACATAACAATGATACTCATGTTATTTTCACCATCAATTAGGGTTTCAACAATAATGCTCATCAAACAAGGTTTAGTCAACCAACACCATTCAACTCAACATCAACCTTGAAGCATTCAACCAATCATCACAAGAAAATGAAACAAGTAGAAATCCTTTTCCCTCCAAAGATATTTGAACAAAACAGCCACCAACACAATATCACCAAATGCAAAGAATAACTTGCTCAAATCAACTCAATGGATTAAGCCCAATATCATGAATCAAGTAAAGCAATAACTTGATCAAACAACCTCTACGGAAGCAACTCAACCATAAAACTCAAAATAGCCAACCAAGGGTTCCACCAACTCAATGCAAGTAGCTAGACTCACAAATATAAACCCTAGTGCACAAAGCTTCCACTATCTCAAACCAAAAATTATGCATTCACCAAAAACTCTCCTTAAGGATAACAATGCATAAGTAGTCTTCAACAAACTAGAAAATAGGATTTACACCTAGCCAAAGGATACCTAGTAGAATACCTTTTCACTCCAACCTTATTTCAGAAAACATACACCAATCATACTCATAAGAAGAATGTGCCCATACCTTATTGGAGTAGAAGATAATTGAACCTTCAAGCTGTCACCACACACAACTCTCAAACTTATAAATCGTTGTCCAAGAAACTCCGAATTTTGTAGAATAAAGATGTTTTAATAAAAACATGTGTTACTCTAGCAAAGCACCCCTACGAGACTTGAAACGGTGACCTCCGCCAATGCAGTGCACAACAATAGCCTTCACTGCCACTAGCCCATACGGGCTATGAAGTTCACAAGTGAACTTCCCTCCACTTCACCCTCGAAAAAACTCTCGAAGACTTTTCAACCGCACGTGCTTCTAAGTCTTCCTTCGATCATAGCGAATATAGAGCACAAACACCGCAAATTGCATTCGAGGAATTTTGAATTAATTAGCCTTCCAACCTTAGGAGTTGGAGAATAAATAGTCTCTTCGAAGACACCTTGACATCGGCGAAAATAAAGACCATTTCAAAATTAATCAAAAGTCTTTTAAAAAAGGGTTTAAAAACCCTTAAATAATTTTAATAAATAAAGAATAAAAATAGGTTTAAAAACCTTTAAGTATTTTTAATAAATTAAAAATAATTTCTCCCTTAATTAATTAAATAATTAATTAATTAAAACCTTGAAGGGTTTTAAAAAATAATTAAATAAATAATAAAGAGAACCTCCATTGGTTTTAATAAAAACCATTTAACTTGGTTTTAATAAAAACCCTAGCCAATGGAATCTCTCTAGATTATTTTAGAAATATTCTCTTGGAATCTTCCACCTTTGAAGCCAACACATCCTCTTAACATTAATGCCATTTCCTTTTGACATCAATGACAACTCATAGACAAGAAGCTAGGATCTCAAATCCAAAATTGCCAACAGAAGAGTGTGCATGAAGAAGTGAAGAAGCACATTACTAACATGAATAACCAATATAAGACAAGGGCAGACCAGAGGCGACGGTTCAAGGAATTTGCAGTGGGAGATGAATTCATGGTCCATTTGAGAAAAGAGATATTTCCTGCTAAAACCTATAACAAGCTGAAGATGAAGAAGTTTGGACCATGCCGAGTTATAGGAAAATGGGATTCAGGAAATGCGTATGAAGTGGAATTGCCAAGTGTCCTTAACATATCACCTATTTTTAACATTGCAAACTTGGTAGAATATCATGAAGGAGGCAGTAGCGAGACACCAAGTACAGAATTATGGAGTATTCCAACATCTACTCTAGCAACATACGAGATCAAGGAAATACTAGACACTCAAGTAGGCAGAAGTACCAAGAACAAGTAGTATTTTGAATATCTAGTCAAGTGGAAGGGCAAGCCTATCGAAGATGCAACTTGGTTGTCAAAAATAGAGATCGACCACTTGGGTCTTCCTCCAACAGTATAGAAGTAAAGGACACTTCCCAATCCACCTCGGGTGTCTAATGCAGGAGCATCCGATGGCAACAGAGCAATCTTGCATCGACAAAAAAATTTCTAAGTGTTTGCCTTGATGTCGTAATATCGTGATAGAGAAAAGTGTCACGATATCACGACATGTCACATTTTTGCGACTCAAGGAGAGAGAAGGTGTAGAGCAAAAATGTCTCGATTTCATGACATGTCACGAAATCACAACCGAAAGAAGACAGGAAATGCACGGAGCAAAAATGTCACGATTTCGTGACTTGTGAAATCATGACCGAAAGAAGACAGGAAAGGCGTGGAGCAAAAATGTCACGATTTCGTGACATGTCGTGAAATCCCGATCGAAAGAAGATAGGAAAGGCTGGAGAAGAAAATGTCACAATTTTGCAACATGTCGCGAAATCGTGATCGAATGAGCAGAAATAAAGCAAGGAAGGAAACTGTCATGATATCACGACCCGAGAGGCAAGGAGAAGGCAGAAAGGAAAGATGTCGTGATATTGCAACATGTTGCGATTTCGTGACCAAAAAGGAGAAAGAAGAGCTGAAAAGGAAAGATGTCATGATATTGTTACATGTCGCATTATCACAACCAAAGGACGAGAGAAAGCGCAAAGGATAAAAAGTTTCATGATATCATGACATGTCACATTTTCGCAACCCAAGGATGAGAGAAGGTGCAAGGGAGAAAAAGTATCGCGATATCACGACATGTCACATTTTCGTGACCCAAGGATGAGAGAAGGTGCAAGGGAGGAGAAGTGTCATGATATCGCGACATGTCACATTTTCACGACCAAAAGACAAGAGAAGGCGCAAGAAAGAAAAGTTTTGCGATATCACGACATGTCACATTTTCATGACTCGAAGAGGGCAGGAAGGCAGAGAAGCCAAAAGTGTCACGATATTGTGACATGTCGCATTTTCGCAACTCGAATAGGGCAGGTAGGCAAAGAAGCCAAAAGTGTCATGATATCACGACATGTCGCATTTTCATGACTCAAAGAGGTTAGGAAGGCAGAGAAGCCAAAAGTGTCACGATATCGTGACATGTCGCATTTTTGTGACTCAAAGAGGGCAGGAAGGTAGAGAAGCCAAAAGTGTCATGATATCATGACATGTCGTATTTTCACAACCAAACAAAATAAAACAAAGGGCAGGCGGTTACAGGGGCCGTTACAAAGGAAATTACTGAGCGATGGTATACCGAACGTCATCATTGGTTGACAGGCGGACAGAATCTATAGTGGCAGCACTGAACAGCACATAGTACCGAGGTGCAGTGAAACCAGACGAATATCAAGAGTCGAAAAGAAAGGCATTTCAAAAGCCAAGACAATGAAGAGGCATGGGAAATGAAACAAAGGGTCAAAAAAGGGAAATGGAGAGTCACATCAGATATTTTAAAAGGGGAAGCGAAGGCATGCACAATGGTCATAAAACTGCTGAGACATAGTTGCAGACGTGAAGGCGAGAGGGCCATTCTGGACCAGTTTAGGCTGTTTTTCTTCCTGGGTGGAAGATGCTGTAATAGAAAAAAACATAAACTATATTTCAAGATAAAGGAGTTTATTTGCAGACTGCTGCCATTATTGTAAATTTTTCCAAGTGTAATGAATGATAATTGAGAATCTGTTGTGAGCGATTTGTAGACCCCCATCACTATGTATATATGGCATTTATCACAAGCTCTAACAATTTTAAAAGCATCAAAAAAGACATTAGGCTATAAATAACCTACCCTTATAATTTTTAGTGTAGTATATCTTCCCGAATAATGGCCTCTAGATGATCCATCATGAAATCCCTTTAGGGCTTTATGATTTTTGTTTTCTCTTATGCATCTTAAGATAACGCCATCAAGATTTTTTCCTGTAAATTTCTCCAGACAATATGGTATAATGCAATGCTTGAAGCCTATACCTCCTCCTTTGTGAAGCATTCATATTTTGAGGACAAATCCCAATCTAGAAGTAACTTGTGAGTTTATCTATCCAATCAGATTCTTATGGGAGAGTCTCATCCTTTTGATCTATCTCATTGATCTGGCATACTACTTATTCTTGTGGGTTTGTTGTAGCTTCTAATTCTTGACAGAGATCTCTACCCCTTACCACCTTGGTGGGGTTAATTTCAATGTCAAACTCTTGAATATTTATAATCCAACCTATTTTTTCTCACCAATTTCTCTTATAAGATGAAGCTCTTACGTCGGGATGGACTACATAGGCTAGTGTTTTGCTCTGAGCTAGATATTGTCTAAAATTTTTTAATGACTTCATGATTGTAAATATTTTCCTTTCTATGAAGTTGTATTTTATAGGATATTTGTGTAAGGTTTGGCTCCAAAATAAGATAGGATGTTCATTTCCCTGTTCATATTTTTGGGTTAGTACAGTGGCATAACTCTCTTCAACACCATAAGCATAGATAATGAAGTCTCTATCAAATTTTATATTGACTAATATAGGATCTATGGCGGTGGCCTATTTGATCATTTCAAATTATTATTTTCTTTTATCCGTTCATGTATAATCTGTATTATTTTTGAGCAATTTTGAAATTGGTCTTATAATCTGAGCGAAATATGAAATGAACTTCCTTACAAAATTAATCTACCCAAATAAATATTGCAAAGCCTTCATTTTCATTGGGAGAGGTAATTCTAGTATTGCTTTCACTTTATCAGGGTAAATAGACATCCCCTATTTTGATACTACATGCCCTAGTATATTTCCTTCATGAATTGCAAATATGGACTTCTTAGGATTTAATGATATGCAAAATTCTCTATATTTCTGGAAAACTTGTTCTAAATGACAAAGATGATCCTATATTTCATGTGAGAATATAGTCATATCATCTAAGTATATCAGAATTAATTTGTTTATCAATTTACCAAATGCATAATCCATAGCTCTTTGAAAAGTAGCATCGGCATTTGATAGACCAAATAGAATTCCTTGGTAGACGAAAGTGTCCCACTTTGTTGTAAATGTGGTTTTGTGTTGGTCTTAATTTTTTACCCAAATTTGGTTGTACCGATAGAAACCATCTAGTAAGTAGAATCTTTATGTCCCTACTACCATTTGTAGGATTTGGTCCATCTATGCTAAGGGGTAGTGGTCCTTCAGAGAAGCTTGATTTAGATTCCTAAAATCCACACAAAGGCGAATATCACCATTCTTATTTCTTATTGGGACTATATTGGCTACCCAAGCTGAGTGTTTGACTGGGTAAATTATCTTAGCTCTTAGTAGTTTAAGTAATTCCTCTCGCATAATTGCTTCAATCTTGGGGTTTACTACCCTTTGCTTTTGTCTGAATGGTCTGGCATTGACACTAACTCGATAGTATGTTGGATGATTTTTTTGTTGTATACCTTCAAGTCGTTGTAAGTCCAAGCTATTATTTCTTGATAGTGTGGCATAAATATCTAAAGCTCTTTATTTCTTCTATAGTACACTGGATACCAAACTTCAGCTTTTCTCCATTCTGCATCTCAATTTATTTATAGATTTAATCATCGGCCTTCATTTTATTTAATCTTTTGCCATCTTCATTGTTGAATAAGCTCTCTAGAGTAATCAAGCCTTTGGGTATGTGGTTGATTTTCAACTGAATTATCCTCTTTTGATCGAACTCTGGAACAAGCTCACCATTCAAAAAAGAACAGTCTGATTCTTTGATTAAAAAATCTATAATTTGTTCATCATATTTAAAGACTTACCATTAAATTTTTTTATCAAGCATGGATGACTTGAAAACTAGTTTAAATCTCTTATTTTTGGAGATCCATAATCTACTGATAGAGAGAAATTAGCTCCCTTAACAACTAATGTGTCTACAAAAGAATTTTGTTGTCTAGGTATGACCCTTAAATTAAAAGCATCAAAATATTCCATCAGGTCCCATACTCTGTTCCTGTAAGCTTTTAGATAGTGATGCTTACTACTCTACTTTTCAGTAACCTAATTGATGATTAGTTCTGAGTCACGATTAGATAGTGATGCTTACTACTATCACTTACCAAATCTTCAGGTATTTCAAACTTAGTGATAATATTTTCAAGGAATTTGAGAACTACATATTGATCACACCACTTGGTTGGTATTGCCTCCACCAATCTAGTGAAATAATCCATGGCAGTTAAGATGTACTTGTGGTCTACCAAATAATTAGCACTAATTTATCCTACAAAGTCCATACCCCACTGTTGAAAAGGTTGCTCAACCTATATTTGTTGTAGATGTATTACAACATTTTTATTTCTTCCTATGTATATCTGGTATTTTTCACAAGCTCTCGCAATTTTAAAAGCATCAGAAAAGACATTAGGCTAGAAATAACATGTCCTTATGATTTTTAGTGCAGTAGATCTTCCCAAATAATGGCCTTTATATGATCCATCATGAAATTCCTTACTTTATGCTTTTGGTTTTCTCTTATGCATATTAAGAGGATGCCATCGAGATTTTATTCTATAAAGTTTTCCAAACAGCATGGTATAATGCAAGGCTTGAAGCCTATACCTCCTCCTTTATTAAGAATTGAGATTTTGAGGACAGATCTTGGTCTTGAAGTAACTTGTGAGTTGATCTATCTGATCAGCTTATTATGGGAGAGTCTCATCCTTTTGATCTATCTCATTGATCTAGCATACTACTTCTCGTGGGTTTGTTATAGCCACTAATTCTTGACAAATATCTCTACCCCTTAACACCTTGGTGGGATGAATTTCAATGTCAAACTCTTAAATATTTGTAATCTAACCTAATTTTTTCTCATCAAGTTCCCCTTGTAATATGAAAGCTCTTACATCGAGATGGACTACATAGACTAGTATTTTTCTCTGAGCTAGATACTGTCTAAAATTTTTCAATGACTTCATGATTGCAAATATTTTCCTTTCTATGAAGTTGTATATTACAGGGTATTTGTGCAAGTTTTGGCTCCAAAAGAGGATAGGATGTTCATTCTCTTGTTCATCCTTTTGGTTTAGTACAATGACATAATTATCTTTAGAACCATAAGTATAGATAATGAACTCTCTATCAAAGTTTAGATTGACTAATATAGGAGCTATGGTGATGGCATGTTTGATCATTTAAAATGCTAATTTTCTTTTATAGGTCCATTTATAATCTGTATTATTTTTGAGCAATTCTTAAATTGGTCTTATAATCTTGATTCCCATAAATTATGCTTGCATTAATCCTAAATAAATATCTTTATACTCTGCAATATTATTTATGCAAGACCATGTGAGTCTAAAATAAAAACTCTTTGTTCAGAACTACACTTGCTCTAGCTCCATTTTTGCTTTTTGCTCCATCAAAATGCATTATTTAAAATTTGAAATGTCTTAATGACTGATTGGAGATTGCAGGAATTTTCTTATATGCTTCTAATATTATACTATGTCCCCAATCCTATCTTTAGTAGAGCTTGATAATTTTGGAAAGGTAGTTGATCAATAACTTCCAAATCCTACTGGAGTTCTACTAGTTTTGGCTCTTCCATAATCGAGTGATTGTACTTTTTTTCTTCTATCTTCTCAATATGGTAAGTGATTGGCTTTTCAAGAATCAGTCTTATTCTTCTTCCTTTATGATGTATCATCATACTAGAGTTGTCCAGGTACATATATCCTCTCATATTTGTGGTGAATTCTCTAGAAAGACATAAGTTAAAGTAGGGTTCAAGGTCAACCACTATGATATCTTGCACAATAGTGACTTCAGGAGCTTTGTGCAACCTCATTAATACATATTTTACTACTCCCACAGTCTTCAATGGGGTTCCCTCTAGTTGTATAATGCATTGACAAGAGTGGTATATTCCATACCCATATCATCACAAATGGCCTTGGGCATTACCATGGTAGATGCTCTAGAGTCAATCATATAGTTATGGAAAATCCATCCCTCCATTCTCAAATAAATATAGAATGGAGGAGGCATATTTTTTAAAGCAGCAAGTGTCATTTATCTTTATTCTAGGGGCTGGTTGAGCATGGAAGCCATGTCCTTTCCTTGAGATTTCTTGTTAAGAGATTATTTTAATAAATCAATCTAACCAAGGAGGAAAAGAGTATCATAGATACTTACTCTTGATGGTTTCCTTTTAAGCTCTTCTACAATGTTAAATTCATGTTTATCCAAATTATTTATCTCTTCCCTTTTGTCCTTATCTCTAAATCTTCTTCTATTCTCTTGGGTAACTTCAATCATCTGCATTTTAGTGATAGATACGAATTGTAGTTTCTCTCTAGCTTCCTCTTTAGAACCTGGTTGTTCTTTATCCTTGTATATTGGTTTTGGTGCAACTTTACCCTTTTCATATCTCTGGGGTGTTAAATTGGTAGCAGCATAAGTAATAGGGAATTTGTCCTTGTTTAACAATGGTTATCTTTCTTATTTTGAGAAGGAACCTAAAATGATCCCAAATTTTGAGAATCAACTTGTATTGGTTTCTTCCCAGATCTAGTCAATACTATGACATGTTGATTTAGAAGAGTTGGGTTTATCTTCATTTTGCTCATGCTATATCAGAATATTAATTCCCCCTTTCTGGTTATTTTTTGCCTTTTATATAGCTTGTTAGATATGATGTTGATACATTTAACAAGACTCAAGGTCATGCAGATCATTGCAAACCAAGCATCAGATATTAACTAGAGTTGTTTTAGGATTTAAATCATATTCTTCTTGATTAGTATTGACCCTTGGTCCAAAATTGTTGCTTGCTTGAACTAGGCTTTTGATATTTATTTATGTAAGGAAATATCCTTGGTTGAGACCTCTCAACTTCTCTCTTCTCTATAGCATTAAACTTATTACTGATAGTTTTCAAATAATTTTGAATATCAAGAAGTATTGAGAAATCTTGAGATGGCTACAATGGAAGAGGAGGAAAAGGTATGATAGTAGGTAAATTTGGAGTTGGGATTGCCATTGAGAGATGAGTTGCAATAGGAATAGGATTCATGGAAGGAAGATATGGGACAGAGGGTTGTTGCATGATTTTAGGAGTATATGGAGTAACATGCTTGGAGGGTAATCTTCCAACTGAAATCAAGATATCTTCAATGTGAACTGCTACTTGATATACAATAGGAAATGTGGTGATTCCATATTTTTGAGTTTGGATACCAATATCTGGCCCTAAAGCTCTGATGTAATATCTGTAAGCTAAGGGAGGAGTAGGTCTAAACTCATTAGGTATTCTTTTCCAAATTATGCTAAATATGAGATTAAAATCTAAAACTGATTCTTGCAAGTGTCTCGATATGACTATAAACTGAGTCAAGAGTGATAATGGATCTGCAAACTCATTAAATTATTCTACAAAAGGACCCACCAAATCATCTCAATTCTTGATAGAACCATTTTCCTAGGTTCTTAACCAATGCAAAATTTTACCTCTAAAAGAAAGAACCAAGAACTTTACAATAACATCTTCATGCTTATGTTATGAATAACTTCCATTGATAATACATCCTGATAATGCTCATACGATGTTCTTCCAATGCCATCATAGGTTGGGATGACTTTAATAGCAGCTTGGAGAATGTCATGTGAAGCTAGAAATGATAATGGAATTAGGGCATCCCAATATAGGTAATTATGCATAACCTCATCTCATTCTTCTACCATATTGGTCTGAGTACTAGATTAATTTTAAGAAGAGGATGTTGTTGGGATTTCTTCTACAAAAGTTTCAGAGGAAGAGTATCTAGTATACTTAGACCCTGAGAATAGCTTGTAGAAATTTGCAGGATGTTCACTTTTCTTAGTTGTGCCTCTAGTGGACATGAAAATTTAAAATATTAGGATTGAGGCTTTACTAGATTTTATTTTTAGGGAGTCACCAAGTGAATTTAATTTCTCCACATATGAGGTCAAAACAATTCACTAAATTTTGATTCCCTTGGGTAAAACATATATGGTGGATTTGTCCTACTGGGTATGCCAAAAATTACTGTAGCCTAGTTTATCATCTAGATCATGCTAGAACTATGATTATCATCTCTTAGGATTTTAATATGAGCACCAGTTGATCACAACCCAGACTAAACATTGGGATAATAAAACTGCTTTGATTCAACCTCTAGATAAGGCTAGCTCCTTGTCAACTTAATGAGTGTTGACTCTATTTAGCTTAAATATAGGAAGGTTGAGGATAGAAATTATAGGGATAGAAATGAATGGACTTAAGACGGATGGGTGAAGCTAATAGTATAGAAATCCACATAGTATCCTTTAACAAATGATTTCAAAAGAGCATCAAGGATTAACAACATTAAAAAATTATGCAATTACGTTATTAAAATGGTGTTTTGCATGTTCACAGAACTATACCAAATATCTATAAATATTGATTATCCAATTTTAGAATAATAATATCAATACCCTAATTTTATAGAAATAGAATTCTCGATAAACATGTATGTAGAAACAATTAACTTGATCTACTCTAAGTTAGCTTTTCAAATTAACATAATAGACTAACCATAGTAGCAAGACGAGATAATATCTAAGAATCAAGTCCACCATTCAACACAAGCAAAAATTTGAGTTAAACATCCTTTGTAATGCTTTATTCATAAATTTGCAAATATCTACACAGTGGTGCAAGCAAACACTCCATAGCCAACCATTTGGAGGGAGGTTGTCACCCTTATTTATAGGTTTTACAATAGTCATTTTACTCTCAAACATTACAAGGAAATTTTATTTTATTATGGTTTCTCTAACCACTTATCATTCATGATGCCCATAAACTATGCCCTCCTGGTTCTGTTGCAATGGCCTTCTGGGTGAGCTCATCGTCATTGTTGGAAATCCTTGAAATCAATTCCTCTTTGTTGATCTCACAACTGAATTTGGTTCAACATGATGTTCTGGAAGGTTTTGGGCTATAACTACTTCCTATTTGGCTTCTCTGGCATCAGTTTAAAATTTTCCCCTACTTCCTAGATTACGCATGCAAAAGTTCACAAAAAACCCTTAAGGGGATAGAGTTTTAATTTTGGTCATAGATCTGATCATCGGATGGTTGTAGGACCACTTCTTGTTTGCACGATGGTAACAAAGGAAGGAGAGAAATCACAACTTTTCACCTTTAGTTGTTTCTTGTATTTTCTGGTGCTTCTCTATTTTGGTTTAATTTTAATGCTTTTTCGTTTGCACGGCTTATGCAAAGAAGGATAGAAATCACAAATTTTCATTCTTCTTATTTTCACCTTTTATCAACACTTCCTAGTTTTAACCTTTTCTCTCTTCTTAGTGTGGCTTATGTGAAGATGGTCGAGAAGTGCGACTCTTGTGACTTATTTGTTTTTCTCTCTTCTTAGCACTTATTAGTTTTAGGTTCTTTTCAGTATTTTTTGGCTGCACACTTGATAAAAGGAAGGTTGAGAAGTGCAGTCTTTCTAGATTTCTTACTTTTAGCTCAATTTTAGCGCTTTCTCACTTTCCACATTTGTGCAGCACTTTTCAGTTTTTTAGTGCTCTTCACTTTTGCATGATGAGTACAAAGGAAACCGAGAAGCATGCCCCTTTACAGACTTATTACTTTTGAGCCAATTTTGGTGCTTCTAAGCTTTGGGTAGTTTTTAGTGCTTTTGCATATCCCTTACATACTTAGCCAAATTTTGCAAACTTTTGACTTAAGTATGAATGTAGCCTTTTTTTACGTACAACTACTTTGCTCTATGTTGTGATTCGCTCTTACATTGCATTCGTATTTTGAATCATGCTTGAATCTTATTCTCGTAGCCTAGCTTGTTTCTTGGTTCTCCTTGATATTTGTTCTTAGTTGATGCTCATCTTTCAATGTCTCATAGATATTATTTTCCTTCACTTAGCATGGTGCTTAGATAATATTTAGATCATCTTAAAATATTCTCCTAAGATGCTTTATCTTGTTTCATTGTGCAAATTCAAGTGGCTCTCAAACTATGTTGAGCTAAACACTTATAGCTATTATTTATGAATGTAACTACGTCTTTCAACTTAAAAAAAACTAATATAACCCTTGCTAAGGCTACAACTAATATTTCCTTATTCTGCCAATAAATACCAAGTTTTCCTTATTAGATTTTAGTATTTGCTTAGAACTTCCTATATTCTACCTCTGCTCTTCAAAATTGTAGCTTCTCCTTGGATAAATATATTATATCATAGATATGTTATATGTCTATATTTCCTTGTGGTCTTAGACTTCACAAACTTGTAGGACAAAATCTCCTTTTTATGATGTCCTTTTACTTTGGCAGAATTGTTATCTTCAAATATATTTTACTTGACTTTTTGTGTTCAATTCTAAGCTTACTACCCTCAAACTTTAACTTGGGAAAATTTTCCTTTAACTCAAACTATCTTCAAGACTTCTTGCTTTCTTGAAGTCTTCTATCTACCTTCAATTCTTCTTACTTGTTGTCTATCTCTGTAGAATACGATTATATTAATGATCTCTTTTCTTAGGATCATTTTAATGGAACTACTTTTAATGGATCTCCTTCCTCTATCAAATTTTAATAGGAATTTTCTTCTAAGGTCTCCTTCTGCCTTCAATTGGTCTTGTCATTATATGGTTATGATTGTCCCAATGCCTTTACTTAGATTATCTCTCTGTAGATTTGATACCACTATTAGATTTTTGAATAGATTAAATCATAGAAATATTCAATTAGGATCAAGAATAAATCAAATATATGCTACTAATAAAAAAAACAATGAAACTTAATATTTGAATAACAAAATATCTCACAAATATAATTCGAATATACACAATATCATAGGATTGAAAGAATGATTTAGATTTATTGTATTGAGTAGAGCTTTACCTCTAATATATAATTTTACATGGCTTTTCAATACTTTAACTATTTCTTTCCTCAAACATCCAAGAGATGCAACCTTTCATATTCCTCTCATAAAGACAAAACTCTCATCTTACCACATATCATGTGACTCTTAATTCTCCTTTTTGATACCTTGCACTTTCTCTCATATTGATACAAACATTAAACAAAATATAAATTATATATCAAACTAATATTACAAGTGGGAAACATAATGTAAAATATCCAATAATTTAAATGTTAAAGAAATGATGTATAGGAAGGGGTATAAATACCTAGTTATATAATACCTTTAGGTCAAGGTTAAATACTTGATATTTAGATTAAATAATAAAATATTACAATGAATTCTTCTATGCAAGATGTACAAGGGACCATATGTATCATATAAAGAATATAATACAAATGTTAGTAATGACATCAAGTGAACCTTAACTCCACAAATTATAATAATTTTATCCAATTTAGATACTATAATAGTCATTGGATTATGAATCATGACATTGACATCATCTATTTTTTATATTTGCATAGGTGTTAACAACTTCAATTATTTTTAGATACAAATAACTAGATGAGTGTCAAGTTTTTGCACTAAAGTGACTTTGACATCATGAATTGAGGTAATATAGGTAACCCCTACTTGTATAATATCATTCATCCTTACTTGAGAAGCAATGGTCCCAATTACATTAGCTTCCAACTATAGAAAAGGTGCTTAAGTTGGTTGAGCATGTATTAATTTACTTGTGATGGAAACCAAAGTTGTTTTACAATTTAAAATAGGTCATGTTATTTGGAAAGTACTCTTAATGGTAACCTTTATTATATTATCTATTTTTAAGGGTTCCAATTATGCTAGACTCAAGTTAGCTAGTGTTATACTACCATGGGATCTAGCAAAGGAGATAAGTATAACTTGAGGAGTTTGAATTAGAATACTAGATGCATCCCCAACTATGATGGTATATTGAGAGTAAATATATATTATCCTATTTGTTTCTAGATGGTTTAAGGGCCATAACATAGTGGTTTGATATCCCAGTGAAATCCAAGGATGTTATAGATGCAAAATATATTTGCACACTATGATCAACATTTGTATTGATGTGATAGAAGTACATAATGTGAAATCAAGAAAGTACAAGGTTGAGAGTTAAAAATATTTTTCAAATTTCCATACCCTCTACAACCATAAGGTGAATACATAATATTTACAACATTCTTTCTTATTACATCAATTCTCAATCAAATTACATATAAGAACATTTATATTTTTTTAAGCTTTACATGTGTAAGAGACTGTCAAAATATCTACACATTACTTCTCTGTGGCATAAAATTAGAGTTGCATGTTGTGTACTTTAACATGTTTGTATATGAAATAACACTAAAACTCAATGTGTTTTTTGCATTCATGAAAAAATAGATTACAAACAAGCTTTATAATTTCTTGATTGTCACAATTGAGGATCATTGGTTTCTTTTATGGGATGCCCATTCTTGACAAGATGCAACATAACCATATTATATTATAAACTTATCCTATGACATGATAGTAATTCTTAGTAGAATAATGAGAAACACCATTCTACTTCTTAATTCCCTAAGAAATTAGACTAGAATTGTAGAAATAATACATATCTAAAAGTGGATCTCCTATCATCAATAAATCCTACATAGTCCACATCCATGAAACCTATCAAGAAAAATTTATCATTCTTATATTCTAGACCATAATTAGTTGTACCACAGATATACCAAAGTACCCACTTTTCTACTTTCTAATGGAATACCTTTAGTTCTTATATGAACTATAAAAAATAACTCTTAACATAGATAATGCAAGGTCTAGTGTATGTTACAAAAATGAGACACTCAATCAATTAGCACTAGAGAGTTCCATTAACATATTGAGATTGATCATGGTGTTATAGTTTCAATATTTATTCCATTGGAGTGTCCATGGGATTACAATTTTCCATCTAAAATATTATAGAAACATCTTGGTATACTTAATTTATGACATTAACACATGGTTCTTAGTTTACCACACCTCCAAGAGAAGATAGTGGTGCATTAGCCCAAGATCAATCATGTCAAATGGATGCTTAAATGCTTTATTAGTCTCTTAAATTGGCTATAATAAACTCCAGTGATGACCAAATCATTGACATATAAAATAATGATCATGACCTCTCTTCCTTTCTTTTTGAATTACAAGTTCAAATCATATGGACTACAATGAAATCTATGTCATGGGAGATGCTCATAGATCTTCATGTACTAGAAACTAGGTATCTACTTCATCCCATAGAGATATTGTATGAGGTTGCATATCTTGTTCTCTTGACTAGGTATGATGAATCATATGGTTGTGTCATGTACAATTTTTCATTGAGGTCACCATTGAAAATACACTCTTCACATCCATTTGATGTATATTCCATCCAAATCGTGTAGCTATTACATAAACCATATAAATGGATTTGATCTTCACTATTGGTTCAAAAGTTTCATCATAAACAATTTCTTCCTTCTACACATAACCCTTTGTAACATTTTTTATGCTCCATCAACTTTGTATTTGGTCAAGAAAACTAACTTGTAACCAATGGGTTTCTTTCTAGGTGGAAGATCAACAAGTTGCTACATCCTGTTCTTCATAAATTCTTGATATTCTATGTCCATGGAATTCTTCCACTCCTTTGAAATAAGAGCTTCATAAACCATTAAAGGTTCATATATCTACACCATAGTGCTCATCAAGGCTAGATTTATCTCATTTCAAACTCTTCTTCAAGTTCTTGGTCCAAAACTAGATGTATCTAGCACATAATCTAAGTTTGTATCATAAACCATAGTATGATATCACTTGGATTTTTGAGTTGTACTCAACTTGGATGGTACTAGGTCATTAGATCCATCATATCCATTAGGAACATTTCCTTCATAACTATCAAAATAAACATCCTCTATCTTAGAGGCTTCATCATCATTATTAGATAATAAAAAATAGGTGCTTTTCCAATATCATGTGGATTAAAAGAAGAGGTATGTATTATTCTCATAAAACACAACATATATTTTTATTTATAAATTCTTGGTGTTAGGTTCCATGAGACGATATACCTTCAACTGACTACTATATCTAATAAAGATACATCACTTGGATTTCTCCTCCATATTTATTTGCTTCTTCTTTGGAATGAGTATAAATGCATTACATCTAAGCACACAGATACATGACATGCAAGGTTTATTTTCCATATATACCTCTTTAGGTATGATGTTATTGAATGGAAGTGTGGGTGCATGTTCAACAAGTAGACTACAATACAAACGAATTCTGCTCAAAATATTGGCTCCAAATTAGAATAAGTCAACATGCATTACACCATCTCCTAGTATAATTTTACCTCTTTACAACTCCATTTTTTTGAGGCATGGAGGAATTTTTCAACAATTAGTTGATGTCATGTTACTTCAAGAGAGAAAAAAATGATTAGTAGTGTACTCCCCCATAATATGAGAGAAGTGTATGAATAGTATGACCACCAATATTCTCCACATGAGGTTTAAATTCTTGGAAATAGTGAAAATATTCATCCATTATATTTAGAAAATACACCTACATTCATCAAGTATAATAATAAATTAATAATTGAACGTGTCTACAACCACTAAAACTCATATCCATGAATTTGCATAGATCAATATGAACTAGGTTGAGTGGACAAACCACTCTACAACTACTTGAGATAAATGGGGCCCAATGTTGCTTTTTGGCAAAACAACGTATACAAAGGTCATGAGGATTAATCAAATATGGAATTCCAAGTATTATACCATGATTTAGGAGTGACTTCAAATTTGAAGCTTAGCTGCCCAAATTTCTTGTATCATAGAGAAGAAACGTCATCTCCTTTGGTTGCCAATGCTTCATTGTCTCAAATTACAATTATAAGTTAAAACATCTTGCTTATGTCAATAACATTAACAATTACCCTTGAACCTCTAGATTTATCTCAAATGAGGTAAATTTTCTTTGTACATATTTTAAAAAACTCAACATGCAAATTATGATCGAGCAATTGATTCACATAAATTAAGTTCTTTACAAGGATAGACATGTAAAGAACTTGAGTTAGGTAACATGTACACTCTCCGAGATATAGTCAAACATCATTGATTCTAGTAATTATGTATGTGAATTATCTTCAAGTGTTAGTTTCCAATGATAAATATGAATTATCCAGACTTATGAACCATTCCTTTTGGCCTGTCATGTGTTAGGTAGCTCTTGAATCAACATACCAACTAGGCTTGATTCTAAAACAACATCAAAAGTTTGAGTTGAGTAGACATAGTCTTGTTTTTTGCATTAGAATAAACATCCTCATCTATGTTTCCATGTTGAAATTGATGTGCATTCCTCCTTTTCAAATGAGAACAATTTTTCTTATTTGTTGATGAATTCTTTAGTTGATTCTTGTTATCCTTTTAATAATGTGTTGTACAAATATTCTTGAAGTATGTGTCCTATTTTACATAGATCGATCATGTGATAGTTATTTGTCCTTGATGTTGTTGTTTTTATTTTATTTTAACTCTATTTTTTTGCTTGTTTAGGGTCCTCCACCTTTTCTTGATTGATCACCTTATTACCTTTTTGATGCATGAGCAAAGCATGTTCATATTCAATCTTCTCTCTTGAACTGTTTCATCTTTTTGAATCAAATTTATAGGAGTCTCAAAAGGTGGTACTATAATTTTTCATGTTTATATTGGTTATAGAAATGCTAAACACTATAGGTAGTGCATGAATCACTATTGTAACAAGCACACCATCACTAATAGTTTTACCTTATTCTTATAGCAAGGATCATAATTTAATAATCTATCGTTAAATAATTCCATATTCTCACTACTCTTCTCCTTACTATTTGATCATCTTTATCAAAATTTATTCATTTGGGTTAGTGGAATGTCTTTGTATAGTTCTAGATACCACTTCCCCTAAATATTTGAACTCTAGGTAATTCTTCAACTTTGTCTTCCATATGGAATAGTTATCACTTTTTAGCAATTGAGAATCGAGTGACAATATTTTTGGGGTATTAGTAGCTATTGTAAATCTTCACCAATTTATAAAAAAATGCTTTCACTCGAATAGGCTAGAAAATACCTTTCCAATGAGTATATATAGGCATATATTTGTGCAATGATAAATACCTCTAAATATGAGAAAATAGCATGATGTTGCTAGGCAAAAAATAAGGTGTGGGGTTTTGAGTTCTTTTCCATCAAACTTGAATCTTCAAAGAATATTCTATCAACACACGAAGATAATTAAACAATGCCAAATCATAGTCTTGTCACCTACATTCAATAACAATAAAAATAAAAAATATTTTTAAAGGCTTCAAATAGCCTTACCATGCAAAATATGGGATTTAAAAAATATATATATATATATATATATATATATATATAATTTAATTATTTAAGTAAATTTGTGTGTCTTTTCCATTTTTAAATTGAAATTTTTTTTTATATAGTAGATTAATACTTTCCTCCAATAAATTGTAGGTAATATGTGTTTTTATTTTTTTTCTTATTTTTAAAAAGTTAGTCATTCTTATGGTGGTGGATCATATTTCTAAGTATGCTCATTTTTTTCCTCTAGCCCACCCTTAAAAGGCCTCAACTATTGCCCAAATATTCCTTGATTCCATTTTTTGCCTTCATGGCATGCCCTAGTCCATTGTATTTGATTGTGATCCCATATTCACTAGTTATTTTTGATAGGAACTATTCAAGCTACATGACACACAACTCAATATGAGCTTGGCATACCATCCCCAAATTGATGGATAAACTAAAATTATCAACAAGTACTTGGAAACTTATCTCTATTGCTTTGCATATGAACAACTAACTCATTGGGTCAAATGACTTATTTTGGCTAAGTGGTGGTACAATACTTCCCATCACTCCTCTACCAAGATGACACCATATGAAGCAATTTATAGACACCCTCCACCATAACTTATGTCATACATATCAGGTACTTTCAAGGTTCAAGTAATGGATTCCACTTTCATGTAGCATGCACAACTACTCTAATATATCAAATATAATTTGGCCATGGCACATAATTATATGTGGAAAAAAGTAGATCATCACAATTATAAGCATAAAATTCTAACATCAAGGACATGGTTTTCCTATTCTTGTAGCCATACAAACAATTATCATTAAAACTCTATGGTAGTCAAAAGATAGCAACATAATTCTATGGATCATATAAAGTGCTCTAACAGATTTTCCTTATTATCTACAAGCTATAATTATTGTCTTCTTTCATGATACATCTAATTTTCCATGTCTCATATTTATGGAAGGTCTTTGGAAACCATATATAGGTCCAATCCATATTACCCCAGTTGGATGAGAAAGGCTCTATCATCTTAGAACCCACCAACATTCTAGAATAATATATATGAACACTTTGAAACTACACTCTCATGATGTTCTAGTAAAATGGTGTAGTCAAAATATACCACTTGGTATCCACTCCATTAACTACAATAATAGTTTCCTCACCTCTATATTATTCTTGAAGTGGAATGTAATGTTAGGCCCCTATCCTAACACAACCATTTTTATGCACTTGTCTAGTTTTGGTGTATATTTTTGCCTTGGGGCCCTAGTTTGTATGGCCCCATTATGAGATAACCTTTATTTTTATTATAAGTTGAAATTTGTAGCTCACATCCCCTCTTTCATGTGGTCTAATCCTTGAGCATTAGGGTTAGTGTAAAATAAGAGTCTATATAAGAACATGGGTTTGGAGTAGAACACATCTCATATTTTTCTCAAATTGTATTGGATCTCTACTTCCAAGGAGGTTGTCCCCTTGAAGAGGCTTACAATATTTGTTTAGCTTGATTAATATAAGTTTATTGTATTTCCAATTAGTTATTTTTTTAAGCAATTCTATTATTTTATTTTCATGGTCATTTAGTTTAAGAGAATTTCCATTAATTACTATATTGCTATTGTGATTATGTTTCTTTCTATCTAAAGGTTCCTAATAGTGAGAGTTTCATTGATATATAGTATCCAAGATTTATTGTAGATCTCCACTTCTTGGCACTTGTATGGCTAGTGAAATTATTACTATTGCACCATAAGTATTTTTATAATATCAAAGTTTCCAACCACTTTATAATAATGGTATTTTTAAATTAGTAGGTGGCACGATGAACCTAATGAAACATATCCTTCCAAGATGGTACAAAAACTCATCCTAAATGTGGCGGTCTTGTGTTGAATTTAATTCCCCAATTGGTGAATATTGGAGATATAACATTATTTGGTAGATGTTAAAGTACCCCATGGTACATTTGTAAATATTATATTAGGGAGTGATTTACTATATTAGGGAGTGTGAGTTATATTTCTCTAATGTATGTGTCAATGTGTGAGAAGAGTCTAAGTGTCATGTAATAAAGTGTGCAAGTGTGTAAAGTGTGAGAGTGTGCAAAGTATCATGTAATAAAGTGTGCAAGTGTGTAAAGTGTGAGAGTGTGCAAAGTGTCATGTAAGTAAGTCAAGAGTCATAGAGTTAGGTGTCAAGTATACAAGTGAAGAGACACATGATGTGGCAAGATGTAAAATTAAGATGCATGATAGCTTTATCATATGTGAGGAATAGGAAATAATGCATTTTTTGGATATGTTAGAAGAGCAATAGTCAAGTATTGAAAAGACATCTTCGAAGGTTATATTATGGAGATAAATATCCATGTATTATATTTGAAAATTGTAACAAAGAACTTGTATATTTGATCAATAATATTGTGAGCTTTATTATTAAAAAATATTTTTATTATTTCATGATTGTTATTTATTAATATTGGTCAAGGAATTGTATGCTTCAATATTATGATTTATATTAGATCTCAGAAAGTGGACCTATGATTTAATCTGGCTAAAACTCCAACAATAGTATCGGAGCTGCACTCTAACAAAATTATAATTTGAATATTTGTGGAGGAATTTTGAGAAGAATAGAGCTAGTGGCTCAAATTTATTGAAATATTACAAATTTATATTGGAGAGAATTTCAACAATAAGTTTGGTGGCAAAGAATAATTTAAAGATACAATTTGAAGGATATAGTTATTGGTTTATTAGAGAATATTTGATTATAATGAGAAGAATTTATTTTTAAGAAGACATTAGAAGATTATTGGAGTTGTAATCCAAAAATGAATAGAAAGAAAAATAATATTGAGGAGGATATTGGATGAATTTTTGGGGAGAAGATTTACTAAATTTCTATAGATTTGCTAGACAAAATTATTATGCTATTGTTGCATGCTATTTGTAATCTAGATAACATTGAATATTTTGCTATGTGAAGGAGATATAATGAAATCCTATTGAAGACAAGAGGATACATACAAAGATATTTTTATCCTAAGAACTCAAAAATTTGAGTGTAGAGAACTAGCAAAGGTGTAGCACCTATGTCATGTTAATTCCAATCTAGAGGAATCTATGATATGTTGTGAGTACCTGAATAAAATACGAAGAGATTTTAAAGTTGAGCAAAGATAAAGAGATAATGAATAACTAGAAGTTGAGGGCTATGAGGATTCATGATGAATGAAATGGAATGAGTTGAGTAGAAGATAAAATGTTAAGAATTTGGAAGGAAGAGTGTAAAGGAATTTGCATGGTGAAATAGTTTGAAACTCTTAATAAAATATAGTCTTGAAATATTAGAATATGTCAGACTATGTAATTTAGAATTCTGGAAAAGATTAAGGTAAACATTAAATATTTGGAGTAACATTACTTAATATTTTTGGAACCTAAATTTTAGTTGTATTTATAAGGTTATTTGAAATTTGATTTTATAAGGTATAACCTTGGATATAAAATAAATTGATGAATAGGAGTTAAAATGGAAATAATTATTTGAAATTAAAAAATTGAAATTAACTTGGATAAATAAGGATTGAATGAATTGATGAATATGAATGAAGTGAATGAATGATTAATGGTTGTATAAAGAAATTTGAGAGAAATTGAAACTAAGAATTTTGGAGATATAAGGAAAATTGAAATTTATGAAATTTGAATAAATAAAATTTGAGAAATTTAAAAATTGATGATTGATTGATGAATGAGAAGAATTTGAAATTTTGGGAGTCATAATAATATCATTGATTGCTTCGTTGAAATATTTAAACTTATTGTTTAATTATTTTTTTGGAGAAATAAGGAATTCAACATCAAAGAAATTCATCATGGAAGAATTTATTAGAAATGTATTTTTAAAATATTATAAAGAAATGTTGAGAAAAATAAAATTCTAGACACAAAATTTTATGGAACAAAAATATATACCAATCATATTAAAGAAGAGATTATCTTTAATTCTAAAAAATGCCAAAGATGAAAATTTTACAACATTCATCAACTATCTTCATGAAAAACATTTTGGAGCATGGTGGAATTCTCAAAATGTTATTATATTACCTACTGAAGTAGGTATAGTAATGTACATGGTATTACTTACTTTTGATATCTATCAAGATAAAAGACAAGAAGAACAAATTGAAATGAAAGATGTTTGCTATGATACAAATGATTTAGATGCAAATGAAAAATTTCCAAAGAATTAACAATATAATATGTTGATGCATTCAACATATATTAACAATAAATATGATAATGATGAAATTTTATATCCAACATCTGATAGAAAATGAGGAAACAATAGGAAAAATATTAAAGAAGGATATGAATCATATTACTGTGATGATTTGTTGAGAAGTAAAATAGGAACATGAGCAATAAAAGAAAAATACCAAGACCATGAAGAAGCATAAAGAAAATAATACAAATAAGAGGAACAAAGCAAGGATCCAAAGAAATAAATATGAATCAAAGGTTGAAGACTAAAATTATTCAAACCAAATAATGTAATACAAGGGAGTGTTGGAGATATTGAATTATTTGGTAGATGTTAAAGTACCATCATGGTACATTTGTAAATATTATATTTGGGAGTGTGAGATATATTTCTCTAATGTTTGTATCAATGTGTGAGAAGAATCCAAGTGTCATGTAATAAAGTGTGCAAGTGTGTAAAATAGAGAGTGTGTAAAGTATCATGTAAGTGAGTAAAAAGTCATAGAGTTAGGTGTTGAGTATACAAGTGAAGAGACACATGATATGTGGCAAGATGTAAAATCAAGAGTCATGAGAGTTTTATCATATGTGAGGAATAAGAAAGGTCGCATCTCCCGGATATGTTAGAAGAGCAATAATCAAGTATTAAAGAGTCCTATTATAAGGTTATATTATGGAGACAAATATCCATGTATTGTATTTGAAAATTGTAAAAACTATTTTGTATATTTGATCAAGAATATTGTGAATTTTAATAATTAATTCATATTGTTATTATTTAATAATTATGATTGATTCATATTGGTTAGATAATTGTATACTTCAATGTTGTGATTTATATTAGATCCTATAAAGTGGAACTATGATTTAATCTAGATAAAAATATAATAGTAGTATTAGAGATGCACTCTAGCCAAATTGTGATTTGAAGATTTATGGAGGAAGTTACGAAGAATAGAGCTAGTGGTTAAAATTGATTTAAAGATTGCAAATTGATTATTGGAGATAATTTGGAGAAACGAGATGGTGGGCAAGAAGAATTTGAAGATAAAATTTGAATGATATAGTATTTAGATTATTGGATAAGATTTTATTATATTGAGAATAATTTATTTTGAATATGCAAGAAGATTACTAGAGTTATACTCCAAAAATGGATAGAAAGAAAAATAATATTGAGGAGGATGTTGGATGATTTTTTTGGGAGAATAATATTTGCTAGACAAAATTCTTATGCTATTGTTACATGTTGTTTACAATTCATATATTATTGAATATTATGTTGCATTGAGGAGATACAATGCATTGCTATTGAAGATAAGGATACATCCGAAGACATTGATATCCTGAGAACTCAGAAGATTGAGTATAGAGAAATAGAAAAGGTGTAGTACATATATGATGTTAAATCCAATATGGAGGAATCTATGATATACTATAAGCACCTGAAGCAAATATGAAGAGGCTATGAGGTTGAGCAAAGATAAAGAACCAATGAATAACCAAACACTGAGAGTTGTGAGAACATATAATTAATGTAATGCAATGAGTTGATTAGAGGAGAAAACATTAAGAAATTAGAAGGGAGAGCACCAAGGAATTTGTATGGTGAAATAATTTGAAACTCCTAGAGAAATTCAATATTGACATATCAAAAGATCAAATTACACAATTTAGAATTTTGGATGAGATTAAGGTAAGCATTACATATTTGGAGTAACATTATTTAATATTTTGGGTGCCTAATTTTTAGTTGGAGTTATAAGGTTATTTGAAAGAAATTTAAAATTTTATTTTATAAGGTATAACCTTGGAGATAGAATAAATTGATGAATAAGAGTTATAAGGAAAAGAATTATTTGAAATTTAAAAATTAAAATTAATTTGGAGAGATAAGGATTGAATGAGTTGAATGAAATGAAGAAGATGAATGAAGTCAATGAATGATTAATTATTGTTTGAGATAACTTGAAATTGAGAATTTGGGGGATATAAGGAAATTTGAAATTTATGAAATTTGAATAAATAAAATTTGAGAAATTTGAAAATTGATGATTGAATTATGAATGAGAAGAATTTAAAATTTTGGGAGTAATAAGAAGATCATTGATTTATTTTTTGAAAGCTTGAAATTTTTTGTTAATTTTTTTTTTGGAAATGAATGTGAAAATTATGGATTTTTATATCCAACATCGAATATAAAATCATATAGTAGTAGGAACAATATTACAGAATGATATGAATTGTATTACTATGATGATTTTTTGAGAAGTGAAATAGGAACATGAAAGAACTTAGAGCAACAAAATAAAAATACCAAGACCAGGAAGAAACATAAAGCAAATAACCAAAAGAAGAGGAACAAAGCAAGTAGCCAAAGAAAGAAAGATGAATCAAATATTAAAGACCAAAATTTTTCAAACCAAATAATATAACAAAGGGGATGTTGGATATATTACATTATTTGGTAGATGTTAAAGTACCCCCATGGCACACTTCTAAATATTAGATTAGGAAGTGATTTATTAGATTTAGGAGTGTGAGTTATATTTCTCTAATATATGTGCTAATGTGTGAGAAGAGTCCAAGTGTAATATAATAATGTGTGCAATTTGTGCAAATTGTGAGAGTGTTCAAAGTGTCATGTAATAAAGTGTATGAGTATGTAAAGTGTGATACTGTGCAAAGTGTCATGTAAGTCAAGAGTCATAGAGTTAGGTGTAAAGTATACAAGTGAAAAAACACATGATATGTGGCATGATGTAAAATCAAGAGTCATGAGAGTGTTATCATATGTGAGGAATATGAAAGGATGCATCTCTTAGATATAAGTCAAGTATTTAAGAGTCATCTTCTATGGTTATATTATAGAGACAAAGCTCCATGTATGATATCTAGAAATTGTAAAAAAGATCTTGTATATTTGATAAATAATATTATAAACTTTATTATTTAGAAATATTGTTATTATTTAATGATTGTGATTGATTCATATTTGTCAGACAATTATATGCTTCAATATTGTGATTTATATTAGATCCTAGAAAGTGGAACTATGATTTAATCTAGATAAACATCCAATAGTGGTATCATAGCTTGCACTCTAGCCAAATTGTGATTTGAAAATGTATGGAGGAATTTTGAGAAGAATAGAGCTAGGGGTTGATTAAAATATTTCTAATTGATTATTGGAGATAATTTGGATAATCGGGATGGTGGTCAAGAAGAATTTAAAGATAAAATTTGAAGTATATTGGGATTGGATTGTTGGATAAGAGTTGATTATATTGAGAAGAATTTATTTTGAAAAAGATGTAAAAAAATTACTTGAGCTATACTCCAAAAATGGATAGAAAGAAAAATAATATTAAGGACATTCAATGATTTTTTGTGAGAAGAAGATTTTCTAGATAAATTTTGTATACTATTGTTGCATGTTGTTTGAAATCCAAAGAATTTTGAAGATTCCACTACATTGAGGAGATATAATGCATTGTTGTTCAAGACAAAAGGATACATTTAAATATATTGCTATCTTTAGAACTCAAGAGTTTGAGTGTAGAGAACTAGCAAAGGTGTAGAACCTATGTGAAGTTAAGTCCAATATGGTGGAGTCTATGATATTTTGTGAGCACTGGAAGTATAAATAGGTTGTAAAGTTGTGTGGAGATAAATAGCCAATGAATAACCAAAATTTGAGAGTTTTGAGCACCTATGATGAACATAACACAATGAGTTGAGTAGAAGAGAAAATATTAAGAACTCATAAGGAAGAGTACCAAGGAATTTGCATGGTGAAATAGTTTAAAACTCCTAAAAAAATCCAATCTTGACATATCAAAATATGTTAGACTATGCAATTTAGAATTCTGGGTGAGATTAAGGTAAGAATTACATATTTGAAGTAACATTATTTAATATTTTTGAAGCCTAAGTTTTAGCTCGAGTTATAAGGCTATATGAAAGAAATTTGAAATTAGATTTTATAAGGTATAACCTTGGAGATAGAATAAATTGATGAATATGAGTTATAAGGGAAAAAATTATTTGAAATTTGAAAATTGAAATTAATTTGGAGAGATAAGGATTGAAGGGGTTGAATAAGTTGAATTAATTGATGAAGACGAATAAATGATTGTTTGAAGAAATTTGAGAGAAATTAAAATTGATAATTTGGAGATATAAGGAAAATTAAAATTTATGAAACTTGAACAAATAAATTTTGATTTTATAAGGTATTATTTAATGATTATGATTGATTCATATTGGTTAGAGAATTGTATGCTTTACTATTGTGATTTATATTAGATCCTAGAAATTGGATCTAATCCAATAAAAATCCATTAGTGAATGTTATAAAGTGAAACGGTATAAACCTTTCCAATAATTGGCACCATGTCCTCTAGTGTCAAGGATGGACAATAATGTGTATAGTAGTGGGTGGACTAAATAGTTTACTTCCTAGTTTTGCTTTTATTGTGATATTTGATCATAATATGGAACTATTATAAATGGGTCATCCCTTTTATATTCTTAGCTTTCTCAAGTTTATGTTAAGAATGAAGTATTTGCAAAGGGCTATGATATGAATGGACTATAATTTCCTTATCCATGGCATAATGGCACCATTTTTATCTTTTGATGTAATGTACAATGGGAGATAGCAATCACAAGATGCAAAATAATACGAAAGAAAGTAAATCTGCTAGATGACTAAAATATGTTGTAAATAGAAATGATATAAAATAATACAAATTAGCTATGGAGGAAATGAACACCATTAATAAAGCTACTGAACTACATTGCACCCATCACCAATAGATGGTAATCTACACAGAACTGTACTACTATGCTCTAAGCTACTCTATCAGACTATGTACCCTGAATCTATATCTGTATTACAATGAGGCCCTTCTTATATAGTAGAATAGGTGCCTTGGCCAACACTCTACCTAGCTGTGTAAGGGACAACTTGCACATATACATCTTGCACATTGACACTTGTGCATTTATTACATTGCATTAAGTAACTAGATAACTTCCCTCTAAAGTAATCTAATGTCATAAGTATGTACCTTTGAAGATACATTTACATGACCCAAGTGATGTAATATACTCTATTTATAACACCTCCTTGTATTACATTATTTGGGTATTGAATACTTTAGTCTTCAATATGGATCTTCTTCTCGAGTAATATCTTCAACTTTATATTCTTTGGTTTGTTTAGATTTGTGTCATGACCCTCCCTAGTGGACAATTTGGCACAAAGAAACAATGTATTAACCTATGATGTGGTGATACCTAGTTTGAACAATTGAACCAACTATATGATGTTTAGTTGATTTAGAAGGGCATGTTATTGCTAACATATTGCCAAGTGTGCAGGATCAGGTACACTCATAGGTGGAGAAGGCAAAAACATCCACCAGAAATGAGGGTACTTAAGATCAGGGGAAATGATGATTAAGGTACTCGGAGGTAACATGGATAGATACCTTCATATAGGCATGCATTATCGGAAGGGATAATCATCAATGACTGATCGCCTTGAGCCTTAGTTGATAGCCTAGTAGCTATCATAAAATCTTCGACTGAGATGGGTGATTGGGTTGATGGAAAGATTCCCTCTTTGTTGCTTTGTAAACTTGATTGCTCTTTCCTGCATTATGACTTGGGTATCTTAATGTTGGAATTTCAATAGTAGAACAACTGCAAAAATGCATGTAGTTGCATAAAGTAAATGGTTATTTTGAAATGTTATGTGAGCATCAGTTTTTATGAAGAAAAAAAGGGATTAGGTTTAAATGAAAATTGAAGGTGCATTTAAACAAATTAATGAGGTTTGATTAAATGATGATGTGAGTTCATTTAAACTCATTAATAAACTTTATCTTTGTGATAAATGAAAAATTCATTTAAAAGTAATTGAAGAAGTTTATTTTAATGATATTGCAAATTCATTAATAAAATTTAGTGAAATGAAATAAATGAAAAAAAATGAAAGAAATCCATTTGATAATAGATAGAAATATTTTATTCAAAAAAAGAAAAGAAAACAATTAGGAAATTGTTTTAAATAAAAAAGAAAGGAATATATATTTTTAAGTGGAAATAAAATATCTTGAGGGATATTTTATTTGAAAGGGATGCTACTTTCATTTAAAAATTATAATGTCTTTTCTCCATATGAAGTGCAACCTACGTAAATGACCTGGAGGCTCTATTATTTCCCAAAATGGAAATAAGGGATAGGAGAATGCGTGTCATCAGAGTAAGGTGAGATGAGGGACGACAACATTGAAGGGAAAGGAGGCACAAGGATGGCGTGGATCTCAAGAGATGTGGACATAGACGGGCCACCTAGGAGCAAGGGTACGTAAGGTAAGGAAAAAAAAAAAAGGAAGAGGAGAGGGGATGCAAAGGAGAGAGGTAGAGGAAATGGGAGAAAACGCAGAGGAGCGCACAACGAGCAAAGGAGGGAACTAACGAAGGAGCTATTGGTTTCTAGCGTGCAGGAGAACAAAGGTTGGAGGTTTCTAAGCTTACCATTGCATGCTTTATTTTTATGACGTGAAAATAGTATGGAACCTGGTTAAAACCCCCTGTAGCGTGTTAAGTTCCTCTGAATATTTGAAGCTTAGTTGTTTTAATTTAAACACAGGCAAAAATCTATGGCTGGTTTGGGCTCCCTATGAGTGTCTTTACTATTTACTTTTATGAAAGTTCGGCCTCACCATAGACCAAGCGTTGATGGCAACGCTATGTTTTTTCCCACTGTGTGAGGAAGTGTTGTGTCTTGTAAGCCACCAAGCATTGATGGCAACATTATGTTTTCCCCACTGCATGAGGAAGTGTTGTGTCTTGTAAGCCACCAAGCATTGATGGCAACACTATGTTTTCCCCACTCGTGAGGAAGTATAGTGCCATGTCTAGAAGAGCCACCAAGCATTGATGGCAATGTTGTGACTTCCCACTATATGAGTGAGGAAGCATCATGTCTAGAAGAGCCAATAAGCAATTATGGGAACGTTGTAGCTATGTTTTTCCCACTATAAGAGTGAGGAAGCACCATGACTAGGAAGGCCATCATGCATGCGAGGAAACATTTGAGTTAATGAAACCCTGGGTAGAGTGGAGAGTGGTTGGTTGTCCTCTCCTTGAACTCCAAGGTAGCCATCATTGACCTCCCTACCAAAGCTATGTTACTTCCGCCATGACTTCAGTAATCTAAGGTCCTGGATAATAGTAAGGTGAGATGTCTTATAAAATAAATATTAAGGCAGACCTTTGAATATTATATGATGTCTTATAAAATAAATATTAAGGTAGACCTTTGAATATTATATGATGTCTTATAAATTAAATATTAAGGCAGACCTTTGAATATTATATGATGTCTTTAATAAAGTAAAAATAAGGTACCTTTATTATTATGAGATGTCTTATGAAATAAATATTAAAATAGACCTTTGATTTTATGAAACACCTTATGGGTCCTTAATTAAAAACAAACCTTTGATGGTTGAAAATTATCTTAGGAGTTTTTAATTAAAGTATGACCTTTAAATAAAGATATAAACTATGTGACTTTAATTAAAGTAAGACCTTTGCTCAGTAAGATCATGAAGAGGCTACTTTGTTAATTAAAGTAGTGAGTCTTTGGATAAGGTTAAGAATCTTGAATTAAGGTTATGAATCTTCCAATAAGGTTGTAAATATTTGATTAAGTAAGTCTATGATGTAGATTTTATTTTAGAGTGTTTCATAAGGTAACATAATTTGTTATAGAATTGATGACAAAGCTTTCATGAATTAAATGGATGGTTAGATTTATTCTTCGAATTAAATTTATGGGGCTTTGATTTAGGGAATGAATGATGGGCTTGTTTTAGAGGTTAAAGGTATGGGACTTTAATGCTTTAAAACATGATTCAATTTGATTGAGCTTTCATGAATTAAATGGATGGTTAGATTTATTCTTCGAATTAAAGTTATGGGGCTTTGATTTAGGGAATGAATGATGGGCTTGTTTTAGAGGTTAAAGGTATGGGACTTTAATGCTTTAAAACATGGTTGGATTTGATTGAGCTTATATGAATTAAGTGGATGATTAGAATTATTATTTGAATTAAAGTTATGGGGCTTTGATTTAGGGAATGATTGAAGGACTTGTTTTAGAGGTTAAAGGTATGGGACTTTAATGCTTTAAAACATGAATAGATTTGATTGAAGTGAGACCTTGAACTAAGTGGCACATGTTGGATGACTCTCTAAGAGAACATGAGAGGTGAAAATAAAAGTAAAGGGTCTTTTATAAAATCCATTATGCATTAGATGGTTGTAAACTTAATTAAATTTTGTATAGTTGCAATTTGGCAAAGTAAATGAATAGATGCATTTAGAGGCATGCCTATCTTGAACCATGAGTATCCTGATCCCCTACTACCCTCAAAGAACCAATGGGAAGCAAGGAGAAGCGAGGAGTTCAATGGAACCAAAGACTAGGTAATTGTATTTTATATTTATTTACTTATGCTCAAGTAGTCTAGAATTGTGGGGAGATATCCCTAATGCTGACAATAATAATATTTAGAGTAAGATGGACTTACCATGCAAATATTTAATGCAATAACTGGTTATTGGTGTAGAGAAGGTGTTTTTACTTTAATACTATATTTGGATTTAAAATGTGTATGATTCTCTATTCTTTGATGATATTCTCTTTTAGTATTGATCCTTCTTTTCTTTTCTTTTTTGGATGCTTAGTGACTATGCTTTGCTTGTTTTAAAATCTAGGTGTATTCTTGTTTGATTGGAATGATAAGATCAAGAGTAGAGTTCTAGGGTGAACTTAGAGGTGACCTAAGGGAATTGAGAACCCCTTAGGGTGAACATAGGAGACCTAAGGGAATTGAGACCCCTTAGGGAGATAAAAGACTAAGTTGTGGAGAGACTACATCTGAGTTAAGATAGCTCATCAGATAGATGATATGGATAGCTTAACTCATGATACTCATAGCATACCTACACATAATGGCTTGTGTATGGTATGGTGATGCGTGTATACCTTCGATTGACTGAGGGTGATAAGTCTAACTCATCAAGAGTGATGAGATAGATAGACTTGTTTGTAGTAACACATGTTACGCCTATGCAAAGTGGATTTGTGGTAGGGTATCTCGTGAGATGTAGCTTTTAGGAAAACTTAGGGGATTTAAATATTAGGTAAATATTAGGTTGGGTTAGGGGTTCATGAAGGGTTCATGAGTCTCTCTCCTTAGAAAAAAAACTCTTTCTATTTTTGTATGTTTTTGTTTGTGTATTTTTGGGTCATTACATTTGGTATCAGAGCACTAGGTACGAGGGTATAGAGCTTCTATGTGTGCTGAAGGGAATTAGATGTCTCCATTGAAGGCTTGCTTAAGGTAAAGGCTAAAGCTGGGATGACCTAGAAAACCCTATTTGCTAAGATCTGATGGGAATCAACCCCAAGGGTGAGTGGATGTAGGATGCCTTAGTATGGGCTTCAGTATCAGTGATACATCCTAACCTAGGATATTACCCTAGTTAGATTTGTTAATGCATCTAGCAAGAGAACTCTGTATTATGGCTTGAATTAGAGATACAACTTAGATAAAACTGTAATCTAATCTTCTTTCTTGGATGGAATCAGGTTAAGATGCCACCTAAGACTAGAAGAGGGAGGCCTACACCTAGGCAAACTCGACAAAGTAATGTCAAAGAAGAAAACCAGGATGGGGGACCAACAAGCCCCAATAGGGAGGTAGAAGACCTCACCGCAATGGTCACTGCTATGCAGGATCAGATAAGACAATTGTTGGAAATAGCTACAAACCAAAATTCACAAGTTAGAGGCTCAGAGGTCGGTCCAAGTAGTGGACTAACTATGGAACAAGTGCAAGCCAGAGCCCTGGAAGAAAAGGAGACAACTAGGGACATGAAAAACATTAGTATCTCCAATTTTTATGGGGAGGGCAAAGGGGATGCAATGGAAGCATGGCTAAGAGAAGCAGAGGTTCACTTTATGGTAAAGGGCTACTCATCAGGAACTCAAACACTTTGGGCTATGATCAACCTGGAAGGGGCTACTCTGGAATGGTGGGAAACCCACTATGAGGAAACTAAGATTGAACCTATTGACACTCCATGGGAGGAGTTTATAAAAATATTTAAGAAAATATTCCTAACAGAGCATTTCTATACCTTGAAGTTTGAGGAATTTTCTAGTCTAAGACAAGGAACCAACATAGTGGAAGTGTACTACAAGAAGTTGGTGAGATTGTTTAAGTATGTACCTATTTATAATGAGAAAATGTGGGTCCACAAGTTCACTCTTGGTTTGGAGTCTAGGATAAAGCATGATGTAGACATGCAGGAGCCAAAGTCATTGTAAAAGGTGTATGACCTAGCAAAGAAGGTAGAGTCACACTTCTATTTTAAGTACGACACCTTATCCGAGCAAGCTCGGTAGGAGCTAAAGAAGAGGAATAGTGATGGGTTTGTTAAATGGGAGGCTGATCAAGAATGAAAGGCTAAGAACCCCCAAAATCTTGAGAGGAAACCTAATGGAAATCAGAAGAAGTTCAAGAAGAGATTTCATAAGAAGGATCACAAACCCAATAATACCAAACCTCAACAATAGAAGTTGCAAGCTCCAGCTCCAGCAGTTAAGACAGGGAATCAAAAACCTAAAAAATAGCAAGGACCTAAGGAAGGGTGTTACAATTTTTGGGGACCTCATTACTATAATCAGTGTCCATATCGAGCAGGGACTAGCACAACTAATGAAAAAGGAAAGGAACCAGAACATCGGATCTATGCCACAATCAGGAAGCAGAAGCTAGAGGGACAAGCCACCCCATTACTTGTGAAAGGTAAGGTTTTTAATAAGCAAGTAAACATTTTGATAGATAGTGGAGCCACTGATAGTTTTATTTCATCTAGTCTAGCAAGGACTATGTCGGAAAGGCCAGGACATTTGGCTCAAGGGTGGAAGGTTGAGTATGGTTATGGGTAGACCTACTCGGTGAACCAATGTTATCCTATGGTAGAAGTCACTATATCTAATGGGATTATGGAATGTTGTTTATATGTAGCTCCCCTTCATGCCTTTGATGTGATCCTAGGGATGGATTGGCTACAAGCTCATAAAGCCTTGATTAATTTTCAAGACCGATGGATTGAGTATGTAGAAGAAGGCGGGAGGAGACTCAAAATTCATAGCAAGCAAGGGGTGTTTAAGCCTTGGATGTTGTCAGCTATGCAACTGAAAAAGGCCCTAAAGAGAGGAGGAATAGTGTATGTAGTAAAACTTAATGAAGTGGAAGACCATGAGAAAGGTGAAATACTAAGGCAACACCCAATTCTGCAAGATTTTAAGGATGTATTTCTGGAGGACCTACCTGGACTACCTCCTGTATAGGAATTTGACTTCATAATTGAACTTATGATGGGAGTCGAACCTATTCATAGATCCTCATATAGGATGAATCCTATTGAAATGCAAGAACTGAAGGTTCAATTGCAAGGATTATTGGAGAAAGGTTTGATAAAACCAAGTGTGTCATCATGGGGTGCACCGATTTTGTTCATGAAAAAGAAGGATGGTTCGCTAAGATTGTGTATTGATTACAGGATGCTAAATAAGGCTACAATCAAGAATCGGTATCCTTTACCTAGGATTGAAGATTTATTTGATCAACTAAAGGATGCCAAGGTGTTTACTAAGATCGATCTGAGGTCAGGGTATCACCAGTTAAGGATTCATGAGGAAGACACTCACAAAATGACATTTAAGACTAGGTATGGGCATTATGAGTTTACGGTTCTACCCTTTGGACTGACTAATGCCCCAAATGCTTTCATGAACTTGATGAATAGTGTGTTCCGAAGACACTTGGACCAGTTTGTCTTGGTATTCCTAGATGATATCCTTATATACTCTCGAGATAAATAAGAACATGATAAACATCTTAGGATCATGTTAGAATTGTTAAGGAAGAATCAACTTTATGGAAATATGGCTAAGAGTGAATTCTATGTTCCAGAGGTACGATATCTTGGACATGTTATATCAGAAAAAGGAATTGTTGTGGATCCGGAGAAGATAGAGGCTATCCTAAATTGGCCACCCCCTACTAATGTGACTGAAGTACGAAGCTTCATGGGGTTAACGGGCTATTATAGACGTTATATAAAGGATTACTCCAAAATTTTGGACCCATAACTAACCTTCAGAAGAAGGGAAAGGAATTCAAGTGGTCAGAAAGGTGTGAGGTTGCTTTTGTACTACTAAAGCAAAAGCTTACTACCGCACCAATACTAAAGGTTCTCGATCCACAAGGGGACTTCTCAGTATGCACAGATGCATCAATAGAAGGATTAGGAGGGGTGCTCTCACAAGAAGAGTCAGTAGTGGCATATACTTCAAGGAAGCTCAAAAAGCATGAAGTTAATTATGCTACGCATGATCTAGAATTAGCTGTAGTGGTGCATGCTTTAAAGGTTTGGTGCCACTACTTGGTGGGAAGACCCTTTGAGTTAAATACTGACCATCAAAGTCTATGGTATATATTCACTCAACCAATACTCAATGCGAGACAGAGAATATGGGTGGAATTCCTCGTTGAGTATGATTTCGAGATTGAATACATAAAAGGGAAGGAGAATAAAGTCATTGATGCTTTAAGTAGGAGAAAATATATAGCAACTATAACTAAAATTCACTTGGACCTTATGGATCGGGTGAGACAGGAGCAATCTCGGGATGAGTACTGCCAGGAAATTTGAGTTAAGATGAACAGAGATCCTGAAGGAAATAAGGAATTTAGTATGAGGGATGACTTTCTATGTTATAAGGGAAGGGTCATCATACCAAATATGGGTGATTTAAAGAACTTGATAATGCAAGAAGCCCATAGATCTCCTTATTTTGCTCATTCGAGAGGAGCCAAAATGTGAGAAAACATGAAAAGAACCTTCTTTTGGGTAGGAATGAAGAAGGATGTCATGGATTTTGTTGCTCGATGCCTCGAATGTCAGAAGGTTAAGGTAGAATGCCAGCATCCTATAGGAAAACTATATTTGCATGAGATACCTACGCAAAAATGGTAGGTTATATCCATGGATTTTATAGTGGGTTTACCCAAAACTCAGTACCAACATGATGCCATATTTGTAGTGGTCGAAAAACTGACTAAGGTTGCTCATTTCATACCGAGGAATACTAAGGATGATGCTCAAGTAGTAGCTAGCAGATTCATCAAAGAGGTATTCCGATTGCATGGATTCCCTGAGGTAATTATCTCAGATAGAGACTCCAAATTCACTTCTAAATTTTGGAAATCCCTTCATAGTGTAGTTGGTACGAAATTGAATATGAGTTCAGCTTACCACCCTAAAACTGATGGCCAAACGGAGTGGGTAAACCAAGTTCTGGAAGACATGCTTCGCATGTACTACATGGATCACAAGTCTCACTGGGAATATTGTCTACCTTTAGTAGAGTTTACCTACAATAATGGACATCACTCCTCGCTAGGAATGGCACCTTTCGATGCCTTGTATGGGTGAAAGTGTAGAACACCATTATCTTGGGATAACCTAGAATATCGAGTTGTGATTGGGCCAAAAATGGTTAGGGTAATGGAATATCAGCTAAAGGAAATTAGGCAAAGGCTTAAGGAGGTTGCGGATAGGCAGAAGAGTTATGCAGATCTAAAAAGGACTCCAAGAGAGTATTCTATTGGAGATAAGGTGTTCTTAAGGGTTAAGCCAAAGAAGAGTGCTATTAAATCCATGAAGTTGGATCCACATTTTGTGGGACCCTTTGAAATCATGGAAAATATCAGTTCGGTTGCATACCGACTTGCATTACCACCGAATCTATCCAAAATCCATGACACTTTCCACATATCCTTGCTTAGGAAGTATGTTGCTGACCCTGAACATGTGTGGGATGTTTCTAATTTGTAGATGGCAAATTCGAAGGCCATTGAAGTACTACCGGTGAAGATTCTCGAGTTTCATTCTAAGTCCATGCGGAATAGGACTCTTGAACAATGTAAGGTCCAGTGGGACCAGTTCTCTGAGAAAAATGCCACTTGGGAGAAAGTGGAGGTTATGCAAAAATATTTTCCCTTTTTGTTTGAAGATATATAATGTAATAATTTTTATTTTTCTATCAAAAACTAAAGAAACTGGAAACACCGAGGATGATGTTTAGTTCTAGCGGGGGAGGATGTCATGACCCTCCCTAGTGGACAATTTGGCACAAAGAAACAATGTATTAACCTATGATGTGGTGATACCTAGTTTGAACAATTGAACCAACTATATGATGTTTAGTTGATTTAGAAGGGCATGTTATTGCTAACATATTTCCAAGTGTGCAGGATCAGGTACACTCGTAGGTGGAGAAGGCAGAAACATCCACCAAAAATGAGGGTACTTAAGATCAGGGGAAATGATGATTAAGGTACTCAAAGGTAACATGGATAGATACCTTCATATAGGCATGCATTATCGGAAGGGATAATCATCAATGACTGATCGCCTTGAGCCTTAGTTGATAGCCTAGTAGCTATCATAAAATCTTCAGTTGAGATGGGTGATTGGGTTGATGGAAAGATTCCCTCTTTGTTGCTTTGTAAACTTGATTGCTCTTTCCTGCATTATGACTTGGGTATCTTAATGTTGGAATTTCAATAGTAGAACAATTACAAAAATGCATGTAGTTGCATAAAGTAAATGGTTATTTTGAAATGTTATGTGAGCATCAATTTTTATGAAGAAAAAAAGGATTAGGTTTAAATGAAAATTGAAGGTGCATTTAAACAAATTAATGAGGTTTGATTAAATGATGATGTGAGTTCATTTAAACTCATTAATAAACTTTATCTTTGTGATAAATGAAAAATTCATTTAAAAGTAATTGAAGAAGTTTATTTTAATGATATTGCAAATTCATTAATAAAATTTAGTGAAATGAAAAAAAAAATGAAAGAAATCCATTTGATAATAGATAGAAATATTTTATTCAAAAAAAAAAAAGAAAACAATTAGGAAATTGTTTTAAATAAAAAAGAAAGGAATATATTTTTTAAGTGGAAATAAAATATCTTGAGGGATATTTTATTTGAAAGGGATGCTACTTTCATTTAAAAATTATAATGTCTTTTCTCCATATGAAGTGCAACCTACGTAAATGACCTGGAGGCTCTATTCTTTCCCAAAATGGAAATAAGGGATAGGAGAATGTGTGTCGTCAGAGTAAGGTGAGATGAGGGACGACAACATTGAAGGGAAAGGAGGTGCAAGGATGGCATGGATCTCAAGAGATGTGGATGCAGATGGGCCACCTAGGAGCAAGGGTACGTAAGGTAAGGAAGGAAAAAGAAAAGGGGAGGAAGAGGAGAGGGGACGCAGAGGAGAGAGGTAGAGGAAATGGGAGAAAATACAGAGGAGCGCACAACGAGCAAAGGAGGGAACTAATGAAGGAGCTATTGGTTTCTAGCATGCAAGAGAACAAAGGTTGGAGGTTTCTAAGCTTACCATTGCATGCTTTATTTTTATGACGTGAAAATAGTATGGAACCTGGTTAAAACCCCCTGTAGCATGTTAAGTTCCTCCAAATATTTGAAGCTTAGTTGTTTTAATTTAAACATAGGAAAAAATCTATGGCTGGTTTGGGCTCCCTGTGAGCATCTTTACTATTTACTTTTATGAAAGTTTAGCCTCACCATAGACCAAGCATTGATGGCAACACTATGTTTTTCCCCACTACATGAGGAAGTGTTGTGTCTTGTAAGCCACCAAGCATTGATGGCAACACTGTGTTTTCCCCACTACATGAGGAAGTGTTGTGTCTTGTAAGCCACCAAGCATTGATGGCAATGCTATGTTTTTCCCCACTACGTGAGGAAGTATAGTGCCATGTCTAGAAGAGCCACCAAGCGTTGATGGCAACGTTATGACTTCCCACTGTATGAGTGAGGAAGCGCCATGTCTAGAAGAGCCAATAAGCGATTATGGGAATGTTGTAGCTATGTTTTTCCCACTATAAGAGTGAGGAAGCACCATGGCTAGGAAGGCCATCATGCATGCAAGGAAACATTTGAGTTAATGAAACCCTAGGTAGAGTGGAGAGTGGTTGGTTGTCCTCTCCTTGAACTCCAAGGTAGTCATCGTTGACCTCCCTACCGAAGCTATGTTACTTCCACCATGACTTCAATAATCTAAGGTCCTGGATAATAGTAAGGTGAGATTCTTTATAATAAATATAAATATTATATTATATGATGTCTTATAAAATAAATATTAAGGCAGACCTTTGAATATTATATGATGTTTTATAAAATAAATATTAAGGCAGACCTTTGAATATTATATGATGTCTTATAAATTAAATATTAAGGCAGACCTTTGAATATTATATGATGTCTTATAAAATAAATATTAAGGTAGACCTTTATTATTATGAGATGTCTTATGGAATAAATATTAAAATAGACCTTTGATTTTATGAAACACCTTATGGGTCCTTAATTAAAAACAAACCTTTGATGGTTGAAAATTATCTTAGGAGTTTTTAATTAAAGTATGACCTTTAAATAAAGATATAAACTATGTGACTTTAATTAAAGTAAGACCTTTGCTCAGTAAGATCATGAAGAGGCTACTTTGTTAATTAAAGTAGTGAGTCTTTGGATAAGGTTAAGAATATTGAATTAAGGTTATGAATCTTCCAATAAGGTTGTAAATCTTTGATTAAGTAAGTCTATGATGTAGGTTTTATTTTAGAGTGTTTCATAAGGTAACATAATTTGTTATAGAATTGATGACAAAGTTTATGTTATAGAATTGATGACAAAGCTTTCATGAATTAAATGGATGGTTAGATTTATTCTTCGAATTAAAGTTATGGGGCTTTGATTTAGGGAATGAATTATGGGCTTGTTTTAGAGGTTAAAGGTATGGGACTTTAATGCTTTAAAACATGATTCGATTTGATTGAGCTTTCATGAATTAAATGGATGGTTAGATTTATTCTTCGAATTAAAGTTATGGGGCTTTGATTTAGGGAATGAATGATGGGCTTGTTTTAGAGGTTAAAGGTATGGGACTTTAATGCTTTAAAACATGGTTGGATTTGATTGAGCTTATATGAATTAAGTGGATGATTAGAATTATTCTTTGAATTAAAGTTATGGGGCTTTGATTTAGGGAATGATTGAAGGACTTGTTTTAGAGGTTAAAGGTATGGGACTTTAATGCTTTAAAACATGAATAGATTTGATTGAAGTGAGACCTTGAACTAAGTGGCACATGTTGGATGACTCTCTAAGAGAACATGAGAGGTGAAAATAAAAGTAAAGGGTCTTTTATAAAATCCATTATGCATTAGATGGTTGTAAACTTAATTAAATTTTGTATAGTTGCAATTTGGTAAAGTAAATGAATAGATGCATTTAGAGGCATGCCTATCTTGAACCATGAGTATCCTGATCCCCTACTACCCTCAAAGAACCAATGGGAAGCAAGGAGAAGCGAGGAGTTCAATGGAACCAAAGACTAGGTAATTGTATTTTATATTTATTTACTTATGCTCAAGTAGTCTAGAATTATGGGGAGATATCCCTAATGCTGATAGTAATAATATTTAGAGTAAAATGGACTTACCATGCAAATATTTAATGCAATAACTGGTTATTGGTGTAGAGAAGGTGTTTTTACTTTAATACTATATTTGGATTTAAAATGTGTATGATTCTCTATTCTTTGATGATATTCTCTTTTAGTATTGATCCTTCTTTTCTTTTCTTTTCTTTTTTGGATGCTTAGTGACTATGCTTTGCTTGTTTTAAAATCTAGGTGTATTCTTGTTTGATTGGAATGATAAGATCAAGAGTAGAGTTCTAGGGTGAACTCAGAGGTGACCTAAGGGAATTAAGAACCCCTTAGGGTGAACATAGGAGACCTAAGGGAATTGAGACCCCTTAGGGAGATAAAATACTAAGTTGTGGAGAGACTACATCTGAGTTAAGATAGCTCATCAGATAGATGATATGGATAGCTTAACTCATGATACTCATAGCATACCTACACATAATGGCTTGTGTATGGTATGGTGATGCGTGTATACCTTTGATTGACTGAGGGTGATAAGTCTAACTCATCAAGAGTGATGAGATAGATAGACTTGTTTGCAGTAACACATGTTACGCCTACGCAAAGTGGATTTGCGGTAGGGTATCTCGTGAGATGTAGCTTTCAAGAAAACTTAGGGGATTTAAATATTAGGTTGGGTTAGGGGTTCATGAAGGGTTCATGAGTCTCTCTCCTTAGGAAAAAAAACTCTTTCTATTTTTGTATGTTTTTGTTTGTGTGTTTTTGGGTCATTACAGTTTATCTTTAATTTGTTTTGCACTGTAATCCTTCTTGCATTGATTCTTCTCCTTGGAGTTAAAACTGGAAGTTGTATTCTCCTCCATTTGATCTAGAAAGTAGTTGGTATCTTCATATGATTTAAAGAGAGTTGTATCTGATGGTTCTTCAATATTTATGTCTATTTTGCCAAGATTTATTTGACCATGTATTTTCTTCTTTTTCTTCCTTATTTTCCTATGATTCTACATTGATGTTGGTGGAATTTCTACTTCACAAGGAGTTAGTCTATCATCACAATAATATTTATTTGTATTTCTAGCTTGCTTCTTGTGTTGAGTGAGTACAAACACAATTAATAATAGGTAAATCATCAAGTATTCCTCTGATGTGAATATAACTATATTTTTTGAATTCCACCATGCCCCAAAGAGGTTTTCATGAAGATAACCAGTTAATGATTCAAAGCTACCATCTTTTTATTCTTTAAGAAATAAGGAGAATCTCTCCTTTTCTCTAGTTGATAGATTCTCATATCCTTCAAGGGTTTCTATCAAGTTTTGAGAATATAGTTCCATTTCATAAAATAATTCTTTATTGATAAAGGCATTTCTTATTATTTCATCCATATTTCTTCTTGATAGTTTTGAGATAGGGTTTTCTTTGTAGTCTACCTTATAGCTCCCTATATTAGGATATATTATTCTTTTTTTAAGTATATAAGCTTGATTTGATAAAACCTTTATTAATCCTTAGGTTTGTAGGCTTCCTTATGTCTCCCTAGTAGTGAGAGTATGAACATCTAATTTTAGGTTTTGAAGAAAGCTTATATCTTCCCAACTTGATAATATTTAATAGATATTACTATTGTCAAGTTATGTGGAATGCCTTATGACTCCCTAATGATTTTGGAATATGATATAGTACTTTTGTAAAAAATAGTTCTATTTTGGTTGATTTTGTACAAAGTTTGTAAAGATCAAAAATCAAAATTTCTAACACCTTATTACTCCTATTGAACTAAGCACTTTTCAATTTTGAAGAGGTTTTAATGTTGGATTCATTTTGTCCCTTTTGAGAATTTTTGAGACAAGAATATTATAAATTTCCAATCTTAGAAAAATCTTCAATAACCTCTTTTTATATCCTTTAGGATTTAATTTAAATGTTTATAATTTCTGATAACCTAGTTTGATGTTGTAACTCTTATCACTCCCTAATTTGGAAATTTAGAACACATTAATATTTGTAAACATTAAATGGATTAATTCCAAGTAGTATCCCTTATTTGTCCTAAGTTGTGTTTTGAAAATATTAGATTAATTTCCCTAAGTTTTGCTTTCAAATAAATATTGATTTCCTTTAATATTTCAACCTTAAAATATAACCTTATAACTCTCTTTTTTAATGAAAGCAAATTAGATGATGAAATTTTACCTTAATAAGTATTTGTACCTTTATAAAATTGGATGTGAATGGATTTCCTTCTTGGGCATGAACTCTTCAAAATGCACTTGGGCTTCAATGCCTTCATTTAATGCTTCCTTGACCTGTTTGAGCGAGAGTGCTTCCGAATACTCCTGAATTGCTCTGAATGACTACTACCAAATCACTGTTGAATGATTGTCGCATTGTTTTTGAATGACTACTAAATTATTATCGAATGACTATTAAATTAATATTGGCTTGCTACATTTTACAAGATCCAAGGTACCTTTAATAGGTGGTCAAACGAGTGACAAGTGTCACAATAGGTTTTTAAATGCTCCAAATATGCTTAGGCTATTTTATGGAGACACCGAACTCGATTGAATGATTGTGAAAAGTGTCACCTACATTTGAGACGTTCTTATTCCTTCTTCAAGAGATGTTTATTTTTCAATTTAAATGAGCCTTCTTTACTGTAACAAATGTATATCAAACTTCTAGTTGTAAGTAACTCCTCCTCAACTTGGAGTGTGGGTGCCAAGACAATATTATAACATCTTCTTTGTGGATGTTTTTAGGGTTATTTTGGAGAAAAAAAATAGAATCTTCTCTCTTTTGCATTCCCTTGTCTCAAAAATGCCTCAACAATACCTTCTTGAAAGTCTTTCAACATTTTTTTCCACCTTGTTCTTTTTGGTACTTCATTGATGTTGAGATGTTTCTAACCAAGCAATTCTTATGATGGAGCTTTGGTGGAGCTTTAATGTCACTTGAATGGAGTTCAAATGGTAGTGCTTTTATGAAGAATCTATGATGCTCCACTTAGGTATTGAATGCTCCTTGATTTGGATGTATAGTTCTATTTTGTTTGCTTCCAATTTCTTTGCTCCTACATTGCTTTATTTCTCCCTAGCTTTGTGCCTTGTTTTTCTATATGTTCGGTCATCTAAGATATGTAGAATATGAGCCTATATGAGTGTCTCTTTGCTATGCTTGCGAGAATGCTATATTTTGGTTATCTTTGGCTGATTCAACTTGCTTATAATGTGCCTTTGAATCACTTTACAATCTACCTTTCTCTTGCATAGAATTGTTGTGATGTCCTTGATAACGACCCCAAAAATGGGGACCCACCTTAAATTTTGTGATTTTGGGAAATTTTTGTTTATCTGATTTTGCTTGCATCAAAGTCTTGGAAAATTTGCTTTCACTTTGGAATTGCTGACATATTTGCATTTTGAAGGTTTGAATGTAGTTGCAATGCTTCAAAACTGAATATTTTGATTAATTGCATTATTTCAAATCAAATAATTTGATTAAAATCATTTTCAAAGGTTTGAATAAAATAATTTGATTAAAATAATTTTCAAAGGTTTAAATGGTTAATTTTCATTTAAATAATTAAATTTTATTTTAGGGTTAACCCTAAAATTAATACAAAATTGAAATGGACATATCTTGAGGCAGAGAACTCCATTTGATATCATTCAAAACTTGGTAAGAAGATATGAATATTCTCTTTATAATGATACCAAACTTGCAAGATTCCAGATATCAATTTCACCAAAAAAATAGCGGGTTAATTTAGTAATATGAGAATTTTGAAATACTTTTGAAAAAAATGAAAGTTACGGGAAAGTAAAGTTTGGTTTTGTTTTGATATTGTGATTATTGTTTCATTATGCAGGTAATACAAGGGCAAGGATTTGAAGAAGATCATTATAAAATATGTTCTAGGTGATGAAACGTAATAACTAAAGTTTTCAAATTATAAATAAATCATTGAGATTCATGGGAAGGGTCAGACATTTTATACAAAGAAGGAGAGGAACGATTGGAAGGATCAAAGCTACACATTTGTTGAAGGAAAATAGAGAAGGCCATTTACAGAACAATGGAAATTATTGTAAGATTTTATAAATTATTTTAACATTTTGGATCCAAATTTGTGCATAGACTGTATTTGGAATTAATAAAGTGTTTATTGCAATTTATTAATAGTTTGTATACCTTAGAATATTGCATCAATTTATTTGATTTCACTGTGTGAATACTAGTGAACATTGGATTGGTTTTAGAATTCTATAAATGGAAATTTGTTCTGTTGAATTTGTCCGAGACATTAGTTTAATTTCTAAAGCTTAAATATTTTATTATTTTATTTTCATTCTGAGAACTATATATTATAACTTAGTATAATTTTATAAAGTAAAATTATATGACTAAGTTATAATAAAATTTATAATTCGGATATTACATTAATTAATATTCAAATTAATAAGTTTAAGAAGAGATAAATAAATATTCTATTTCTCACCTTAATTTCATAAAGTTGAGGAACTCAGATTGATATCTCTAAAATTCAATTTGTATTTGATTTACAATATAGTTCTATCTATTTCAAAAAACTAAATTTCAAACCAGATATCACATTTATTCTTTTGAATATTTAATTTCATAAATATTTCAAAAGATAAATATTATAAGCAAATATAATTTATAAACTTTATTTTATCATAAAATCCAAATTTTATAGACTAGTTTCATATTAAGCCCTAAGATTTTATCATTGACAAGGTTTTGGAACCTTATAAATTGGGCAAGACATTATTTCATTTATTCACCTCTTTTGGGTTTGATTTATAATTTCATAAGGGAGTTTGAATAAATGATTGCTTTATCAAATAAACATTTGGGAAGTGAATTGATTATAAATCTATTATGTTCCAAAGGTTTATCAAGTTTATAAAATTTCATTCACTTTGATTTTTATTAAAGTTAAATTGAAATTTAATATAAAATGCTAGATTCTTTTTATGCTAATTTCATTTAAAGAATTTTGAGACATTAAATTGAAGAGAGGAAATAAAATTTGGTATACTTTAACCTAAGATCATAAAACAAATTTTATTTTGTTGAATTGATATCAAAGCATGTTATACATGATAAACTTGAAATCATTTACCTAATACCAGGCCCCTTGTAAATAGTAGTTCACAAATCCAAGAGTTATTCAAGTACTCATTGATGTATATACATATGAAATGTTATATATAACATAAGAACCTTGGAGATATATAATATTCCTTTCAAGAGAGAATCATAATTCTGAGTTTTTCGGGTGGCTTTGTGACTAGACAAAATCATACCTCAACAAGAATGAGTTAGAGAAGTGCAACCCAATGTAATAATATTTGTAAATAAGATGCCTTTACATCCTTTCTTGCACTCCTTTTTGTAGGTCTAATATTTTGATATATGGCAAAAAAAAATTTAATGTAGTGTAGGAATTTTGAGGTTGTCTCTTTGCTTAGACACCTTCCCATTTTTGCTTGGATATTATGATCACAAATCCAAGCTTGGATAGAAGTAGATAGAAGCTCCTTATAGGATGCAATTTTTTGCACTTTTCTCCTTGCAACTAACCCAGTAATGCTTTGGATTTGAGACTCACCAAGTCTCAATATTTGAAGCTTCTATTTTTTATTTTGGTTACTCATCTTCTTCTCCAAGTTTTGGAGGATTCTAACCTAATTTTGGTGGCTTCACTTGGCCACTAAGTATTGTGGATTTTTTTGCACTAATAACACAAGCAATAATCCTTTTTAGAGCAATAAAATAGTGCAAAATAATCTAATAGAATTTATTTTATTGCATTAAAAATTTCACCTTATGACGGGGACCGAAAGATCAACACTTTGTCAAATTCTGATTTCTCATTAAAATTTGCAAAAAAATATTTACATGCATCTAAATGGAACAGCCCGCAGGCTTTACAACGACCGAGCTCGGCTCCGGTCTCTCTAACTGTAACTCCTCTTTTTTTTCTTTTTTTTTTCTCCGGTCCACCACCTCCCCCTATTACAAAATTTCCCCTTTTTAATGAGGTCCCGGTCCTCTAGGCAATTAATGCCCCGCCTAAAAAAATTCAATTCAAATTTTCCCCCTCCCTGGGTTTTTCAAAATTTTAGTCTTAAATGGCAATCTGCCCGATCTACCATGGCACTAGCATTGATGGCCTCCCTCGACCTGCAACCGTCGTTTCACCCATACTGTCCCAGGCCTGCAACTGACGCCTTGTCAGAATATTTCAATGCGATGGTTATTCCCCGTTGAATACACGTGGCCGTCCTCTCTAATCTGAAATACGTGTCCTTCATCTTTGATTTCATACACGTAACCGACCGCGTGTAAACCTGTCCATGCCTTCTCCTTGTCACAAAATATTTGGTACACGTGCCCTTCACAACTGTCACGATACATGTGGCAGTCCATGTGCCAAAATTGGCCTTGCCCGGCCGCCCGCTGGTTCTCTTTCGGCCTGTCTTCTTGTTGGTCGCGATACTGCGACAGGTCGCAAAATCGTGACATGTCGCGGTATCGCAACCAAAATGCCTCCCCATGTCGAAGCCCTTTTTGGGGTCACGATTTTGCGACATGTCGCAAAATCATGACATGTCATGATTTCGTGACCCCCTCCCTCGCACCTTTGTCTCTGCTTCGTAATACTGCCGTGATATCGTGACGTCGCGATATCGAGATGTCGCGATATCGCGACGTTCGCAGTCCTTTGCCTCCACTTCGTAATACTACCGTGATATCGTGACGTCACGATATCGCGACATTTGCAGTCCTTTGCCTCCACTTCGTAATACTACCGTGATATCACGACGTCTTTAGTCCTTTGCCTCCACTTCGTAATACTGTCATGATATCGCGACGTCACGATATCACGACGTCACGTTATCGTGATGTCCGCAGTCCTTTGCCTCCACTTCGTAAAATTGTCATGATATCGTGACTTCGTGATATCACGACAAAACTTGCTAATGTCATAATGCAACTTCTGAGGTTGCGATTTCATGACATGTCACGAAATCGTGACATGTCACGATATCGCGACCTCCTTCCCCCATGCTTTACCAACACTTCCCCCTTGGGAAAAACTAAAAATAAATCAAATTCAAAGTACTTAGAAACTCTAAGAAAAAATTTGGAAGATGCAAGATTGCTCTACTGTTGCCGGATGCTCCTGCATCAGACACCCCGGGTAAAAAGGAGAAGTGACCTTCACTTCTAAGCTGTTCGGTCCGCGTCCTTTGTAATATCTCCGAACATTCATCAACCTTTGCAACCTGCTCAAATCCTGTTTCTTGGCAAGAAAATTTTTTGCCCTCTACCAGACAAATTTTGGCATTACTACACACCTTCTCATCTACTGTCTGCAATGGCTTCAACTTGTGCCGCACTCCATATTTCATCAAGGAGTAAGTATTTGCACGACCATCATGCATGGCACTCCGATCAAACTGCCATGGCCTCCCTAACAGCAAATGGCAAGCATCCATGGGGAAAACATCACACAGGACTTCATCCTGGTATCTCCCAATCTGGAATGTGACTAGACACTGTTCATGGACCCATGCTCTGTGGTCCTTCCACAACCACGCAATTCGGTATGGATGCGGGTGCCTCCTTCTCTCCAGCTGCAACTTAGTAACCATATCCTCGAAAACTAAGTTGTCTGTACTCCCATTGTCTATAATAACATTACAGACTTTGCCTGCACTTTTGCACCATGTGTTAAATAGGCTTCTCCTCTGTTCTGACTTGCCTTCCTTAATCAGCATGGTTCTCCTTACTATCATTGCTTCTCCTTTCTCAGCTTCTTCAGAATGTTCTGAGTCAGCATCTTCAACTGCCACAACAGCTCTGGCAGGACCCACTTGTTTCTTGTTTACTCTCTCGGGGTGCTGGGGACACTCATATGCCCGATGTCCCTCTTCTCCGCAGTGGAAACATGTTCCTCGGAACACTCCTCTTCCATACCCGCGTCCAGATCTACCTCTTCCTCTTGGGTAGCCATTATTCTGAACTTGCGGTTTGGGTTCTTCCTCTTCTGTCTGATTCCGGCTGCTGCTAGCCTCTTCTTTCTTCTCTTCCTTTCCTTCCTCTTTTCTTCCATCGGTCTTTCCTCTGGGCCTTCTTCCTTTTTGCTTGCTCTCAAACTTCCTGTTCAGCTTTTCTTCAACCTTCAGAGCAAACTGGTAAGCATATTCAATGGTGCTCACTCGAACCAAGCTTAACTCTTCCTGGACACTGGGTCTCAACCCATTAATATAATAGGCCACCTTTTCCTTACTTGCTTCTAAATGCCTAGTTCTGATGGAGATTTTATAAAATTCCTCCGTATATTCTTGGACAGTTTTATTCATCTGTCTCAAACTCTGCATTTTTCTTAGCAGATCCAGTTCATAATCTACGGGAATAAACTGCCTCTTTAATTTCTCCACCATTTTGTCCCATCTTGTTATCCGTTCTTTTCCTCTTCTGTTCCGTTCCAGCTGCACTCCCTTCCACCATATGCTGGCATGACCCTTCAACTTGGTCTTAGCAAATCTGACCCTCTCGGGATCTTCAACCTCTTCATATTCGAAGTATTCTTCCAGGTCATTTATCCAATCAATCATTTCTTCCGGATTCAAGTTCCCAAAATACGTGGAAACTTCCATCTTCGGCCTCTTCCCAATATAATATATGGCCCTGTACAGCCTGGCTTGTGCCGGATCTACAACTTCTTCTTCTTCTTCTTCAAACTGATTTTCTTCTTCATCTGCTTCATCCTCACTGTCTGCATCTCTTCTCGATTCATGTCCTCTGCGTAGTTCTTCTTGTAGGGCCTGAACTTGCCGCTGCAAAGCCCAAAAATCTTCTGCTGCCATGCCTCTTCCACCAACGGGGTTTCTCCTTGGAGGCATTCTGTTCACCCGATCTCAAGCCCTCCCACAAGTCCTGGTACAACTGCCTCTCCTTCGGCGGTCTGTTGTATGCTCAGGAACTACTGGCTCTGATACCACTGATGGGGACCGAAAGATCAACACTTTGTCAAATTTTGATTTCTCATTAAAATCTGCAAAAAAAATATATTTTACATGCATCTAAATGGAATAGCCCGCAGGCTTTACAACGACCGAGCTCGGCTTCGGTCTCTCTAACTGTAACTCCTCTTTTTTTTTCTTTGGTCCACCACCTCCTAGACTATTACAAAATTTTCCCCTTTTTAACGAGGTCCCGGTCCTCTAGGCAATTAATGCTCGGCCTAAAAAAATTCAATTCAAATTTTCCCCCTCCCTAGGTTTTTCAAAATTTTAGTCTTAAATGGCAATCTGCCCGATCTACCATGACACTAGCATTCATGGTCTCCCTCGACCTGCAACCGCCGTTTCACCCATACTGTCCCAGGCCTGCAACTGACGCCTTGTCAGAATATTTCAATGCGATGGTTATTCCCCATTGAATACACGTGGCCGTCCTCTCTAATCTGAAATACGTGTCCTTCATCTTTGATTTCATACATGTAACCGATCGCGTGTAAACCTATCCATGCCTTCTCCTTGTCACAAAATATTTGGCACACGTGTCCTTCACACTGTCACGATACACGTGGCAGTCCACGTGCCAAAATTGGCCTTGCCCGACCGCCCGTTGGTTCTCTTTCGGCCTGTCTTCTTGTTGGTCGCGATACCGCGATAGGTCGTGAAATCGTGACATGTCGCGATATCACGACCAAAATGCCTCCCCCTGCTGAAGCCCTTTTTGGGGTCACGATTTCGTGACATGTCATGAAATCATGACATGTCACGATTTTGCGACTCCCTCCCTCAGCCTTTGTCTCTGCTTCGTAATACTGTCGCGATATCGCGACATCGCGATATCGCGACGTCCACAGTCCTTTGCATCCACTTTGTAATACTGCCATGATATCATGACATCACGATATCGCGACGTTTGTAGTCCTTTGCCTCAACTTCGTAATACTACCACGATATCACGACGTCACGATATCGCGACGTCCGCAGTCCTTTGCCTCCACTTCGTAATATTGCCACGATATCACGACATCACGATATCGCGACGTACGTAGTCCTTTGCCTCCACTTTGTAAAATTGTCATGATATCGTGACGAAACTTGCTAATGTCACAATGCAGCTTCTGAGGTCATGATTTCGTGACATGTCGCAAAATCGCGACATGTTGCGATATCGTGACCTCCTTCCCCCATGCTTTACCAATACTTTCCCCTTGGGAAAAACTGAAAATAAATCAAATTCAAAGTACTTAGAAACTCTAAGAAATTTTTTTGGAAGATGCAAGACTGCTCTACTGTCGTCGGATGCTCCTGCATCACCTTATCACTCCAATAAAATATTAAATTAATGCACTTAATCAATTTACTACAACTAATCAATAATAATCTGAAATGAATCTTAAGAGTTATTTTGCAATTTCACTATAATTAATATTGTAGGACTTAGTCTTATTTTTATTTTTCCAAATTAGATGATAGGTAGTTGATAGATGTAGTTCTGAAATCTAATAAACTCCTAATTAATGTGCAAATGAATCTTAAAAATAACTTTTATCTTTTTGCACTTTTGAAGACTGTAACCTAAGATTATAAAATGAATTTTATTTTGTTGAATTGATATTAAATCATGTTATACATGATAAACTTGAAATCAAATACCTAATTCTAGGTCCCTTGTAAACATTAGTTCACAAATCCAAGAGTTATTCGAGTACTCATTGATGTATATACATATGAAATGTTAGATATAGCATAAGAACCTTGGAGATATATAATATTCTTTTCAAGAGAGAATCATAATTCTGAGTTTGTCGAGTGGCTTTGTGACTAGACAAAATCATACCTCAACAAATTGGTGCTAGAAGGAGGGCCTGATAAAACTACTACTTGATTTCATTTTTATACAATTAATTTTTTCTCAAAATTATATACTTGAATTGGCCTAATCATATTGATTTATTATAAACATTTCAAGTATTACATTTTTCTAGTGAGACTTATACATAAACTCGAGTCTAAGAAAATTATCACTAATTCTAAGTCAATTGGATCTACTATAGTTCAGATTCTATCACCCACTAAAAGACATAGACGAAGTAAAACACAAACTATGATTTTGCCTAATATCCCTAACGCTAGTACTAGTGCACTTGTTAACTCCCCACATATCAATATAGTTGTCGCACCTATAGGAAACCTGGTATGGCTAGGTAATCAACAAAGTCCACTGAATATAGAAGGTGTTGCTCATGACTTGCCAAAAAGTATGGAGAAGCACTTGCCAAGGTATAAACATGATGGTACTCGCATGGAGGAATAACATGTACAAGCATATATTGATTCCATATCTATACTACAAATCAAATATGAAGATGTCGCTTGTAGGTTATTTCATCTAACATTAGATGAAATAGACTATGATTGGTATGTTTCTTCACCTGCTAATTCAATAACATCATAGGATATGTTCAAAAATACTTTTATTGCTCAATTTAAACTTGCGATTGATCCTACTACTGTTTATTTATAGTTTACTTCTACTAATAGGGAACCTAACAAACCTTTGTGGTTATTTAATACTAGGTTCCATAAAATGCATTCATGACTAACTGCTCCTTACAATGTTGCAGAACATGTTGTAATCCAAGTTTATTTTGAATCATTGGATCCATTAATGACATTGTTTGTCAGAAGAACAGGACAAATAACGACACTCATAGGAGCATACATGTAAGCTCTTTTGGTGGAACAAAAAATGATGCCTTCGAGCTGCGGGCTTGGTCAACTACCTTTGATCGGATATCCGGGTATGCAAAATCAAATACCCATGATTAATAATGCTTTGATGAATCAAAATTTAATGTTAAACATGATACCTCAAATACTAAATAAAATGACTTATGCACCACAAAATAATCAAATGTTGCTAGAAATTCATTATGCTGCATAGAAAACTAGAAATGATGCATCACAATTTAATGCATTTGGAAATGTCATCCAAAATCAAAACTTGAATCAATTTCAGAATTTGCAAACACAAAACAATCCCATGTTTGCTCAAAATTTACAAAATTTACAAATGCAACAAGGGAATCCGATGTTTATGCAAAACATGCAAAATCAAACAAATTCTATGAATTCTAACCCATGGGTAAATTAAAGCATATTACATAATCAAAATTTACCCCATGTTATGCCTCAAATAAATATGGTACTGCATCAAAATATTCCTAATCAAAATTGGTTGAATCCTCAGTCAAACATGTTAAATCAAAACACTTCTAGTTGGTTGAATCCAACTATTCAGAATGTTCCACCAAACCCAAATGTTGCAACTCAAAACCAAAATCAATCTGCTAATGATACTCCTGATCTCAAAAAAGTAGTAGATTTAGAAATAGTGTGCCTTAAGTTGAGTAATGATGTGGTACAAATGCAAAAGAAAAATAATTAAAATGCTCAACCTAATTGAAGATATACCATGCAAAGACCTAAAAATTTTAACACGAGACCAAATAATGGAGGTGTACCAACCCCTGTGGTTAAAAATAATGGAGCTTCTAGCTCAAAATCAAAATTCAATATTGTTAATCTCACAGAAGTAGTGTTTGATAATTGGTGTAGACTGCATGGTACAAATGAACATAATGAATTAGAATGTAATGAATTTATTTGTGTTGCAAATTACATTCAATAGGATTTGAATAAAATGGAATTAGTTCCAGATAATGATGTGGATGAGGTTAGCACAAGCAAAGGTAAGTGTTCAACTTTTGTAGTAGACATTTGTGAACTAGATGAAATTGAAGAACAAGAAGAAATTGAACAAGAGGATGAGTTGGTGGAAGAAGTACACACTGTAAAACAATACAAGAAGCTAACTCATGGCTATCATTTGTGGAGTAGAGGTAAAGTTTATAACACATCTTCTACCCCTCATAATAATTTGAACGTGCCACCTGATGTCAAATCTAATAACCCTATTCCACAACCTTTGCCTGAAAAGGAAAATGTGATTCCAAAAAACATGTCAAAGACCCAAAATGAGGAATCTACAAGTTATAACATTATTGACAATTTGAAGAAAACAAAGGCTAGCATTAACTTGTATGATGCCTGTCAATTCCTTGAATAAAGACAATTGTTAATGAAAAATCTACGATTTCAAGAAGCAAAAGAAAATAATGATATTACTGAGGTTAAATATTTTGCTTAAAAATAAAAAGAAGCTTTACCTTTTCTGCTAACAGTTCAAATTGCAGGAAATAATGTACACAATTGCATGGTGGATTCAGGAGCATCAGGTAATGTAATTCCATACTCTGTTTGCCAAAAATTAAGACTCACTCCTACAAATACTAACAAAATAGTTGTCCAACTAGACAAAATAGAGGTGAATGTGGTAGGTCTATTGAAAAATGTTTTCATTCAAATTGCCTCAGAGCCCAGAATATAGCAATACATTGATATTCAAGTCATTGACATTTATGCTAAATATGGGTTATTGTTGAGCAGGGATTGGAGTAGGAACTTGAACGGTTACTTCTCGACAGATTTCTCACACATGTGGCTACCTTGGAAAGGAGTGGCAAATCAAATTCGAGTAGATCGAGAGCCTCAAATCAAAGAACTTATCACATATTACAATAAAGTAACAAATGAAATTTTGTATACTAAAACAAAATTAGGTACATTCACCTTGGACGTAATTGAAAGAGAAAGGGATTCAAAAGTGCAAGATATATCTAATGAAGCACTTGTAGAGAATAATCTTGTTTGGATATTAAAAATCAATGGATCCAAATTCATGCAAGGTAGTGGTGCTAGGGTGGAATTCATAAGCCCCAAAGGTAAGACCTCATTTCATGATTATTGTTTACAATTCCCTTGTACTTGCAATTTAGCAGAATATGATGCATTGGTTTGTGGATTACAACTAGCTTTAAGTAAGGGTATCAAATACTTAAAAGTTTTAGGAGACTCACAACTAGTAGTTAAATAGGTTAAAGGCCAATATTCTTGCAATGATAAAAGATTAATCCATTATAGGAATAGAGCTAGAAGCTTAATTGATGAATTTTGGCCTTTAACATTGCTTTGATTTCTCATAAGGGAAATCGTGTTTCAGATGTATTAGTTGTTGCCACAGGTATGCTCAATCCAATTGACAATAAAAATCTTAAAAAATTTACAATTGAGCTCATGCCTTGTCCCTCAGTTCCAGATAATGTAAATAATTTTCAAGTTTTTGAGAGTGACAGGCATATTTTTAATTTTGTAACTAATTTTTAATTTTGTAACTAACTCTGGTATTTTTGAAAATCAGGTTATTGATGAGGATGAAAGATTGCATGAGGACATCAACGAAAGTGAAGAAATTACTAAGGTCAATAATATCCCTCAAGGTATGTTTTATTTAGAAAAACTCTTCGATATAGGTTACAAAACTAAACAATGTAGCAAGATTTCCTTACCTCAAGATGCTTATGATGCTTATAATATTGGTAAGTCAAATGAAGCACAAAATATTCTCATAAGTAAAGCTACTACATCTAAAGAAAAGGAATGTATCATGCCTGCTTTAAAATATTACAAAGATGTGATAGTGTGGAGTTATAAATATCTCAAAACATATAATCAAAATATTATAACTCACACAATTCCCCTAAAGCCATATGCAAAACCATTTAGGAAAAAATAGAGACCGGTTAACCCACTTCTAGAACCTCTCATTTAAAAAGAATCTAAAAAGTTATTAGATGCCAAGATCATTTTTCCAATTAGGCATTCTACATGGGTTGCTAACATTGTGCCTATCATAAATAAAACTAGTGAAATTAGGTTATGCATTGGCTTTAGGAATCTATACAAAGCTTCACAAAAAGACAACTATCCATTACCATCCATAGATAGCATATTACAAATGGTAAATGGATCTAAAATGATGTCATTCCTAGATGGATATTCAGGATACAACTAGATACTAATTGATCCTAGAGATCAAATGAAAACAACTTTCACAACCAAATGAGGAACATTTGCTTATCGGATAATGCCATTTGGGTTATTAAATGTAGGTGCGACATTTCAAAGAGCAATGCATTTTGTATTTCGATATTTTATAGGTAAATGCATTGTTGTTTATGTTGATGATATTCCTGTATTTTCCAAAAATAGAAATGACCATGTTAGGGATTTGAGGAAAGTCTTACAAAAATGTAGAGAACATGGAATTTATTTGAATTCTAAAAAATGCATATTTGGCCTATCCATAGATCATGTGATCTCTAAATATGGAATATCCATAGATCCTAGAATAATAAGTGATACAAAATATTCAGCTACCAGGAAGCAAAAAAGAATTAAGATCTTTCTTTGGGAAGATTAATTTTGTGCGTAAATTTATTTTTGGTTTTGCTGAAATTGTTAATCCATTGAATAATATGATGAAGAAGGATGCTAACATGTCTTGGAGCAATGAAGCAAATAATGCGTTTCAAAATGTGAAAGATGTAATTTGAAAATAACCTGTGTTGGTAAGCCCAAACTATAAGAAGCCCTTTTACATTTACTCATTTGCTTCAAAACATTCATTTGCCAGTGTGCTCACTCAAAAAAGTGAAGGTAATGTTGAAAATCCAATTGTATATGTAATAAAACCTTTCAAAGATGCAGAGGTGAGATTATCAATTCTTGATAAACAAATGTATGCCTTATTCAAAACTATCAAGAAATTTAGACATTATCTTTTGCATAGTCAAGTATTTGCAATAGTACCTGACTTTACAATTAAAATGATGTATTTGCAGAATGAATTGGGTGAAAGGCAAGGAAAATGGATCTCTAAATTGTAGGAATACGACTTGGAAATCTAGCCAATGAAGATAGTTAGAGGTCAAGGATAATCCAAAACCCTGGCTCAAATCGATCCCCAAATCAGCTGTCATCAGTACATGGTGAAAGAAATCACAAATGATGATTGGTACAAACACATCGTGTACTTTATTATTAATGGTAAAACCCCTCCAAATTTAAATACCACTCAAAGAAGATCTCTGAGGTTAAAATGCACTAACTTCATGATTAAAATAGGGGTCTTGTATAAAAAGAATCACGAAGGTATTTATCTTTGATGTCTTAATAAGAATGAGGCCTCACAGGTATTAGATGATTTCATGGTAAATTTGGTATTGGTCATGGTTCCACAAACGCAACTACACAAAATTTTGAGAGTGGGCTATTATTGGCCTCATTTTTTTAAATATGTACATTCTCATGTTCATCATTGTCATGTTTTCCAGGTTGCTGCATATCCTGAGAGAAATGCACCAATGTCATTGCATCTTGTGATTGAATCAAGACCATTCGCTCAATGGGGGCTCAATTTTGTGGGAGAAATTAGTCCAAATTATTTTGTGCAATACAAGTACATTATGACTACCATCGATTATTGCACTAGATGGTCAGAAGCAATTTCGATAAAAAACTGCACTGTAGAGGTCGTGGTCCTATTCTTGGAAGAAATATTATCACTTGGTTTGGTATACCTAATGCTATTGTTAGTGATAATGGTTCTACATTTGCATCCATTCATTTAGCAGAATGGGCCTATGACAACAAGGTAAGTCTAAAGTTTACCTCAAATTACTACTCACAAGGTAATGGTCTCGTCAAATATACCAATAAGAACTTTTTGTCAGTCATTAAAAGGTTGCTTGAACATAATCCATGAGAATGTCATACAAAACTTAAATTTACATTAAGGGCAGATAGGATCAAAATCAAAGAATCCATAGGAACATCTCCTTATCATTTAGTATATGGACAGGATCCATTATTTCCCACTAATATTAAGCTCCATTTGTAGTTTATGAAATATTACCTTGAAACTGATGATAAAGTTGAATCCCGTTTAGTGAATCTTCTTAAACTTGATGAAAAATGTGAGGAAGCCTTACTTCACTTTAGTAAGCATCAGGATGTGGTAAAACGTTGGTTTGATAAACGAGTAACTGTAAAAGCTTTTCAAATATCTAACTTGGTGCTGTTGTGGGATAAAGTGCATGAAAAAAAGGGGGATCACCAAAAGTTTGATAATTTATGGATAGGTCCATATCAAATTTTAGAAATTTTAGGAGAAAATGCATTTAGATTTAAAACTTTAAGTGGAGATAACTTGTCACTTCCTGTGAATAGGCATCATCTAAAGCATTATTTTCAAGCTTAAACATAGGAGAATGAATCTTATTTGTACATTATTGTATATACCATTTTTTTTGTGTGATGTGTTGGTGTCTTGTGTTATTTGTTGTATTTTTGTGTTGGTTGTAGTGTTTGTTTTTGTAATGATCATTGTTGTATTTTTTGTTGTAATGTTTTGTTGTTGAGCTTAATGACAGATGAACCTCGCCAGATCGTTTTGGCATTTCTTAAATAAATGTGTTTCAAGTTGGAAAATTTTCAGGTGAATCTTTCAAGAATAGGGTAAAGCTACCTATTCTGAGGACTTGTGAAACCTGGAAAAAAATAAAAATGAGGTATTTATTTATGTCATTATGAATGTGAACAAAGATAAAGCAAGTATGAAAGACTGGAAATTTATCGCAAACAATTCATATCCTTACATGCACTCGCATTTCATAACAATTTCATAATATTGCATACATGACCCTCGCATTCCATATTTCACATCCCATAGAAATATCATTTATAAAATTCAAAAAATTTAATTGGTTTTATCAAAATCCATGTTGCTTTATTCAGGGGCACTTTCACAAAGGCATTTTGAAAAAAATTGTAAAAGACAAAAGATTCATGTTTACGCACCATAAATCCAGGATTACTAAATGTTTTAGTCACTCAACCATTTCTAGTATAGTAGGCAACCGCCGAAAAGCATGTCAGATTCTCTTAGGATCATTGCACAATATACACTAAATAGGTCTTGATATCGGGGACTGATGTTGAAATTTTATTGAATTAAAAACATTTCATGCATATTAAAACCATTTCGGGTAAAATGGTCAAAACCATCCTTGGAAGAAAGTGTAAGGTGAAAAGGGCCATCCTTGTCAGTCCTATCATGCAACATAGTCCATAAAATTCATTGTTTTTTCATAAATTTGTGAAAATCCAAACAAAGTCAAAGTAGTAAGGATAAGGTTAAATTCTTATCACACTTCAATTGAGAATCCAATTCCCCAAATCTCTAAGTCTATTCGCATCATTCATCAATGGATCATAAGGATTCGTACTACTCGTCTGTCAGAAGGAAGGCTAGTTGTCCCTAAGGTTTAAGAAATCAAAAGTTAAAGCTAAACACATCATTTATCAATGGATCGTAAGGATTCATACTACTCATTTGTCAGAAGGAAGGGTATTCGTCCCCAAGGTTCAAGAAATCAAAAGTCAAAATATGGACTATGGGATTAACCCCCACTAGGGCTATAGACACTTGACTGGCAGTGGAGTACACTCATGTGTGGCAATATGTCTCGTTGAAAAGTGGACCTATGATCATTTCAAACGGGTAGGCTAGCCTTGTGTTTCTTTCATAACAGGTTTAATCATTTTGATTAAAATGAGGTAATGAACTCACTTGCACACACACTAGTTCTGGATGATAGTAAGGTCATAACTGAGCTATTGATATGGTAAGGAACTCACAACACACACTTTTGGTCCTAAGAGGATTAAATAAGTTTTAGTGTATTTGTTTATTGTACTAGAGTGTTTGAGTCTTTGTAAAACATGTCATTCATATTATTACATCCTATTAATCTATGTTTTAGTTTACGTCATATCATTTTCATATCATCTTATTTTCACGAATGTTCATTTTAGGACCCCTGATTAAAGTACGATGACAAACATGGCCAAAGAAAATATTTATATTGAAAATGATCATTAATACATATCACATGATCCCAACCAATAATACATCACATTCTACATAAATCATCTATGATTTCGGTAATTCATATTTGTATTAGTCTATTCTCATTCTTTGGATGCTTCTCAATGCTTGTGATTCTAATGTTCATGTTTTGTGTGTTTTTAGAGTTTGGTTTTTAGTCAGAAATGTCCAGGGACATTTACCAGCAGAGTCGCCAATGTTGTGACGTCCTTCACAATGACCCCAAAAATGGGGACCCACCTTAAATTTTGTGATTTCAGGAAATTTTTGTTTATATGATTTTGCTCGCATCAAAGTCTTGGAAAATTTGTTTTCACTTTGGAATTGCTGACATATTTGCATTTTGAAGTTTTGAATGTAGTTGCAATGCTTCAAAACTGAATATTTTGATTATTTGCATATTAATTGCATTATTTCAAATCAAATAATTTGATTAAAATCATTTTCAAAGGTTTAAATTATTATTTTCATTTAAATAATTAAATTTCACTTAAATAATTAAATTTCACTTAAATAATTAAATTTCATTTTAGGGTTATCCCTAAAATTAATGCAAAATTGAAATGCAAGTAGAGAACTTTGTTTGATCTCATTCAAAACTTGGTAAGAAGATATGAATATTCTCTTTCTAATGATACCAAACTTGCAAGATTCCAGATATCAATTTCACCAAAAAAATAGCAGGTTAATTTAGCAATATGAGAATTTTGAAATACTTTTGAAAAAAAAGAAAGTTACGGGAAAGTAAATTTTTGTTTTGTTTTGATATTATGATTAGTGTTTCATTATGCAAGTAATACAAGGGCAAGGATTTGAAGAAGATCGTTATAAAATTTGTTCCCGATGATGAAACAGAATAACTAAACTTTTCAAATTATAAATAAATCATTGAGATTCATGGGAAGGGTCAGACATTTTATACAGAGAAGGAGAGGAACGATTGGAAGGAGCAAAGCTACACATTCGTTGAAGGAAAATAGAGAAGGCCATTTGCAAAACAATGGAAATTATTGTAAGATTTTATAAATTGTTTTAAGCATTTTGGATCCAGATTTGTGCACAGACTGTATTTGGAATTAATAAAGTGTTTATTGCAATTTCTTAATAGTTTGTATACCTTAGAAGATTGCATCAATTTATTTGATTTCACTGTGTGAATACTAGTGAACATTGGATTGGTTTAAGAATTCTATAAATGGAAATTTGTTCTGTTGAACTTGTCCGAGACATTAGTTTAATTTCTAAAGCTTAAATATTTTATTATTTTATTTTCATTCTGAAAACTATATATCATAACTTGGTATAATTTTATAAAGTAAAATTATATGACTAAGTTATAATTAAATCTATAATTCAGATATTAAATTAATTAATATTCGAATTAATAAATTTAAGAAGGGATAAATGAATATTCTATTCCTCACATTAATTTCATAAGGTTGAGGAACTCATATTGATATCTCTAAAATTCAATTTGGATTTGATTTACAATATAGTTCTATCTATTTCAGAAATCCAAATTTCAAACCAGAGATCACATTTACTCTTTTGAATATTTAATTTCATAAATATTTTAAAAGATAAATATTATAAGCAAATATAATTTATAAACTTTATTTTATCATAAAATCCAAATTTTATAGATTAGTTTCATATTAAGCCCTAATATTTTATCATTGACAAGGTTTTGGAACCTTATAAATTAGGCAAGACATTATTTCATTTATTCACCTCTTTTGGATTTGATTTATAATTTCATAAGGGAGTTTGAATAAATGATTGCTTTACCAAATAAACTTTTGGGAAGTTAATTGATTATAAATCTATTATGTTCTAAAGGTTTATCAAGTTTATAAAATTTCATTCACTTTGATTTTTATTAAAGTTAAATTGAAATTAAATATAAAATGCTAGATTCTTTTTATGCTAATTTCATTTAAAGCATTTTGAGACATTAAATTGAAGAGAGGAAATAAAATTTGGTATAATTTAACTTCCCAAAAGTTTATCAAGTTTATAAAATTTGATTATAAATCTATTATGTTCTAAAGGTTTATCAAGTTTATAAAATTTCATTCACTTTGATTTTTATTAAAGTTAAATTGAAATTAAATATAAAATGCTAGATTCTTTTTATGCTAATTTCATTTAAAGCATTTTGAGACATTAAATTGAAGAGAGGAAATAAAATTTGGTATAATTTAACCTAAGATCATAAAATGAATTTTATTTTGTTGAATTGATATCAAAGCATGTTATACATGATAAACTTGAAATCATTTACCTAATTCCAGGCCCCTTGTAAACAATAGTTCACAAATCAAAAGTTATTCAAGTACGCATTGATGTATATACATATGAAATGTTAGATATAACATATGAACCTTGGAGATATATAATATTCTTTTCAAGAGAGAATCATAATTATGATTTTTCGGATGGCTTTGTGTCTGGAAAAAATCATACCTCAACAAGAATGATCTAGAGAAGTGCAACCCAATGTAATAATATTTGTAAATAAGATGCCTTTTGCACCCTTTCTTGCACTCCTTTTTGTAGTTCTAATATTTTGATATATGGAAAAAAGTTTTTGAATGTAGTGTAGGAATTTTAAGGTTGTCTCTTTGCTTAGACACCTTCCCATTTTTGCTTAGATATTATGATGACAAATCCAAGCTTGAATAGAAGTAGATAGAAGCTCCTTATAGGATGTAATTTTTTGCACTTTTCTCCTTGCAACTAACCCTGTAATGCTTTGGATTTGAGACTCACCAAGTCTCAATATTTGAAGCTTCTATTTTTTATTTTGGTTAGTCATCTTCTTCTCCAAGTTTTGGAGGATTCTAACCTATTTTTGGTGGCTTCACTTGGTCACTAAGTATTGCGGATTTTTGTGCACTAAGAACACAAGCAATAATCCTTTTGAGAGCAATAAAATAGTGCAAATGAATCTAATAGAATTTATTTTAATGCATTAAGAATTTCACCTTATCACTCCAATCAAATCTCAAATTAATGCATTTAATCAATTTACTACAACTAATCAATAATAATCTGAAATGAATCTTCAAGAGTTATTTTGCAATTTCACTATAATTAATATTGTAGGGCTTAGTCTTCTTTTTATTTTTCCAAATTAGATGATAGGTAGTTGATAGATGTAGTTCTGAAATCTAATAAAATCCTAATTAATGTGCAAATTTACCTTAAAATAACTTTTATCTTTTTGCACTTTTGAAGACTGTAATCCAACTTTTCTTCTTTTTGCAACTTTAATACAGAATAAGGTGCTTTAACAAATTTGATAAGTAATCCAATTGGCAAATCTATTTACACCAAAATTTGTGTACCTTTTTAAAATATTTTGTAGCTCCTTTGCCACTTTTGTAGAGGATGTGGATCTTGGTGTCTAAGATCATCAAGTTGCTACTTCAAGTAGAATCTTACAACTTTTTATGGATTGTCCTGAACAACTCCTTCACTAAAAGATAGCCTCAAACTTTCTTTCACAAGCCTAGGATTTTATGGTTTTTTCTCCTCTTGTGTTCTCCTCCTTATTTTGTAGATTTGTAGAAGTATCTATATTTGCAGCAGTGCCTTCTTTTTGTGAGATGCAATATTCAAATATCTTGGATTTGGTGAGCTTCTTCTATATTCAATTCTTCTTGTTGAATTCTAACTTCAAGTAGGATCTTCTTCTCAATATTCTGAATATCTTGATGTCTTCACTAGATTCCTCTTTTGGGATTTGGCATTCCTTACCAAATTCTTCTTCTCATATTTGGCACTCCTTGCCAAATTCGCCTTCTCTTGGGCTTGTTTTCGGATGGCAATAATTATCCCAAGTCCTTCACTATCAAGGGCTTCTCCTTGGTAGTGGATTTCTCCAATGAGTTCTCCTTTGACAATTTCTTTAGTAAGGCTCTCCTAGCCTTTTACTGGATGCTCGTTGAGACCTTCCCAAGGTATTTGATCTTGAAGCTTCTATTGGTCCTCCTTAAGACCTTCTATTCAACCTTATACTCGTGGAAGTTTTGGTGGTGAGATATTCTTTTGGATCTCTAATTATTCTACTTTTGAATGCGAGCAGAACTCTCCTAGTCCTTCTTCTTCTTCCAATACTGGAAGTGCTTCAATGAGATCTTCTCCTGATCTCTTTAATTTTTCTTCAGGTGTTGAATTGATTCTAAAGAAGATACTCTTCCTAACTCTCTTGTAGGAAGTTTCCCAACTCATTGAGTCTTCTTTTCTTGCAAAAAATATTATTAATGAAATCTTAATATGCTTTTGAGTCAGATATTTTCTTTTGAAGTCTTCTTCGGGATCAAAGCTTCTATGACCATTTTTTAGTATCTAGGCTTCTATGGCCTTTTCAATATCAAGGATCTTGTGGCCTTTTTAGTATCAAGGCTTCTATAGCCTTTCCAGTATCAAGGATTCTATGGCCTTTTCAATATCAAGGCTTCTATGGACTTTTCTTCAAGGCTTCTATGGCCTTTTCTATATTAAGGCTACTTTGGCCTTTTCTTCAAGGATTCTATGGACTTTTTGTATCAAGGCTACTATGGCCTTTTCATCAACTTTGAAGTTCTTCAATTTAGTAATGGATATATTTAGTCTCCTAACTTCACCATGATTCTTCTCTAGAAGTCTTCTTCCATAGTGTTCTCTTGCACAAGGAACTAATATATGTACTATGAAGGCACACCGACCTTTGAGCAACAAAGTTGGAGTCTCCTAGCTTTTTTTTGTAGGCATCTCAATCCTTTGAGAATTAATTTTTGCAACAAATGAAACTTTAGGTAATAGTTAGCAAATTCTATATTTCCTGGGTGATATTCATTAGATGATATTTCAATCTAGTGGATTTAATGTTGAGTCCTGGTCTTCACAAGTTTTTATTACAACTATGTGGAAAGAATCTAGTCAAATGTAATCTCAGTATTTCTAGAAATGAGATTTCTTTCAGTCCTCACTTGTGTCTCTTCCTAAATCTACCACCTAGACTCTTCTAAGAATTTTTTATAGTGGTTGGTCTAGCAATGCGTTAGGTTGACAAAAAAACTTAGGCACAATGATAATGGTGGTTTTCCTATTGACCTACTATGGCTATATCTATCGTAGCTCACCACTATTAGATTTTTATGTAATGTACAATGGGAGATAGCAATCACAAGATGCAGAATAATATGAAAAAAAGTAAATCTACTAGAGGACTGAAATATATTATAAATAGAAATGATATAAAAGAATACAATGTAGCTATGGAGTAAATTAACACTTCATTAATAAAGCTACCAAACTACATTGCGCCCATCACCAATAGATGGTGATCTACATAGAACTGTACTACTATGATCTAGGCTACTCTATTAGACTATATCCCCCGATTCTACATTTGTATTACAATGAGGCCCTTCTTATATAGGAAAATAGGTGCTTTGGCCAACACTCTACCTAGTTATGTAAGGGACAACTTGTACATATATAGCTTACACATTGACATTTGTGAATTTATTACATTGCATAAAGTAACTAGATAGCTTCCCCCTAAAGTAATCTAATATCCTAAGTATGTACCATTTGCATGACCCAAATGATGTAATATACTCTATTTCTAACAACCATTATGGTAAAATGTAAAATAATGTATAAATATTTCTTGTATATGGAATAATGATAAGCTATGTTAGAGGGAATCTTAGAATAGTAGGTCCTTATATTTCCATTCTATATTAGGTTGGTGCTTGTTGTGGTTGTTCCACAACTAGCCCCAAATTTGGGGACCCCCTTAAAATTTTGGTTTTTAAGGAGTTTTAAGTGTTAATTCTGGTAGATTCCACAATTTAGCACTGACTAATGTTTTCTTGTTTTACTAGTTTTGCTAGTGTTCTAAGTTAATAGGTTTGGTTTATTTTGATCAGTTTTGAAGTTTTCCTATATGGTGATTTTCAATGAGTAAAATTTTTGAAGTTAATTATTTGATTGCTTTATAAAATATATGTATATAATTCTAATAAATATATATGTATATATATGTTTATTATAATTATGAAAATGAAACATTCAAAAATAATATATTAATATATGCATATATATTAATAAATAAATCAAAATAATAATAATAATAATAATAAAGAAATTAAATAAATAAATAAATAAATATATATATATATATATATATATATATATATATATATATATATATATATATATATATATATATATATAATCTAATAAGTCAAAATAAAAGAAAATAATAATAATAATAAAAGAAAGAAAAGATATAATAATATCTTTTCTTTCTTTATTATTATTGTTATTATTTTTCTTTTATTATTATTGTTATTATTTTTTTCCTTTTATTGACATATTATATTATATTATATTATATATATAATATAATATATAATAAGTCAAAATAAAAGAAAAAAGTAAAAAAAAAAAAATTGATAATAAACAAAGAAAGTTTAGATTATAATATATATAATTATAATATAATCTAAAATTTCATGGTGGTCGGATTTTTTTAGCCTTTAAAGTTTTTTAACTTTAAAGTTTGGAATTTAATAAAGTATGGTTTGTAATTTTTAGTTTGTTTTATTTTTTAGTTTTGTTTTTTTAGGGCTAACTCACTTGTCTTTTGTGCAGGTAATATGAAGAAAAAACACAAACACATGGATGAAGCAAGGTAAAGGAGGGTTCAATTTATTTCCCTAAAAGGCTTATAAATACCCGTTCATTATAATTAATGAAAGGCATTAATATAAGCGAGTGCAAAAGCGTTAGTTGAAGAAACGTTCTGAAACAAAACACAGAGAAAAAAAAAAATGAAAACGTTTGCATGTGGAAATGAAGCGAAGAGCTGTGATGAAAATTTGAAATACGCCATCAAAAGAGAATAAGGGGCTGGATCTTTTGGGATTTTTCCGGAGGAAGAAGTCATACCGCTGGGCCGATTTTCACCGATGTCAATTTTGGGCATTTTTTTTCTGCATTGTAATGGAATATTGAATATCTTTTTGCAGCAATTAATTGGAAATGTTCAAGTTTTATGCATTTTTATGGTTAACTTGATTTCATTTTCAATTTATTGCATCCTTTTCTTTTGAAGCTGTATTAGATGTTGATTGCACTAAGTTGGGTTACTTTAATACTGGTTTTATGCAAAATACTAATGCTTGCAGGGTCTGTGGAGAAATTTGGGGTTGCAGCATTTCTGTTTTTCATTTTTTTTTAATTTTTTATTTTTCTAACTTTCTTTTTGCTAATTTTTTTTAATTTTCAGAGATTAAAATAAAAATCGAAAAAAATTAAAATGATAAAAATAATTACATGGCTGTGAAGAATGATGTAAAATATATCATACGCAACAGATTCGGATTCATTCTGAGGTCTTTTCGATTTTATACAAATTTTTGAAAATGGCTGTTTGATGCAGATTTTATAATTTCAGAATTTCATTTTTTCACATTTTGGAGTCAAATCAAAATTTTTCAACTTCATATTTTTTATTTGCAAGCATAAAATAAACTTTCTTTCATAAGAATTTCAATTTCATCGAAAGGGGTTAATTTTATGGCATTTGATAAGCTATCTTTTTCGGGGCCATAAGTGCACCTATATTTATGATCATTTTGATTTCATCAAAGAGATGTGATTTTATATGTTACATTAAAAGGTTATTGTTTTAAAACATTAAATTATTATTCTTTATGAAAATTACTTCATTAAAGAAAGATAATTAAATGACATTTTAAAGCCTATATTTCAAGGCTATAAATTATTATCTCTTTGTGAAAATTGATTTCACCAAAGAGGAATAATTTATTATTCATATCAAAGGCTATATTTATCTTCATGATAAGAAGCTACATTTAAGAAGCTTATTCATCATTTCGGATTCACTTTCATTGATAGATTTTAATCTTTACTTTCATGTTTAAAGTAAGATTTAATGCAAGGTAAAGCTTGATTAAAATCCACTTAATAAGAAAAGATCAAATCTACCTTAAAATCCTCAAGATAAAAGGAACTAAGGCACTACATCGTGGTCATATGAGGACCAATTCACATTTATTTTTATTTTGGTTTCATGAACAATCATTAAAGTAACTTGGTAAAATAAACCAACACATGCCCCTTGTTTACAGTTACTTGCAATCACTAAGGTGTTCCTAGCATTGAATTGATATATTTTTATTGATATTATTAATACACATGCAAATGCTAATATAGCGGAGACCTTGGAGAAGTTGTTTGTTTAACTTCTTTGCAAGAGAGGGTTTTGAGATCCAAACCCTAAGGGAGAGTGTAATTTCACAATTGGGTAAAATTAACACTCAACATTTCCATTAGATTTTTTGTATAAATATTTCTTGTATATGGAGTAATGATAAGCTATGTTAGAGGGAATCTTAGAATAGTAGGTCCTTAGATTTCCATTCTATATTAGGTTGGTGCTTAGTTCATAGTTAGAAGCATAAATCTCTAGCTTGAATAACTATGTGATGTATGGCATAACTAACACTAGAGTGGAATATAAGTAGTGCTTCAAATCTTCAAATACTTGTTGTTGCTATGGAATCCACTAGTTATTCACATTTGCATGCATGACCTAGTGCAATGGCCATGCAATGTGTGAGAATCCTAAGATGAACTTCTAGTCGAAGTTGGTGAGGCTAAGAAAGCTTCTAAGATTTGTCTAGCTCTTACGTGTTAGAAATTCTTGAATTATGTAGATCTTTTTGGATTGTTGTAAATTTCTTGCTATTCAATCACCAAATGTACACTTGACCATGTTGACCTAGAGCTTGTGTTAGTACAAAGAGTCCAAGGCTTGGTTTATCAAATCATGATGAGTTTCATTAATGCTCTTACTTTAATCTTTATCAAATCATGATGGCGTCCTAAGGGTGTATGCATTAGAGGTCTAAGAATTACATTTTGGATATCATGACTATAAACTAATAAACTATGTTGGACATTTTGAGTCCTAAAAGTTAAAGTTGTCATTGATGTCAAGAAATGAAGTCAACATTAATATCAAGGTTTTCATCAAGGAACAAAGTTGTCAAAGTTGTTATTTGATATCCAGGAAGAAGGTCAAAGGTCAAGAGATTCAATGCAAAGTTAAAAAGGAGATATAATATTTTTTATAAATTATTTAAATTCAATGAGAATTTAAATTTTATAAATAAATATTATTTACACCATGGAATGCAATGTGAAGGAAGCAATAATATTATAATGGTTAAAAGGATATAATATTATAATGTTTGATATTATAATATTAAAGTGATTTGGTTAAAAGCCCAAAGTAAAATATTTAATATTTTACAATACCCAAAGATGGGCTTGGAGTTTAAAATATTCAAAGCACTTTATCAAGGTTCTAATCTTCGCCGACGTCTCATGGTAATGAAAGCTTCAAAGGCACCGACGTTTTACAAAGCATGGAGGAATTTAATATAAATACCTATGCCAAAGGGCATTGAACCTTATCCTTGCTCGATCGATTATTTTGCATACGAATTGTTTAAAGAGAAGAGCTCATGAAAGAGGGACTACGAATTTCATGTTTGATTTGCCAGTGAATAGAAACAAAGTGGAAGGCGTCGAATGGTCGAAGCCCAACCAGGCAGCTTGGCCTAGTGGCAAGTGGGCAGGTGGTAAAACGTTTGTTGGCAAGGGAGCCAACGTTCGAAACACGATGGTGTGCATTGGTAGGCGTGTTGGTTGAAGGCACCAAAGGCACACATTTTTGCAAAGGGGCAAGAGAGTGATACATTTTGAAGCACGTGGTGCTTCCTCCATCTCAAACGAGCATGTAGCTCGTGCGACTATTGGAGCCACGGCAAGGCGTACGTCATGGGCATTATTGAGGGTTCGAATCCCTCCGAAGGTAAGGTAAATATTTTGCATTAAATTTTTATTATTTGCCTAAGTTTGGAGGTATAAGGGTTGTTAGTGGAATTGTTTAGAAAGGGTGTTTGTTGGATAGTGGTGGTAGTTGAAAATTATCACTTGGAGTAATAAGGAAGTTTTGGTTTTAATTATTTTTGATAAAGTCTTAAATTACTATATTGGCATATTGAAGGATTAAGACTTTTGAGTGTTGTTTAATTTTAATAAGGGTTTTTTGTGTTAAAGAAGATTATTGTGAAGGTATTGAATATTATTTAAGTTGGAGTGATAAGGTGTAATTTTGATATCATTTTGCATTGTGTTTTGTTGAGGAAATTATTATCTTCTAACCCTTATTGAGATTGGCAAAGAAGTAATTGTGAGTGTGGCAGATTTGTGAGATCAACTCCTTGTCAAGCAAAAAGGTATGGGTAAATTCTTTCTTGGTTGAGTTGATTGATTGGCTTACTAGAAAATAAAGTTTGGAGTGAAAAGGATTTGATTAGGGTTTCCTTTTTGAAAGTGCTTGAGTTAATGCTTCAAGGTTTTCTAGAATTAAGAGTTGTGATTAAAACCTTGTTTGATAAGCATAGTTGTTGAAGTCATTGGATTGTGTGAAGAATTGAGTTAGGGTTTTGAAAATAACATGAGTATCATTGTTATGTGAAGAGTGTTTTATGAGCATTGTTGTTGAAGTGAGTTGTTGTGCAAAGAACTTGAACTAGGGTTTGAAAAGAACATGAGTATCATTGTTATGTGAGATTTGTTGTTGAGCATTATTGGAAATATTTTGAGTTGGTTGATATATGCTTGGACTAGGGTTTGTGAGAAAGGGGAGTTTCATTAAGTAATTGGTTGAGTTGAGTTGGTTGAGCCTAGTCAAGTGGTTGTATGAAGTGATTGTTCAAGTTCCATAAAACAAACTATTCTACATTCTGATTTGAGTTGTGAAAGTGATTGAGCATTGAGTATAGAACATATTGAGTCTCTAACAATTCTCTTTATGCTTCTATGAGATTGAGAAAATTGTGAAAGTGATTGAGCATTGAGTATAGAACATATTGAGTCTCTAACAATTCTCTTTATGCTTCTATGAGATTGAGAAAATTGAGAAAGTGATTGTGCATTGAGAGTAGAACATATTGAGTCTCTAACAATTCTCTTTATGCTTCTATGAGATTGGACAAGTTCTATGTGTGGACTTGTTAAGCAGATTTGAGGCAAGTCTTTGAGAAGACTTGTGGACTGATTTTGTGTGAGATTTTGTAGAAGCTTACAATACAGATTTGGTTAAGTTCTAGAGAGGACTTATTGAGTTGATTGGGACAAGTTTTGTGTGAGCTTGTTGAGCAGATTTGGACAAGTTCTATGTGAGCTTGTTGAGAAGATTTGGATAGGTTTTGAGTGGACCTATTGAGCAGATTTGAGCAAGTTCTGAGTGAACTTGTTGAGCAGATTTGAGCAAGTTATGAGTGAACTTGTTGAGCAGATTTGAGCAAGTTCTGAGTGGACTTGTTGAGCATATTTGTGCTAGATCTACTAGATTATGTTTAGTGCATATTTGAGTGGACTTATTGAGCAGATTTGTGCTAGACCGACTGGACTATATTTAGTGTAGATTTGAGTGGACTTATTGAGAATATTTATGCTAGACCGACTGGACTATGTTTAGTATAGATTTGAGATAGAGCTTTGGAGGTGATAGAGCAGAGAGGACAATAGTCTCTAGTGGATAGAGATCCATCATCCAAGGCAGTGAGGATAGGTCTTCTGAGTGGGGACAAGAGTCTTCAATGGAGAGAGATCCACAAGCCAATGTAGTGGAGGTAGTAGTCTTCTAGAGGATCACCAACTAGAGCAGAGGAGAAGGAGTTCTCCTATGGATAGAGATCCACAAACCAGATTTAGGGGATCAACATCTCCTTTGGATAGAGGTCCATAAACATTGTAATTGGGAAGGATTCCCAAGAGATTATTTGAGAAATATTTAGAAGAAATATTTTCTTCGTGGAAGTAGCCATATTTGGGTGAACCATGTTAAATCTGTGTCTCTATTGTGTGTGGTGATTTATGCATTGCTTTGATTACTGTTATTGATATTGCTATCTATACATTGCATAATATTGATTTGGAAAGAAAAGTAAAAAGTGCTCTTATACTGTTCACCCCCCTCTCAGTATAAGCTTGTGTTCTTCAATTGGTATCAGAGTGGGTGCCTTCATAAGAGTTTAACAACTTGAAGGAAAAGCTAACAAGAACACAATGGATCCTAAGGAGGTGTCCTCAACTAACTCAGCACCAGTCTTTGATGGAAATGACTACATGTATTGGAGTATGATGATGAGGATCTACCTAATGGCACTTGGCAATGAAGTTTGGGATGCAGTGGAATTTGGATATGATCCAATAGTCAATCCTCCTACAGATAAGGAAGGTAAGCTTCTACAACACTATAATTCAAAAGCAATGAATGCACTTGTGAGAGGTTTGCATAGAACAGAGTCTATGAAAGTTATGCATTGTAGAACTGCAAAAGAAATGTGGGATAAATTGCAAGGTATATATGAAGGAGATAAAAGTGTCAAGAAAGCAAAGATACAAAATCTCAAAGGACAATTTGAAACATTGAGAATGAATGAAGAGGAAAATATTAGTGCTTATCTAATTTGAATTGATGAGGTTGTTAATGATATGCAAGGACTTGGAATGAAGATTGATGAATCAGATGTTTGTGATAAAGTCTTAAGATCTCTTCCAAATAGATTTAGTGAACAGGTTTCTGCTATAGAAATATCATTGGATGGTGATACTTTGACAAGAGATAAGTTTCTTGGTATGCTAACAACTTTTGAGATAAGAACAAAATATCCTACTCCCCAGAAGGAAGCAACATTCAAAGCAATCAAGAAAACAAAGGGTAAGAAGTCAGAATCAAGCAGTGAGTCATCCAGATGATGAAGAAGCTAATTATGGTAGAAGAAATAAAGGTTCCAGAAGATCCATAGATCTAAGATCTATTAAGTGTTTCAATTGTGGAAAGTTTGGACATTTTGCAATAGATTGTAAAGAACCAAAGAACAACAATGGTGAAGAAAAACAAGATCATAGGTATAGGGAATCAGAAAGATATAGGTAGGATAAGCATCAGAAGAAAGGCAAGGATGGACAAAGTAGAAAAGGGAAGAAGTTCTTTCAAAGACAAAAGAGGAGCTACTATGTGGATAATGCAAGTAAGTACTCAAGTGATAGTGATGCTAGTGTTTTAGACAATGATAGAGATGAAGTTTTATTTATGATTGAAGAAAAAGAACCAGTTAAGAAAACTCCAATTATTCTCAAGTGTTTTAGATGTGGTAACTTTGGACATCTTGAAGATGATTGTACAAGGGATGGTTATAGTTTTAGTGATGATGAGTATGAGAATGCACTTGAAGGACCAGATGAAATATTTAATCATTCTAATGGCATTAGAAGAAGAAGTGAGTGATCCTATAGAAGACAAGCCAAAAGAGAGTAAATATGTGGAAAAAGGTAAACAAATAGAGGATTATTCAGAAGAGAATGGTTATGATCTCAAGGGAGAACTCATCTATGCCCTTGACACGGTAAAGAAGGTAAGGAAGCAACACTCTAAACTTGAAATTCAGTTTCAAGAATGTGATGAAGAGAGAAGATTGCTTATAGAGGATTTAGAAAAATCAAAGGCTAAAGCAAAGAAGTTCAAAGATAAGTTAGAAGCAAAGATCTTGGAATGTGAGAAGTTAGCACAAGAAGTGGCACTACTAAAAGAAGATTTAGAGGACTCCAAGATCAAGATGAAGGGATTTAAAAATAGCTCAAAGAACTTGGATAAGTTCATCAAGACACAAAAGCCTACATCAAGTAAAATAGGTCTTGGATTTGAAAAGGTTCAAAAGAAATGGGAAGGAGAGTCAACTTCAAGTTTTGGAGGAGAAGAAACCTCGGAAGAAGACAATGTAAAAGAAAGTGAGACATCAGAGGATGGGTTGGACAATAGTGAATTCAACAAAAATAGGAACAGTGCACAAAGAAGATACAGATGGAACAACAATCAGAATAGGAGACCAATGAGGTCAAGACAAGGAAGCTTCAATGGAAGATGTTTTTCATGTCACAAGCTTGGGCACATGGCTTCATAGTGCAGGACACATGAAATACAGGAATATGGGAATGGACAACCTTTCCATGGGTATTGCTACTCATGTAATCAGTTTGGTCACAAGGCAATGAATTGCGGGGTTCATGACAGAAGAGGATATGGCTTCACTAGGAGAAATCCTAAGACATTTGCACCTCCAAGGAATAATAACATTAAGTGTTATAAGTGCAATAATGATGGTCATACAACAAAGTGGTGTAGAGCAGACATTCTAGAGACAAGTATGAACAGGAACTTGAACATAAATAGGAATAGGAACAGGAATATGGATATGAATAGGAACAAGAAGATGGATAGACATAGGAATAGGAACATGAATGTGAACATGAACATGAAAAGGAACATGGATGTGAACATGAATAGGAATAAGAACATGGATGTGAATAGGAACATGAACAAGAACAAGAATGATGACATGGACAGGAACATAGACACGGATAGAAATAGTCAGAGGATTCAAAAAATTCAGAAAAGAAGAGAAGAGGATAAAGGTAAAGAACAATGCTTTCTGGGAGTAGAAATACTCCCACCCCAAAATTAACCACCTTAAAAGAAGGTGGGGGAGGGGCTAAGCTAAGAGGCTCATTCTTAGCCCCGAGCCCCAAAGGTGACCCTTTGCCATTGATGTCAAAGGGGGAGAAATATTTGAGTATAGGGGAGAGATTTGATATTTGAAAGAGCATTGAGCTAGGGGGAGCAATGTCCCAGGGGGAGCAACATAGAAGAAGAAGTCAAGTTTTTGGTAAAAAATTTTTGGGTTGCCATCAATGACAAAGGGGGAGATTGTTGGACATTTTGAGTCCTAAAAGTTAAAGTTGTCATTGATGTCAAGAAATGAAGTCAACATTAATATCAAGGTTTTCGTCAAGGAACAAAGTTGTCAAAGTTGTTATTTGATATCCAGGAAGAAGGTCAAAGGTCAAGAGATTCGGTGCAAAGTTAAAAAGGAGATATAATATTTTTTATAAATTATTTAAATTCAATGAGAATTTAAATTTTATAAATAAATATTATTTACACCATGGAATGCAATGTGAAGGAAGCAATAATATTATAATGGTTAAAAGGATATAATATTATAATGTTTGATATTATAATATTAAAGTGATTTGGTTAAAATCCCAAAGTAAAATATTTAATATTTTACAATACCCAAAGATGGGCTTGGAGTTTAAAATATTCAAAGCACTTTATCAAGGTTCTAATCTTCGTCGACGTCTCATGGTAATGAAAGCTTCAAAGGCGCCAACGTTTTACAAAGCATGGAGGAATTTAATATAAATACCTATGCCAAAGGGCATTGAACCTTATCCTTGCTCGATCGATTATTTTGCATACAAATTGTTTAAAGAGAAGAGCTCGTGAAAGAGGGACTACGAATTTCGTGTTTGATTTGCCAGCGAATAGAAACAAAGTGGAAGGCATCGAATGGTCGAAGCCCAACCAGGAAGCTTGGCCTAGTGGCAAGTGGGCAGGTGGTAAAATGTTTGTTGGCAAGGGAGCCAACGTTCGAAACGTGACGGTGTGCATTGGCAGGCGTGTTGGTTGAAGGCGCCAAAGGTGCACATTTTTGCAAAGGGGCAAGAGAGTGATACATTTTGAAGCACGTGGTGCTTCCTCCATCTCAAACGAGCGTGTAGCTCATGCGGCTGTTGGAGCCACGGCAAGGCGTACGTCGTGGGCATTATTGAGGGTTCGAATCCCTCCGAAGGTAAGGTAAATATTTTGCATTAAATTTTTATTATTTGCCTAAGTTTGGAGGTATAAGGGTTGTTAGTGGAATTGTTTAGAAAGGGTGTTTGTTGGATAGTGGTGGTAGTTGAAAATCATCACTTGGAGTAATAAGGAAGTTTTGGTTTTAATTATTTTTGATAAAGTCTTAAATTACTATATTGGCATATTGAAGGATTAAGACTTTTGAGTGTTGTTTAATTTTAATAAGGGGTTTTTTGTGTTAAAGAAGATTATTGTGAAGGTATTGAATATTATTTAAGTTGGAGTGATAAGGTGTAATTTTGATATCATTTTGCATTATGTTTTGTTGAGGAAATTATTATCTTCTAACCCTTATTGAGATTGGCAAAGAAGTAATTGTGAGTGTGGCAGATTTGTGAGATCAACTCCTTGTCAAGCAAAAAGGTATGGGCAAATTCTTTCTTGGTTGAGTTGATTGATTGGCTTACTAGAAAATAAATTTTGGAGTGAAAAGGATTTGATTAGGGTTTCCTTTTTGAAAGTGCTTGAGTTAATGCTTCAAGGTTTTCTGGAATTAAGAGTTGTGATTAAAACCTTGTTTGATAAGCATAGTTGTTGAAGTCATTGGATTGTGTGAAGAATTGAGTTAGGGTTTTGAAAAGAACATGAGTATCATTGTTATGTGAAGAGTGTTTTATGAGCATTGTTGTTGAAGTGAGTTGTTGTGCAAAGAACTTGAACTAGGGTTTGAAAAGAACATGAGTATCATTGTTATGTGAGATTTGTTGTTGAGCATTGTTGGAAATATTTTGAGTTGGTTGATATATGCTTGGACTAGGGTTTGTGAGAAAGGGGAGTTTCATTAAGTAATTGGTTGAGTTGAGTTGGTTGAGCCTAGTCAAGTGGTTGTATGAAGTGATTGTTCAAGTTCCATAAAACAAACTATTCTACATTCTGATTTGAGTTGTGAAAGTGATTGAGCATTGAGTATAGAACATATTGAGTCTCTAACAATTCTCTTTATGCTTCTATGAGATTGAGAAAATTGTGAAAGTGATTGAGCATTGAGTATAGAACATATTGAGTCTCTAACAATTCTCTTTATGCTTCTATGAGATTGAGAAAATTGAGAAAGTGATTGTGCATTGAGAGTAGAACATATTGAGTCTCTAACAATTCTCTTTATGCTTCTATGAGATTGGACAAGTTCTATGTGTGGACTTGTTAAGCAGATTTGAGGTAAGTCTTTGAGAAGACTTGTGGACTGATTTTGTGTGAGCTTTTGTAGAAGCTTACAATATAGATTTGGTTAAGTTCTAGAGAGGACTTATTGAGCTGATTGGGACAAGTTCTATGTGAGCTTGTTGAATAGATTTGGACAAGTTTTGTGTGAACTTATTGAGCAAATTTGGACAGGTTCTGAGTGGACCTATTGAGAATATTTGAGCAAGTTCTAAGTGAACTTGTTGAGCAGATTTGAGCAAGTTATGAGTGAACTTGTTGAGCAGATTTGAGCAAGTTTTGAGTGAACTTGTTGAGCAGATTTGTGCTAGACCGACTGGACTATGTTTAGTGCAGATTTGAGTGGACTTATTGAGAAGATTTGTGCTAGACTGATTAGACTATGTTTAGTGCATATTTGAGTGGACTTGTTGAGCAGATTTATGCTAGACCGATTGGACTATGTTTAGTATAGATTTGAGATAGAGCTTTGGAGGTGATAGAGTAGAGAGGATAGTAGTCTCTAGTGGATAGAGATCCATCAACCAGGGTAGTGAGGATAGGTCTTTGAGTGGGGATAAGAGTCTTCAATGGAGAGAGATCCACAAGCAAGTGTAGTGGAGGTAGTAGTCTTCTAGAGGATCACTAGCTAGAGCAGAGGAGAAGGAGTTCTCCTATGGATAGAGATCCACAAACCATATTTAGGGGATCAACATCTCCTTTGGATAGAGGTCCATAAACATTGTAATTGGGAAGGATTCCCAAGAGATTATTTGAGAAATATTTAGAAGAAATATTTTCTCCGTGGAAGTAGCCATCTTTGGGTGAACCACGTTAAATTTGTGTCTCTATTGTGTGTGGTGATTTGTGCATTGCTTTGATTACTATTGTTGATATTGCTATCTATACATTGCATAATATTGATTTGGAAAGAAAAGTAAAAAGTGCTCTTATACTGTTCACCCCCTCCCTCAGTATAAGCTTGTGTTCTTCAAACTAATCTATGAAAATAAGGAATCAAAAGATATTTGTAACATATGTAAATAAAACCACACTAAATTCCATGTCTTATTAATATAAGAAATCCTAACATTAATTAAAATCAATGTGTAAAATTGAATAAAATAATAATCATTACTCAGTTGAAAAGAACTAAACAACTTCAAGATAAAACAAAACATAATTCATTGCTAAAATAAAACAAAAACTAACAAAATTCAAAATGCAATAATTGGACTAAAAATGATAATGCACATAGATAAGCAAAAATAGAGTTGAACTTAAAATAGAAGCAAACTTATCAATTATAGCTATGCTATTCTATTTTAATGAAATAAGTAATAGAAAGAAACATAAAATAGAAAACCTACAACTATGATTAGAAATCCTTCCACTATTTTAAATAGCGGGCCCTTGCTCCAAGGTTTAATGGGAGGTCAAAGATTACAACAATAGGGACTAGTTCAAATAGTAAAAATCACATGTGCAACAAGATAGAATATTTCTCAAGTCAAAATTTTTCTGAAATTCAAATATTATTGTCAATTTCAACCAAACTTTTCCAAATGCACATACATCATCATTTCTAGGTAGTCATATAACTATATAGATTTATTAAAGGATTTATTTTGGGAAATAATTTATTTTCGATTTTATTAACATAGGTCTACATGTTTAATCCATCCAATTAGATTACAACAGATATGGTTGGATAAGATACCCATACTTTTATTCAATCAACCAATTAACTTTTTTGGCAATTCAATTGCTAATTTATTGCAATAGAATTGAAATATTTAACATATTTTCTTGATTTGATTTATGTGTAACAAGATTTCCATTGCATGTGTAGTTAAGCTTATTCTAATACTACATAAAGTCAGTATCTCTAGAGTTTATACTTGTCAATGTCTTTATTTTTGTGTAGTCAGCAGATCCAATCTAATGCTAGTATGACCAACATGAAGACAAATTGTAGGACCAACAACTTTGACTGGGTGCTTATGAAGTAACTGACCATTTTATTTATCATTATATTCTACACACAATTATTCCATAGCAACTTAACATCCTATTTTTCTAGTGCATGGTTTACTCTAGTGCCCAACTAACATTCAAATTACTTTGGTGCTTTGTAGCTTAAGCATAACAAATCAACACCAAAGGGTTCATTGTAACAATTCACAAGGTATTTTAGTGCCATTAATTCAACCATAGAGTCCTACAAAATTATTAATAACTATTTTATCCTTTAGTTGGAAATAAGACATGCAATTAGTCCTAAAAAATACATAAAACCCATTTCAAAATAAATAAATAAAGCATCCTCTTTTATTCACTATATCCAACATTAATATTAACATAAATACTGATTAATACTTGGCATATAGCTATATTAATTAATAAAAAATGGACAAAAAGGTGTTAGGCTACTGAAAAAAAGGTAATTTTATAGCCTAATTACTCCTCTCCACTGATTCCAATGCATGTCATCATGCATTCTACATTGCCAAAGTCACATGCATGCCTAATTCCTTATCAAGATCATCCCTATTTTTTTTTCCTTTATTATTTTTGATCTATAGTAGTCAATATTTAATTTGATGCTCTAAATGTTATCCAATTTCTTCAGAAGGTGGAATAGAGATGATGATAGTGGATGGTCAAAATCAAAGACCTATCCACTTATGCTTCAATTCCATAATCACCTCAATAATTACAATTGCCCACTTATAGGACAACATTAATTTTTTTGGTGTGATAGTCTCTATATTCTTCATATTGGCAGGCATATCATTCCACCTTTGTCTATATGCTACCCAGGAATTATCAAAGTTATCTCTACAAAAATTCCTAAAAAATTTCAAACATGCATGGATATGATAAACATACCTCTCCCTAAAAAATGCATTTTATATCAAAGAGTAATGTTGACTAATGAGGCCTTTTGGGTTGGACTAATCATTATGTAACATGAGGTCAAATCCAAATTCACTTAATCTATACTATCACAATCTCTCTTGCCAGTGAATTTGATTATGAAGGGTAGAAGTAAATGCTCTTAATTTGATATCCTCATTATATATGAGGGAGAAATTTTAAATCATCATGGAGTACAATTTTACGTAGATAAAATTTACACAATAATTTTTTTTCCCTATAGGACTATGCATAAAAGCCTCAATAAAAGTTGAAACAAAATTTAGTTCATATGGGAGATTAGAATAGATTTGCATTACCTACCACCTGTAGTGTTGTTCCTTCAAAATGAACTATAATATCCTATCAGGTGACCTACATTTAACCAACCTTTTTGTAATACAACATGCATATTTTAGTTTAGCCTTTAGACTAGTAACTTCATCCTATTTTTTATTATGTTTATCTAAATTTCTCAATGTCAAAAGGTGTTATTTCAAATAGTGACATTGCTTCATCTACCTTGTGTAGACACCTAAAATGCGTCGTACTGAGGAGACTACCTATATGGACTCCCTAAAGACCATATGACCCATCTTGGGCAACCTTAGGGCTTGTAGGCCCAAAATTACCACATCCTTAGAAAGCATTGAAAAATTCATTCTAAGGTATGAAGTTTCCATTTTGCACACTTTTTAGTGTATTTTGGAGCGGATCCGCAACATTTGTTTCCTAATCCACCCAACACTTAGTGCAATTTTACCTTGAGAAAATCTGCTCGGTTTATAACATATTTTGGTGCGGATTGGCGATGAGTCCTGATTCTGCAAAAATTTTGGGTGATGATGATGTCAGCACGAAAGTAAGTGTGGAATGGCGATCGAGAGTAGTTTTTTTGCATGCTTCTAATGGATATGTGCTAATAAGGTCATTTCTGCTATTCTCAAGAGTATTTTGTTATGGATTGGCAACAAAGAGGTACAAAACACTACACAAGGTGCGGATTAGTGACAAAAGCTATTTTACACTACAGCTGGTGCATAATGATAACAAATGATGATTTACACTTGCCCGAGTGTGAATTGGTGATTTCACATATTTACAAATCAAATGTGGTGTTAGCATGCTTTATGGTATAGATTTTAGCTGCTTTGAAGCCAAAGAAGAGAATATGATGGTTAATGAGCAGATTCCATCCCACTCACCTCCTAATGCATTTTATGTTAGAATTCAATTTTGCATGATCAAGGCTATAAATTTGATGTCAGCAAATTATAAGTGTGGAATGGCACCTTGGTTTTCCCTATCAATTTACAAAGTATCTTGGGAGGTTTAATAATATCCATCCACGATGAAGATCTATGGTCCAAGCTTTGCTGACATTTTTTAAAAGGCCAAAACTCGTCATATCATAGTGCAGTTAGTTGGAGGGTAGGAAGACAAAGTGATGAGGGTTTTCAAGAATAAGAACAAGATGTGGTTGTAGATATGTGATGGATTCGAGCTTCCAAGAATGATCGATGGATGAGATGCAATGTCTAACTGTTCAAACTCTAACTACCACCAACAAACCAACAAGTTGCAGAGGTATACTATCATGGCAGATTTCTCATAGTGGATTTCCCAAAGCTCTCCAACCAGTAAGATAATACCAGTAAACTCTTTTCTAAGCTATAAATATAAAATATTTTTAATTTATCCTTAATATTTTTCATTTACAAACTATAAATAGAGGTTAAACCCTCATTTTCTAGGGTCAGATCTAGTGTGTTTATTTGCCCTACTATAAATATTCTTGTGAGCTAATGGAAGGAGCATTAATCTGCTATTTTGATTCAAATATTATCATATTCATCATATTGTGTAAGAGGTTCAAAGTCCTGAGCTACATTTCTATTAATACTTGAATGGTTAGTTCATTCCATATTATTTGATTGGTAGTTGTGAGAGTAGTTGAAGTCTGTTCTTGATTAGATCTATATTGTTCAAAAGTTTATTTCTGTTAAATATAACTATTGGTCTATTATGATATTTGGATTATCAATATTTGATATTGGAGTTACTTTTTTCAATATATCTTTGTTTATGCTTTAATGTGTGAATGTTTCATTTATTTGGGTGATGTCAATCTTGAGTAATGGGACACCATAAATAGTTTATGGGAGCCTTTTCCTATAGTTGCCTATGCTATTAGCCTATTCGACCACTATTTTTCATAATATTTCTAACCCTAAACATTTTCTAACCCTTATCTCAAAACCCTATTTGATATTTAATTGAGTCAACACTATTTTAAGTTGACAAGGAACCAGCCTACTCTAGATTTTTGATTGAAGTTGTCTTTGGTCCATCCAATGCTTGAGTGTCAAGTTGTGACTATCAGGTGCATGCCTAGATAGAAAATTGGAAGATAGATAGTTGCAATATCAAGTAAAACTTGATGTCAATTTGATACCCAAATTTTTTTGGCACACCTGGTGGGACAAGTTCACAAGGAACATGAAAACCCATCATATGAGTTATTGTTCTATCTCTACCTAGAGGAATCAAGATTTGGTGAATTGTCTTAACCTTGCTAAGTGGATAATAGAAAATTCACCTTGAAACTCCCTGGTATTTTAACCTAGAAAATAATTACCCCTGTAGATCATTTTCCTTTCATGTATATCAAGTATTTCAAAAGGAATAACCCAGAATCATATTTTTATTGTGAGATACCTTATAGAGGGTCTACTATTATCAAAATTTTAAATCAATATTTCCTCTCAAAAGAATATCTTCCTGAGGAAATCCTACAGTTAATCCAACAACTCCTACATTAAGACCTACACCTAGAAATATAGCTGGAAATGCAGCAACAAATTAGGGAAATGTACCCCCAAATCAGCCATTACAGAAGTTACTTAACTGGAACACAAATGGTCCCCTTAGATTAGCCCATATGAATGCCATTCCCCAAGATGTATCCAAGGCCATTCCCACTAATGATGTATCTGGGAAGATAGAATATGAGCACTATCAAGAAATTTTGATTCTGGTAGTAATACATAACATAAAGGAAGAGGATGTTATTGTGATAATCCTAGCTTTGTCCTTCAGAGAAAATATTTTGCATTGGTTTAGGACTCTTAAGGATAACACCGTCACTTAATGGGTAGCATTGGTTGAGCCTTTTGTGGAAAAATTTAATGAATCTATTGACCCTTTATACTTGCTTAATCAGTTTATGTCCATGCACAAATCTTAGCAAGAGACTGTCTCATATTTCAATTTGAGATTTAGCAGATCATGGAAGAGAATTCCCCTTGCAGCTAGACTAGATGCATGCTTGGATTATATGTATTATATAAGAGCTCTTGGATAAGAGCTAGGCTTGCAAACCCAAAAATCTAGAGTGGAAACCATTCCATAAGTTTATAATGCAACAGTTCATGCCAAGAATATCCTAATTAATGTGGGGAGGTTACCTCCCGAATATATGCTACCTTATAGTTTAAAAACCACTAATGGCCAAAGCCAAGCTACAAATTCATCTTACATGGATTCCATTTCCTTTTCATCTCCATATTTGCAAATCTGGTACAATTCTTTTTCTTCCCCTTCCTTATCAGACTCCTCAAGAGTTTTCTATAATTCTTGATATTAAAAATACTCTGAAAACTCTAAGTAACAGAATGAATTCAATGGAAAAAAGAGATCAGAAGAGATATCAATAGAGGATATTTCCATATGTGAACAAATATCAAAGACATGGTCCTAGTAATAGTACTGGGATCAGAGTAAACACAAAATATGAAGAGCTTGAGTGTTCTTCAGAGATAAGTCTGGTGTTTGGTGTGTAATGATCCTCATGATTCATAGTCTTGTGTCATGTACCAACACCATGCTCAGAAAGCTATGGATCAATATAAGATGAATCAAAAGGAAAGAGTAAATATGTTATGGTAGTCTAACCAGATCATGGTTGAGAAAGAGTTGGATGAGTATGGCCCAATTTATATTATGATAAGATCAGGTAAGAAAACCTTGCAAGTAGATCCATAAAATATGGGACAATTCCAGGTTCCTTCTCAAAAAAAGAATGACCTACTTCCCCAAAGTAGTGATACTTTTCTTATTCCCTAGGATAAAGGGAAAGAGAAGACAGATAGTCTCCCCAAGAGATTTAATAAAAAAATTGAAGGATACTGAATGAAGTCTAAATATGAGGCTCAAGAGAGGCTTAGATTCACTTCTATTACCAAAAGACAAATAATAGAAGCCACTCAACAATATAAAAGAAAATATGGTGATCCAGAAAGAAGACTTGAGAGGACCACTTTAGCTAAGTCTGAATACAACATTGTAGAAGAGATGAAAAATATTCTATCAAAAGTTATTTTATATGATACCCTTTTCATTCCTGGTCAGATAGACTTGCTTAAGGCTTCTCTCAACAAGTATCCATAGTATAGGCAGTCCACCACAATCCTTAGTATACCCTTAGAAAAGAAAGAAATTTCCCCTACTATTTTGAAGAATAAACCCCCTCCTTTCTATATATATTTAATAATGGAAGGTTGGGTAGTAAAAAACTGTATGATAGATTTGGGAACATCAACTACAATTATGCCTAAAGTAGTCTATGAAGATATGGGTATGGAGTATACTCGATATTGTCCTGGAGTACTACAATTAGATGGAACACCTGTGAAAAGAGTGGGAGTAATAAAGAATTTTTTAATGAGGTTACATAAATCCCCTGAGGTGACAATAGTACAAGAAATAGTAGTGGTTGATCTTGAACCCTACTTTGGCTTATGCCTCTCAAGGTATTTCACTGCAAAATTAAGTGGATGCATGTATATGGATTATTCGAGCATGGTCATTCCCTTCAAAGGGAAGAGGATAAGGATAACACCTAAAAAGCTTGTCTTATCACATAGAAAAATTTGAAGAAGACATGTGCAACCTCACTCCTCTTGAATAGTGTGAAATTATGGATAAATTTGAAGAACTAGAAGATGAGTTACCTTTTAGAGAGTATTACAGTTAGTTTGGGATAGGCATGGGCACATATAGTATTTTTGTAGAATTAGAGAAGAAAATTCCCACTATATCTAATCAGTATCTGAGGGAGATAGAGGTATGGACCATGCACTTTGATGGTGATAGATGGAGGAATGGTGTTGGTGTTGGTGTGGTACTACAGTCCCAATCAAAAGGGACAAAGAGTTTTGCCTATAGATTAACATGGTCATGCACCAATAATACTGTAATATGAGGCTTTATGCCTCGGAATGATGCAAGCATAAAATATGGGCATTAAGATCATAAACATATATGGTGACTTTGAGTTAATAGTCCATCAGGTAAGAGAAAGGTACATTAGTAAGCACCATTACCTAAAAGCATACATAAATAGGGTATGGTTTCTGATGGAATCCTTTGATGCCCTATAAATAAATTTTATTTCTAGAGAAAATAATACTTTGGCAGACTCTTTAACAGAAAGGGGAGCTAACTTCAACCCTTCTAAAGATATAAGATTCAAGAAATACAAGGGAATAAAAATGATTTTCAAACCTATAGTACCAGATAAGAAAAATTTATGGCAGGTTTTTGAGAGTGATGAATAGATCATTGAATTTTTGGTAAGAGAAGCCTATATTTCCACTATCCAAGAAGAATATCTGGAGGAAATTGATCAGCAGGATGTTATTCAACTTAGGAATAATCACATACCTAGAGGGTTGGTCACTCTAGAAAGCTTGTTTGACAATGAAGACAAGAGAAGGATTAGATCCATGGAATTCAATGACAAAATATATAAATAAGTTGAAATAGAAAAATAAAATAGACTCAAGGTTAGAATACGATGTTCACCAGAAGAAGAAGAGGACATTAAAGCTTTATGCATAAAGTACTAAGACATTATGGCTTGGTCATATGAAGACCTCAAGGTATATGATAAAAGGATTATCCAACACACCATTGAGCTAGAGACTGATGCAAGCATTTTAGGTAGAAGCAAAGGCCTGTAAATCCAAGGATCGAAGCTATAATGAGAGAAGAGCTCTTAAATTTATTAAAGGCTAAGATCATATATCAAATTAAACATTCTACCTGGGTATCCATCTTGGTACCTATGTGAAAGAAGAATGGTGATATTCACTTGTGTGTATATTCCAAAAATCTTAACCAAGCATCTCTTAAGGATCACTACCCCTTCCATAGATTGATGAAATATTACAGATAGTGGCAGGGTTAGAAAGGTTCTCACTATTAGATGGCTTCTCTAGATATAACTATATTTAGATGAATAATGAAGATCAGTATAAAACAACATTCACCACAAAATGGGGCACATTTGCCTACCAGAGAATTCCTTTTGGGCTGTCCAATGTGGGAGCCACATTTTAAAGAGCCATGGACTATACCTTTGGGGAACTTATTAATAAGGTTATTTTGATATATTTGTATAACATGATAGTGTTTTCCCATAACAAGCATGACCACTTAGCACACCTTGAGCAAGTTTTTCAAAAGTACAGAGAGTTTGGCATTTCCCTCAATCCTAAGAAATTATTTTTTGCAGTACATGAAGGAAATTTTCTAGGTCATGTGGTCTTAAAATGAGGTATGGCCATAGATCCAGATAGAATCCAGTCCATTCTTGCTCTTCTGCTTCCTGTAAACAAGAAAGCATTACAGTCCTTTGGCAAAATAAACTTTATCAAGAAGTTCATTTCTAATTTGCATAGAAGGTTAGACCTATATCTGAACTACTGAAGAAATATGTAGATTTCAAATGGACTAAAGTAAGGAAATAAGCCTTTGATATTATCAAGCAGTCCATTGCAACAACTCTAGTACTAGTAAATCTAGAATTTAGTAAGGATTTTGTTCTTTACTCTTATGGAGTTGAAGAAATTTATGCCTCAGTGCTCACCCAAAAGAATGATCAAGGTGAGGAGAACCCTATATTATTCTAGAGCTAGAATCTCCATGATTACCAGGTTAAGTATAATTTTATTGAGAAATAAGTATTTGCTATGATGAAATCATTGAAGAATTCTAGGTAGTATTTGGTTCAGAGCAAGACCTTGGTATATGTTGTTCACCCAGATATAAGAAGATTTATTATTCAAGGTGAAATAGGAGATAAGAGAGCTAGATGGATCACCAAGATATAGGAATATGATGTGGAAATACACCCCACCAAGTTGGTAAGAGGTAGGGTCCTATGCAAAGGTCTAAAATATGTAGAAACATCAGCTAAAATAATAGCTAGTCAAGAAACTGAAGTTTATAATATTGAAGGAGTACAACCAGGTGACTCTGATTGGTTAGACCAGATGATCAATTACTTTCAAAATGGAGTATGCCCTCCTAAAATTAATGCATAATAAAAAATAATATATAGAATTCAAGCTTTGAAGTATATCTTAATTCTAGAGGGGCTTTACAAAAGGAATCTTGATGGAGTCCTCCTTAAGTGCTTAAAAGATGATCAAAAATGAAAGGTCATCAAGGAGTTCCATGGAGGACCATCTGGAGGATATTTCTTAGGTAGAGTTACATCTTTGAAGATCATAAGAGTAGGCTATTATTGGCCTACTATATTTGTTTATACCTTCAAATTCACTAGAGATTGTGGCAAATGCTAGAGGTATGTAAGGAGAACAAGAAATGCTTCATTCCCCATCAAACCAATACAAGTTGAGGAGCCTTTTCAACAATGGGAGTTGGACTTTATAGGGGTCATCAACCCTCATTATTTAGCAGAGCATAAGTATATTATAACTACCATAGACTACCTCACTATATGGGTAGAGGCCATTTATACAAAGAAATTAGACCAGGAAGTTGTGATCAGTTTTATGGAAATTTTAAGTTCAAGGTTTGGAGTTTCGAAATCATGGGTGAGTGACAATGGACCAGCTTTTATAGGAGCCAAATATATTGAGTATGCCAAAAAGTATGGCATAACCATTAAAAATAATTCAAATCATTACCCTCAAGAAAATGGAATTGCAGAGTCTACCAACAAAAACCTGTTAAGGATTTTGAGGAGATCGCTAGAAGGGAATAAAAGAAGTTGGAACCTAATGTTAGAATAAGCTTTGTGGGTAGAAAATATTACTATCAAGAAGTCCATCAAGAATTCTCCTTATGCTTTAGTATATTTCAAGGAGGTAGTATTACCTATCCATTTAGAAATTCTAGCACTCAAACTAATAAATTTTTTAGAATCAGAGGAAAATACAGTGGAGACAAGGATGGCACACATACTACAGTTGGAAGAGAAGAGAGCTCAGGCCTATGAGAACTTTTAGAAGAATTATGTGGACATCAAGGTATGGTTTGATAAAAATGTAAGGTTTAGAAAATTCTAGGTTGGAGACTTAGTTCTCAAGTGGAATGTAGAAAGAGCAAAACCAGGTCACCATAAAAATTTTATCTCCTTCTAGGATGGCCCTTTCAAGATAGTAGAGTTCAAAGAGATCAATGTTTTTCAACTCGAAGATCTAGAGGGAAACATACAACCAATTTCGATCAATGGTTTTCATATTAAACTCTAATTTGATTGAAATATAAGCTCATTATAATATATGTACATACATTGTATCATATTTTCTTTCTTTTTGTACTTTGTATCAATTTTTGTTTTAACATGTACAAAAAATAAAAAATAAAGAGAGAAAATTTTACAAAATTCTCTAAGTATTCCCACAGGATGCAAAAAGTGCCTATTCTACACTCAAATACACTAAGTGCGAAGTGAAAATATCATTGAGCTCCAATCCAAACTCAAATGAACCATCATACCAACAGAATGATGAGCATGTTCCATTCTGCACCTAAATGAACTACATTTTCAGCGGAATGTAACATGCACTATTTTCCATGATCAAATGGACCACAATGCTAGCGGAATGATGAGCAGGTTATAATCCACCGGGTTTCAAGAATTTTGATGTGCAGAATGAGGAAGCTCCTAATCCATCAAAAATCTAGAGTTATGTTGGCTGAAATAAAATAAGTTTTGCCAATCCATCGTTTTCAAGTCTACATTTGAGTGGGACAACAATTCCACATCATACCACTTGGAAAAGGGTAAAAGGTCCATAATAAATGCTAATTTTCCAAAGCACATAATTCTGCCAAAGCACAAAATTATGTTCATTTGACAAAAACAATGTTCACTTAGCAAAGAAGAGCATAATGATAGCAGAAGCATTACCTGTAAATTCTACAGAGAAAATATAAGTTATTACTAATGAATATGGCTTCTGAAGATTCCCAAGAAGCTAGAAAATTGGTGAAAAATATAGTGGGCCATTATATTGATAAATCAGAAGTTGTAGTAGATATTGATCTGGTCCTCATGGAGATAAAAAATCTTAGGAGAAACATTAACAATAGATACAATAAAGGAGTGGCCCTATCGATTGAAGGTAGATGTGTTGTGCTCTCATTCTTGTCTTTTTACATTTGTGATTCATTTCATCCTTGTCCTGAGTTAATAGTGGCCATCATTAAGTTTTATGACCCAATGGAAAATGTAGTAAAAACTGCTAAAGGTAAAACCCTATTAGCATCATTGTTTTAAACTATCACAAGTTTTTTCCCCTAGGAGTAGAACCACCTGTAAGACCAAAAGAGTTTAAAACAACTAGAACTATTTGAACACCTAGAACTATATTCTATGTTGATCTGCATGGATGGTCTGGACTATAATAAAATGGTGCAGGGTTGGCAAATAGCCGCTGCATAATATATTTCCAATGAGAGGATGTATGAGGAAGGTGTAGAAAAGAAGGGTATTAGGGTTATATATTTTTATTGTCTAACTTTCCTTGCTTAGAGAATGCATGAGCAATTAGTAGCACTGAAAAGAAGCTCTGATGCACCTTGTTTTTGACATTGCTTAAGCTTGGTCTAGATGTTTTTCACTATTGTAAGGGCTATGATGCCATGGATTCCAATCAAAGACAAAACCATTGAAGGAGAACCCATGCCAGTTTATTACTAGACTACTCATATGAGAAGTACTAAGTCTTTTTACAAATTCAATTTGGAATTCTTAGGGCCAACATTGAAAATAATGTATGGAATTTACCCTAGACTACCACCTATGGTTGAGAAAATATTGAGAACAAAAGGTGTAGAGGAATGAGACTGGTATATCCTAATAAAGAGCAAAGTCATTAGACTATATAACTTTATGGGTAAGCCTTTTTTGCTACCTCACTTTGTTATAGAGAGGTTATTTACATTAGAATATCTGAGGCAAGCAGAATATAAAGTTTTGAACTATGGCTCTAGGAGAAAGAGGAGATCTATGTTGACCTACCAAAATGTTAGTGATATAACTATTACTAAGAAGTGGTAAGGTGAATAAATTGGCCAATACTTGGATAGGTTGGGTCTATTCTACATTCATTAAAGATGGAGTTATGATCCAGATGATATATTCTATAAAAGAAATATAGCCTTAAATGGGTAAAAGGCCTACAAATTTGAAAATATATCCAAGCCCCATTTTGAACAAGGTAAGAATAACAAAGAAATTGCTCTTTTAGAGTGGAATGTTTCTAAAATGGATCAACTTCCTCCATGGTTAGACTTTTGTGAGCAAATTATGGATTTTGACCCAGACAAAAATGTAACACATCAGTTGAAGGAATCTACCATCAAAGATATTGAGAAAAAATAGAAAAGAAAGAGGACCCTCAATCTCAAGAACCTACTGGTGAGGAAGCATAGAATAAGGGGAAATGGAATGAAGCCAAAATATTAGACTGGTGAAGGATGAAAATTGAGAATGGTAAAGAAAAATCTAGGTTTGGGAAAAAAATTGATAGTGAATTTTCTAAAAGGTATGCCAATAATGTCAAAAATTGGAGGCCCAAAGACACAAGGAATATAGTGCTAATATACAAAATGATACAAATTGGATCTGATTACCCATCCCCACCTTTAGAAGAAGAAGTTTATGAAGATTAAATTGATACTCTAGAGCAGATAGAGCAATTTCCAAAGGAAGCACGGTTGATGAGTAAAATGCACTATTCTGATGAGAGGATCGTTAGTGCACTAGTTATAGAGACAGTAAATAGGCCCAAATGCCTAGCCCTGTATGGATAACCTCTAGACATAGACGTATATTGGAATGAAAAATATGAGAACTTTAGGTTTACACCTCTGAGTTTCACCACTGTAGCGATAGTGGAATTAAATCCCATTTTTGAGTAGGTATTAATGGAGGAAACAGTTCAGGAAGGGTTATATGAAGAAGATATAGAAAGTGAGGAATTTACCTTTCAAGTTTTTTAGAAAAAATCCAAAATGGCCCCAGAAAGAGCTGACAAAGAGATTTCAAAGAAGCATAATCTGGATAAAGATAATATAGTTGAGAAAACAACTATTTTAGCTGCTAAATAATTGATACAACAACAACAATAGTAGATAATAAAGATAGCTCCAAAAAATCCTACATCATTAGGTGAAGGTATGGTCTTTAATCTCTCTTCTCCTCTTCCTCATCTAGATTCCCCAAGGAAATCTCCCTTCCTTTCTAAGAAAGAAGTTGTAACAAAGGTACCTTCTCCACCTGATAGTCCACCTCCTATTTCATCAGTCACTACTGAGGTACAAACCAAACCATCTCCTCCAAGGTCACCTCAAGTTCCACATTCATTAGTTGAGATTCCCCTATCATCATCTCTCATAGTTACAAATTCACCATTACCACCACCACCATCATCTGAGAATCAAACTACATTAATTTCACCCATTCACCCATATGTGAATCTTACTTTAGTTTCCATGATTTTTCCAATTGCAAAAATGGTAGTGGTCACATATTCCACTATGGTCACGAATTTTGCTATAAATACTTCTGCACAACTATTGTCAACAATTTATTCTATGCTTACATTCCTTGTGTTCTCTTCTCCTCTTGCTGCAAGTTACCCTACCCAGGATATTTTGCAGAAGGAGCAGGAATCCACATAGAAAATCAATGATTTCTAGGCAAAAAATTTGTCCAAGCCTTCTAATAGTATGGCCACAAGAAGAAGAAGATTGTTTGTTGATCCAATTTCAAGGCAAAGGACATCTAGATCTATGATTCCCCTTGTGAGCAAGCCTAAAACTAATATGACCACTCAATATTATTGTATAGAAGAGTATACAAAAGATATTGAGAAGTTACCTGATGAAGATGAATTGGTCATAGCCAGGGCCCACTTAGAAACTTTTTATGTAAAAAATTATATACTCAAAGAAAAGGTGGGTAAGTTGGAAAATCAAATTGAAAAGCTTCAGAAAATGGTTAACAATAAAAAATAAGTGGAGAAGGCTATGAGAAAAGAATATAAGAGCTGGCAAGAGAAGTTTCAAGAAGATAATAAGCTCAAGGAGAATATTTTAGAGCATTAAAAAAAGAATGAGGAGCAGGCTAAGGAGATACAAAGTTTGAAGTAGTAGCTCCATATTGAAAAGGCTAAATATTCTAGTTTTTCTAAGGTTGGACTAAAGAAAGTGAGAAAGGAATTATTGTTCAAAGTTTTAGAGAAATGCTCAGGGATGCAACTTATTATTTAATATTTAGATGATGCTAGCCACATACTCCAAAGTATTTAGAAGGATCTAGATAAAATAACTAGAGAGCTACAACCTATGGTAATCCCATCTAAAAATATTCATAGGCTAGTGGATAGTAAACTCAATGATTATGCTAAGCCAATCCCTAATAAGGAGTGGAACATTGCTAGAGTTGCTACCAAAATTATAGTGAAGAAGCACAAAGCACTCCAAAAGGCTTGGATATTGTATGAAAATATTGAAGGAGTAATCAAATATGTAGAGGATATTAATAAAAAAATGATGCAAATTGGTTTCAGAAGGCTATGTATGGAAGACCATAACTTGTTGTCAGTTGAAGAAATTAAGAAAAGAGCTGGTGAGAGCTTAAAATATGAATCTAAAATTGACACTCTAGAGGAACCAATTGATCAAGAGCAGGCTTCACAAATGATCATTAATTTTACCAAGCTTAGAGACCTCATGGAAGACTTGGTAAATAGAGGAAGTGCTTCTAACTATGAAGATATTGGTGAACTCCAGTACATTTATAAATAGTTGAAGGAAACTTCCAACCCCTCAAAAGCAACCTAGAAACAAGCCCTATATATTTTGAAGATGATGGTGCAGTTTTTTGGTGATAATTCTAAAGAGGAAAACAAAGAGTAATCTTCTCCAAAGGAAGAAGCTGAGCAAGAAGAGGATAATGCTAAGGAAGAGATCCAACAAGAAGAAGAGTTGGATAGAGATATTGCAAACCCTGAAGGAGCACAAGCTTAGTAATTTTTTTTGTACATATGTAGTCATAAGTTTTGTATTTTTGATTGATTCATTTTTATTGACATGGTAAAAAAGAAACAATAAAAGCATGAGTCTAGAGAGACACAAATAACAAGTTTTGTGTGAAGGCATTTATATCATGTATTATAAGAAGGCTTTATAAGGAGAATATAGTTGTGTTGTTTTTATGGAGAAATAAAGTAATTTTGTTGGAATGGCACATATACTAGTGTTTATGGTATAGTTTCCATGTGAACAGTTATCCTCTAGGATGTATGAAGCATGGTCTCGTTATGAATGTTTATCCTCGAAGATGACCATAAAATTTTTAGAGGGTAGTGTTCATATGAAAGTTATTATTTAAAGAATTTTTGAAGATAAATATTTTGACTTCTGATGTCCAATGAATAAGACTTGCGAGAAAATACATCTGAGAGGCACCAAAATGTAGGCCCAAAATGGCCACATCCTTAGAAAGCATTGAAAATTTCATTCTAAGGTATGAAGTTTCCATTTCGCAAACTTTTTTAGTGTATTTTGGAGTGGATCCACAACATTTGTTTCCTAATCCACCCAACACTTAATGAAATTTTACCTTGAGCAAATCTGCTTGGTTTATAATGTATTTTGGTGTGAATTGGTGATGAGTCCTAATTCTGCAAAATTTTTGGGCAATGATGATGTCAGTGAAAAAGAAAGTATGGAATGACGATCGAGAGTAGTTTTTTTGCATGCTTTGAATGGCTAAATGTTGATAAGGTCATTTTTTCTATTCTCAAGAGTATTTTGTTGCAGATTTGCGATAAAGGGGAAAAAAATACTACACAAAGGTGTGGATTAGTGACAAAAGCTATTTTACACTATAGGCAGTGCAAAATGACAACAAAGGATGATTTACACTTGCCCAAGTGTGGATTGACAATTCCACATATTTACAAAGCAAAAGTGATATCAGCATGCTTTATGGAATGGATTTTAGTTGCTTTTAAGCTAAAGAAGAGAAGAGTAAGGTTAATGAGAAGATTCCATCCCACTCACCTCCTAATGCATTTTACGCTGGAATTTGATTTCGCATGATCAAGGCTTTAAATATGATGTCAAAAACTTAAAAGTATGGAATGGCACCTTGGTTTTCCTTGCCAATTTACATAGTATCTTGGGAGGTTCAATCATAGCCATCCATGATGAAGATCGACGGTCCAAGATTTACTGACATTTTTGAAGGATTTGAAAGGCCAAAACTCGTTAGATCAAAGTGCAGTCAATTGGAGGGTAGGAAGACAAAATGATGAGGGTTTTCAAGAACAAGAACCAGATGTGGTTATAGATCTATGGTGAAGCTAAGCTTCCAATAATGATCGATGGATGAGATGTAGTGTCCAACTTTTTGAACTGTAACTGCCACTAATAAACTAGAAAGTTGCAGAGGTATGCTGCCATGGCAGATTTCTCATAGAACATTTCTCGAAGCTCTCCAGCCAATAAGATAATGCTAGGAAACTCTTTTTTGAGCTATAAATATAAAATATTTGTAATGTCTCCTTAATAATATTTCATTTACAAACTATAAATAGAGGTCGAACCCTTATTTTATAGGGTGGACTCTAGTGCGTTTGCTTGCCCTACTATAAATATTCTTGTGAGGTAATGGAATGAGAATTAATATGATATTTTGACTCAAATATTGTCATCTTCATTATCTTGTGCAAGAGGTTTGAAGTCTTGAGCTGCATTTCTGTTAATACTTGAATGGTTAGTTCATTCCAGATTATTGGATTACTAGTTGTGAGAGTAATTAAAATCTGTTCTTTATTAGATATGTATTGTTAGAAAGTTGATTTATTTTAAATATAACTATTGGCTTATTATGATATTTGGATTATCAATATTGGATGTTGGAATTTCTTTCTACAATATATCTCTATTTATGCTTTAATGTGTGAAGGTTTCATTGATTTGGATGATGTCAATATTGAGTAATGGGACACCAAAAATAGTTTGTGGGAGCCTTTTATTGTAGTTGACTATGTTTTTAGCCTATCCGACCACTATTTTTCATAACATTTCTAACAATAAACCTTTTATAATCCTTATCTCAAAACCTTATTTAAGCTTTAATTGAGTCAACACCATTTTAAGTTGACAAGGAACCAACCTAATTTGGAGGTTGGATTAAAGTTGTCTTTGGTCCATCCAATGCTTGAGTGCCGAGTTGTGACTATCAGGTGTATTCCTAAACAAAAAATTTAAAGATAGACAGTTGCAGTGTCAAGTAAAACTTGAGGTCAATTCGGTGCCAAACAAGGCTAAAATAGTGGTTTTCACCAATAAAATAAGGGATATTTTCCTTTGCAACCTTGGTCATCCCTCCAAGGGATGACCTCTAGAGGTTTCCCTACCAAGGGATGACCCCTAGTTGAGGCCATCCTACTAAAGGGATAGTCATTCTAGAAGCATAATAAAAAAAAGAGCGAAACATAACTAGCAGTCAAAACCACCAGTTAAACTTGTGAATGAACTCATGCCACAATTTTGTGTGTGTGTGAGCCCGGTTTAGGAAAAAAACATGATATAATTAGTTTACATGAAGCCTCATAGAAAAGCATTTGATTTCTTAATGTGAATAGATCCTTTATTTTTTCATGTGAAGGGTGCACTATTATTAGATTCCTTTCGAGGAATCTATATAATAGTGCTCACTCCTCTTTCAAATAGATATAAGTTTTCAAATTTTGAGAAATGAAGTGTTGTCATATTTTGATCAAATATCCAATAGCTTTTATAAGGATTGAAGTGTTATTACCTTGACTCCATAATAAGGCCATATCGCTAGAATGCTCCAAGTGATAGAGGTGCGCATTTCCTTATTTCGTTAGACCTTGCATACCCACTTCAAATATCGATCCAGACCCACCAAGTCATTACAAAAATGCACCCAATACACCGAAAACACCAATATATTGAACCTAGATCCATGTATTAGTGGTTGTATCACTTAGAGACGACCTATAGGTATGGTCATCCCGCTCAAAGATGGCCCCTAGGTTCAAACTTGTTTTCTTTATTTTCTATTTTTAATATATTTTAGCAGTTTCTTTATTCACAGTTCAACTTAGCTAGATTTATTTCATGCATGCATTTATCATATTTTTATCATTTATCATTTTTAGTTATCATTGTATCCGCACATGTTATTAACCATGTTTAATTTATTGTGTGCAGGTTTCAAGTTTATACGTGAAGGAAATACCACAAAATATGGACATCATCACCCCTTGAGGATGCCATAAAGAAACCCTACTCAAGATGGTTCATGGGTGCGAGAGAACTCCAAAAGTATACCAATTCTATTTTGAGAGGAGAATCAAACCCTCTCGATTGTTTATTGTATTTATTGTATCAAAATGGTGAACTCCCTTAAGAGGATATGATTGTAACCATTGTTAGATTTTGATACAACATGTAATGGGAGATAGCAATCACAAGATGTAGAATAATATGAAAGTAAATCTACAAGATGACTAAAAATATGCTATAAATAGAAATGTTGAAAATGGATACAAAGTAGCTATGGAGGAAATGAACACTCCATGATCAAAGCTATTGCTCACAAATGAGCTATGATAATTTCACTCACACACTCTTTATATGTTACATTCACTATCTATATCTATGGCCCTTTATATAGGAAAAGAGGTTCCTTTGCCAACACTCTGCCTAGCTGTGCAAGGGATATCTTGCACATATACAACTTGCACATTGACACTTGTGCATTTATTACATTGCATGAAGTAACTAGATAACTTGCCCCTAAATTAATATAATTTCCTAAGTATGTACCAAGAAAGGTGCATTTACATGACCCAAATGATGTAATATAATCTATTTTTAACACCCACCTATATTATATTATTTGGGTATTGAAGACTTTAGTCTTCAATGTGGATCTTCTTCCATTGGATAGCTTTGAATTTGTTCTTCTTCAAGTGATTTAGTCTTCACATCATGGCTTCTGATCTTTTCTAGTTTGTTGTCACTTGATGTCAGGAGTTTTTGATGAACAATTGTTCTCATGATTTTGCATGTCATGAGTGGATCTAATAGGTTCTTATCCTTTCTTTTGTACCTATGTAAGACCAATTTCTATGCTCTTCATAAGTATCAACCTTGAGCTAAATGTTAGTATATCCATATGAAATAAGTTCTTGAATATAATAATTTATTCTTTGTAATAATCTTCTTTCATAGTCCTTATAGCACATGTATTTGAAATGACAGAAAAAAGTTGAGTGATTTATCCCATCACAATATTTGCAAGTATGGAAACTCCAACAATTGGTCTTTTCATGACCATATTGATTGCAATAGGTGCACAATAGAGATGATCTAACAACTTCAAATTCTAATTTAGGAATATCATGTTTGTCTATATCCTTAACAAGACCTAACCATAAATGCACAATTGAAGCTATTTCATATTTTCTTTTTTGTATAAAATATTGTTGATCAATTTTTTCCTATTTTAGGCTTCCTTTGCTATTAGATTTATTGTATGAATCTCCCTTTACATGGCTGTTAATTTTATAACTTATTTCACATTGTATTGGTTCTTCCTTTTCTTTTCCCTTTTCATCATTGTGATCTATCAATTTTTTAATCCATATTGGTATCTTACTTATTCTACTTCTAAGAGTGTTTCTTAGCATTCTAGTAGTCATTTGTATTACTTCAATTCTTTAGGATAGATTAGTCTACCTTATAGCTCCCTACTTAGTGTATAAAATCCCAATTAATATATAATTTTTATTTGATAAAACCTTTATTAATCCTTATATTTTGTAGGCTTCCTTATGTCTCCCTAGTAATGAGAGTATATACTCTTAAGGAATTTTAGGTTTTGTAGAAAGCTTATATTTTGTTAATGGATTTGTAACTTGATAATCTTTGATAAATGCTGATATTACCAAGTTTTGTAGAATTCCTTATGACTCCCTAGTTTGTTTTAGATAAGGTATAGTGCTTTTGTAAATTGTAGTTCAATTTTGGTTGATTTTGTAAAGTTTTTGTAAATACCAAAGTCAACTTCTATTATCCCTTATTGATCCTATTGAACTAAGCATTTTTTTCCAAATTTAAATAGTTTTTAATTTTGGATTTATTTTGTCTTATTTTGAGAAGTTTTGAGACAATAATATAAATTTCCAACCTTTGAAATGCTTTGATAAACCTCTATTTTTAATATCCCTCTAGGATTTAATTTAAGTGTATATAATTTCCAATGAATTAATTTGATGCAGTAACCCTTATCACTCCCTAATTTTGGAAAATTCATACCACAATAATATTTGCAAATATTTAAGATTAATTTCTAGTAGAAACTTTTAATAATCCTAAGTTTTATATTGCATATATTATATTAATTTGATAAATTATTCTCTTTGAGGTATGGATTTCAATATGATTAAATTCCTCTAAATTTAACCTTATAACTCCCAATAAATGAAAGCACATTATATCAAGCAATAATCGATGCTGATTTTAGATGTGAAAGGGCTGTAATGTTGACATCATTGCTTTGAATACACCCTCCAATAGAACTGCTTGGAACTTTCCTTGTCTTAATGTTCCAAATATGGTGCCCTTTAGTCTCTACCTTTGAACTTGCTTGACCAGAGTATTGAAGGCTCTATCACCTTCCTTACATGTTGCAACTCGGTCCTGTGCGCACAAACCTTGAAGTGATGAATGCAAAGACATAAATTTTATTTGAATGCTTGGTTGTTGACGCTCTTAAAATGGAGGAGAAGCTTGTATTAAGTGCCAAGTGACACGTCTATTTTCTTCTTGAGCACTTGAGGAGTAGAAGGTGCTAAAAAATGCTCATTTCTCCCTTTGAGTAAGGTATGGATGTTATGTTATCCAGCAGAGTGCTTAGTCTCTTTATAAACAAGTGTATCTTGTACACTCAATGCACCAACATGTTGCTTGTAATTCCTTTCTTGATGAATATGATCACTCGCATGAGGAGCGTTAGGCTTTTACCTCAAGTGAAAAATATCACTTTCTCATTTTGCATGGATTTATTATCTATCACTACTTCAATGGATCCTTTGGAGGTTCTTTAACCCTATAAAATCTCCAACTCATATTTCATTTAATTGCAATATTTTCAGCTAGGATGTGGAGAAATGATTTGGAGGCTTGAGCAACAATTTTGAGCAATGAAGATGTGGAGTTTGAAACACTCCAATGGTGCTTTAAAATTCTTCTTTTCTTACTTGTTATATGTCATAATTTTGTAGAAAATATTGCTCTCGAATAATTTTGTTTCTCCCTTTGATTTGCACCTTGTCTTTTGCAGGTTCGACCATCCAAGTTGTGAGGATAATGAGCCCTTAGAGTGGATCATTTTTCTATGCATGGATAGACTCTAGAATTTGGATACCTTCAAGTGGTTTTTACAGTGAATATTGTGCCTTTGAGGCACATTTAAATCTACCTTCTTTCCCTATATAAACTAGATCAGGATAGTGCAATGCAATGTAATGTATTTATATATAAAATATCCTTTATTGCACCTTCTTTTGCACTCCTTTCAAATCTGAATTTCTGGTTTTGTGGCAGAATTTTGAATGCAATGTAGAGGTTTTTAGGTTCTCTTTTTGATTAGATACCTTCCCATTTTTGCTTGGATATTTTATAAATGAATCCAAGCTTGTAACCACTTGATAGAAGCTCCTTTTGTTTGTATATTCCTGCACTATTTCTTTGTAATAGAAACCTTATTGTGCTTTGAATTTAAGACTCACCAAGTCTCGATTTGAGGCTTCCTTTGCTGATATTTGATACTTTCTTCTCCAACGCTTGGAGGATTGAGCTGATTTTGTGGCTTCTCTTGGCCAATGAACTTTATGGATTTTTGTGCACTAACAATGTCTTTAGACACTAATTTTTTTTTATTTTGTGCCCTTCTTACGAACACAAAAAATAATACTTCTTAGAGCAATAGCATAATGCAAATGAATCTAATAATATTTCACTTTTAATGCACTAAAAATTTTACCTTATCACTCCAATCAACTCTCAAAATAATGCACTTAATCAATTTACTACAACTAATCAAGAATAATTTGAAATAAATCTTCAAGAATTATTCAGCAATTTCCTTATAAGCAAGGTAGTAGGATCTAGTCTTATTTTGCTTTCTAAAGTAGATGATAGGTAGTTGATAGATAGTTTTAATTCTAAAATCTAATCAAATCCTAATTTGAAAATGAACCTTAAAAAGAAAATTTATCTTTTGCACTTTTGAATAGTGTAATTCAATTCTCATTTTTGCAACTTTAATCCAAATTAAGGTGCTTTAACAAATCTAATAAGTAATAAAATTAATGAATCTACTTGCACCAATAGTTGCTTACCTTTTTCTAAAATATTTTGTAGCTCTTTTTCTACTTTTGTAGCGGATGTAGATCTTGGTGTCTAAGATCACCAAGTTGCTACCTTGAGTAAGATCTTGCAGCTCTTTGTAGGTTATCCTGAAAAACTCCATATTCACCAAAATATGGTCTCAAAATTTCTTTCACAAGCCTAGGATTTTGGTGGCTTGTTCTCCTATTGTAGTCTCCTCATTTTGCTATAGATTTGAAGAAGTATTTATTTCTGAAGTGGTGCCTTCTTACTATGATAGGTAATCTCCAAATATCCTGGATTTGGTAGGTTTCTTCTATCCGAATCTTCCTTCAAGTTTCTTGTAAAATTATGACTTCAAACAAGATATTCTTCTCAATATTATGAATGTCTTAAAGTATTCTAATATTTTTCACTCCTTGAAAAATTCTTCTTCTTTTGGGCTTGTTGTTAGATGGTGACAATTGTCCCAAATATTTTACTCTCCTATAATGAATTTCTTCAATGAGTTCTCCTTGGAATTCCTTTGATGATTTCTTTAATAAGGTTGTCCAAGCCTTTTATTGGATGCTTTTAGAGACCTCCCCAAGGCCTTTGATCTTGCAGCTTCTTCTGGTCTTCCTTGAGACCTTATATTTAACCTTCTACTTCTAGAAGTGTTGGTGAGATCTTCTTCTAGATCTCTAATTTTGTTGCTTTTGGATTTGAGTAGGACTTTCCCAATCCTTCTTATTCCAATTCTAGAATTTCTTCAATGAGATCTTCTCTCGATCCCTTTTGCTTCAGGTGCTGGATTTATTTTGAAGAAGATACTCTTCCTAAATTTCTTATAGGAAGCTTTACCAACTCACTAAATCTCCTTTTTATTGCAACAAAGTATTAGTATTGAAATCTACTTTTGAATTAGATACTCTCTTCTGGAGTCTTCTTCAGGATCAAGGCTTATGTGTCCTTTTTTTGTATCAAGAATTTTGTGGCCTTTTTTCAATATCAATGATTTTGTGGCCTTTTCTTCAATATCAAGGCTTTTGTGGCCTTTTTTTCTATAAGTTATCAATCTATAAATGGAGATCTCCTATCTCCTAACTTCACCATAATTATTCTATAGAAGTCTCTTCTATAGTATTCTTCTCTTGCAATAACTAATATCTACACTATGAAGGCACTTAGACCTTTCGAAAACTAAGTTGAAATATTCTAGTTGTAAAAGGTGCCCCAATCATATAAGAATTAATTCCCTATAATAAAATAAACTTCAGGTAAAATTATCTATAAATCTTAGGTGAGCTTCACTAGTTGATTCATAAAAATAGTGGATCAAATATATATATTTTTAATTTACATGGTGGAATCGGTAGCCGCCACGAATCCGGGAAGGCTGTCCAAATTTTATGGCTGCCACAATATTCTGCGATGTCCGCCCTAGAAGCCGCGACACAGATCTTCGCATAGTTTGCACCCTATAACCACCATGCCATAATCATTTTAAACCTTTTATGCCACTGAAAGCACCAGGAAAGGGACAAGCATTCAGTCTAGTGAGGCCCGAGATTTGAAACTTGGACCTCCTATTACCTACTAGTGGATCAAATTTTGAGTCCTAGTCTTCATGAGTTTTTTATTTAACTCTGTGGAAAGACTCTAGCCATATGCAATTTCAATATTTCTTAATTTGAGATTTCTTTTAGTACTCACTCGTGGCTCTCCCTAATTCTACGACCTAGACTCTTCTGAGAGTTTTTGATAGTGGTTGTTCCAGCAGTGCATTAGGTTGATAAAAAACTTAGGGTCAATGATAATGGTGGTTTTCTTATTGATATTTTGTAGCTTGATCTACCTTAGCTTTGATACCACTGTTAGATTTTGATACAACATGTAATGGGAGATATAAATCACATTATGTAGAATAATATGAAAGAAAGTAAATATATGAGATGACTGAAATATGCTATAAATAGAAATGATAAAAATGGATACAAAGTATCTATGGAGGAAATGAACACTCCATGGTCAAAGCTACTGCTCACAAATGAGCTATGAGCTTTTCACTCACACACTTTATCACACACTCTCTATATGTCACACTCACTATCTATATCTATTCCCCTTTATATAGGAAAATAGGTTCCTTGGCCAACACTCTACCTAGATGTGCAAGGGACATCTTGCACATATACAACTTGTACATTGAAACTTATGCATTTATTAAATTGCATGAATTAACTAGATAACTTCCCCCTAAAGTTATCTAATATCCTAATTATGTAACAATAAAGGTACATTTATATGACCCAAATGATGTAATATAATCTATTTCTAACAATCATATTTTTAAAAGAAACAAGTTGTTATCAATAAAATGGACCCACCTCCATATCTTTTCTTGTTTTATCATGATGTTACAGTTACATTCTCTTATTATTCATAGTTAGTTTACATTTCATTGATTTGCAATTATATTTCTATTAAAGGTGCATGGGTTTTTGGACACTTCAGTAGCGATCATGGTGGGACCCAATCCTGATTTTATTCATTCGGCTGATTGTTGTCTATTTTCATTTTTACAGGTTGTAGATTTAACCATACCTATTTGATATGGCCCTTGATCTATGATCATCTCTACCTGAGATGACCCTATTCAGTTACCATAAGTCCTAGAGATGACATTTACCTAGAAACGATCCCCCTAAACGATGACCCCATAGTAGAGAGTAGAAAGTGCAAATAGTTGGAACATCATCAAACATAGGCTTTCACAGTAAGTACCTAATCTACTTATCTAAGTTTTTGAATAAAATTAAAAAAAAAAATTAAGTTACAAATATTAGATAAGAAAAATCATAGGTTTTTGGCTCTATGTCTATGACCATATCTAGTGCAGATGACCCCTGTTTGTGATTGTCTCTTTATGAGACAACCCCTATTGGTGACCATCCCTATACAGGATGGCCCATATTTGAAGTCGTATTTGGCTTATATGGACCCTTATCTACTACATAATAGACTATTTTATTGTTTCCTAACCCTAGGCTAATCATGTAGGGTTATGCATATTTTAGGTTTTTGAAATTAAAACCTTATTTACTTAGAAAACTATAATTAAATCATTATTTTTATGCATTAGTGAAAGAGCATTGAGTGCTGGATGATTTTTTCTTATTTTGCATAAAATGAACCCCACATACCACATCCCATTTTAAAATTGACGAGTTGGATTTCATCACCAACCATTGATCAAGACCAGTGACTATAGGTTTCATCTCCACCTTGTTGGATTATGTGTTGTTATTTTGTACCCAATTTTTGGCCAAGGCCAGTCCAAAAACTATCAAAGGTGAGGACATGAAGGACCTAGTATTCCTCATTGATTTTGGATTTCATCACCAATTCCTGTTCGGTTTCACGACTTAGAATTCATCACCAATTAGGTGTGAGAGAGAATACAGGTGAAAACCTTAAACTAAGTCAAAATCATCAAAAAAAAAAGCAAAAATATGAAAGAGAAAAAGAGCAACAAACATCAAAACACACCAAATAGTTTAGGGACTCACATCTAAAACTTAAATGAGATAATCACATTGTTTGATTGTGTGTTTATTTGTTGTTTGTTTGGGTAATCAAGACCATGGTAACTACGCATGGTCAATATCGATCAAAGGCTAGAATCGTATAAAATTTTCAAGGAGGCATGGAATACCTCCACATAAATAAAGAGGATATGGCCATCCCTGCATGGCATCTCAGTGCCCATCATGAGACTAATACCCTTTATAGGAAATCTGATATTCAAGACATCCCTATTAGGGAGGTACCCTCAGGCCCTCTAGGATACTTTCCTGATTTGGACACCTTGATAAATTTCTATAAAAGGAATAATATACCCACTAAGGGGCTTAAAGAGTCTAACATGGAAGAAATTCCCATTTGGGATGCATATGCCAATCCTCGATATGATCACAATGATGAATTCCATGGTCAAGATACTTTTTGTGCTTCCCACAGACAAACCCTTCAACACAGGGAAGGTCCTAGTAGGGTAGTGTCACAAGTTCACATTTTGACTCACCCTACACACCAGTTAGAAAATGATCAGGAGTACACATGATGGACAAGGTTGGATGATCATGATACCTCTCTTGATCATCCATGGATGAGGTGGAAAAATATATTTTTTTGTAGGTATGGTACTCACCATCCTACTCAAACACCCATGTTGTCATCTTTAAGGATCCACTACCTACACATGAGGTGGTAAAAGATCAAATATAATAAGTAAATAAAATCCATACAACCCCTCCCAATCAGGGGATTATAGGGATGATAAATATTATGACACATAATAGGAGGTATCCAAATCAAACTGCACCACCTACAGCTCCAATAAACATCCCTTCCATGTCACACCCTTTACCATCAACAAATCCTATCCCAGGTCCTCCACTTTGCTTAGAGATGACAATTGGAAATATACTTACTTAGAGTCTATAGATGAAATCGACCAGACTCTCCATGTATGAGATAATACAACAATCGCAACCATATAGAGAGGCTCTCATGAAGATTCTAAAATCAATTGAATTGCAACCCCAGGATCCCTACTTTTTTATCAATTTTGTGGGGCATATTTTTTTTGGTAGATAAGATACTATAGCATTAATACCGGGTTTTACAGGTTGACCCAAAACCTTTTACAAAAATCAGCCCAGGTCTGTTGATGAACATGTCCTTACTAAGGATCCTATATATGTAAAATCTACATACCGCCAAAGCCATTACATCCGGTAAGGCACATAGCCTGTTATCAAAAAGAAACTTCCTATACAACATTTTGGGTATTCCCCAAGAAAACACACCTACATAATAATTACAAAAAAAAAAACAAACACAGATCCCTTCCTTGAAATAGTGGAGAAACAAAAAGTTGCAGACACACATAGCAGAGTACTAAAAAAAACTTTCACAAGCTCTATTGAGCAAGGTGCAACAACAGCATTGTCATTGTTGTCAACACAGTCAGATAGATCTGTTGATGCAGTGGATAGGAAGTTCAAAAGCTATTCAAATGCAGAAGACAGGAGTTCAAAGGTTATTCAGAGTATGTACAATGATTTTCCAAGAAGACCGAAGTGGCCCATATGCAAAAGATCAAAGAAAAAGACAAGTAAGAAAAGTGTCACAATATCATGACATATACAGCAGGCAAGAAAAACTGTCATGATTTCACGACATGTTGGAAGAGAGAGAAAAAGTAGGAAAAATGTCACGATTTCGCGACATGTTGGAAGAGAGAGAAAAAGTAGGAAAAACTGTCGTGATTTCATGACATGTTGGAAGAGAGAGAAAAAGCAGGAAAAACTATCGTGATTTCGCGACATGTTGGAAGAGAGAGAAAAATTAGGAAAAACTGTCGTGATTTTGCGACATGTTGGAAGAGAGAGAAAAAGCAGGAAAAATTGTCACGATTTTGTGACATGTTGGAAGAGAAAAAGGCAAGTGAAAAAACTGTCACGATTTTGTGACATGTTGGAAGAGAAAGAGAAAGCAGGAAAAAGTGTCGCGATTTCGCGACAAGTTCAAAGAAAGAGAACAAGTAAGAAAAGTGTCACGATTTTGCGACATGTCGCATTTTTGTGACTAAAATAGGAGAGAGAAAGTAAGTTTGAAAAGTATCGTGATATCGCGACATGTTGCATTTTTGCGACTAAAATAGGAGAGAGAAATTAATTTTGAAAAGTGTCGCGATATCGCAACATGTCGCATTTTCATGATTAAAATAGGAGAGAAAAAGTAAGTTTGAAAAGTGTCGCGATATCATGACATGTCACATTTTCATGATAAAAGAAAGAGAGGAAGCGTACGGAAGTAGAACTGTGGCGATTTCACAAAAAAAGTAGAAAGCAAGACTTCGAAAGCAGAAGTGTCACGATTTCGCGACAAAAGCAAAGAAGTAAAGTACAAAAGTAGAAGTGTCGTGATTTCATGAAAAAAGTAGAGAAGAAGACTTTGAAGGCAGAAGTGTCATGATTTCATGACAAAAGCAAAGAAGTAAAGTACGAAAGTAGAAGTGTCACGATTTCATGACAAAAGCAGAGAAGAATACTTTGAAGGTAGAAGTGTCATGATTTCACGAAAAAAGCAAAGAAGCTAAGTACAAAAGCAGAAATGTCACGATTTTGCAAAAAAATCTAAGTTGAAGACTATGAAGGCAAAAGTGTCGAGATATCATGACAAAAGCAAAGTCGAAGTCTATGGAAATAGATGTGTCGCGATATCGCAACAAAAGCAAAGACGAAGTATACGAAGGCAAAAATGTCATGATATCGCGATAAAAGAAAATACGAAGTTTGCAGAGGTAGAAATGTCATGATATCATGACAACAGAATAGAGAAATTGTACAGAGGTGAAAGTTTTGTGATATCATGACATGTTATATTTTTGCGGCAACAACAACAAAAGAAGCTACAAAGGCAAAAATGTCATGATTTCATGATAGGTCGCAAATGCGCAAGTCAAGAAGGATAACTTGACTGAAATGAGAAGTATGGCAGTGGACCAACATCACTACGACATTTATAGGGGTAGTTATAGAGTAATTTCATACTGTTGAAATACGAAGAGTGATCAAAAGTCAGTATGGCGGTTACAGGGTCTGTCCAAAATGAATTCATCAAGCGATGGATAAAATGATCTTCTTGAGTTGAAGCCAACGAATACCGATGACAACCGACTAAAATTAGGGTTTACAGTTGTTATGAAATTCGACTAAGATTAGGATTTACAGTCGACTAAGATTAGGGTTTTCATCATAAAAAATATTGTTATAAAAGGAGGGCTATTTGGAGAATTGAGTAGAGTGTGGAATGTGTGTGAAATACGGTTGTTGTGTGTAGAGAGAAAGTCGTGTCAAATCATGCTAAGTACAAAATTTACAAAGAGAGCAGAGTGCACAAAAGGGAGAAGACGATCGTGAAGTTTGACTATAACGAAGTAGAGTGTGCAAAGTGATTGCACAAAGAGAGCAGAGTGCACAGAGAACACAAAGGTGAAGAAGACCAGTCAAGGTCTTACAAAAGCAAAGGTATCTTACTATCAATCTTCTAGTTTTAGAATTGAAGTCCAAGTTGGTTCTTAGCATCAAGGGTTGGTGCTCCTTACATTTGGTGCTGGTAAATCAGGGGTTGGTGCTCCTTTCTATTGGTGCAGATAAATCAAGGGTTGGTGCTCCTTCTAGTGGGTGCTAGTAAATTGATTATAAAGTTGGTGCTTTGCAAAGGCTAGATTTGAATGGTAGTCCAAGCAGTTAATTTTTGAGGAGTAGCCACATTGGTGAACCTCGTTAAATCTTGTGTTGTGTGATGCTCGTTTGTTATACTTGCTATATCTAGTAATAAGTTTTAATTGCTACGATATTAAGAGCTATAAATTTAAGTTTATAGAGCTACATTGATTCACCCCCCCTCTCAGTGTCATTGTAAGACTAATAATTGGTATCAGAGCTAAGTTCCTGTACAAGCTTAACCAGCTAGGGTGATCTTGGAAGTAACACAATGGCAGGTGGTGAAGGCTTCTCATCAAAAAAAGCACCATTGTTTGATGGATCTAATTACGTGTTCTGGAGAATCAAGAATACCGGTTCAATAGAAGACAAATCCGATGAGGATTCTAAAGAGGAAACAGGTGAAGCTCTTTTCATGGTATTTGAAGAAGTAAAATCAAAAAAGGAAGGAATGAACTCTGAAGTATGTGGTGAAAACCCTGAGGCTAAAGTAGATCTAGAAGATGAGTTGATCTCTGCACTTTAAGAGTGAAAAAAATAGAGGAAAAAGAATAAGAAAATTTCAAAAAAGCTTGAGGATGCAAACGAAATCATAACCAGTCTGAAAGTACATATAGAAGAATACAAGAAAATATCTGAAGATCTCGAAGTACAAATTACCATGAAAATAGATTATTGCTGCAAACTAGAAGAAGAGAATGTTGGTTTATGGACATAGATAGAAGAGATGAATCACAAAATTAGTTGCTATCACAAACGCGAAGAAATTTTATGAAGTTGGATAAGATTATAAATGACCAAAGGCCTGAAGGCATCAAATTTGGTCTGGGTTTTGTCGAAGGAGAATCATCAAATGGATCAAAGGCCAAAAATGTAGAATCCATAAAGAATGAAGATAAGAACCAGGTTGATCAAGGAAAAATGTCTCATGCAAAAGAAAGCAATAATGCCAGGCACGAAAGGAGAATTGACAATGATGGATTCACCAATTTCACACATTAAAGAAGAAGAAGACCTATGGCTCCTACGACAACATGGCAAAGACCATCACCCAGGTTCAATTATCCCTTTTTTGGTTTCTATTTTAAATGCAATGGCTATGGTCATAAAATATTAGACTGCAAATATAATGTAAGACCAAGGAATTTCACCAGTAGAAATGCCTTTTCTCCTTTGATGAATTATACAGTAGAATGTTATAACTGTCATAATTTTGGGCACATTGCAAGAAACTGTAGAAGCACATTTGCATCAAATCGGTTTCAGGGAAGAAAATTTCAACCAAATAGGATGAGACAAAATAGAAAACTTCTCAAAAAACATGCACAAGCTATTGATAATGGAAAGGCAAAACAAGAGCCCAAAACTACTATCAAAATGGAGTGGAAAGAAAAAGAGCGAGTTAAAGAAGAAAAGGATTCCTTAATCGTACAAACAACATTTAAAGCACAAAATAAATATGTACCATGGATACTTAATAGTGGATGCTCCAGTCATATGACAGGTGACAAACAAAAATTTGAGAAGTTACAAAAATATGAAGGTGGTTCAGTAAAGTTTGGAAATAATGATGGAGCTAAGATAGTTGGCAAAGGTTCAGTTAAAATTAGTAACGGAAAAATTAAGTCAGAAGAAGTCTTGTTTGTGGATGGTTTGAAACATAAGTTGTTGAGCGTAATTTAGATTTGTGATAAAGGTCATGAAGTAGTTTTTAAGAAGTAGGGTTGTGAATTTAGAAAAACAAACAGTGGAAAATTGATAGCAACTGGATCAAGGACATCTGGAAACCTGTACATGCTCTCAGAGACTTCAGAAGGAGCTTGTTTTATTGGACAGAAAGAAGAAAATTGGTTGTGGCACAAGAGACTCGGTCATATAAGTTTTGATAATCTAGTAAAAATAAACTCAAAAAGGGCAATGAGAGATATTCCCACCATCAGCAATCCTGCAAACAACATTTGTGCTTCATGCCAAAATGGGAAGCAAACTAGAGTCACATTCAAAAGAAAAGAGTACTACACAAGCAAACCTTTGGAACTAATACACACTGATTTATGTGGACCCATGAGAACACAAAGCATAAATGGTGACAAATATTTTATGTTGTGCATTGATGACTATTCCAGAATGACATGGATATTTTTCTTTAAGCATAAATCAGAAGCTTTTGAAATGTTCAAGATTTTCAAAAACCAAGTTGAGAATGAAACAAGAAGGAGGATCAAATGTTTAAGGTCAGATAGAGGAGGAGAATTCATTTCAGAGGAGTTTATAGAGTATTCTGAAAAATACGATATTAGGAGATAGTTTTCAATAGCCAGGACACCTCAGCAGAATGGAGTGGTAGAAAGAAAGAACAAGACAGTGCAGGAAATGGCACGGACTATGTTGGTTGAAAGCAAAGTAGCAAAAATATTTTGGAAAGAAGCAGTCCATACTGTGGTGTATATCCAAAATAGGTACATGTTGAGAACACATGAAAGAAAAACTCCTTATGAGTTGTGGTTCGATAAAAGGGCAACAACAAAATACCTCAATTTTTTTGGCAACAAGTGCTACATCAAAAGAACTGAAGATAATCTTGGTAAGTTTGAAGATAGAGCGGATGAAGGTATTTTTTTTGGCTATTCATCAAAAAGCAAAGCTTACAAATGCTACAACAAGAGGCTAAGGAAAATTATGGATAGTGCTAATGTTAAAGTTGATGAAGGTAGGGAACGAGTAATTATCTATGAAGAGAACTACCCAATTTATGAAGAGGTTATTGAAGGAGATGAGGAAAACGAAACGAAAAAGATACAAAAAATTGACTTAGATGATTTAAGTTGTGATTTAGAAGTGGAAGAAAATAAGAAATTCAAAATAGGCAGCTGGCAAAAAAATCATCCTAGAGAGAAAATAATTGGAGACCCCAAAGTTGGTGTTCAAACAAGAAGAAGAGTAGTAAGTTACTACTCTCTATTATCCAGCATTGAGCCCAAAAATGTTGCTAATGCAAGCGAAGATGAAAGTTGGATGAAGGAAATAAATGAAGAATTAGATCAGATCGAGAAAAACAAAACTTGGGAGTTAGTACCTAGACCTACAAATAAAAATATAATCAGGACTAAATGGATTTTTTGAAACAAATTGAATGAATACGGACAGGTAGTCAGAAATAAAGCAAGATTGGTATGTAAGGGTTATGCACAAGTTGAAGGTATTGACTTTGAGGAAACTTTTGCACCAATAGCTAGACTAGAGTCAATTAGAATGTTTCTGGCTTTAGTAGTCTACAATAATTTCAAAGTTTATCAAATGGATGTGAAATCAGCGTTTTTGAATGGGAAACTTGAAGAAGAGGTTTATATTGAGCAACCAGATGGTTTCCAACTTGGTTATGATCCCAACTTGGTTTGCAAGTTGAAGAAAGCATTATATGGCTTAAAACAGGCACCCTAAGCATGGTATGCAAGGCTAGACCACTATATCACTCAACAAGGGTTTAAGAAAGGTATGGTGGATAGTAATTTGTATGTCAAAACATAAAATGGGCATCTTATTTTTCTTGTTGTATACGTAGATGATATCATATTTGGTAGCAACAAAGATGATTCATGTAAATATTTAGCAAATAAGATGCAGAAAGAATTTGAAATGTCAATGATTAGTGAACTTTCGTATTTCCTCGAGTTGCAAGTTAATCAAAATAAGAAGGGCATATTTATTTCTCAAGTTAAATATCTGAAAAAGATGTTAAAAAAGTTCACAATGGAGGATTGTAATCCAGTTAGAACTCCCATGATGACAGGTTGCAAGTTGAGCAAGGATGAAAAATCTCCACCTATTGATTAAACCATGTACAGATCTATGATTGGGAGCTTACTATACCCGATGGCTACTGGACCGGATATTTTGCAGGCAGTATGCATGGTAGCACGATTTCAGGCTAATCCCAAGGAGACTCATGTGACAGTAGTGAAGAGGATTCTTCGATACCTCAAGGGTACTATGGAGTATGGGTTATGGTATCCAAAAGCTAAATACTTCACCCTTATTTTGTATTTAGATGCATATTGGGTAGGATGTGTCGATGACAGAAAGAGTACCAGTGGAGGTGCATTCTATCTTGGAGACATATTGGTCGCATGGCACAGTAAGAAACAAGAGTCAATTTCTTTATCGATAGCAAAGGAAAAATATATTGTAGCGACAACATGTTGTATGCGGGTATTGTGGATGAAACAAACCTTGAAAGATCTTGGTATTAGCTTTAGTGAGCCAATATCAGTTAAGTGTGATAACACCAGTGCCATTAACATCTCCAAGAATCTAGTTATGCATTCATGCACAAAACACATTACTATCAGGTGTCACTTTTTGAAGGAGAAAGTTGCGAAAGGTGAGGTTAAGTTGGATTTTGTTCTAACTATAGAGCAAGTAACAGATATCTTCACAAAACCATTGCCCAAGGAATTTTTTGAGTACCTTCACAATAAATTGGGAGTGGTCACACTTCCCAAGAATTGACTAGCTACAGGGATCACATTCTCAAGGGGAGCATTTAAGTATTTGATTATATTTTTACTCATGTTCATGATTTTTGCTAAGTGTAATAAATTTTGCCTGAGAATGTTGTGCATGGACTTAGGGGGAGTCTGCAGTAGCCCTTTGGTATTATTGTCAAATGGGGAGAAGAGTTACAGGAAATTGCACATGTGTTGCCAACAATTCCAAAGGGGGAGATTGTTGAGCAAGGTGCAACAACAATATTGTCATTGTTGTCAACAAAGTCAGATAGATCTGTTGATGTAGTGGACAAGAAGTTCAAAAGCTATTCAGATGTAGAATATAGGAGTTCAAAGGTTATTCAGAGTATGTACAGTGATTTTCCAAGAAGACCAAAGTGGCCCATATGCAAAAGATCAAATAAAAAGACAAGTAAGAAAAGTGTCGCGATATCGCAACATATACAATAGGCAAGAAAAACTATTGCAATTTCGCAACATGTTGGAAGAGAGAGAAAAAGCAAAAAAAACTGTCGTGATTTCGTGACATGTTGGAAGAGAGAAAAAGCAGGAAAAACTATCACGATTTCATGACATGTTGGAAGAGAAAAAGGTAAGTGAAAAACTGTCGCAATTTCGTGACAAGTTCGAAGAAAGAGAACAAGTAAGAAAAGTGTCATGATTTCACGACATGTCACATTTTCGTGACTAAAATAGGAGAGAGAAAGTAAGTTTGAAAAGTTTCACGATATCACGACATGTCACATTTTCATGACTAAAATAGGAGAGAGAAAGTAAGTTTGAAAAGTGTCACGATATCGCGACATGTCGCATTTTTGCGACTAAAATAGGAGAGAGAAAGTAAGTTTGAAAAGTGTCGTGATATCGTGACATGTTGCATTTTTGCGACAAAAGAAAGAGAGGAAGCATACGAAAGCAGAACTATCACAATTTCATGACAAAAACAGAAAGCAAGACTTCAGAAGCAAAAGTTTCATGATTTCACGACAAAAGCAAAGAAGTAAATTACGGAAGCAGAAGTGTCATGATTTCATGAAAAAAGTAGAGAAGACTTCGAAGGCAAAAGTGTCACGATTTTGTGACAAAAGCAAATAAGTAAAGTATGAAAGTAGAAGTGTCACGATTTCATGACAAAAGCAGAGAAGAAGACTTCGAAGGCAGAAGTGTCATGATTTCATGACAAAAGCAAAGAAGCTAAGTACGAAAATAGAAGTGTCACGATTTTGTGACAAAAGCTAAGTTGAAGACTACGGAGGCAGAAGTGTCGTGATATCACAACAAAAGCAAAGTCGAAGTCTATGGAAGCAGAAGTGTCACGATATCGCAACAAAAGCAAAGATGAAGTATATGGAGGCAAAAATGTCGCGATATCATGACAAAAGAAAAGATGAAGTCTACGAAGGCAAAAATGTCATGATATCATGACAAAAGAATAGAGAAAGCGTATGAAGGTGAAAGTGTCGCGATATTGTGACATGTTATATTTTCGTGGCAACAACAACAAAAGAAGCTACAGAGGCAAAAATGTCATGATTTTGTGACAGGTCATAAATGCGCAAGTCAAGAAGGAGAACCTAACTGAAATGAGAAGTATGACAGTGGACTGATATCACTACGACATTTACAGGGGCAGTTACAGAGTGTTTTCATACTGCTAAAATACGAAGAGTGATCAAAATTTAGTATGGCGGTTATAGGGTTTGTCCAAAATGAATTCATCAAGCGATGGATAAACCGAACATATTCTTGAGTTGAAGCTGACGAAGACCGATGAAGGTCGACTAAAATTAGGGTTTATAGTTGTTATGAAAGTTGACTAAGATTAGGATTTACAATCAACTAAGATTAGGGTTTTCATCATAAAAAATATTGTTATAAAAGGAGGGTTGTCTAGAGAATTGAGTAGAGTGTGGAATGTGTGTGAAATACGATTGTTGTGCGTAGAGAGCAAGTCATGTCGAATCGTGCTAAGTGCAAAATTCACAAAGAGAGCAGAGTGCGCAAAAGGGAGAATACGATCATGAAGTTTGACTATAACAAAGCAAAGTGTGCGAAGTGATTACGTAGAGAGAGCAGAGTGCATAGAGAACACAAAGGTGAAGAAGACCAGTCAAGGTCTTGCAAAATCAAAGGTATCTTACTGTCAATCTTCTAGTTTCAGAATTGAAGTCCAAGTTGGTGCTTGGCATCAGGGGTTGGTGCTACTTCTAGTTGGTGCTGGTAAATTAGGGGTTGGTGCTCCTTTTTGTTGGTGCAGATAAATTAGGGGTTGGTGCTCTTTCCAGTGGGTGCTGGTAAATTGATTGTAAAGTTGGTGCTTTGCAAAGGCTGGATTTGGATGGTAGTCCAAGCAGTCAATTTTTGAGGAGTAGCCACATTGGTGAACCTCATTAAATCTTGTGTTGTGTGATGCTCGTTTGTTATACTTGTTGTATCTAGTAATAAGTTTTAATTTTTGTGGTATTAAGAGCTATAAATTTAAGTTTATAGAGCTACACTAATTCACCCCCATCTCTCAATGTCATTATAAGACTAACAAGCTCTATATTGATAGTTACTCTTAATAATTCTTTGGTAATTGCTTTATTCCGTATATGACATGCTTTGATTGGGCATATTCAAAATTGTAGAGAGATCATCATTACATTTCATGATCATGAGATCAAGGTAACTCTCACTACTGGGTCCGATCCTCCACTACACATCATTGCTAGTGTGAATTAGATTCCCCATAAGTGGGTGTTGATCGACATAGGTTCCTTAATAAATATCATAACTATTTATGCACTGGAGCACCTTAGTCATCCAACCTCACATATCATCGCATCTACATTCACTTTTCAAGCATTCAATGATGCTTTATTCTCCACCATTGGCATGGTAGTCCTTCCTCTCTAGGTTGGGCTAAATACTATTCCTACATTGTGCCATATATTGGAGGGTGCAATGCAATACAATATATTACTTGGAAGACCTTAGATGTGAGACATGAAGTGTATCCCATAAATTTTGCATCAATGTCTCAAGTGTGGACATGAAGGGCAAGTCCATGTAATATATTCCCCATAAGTGGATGTTGATCGACATAGGTTCCTTAATAAATATCATAAGTATTGATGCACTGGAGCACCTTAGTCATCCAACCTCACATATCATCGCATCTACATTCACTCTTCAAGCATTCAATGATGCTTTATGCTCCACCATTGGCATGATAGTCCTTCCTATCTAGGTTGGGCTAAATACTATTCCTACATTATGCCATATCTTGGAGGGTGCAATGCAATACAATATATTAGTTGGAAGGCCTTAGATGTGAGGCATGAAGTGTATCCCATCAATTTTGCATCAATGTCTCAAGTGTATAGATGAAGGGCAAGTCCATGTGGTTCATGTTGATATTGAGCCCTTCAAATATTGTAATGTGGTGCACCATCCTCAAGAGTCTATCTTATCATCCATGCATCTGGACATTAGACCTAATGATCCCATAAAGAGTCTAGATCTAATACCATAGTCAACCATAGAATCACCTCCATATCCACCATTACCATAAGTTTCTCTCGATATTTCTTCTTCCTCGAATCCCCTAGGCAAGAAAAAGTTGAAGGAGCCAATAAAAGAGATTCATCCATATTCACCATCTTAGCAGAAGATGCTCCAACTCCTATGGAAAAAAAAAATCATTTGCTACTGTGGATGATTCAGTCCAATCCACACCCCCATCATCATCATCCATCCCACTACAAGTCATGTTTCACTTGGCCAATCTTGGACTCACTCAGTATCTGGTGCAAAATGTCATATTCACTCCTCATTGAGCGTATGTAGGATATGGAGATGCCTCACTTACCATCACTACCCATTGGTACCATTGTGCCCTTGGGGGTGCTCCCAAATAAAATAAAATTTATTTATGGGGGCCTTGATGATTCCACAAGTTCATCACCCATGGTGGTGGACTATGACGAGCCATTTTTAGGGAATGTAACTTATCTATCAAACCTATATTTTTCCCTATGATACTTTCACCACTGCCATTGGTATGGTAATGGTCTTGGTCAATATGAATAAGGTCTTTGGACACCTTACCAGCCACAATATAAGATCCCTATAAATAAATTTGGCTTAGGTTATTATGTGTGTATGCTATATGAACTCCTTGTAGACTCTCTCTAGCATCTAACCATAATATTTGGGGAAGATATTAATGAAAATGAGTATGGTGACCCAAGTTATTTTCATCTGTTAGGAGATTATATCTCCATGACAAAAAATTATATCGAAATCCTGACTCCCTCAGTGAGACACCATAATAGTATGAAGATGAGACATAACTAGTGTACCTAGGTCCTGCCCACATGCGATGGATTAGTGATCAGGGTCTCACGATCTCTTGTTAGTCCCCTAGTCGAGAATACATAAGTAGTTGGATCTCTCCTACGAGGAAAGATATCAATGAGGAAGGAGAGTCTAGCCTAGCCAATCACACTGAGAATGATTGGATTGAAGAGGATATTAGATCCACTCAAGATCAGGATCAACCAAGTCAAGGAGATCTATCAATGCAAGTGTCCAATATTGCAGTATTACAAATCCCTTATGGATAAGCTCTTAGCTAAATTAGAATGATATAAAATCAAGGCAGTACCTCTCTCATCCAATAATTTTATGGATACTATGGCTTCTTTGGGATCCTTAATTCTGTAGAACCCTTTAGATGATATTACAAACATCCATGTAAAAATGATTTTGCAATTAGTGATTTCATGCAAGGCTTCAACAGATGATGAAGTTGTCCACATGATTTAGATTGAGTTGTATCACAAATGGTTCTTTTGCATACATAAATTTTTGAAACATGCTTCTTGGGGGTATTTGATCCCAAATAGTCCTTTTGATAGTAACACAACAATCCATATTAAGATCGTATACCAATCATCATTAATATGAGATGAATATCAATAGGAGAAAGCAGTTCTTTTAGTCAAGACTCAATAATATCAAGATTGGTTCACCCAAATCAAAGATTTCTTGAAGCTTGGTAATATCCCATCAGGATTGTCACATGCTGCAAAATGAACATTCAAGTAAAAAGTGATAAAATATGTCTTTCTATTATTTTGTATCTCGAGGCTATGATGGTCTTCTACTCCTTATCTAGAGCTCAAAAAATCTACTTGGGCAGTTCTGTAAGTTTACGATGGTACTTGTGGTGGCCATTTCAATGACATGGCTATCGTTAAGCGAATATTTATAATAGGCTATTATTGGCCTACTATAGAGAAATATTATTGTGCTTATGTTAAGAAGTGCATAAAATGCCAACATCATGCTAATATTTTTCACATACCTTCTAAGGCCTTGCAATCATTTCATTCAGTATGGCATTTTTTGCAGTGGGGTTTTTTATTTAATTGGGAAAATATCACCCCCATATTATGGCCATCACACATTTATCTTAATGGATATAGAGTACTTTACCAAATGGGAGGAAGCAATATCTCTTACCACTACGACTGGACCAAGAATTATGGAGTTCATACTCCATAATATCATATATCATTTTGGTATCCCATCCAAGATTATTTCAGATAATGGGCCTCCATTCAAGAACAAATATGTGTGAAATTTAACTACAAAGTATAACATTAAACACAAATTTTCTACACCCTACTATCCACAAGCCAATAGGAAAGTAGAGGCTTTGAAAAAATAGTTATTTTTATTCTTAAGAAAATTGTTAAAGATAATCATAAAGATTGGCATCTTCAACTACCTCTTGCATTATGGGCTTATAGAACTAGCATTAGGATACCCATTGGGGCAACTCCTTTTTCATTAGTGTATGGTGCTAAAACCATTATGCCCTTGAAATTAAATATTCCTTCGTTACACATATCACTCCAAGAGTTTATCGATGATGATACTGCATGATAAGCTTACCTTGATCAATTTACCCTTCATGAAAGATGTGTTAATGCTCTTGAGCACCTCCATGTTTATAAATATCACCTTAAGTGAGATTATGATATGAAATTATATCTTAGGGTCTTTAAATTTGGAGATCTTGTGCTTAAAGAAAACCAACAAAACTCTAATTTTCCACTACAGTTACGAGACTAATTTGTAGCAAATGTGTTAGGCCCATTTATCATCACACAGAAGATAGGGCTGGGATGTATAGGTTAGCATATCTTAAGGGTGCTAAGCAGCCTGAACCTCTCAACATAATCCACCTATGGGTATTTCATACGTAAAGACTAATTTACAAAAATACCCAAAGGTATTTAAGCCCTTTATTCAATTCCCAAAAATCCCCAAAGGTACTTAAGCCCTTTGGTCAAATAAAAAATCAACCAAAAATAACAAAAACATTAGAAAATCATAAAACACAAAAACATTGCATTTTCATTTTACATTGCATTCCATCATGCATTTCATGTCACTACATTAGTTCACTTGCATTAGGAATGCTCTTTCATTATATTTGTAGGATCGGGCACCATGTCTGTATTCTTGTCATCCTTCTTAATCAACATTATCCATAATAATTATTTATGGTTTTTCTTATGAGTTTTTACTTATTAATGGGTCCTTGTAAGATAGGGCAAATATCGAATGAACTTCAACAATGATGTTTAGATGATCACTAACTATTTTCTGCACACCTTTTAGCTTATAAAATATCATAGGAAAATCCCCCACATTTCACATATTACATCATCCACATTCCCCTTCTATGAGTAACTATGTTTTTCAACACAACCAGTAAGTTACTATAGGGTGTTCACTAGGGTTTCGGTCATTCATCCACTCCTATTTTTCCTTCAGATTATATAGAAATATATCTTGATTTTAGAAGGTAGTATATTTCTTTGATCATACCTTGCATATATCAAAATACCAACCATATTTACACATTAAAAACATAAGTTTGAACAAGAAAGGATGAAACTATAAAGTAGTATTTTTTCCCTTAAGTTAAATGTTTCCCTTGCTCATCCTATTATGGTCATGGTCTAGAATGCTTGAAATTGGCAAAAGGACAAGCTCCCCCCTACCCAAAGCTATAAAATCCCTTACTCTTCCACAAAAATGAGCAAGTATCCCAAAAAAAAAGTGGTTTTCACAACTAAGCAAATAAACCCCCTTGCTCATAAAAAATGAGCAAGTCTCCCAATCAAATCAAAATAAAAGGGAGTAATGAGCTTGAATCTATGGAATCCTTAGTCATTCAAAAGTCATGGGGCAATCTCCATTACAACAATGGGTTGAATGAAACATGCCTGGCAATGGAGGAGTCTTACGCATGGTGATATGTTTGTCACATTAGTGACCTTCTTTTGTACATACCAATGTTAGCTTACAGATGAGATAGCTTTTGGTGGCTTGTATTGCCTAGTAGTCTAATCCAATCACATCCAAAATTAGGATCATACTAACCATAAGGTGATCCTTATTATAGCAATAAGTTGAATGAAACCCGTATAGCAATGGGATAGTTTTATGTGTCATTAATGAACATCACACACACAGGGATATTGAAAATGTTGGTTTTCCTAGCAGATATTTATCTTTCAGAGTCATGTGTAGTCAATATACATCATTTTATTGGTCAACTAGGGTGTTTGCATCTCATTAAAACCTATTATTACCTCATAGCATATTATTGGTCACCCATCCATCATCTACATTTTTCTCATATTACATATGGTTGGCTTTCAAATGTATGACTTTGATAAAAAAATTACATTTTTATTGATGACTTCTATACCTCTATGGTGTTTACATTTAGGTTGTTTACATCTTAGATTTATTCATTATGTTTTAGCAAATAATCATAAAAAATGCATTTTGCATCATCATGTCATTAGTACATCCTTTAATCAAATGTTTCACCCTTTTCCTCACATTTACAACACCCAACACATCATATGCTAGGTTCAAAAAGGTTGCATCCTTTTGTCAAAGTTGTGCCCTTTGCCTTACATTTATATCAATCAACACATCAACTTCTAGGTTCAAAAGGATGCATCCTTTTGTCAAAGGTTGCACCCTTTGCATCTCATTAACCATAAATATAAAATACCCCAAAGGTACTTAAGCCCTTTGGTTAGGTCATCACAAAATGCCCCAAAGGCACTTAATCTCTTTGGTCACATTATCACAAAAATCCCCAAAGGACCTTAAGACCTTTGGTCACATAAAAAAAAAAGGCTCCACAAGTACCCATATTTCCTTTGGTCATAATTAAAGGGGTCCAAAGGCACTTACACACTTTGGTCACATAAAATTTATAAAATTCAAGTGAATCTTGTATCTAATAATCTACTCTAGAAACCTGGCGATTGCAGTGATTGGTTATCCATGCAATTCGGTAGGATGAGTAACATACCATAAGATAACTCACCAAAAATAAGTAATAATATGGCTCAAAATCAAGGTTACAATGAGGAAAAGATCCCTCTAACTTTTGTAATGGTCCTAGAATACCCGAATAAAATCATCTTGGTCAAGTGACTTGTCACTTTCATCATTTTTCCATTTCCTCATCAACTTGTCGCATGAGGGGATAGTCATACATCACAAAATTCATAATCAAATCAATAATAAAAAACTTAATCATGCAAGTTACATTCATTCAAGAATCATTGCTAACTATAATCATGTCCTTCTTGCTTGGGTAGACAACAAGCCAAAATTTCAAACAACATAAAAGCTCGGTATTCTTGAAACATAAATCTATAAGTACACCTGTCGTTGAAAAGTCTGCCAAGATCAAGTATACCTCAAAGTCATGAATCCTGGCTAAAAGGTTTACTAAACTCAAGTTCTTCAACTTGTTAGAAGCAATGGTTTGAAAATGCATGCTCTTTCTATGATTGGGGTATTTTACATTGATCAAATTAATGAACATCATTAGCCCTCAGTTTAACTCTAGGCCATCTATTTTTGCTCCTTGTGTTTTCACACAACACATCCCAAAAAGGGGCATCCGTAGACACCTAAAATGTGTCATATTGATGAGACTACCTATATGGACTCCCTGAAGACCAGATGAACCACCTTGGACAACCTTTTGGCTAAAATAGTGGTTTTCACAACTAAAATAAGGTATATTTTCCTTTGCAACCTTGGCCATTGCTCTAAGGGATGGGCTTTAGAGGCTACCCTACCAAGGGATGACTCCCATTTAAGGCCATACTACCAAGGTATGGTCACGCTACAAGAAAAATAAAAAAATAGCGAGACATAACTAGCAGCTAAAACCACCATTTAAACTTATGTATGAACTCATGCTATAATTTTGCGCGTGTGCGTGAGCTTGATTTAGACAAAAAACATGACACAATTAGTTTACATGAAGCCTCAAAGAAAAGCATTTGCTTTCTCAATGTGAATTGATCCTTTGCTTTTTCATGCATAGTGTGGTACTATTATTAGATTTCTTTCAAGTAATCTATATAATAATGCTCAACCCTCTTTGAAATAGATACAAAGCTTTCAAATTTTGAGCAATGAAGTGATACTAGATTTTGATCAGAGATCCAACAAATTTTGTAAGGATTGAAGTGTGATTACCTTGACTCCCTAAGAAGGCCATGTCACTAGACTACTCCAAGGGATAGAGGTATGCATTTCATTCTTTTTTTTGACCTCACATACCCACCAAGTCACTACAAAAGCACACCCAATCCATCAAAAACACCAACAAAATAAATCTAGATTTACCCCTTGCATTGGCCTCGAGAAAAGATCCATGGATTAGCATCCATATCACTCAAAGGTAGCCACATGTATGGTCATACTACTCAAAGATGACCCCTAGGTTTAGACCTATTTTATTTATTTTCCATTTTTAATATATTTTAGTAGTTTCTTGATTCAATGTTCAACTTCGCTAGATTTATTTCATGCATGCATTTATCATATTTTTATCGTTTATCACTTTTAGCTATCATTGTATTCACACATGATGTTAACTATGTTTGATTTCTTGTGTGCAGGTTTTAGGTTTCTACGGTAAGGAAAGAGCACAAGAAATGGATACCTTCATCCCTCAAGGAGGTCATGAAGAAATCCTACTTGAGATGGTTTGTGGGTGCGAGGGAACCCAAAATGTGCACCAGTTATATTTTGAGAGGAGAATCAAACCCTCTTGATTTTTGATTGTATTTATTTTATCAAAATAGTGAAATCCCTTAATAGGATGTTATTGTAATCATATTTTTTAAAGAACAAGTTGTTATCAATAAAATGGACCCGCCTCCATATCTTTTCTTGTTTTATCATGATGTTACAATTACATGCTCTTATTATTCATAGTTAGTTTACATTTTGTGGGTTTGCAATTATATTTTTATTAAAGGTGCATGTTTTTTTGGACACTTCACCTTGAGGCAACTACATTATGATTATCTAATCTGGACATACCCCAAGAAGTAATAATAATTGGTCTCAATACTAGAATTTCTAATTTCTCAGTTTGTGTCTCTCATTCCATTGTTGGTTCTATGTCACCATATCTATAATTACCTACTTAAAAACTACTCCTAATTCTTATGTTGATCCAATACATAATGCTATTATAACACTCCTAATATCATAGTCCTTTGCTTCAACACCCTTTCTAGTTCACCCTGATCCAAAGCTTGTTTTGGTGCATTTCCTTCCTATACTTGTTTTGGTGCATTATAATCTAGAAACCATATTTGCAATTGCTTTAATGTTTGTTCTTGCATGTATTATTCTTGAGAAGAAGTATCCATAGCTTCCATAAATGCATTTCATTCCCTACACACAAAGCCTTGTTCAAAAGCAATAGGTTCCAAACTATACAAAATATCTCTATCTATAATATTTACAAAATCAGGGCCAAATGGAGTCTAACCTTGCTCTTAAAATTCTTGTAAAATATTGAGTTTAGTAGCCAAATCTAATAGGATATCTATCACATCTAATATACAGCATAAATTAGAATATATATTCTTCTCAAATTTATTTTTCAAACTATTTAATTCTTGTAATAATTGATAAATGTACCTTTCCTTCTCTTGGATCTCCATCTTAGCTTTATTCAATTGTTGTTGTTGAGATTTGATGACTGCTCTGGCATGTGCAACAATTAATCAATCTAAGGCTTTAGTTTCCTTCACAACAATATATTTATTTGGTTCTTCATTCGTATATGGAGGCTCTTATAGATGACCATTTATAGCAATATCCTTCTATTGTATAGGAAAGGTCAAAATTGTTTGGTGAAGGTTCAAAAGATTCTTCTACTGCACTTGAAGAATGATTTTTAGTGTATGGCAACTCCTATGATCCAAGAGGAATTTCTAGAGTCTGGTCATCATCATTATCATCAATGATCAATTTTTGCTTCTTCCATTTTTGAGTGCGATATAGCTCTAGTGCTTGCTTGAGAGTAGTTGAAGTCTATATTTGTATTTGGCTCCTTCTTAGGGGAGTCTAATATAAAGCAATCTCTTCTTCATGATGTTCATATGATACCTACATTTCCTTACTATTAATAACTTCAAGAGGTTCTACAACCTACTCTTGTATGCTGGATTGCTCCTATACCTCATTCTTTTATTTCCTCAATTAATCAAAAAAATTAGTTTTCCTATTGTTCCTTGGCTTAGATGAGATTATCTCCAAAGTAGGATATTTCATCTCTTTCATTTTTCTTGAAACACTGAGATGCTTCCTTCTACTCTCAATAGTGCTTCACTCAATTAATATAGACTCCTCAAACATAGGACTAGACTCTTTTGATAAAAGGATAGCCTCCTCCTACATAGAGATCTCTTTTGGAAATAAGATAGACTCCTTTGATATAGTTGTGTTTTCTAATGCATGGATTTTTCTTGTGTAATTTTTTATGCTTGGGCATACATTTATGTATCATTGCAATGTATTATGACTCTACACTATCTCCTCCTATGTACCAGTGTAGGCTACTCTGATGGAGATATTTCTTAAGTATTGGATTCTAGTGTAGCCTTAGTATACCTCTTTCTATTGGTTCCATCCCTCTTCCTTGTAGGCATAGTTTGTTTTTTTATGGAGGGGTTTCTTCCCTATTAGGTATATTTGTAGCCCTAGGTTGCTTTCTTCTATTTCTCCCAATTTTATTTTATGGATGTATTTTATTCTTGCATTTATGGATGTATTTTATTCTTGTATTTTATTTTATGATAGGTTTCTTTCTTCTATTTCTCCCAATTTTAACATTTGGGATCCTTGCAACTTTAGGTCATTTATTCTCACTATCATATGTTTCCTTTGCTTCTTTCCTATGGTATTTAGGGCCGGAAACCTCAATCCATGGGTCTAAAAATTGCTTTTAAGAGCATTCATTCCCCTCAAAATGGTGTTTGCACAATAATTCAATTAGGCCACAATGTTTAATAGAGCCTTAATCCTCTTGGAATCTCTTGGCCATGCCATGTAAGGCATTATGCAAACAGATAGGTAAATTGACTCTTATTTAGGTTTGTGAGTGCCATACTTTAGGTGAGTCAAGATTTTCTCATGATGTCCTAAAAGGACATTGAATTAACCCTTGCAAGTCAAATATTTATTGACCTATATTATAATTTCATTCCATGGTGCCTTCAAAGATGACCATTTAATGCCCTTGTATTGGTTACTTTTAATTTCAAATTTGGGCTCAAAATCACCCTCTTTTTTGAATATATGAAAAATATTAGTGAGAGTGGATTTTAATGTTATTAATATCTCCTCTCCCTTGCAAGGAATTTCATAAATATTGTTGAGAATTTGGATATTTACATTAATTATGATATTGTTGATTTTAGCATGGTCATTTTGAAATCAAAGTGCAAACTTAGTTGCTTGCACCTCCACATGTCCTTTGAACTTTCACCAAAAAGTTTATCCATCCTACCTGCTAAAAAATCATGACGATCTCAATATACTTCTGAGCTCATGAATAGTGTAAGTTTTAGCCTTACATTTTGGTCCTCCCATGATATTCTATCTCATATATGCCAAATAACATAGTATTTGTCAATACTTATACAAGAATGCAATAATTATTCTACAACATCTTGGTTTGGATTTGTGTCAATAGAACAAATATGGCAATAGAAATTTCCTTTTCAAAGATTTATGCATGCGAATAGCCTTTTAGGTTATGGAGGAATCATTCCTTGTGAATGTCACATGCTCCAAAAGAGGTGTTTTTAGGTGTATGCATTGATGTGATTTGTCTTCTGATGCATGATGTAAATTTCACATGATTTCCATATGAACGGTAAGAGAGGTGGTAGTTTGAGGATGATTGTGGTATAATGATAAAACTTGATTTTTTATTTTTAAGATTATAAAATTTCCCCATAATCACCAACCATATGCTAGTTTTTGTGTGTAGTTAATATGCTATTTTCCACACATACACCTTAAATGGCTTGTTGACTTCTATGGTCCTAATTGTGCCAAATTAGCTTGAAATTTGCATAATTGAGAATAAAAACTCTTATTAATTTCTTGTTATCCATCACCTAAGTGCAATATATTTGTTGTAGTCATCCATAGTCACATGATACCATGAGTAATAATCATCTATTACACCATTCAAGGTAATTATTATGATTTATTTGGCATGCACTTCCCAAGTCAACTCAAATCTAATCAGTTATAACATAAGCAACCAATGTCAACCACCTATCCCATGGAAAATATCAATGAAAATCAATGGTGATTCCATTGCATATATATTTTTTTATCAATTTTAATTTTATATTTTTGGGGTGTGTTTACCTATTTTTGCATAAAAAACTATGGTTATTATAGCACATTATAATTTTCATTCCAGAGCAACTAGATCCATTTATTTTTGTGCAATCAATTGATCATTTTGGACCAAAGTGGGATTAATTCCAGCACATCCAAAGGTGTTCCAAATTGTCTTGAGAATATATTTTTTCCATTTTACTTATATATATAAATATGACAAGGAATTAATCATAATTTATACAATACTAAAGCTAAATAAAAGTAAAATCAAAGAAAATGCATACCTTATTGTTAGAAAGTCTCCATACATCTTTTGGATGCATTTCTTATTACATGCTTAGAAGTCTTGAAAGCTAAAAAATACAAATATAGAGTTATTACAATTCCACAAGTACCAACATAGTTTTCTTCAAGGCAAACAAGTCAAAGTTTGATTTTTATGTAAGCCTTAATTTAATAGTGCCTCAAAGAAGTTTTACTATCAAATTATTATTGCTTCAGTTATAAAGATATATAATCATTCTAAATCTATTTTAGAAGAGGAAACCCCTTCTACAACATATAGGTCTGACTGTGAAAGAAAGTATTTTGTGAATTCCACCTTGGTAAGTGGTTTATGGTACAATAGTGAATGATGTCCATTTACCACTAGTTTTATCCTTGAATCATTAATGATATAAGGTTGAACAACTTAATTTTTGAACACCTTTTCAATATTGTAAGGTCCTAGCCATTGGATTTTTAACTTGCTAGGAAAATCGACATAGCAAGAATCAAACAACAATGCCCAATCACCTAGTTTGTACTTGCTACTCCTAATGTAACTATCATACAATAATTTTTTTGTTTATGAATGATATTTGTTTGATAAAGTGCCTCAAATATTATCTCATCCAATGCATTCAATTGTAAGATCCTCTCTTCTTGTACTTATGGTAACTCAATACCTACTTCTAGATATGTACAAAGTAAAGGTAATTGAAATTCAGTTGAAATTATAGGTTCCTTACCATAGATCAATTTGTATGGTGTAAATATTGTTGAGGATTTCCATGTAGTGTTTTATACCCATGAAATCTCTAGTAACTTGTTCATCCAACCTCTCCTCTGAGAAGAAACTATTTTGTTAATATATTTTCTAATTCTTTATTTGTGACTTCTACATGACCATTTGCTTGAGGGTGATAAGGTGATGACTTTTTATGTTTAATTTCATAAAGTTCAAAAATGCTTCTATGACCTTAGAAGTAAATTAATGTCCTTGGTTTGAAACAATAAAGTGAGAAGCACCAAATTATTGAAAATTTTGGGTATACAGGAAATCAACTACCTTTTCTTCATGAGCGTGTTTAAAAATGTATGGTTTAGCCCACTTTGTCACATAATATTTACACACTAAAATATGTTGTTTTCCTTAAGAAAGTGGGTCAACGGGTTCAATAAAGTCTAGTCCCTATTTTGTAAATGGTTCTATAACCACTTAAGGTTGTAAAGAAATGTCACTTGTTGTAGTTGGTTTACCCATTTTTTAGCATGGATTACAATGTCACACATACTCTTTCACATCTCAATGAAGTGATGACCAATAATATTATACACCTAAAACTCTTTGGATGGTATGTTTTATTTAATAGTGTCATTATAGTGGTTTATTTTAACATGCATAGATGATATCATACACCTCATCTTATCGAATACAATAATGCAAAATATAATCAGGTCCACATTTGAATAATAGACCATTAATCCACTCAAAAAATGAGCTATGTTTAATTAAACATAATTTTTTATTATAGGTAAAATGAGTAGGGAAATTTCTTGTTGCCATATAATTAGCAATCTCAACAAAACATGGTGATTGTACTAGTATTGCAAATAATAATTCATCAAGAAAGGAATCCTCTACTGACTTGTCCTCACTTGTGACATTTAGCCATAACACAAAGTCAGCTACTACATTTGTTTTACCTAGTTTATCAATAATAGTTATGTCAAATTCCTATAGTAGTAATCACCATTGTATGATTCTACCACTGTGTTAGATTTCCAACTAGATTATCTCATAGAAAGCCTTATCCAGGATCAAGTATAAATCAGATAAATACCACTAACAAAAATAACAATGAATCATACCTCCAAAAGAAAAATAATATCATACAAATATATATCAAATATATTCAATATTAGAATATTATAAGAATGATTTAGATAGATCACATTAAATGGAGCTTTATCTCCAGTATATAATTTTCCATAAATTTTTAGTATTTTTACTATTGCTCTCCTCAAACATTCGAAAGATGCATCATTTCACATTCCTCATATTAAGACAAAAATCTCATCTTGCCACATATCATGTGACTCTTGATTCTCTCTCTTGACACCTTGCACTTTCTCTCATATTGACACATAATTTATATAAAGTATAAACAATTGTACCAAACTAGTATTTAAAAGGGTGCCAAATAATGTAATACTTCTAATACCCCCTTGTATTACATTATTTGGTAGGAAGTCTTTTTACCTTGATCTTTGATTCTTTGTTTTCTTCATTCTTCAGCTCTAACTTTGGTATGACTGAATATATGCAACCTTCATTAGGTCTACCTTTATAAATTATTTGTGTCTACCTCTAGGTCATTACCTCTAGGTTTCTTCTTTTGGGTCACCTCTAAATCATCATTGCCTTTGGGTGATTCAATGGAACAATAATAAGACTATCATTTCTTGAAGAACAATCACTATAGGTTCTTTTCACTGTAGGTCATCTTCCAAGTTGTACTTAGGTCATAATCACATTTCTTCATGATAAGACTAACATTATTCTTTATATTTAATAAAATTTGATCATACTTGGTTTCCTTCTATAGAAACCATACAACATTCTTTTCATATTATCCTATTCATTCATGCTTATCCATCCACAATCTATTTTTAATCTATAATTTATATTTTCTCTATGGAGATAAGATTTTTGAGAATGGTTAAGTCCACAAATTTTATAACCATGGAGATTCTAACATTTCTCTATCTGATGTACATATCTAACACAATGGTTACATTTTTTTCCTTGTTATAGTATTCTTTTTTCCTTTCTTTGATTCATTATTTTTTTTTTGTCCTTCATTGTTACTAATTTTATGCCACTATTTTCTTTTTTTTTTAATAGGAAGCTTTATATTGTTGATAGGGTTTTTAAGGATCCCTTAACCTAATTACAAAAATAGCCATTATAGCTATACCATGATAAAGGATAAACTGAGGACCCTTAGCAGGGCATTGACTGACAAGAGCCATATACGAGGACATAACATTAGGCTTGAAAACCCAAATATTGTAACAAAAACCAAAGAGTGAGGGCGCAGCCTCAGGCCTGAGGACATTAACAAAAAAAAATTAGAACTTGAAAAAAAAAACTACAGCTGAAGAAGTAAGGGCTTCCACATAGGGAGGGCAAGAAACCAAAAAATATCATATTATGTGAAACAAAACAGGCTCCATGCAGGGTAGCCGTAGTAATAGAAAAACAAAGGAAATCACAAATTTAGAATCTAATTCATTATTGCTCGTATGTCTTGTATATCCAAGACCTTCACATTTTGGTCTTATTTATGGTACAATTTTATCTTTCATTCCTTTTCCATGTTTTCCCAAACTTGTGTCTTTATATCCTAGTTTATGTAATAATTTTAAACCAATCCTTTTAGTATGCCTTTCAAAATAACCAAATCCATTATCACAATGATTTATATCAATATCAAGACAACTTTGAGTATCATTATCCCTGTTATAATTTGAATCCACATCATTATAAATTTTTATAGCATAATATTTCTCTAAAAAATCATGAATTGTATTCAAATCCTTTGTGTCACATGTAACATCTATTTTTGGAATAAGTTCTTCTATCTTTGTCATGAATTCTAAGTCACAAGTATCACTACTTGCATCACAATTTTTCTTTTCATTTTGATGAGGATCACAACATGCATCTTTTTCATTTTGATGAAGATCACTAGTATCACAACATGCATCTATCATCATGGTATTTAATTTTATGGAATCACAACATACATTTGCTATCATAACTCTTAAATCATTTGCTTTACTGGTAACATCAATAATATTGTTATTCAAATCTTTAATCATTTCCTCTTGTCTTTTATTTTTATCTTTAAGGAGTTCATTAGAAAGTAATGCCATATACATTATCTTTCCTATATTTTGAGGTAAAGAAAAACATCTTTAGAGTCTTCATCTACTTCATCAAGCTTTGAACTTAGATAATTACCAAGCATTAAAAAATTTTCATCTTTGGTTTCTCTCATAATTGATTGTAAGACCCTCTTTACCTTTATTGATGTATCCTTTTACCCTTCAAATTTTTCCATCATGTGATGTGTACAACATTTTAGATCTTATTCTTCCTAAGGTTTCGTTGCATATTGTGTTGAATAGGTGTTGGAGGATTGTTTTCCTTGAAAATAAATGGAAAATGAGACTTACCCAGATATAGAAGTTTATGATACATGGTCAACTAAAAGTCTTCTTATGGTTATTAATTTTTTAGGGTATTCACTGTAAGGCTAGATTGGCAAAATGAATGAGAATTTTAGATGAATGCAGTAGTTGTAGAAGGAAGAAAACTATCAAACATATCTTTTGGGACTGCAAAAATTCAAATAAAGTTTAGAAGAACCTCGAGTGGACATATTTTCTTATTATCAAGGATCGGTTTAGCTAGAAAATGGTTTTTTTTGGTGATGATTTTGGCTGTCCTTGATATCTATTGGGTGTTTGGACTACCATTAGAGCAGCAACTATATATGTTATATAGAGGGCCAGGTGCAGTTTGGTCTTCAAGGATGAAGCACTTAGTGCTTTGGGGATTGCTTCTAGGGTTTTTATTGATATCTAGGAGTGATGTAGAGCATTTAAGAGGCTGATGATTAAGGACATTAAGGATTGTTCTGCTCAGGAAAAATCTGATTGTTGGATGTCCTTGAGTAGATTTTTGTAATCTTTGTATCTGCGATGTATTATGATTTTTTTTAGCAATATAAGTAGTATTTAGTCAAAAAAAATATTAGATCTTTTAACATTTCCTTAGTATATTCTAATGAAGCATCCTAAATGTCTATTTTTTCTTCTTGAAAACATAAATTTTATTCTCTTTTTCATTTTTTTAACAACCCATGTTCTTGTATCTCTAATTTTTCATTAATTATCTCTTTTTGTTTGCTTTTTCGTTGCCATGTTTTGTTCAAGTTTTTACTTTTCAAAAATTTCCTTTGTTGTTGACAACCTTATAACTCCAAAACATTTCTTTAATGTTTGACTTCCTTTTCAATTTAATCTTCAAATTACTTTCACTCCTTGTATATCCCAATACAATTTTAAACTCTCTTTTTTTTATTTATAAAATTCCCCTCAACTCTTTTCATTCTTCTATTAATCATTTTTTTATTTCTTCTAATAATTTCAATTTCTTCTTATCTATTGATAATTATTTTTTATTCCCTTATAAAATTTCCACTTTATCACTTATAACTCCCATTTAGAACAACCTCTTTTTTTCTTAAAAAAAAAAAAAAATATTCCTCAATCTCCCAATAATATTTCATTTTATAACTCCTATAATTTATTTACTCCCCAACTTATAACTTTCATCTGCATATTATGTATGCACTCTCCTAACTTTCTCAACATGCATGCAAGACTTACCTTTAAAAAAAAAATAACTTTTGTATTTTTCACTTTTAACTATTCAAAACTCTTGTGAATTAAAAACTTTCATTCCTTAAAAATATTTAACTCTTGCAACATTTGATGCATAACAAATTCCATCTTCAAGAGATAATTAAAAGAAAAATAAATCTGAGCACTTATGATTAAGGTTCCAAATGCTCCACAACTCAAAATCTCAATGGTGCTAATATTCCTTTACTTGGAAAAAACTTTTTGGAAATATTTTATAACTTTGCAATTTATTACGTTCTTTTGTGAAATTGTTTGCCTCCACTATCTCAAATAATTTTTTGAAAGAATTTATTTCTATGATTTAAAAAACTATTTTCTATCGGATAAATTAATTTCTTCTAGATTAAGCTCCTTATCAATAATATATCTCTTGGAGTAAAATAAAATATTATTTTTTTGCATAATTTTTTGATATTAATATAACCTTTTAAATTTTTTAAATCTCCCTACATAATTTTTGACAAGCACCACATATTTTTAAAATATTACTTCTACGTTACATACCAATATTTCTTCTAACTCGGGTGTTTCAATGAACAATTTCCTTTTGTTCTTCATCTTTTATGTGCCCTAAAAACAATAATCAAATTTTTCTTAAATATTTATCCCTAATATTCTAAATCTACCAAATTTAAAATTTTACTTTAATAAATTAAATCTTTATTTTTTTCTCCACATCCAATCTTTGTGCTCACCATTTATCTTATACATGGCATAATAATGTATTACTTCATATTCAATTTATTAGGTTTTGATAAGAGGTAGTAAATGTCATAACAAATCTTCCTTCTTTGGATGAATGCAAACATTTCATATTCTTAAGCTTTGAACTTGCATGCACTTCTCTTCTAGTTACTGCTTCAAAGGAAAACTTTTCTCAAGCACTTTGAATGACAATGGCTTCACTCTTTCTTGCAACTCTTTTATGCAGTGCTTCTTTCCTTACAATAAAATTTGCTTTATATTTCGATCAACATTAGTGCCTCCAACACAATACTTTATATTCTTCAAATTTTTTATATTATTATTGCTTCTTACTTTTTTCTTTTCATAGGCTACTTATTTTCTCATTGGTAGGTTCTAATGCTATTCCTTTTCCAGATTATTCCCTAGTGGATCTTCTTGTAAATATTGCTCAAATTTTATGTACCTTTAGAATTCTCTATACGGAATTGGGCTCACCCAAAAGTAATAATATATATTTCTTGAAAAACTTTATAAAACCTTGACTCTCAAAAGTACTAAAAACAAAATATAAAATTTTAATTACCTTATATTTTGCAATATTTGTGTTGAATAAGAAACCTCTCAGTCTATTCTTTCTACATGTTATCCAGGCTACAATACGACATTCACAACTTTATATTCTTCGTAGTAGCTTCTCCCTTACAAAGACACCCAAACAATAGCAATATATGCATCTCCTCTTTAAAGCATCATAGTATTTCTCATTTGATCTTCACTGGCAACAACAAACTTGACCTCTCATTCAGATAATATTTTCTCTAATTGGGCTTGTTGTCGAATGATTATGATTATCCCAATACCTTCATTCTAACTCTTCATGGATCTAATACCACTTTTATCTTTCTAGATATATCATCTCATAGAAAGCCTTATCCGAGATCAAGAATAAATTAGATAAATACCACTAACAAAAATAACAATAAATCATACTTCTAAAATAACAACAATACGTCACAAATATTTCTCAAATATATTCAATATTAGAATACTACAAAAATGATTCAGAGAGATTACATTATATTGAGCTGTATCTCCAATATATAGTTTTACATGAATTTTTAGTACTTTAACTATTTATTTCCTAAAACATCTATGATATGCATCCCTTCACATTCCTCATACTAAGACAAAACTCTCATATTTCCATATATCATGTGACTCTTCATTCTCTCTCTTGACACCTTGCAATTTCTCTCATATTGACATATACATTCTAAAAAATATAAAATATTCTACCAAACTAATATTTACAAGGGGCCAAATAATGTAATACTTCCAACACATTTTTTTTATTAGATAAAATAAGGGGTTTTGAAAGGATACCTAAACCTTATTACAAAAATAAAATGAAATATATCAAGTCTTAGCCCAATAGACTCTAACTAAAATATTTGATCCAACTAGAATAACATACTGCCATAACAAAACCATCTGAATGCCCAACACCACCATCTAATTGGAGAACCAAATCTTACAAGGGAAAAAAATAGGATCACCATACTACACAGGAGGGACCCAGGGAAAACCTGAGAAGAAAAAATAACTATGCCTTGGGAGACAAATTACCATCTCGCTTCCTTAATGTGGGTTCTCAAATTGCCACACTGATTTTGAAACATGTTTTTGATCTCCTCGATAAATAAGATAGCCACATGGAGGGAATATTTTAGGACCTGGTGCTTATCACCCAAATTACTAAGAAATGACATAAAATTGGAGAAATTAGACCTTTGCATGGGAGAATCCTCACAAAATTCAATCGATTTCTCTGACAACTTACTTTTTTCTTTGCATGAGATAGGTCCTCATAATTTGTCATCTCCATAGTAAGAGGAGAGGATTCAACATGAGTATACTTTATGGATAGGCATTTGGAACATCAAGCATGCCCACCTTTTATTCCTTTAGGAAAAACCCATACTCTACCTAAATTATTGATCCTTCCTTTGGTTAGGATCTAGGGAATGTTAAGGGCCTCCAAGTCCAAGGATACACTAGAAGAAGAGTTGGAGGAGACTAAGGGTGGATAAAAAATTAGAGAAATATTTTGGGTTTTAATTTTTGATAGAGCCTCATCCACTGCCACCCCTTTGGCCTTAGCAACATGCTCAAAAATTAGTAGGGCTAGACCCTAGTGAATGGGGTCCAATCCTTTATCTCCTCTCATGTCTATCAATACCTTTCTCAACCTTTTGGTTAAGATCAAGAGTAGTATTTGTTCTTATCAGTTTAATAATTCTAATACATTGACCAAATGTTTGCTCATAAAATATTTTATCATTTCATGATTGGTACGAACAAACACTTGGTATTCAATGATATAGTGATGAAATTTATTTATCGCATACACCACTACTAATTTTTTTTTTTATATAGTGGTGTATTTTTTCTCTACTCTTATCTAGTTTTTACTAATGTAGTAAATGAAATAATGTTTCTCATTTTCTACTTGGTCCAAAGTTGCTCTGACTATAGTATTTGATGCATCAGTTTGGATATGAAATAAAATTTTCTAATTTGGACCTCATAGCATAGGTGGAGTGGTTATTTTTTATTTTAATGTGTCAAATGCAATTTTAAAATTTTTCATCCATTTTAATTTTGAATCTTTAATAAAAAAGATGTACATAGGGGTCGCGATTGTACTAAAATTTTTAATAAAAGAATGATAAAAAATAATATGGCCCAAATTTTTTTTTAACATCTATTTGCATTTCTGTTGGAGTTAAGTTTTTAATGATCTCAATCATTTTAGGATCTGCCTATATCCTTATAGATGAGATATGATGTCCAAGGACAATGCCTTCATTCATCATCATGTAACATTTCATAGGATTTAAGGTTAGATTATAGTTTTTGTAGTGGGTTAACAATTTGTCAAGATTTTCAAGAGTTTCCTCAAAAGTCTCACCACACACTATGAAATTTTCCATGTAGATTTTGACACATTCATTGGTCAAATTAGAGAAAATTGCATGGGCAACTTGTGGGAAAGTTGTTGGGGCATTAATGAGTCCAAAAGATAGAAATTGATAAGAAAAATTTTCCCATGAACAACTAAAATTTATTTCTCTTGATCTTTAGGAGCAACCTAAATTTGATTGTCCACTATTTCCATTGATAAAATAAAAATATATTTTCCAGCAAGTGTGTCTAGTAATGGAAAATAGTCTTTGCATGTGGTCTTATTCAATTCATGATAATTGACAGACATCATATATTTCCATTTTTATTTGAAATTATAACTAATAGAGAAACTCATCGAATTATAGAGATAAGATAAATGAATCCTACTTCTAATAACTTTTCAATTTCATCCTTAAGTATGTCTCATAGAGCAATATTTTATATTCTTTATGGTTGTCATATAGGTTTAAAATCGTAGATATAAATACAATGAGTACACATATCTAGATGTATTCTTGTCATGTCTATATTCCCATGCAAAAGACTTAGGATTTTTACTTAACACATTGAACATGTTTTTTTTCCTAGTCATTATAAAACTAACTATTGATATTAATTTTTTTTCTAGTTGTATCGCAACTTGTTTTGTATTAGGATACATTGAATTGACCCCTTCAAAGTTGCTAACCAAAGAATCTAAAGGACAATGGTGAGGCAATAGAGAATGAAATATTCTAGTTTCTTTATCAAAAGTAATTCTTTATGAAATTAAATTTGTTATAGGGCAATTAAAATATGATATAAGATGATGATGCCATCCATGAGGTCAGTTAAAAGAGCTATCTTGTATTGAAATGGGTGAAAAATACTTAGAATCTTGATCCTCATCCTTCCATAATAATCAATGGATGGTAATTGGTTCATCTTCAAGCTTTGAGTCATATGATTTATTTAGTAAAATAGTTTCATATTAAAAAATAACTCTTTCCAATGAATCTAACTCCTCTGCACGATCCTTTACAACTATGGTGGTTAAGGTTGAATTTTTCTCTTCATTTTTTTCATCTAGTTCAAGAAACCATAGGTTACCAAAAAAGTTGATTAAATATCTTGCAGGAGGATATAAGAAAATTTCCTTTGAATGAATCCTATTAGATATGGTCATATATCCTAACCTATAATCAATAAAAGTAGATGTTGTGTAAGCCAAGATCTTCCAAGAATTATTGGGTAACCATCATTAGTAACTTAGGGTTGTAATACTAGAAAGTTGACTAGATATTCCCATGAAAAAACTATTACAAGAATATTTTCTTTTATTCCTTTTGATTTTAGAATTTATCGATCAACCATTTCAAGTATTGTATGTTAGGAGGTGAAGTCACTATCTAAATCTCGAATTTTCTTCAATAGAGGGGTACATGATGGTGTAGCTTACAGTGATCCATCCCTATGTGCTAAGGTAATTTACGAGATGGATTATATCCAGATGGGTTACCTCCAAATGAGTTATCACCAAATGGGTAAACTTAGATGGGTTTCCTCCAGATGGGTTGCATCCATATGGGTAACCCTATATGGGTTACCTCTAGATGGGTAAACTGATATGGGTTACCTCCAGATGTGTTATCTCAAGATGGGTAACTCTAGATGGGTTACCTCTAGATGGGTTTTCTCTAAATGGGTAACCTCATATGGGTTACCTCCATAAGGGTAACCCCAAATGGATTACCTCCAGATGGGTTATCTCCAGATAGGTAACCCTAGATAGGTTATCTCCAGATAGGTTGTCTCTAGATGGGTAACCCTAGATGGGTTACCTCTAGATGGGTTGTCTCCAAACGGGTTGCCTCCAAACAAGTAACTCTGGGAGAGGAAAAAAATATTTTTTAGAGTCTTCCTTTGGGAGAGGAAACACATATTTTTTATATTCTTCCTTTGGGATAGGAAACGAATAATTTTTAGAGTTTTCATTTATTTTTCTATAAAATGGGAATGACCCTTTGCATGTATGAGTGATGAGAATGTAAAATTTTACTGAAATTAATAAAATAAAAAATCTTCCATTACCTCATGGTTGTACCTATACACTATAGGGTTTCCACATAAAATATTTGTGTTACTAAATATTTTGTGTTATTGTATTTTTTCTTGCATATAATTTAATATTTGACTAACATCTGGTATCATAACAATATTTTATGTGAGTGGGAGCTAAAACAATGACAAGAGGTGTAACCAAGTTTGATATTGAGAAATTTTATAGAAGGAACTTCACCCTATGGAAGATGAAGGTGGAGGATTCACTAGTTCAAAATGACCAAGACCTAGCCTTGAAAGGGGTCACAAATAAACCTAGTAGCATGAAATATGAGGAATAGGCAACACTATATAAGAAGGTAGTTTCTACAATTTGTCTCTACCTAAAAGACTTAGTCTTGTTCATTGTTGTTGAAGAAAATACCATGGAAGCCCTCTAGAAGAAGCTTGAAAAGTTGTATGAGATAAATAAAAAACAAATAAGGATTTTTTGAAATAACAAATTTATAACCTAAGGATGAAGGAGGGTTCATATGTGGTAGATCACTTGAATTATTTTAATACCCTTATCAATAAATTAGTTTTAGTTTATGTGAATATGAAGTATGAGGACAAAACTATCACCCTACTTTGTTCCCTCCTAGAGACTTAAGATAATTTGGTGATGGCCATCAACAATGCATCATCAGGAACTCTAAAATTTTATGATGTGGTAGTTGCTTTGTTGGAAGAACGGTTGATGTGAAAAATATCTCTATCACACTCAAACAATGAAGCCATAGCTATGAGAGGTCAATATTTCAAGAAGAGTAAATAACATAGATCACAGTCCAAATCTAATTCTAAAGGATGCAATTTAAAAGGGAAGTGTTGGCATTGTGGGAAGCTAGGGCACTCAAAGAAGGACTATTGGTAGCTAAAAAGGAAAAGAATGGTGAAAATAAAATTCAACCATAAGCTAAATCTAGTACAGTAGATTCAAGAGATTAAAATATGTGAGGTTTTTTGTATCAACAACAAAAGATCTATTTTATATACCTAGGTTTTGGACTCGGGTGCATCTTTCCACATGTCTCCTCATAGAGACTGGTTTGATAAATATTAGTCATATAGTGGTGGGATGGTATACTTGGGTGATGATCATGCTTTAGAAGTTATGGGAAAAGGGGACATACGTATCAGACTGGATGATGGTAGAGAAAGGATGTTATGTGATGTATGACATGTGCCTGATTTGTAGAATAATTTACTCTTAATCAAGATGATGGATAAGCTAGGGTATTTATATCACTTTCAATAAAAACTATTGCAAAATTACTAGAGGAGCCCTTGTAGTAGCAAAAGGAGAATCTTATGGGACCCTATATCATTTATACGATGATATAATGAAAAACCATGCAGTAACTGTTGGCAATTTTGGGTACTTGGGTATATTGCCTTTGCTCAAGTGTATAAGTTGTCATTGATGTCAAGAAGCTTTTAAAGGAATTTTATTTGATGTAAAAGAATTTGTTTTGATGAAGGTTTTGGCATGACAAGTTCGAAAGCAAGTAAGTTAGAAAAATGTTACGATATCGCGACATGTCGCATTTTCGTGACTTAAGCAGGCGAGAAAAAGCTTTCTAGAAAAGTGTCATGATATTGTGACATGTTGTAGTTTCGTGACTCAAAGAAGAAAGAGAATGTTCGAGTCAAAAATGTCATGATTTTGCGACATATTGCAAAGTAGGTTGAATGGACGAAAAAGTGTCGCGATTTCGTGACATAATGCAGGAGAGAGAGTCCGAAAGAAAAGTGTCATGATTTCGCGACATAATGCAGGAGAGAGAGTCCAAGAGAAAATGTGTCATGATTTCATGACATAATGTAGGAGAGAGAGTCCAGGAGAAAAAGTGTCGCGATATCGCGACATGTCGGGTTTTCGTGACCCGAAGAAAAGAAAAGCGCTAAGGAGAAAAAGTGTCGCGATTTCGTGACAAGTCAGAAGACAAAGTGGAAGCAAGATAAAATGTCACGATTTCACGACATGTTGTAAGTGAAAATTTTCCAAGTGAGAACTGTCACGATTTTGCGACATGCAGCAAAGGGAAGAGTATGAAATGAGAACTATCACAATTTTGCGACAGGTTGCAGAGAAGACGTATGGAAGCTGAAAGCGTCACGATTTCACGACAGGCTGAAAAGAAGTCGTACGGATGCATAAAGTGTTGCGATTTCACGATAGGTTGAAGAGAAAGCTTATGGATGTGGAAAGTGTCATGATTTCATGACAGAGACAGTAAGAAAGTCTTCAACAGAAGAAGCATCATGATTTCATGACAAATTCAAGAAGGAAGAGCTTGAAGGCAAAAACGTCGTGATTTTGCAACATGTTCCATTTTTGCTAGTGCAAGTAGACAAGAGTGCAAGGAAGAGAAAGTGTCACGATTTCACGACAGTTTGAGATGGCAGCGTACGGATGGAGAAAGTGTCATGATTTCACGATAGAAATTGAAAGCATGTCTTCCATAGGTGAAGTGTCACGATTTCATGACAAAAGCAGAGAGGAAGGCTATGAAGATAGAAGTGTCACGATTTCGTGACAAAAGTAGAAAGGAGGTCGATGAAGGGAGAAGTGTCGCGATATCATGACAAAAGCAAAGTTGATGTTGTCTAAGCCAGAAGTGTCATGATATCACGACAAGAACATGGTTGAAGTCGACAAAGGCTGAAGTGTCACGATATCATGACAAAAGGCAAAAGGAAGTGTACGGTTGCAAAGGTGTCACGATATCGCAACATGTTGTAGTTTCGTGGCAAAATCTACAGAAGAGTTGTAGAAGGAGTGAGGCTGACAAAGTTAAATTTGGGCCGATGAAGATTAGGGTTTGCAATCGATGTAGTTTAGGGTTTGCAGCTAACGTAGTTTAGGGTTGTGCAACCGACTAAGATCACGGTTTCGATATTAAAAGTATTAGTATAAAAGGAGGGCTATTTGGAGAGTTGCAGAAGATGAATGCAATATCGAATGCATGTCAAAGTGTATGAGATGTAGCAAAAAGAGCGAAAGAGTATAGAAGTAGCAAGATGATGTCAAAGCATGCAGAGTGAGTGCAACAGGCAAAGACAATCGAGAACATTTGTGTTAGATCGAAGGATTGTGTTTAGTGCAAATTCGAGGACCAGCTTTGGAGGTGATAGAGTTGAGGATAGAGGTTTCTAGCCAGAGCAAGGAGGATAGGTGTCTTCTATGGATAGAGTTCCATTTGCTAAGGGCAACAGAGGTAGAGGTCTTCTAGAGGATCACCAGCCAAATCAGAGCTAGGGGAAGGTATCTCCTTTGGGTCGAGGCTCATAAACATTGTAATTGGGAAGGATTCCCAAAGAAATATGAGATAACTTTTAGAGAAAAGTTTGTGTAGATGTAGCCCAACATTTTTTGGGTGAACCACGTTTAAAATGGGTCTTCAATGTGTGATGATTTCTGTCTTGATTAATGTTGTGTTGATGTCATTGCTATCTAAAGTTAAAATTATTAATTGGTTAAGTCTTATACTGTTCACCCCTCCTCTCAGTATAAGCCCGTGTTCTTCAATTGGTATCAGAGCAGGTCTCTCCAGAAAGAGCCCAACAGCTTGGAGAAGGATCTATTAGAGGAACATACAGATTTAGAAAGAAATAAAAAGGTTGAGTTTGATCTCAAAGGTGAATTCTTCTTGGCTCTAAGAAAGCTTGAGAAATTCAGGGAAGAGAATTATGTTCTCAAGTATCAATGTCAGGAAGAAGAGATAACAAGATCATAATTGTCTCAAAGTGTTATAGACTTCAAAATTCTAGCTGAAGAAGGGAAAAATATTGAACAGGTTCTAACAGAGGCTCTACAAGGAAAGGAATCTGATTGCGAGAAACTAGAAGAAGAGGTTATGTCTCTTAGAATGAAGTTGGAACAGTTGACTCTCAGATAGAATACTCCATGTGCAAAGCAAAATAAGGATGGTATCACCATTTATGAAACAAGGTCTTCAAGAAAGATCAATCTTCAGCTTGAAGAGCGGTGGATTCTAGTTGGTCACAAAAAGAACAACCGTCCAAGGCATCAAAACAGGTTTCATAATACTTTCCATGCCTATTGTTTTTCCTAAAAGAAATTTGGTTACAAAGCTATTCATTGCAATAAGTCTTTGAATAGCCATAGTAAGGAAAATGTTAACTCTTTTGCACCTCTTATGAATAAAAATGTCATGTGTTACAAGTGCAAGAATTTTGGGCATATAGCAAGGATGTGTTGTTTAGATAAATCTAGCCGTGAGTTCACTAAAAAGAGAAATGAGATCAAATCTAAGTCAATGATAGTTCAAACTGCTTTTCATGGTCAAGACAAAATAGAAAAATGGTATCTTGATAGTGGTTGTTCAAAACATATGACTGGTGAAAAAGAAAATTTTTTGGTCTTAAAACAAACAAACCGAGGAACAGTCAGTTTTGGAGATAATAGGTCAGCTAAAATCTATGGTAAAGGGACTCTTAGTTTGGATGGGAAATCCAAAATAGAAAATGTGCTTTATGTAGAAAGCCTAAGACATAATCTTCTGAGTGTGAGTCAACTGTGTGATCAAGGACACATAGTATCTTTCCTTTCAGATAGATGTGAGATAAGTAAAGAAAAAAATGGAAAACTCATTGCGAGTGCTACAAGGAATCTAAACAATCTTTACATGCTAAGTGAGATAAAAAGGGAAAAGTGTTTTCTAACTCAAGAATATGAGAGTTGGCTATGGCATAAAAGATTGGGGAATTTGAGCTTTGATAATCTTGTCAGTATTAGTAACAAGGAAGCAGTTAGAGACTTGCCCAAAATAAAAAAGCCCTATAATATCATTTGCGGTCCCTGTCAACATGGAAAACAGACCAGAACCATTTTCAAATCAAAAGAGTATACTTCTTCGAAACCATTGGATATTTTTCATACTGATTTATGTGGCCCCACCAGAACTCAGAGCATTCAGGGAGAAAGCTATTTCATGTTGTTTATAGATGATTATTCTAGAATGACTTGGGTTACTTTCCTCAAAGAAAAATCTGAAGCTTTTGAAAAATTTAAAGTTTTCAAAGAAATGATTGAAAATGAGACTGACAAGAGAATCAAATGCTTAAGATCAGACAGAGGAGGAGAGTTCACTTCAAATGAATTTGTGGAATACTGTGAGCAACAAGGAATCAAAAGAGAATATTTAGCAAGCAAGAACTCCTCAACAAAATGGAGTAGTTGAAAGGAAAAACAAAACTATTGAAAATATGGCTAGAGCTATGTTAAATGAGTCAAAACTTTCAGATGGCTTTTGGAAAGAGGCAGTCAGTACAACAGTATACATTATCACTAGGGCCCAACTTAGATTCAATCATCATAAAAATCCTTATGAGTTATGGAAAGGAAGACCAACTATAGTAAAATACTTCAAAGTGTTTGGGAGTAAGTGCTTCATTAGAAGGGAAGATCAAAATTTGGGTAAGTTTGATCCTAGGTGTGATGAGGGAATCTTTCTTGGATATTCCAGTAGAAGCAAGGCCTACATATGCTTCAACAAAAGAATGCATATAGTTGTAGAGAGCATAAATGTAATAGTTGATGAAAAGACAGGGATAAGAGAACCAGTCAAGGAACTCAGTGATGAAATTTGTCAAGAAGAATTCAGAGAGGTTTTAGATGAAGAAGAGGAAAGACAACAACTGCTTCCCAAAACTCCTTCACGATACGTTCAGAAACATCATCCCAAAGATTTGATCATTGGTGATCCAAATAGCAGAAAAACAAGAAGAAGAGTCATTCCTTCACACGATTCTAAAAATGTTTCATTATTATCTCAGATTGAGCCAAAATATTTCAGTGAAGCATGTGCAGATAAATTTTGGGTAAAAGCAATGGATGAAGAGCTAAATCAAATAGAGAAAAGTGAAACTTGGGATTTGGTTCCAAGACCTAAGGACAAGAATGTCATTGGCACAAAATGGATATTCAGAAATAAACTCAATGAGGATGGAAATATTGTCAGAAACAAAGCTAGGTTAGTCTACAAAGGTTATGCTCAAATAGAAGGTGTTGATTTCGAAGAGACGTTCGCTCCTGTTGCTCGACTCGAAGCCATCAAAATGTTTTTGGCCCTTTCAAGCTTCAAATAATTCAAGGTATATCAAATGGATGTAAAGTCAGCTTTTCTAAATCGGGTGTTGGTAGAATAAGTCTACATAGAACAGCCAGAAGGAGTGTCTCTATCAGAACAGTCAGAATTTGTGTGTAAACTAAAAAAGGCCTTATATGGGTTAAAGCAAGCACCAAGGGCTTGGTACTCAAGACTTGAAAGTTATATTCATGAGCAAGGCTTTAGGAAAGGTGTGGCAGATAGCAATTTGTATATTAAGAATGAAGGTGATGATATGTTGATTATGGTTGTCTATGTTGATGATATTATTTTTGGGGGAAATAATACTCAGATATGCAAAGTTTTTGCTAACACCATGCAGAAGGAATTTGAGATGTCCATGATTGGAGAACTGTCATTCTTTTTAGGTCTTCAGATTGCTCAATCAAAAGATGATGTATTTCTCTCTCAAGGAAAGTATATCAAAGAAATGTTGAAGAAATCTGGAATGATGGACAACAAACTAGTATGTACTCCAATGATTACAGGGTGCAAGATGAGTAAAGACAATGAATCTCCAGCGATAGATCAGAGGTTGTACAGATCAATGATTGGTAGTTTATTATATGTTATAGCTACCAAACCAGATATCATGCAGGCAGTTGGGTTAATAGTAAGATTTTAGGCAACTCCAAAAGATTCTCATGTTACAACAGTTAAGAGGATATTCAGATATCTGAAGGGCACTATGGACTTTGGGCTTTGGTATCCCAAAGGTGATGATTTCACCCTCATGACCTATACAGATGCAGATTGGGAAGACAGTACTAATGATAGGAAGAGCACTAGTGGTGGAGCATTCTTTCTGGGAAAGAGTTTGGTTTCTTGGCTAAGTAAGAAACAACCTTCAGTTTCCTTATCTACAACAGAGGCTAAATACATAGCAGTAGTGGCTGGGTGTACACAGGTTTTATGGATGAAAATCGCCTTGGAGGATTTCAAAGTCAAGCATGAACAACCCATCTCCATATTTTGCGATAATACGAGTGCCATAAATATTTCCAAAAATATGGTAATGCACTCAAGGACAAAGCATATCTCCATCAAGTATCACTTTCTAAGGGAGAAAGTGCAAGACAAGTAGGTCAAGCTAGAGTATGTGCCTACTAAAGAGCAAATTGCAGATATCTTCACCAAACCTCTTCCAAGAGATACGTTTGAGTATCTAAGGGAGAAATTGGGAGTTGTACTCCCACCCCAAAATTAATCACCTCATCAAGAGGTGGGGGAGGGACCAAGCTAAGAGGCTCATTCTTAGTCCCGAGCCCCAAAGGTGACCCTTTGCCATTGATGACAAAGGGGGAGAGATATGAGTAAGGGGGAGAGCTTCAAGTGAAGAGGGAAGCTTCAAGTCAGGAGAGCAAAACATCAAAGGCAGTTTCTCAGTTGTTAGCATGGTTGGTTTTAGTTTTGGCTCCTAAGACGTGTTTTCAGTAAAGGTTTGCCATCAATGACAAAGGGGGAGATTGTTGGCAATTTTGGGTGTTGCACTTACAGTGACACTGATAGGGGGGGTGAATCAGTGTGATATTTTAAAATTTTAAACTAGCAATACTTAATGCAGAAATGAAGTAAATTTTAATCAGATATAATAAGAGAGCATCACACACAACACAGATTTAACGAGGTTCACCAATGTGGCTACTCCTCAAAAATGACTGCTTGGACTACCATCCAAATCCAGCATTTGCAAAGCAACTACTTTACAACTTATTTACCAGCACCAACTGGAAGGAGCACCAACCCCTCAATTTTTTTGCACCAACAGAAAGGAGCACCAACCCCTAATTCACCAGCACCTACTAGAGGGAGCACCAACCCCTTATGCCAAGCTACAACTTGGACTTCAAAGTAAATAACAGAATGATACCTTCAACCTTTTGCAAAATGTTTGTTGTTTCTGCACACTCTGCTGCTTCTACGCAATTTCTTTGCACCAACAGTTTGCCTCTACGCAATAGTCCTGTGCACCAACAACTGATCACCTCTACTCCTTTGGACGTTTCTGCACTCAGTTTGCTCTCACTTTGCACTTAGATCGACACAACTCGCTCGTTGCTCAACGTGGATTTTACTTGCACAAATTCAATTCACATTCGATATGCTCAAAACTTGAAACTGTCCTCCTTTTATAGCGTAAAATTATGAGCAAAAATTAAAACTTAGTCGGCTGAAAAACCCTAATTTTAGTCGACTGCAAACCCTAAAAATTGTCGACTGCAAACCCTAAAAATTGTTGGCTGGAAAACCCTAATATCTGTAGGCCTAGATTCAACTTTTTTGGCTTCAACCACCTCTACCACCTCTGTCATTTTTCTATAGCTACTCCCACAAAATTACAACATGTCGTGATATCGCTGCACCTTTTGCAGCCGTACGCTTTCTTTACCCTGCTATCGCGAAAATATGACACTTTTAGAATTTGTCTGCTTTGCCACCATTCTTGTCGTGAAATCGTGACATTTCTAACTTTTGTTGACGTCATCCTCACTCTTATCGTGAAATCGTGACCCTTTTTTCTTCTAGGCCTTCTTCTCCGTTTTTGTCGTGAAATCGTGACATTTTTGGCACCGTACAATCTCTCTCCTCCTAGAGTCATGAAATCATGACATGTTGCAAAAATGCAACATCTTCATCCTGCTAGCTTCTTCACTACTGCCTGTCATGAAATCGTGACACTTTTTCAATCTGTACATCTTTCTTTCATCTTGTCGTGAAATCGTGATGCTTTCAGCTTCCAAAGGTTTTTCTTGCAACCTGTCGCAAAATCGTGACACTTTTCGCCTCTTTGTCTTTTTCTCGGCTTGCACCTACGAAAACATGACATGTCGTGAAATCGTGACACTTTTGCTGCCTTAAGCTCTTTTCTGCCTTTCACCTGTGAAAACCTAACATGTCGCAAAATCGCGACAGTTTTCTTCCTTAGCGCTTTTTCTCCAAACATGTCGCGAAATCGTGACAGTTTTCTGCCTTAGCGCTTTTTCTCCAAACATTTCGTAAAATCGCAACAGTTTTCTGCCTTAGTGCTTTTTCTCCAAACATGTCACGAAATCGCGACAGTTTTTTGCCTTAGCGCTTTTTCTCCAAACATGTTGCGAAATCGTGACAGTTTTCTACCTTAGCGCTTTTTCTCCAAACATGTTACGAAATCATGACAGTTTTTTGCCTTAGCGCTTTTTCTCCAAACATGTCACAAAATCATGACAGTTTTCTTCCTTGCCTTCTCTGCTTCCAACATGTCATGAAATCATGACAGTTTTCCTTATGCCTTCTCTCTCCTCGGCCATGTTGCGAAATCGTGACAATTTTGTTTACACTTTCTCTCTCCTCGTCCATGTCACGAAATCATGACAATTTTCTTTGCACCTTCTCTCTCCTCCGACATGTCGTGAAATCGCGACAAAAAACATGTCGCGATATCGCGACAATTTTCTTACTTTTTCTTTTTCTTTGATTTTTTGAATTTGGGTTACTTTTGTTTTTTGAGAATTTCACCGTACATGATCTGACTAACCTTTGAACTTCTGTCCTCTACATCTAAATGACTTCTAAACTGTCTATCCATTGCATCATTAGATCTAACTGCCTGTGTTGACAACAATGACAAACCTCTTGCAACACCTTACTCAACAATCTCCCCCTTTGGAATTGTTGGCAACACCTGTGTACATTCCTATAACTCTTCTCCCCCTTTGTAAATAATACCAAAGGGCTGCTACAGACTCCCCCTGAGTCTATACACAATTCTCAGGCATAATTTGTTGCACTTAGCACAAATTATGATCATGAGCAAAAGAATAGGCAAATACTCAAATGCTCCCCCTGAGAAAGTGATCCCTATAGCTAGTCACTTCTTGGGAAGTGTGACTACTCCCAATTTGTTTCGAAGGTACTCAAACACTTCCTTGGGCAATGGTTTTGTAAAAATATCTACTACTTGTTCTGTGGTTGGGACAAAATCCAATTTAACTTCTCCTTCTACAACTTTCTCCTTCAAGAAATGATACCTGATGGCAATGTGTTTTGTCCATGAGTGCATTACTGGATTCTTGGAGATGTTAATTGCACTGGTGTTATCACACTTAACTGATATTGGTTCACTGAAATTAATACCAAGATCTTTCAAAGTTTGTTTCATCCACAAAACTTGTGTACAGCAAGTTGTTGCTACAATGTATTCTGCCTCAGCTGTTGATAAAGAAAATGACTCTTGTTTCTTGCTGTGCCAAGCAACCAACCTGTCACCGAGATAAAAAGCACCTCCACTTGTACTTTTCCTATCATCAACACATCCTGCCCAATCCGCATCCGAATAAGATATAAGGGTGAAGTCTTTACCTTTCGGATACCATAACCCATACTCCATAGTACCCTTGAGATATCCGAGAATCCTTTTACTCGTCGTCACATGAGTCTCTTTAGGATCGGCTCTGAAATCTTGCTACTATGCAAACCGCTCGTAGAATATCGGGTTTGGTAGCCGTTAAATAAAGTAAGCTGCCAATCATTGATCGGTACATGGTTTGATCTACGGTGGAGATTTGTCATCTTTACTCAACTTGTAGCTCTGTCACCATAGGAGTGCTAATCGGCTTACTGAGTCCTCCATTGTGAATCTTTTTAGCATCTCTTTCACATATTTGAATTGGGAAATAAATATGCCTTTCTCATTTTGATTAACTTGTAACCCAAGAAAGTAAGACAGTTCACCAATCATAGACATTTCAAATTCTTTTTGCATTTTATTTGCTAAGTCTTTACATGATTCATCTTTGCTGCTGCCAAATATGATATCATCTACATAAACAACTAGAACAATGAGATGCCCATTTTCTATTTTGACATACGATTACTGTCCACCATGCCTTTCTTAAACCCCTATTGAGAGAGATAGTTATCTAGCCGTGCATACCATGCTCGGGGTGCCTGTTTTAAGCCATATAAAGCTTTCTTTAATTTGTAGACTAGATTGGGATCTTCACCAATTTGGAAACCATCTGATTGTTCAATATACACTTCTTCTTCAAGTTTCCCATTTAAGAAAGCTGATTTTACATCCATCTGGTAAACTCTAAAATTCTTATGAACTGCTAAGGCCAGAAACATTCTGATTGCTTCTAATCTGGCCACAGGTGCAAAAGTCTCTTCAAAATCAACGTCTTCAACTTGTGCATACCCTTTACAGACCAATCTCGCTTTATTTCTAACTACCTGTCCGTCTTCGTTCAATTTATTTTGAAATATCCATTTGGTGCTGATTACATTCTTATCTGCTGGTCTAGGAACTAATTCCCAAGTTCTGTTCTTTTCAATATGATCTAACTCTTCATTTATTGCCTTCATCCAACTATCATCTTTGCTTGCCTCAGCTATACTTTTGGGCTCAACGCAGGATAAAAGGGAATAATTGCTTACTACTTTCTTTCTTGTCTGAACACCAGCTGTGGGATCTCCAATTATTTGATCTTTGGGATGATTCTTCTGCCAGCTGCCTATTTTGAATTTCTTATTTTCTTCCACCTTCGAGTCATCAAATAAGTCATCTAAGTCAAGTGTTGATTTCTTTTCTATTTCATTTTACTCATCACCTTCAATGGCTTCTTCATAAATTGGGTAATTTTCTTCATAGTTAACTGTTCTTTCCATTCCTTCATCAAATTTAACATCAGCATTGTCCACAATTTTCTTGAGTCTCTTGTTGTAGCATTTATAAGCTTTGCTTTTTATTGAATACCCAACAAATACACCTTAATCTGCTCTATTTTCAAACTTCCCAAGATTGTCATCAATTTTTCTGATGTAACACTTACAGCCAAAAACTTTGAGATGTTTTGCTATTGCCTTTCTTCCAAACCATAGCTCATAAGGAGTTTTATTTTCATGAGTTCTCAGCATGTACCTGTTTTGAATGTATACTGCAGTGTGGACTGCTTCTTTCCAAAATCTGTTTGCTATTTTGTTCTCAGCCAACATAGTACGTGACATTTCCTATACTATTATGTTCTTTCTTTCTACTACACCATTCTGCTGGGGAGTTCTAGCTATTGAATATTGTCTCCTAATCCCATGTTTTTCACAGTATTCTTTAAATTCATCTGAAATGAATTCTCCTCCTCTATCTGATTGTAAGCATTTGATCATTTTTCTTGTTTCATTCTCAACTAGATGTTTGAAATATCTAAACATTTCAAAAGCTTCTATTTTATTCTTTAAGAAAAATATCCATGTCATTCTGGAATAATCATCAATACACGACATAAAGTATTTATCACCATTTATGCTTTGAGTTCTCATCGGTCCACATAATTCTGTATGTATAAGATCCAGAGGTTTGCTGGTGTAGTACTCTTTTGTTTTGAACGAGGTTCTGGTTTGCCTTCCTTTTGGACACGAAGCACAAATGCTATTTGAAGGTTTTCTAATGGTTGGAATGTCTCTTACCACCTGATTTAAGCTGATTTTTGCTAGATTATCAAAACTAATATGTCCAAGTCTCTTGTGCCATAGCCAGTTTTCTTCTTCTTGTCTAATGAAACAATTACCTTTTAAGGTTTTTGAGAGAGTGTACAGGTTTCCAGATGTCCTTGATCCAATAGCTATCAATTTTATGCTGTTTGATTTCTTGACTTCACAACCCTGCTTCTTGAAAACAACTTCATGTCCTTTATCATAGATCTGACTGACACTCAACAGGTTGTGCTTCAAACCATCGACAAACAAAACTTCTTTTGACTTGATCTTCCCATCACTAATTTTAACTGATCCTTTTCCGATTATCTTAGCTCCATCATTATTTCCAAATTTTATGGAACCACCCTCATATTTTTGCAATTTTTCAAACTTTTGTTTATCACCTGTCATATGACTTGAGCATCCACTGTCAAGTATCCATGGTACCATTTTGCTCTGTGCCTTGAAAGCTATTTGAACTATTAAGGATTCCTTTTCTTCCCTAAGTTGTTCTTTCTGCTTCCATTCTGATTTGACTATGATATCGGGTTCTAGTTTGGACTTCCCTTTTTCAATATCTTTTGCATATCTTTCAGAATTTTTTCCATTTTGTCTTGGCCTCTATGGTTGAAATTTTCTTTTTTGAAATTGATTTGAATCAGAGGTACTACGACAATTTCTTGCAATATGCCCATAGTTGCGATAGTTAAAACATTCTACTGCATAATTTGTTTGAGGAGCAAAAGCATTTCTACTAATAAAGCTTCTTGGTCCTACACTATACTTGCAGTCTGTAATTTTATGCCCATAACCGTTACATTTGAAATAGAAACCAGAAAAGTAATGATTGAACCTGAAATATGTTCTTTGCCAGGTTGTAGAAGGAACCATAGATCTTTTTTTTTTATCTGTGACCTTGGTAAAACCATCATTGTCAGTTCTCCTTTCGGGTCTGGCATTACTGCTTTTATTTTCCTGAGTTGTTTTTCTTTCATCAGTCTGTTTCTTCTCTTCATTCCTCATAGTTTCTACATTTCTGGCTTTTGGTCCATTTGACGATTCTCCTTCCATGAAGCCTAGACCAAATTTGATGCCAGCAGGTCTTTGGTCACTTAAAATTTTATCTAGCTTCATCAAAATTTCTTCACGCTTTTGATGATAGCTGATTTTTTGATCCAGTTCTTGCATATGCAATCGTAGAATGACATTTTCTTCTTCTAGTTTATAGCAGTAATCTATCTTCACGGTTATCTGAACTTCGAGATCCTCATATATTTTCTTGTATTTCTCTGTCTGTATTTTCAAGTTGGTTATGATGTTATTTGCATCCTCAAGATTCCTTGAAAGTTTATAATTTTTTCTTTTCTCAGATTTCCATTCTACAAGAGCAGAGACCAGTTCACCTTCTAGATCAACTTCTGCCTCAGATTTTTCAACACATGCTTTAGATTTCATTCCTTCTCTCTTCTCTCGATTTTTCTACCTCTTCGATTTTTCTACTTCAAATGCCATGAATAGAGCTTCACTGTTCCTTCTTCGGAATCCTCACTCGAGCTGTCCTCTCGAAGAATTTGTATTCTTGGAGATGAAGCTTTTCTTTTTGAAGTTGCCTTTCCTGAAGTTTGATTTCTTCTTCCAGTCACTTCTTTCTTGGTGCGAAGTTTCCTCACCCTGGTTCTTTTCATTGAGTGGACATTTTGTCGCAAAGTACCCAATGCCTCCATAGTTAAAGCATTTAAATGGTAGATTTTCTCTATATTTTCCTTTTCCCTTTCTCAGTTTTTTGATAAAATTTGCTTCCATTTCATCTGATACATCCTCTTCTTCAGACTCTTGTTTTGTGTCTTTGCCTTTTAGGGCTTTGAAAGCTGCTTCTCTATCTGTGGGATTAGACCTTCCTATTCTCATTTCAAAAGCAGTCAAAGAACCATGCATATCATCCATACTAAAATGATTTAGATCTTTAGCTTCTTCTATGGCTGAGACTTTCAAATCAAACCTTGGAGGGAGAGATCTTAATACCTTTTTCACGATCGTAGCATCATCCATATCTTCGTCGAGACCTCTGATAGAATTAGTGATTCCGTTGACTCTTAGCATGAAAGCCTCTATGTTCTCATCATTGTCCATATTTAAGGATTCAAATTGAGCTCGATGTGTTTGAAGCTTGGCCTCCTTGATCCTATCGTCTCCTTCATGAATGTTCTCTAGTTTATCCCATACATATTTTGCGGATTCATAGTTTATGATTTTGACTAGCTCACTGTCCACTAATCCACACATGATAGCATTTTTTTCTTTCGAATCATTTTCAAATGCCTTTTTACCAGTAGTGTCTATTGGAGCAGTGGCGGGAGCTTTGTAACCATTAACTACTGCACCCCAGATGTCAAAACCTAAAGCATGGAGATATGTTTGCATCCTTATTTTCTAGAAAGAATAGTTAGTTCCATCAAACAATGGTGCTTTGTTTGAGGAGAAACCTTCACCACTTGCCATTGTGTCACTTCCAAGATCACCCTAGCTGATTGAGCCTATTTAGGAACCTAGCTTTGATACCAATTATTGCACTTATAGTGACACTGATAGGGGGTGAATCAGTGTGATATTTTAAAATTTTAAACTAGCAATACTTAATGTAGAAATGAAGCAAATTTAAATCAGATATAACAAGAGAGCATCACACACAACACAGATTTAACGAGGTTCACCAATGTAGCTACTCCTCAAAAATGACTACTTGGACTACCATCCAAATCCAGCATTTGCAAAGCAACTACTTTACAACTTATTTACCAGCACCAACTGGAAGGAGCACCAACCCCTCAATTTTTTTGCACCAACAGAAAGGAGCACCAACCCCTAATTCACCAGCACCTGCTGGATGGAGCACCAACCCCTTATGCCAAGCTGCAACTTGGACTTCAAAGTAAATAACAGAATGATACCTTCAACCTTTTGCAAATTGTTTGTTGTTTCTGCACACTGCTGCTTTTGCACAATTTCTTCACACCAATAGTTTGCCTCTACGCAACAGTCCCGCGCACCAACAACTGATCGCATCTACTCCTTTGGACATTTCTACACTTAGTTCGCTCTCACTTCACACTTAGATCAACACAACTCGCTCGCTGCTTAACACGGATTTTACTTGCACAAATTCAATTCACATTCGATACGCTCAAAACTTGAAACTGTCCTCCTTTTATAGCGTAAAATTATGAGCAAAAATTAAAACTTAGTCAACTGAAAAACCCTAATTTTAGTCAGCTACAAACCCTAAAAATTGTCGGCTACAAACCCTAAAAATTGTCGGCTACAAAACCCTAATCTCTGTCGGCCTAGATTCAACTTTGTCGGCTTCAACCGCCTCTGCCGCCTCTATCATTTTTCTGTAGCTACTCCCGTGAAATTACATGTCACGATATCGCTACACCTTTTGCGACCGTACGCTTTCTTTACCTTGCTATCATGAAAATGTGACACTTTTGGCCTTTGTCTGCTTTGCCACCGTTCTTGTCGCAAAATCATGACACTTCTAACTTTTGCTGATGTCATCCTCACTCTTGTCACGAAATCATGACCCTTTTTGCTTCTAGGCCTTCTTCTCCGTTTTTGTCATGAAATCGTGACATTTTTGGTGTCATACAGTCTCTCTCCTCCTAGAGTCACGAAACTGTGACATGTTGCAAAAATGCGACATCTTCATCCTGCTAGCTTCTTCACTATTGCCTGTCATGAAATCATGACACTTTTTCAATCCGTACATCTTTCTTTCATCCTGTCATGAAATCGCGACGCTTTTAGCTTTCAGAGGTTTTTCTTGCAACCTGTCGTGAAATCGTGACACTTTTCGCCTCTTTGTATTTTTCTCGGATTGCACCCGCGAAAACATGACATGTCAAGAAATTGTGACAATTTTGCTGCCTTATGCTCTTTTCTGCCTTTCACCCATGAAAACATAACATGTCGCGAAATCGTGACATTTTTCTTCCTTAGTGCTTTTTCTCCAAACATGTCGTGAAATCGCGATAATTTTTTGCCTTAGTGCTTTTTCTCCAAACATGTCACGAAATCATGACAGTTTTCTGCCTTAGCACTTTTTCTCCAAACATGTCACAAAATCGCGACAGTTTTCTGCCTTAGCACTTTTTCTCCAAACATGTCGTGAAATCGCGACAGTTTTCTTCCTTGCCTTCTCTGCTTCCAACATGTCACAAAATCGCGACAGTTTTCCTTGTGCCTTCTCTCTCCTCGGCCATGTCACGAAATCATGACAATTTTGTTTGCACTTTCTCTCTCCTCGTCCATGTCGCAAAATCATGACAATTTTCTTTGCATCTTCTCTCTCCTTTGACATGTCGCGAAATCGCGACAGAAAACATGTCGCGATATCGCAGTAGTTTTCTTGTCTTTTTCTTTGATTTTCTGAATCTGGGTTACTTTTTTTTTCCTAGAATTTCACCGTACATGATCTGACTAACCTTTGAACTTTTGTTCTCTGCATCTGAATGACTTCTGAACTATCTGTCCACTGCATCATTAGATCTAACTACCTGTGTTGACAACAATGACAAACCTCTTGCAACACCTTGCTCAACATTGGGTACCTTGGGTATATTGCCTTTGCTCAAGTGTATAAGTTGTCATTGATGTCAAGAAGCTTTTAAAGGAATTTGATTTGATGTAAAAGAATTTTTTTTGATGAAGGTTTTGACATGACAAGTTCGAAAGCAAGTAAGTTAGAAAAATGTCGCGATATCGTGACATGTCACATTTTCATGACTTAAGCAAGCGAGAAAAAGCTTTCTAAAAAAGTGTCGCGATATCATGACATGTCGTAGTTTCGCGACTCAAAGAAGAAAGAGAATGTTCGAGTCAGAAATGTCATGATTTCATGACATATTGCAAAGTAGGTTGAACGGACGAAAAAGTGTCACGATTTCGTGACATAATGCAGGAGAGAGAGTTTGAAAGAAAATGTGTCACGATTTCATGACATAATGCAGGAGAGAGAGTCTGGGAGAAAATGTGTCATGATTTCATGACATAATGCAGGAGAGAGAGTCCGAGATAAAAAGTGTCGCGATATCGTGACATGTCAGGTTTTCGCAACCTAAAGAAAGAAAAGCGCCAAGGAGAGAAGGTGTCACGATTTCATGACAAGTCAGAAGACAAAGTGGAAGCAAGATAGAATGTCACGATTTCGTGACATGCTGCAGGTGAAAATGTTCCAAGTGAGAACTGTCGCGATTTCATGACATGCAGTAAAGGGAAGAGTCTAAAATGAGAACTATCACAATTTTGTGATAGGTTGCAAAGAAGGCGTACGGAAGCTGAAAGCGTCACAATTTTGCGATAGGCTGAAAAGAAGTCGTACGGATGCAGAAAGTGTCACAATTTCGCAATAGGTTGAAGAGAAAGCTTATGGATGCAGAAAGTGTCACAATTTTGCGACAGAGACAGTAAGCAAGTCTTTAATAGAAGAAGCATCACGATTTCATGATGAATTCAAGAAGGAAGATCTTGAAGGCAAAAGCGTCATGATTTCACGACATGTTTCATTTTTGCTAGTACAAGTAGACAAGAGTGCAAGGAAGAGAAAGTGTCATGATTTTGCGACAATTTGAGATGGCAGCGTATTGATGAAGAAAGTGTCACGATTTTATGATAGAAACTGAAAGCATGTCTTCCATAGGTGAAGTGTCGTGATTTCATGACAAAAGCAGAGAGGAAGGCTATGAAGACAGAAGTGTCATGATTTCACGATAAAAGCAGAAAGGAGGTCGACAAAGGGAGAAGTGTCATGATATCATGATAAAAGCAAAGTTGATGTTGTCTAATCCAGAAGTGTCACGATATTGTGACAAGAACATGGTTGAAGTCGACAAAGACTAAAGTGTCATGATATCATGATAAAAGGCAAAAAGAAGTGTACGGTTGCAAAGGTGTCATGATATCGCGACATGTTGTAGTTTCGCGACAGAAACTACAAAAGAGTTGCAAAAAGAGTGAGGTCGACAAAGTTAAATTTGGGCTAATGAAGATTAGGGTTTGTAGCCAACGTAGTTTAGGGTTGTGCAGCTGACTAAGATCAAGATTTTGATCTTGAAAGTATTAGTATAAAATGAGGGCTGTTTGGATAGTTGCATAAGATGAATGCGATATCGAATGCACGTCGAAGTGTGTAAGATGCAGTAGAAAGAGTGAAAGAGTGTAGAAGTAGCAAGATGATGTCGAAGCATGCAGAGTGAGCACAATAGGCAAAGACGATCGAGGACATTTGTGTTAGACTTAAGGACTGTGTTTAGTGCAAATTTGAGGACCAGCTTTGGAGGTGATAGAGTTGAGGACAAAGTTTTCCAGCTAGAGCAGGGAGGATAGGTGTCTTCTATGGATAGAGTTCCATTTGCTAAGGGCAGCAGAGGTAGAGGTTTTCTAGAGGATCACCAGCCATAGCAGAGCTAGGTGAAGGTATCTCCTTTGGGACGAGGCTCATAAACATTGTAATTGGTAAGGATTCCCAAAGAAATATGAGAACTTTTAGAGAAAAGTTTGTGTGGATGTAGCCCAACATTTTTTGGGTGAACCATGTTAAAAATGGGTCTTCAATGTGTGATGATTTATATCTTGATTAATGTTGTGTTGATGCAATTGCTATCTAAAGTTAAAATTATTAATTGGTTAAGTCTTATACTATTCACCCCCCCTCTCAGTATAAGCCTGTGTTCTTCAGTAACAATAACTTCAAGAAATTTTCAAGATGCAATAATGTTATGGCATCAACGCATAGGACATATGAGTGAAAAAGGTCTAAAAATTCTGCATGACTGAGGTATTCTTTCTGGGATTAAGTTTTTTAATTTAGACTTGTGTGAGCACTATATTTTTGGTAAATAAAATAGGGTTTAGTTTACTACAAGCCCTAGTAAGAGTTCTATTTTTTTGCAACTTATACATTATGATATATTTGGACCAGTACCCACTCAGTCCTTAAATGGTGCTATATATTTTTTGCTTTTATAGATAATTATTCTAGGAGAGTGTGGGTATATTTTCTAAAGGATTCAAAATATTTGTTGAGATTTAAAGAGTTCAAAGCACAAGTAGAGAAAAATTTGGGTAAGCCTATTTTATATCTCAAGTTAGATAATAGGGGTGAATATTGCTCCAAGGAATTTGATAAATTTTGTACACAAGAAGGAATTAAGCACCAAAATACTATACCATATACTCCACAAAAAAATAGTGTGGTTGAGTGGATGAATCATACAATCATGGAACGTGCAAGAAGCATGCTCAATGCATCCATTTTGGATAAAAGGTTCTAGGTAGAGGTTGTTAATACAACTTTTTACCTTATTAGTAGGTCACCTATAACTACATTGGATGGATAGATTCTGAAGGAGGTTTGGTGTTGTAAGCCAATTGATTACTCTAATTTGTATACCTTTGGTTGTGATGCATTTGACCATGTGCATAAAGAAAAAAATATGAACATAATCCAAATTCAATAAAATGTGTTTTTCTTAGCTATGGAAATACAGTGAAGGGGTATAGACTATGGAATCCTACTACCCACAAGGTAATTATTAGCTGGGATGTTATTTTTGATGAAAAATCCATATAAAAGGAGGTATAAAAAATACCTAAGTTGTACCAATTGAAGTATATATAAACAAATATGAAGATGAAAGTCAACATGATGAAGTTTTTGATCAACATGTAGAACAACAGGTAGAACAATAAGTACAAAAGTCACAACAATCACAAGAACAAGAGACACAACCAACAAATCATTGGGTTAGAAGATCTACACATCCACAAAAGTGTTTGGAAAGGTATTCTCCTATTTTTCAATCCTCTTTTGCTTTGTTAACTAATGATGGTGATCCTAGTTCATTTCAAGAAGCTAGAGTCTTAGAATGCAACAAAGTGGAGGAAAGCCATGGAGGAGGAAATCGAGGCACTTCTCAAGAATGAAATGTGGAAACTTGTGGATCTCCCATCTGGAATAAAGGCTATTGGAAAAAAGTGGGTGTACAAAGTAAATAAGAATAGTGATGGGTTTTTGGAATTCTTTAAAGCATGCATTATGGCAAAAGGTTATGTGAAAAATTTACTTATAGAATTTAATAAAAAAATATCTCTAGTTGTGAAGACGACTATTGTTAAAGTTTTACTTTTACTTGTAGCAACACAATATGTAGAATTGGAGTAGCTTGATGTGAAAAATACTTGCTTGCATGATGATCTTGAGGAGGAGATTTATATGGATCAGCCTGAGGGCTATGAAGAAAGAGGTAAAGAGTATTTGGTTTACAAACTAAAGAAATATTTGTATGGGTTGAAATAGGCACCAAGGATGTGGTACAAAAAATTTGGCACCTTCATGAAGAGCGAAGTCTACAGTAGGAGGGAAGTTGACCATTGTGCATACTATAAGATATTTGATGATGGTATTTTTATTATTTTGATGTTGTATGTTGATGATATGTTGGTTGTAGGCCCCAACATGAATAAAATCATTGATATTAAGTCTCGATTGGCTAGGATATTTCAAATGAAGAATTTAGGAGAAGCAAACCAAATTTTAGGGATAAAGATACACATGGATAGAATAGGAAGAAATATCTAGTTAAGTCAAAATTCATATATAGAAAATATTATGTAATACTTCAATATGTAGAATGCAAATCCAGTTAGTACCCCTCTTCTTTCACACTTCTGTATCTTGAATAGTATCCTATAATATAAGTAGATAAGACAAGCATTTCTCATGTACTGTATTCATAAACAGTAGAAAGCCTCATGTATGCCACGATGAGCACCAGACTAGATATTGCCCAAGTAGTGGGAGTTATTAGTTGGTACATAGAAAATCCTAATAAGGAGCATTGGAATGCGATGAAGTGGATATTTAGATATTTAAGAGGCACTTCAGATGCTACTATTTACTATGGATCAAAAAATTACAAGTTAAAGGTTTTGTGGATTTTGATTATGGTGGAGATAGATATGGAAGAAATTCCACAACAGGATATACTATCACTCTTGCTAGTGGATTTGTGAGTTGGATTTCTAAGTTGCAATCTCTAATGTCTTTATCAACCACTGAAGAATAATATATTGCAACAAATGAAGCCAACAAAGAGGTAATTTGGCTAGAATGACTATTGGGTAACTCCAATACAATGTAGGAGAAAATTACATTGTATTGTGATAGTCAAAGTGCTATTCAACTAGTGAAGAACCCAACATTTCATGATCGTACATAACATAATGATGTTAAGTAAAATTTTATAAGAAATGTGGTGGAAGAAGGTAGGATCCTGTTGGAGAAAATTGATACTAAAGTGAATCCTATAGATATGATTACAAATTCGATTAAGACAAATAAGTTTGAATGGTGCAAAACTTCTTTGGGCTTGCTAAAATATGATAAGGGTAACATTCGACAATTGGCACTGGATGGAAAAACATAGGCAAAAAATTCTTGTATACTGACTTCAAGTCGGATAATGTTAGGAGGTGAAGTCACTATCTAGATCTCTAATGTTCTTCAACATAGAGGTGCATGATGGTGTATATTATAGTGATCCATCCCCACGTACTAATGTGACTAGTGAGATGGGTTGTATCCATATGGATAACCCCATATGGGTTACCTCTAGACGAGTTATCTCTAGATGGGTTACCTCAGATGGATTGCTTTCATATGGGTAACCCTATATGGGTTACCTTCAGATGGGTTATCTCTAGATGGGAAACCCTATATGGGTTACCTCTAGATAGGTAACCCCAGATGGGTTACCTCCAGATAGGTTACCTCCAGATGGGTTATCTCCAAATAGGTAATCCCAAATGGGTAATATCAAAAAGGTTACCTACCAATGGGTTGTCTCTATATGGGTAAACCTAGATGGGTTACCTCCAAATGGGTTATCTCCATACGGGTAACACCAGATGGGTTACCTCTATACAGGTTATCTCTAGATGGGTAAGTCCCGATGGATTACCTCCAAATGGGTTACCTCCAAACAAGTAACTTCGAGAGAGAAAAATGAACCATTTTGGAGTCTTCCTTTAGTAGAGGAAATAAACAATTTTTGGAGTCTTCCTTTGGGAGAGGAAATGAACAAATTTTGGAGTCTTCCTTTGTTTTTCTATAAAAATGGAATGACCCCTTGCATGTATGAGTGATGTGAATCTAAGTTTGATGAAATCAATAAAATAACAAAGTTAGCATCGCCCCATGGTTTTACCTGCACACTGCATGGTTTCCACGTAAAATCTCTGTGTTACTAAAATTTTTGTGTTATTGTGTTTTTTGCTTGCACGTAATTTAATATTTGACTAAAATTGTAGGCATAGGATTTATATTGGTTAAATATAAATTTTGCATCATATCATTTGCCATAACATTAATAGATGCCCCTAGGTCAATCAAAATAATATATATCTAAATTATTCATATTGTTATTGTGACTAATGGGCTTCCTAGATCTCCATACTTATGTAGAATAAGTTTCCCTATAAGAAGGTATGCTAACTTTCCATCCACCTATATGGTTTTTTTTTTAAGTTAAAATCCCCTTGCAGGGCTGCCTTGGTTTGAGAGACCATGACCAGGGGGTTCTACACCATCAAAGTCACCTGGAAGTCATGCCTGGCCCTACCCGCACCAACATTATCAATTGGATTTTGGATACCGAATTCAACTTTTTGGTATGGTGAATATTCAAACCCGAGACCTCCCTTGGAAGATTGCCCTCTCCTCTCCAACTCACCTACAACACCTGGGTACCTATATAGTTTTAGGATATGTTTTCTTTTTTCTTATTTTTTAATGTACATTTTTTGAACTATCTTATTAAGCATATGTACATCTTACATGGCTTGTAATAAAGGAATTATGATATTTAGAAATTTTAACTCCACCAAGTCAAATTCCATAGAAGATATTTCTATTAATTCCAATCAATCAATATAAGGTACTTTCTTAGATGAATATGGAGAGTTTTTTTTATGGGAGTTTTATTTTTCTTGTTGTTGTTGTTTAGGTGTAGGTGGTTATTATTGATTATTTTCATCAACTCTTATCTCTACGATGATTGGTGGAGTGGAGTCAAGAAGTGTTTTTCCTAAATGCAACTAAATTCTATTATAGTATATAACATTAAGCATGGATATATCTTTTTATTCAACCATATAGATAGGTGCTACCTATCTAGTGTTATTAGGGTTGACCATATGTTGAGGTAGAAGTATATGTTGTTTACCCTATTGTTTTTGTTGTTGTTCCTGAAGCAAAATATTGGAATGTCTAGTTAATAAACTTTATTGTTGGTTTTGATGTTGGCATTGTCCCTAGTATGATTGTCATGGTTGTACCCATTGGTGAACCTAAATTTGTGGAGGTATTCATAGACATTAAAAATTAATCCATTTTTCATCAGTTTTTATCAATTCACCCTCATGCATCAACCATCTAACCAACAAAGCCAATTTCACCTTCTAAAGACCAAAAAGTGAGCATTTATTGCTTCAAAAAGTAAGGTCGATTTTGACCCAAATTTCCCCCAATAAAATCCTCTTCATTCCTCTCAAAACTAGAACCATTAAATCAGGATTGAAAAGAGATTTTTGATGAGTATAATTTTATCCTATTCTGACATCGTTTGGCCTCTTAAAATAAAATGAAAAACTACACACATGTCTAGATATATCGAAGTCATGGTCCTTCCTTATGGGGTGTGAATTTGGCATGCCAAATTTGTACCCACCAAGTACAAGGTATGAATTTGGAGATCTTAGGTTTTTTCTCTCAAAAATCCTTTTTCTACATTGGTTCTTTGTGATGTCAGCCCTTACCCAAGTTTAAGTTTTGTTTTCCTACATTTTTCCCACTCCAAACCTCTTATAAATAGAAGGAATGGATCCTTTTTTTCATCATCTCATATCAACTATCCAACATCTATCTTCTAACACTCTCAATATTTGATGCTAGTGTTCTGATTCCTTTTGGCATCCTTTGTGATTTTCTATTGTGGATAAGAAAGTGGAGAAGCCTTGATGACAAATTGCCTTCTAGAAGGAGGAGAGGTCTTCCACCTTTGCTCTTTCTTCTTCTATAGGCTTATCAGGTTTTATTTTTGCATAATTAGATTTTATATTATTGATTTTTAGTATTACATTAAATTTTTGCATATTTAATTTTGTATTTGGGCACTCTTGTGCGAATTTATGTCCCGTCCATTATGAGGCATGAATTTGGTAAAAAATCAGTTTTTGCTAATTTTTCTTATTTTTTGTCAACTTTTCTTGTTTTTGAATTCATGACCTATAGTTTACATGGTGCAAATTTGGTCATAGTGTCTTGGGGGCACATTTTTATCCCCAAAACCCTATATTTCTAATTGCATACTTGTTTGTTATTGTGTTTATTTTATTTACACTTTGTTTTACTGTTTCATGTTGTCATATCTTATTGTGTTTATTTTATTTGCACTTTTTTTTACTGTTTCATGTTGTCATATCTTATTGTGTTTATTCATAAATATCAACAATCATTTTCATTTTTTATTGGTCATCTAAAAAGGACCAAGGGGGATTGACTGTTGCACCTCCAAGATTAGTCATATAGTGGCCTAAGTAGACCCCCAAATGCTAATTAATTTTTCCAAGGGTTTTAAAGTTATTTTACAGGTTTTGAAGTTGTTGGACATTACAAGGCACAAATTTGGTAGGGAACAAATTTGATTACAAGGCATGAATTTGGCAAGGCATAAATTTGGTTACAAGGAAAAAAATTATTTATAGGGCATGTTTAGTTACCAAGTGTGAATTTGGCTAGGATCAACCAAAAAATCATGTAAGTGTTCTAATAAATTTTTTAGTTATTTGTTGTGTGTTTATTCTCAATTTTTTTTCATTTTTTGTTCTAGATTTAGATCATAAGAGAAGGTAAGGTATTTAATTTTATTGTCTAGGTATAAAAGAAGAAAATCATATAGTTTTCATCTAGGTTAATTCTATTTTTGCATTCTCTTGGACTCTTGTTGAAAAGAAAAAGATCTTATTTCTTGAAAACTATGGATAGTCTTCATTGAAATAAAGAATCATTCTAGGAATAACTATTTATTTGCTTGCATCATCATCTATCCTACATTTTTTATTTAATTATTTCTATCTTAGATATTAGTAAGACCAAATATAGGTGCTTGTTCAAATAAACACATCAAACATTCCATCCCGAACTTAGAGTAAGTCCTTAAACTATTCTTAGTAAACCCTTAAATCCCCTGAGCCCATAGAGTGTAGAGGAATTAACATACCCCTACAATCACCTTAAACCCCAGTGGATCCAACCAAGAACTATATGTGGTAGGGAAATTTTCTCCCCTCTATAATATCCATGGTGGATTGTGTTGAGTCTAATGTTGATTCAGCCATCCAGGTTGAGACTATTCTTGAGATGATACCCATGGTTGTTGACCCTAATAATGAGGGGGTATTGTTAGCTTTTAAGGATATATGCTATGGATATATCTAATATAGGTCCCAATGAAATATGAAAAATATGAAATAAAGTGAAATAACAATATGACTGAAATATGCTATAAATAGAAATGACAAAAATACAATGCAATATGGAGGAAATTGTCACTCCATTAATATAAGCTAAAGAGCTACATTGTACTCCATACAAGAGTACTTGAGATATGAGATGGATGTATATGTGATATGTGATATAATACTATGAGGCCATTTATATAGGAAGATAGATTCCTTGGACAACACTTTACCTAGTTGTACAAGGGGACAACTTGCACATTACAACTTGCAAATGCCACTTGTGCATTTATTAAATTGCTTGAAGTAACAAGATAACTTCCCCCTAAAGTAATCTCCTATCCTAACTATGTACCTAAGGTGGTACATTTATATGACCCAAATGATGTAATATACTCTAACTCTAACACCCCTGTATTACATTATTTGGGTATTGAATATTTCAATCTTCAATATGGATCTTCTTCTTTGTCTTGGATTTTGTCTTGTTATTCTTCTCTATTTTTTGTAACATGTTCAAGCAAGTAGTTATTGTATTCATAACTTGTTATTATTTTTTAAATAGCTTTGACTTCATAATCATCTGTATATTCTTCTAGTTCTTCAATTTCCTCTATCCTTTGAGCTAGGTATCCTTTTTTATTCATTTTTTGATACTCCAATTTGGGATAATTAGTCGAACACTGAGCTTGCTGCTGATGAGAATTATTTTGATATTACCTTGATTAAAATATTCTCCCATTGTTCATCTAATTTCCTTGATTTTGATTCTTTATATTGAATCTGCAATAGTTAGTGATATGACATTTTCTTTTGCATATCTGAAAATACATGTTATACCATGGTATTTGTCCTTTTGATGCTAAAGCAATATTTTTCTATGGATTATCTTTTGATGTCAATGCAGTGTTAGTCATTTCATATTTTACTACATTATTTACCTCATATTCATGAAGAATATTGATTAGGTCATCAGAAGTAGTATCTTTACTTAGGACTTGTAAAGATATTACCAAATTTTTGTAGCTATATGGAAGTGCTCTCATGGTTACTTGAGCAAGAAGTTCATATTGAAGAACACAAGCTTATACTGAGAGGGGGGTGAACAGTATAAGGTAAAACTTTTACTTTTCTTTCCAAACAATATTATCCAATGTTATCAATTGTAATATAAATAACAAAGCAATGCACAAATCATCACACACATGAGAGACACAAATTTAACGTGGTTCACCCAATGTGGGTTACATCCATGGAGAAAATATTTCTTCTAAATTTTCTCAACAAATATCTTGGGAATCAATTCCCTATTACAATATTTATGGACCTCTATCCAAAGGAGATCTCAATCCCCAATGCTCTAGTTTGTGGATCTCTCTCCATAGGAGAACTCTATCCCCTCTACTCTATTTGGATCTCTCTCCATAGGAGAACTCTATCCCCTTTCTCTAGTTTGTGGATCTCTCTCCATAGGATAACTCTATCCCCTTTGCTCTGGTTTGTGGATCTCTCTCCACAGGATAACTCTATCCCCTTTGCTCTAGTTTATGGATCTCTCTCCATAGGAGAACTCTATCCCCTTTACTCTAGTTTGTGGATCTCTCTCCATAGGAGAACTCTATCCCCTTTGCTCTAGTTTGTGGATATCTCTCCATAGGATAACTCTATCCCATTTACTCTAGTTTATGGATCTCTCTCCATAAGAGAACTCTATCCCTTTCTTTCTCCAAATCTACTCTCAACTCTATCTAAAATCTACACCAAACCTCATCACAAGGCTAGCACAAATATACTCCAACTATGCTCACAAATATATCCAAATATGCACACATTACATCACAAATTTCTCTATCTCTACCCAAATCTACACCAAACCTCATTAAAAGGTTAGCACAAATCTATCTCAAATTTTCTCTCTATTACTACCCAAATCTGCTTCAAGTCTTATCACAAGACTTGCTCAAATATACCTCAATGTTGCTTCAAGTCTTCTCACAAGACTTGCTCAAATCTACCTCAATTTTTCTTTAGTCTTCTTACAAGACTTGCTCAAATCTACCTCAATGTTACTTCAAGTATTCTCACAAGACTTGCTCAAATATACCTCAATGCTGCTTCAAGTCTTCTCACAAGACTTGCTCAAATCTACCTCAATGCTGCTTCAAGTCTTCTCACAAGACTTGCTCAAATATACCTCAATGCTGCTTCAAGTCTTCTCACAAGACTTGCTCAAATCTACCTCAATGCTGCTTCAAAACCTGCTCAAATATTTCCAAATATTGCATACAAACAATGCTTATATCTCTTTCAGAAATGCTTTCTTCAACTAGGCAATTCAGACATATTCTACCTAGAATTCATTTAACCTCTGGAACATATAGAGAATGATATGCTTTATCAAATACCCAATATGTTCTTCACATTCACAACTCTTGCATTCATTCAATCCAGTCTCTACCTCTTGCAAATCCCTCTCAAATCAAATCAAACTAGTGTATAACTTTGTTTCACAAAATTGGTCTCTATTCTTTGCAAATTTACTCTCAATGATCAAACACAATAATGCACAAATTTCCTTCACAAGATTGATCTCAAACACTTCACAATTACTTTCAATATATTTCAAACCAATGCTCAAAATGTTTCACAATGATGTACAAACTTGGTCTCAACCCTAGCACAAATAATTTAGATTTCTTTCAACAATGAAGCACATGTAGATCTCAAAACCTAATACAATTGTTTCCACTTTCTTTCAACAATGATGCACACTTTGTTTCACAAACCCTAGCTCAAATATTTCCAAAAATACACACTAATCAACCCTTTTATCTCCACCTTATAATTCTGAAATATTTGCTCAACCAACCACCTTAGAGAAGGAATAATGTCAACATACCTCTTAACTTGCTTTGATGAAAATGAGCCCTCAAAACCTATTCCAAAATAATTTCCTTTTTGCCACTTCAAGAGGTTAGCCAATCTTCTTTTCAAAACAATCACAAAAACCTTCCCTCAAATTGTGCACAAAAATATTTGCTCAATACTCCTTTTATTTTCTCAAAATAAGGTTTTTAATTAAAGAACAAAAACCTTTAAACTTTCCTTCACCATGCAAAAATACACACAATAATTAAACCATAAAACACCTTATAACTCCTACTCTTAAAACACACACAATCAACTCATACAATGAAAGAATCCATATCACACCTTATTTCTCCTTCTAAACAGATTTTAAATTTCAATACCAAAAGACCCTTTTCACACCTTATTTCAAATTTTAAATTTCAATACAAAAGACCTTTTTCACACCTTATTTCTCCTATATCAAATGAGCACAAATTAAATAACAACTCAACCTTATAACTCCCACAAAAATCAAATTATAATTAAAAAATTAAATACCTCTTTTATTCTACCCTCAATGTGATTCGAACCTCTCACCTCGTGAGAGCAAAGTGCCCAACCAAGGGGCCACTACCAGTTGCGCTAGCGCTGCCCGTGAGACCACAAAGGTGCCAATCACCTTTTATATCCTCCTACCACGAACTCAGCCAAACAAAACAAAACATCCATGATGGGTTTCGAACCCGAAACCTCCTCCTCACAATGCCTTCACATCGGCTCAGCCACCAGCTGGTCTAGCTGGCTAGACGAGATGTGATATGCACCAAACCAACCTTAACTCTCCATCGTTCACTATAGAAAAAATATGTTGTCACTTCCTTTCCTTCTCTACCATGTGCAATGAATCATATATCGATTAATGCATGCACAAATTTCACACAACCTTTGCAAATGATTTTAGGCATGGGTATTTATATGTTTTAACTTGGTCTTCGATCAACGTCGATGCCACCTTGTCCTTTTCACCCCATATGACGTCGACCTCCTTAATTCAAATTTAATTCAAAATTAATTCGAATTTACCTTCAATTACTTGGTGCTCAAATATTATAACAACTTGAAATATTTATATTATAATAAAGATATTATAATATTAATCCTTTAAACTTTGCCTTCACATTTAATATTATTGCCTTCAATAATATTAATATCTTACCTTCATTTTTAAACCATTGTCCCAACGAACTCTTTTGTCCTTCATTATAATATTCAAAAATAAATATTATAATGCTTTTCTCAACCAATATTATAATAATAAATATTATAATATTTTCCTTGATATTAATGACAACCAATGACATCTTCTCTTTTGACATCAACCTATGACATCAATCCTTTGACATCAATGACAACACAATATACTCAAAATTTCCAACAATCTCCCCCTTTGTCATTGATGGCAACCCTTTCTAAAAATTCCTTTTCCAACCACTGGATTCCAAATTTGCTCCCCTTGATTGAATGCTCTCCCCCTTACTCAAATCTCTCCCCCTTTGACATCAATGGCAAAGGGACTCCTTTGGGGCTAAAGATAAGACTCTTAGCTCAGCCCCCTCCCCACCTCCTCTCCTTGAGGTGATTAATTTTGGGGTGGGAGTAACTCTACTCCCAACATACAATGCTCTTTTTCTTTGTCAACCTTCTTTTTCAACACCTTTGTAATCATACCCTTTTGATCCTTTTGAGTGTCCCTATTCTTGCTTGACTCTGGAAGTTCTAGAAACTCTGTTCTACACCACTTGGCCTTATGCCCAAGATTATTGCACTTGTAACACCTAATGTTGTAGTTCTTGGAAGGTGTAAATGACTTGAAGTTCCTCTTGGTGAAGCCATAATCATTTCTATCATGAACCCTATAGTGGATCACTTTATGACCAAAGTGATTACATGAGTAGCAATACCCTTGAAAGAAATATCCATCTTTGAATGAGTTGAAGTTCCTCTTAGTGCCTACTCCTTCTCCCACCCTTTAAAAAAAAAAAAAATAAAAAAATTTTCCCTTTCCCTCCTTTTCTTAGTGAAGCTTCCCTTCTTCAACTTATCCACATAGGTCTTAGTTTCTTCTTCAATCTCTTCCTCTAAAACTTCCTCTTCTTTTGAGCTTGAGCTTGATCCTTCTTCTTATTTCCCTTGTCCTTCTTCAAAACCAAGTCCTATTTTGATAGATGAAGATCTTTGTGAATTGATAATTTTATCCAAATTTTTTGAACTTTTCCCAAACCTGTGCAACTTATCCTTAGAATATTTCACTTCCATCCTTAGAGAAACCACTTCATGTTCTAATATTTCACATTCTAACTCTTTTGCCTCTAACTTTTCAACCATGACCTCTTTAAATCTCCTTGCCTTAGCTTTTGAGTTTGTGAGGTCTTGTAGAAGCTTTTCTTTTATTTCCTCATGTTCTTGAACTTGAGCCTTCAGTCTTGAATTATGCTTTCTAACTCTTTTCAACTCTCTAAGAGCAACAATAAGTTCTTCTTCTAGATCAATTGTGCCTTCTTCTTCTTTTTCTAAATCTTTCTCTAGGTCTTCAAGAGCATCTTCATACTCTTCTACTTGATCTTCAATAGGAGTGTTTTCTTCCTCTTCTATTGCCAAAAATAGAATCTCTTCTTCTTCACTATCTGAGAGTCTTTCATCACTATCACTTGAAGCATTGCTTGCCTTTTTAACATAGAAACTCTTCTTGTGCCTTTGAAAGAACTTATTTTCATGCTTACCTTGACCATACCTATTTTTCTTTTCATGCCTAAATTTTCCTTCTTCCTTTTTCTTATAATCCTATTTCTCTTCACTACTATTACTTCCAACTTATGGACAATTAGATGCATAGTGACCAAAATTACCACAATTAAAACATTTCATAGTCTTCATACCTTTGTGTTTTCTTGAGTCCTTCTTATTTCTTCTCACATAGTTAGCTTCTTCATTATTACTTGACTCACCACTTGATTCTAGTTTCTTATCTTTTATCTTCTTTGAAGCTTTGAAAGCTACCTCTTTCTTGGAATTGTGATCTTTTTCTATTCTCATCTCATAAGCTATGAGAATTCCATGTAACTCATCCATAGTCAACTTATCAATATCCTTCATCTCTTCTATAGCTGAAACCTTTGCATCATACCTTATAGGGAGTGATCTTAATACCTTTTGAGCAACACTAGAGTCCTCAATTTTGAATCCAAGTCCACGCATGGTATTAACAACCTCATCAACATGAAGTAAGTATTTAGAAATATCTTCCTCATCTTCCATCTTCAACTCTTCAAACCTTCTCTTATGAGTTTGTAGTTTTGCCAACTTGACCTTGTTATCTCCTTCATATGTTTGCTTCAATTTATCCCATATCTCTTTTGCTTATTTGCATTGCATAACTTTCACAAATTTTGATTCACGTAATCCACTTAAGATTCCATTCATAGCCTTGGCATTATTCACATGTAATTGCTTACCATCCTTATCTGTGGGAGGAGTAGTTGTAGGTGTGAACCCATCCTCAACAGATTGCCATATTTCATATCCTTGTGCCATCAAGTAAGTCTTCATCCTCATACTCCAGAAAGCATAATTATTCCCATCAAACAATGGAGCCTTATTTGATGAAGATCCATTCTGAGATGCCATATGTGTTCCTATAATATCTTCCTTCAAGTTGTTAGACTTTTTCGAAGGAACCCGCTCTGATACCAATTGAAGAACACAAGCTTATACTAAGAGGGGGGTGAACAGTATAAGGTAAACTTTTAATTTTCCTTTCCAAATAATATTATCCAATGTTATCAATTGCAATATCAATAGCAATAACAAAGCAATGCATAAATCATCACACACATGAGAGACACAAATTTAATGTGGTTCACCCAATGTGGGTTACATCCATGAAGAAAATATTTCTTCTAAATTTTCTCAAAAAATCTCTTGGGAATCAATTCCCTATTACAATATTTATGGACCTCTATCCAAAGGAGATCTCAATCCCCAATGCTCTAGTTTGTGGATCTCTCTCCATAGGAGAACTCTATCCCCTTTACTCTGGTTTGTGGATATCTCTCCATAGGATAACTCTATCCCCTTTGCTCTAGTTTGTGGATCTCTCTCCATAGGAGAACTCTATCCCCTTTGCTCTAGTTTGTGGATCTCTCTCCACAGGAGAACTCTATCCCATTTGCTCTAGTTTATGGATCTCTCTCCATAGGATAACTCTATCCCCTTTGCTCTAGTTTGTGGATCTCTCTCCATAGGAGAACTCTATCCCCTTTCTCTAGTTTGTGGATCTCTCCATAGGAGAACTCTATCCCCTACTCTCTCCAAATCTACTCTCAACTCTATCTAAAATCTACACCAAACCTCATCACAAGGCTAGCACAAATCTGCTCCAAATCTACTCACAAATCTATCTAAATCTACACATTAGCATCAAATATATTCTATCTCCCAAATTCCAACCTTTACAAGCTAGCACAAATCTACTCAATAAAATTCTCAATCTATCCAAAATCAATACATAATCTTCTCACAAGACTTGCTCAAATCTACCTCAATGTGTACTTCAAGTCTTCTCACAAGACTTTGCTCAATGCTATCTTAGTCTTCTCACAAGACTTGCTCAAATCTACCTCAATGCTACTTCAAGTCTTCTCACAAGACTTTGCTCAATTATTACCTCAATTATACTTCAAGTCTTCTCACAAGACTTGCTCAAATCTACCTCAATTTTGCTTCATAACCTGCTCAAATATTTCAAAATCTTGCATACAAACAATGCTTATATCTCTTTCAGAAATGCTTTCTTCAACTAGGCAATTCAGACATATTCTACCTAGAATTTATTTAACCTCTAGAACATATAGAGAATGATATGCATTATCAAATACCCAATATGTTCTTCACATTCACAAATCTTGCATTCATTCAATCCAATCTCTACCTCTTGCAAATCCTTCTCAAATCAAATCAAACTAGTGTATAACTTTATTTCACAAAACTGGTCTCTATTCCTTGCAAATTTACTCTCAATGATCAAACACAATAATGCACAAATTTCCTTCACAATATTGATCTCAAACACTTCACAATTACTTTCAATATCTTTCAAACCAATGCTCAAAATGTTTCACAATGATGTACAAACTTGGTCTCAACCCTAGCACAAGTATTTCAAATTTCTTTCAACAATGAAGCACAATTTGTTCTCAAACCCTAGCTCAAATATTTCCAACAATACACACTAATCAACCCTTTTATCTCCACCTTATAATTCTAAAATATTTTCTCAACCAACCACCTTAGAGAAGGAATAATGTCAACATACCTCTTAACTTGCTTTGATGAAAATGAGCCCTCAAAACCTGTTCCAAAATAATTTTCTTTTTGCCACTTCAAGAGGTTAGCCAATCTTCTTTTCAAAACAATCACAAAAACCTTCCCTCAAAATTGTGCACAAAAATATTTCTCTATACTCCTTTTATTTTCTCAAAACAAGGTTTTTAATTAAACAACAAAAACCTTTAAACTTTCCTTCACCATGCAAAAATACACACAATAATTAAACCATAAAACACCTTATAACTCCTACTCTTAAAACACACACAATCAACTCATACAATGAAAGAATCCATATCACACCTTATTTCTCCTTCTAAATAGATTTTAAATTTCAATACCAAAAGACCCTTTTCACACCTTATTTCAGATTTTAAATTTCAATACAAAAAGACCTTTTTCACACCTTATTTCTCCTATATCAAATGAGCAAAAATTAAATGACAACTCAACCTTATAACTCCCACAAAAATCAAATTATAATTAAAAAATTAAATACCTCTTTTATTCTACCCTCAATGTGATTCAAACCTCTCACCTCATGAGAGCAAGGCGCCCAACCAAGGGGCCACTACCGGCTGCGCTAGCGCTGCCCGTGAGACCACAAAGGTGCCAATCACCTTTTATATCCTCCTACCGCGAACTCAGCCAAACAAAACAAAACATCCATGATGGGTTTCGAACCCGAAACCTCCTCCTCACAACGCCTTCGCATCAGCTCAACCACCAGCTGGTCTAGCTGGCTAGATGAGATGTGATATGCACCAAACCAAACTTAAACCTCCATCATTCACTGTAGAAAACTGCATTGTCACTTCCTTTCCTTCTCTACCATGTGCAACGAATCATATATCGAGTTAATGCATGCACGAATTTCACACAACCTTGCAAATGATTTTAGGCATAGGTATTTATATGTTTTAACTTGGTCTTCGATCAACGTCGGTGCCACCTTGTCCTTTTCCACCCCATATGACGTCAACCTCCTTAATTCGAAATTAATTCGAATTTACCTTCAATTAATTGGTGCTCAAATATTATAACAACTTGAAATATTTATATTATAAAATTATAATATTATAATAAATATATTATAATATTAATCCTTTAAACTTTGCCTTCACATTTAATATTATTGCCTTCAATAATATTAATATCTTGCCTTCATTTTTAAACCATTGTCCCAACGAACTCTTTTGTCCTTCATTATAATATTCAAAAATAAATATTATAATGCTTTTCTCAACCAATATTATAATAATAAATATTATAATATTTTCCTTGATATTAATGACAACCAATGACATCTTCTCTTTTGACATCAACCTATGACATCAATCCTTTGACATCAATGACAACACACTATACTCAAAATTTCCAACAATCTCCCCCTTTGTCATTGATGACAGAATCTGCTCCCCTGACTGAATGCTCTCCCCCTTACTCAAATCTCTCTCCCTTTGACATCAATGGCAAAGGGACTCCTTTGGGGCTAAATATAAGACTCTTAGCTCAGCCCCCTCCCCACCTCCTCTCCTTGAGGTGATTAATTTTGGGGTGGGAGTAAATCTACTCCCAACATACAATGCTCTTTTTCTTTGTCAACCTTATTTTTCAACACCTTTGTAATCATACCCTTTTGATCCTTTTGAGTGTCCCTGTTCTTGCTTGACTCTAGAAGTTTTGGAAACTCTGTTCTACACCACTTGGCCTTATGCCCAAGATTATTGCACTTGTAACACCTAATGTTGTAGTTCTTGGAAGGTGTAAATATCTTGAAGTTCCTCTTGGTGAAGCCATAATCATTTCTATCATGAACCCTACAGTGGATCACTTTATGACCAAAGTGATTACATGAGTAGCAATACCCTTGAAAGAAATATCCATCTTTGAATGAGTTGAAGTTCCTCTTAGTGAATCCATGCTCCTTCTTCCAACCCAAAAAAAAAAAACCAAAAAAAACCTCCTTCCCCCCCCCCCCCTTCCATTCTTCAACTTATCCACATAAGCCTTAGTTTCTTCTTCAATCTCTTCCTCTGAAACTTCCTTTTATTTTGAGCTTGAGCTTGACCCTTCTTCTTGTTTCCCTTGTCCTTATTCAAAACCAAGTCCTATTTTGATAAATGAAGATCTTTGTGAATTGATAATTTTATCCAAATATTTTGAAATTTTCCCAAACCTGTGCAACTTATCCTTAGAATATTTCACTTCCATCCTTAGAGAAACTACTTCATGTTCTAATATTTCATATTCTAACTCTTTTGCCTCTAACTTTTCAACCATGACCTCTTTAAATCTTCTTGCCTTAGCTTTTGAGTTTGTGAGGTCTTGTAGAAGATTTTATTTTATTTCCTCATGTTCTTGAACTTGAGCCTTCACTCTTAAATTCTGCTTTCTAACTCTTTTCAACTCTCTGAGAGCAACAATAAGTTCTTCTAGATCAACTATGCCTTCTTCTTATTTTTCTAAAAATTTCTCTGGGTCTTCAAGAGCATTTTCATACTCTTCTTCTTGATCTTTAATAGGAGTGTTTTCTTCTTCTTCTATTGCCAAAAATAGAATATCTTCTCTTCACTATCTGAGAGTCTTTTATCCCTGCCACCTAAAGCATTGTTTGCCTTGTTAACATAGAAAATCTTCTTGTACCTTTGAAAAAAAATCTTTATTTTTATGCCTAAATTTTCCTTCTTCCCTTTTCTTATAATCTTGTTTCTCTTCACTACTACTTCTTCCAAATTGTGGACAATTAGATGCATAGTGACCAAAATTACCACAATTAAAATATTTCATAGTCTTCATACCTTTGTATTTTCTTGGATCCTTATTATTTCTTCTCACATAGTTAGCTTCTTCATTATCACTTGACTCATCACTTGATTCTGGTTTCTTATCTTTTGTCTTCTTTGAAGCTTTGAAAGCTACCTCTTTCTTGGAATTGTGATATTTTTCTATTCTCATCTCATAATCTGTGAGAATTCCATGTAACTCATCCATAGTCAACTTATCAATATCCTTCATCTCTTCTATAGCTAAAACCTTTGCATCATACCTTATAGGGAGTGATCTTAATACCTTTTGAGCAACACTAGAGTCCTCAATTTTGAGTCCAAGTCCACGCATGGTATTAACAACCTCATCAATATGAAGTAAGTATTTAGCAATATCTTCCTCATCTTCCATATTCAACTCTTCAAACCTTCTCTTGTGGTTTTGTAGTTTTGCCAACTTGACCTTGTTATCTCCTTCATATTTTTGCTTCAATTTATCCTATATCTCTTTTGTTGATTTGTATTGCATAACTTTCACAAATTCTAATTCAAGTAATCCAATTAAGATTCCATTCATAGCCTTGGCATTATTCACATGTAATTGCTTACCATCCTTATCTGTAGGAGGAGTAGTTGTAGGTGTGAACCCATCCTCAACAGATTTCCATGTTTCATATCCTTGTGCCATAAAGTAAGTCTTCATCCTCATACTCTAGAAAGCATAATTGTTCCCATCAAACAATGGAGCCTTATTTTATGAAGATCCATTCTGAGATGCCATATGTGTTCCTGTAATATCTTCCTTCAAGCTGTTAGAATTTTTTGAAGGAACCCACTCTGATACCAATTGAAGAACACAAGCTTATATTAAGAGGGGGGTGAACAGTATAAGGTAAACTTTTACTTTTCTTTCCAAAACAATATTATCCAATATTATCAATTGCAATATCAATAGCAATAACAAAGCAATGCACAAATCATCACACACATGAGAGACACAAATTTAACATGGTTCACCCAATGTGGGTTACGTCCACGGAGAAAATATTTCTTCTAAATTTTCTCAACAAATCTCTTGGGAATCAATTCCCTATTACAATATTTATGGACCTCTATCCAAAGGAGATCTCAATCCCCAATACTCTAGTTTGTGGATCTCTCTCCATAGGATAACTCTATACTTTATTTTATGGATCTCTCTCCATAGGAGAACTCTATCCCCTTTGCTCTGGTTTATGGATCTCTCTCCACAGGAGAACTCTATCCCCTTTGCTCTAGTTTGTGGATCTCTCTCCATAGGAGAACTCTATCCCCTTTGCTCTGGTTTGTGGATCTCTCTCCATAGGAGAACTCTATCCCCTTTTCTCTGGTTTGTGGATCTCTCTCCATAGGAGAACTCTATCCCCTTTGCTCTAGTTTATGGATCTCTCTCCATAGGAGAACTCTATCCCCTTTGATCTGGTTTGTGGATCTCTCTCCATAGGATAACTCTATCCCCTTTGCTTTGGTTTGTAATCTCTCTCCATAGTCTACTCTCAACTCTATCTCAAATCTACACCAAACCTTGTCACAAGGCTAGCACAAATCTGCTCTAACTCTGCTCACAAATCTATCCAAATATGCACACATTACATGCACAAATATGCTCTCTATCTCTTCCCAAATTTGCACCAAACCTCATTACAAGGTTAGCACAAATTTATCTCAAACCTGCTCTCTATTACTGCCCAATTCTACTTCAAGTCTTCTCACAAGACTTGCTCAAATCTGCCTCAATGCTGCCCTATGTCTTCTCACAAGACTTGCTCAAATATTCCCTAATCCTTCCTCAAAATCCCATCTTAGCTTCAAGTCTTCTCACAAGACTTGCTCAAATCTACCTCAATGATGCTTCAAGTCTTCTCACAAGACTTTCTCAAATATGCCTTAATTTTTCTTCAAGTATTCTCACAAGACTTGCTTAAATCTACCTCAATGTTTCTCATAAGACCTGCTCAAATATTTCCAAATATTGCATACAAACAATGCTTATATCTCTTTCAAAAATGCTTTCTTCAACTAGGAAATTCAAACATATTCTACCTAGAATTCATTTAACCTCTTGAACATATAGAGAATGATATGCATTATCAAATACCCAATATGTTCTTCACATTCACAACTATTGCATTCATTCAATCCAGTCTCTACCTCTTGCAAATCCCTCTCACATCAAATCAAACTAGTGTATAACTTCGCTTCACAAAATTGGTCTCTATTATTTGTAAATTTACTCTCAATGATCAAACACAATAATGCACAAATTTACTTCACAAGATTGATCTCAAACACTTCACAATTACTTTCAATATCTTTCAAACCAATCTCAAAATGTTTCATAATGATGTACAAACTTGGTCTCAATAGCAAAGTACAATTCCTTTCAACAATGAAGCACATGTAGATCTCAAAACCTAACACAAGTGTTTCCACTTTCTTTCAACAATGATGCACAATTTGTTTCACAAACCCTAGCTCAAATATTTCCAACAATACACACTAATCAACCCTTTTATCTCCACCTTATAATTCTGAAATATTTTCTCAACCAACCACCTTAGAGAAGGAATAATGTCAACATACCTCTTAACTTGCTTTGATGAAAATGTGCCCTCAAAACATGTTCCAAAATAATTTTCTTTTTGCCACTTCAAGAGGTTAGCCAATATTATTTTCAAAACAATCACAAAAACCTTCCCTCAAAATTGTGCACAAAAATATTTGCTCTATACTCCTTTTATTTTCTCAAAATAAGGTTTTTAATTAAAGAACAAAAACCTTTAAAATTTCCTTCACCATGCAAAAATACACACAATAATTAAACCATAAAACATCTTATAACTCCTACTCTTAAAACACACACAATCAACTCATACAATGAAAGAATCCATATCACACCTTATTTCTCCTTCTAAATAGATTTTAAATTTCAATACCAAAAGACCCTTTCCACACCTTATTTCGAATTTTAAATTTCAATACAAAAAGACCTCTTTCACACCTTATTTCTCCTATATCAAATGAGCACAAATTAAATGACAACTCAACCTTATAACTCCCACAAAAATCAAATTATAATTTAAAAATTAAATACCTCTTTTATTCTGACCTCAATGTGATTCAAACCTCTCACCTCATGAGAGCAAGGCACCCAACCAAGGGGCCACTACCGTTTGCACTAGCGCTGCCCGTTAGACCACAAAGGTGCCAATCACCTTTTTTTTCCTCCTATCGCAAACTCAGCCAAACAAAACAAAATAGTCACGATGGGTTTTGAACCTGAAATCTCCTCCTCACAACACCTTTGAACCGGTTCAACCACTAGCTGGTCTAGCCAGTTGGATGGGATTTGATATGCACCAAACCAAACTTACCCTCCACCATTCGTTGTAGAAAAATGCATTGTCACTTCCTTTCCTTCTGTGCCACATGAAACGAATCATATATCAATTTAATGCATGCACAAATTTCACACAACCTTTGCAAATGAATTTTAGGCACGGGTATTTATATGTTTTAACTTGGTCTTCAATCAATGTCGGTGCCACCTTGTCCTTTTCCACCCCATACGATGTTGACCTTCTTAATTTGAATTTCCCTTCAATTACTTGGTACTCAAATAATATTCTAACTTGAAATATTTATATTATAATAAATATATTATAATATTATAATAAAGATATTATAATATTAATCCTTTAAACTTTGCCTTCACATTTAATATTATTACCTTCAATAATATTAATATCTTGCCTTCATTTTTAAACCATTGTTCCAAAGAACTCTTAAGCCTTTTGTCCTTCATTATAATATTCAAAAATAGATATTATAATACTTTTCTCAACCAATATTATAATAATAAATATTATAATATTTTACTTGATATCAATGACAACCAATGACATCTTCTATTTTGACATCAACCTATGACATCAATACTTTGACATCAATGACAACACACTCTACTCAAAATTTCCAACAATCTCCCCCTTTGTCATTGATGGAAACCCTTTATAAAAATTCATTTTCCAACCATTGGATTCCAAATTTGCTCCCCTTGAGAAACTTCTCCCCCTGACTGAATGCTCTCCCCCTTTGACATCAATGGCAAAGGGACTCCTTTGGGGATAAATATAAGACTCTTAGCTCAGCCCCCTCCCCACCTCCTCTCCTTGAGATGATTAATTTTGGGGTGGGAGTAAATCTACTCCCAACATACAATGCTCTTTTTCTTTTTCAACCTTATTTTTCAACGCCTTTGTAATCATACTCTTTTGATCCTTTTGAGTGTACCTGTTCTTGCTTGAGTTTGGAAGTTCTGGAAACTTTTTTCTACACCATTTTGCCTTATGCCTAAGATTATTGCACTTTTAACACCTAATGTTGTAGTTCTTGGAAGGTGCAAATATCTTGAAGTTCCTCTTGGTGAAGCCATAATCATTTCTATCATGAAACTTGCAATGGATCGCTTTATGACCAAAGTGATTACATGAGTAGAAATACCCTTTAAATAAATATCCATCCTTGAATGAGTTGAAGTTCCTCTTAGTGAAGCCTCCATTCTTCAACTTATCCATATAAGCCTTAGTTTATTCTTCAATATCTTCCTATTAAACTTCCTTTTCTTTTGAGCTTGACCTTGATCCTTCTTCTTGTTTCCATTGTCCTTCTTCAAAACCAAGTCCTGTTTTGATAAATGAAGATCTTTGTGAATTGATAATTTTATCCAAAGCTTTTGAACTTTTCCCAAACCTGTGCAACTTATCCTTAAAATATTTCACTTCCATCCTTAGAGAAACCACTTCATGTTCTAATATTTTGTATTCTAACTCTTTTGATTCTAAATTTTCAACCATGGCCTCTTTAAATATTCTTGCCTTAGCTTTTGAGTTTGTGAGGTCTTGTAGAAGCTTTTATTTTATTTCCTCATGTTCTTGAACTTGAGCCTTCAATCTTAAATTATATTTTCTAACTCTTTTCAACTCTCTGAGAGCAACAATAATTTCTTCTAGATCAACTGTACCTTCTTTTTCTAAAACTTTCTCTAGGTCTTCAAGAGCATTTTCATACTCTTCTTCTTGATCTTTAACATGAGTGTTTTCTTCTTCTTCTATTTACAAAAATCGAATATCTTCTTCTTCACTATCTAAGAGTATTTCATAAATATCACTTGAAGCATTGCTTGCATTCTTAACATAGAAACTCTTCTTGTACCTTTGAAAGAACATTTTTTCATGCTTGCCTTGACCATACTTATTTTTCTTTTTATGCCTGAATTTTTCTTCTTCCTTTTTCTTATAATCCTGTTTATCTTCACTACTACTGGTTCCAGCTTGTGGATAATTAGATGCATAGTGATAAAAATTACCACAATTAAAATATTTCATAGTCTTCATACCTTTGTATTTTCTTGGGTCCTTCTTATTTCTTCTCACATAGTTAGCTTCTTCATTATCACTTGACTCACCACTTGATTCTAGTTTCTTATATTTTGTCTTCTTTGAAGCTTTGAAAGCTGCCTCTTTCTTGGAATTGTGATTTTTTCTATTCTCATATCATAATCTGTGAGAATTTCATTTAACTCATCCATAGTCAACTTATCAATATCTTTCATCTCTTATATAGCTGAAACCTTTGCATCATACCTTATAGAGAGTGATATTAATACCCTTTGAGCAACACTGGAGTCCTCAATTTTGATTCCAAGTCCATGCATGGTATTAAGAACCTCATCAACATGAATTAAGTATTTAGCAATATCTTCCTCATCTTCCATATTCAACTTTTCAAGCCTTCTCTTATGGTTTTGTAGTTTTGCCAACTTGACCTTGTTATCTCCTTCATATGTTTTCTTCAATTTTTTCCATATATCTTTTTCTTATTTGCATTGCATAACTTTTATGAATTATGATTCACATAATCCACTTAAAATTCCATTTAGCCTTGAAATTATTCACATGTAACTACTTACCATCCTTATATGTGGTAGTATTAGTTGTAGGTGTGAACCTAGCCTCAACAGATTGTCATATTTCATATCCTTGTGCCCTCACGTAAGTCTTCATCCTCATACTCCAGAAAGAATAATTGTTCCCATTGAACAATGGAGTCTTATTTGATGAATATTCATTATGAGATGCCATCTGTGTTCTTGTAATATCTTCCTTCAAGTTGTTAGACTTTTTGAAGGAACTCGCTCTAATACAAATTGAATAACACAAGCCTTTACTGAGAGGGAGGGTGAACAATATAAGGTAAAATTTTACTTTTCTTTCCCAAAAAATATTATCCAATGTTATCAATTGCAATATCAATAGTAATAACAAAGCAATACATAAATCATCACACACATGAGAGACATAAATTTAACGTGGTTCATCCAATGTGGGTTATGTCCATGAAGAAAATATTTCTTCTAAATTTTCTCAACAAATCTCTTGGGAATCAATTCCTTATTACAATATTTATAGACCTCTATCCAAATGATATCTAAATCCCCAATGATCTGGTTTGTGGATATCTCTCCATAGGAGAACTCTATCCCCTTTGCTTTATTTTGTGGATATCTCTCCATAGGATAACTCTATCTTATTTGCTCTAGTTTATGGATCTCTCTCCATAGGAGAACTCTATCCCCTTTACTCTAGTTTGTGGATATCTCTCCATAGGATAACTCTATCCCCTTTGCTTTGGTTTGTGGATCTCTCTCCATAGGAGAACTCTATCCCCTTTGCTCTGGTTTGTGGATCTCTCTCCATAGGAGAACTCTATCCCCTTTGCTCTGGTTTGTGGATCTCTCTCCACAAGATAACTCTATCCCATTTACTCTAGTTTGTGGATCTCTATCCATAGGAGAACTCTATACCCTTAACTTTTGTTTATCGATCTCTCTCCATAGTATATTATCAACTTTGTCTGAAATCTGCACCAAGCCTCATCATAAGGCTAGCACGAATATGATACAACTTTGTTGAGAAATCTATCCAAGTATATACACATTACATGAAAAATCTAATTTCTATCTCTTCTCAAATCTTCACCAAACATAATTATAAGGTTAGCACAAATCTATCTCAAACTTGCTCTCTATTACTACCCAATTCTACTTCAAGTCTTCTCACAAGACTTGCTCAAATTTACCTCAATGTTGCCTTATGTATTCTCACAAGACTTGCTCAAATTTGCCTTAATGCTGCCTCAAGTGTTCTCACAAGACTTTCTCAAATCTACCTCAATGTTGCTTCAAGTCTTCTCACAAGACTTACTCAAATCTGCCTCAATGCTTCTTCAAGTCTTCTCACAAGACTTGCTCAAATTTACCTCAATGTTGCTTCAATTCTTCTCAAAAGACTTGCTCAAATCTGCCACAATGCTTATTCAACTCTTCTCACAAGACTTGCATGAATTTACCTCAATGATACTTCAGAACCTATTCAAATATTTCCAAATCTTGCATATAAACAATGCTTATATCTCTTTCAAAAATACTTTCTTCAAGTAGGCAATTCAGACATATTCTACCTAGAATTCATTTAACCTCTGGAAAATATAGAGAATGATATGATTTATAAAATACCCAATATGTTCTTCACATTCACAACTCTTGCATTCATTCAATCTAGTCTCTACCTCTTGCAAATCCCTCTCACATCAAATCAAACTAGTGTATAACTTCATTTCACAAAACTGGTCTCTATTCTTTGCAAATTTACATTAAATGATCAAACACAATAATGCACAAATTTCTTTCACAAGATTTATCTCAAACACTTCACAGTTACTTTCAATATATTTCAAACCAACACTAAAAAATGTTTCACAATGATGTACAAACTTGGTCTCAACCCTAGCACAAGTTTTTCAGATTTCTTTCAACAATGAAGCACAATTTGTTTCACTAAACCTAGCTCAAATATTTCCAAAAATACACACTAATAAACCCTTTTTTATCCACCTTATAATTCTAAAATATTTTCTCAACCAACCACCATAGAGAAGGAATAATGTCAGCATACATCTTAACTTGTTTTGATGAAAATGTGCCCTCAAAACCTATTCCAAAATAATTTTCTTTTTGTCACTTCAAGAGGTTAGCCAATCTTATTTTCAAAACAATCACAAAAACCCTCCCTCAAATTGTGCACAAAAATATTTTCTCTATACTCTTATTTTATTAAAATAAGGTTTTTAATTAAAGAACAAAAACCTTTAAAATTTTCTTCACCATGCAAAAATACACACAATAATTAAATGATAAAACACCTTATAACTCCTACTTTTAAAACACACACAATCAAATCATACAATGAAATAATCCATGTCACACCTTATTTATCCTTATAAATAGATTATAAATTTCAATACCAAAAGACCCTTTTCACACCTTATTTCAAATTTTAAATTTCAATACAAAAAAAACTTTTCACACCTTATTTATCCTATATCAAATGAGCACAAATTAAATAACAACTCAACATTATAACTACACAAAATCAACTTATAATTAAAAAATTAAATACCTCTTTTATTCTGCCCTCAATGTGATTTGAACCTCTCACCTCGTGAGAGCAAGGCACCCAGCGAAGGGGCCACCACCGGCTACGCTAGTGCTGCCAGTGAGACCACAAAGGTGCTAATCACCTTTTGTTTCCTCCTATCATGAACTCAAACAAACAAATTAAAACGTTCACAATGGGTTTTGAACCTAAAATATCCTCCTCACAACACCTTCATATCGGCTCAGCCACCAGTTGGTCTAGCCAGTTTGATGGGATTTGATATGCACCAAACCAAAATTAACCCTCCACCATTCACTGTAGAAAAATGTGTAGTCACTTCCTTTCCTTCTATGCCATGTGCTACGAATCATATATCAATTTAATGCATGCACAAATTTCTCACAACCTTGCAAATGATTTTAGGCATGGGTATTTATATGTTTTAACTTGGTCTTCAATCAACGTTGGTGCCACATTTTCCTTTTCCACCCCATACATCGTCGGCCTTCTTAATTCAAATTTCCCTTCAATTACTTGGAGTTCAAATATTATAACAACTTGGAATTTTTATATTCTAATAAATATAGTATAATATTATAATAAAGTTATATATAATATTAATCCTTTAAACTTTGCCTTCACATTTAATATTATTACCTTCAATAATATTAATATATTACCTTCATTTTTAAACCATTGTTCCAATGAAATATTTTGTCCTTCATTATAATATTCAAAAATAGATATTATAATGCTTTTCTCATCCAATATTATAATAATACATATTATAATATTTTCCTTGATATTAATGACAATAAAATGATATCTTCTCTTTTGACATCAACCTATGACATCAATCCTTTGACATCAATGACAACACACTATACTCAAAATTTCCAACAATCTCCCCCTTTGTCATTGATGGAAACCCTTTCTAAAAATTCCTTTTCCAACCATTGGATTCCAAATTTGCTCCCCCTGAGAAACTGCTCCCCTGACTGAATGCTATCCCCCTTACTCAAATCTCTCCCCCTTTGACATAAATGGAAAAAGGAATCCTATGGGGATAAAAATAAGACTCTTAGCTCAGTCCCCTCCCCACCTCCTCTCCTTGAGGTGATTAATATTGGGGTGGGAGTAAATCTACTCCCAACATACAATGCTCTTTTTCTTTGTCAACCTTCTTTTTCAACACCTTTGTAATCATAACCTTTTGATCCTTTTGAGTGTCCCTATTATTGCTTGACTCTAGAAGTTATAGAAACTCTCTTCTACACCATTTTGCATTATGCCCAAGATTACTGCACTTGTAAAACCTAATGTTGTAGTTCTTGGAAGGTGTAAATATCTTGAAGTTCCTCTTGGTGAAGTCATAATCATTTCTATCATGAACCCTGCAGTGGATCGCTTTATGACCAAAGTGATTACATGAGTAGCAATATCATTGAAAGAAATACCATCCTTGAATGAGTTGAAGTTCCTCTTAGTGAAACCTCCATTCTTCAACTTATCCATGTAAGCCTTAGTATCTTCTTCAATATATTCCTCTAAAACTTCCTTTTATTTTGAGCTTGAGCTTGACCCTTCTTCTTGTTTCCATTGTCCTTCTTCAAAACTAGGTCCTATTTTGAGATATGAAGATATTTGTGAATTGATAATTTTATCCAAAGCTTTTGAAAATTTCCCAAACCTGTGCAACTTATCCTTAAAATCTTACACTTCCATACTTAGATAAACTACTTCATGTTCTAATCTTTCGCATTCTAAATATTTTGCTTCTAACTTTTCAACCATGGATTCTTTAAATATTATTGCATTAGATTTTGATTTTGTGAGGTCTTGTAGAAGCTTTTCTTTTATTTCCTCATGTTCTTGAACTTGATCCTTCAGTCTTGAATTCTATTTTCTAACTATTTTAAACTATCTGAGAGCAACAATAAGTTCTTATTCTAGATCAACCTTCTTATTATTTTTCTAAAACTTTCTCTTGGTATTCAAGAGCATTTTTATACTCTTCTTGATCTTTAACAGGAGTGTTTTCTTCTTCTTCTATTGACAAAAATAGAATATCTTCTTCTTCATTATCTGAGAGTCTTTCATCATTATCACTTGAAGTATTGATTGCCTTGTTAACATATAAACTCTTCTTGTACATTTGAAATAACTTATTTTCATGCTTACCTTGACCATACCTATTTTTATTTTTATGCCTAAATTTTACTTCTTTCTTTTTCTTATAATCATGTTTCTCTTCACTATTATTGCTTCCAACTTGTGGACAATTAGATGCATAGTGACAAAAATTACCGCAATTAAAACATTACAAAGTCTTCATACATTTGTATTTTCTTGGATCCTTATTATTTATTCTCACATAGTTAGCTTCTTCATTATCACTTGACTCACCACTTGATTCTCGTTTCTTATTTTTTGTCTTCTTTGAAGCTTTGAAAGCTACCTCTTTCTTGGAATTGTGATATTTTTCTATTCTCATCTCATAAGTTGTGAGAATTCCATTTAACTCATCCATTTTCAACTTATCAATATCATTCATATCTTCTATAGCTGAAACCTTTGCATCATACCTTATAGGGAGTGATTTTAATACCTTTTGAGCAACATTGGAGTCCTAAATTTTAATTCCAAGTCCACACATGGTATTCACAACCTCATCAACATGAATTAAGTATTTAGAAATATCTTCCTCATCTTCCATCTTCAACTCTTCAAACCTTCTCTTGTGGTTTTGTAGTTTTGCCAACTTGACCTTGTTATATCCTTCATATGTTTGCTTCAATTTGTCCTATATCTCTTTTTATTATTTGCATTGCATAACTTTCATGAATTATGATTCATGTAATCCACTTAATATTTCATTCATAGACTTTGCATTATTCACATGTAACTGCTTACCATACTTATATGTGGGAGAAGTAGTTGTAGGTGTGAACCCATCCTCAAAAGATTGCCATGTTTCATATCCTTGATTATCACATATAAGTATCTTCTTCATTATTACTTGACACACCACTTGATTCTCGTTTCTTATTTTTTTGTCTTCTTTGAAGCTTTGAAAGCTACCTCTTTCTTGGAATTGTGATATTTTTCTATTCTCATATCATAAGCTGTGAGAATTCCATTTAACTCATCCATAATCAACTTATCAATATCATTCATATCTTCTATAGCTGAAACCTTTGCATCATACATTATAGGGAGTGATTTTAATACCTTTTGAACAACATTGGAGTCCTAAATTTTAATTCCAAGTCCACACATGGTATTCACAACCTCATCAACATGAATTAAGTATTTAGAAATATCTTCCTCATATTCCATCTTCAACTCTTCAAACCTTCTCTTGTGGTTTTGTAGTTTTGCCAACTTGACCTTGTTATATCCTTCATATGTTTGCTTCAATTTTTCCTATATCTCTTTTTCTTATTTGCAATGCATAAATTTCATGAATTATGATTCATGTAATCCACTTAATATTTCATTCATAGACTTCACATTATTCACATGTAACTGCTTACCATACTTATATGTGGGAGGAGTAGTTGTAGGTGTGAACCCATCCTCAAAAGATTTCCATGTTTCATATCCTTGTGCAATCAGGTAAGTATTCATTCTCATACTCTAGAAAAAATAATTGTTTCCATTGAATAATGGAGCCTTATTTGATGAAGATCCATTATGAGATGCCATATGTGTTCCTATAATATCTTCCTTCAAGCTGTTAGACTTTTTTGAATGAACCTGCTCTATTACCAATTGAAGAACACAAGCTTATACTAAGAGGGGATGTGAATAGTATAAGGTGAACTTTTGCTTTTATTTCAAAACAATATTATCCAATGTTATCATTTAAAATATCAATAGCAATAACAAAGCAATGTACAAATCATCACACACATTAGAGACACAAATTTAACATGGTTCACCCAATATGGGTTAGTCCATGAAGAAAATATTTCTTCTAAATTTTCTCAAAAAATCTCTTGGGAATCAATTATCTATTACAATATTTATGGACCTCTGTCCAAAGGAGATATCAATACCCAATGCTCTGGTTTGTTGATCTCTCTCCATAGAAGAACTCTATCCCCTCTACTCTTGTTTATGGATCTCTCTTCATAGGATAACTCTATCTCCTTTGCTCTGGTTTATGGATATCTCTCCAAAGGATAACTCTATCCCCTTTGCTATGGTTTGTGGATCTCTCCATAGGAGAACTTTATCCCCTTTTATTTGGTGTATGGATCTCTCCATAGGATAAACCTATTCCCTTTGCTTTGGTTTGTGGATCTCTCTCCATAGGATAACTCTATATCCTTTGCTCTAGTTTATAGATCTCTCTCCATAGGAGAACTCTATCCCTTTGCTATGGTTTTTGGATCTCTCTCCATAATCTACTCTTAACTTTTTTTGAAATCTGCACCAAGCCTCATCACAAGGCTAGCACAAATATGCTACAACTCTGCTCATAAATATATTTAAATATACACACATTACATTCACAAATATAATTTCTATCTATATCCAAATCTACACCAAACCTCATTCCAAGGTTAGCACAAATCTATCTCAAACCTGCTCTCTATTACTACCCAATTCTGCTTCAAGTCTTCTCACAAGTCTTGATCAAATCTACCTCAATGCTTCCTCAAGTCTTATCACAATATTTTCTCAAATATAACTCAATGTTGCCTCAAGTATTCTAGTAAGAATTTATCAAATCTACCTCAATGTTGCTTCAAGTCTTCTCACAAGACTTGCTGAAATCTACCTCATTGTTGCTTCAATTCTTCTCACAAGACTTGCTCAAATCTACGTCAATGCTACTTCAAGTCTTCTCACAAGACTTTCTAAAATATACCTCAATGATTCTTAAAGTCTTCTCACAAGACTTTCTCGAATATAGCTTAATGCTACTTTAGAACCTGTCAAATATTTCCAAATATTGCATACAAACAATGCTTATATCTCTTTAAAAAATGCTTTCTTCAACTCGGTGATTCAGACATATTCTACCTAGAATTCATTTAACCTCAGTAACATATAGAGAATCATATGCTTTATCAAATACCAAATATGTTATTCACATTCACAAATCTTGCATTCATTCAATCTAGTCTCTACCTCTTGCAAATCCCTCTCACATCAAATCAAACTAGTGTATAAATTCATTTCACAAAATTGGTCTCTATTCTTTGCAAATTTAATCTCAATGATCAAACACAATAATGCACAAATTTCCTTCTCAATATTGATCTCAAAAACTTCATAGTTATTTTCAATGTATTTCAAACCAATGCTAAAAAATGTTTCACAATGATGTACAAACTTGGTCCCAATCCTAGCACAAGTATTTCAGATTTCTGTCAACAATGAAGCATAATTTGTTTCACTAACCCTATCTCAAATATTTCCAACAATACACACTAGTCAACATTTTTTTTCTCCACCTTATAATTTTGGAATATTTGCTCAAGCAACCACCTTAGAGAAGGAATATTGTCAACATACCTATTCACTTGCTTTGATGAAAATGTGCCCTCAAAACCTGTTCTGAAATAATTTTCATTTTTCCACTTCAAGAGGTTATCCAATCTTCTTTTCAAAATAATCACAAAATCCTTCCCTCAAATTATGCACAAAAATATTTGCTCTATACTCTTATTTTCTCAAAACAAGATTTTTAATTAAAGAACAAAAACCTTTAAACTTTCCTTCACCATGCAAAAATACACACAATAATTTAACCATAAAACACATTATAACTCCTACTCTTAAAACACACACAACCAACACATACAATGAAATAATCTATGTCACACCTTATTTATCCTTCTAAATAGATTTTAAATTTCAATACCAAAAGACCCTTTTCACACCTTATTTTAGATTTTAAATTTCAATAAAAAAAGACCTTTTTCACACCTTATTTGTCCTATATCAAATGAGCACAAATTAAATAAAAACTAAACTTTATAACTCCACAAAATTAAATTATAATTAAAAAATTAAATACCTCTTTTATCTTACCATCAATGTGATTCAAACCTCTCACCTTGTGAGAGCAAGGCACCCAACCAAGTGTCCACTACCGGCTACGGCAAAGGCACCAATCACCTTTTGTTTCCTCCTGCCACAAACTCAGCCAAATAAAAAAAAATATCCATGATGGATTTTGAACCCAAAAACTCCTTCTCTCAATGCCTTCACACCGTCTCATCCACCAATTGGTCTAGCTAGCTGGATGGGATTTGATATACACCAAACCAAACTTAACCCTCTGTCGTTCGCTGTAGAAAAATTCATTGTCACTATTTTCCTTCTCTACCGCATGCAACTAATTATATATTGATTTAATGCATGCACAAATTTAACACAACCTTGAAAATTATTTTAGGCATGAGTATTTATATGTTTTAACTTGGTCTTCAATCAATGTTGGTGCCACCTTGTCCTTTTCCACCCCATACGTCGTCGGCCTTCTTAATTCAAATTTATCGTCAATTACTTGCCACTCAAATATTATAACAACTTGAAATATTTATATTATAATAAATATATTATAATATTAATCCTTTAAACATTGCCTTCATAATTAATATTATTGCCTTCAATAATATTAATATCTTGCCTTCATTTTTAAATCATTGTTCCAACAAAATCTTTTGTCCTTCATTATAATATTCATTAATAGATATTATAATGTTTTTCTCAACAAATATAATAATAATAAATATTATAATATTTTTCTTGATATTAATGACAACCAATGACATCTTCTCTTTTGACATCAACCTATGACATCAATCCTTTGAAATCAATGACAACACACTATACTCAAAATTTCCAACACATATTTAATTTCTTCTTCTATGGTTAATAATTCCCTTTGATATTTGCTACTTTCCTTAGGAATAGTTCTATGCTCTCACTGTTTTTCATTTTTGGAGAATGTATTTGAGTTTGAAGATGAAGGATAGTAGCTTTATTTTTTCCTTCAAATATCTTTTCTAAGATTTTCCATGCTTTTGTAGATGTCTTTGTTGAACTAATATAAGGTTGTATTTCATCAATGATAGCAAAGGTTATTATCATTAGGGATTTTGCATCATTGTCATCAAAATTATGTATTTCAATATCACCTGTGCTTGGTATTTTTGTTGTTCCTTGAGTTATCTCCAAAAAATTTTCATATATGAGGATTGCTTTAAACTTATTTTTCTAGGAGAAATAATTTGGTTCCTTAAGTAATTGGGATTTCACAAGAAAGAATTATTTTTTCCCATCATGAAATTTTAGGTTTTGTAGAATTCCTTGTCTCCCTAGTGATTTTGGAAATGCTTTATGATAGATAAAGTGCTTTTGAGAATGATAGTTCAATTTTGGGTTGATTTTGTAAAGTTTTGAGGATATCAAAAATTAACATCTTTTACACCTTATTACTCCTAATGAACTTTAAGCACTTTCTAATTTGATGAGTTTTTAATAGTTGGATTCCTTTTTTCCCTTTAATGTATTTTGAGACTAATATTCAAATTAATTTCCAACTCTTAATATTCTATAATATACCTCTTTTTATAGCCTTTAATAATTTGATAGTTATTGTTTCTGATTTCCAATTTCCTACTTTTATGTAGTATTCCTTATAACTCCCTAATGTGGAATATTAGAAAAAAATTATTTGCATTAATATAAATTCCGATTTCCAAAGTAGAATTATTTATTTCTCCTATGTTGTAAAATTGGAAATATTAGGCTATTTAATATGTGTTTCTCCCTTTTATATTGCTTTCAAATATGGCTGATTTCCTTTAGTATTTCAATCTAATGTTATACCTTATAACTCCTGATTAATGAAATAAAATATTAATAAATTAGAGAACTTACCTTTTATGTTGTATTCTCTACGTATGTGTCATAGATCTCAAATGTATATGATAGTCCACTTCTTTACCTTTTGTTTGAATGCTTATGGAGAATGATGTGCATTGATTTTCCCTTGGCTTCAATTTTGGACTTCTTTGACCTCCTTGACCAAAGATTTTAATGTTGTTTCACCTTTCTTCCACATTGTAATTTGGCATATGTTGTGAGTAAAATCTGGAATACTAAATATGTCAAATTCCTTGGTCTTTATAACCTTTTAGTAGAAGAGAGATCTTGTGCTATGTGACAAGTATCATGTCGATTATTTCTTGAGCGCTTGGAGGGAATGAAGATGCTTGTAACATTTGGGTATTACAACCTTGGAGAAGCACTTATTTCCTTTGAATATAAGTGTCTCCCTTGTTCTAACATACCATATTTATTTCTAGTAATGTTCCTTTACTCAAATGTGTGAAATATGGATGGTCATGTAGTGAACCTTAGGACTTCTTTTCAAGTGAAAAGTGTCACTTAATCCTTATGCATGGGCTATTTCTCTAACACTTCTTTAACGTACCTTTGGAGCATCTTTAGAAATTGTAATATTCTTGGCTCTTTATTTGTTTGATGTTGATTTCTTATGAGTTGGTTCCAGTTGGAATGAAGAGCAATGCTTTGGTGGAGATTTAATAGTTGTATAGAATGCTCCTTGGACGTACATCTGGATTTTATATTACTTCAACTTGTTATACTCTCATTTTAACCCTTGAATATAATTCTTCCATTTACCTTTTAATGTGTTGTATTTTCTTATAGATTTGGTTGTCCAATATGTAGAGGATATTAGCCTTTCGAGAGGCTTCTTTGCTTTGCTTGAAGTGTGCTAATGTTCGATTTCCTTCAATTGTTGCACCTTGTGAATAGTGTACCTTTGAGGTACTTTAAAATCTACCCTAATTATTTCATAGAATATATTAGATTGGTGCACAAATATGTAATATATATTATATATAATAATGCCCTTATTGCATTCCTTTTGCACTCCTTTTGCAGATCTATATTTTTTTAATTTTTATGGCAGCTTTCTTAAAGGCAATGGGGGATTTTGAGGTTTTCTTTTTATTAGAAACCTTTCCCTTTTTTGCTTGGATATTTTTCTAATGAACCCAATATTGTAAAAATGTAGATATAAGCTTCCCATTTTTTGTAGAAGTAATTTTTGTACCCCTTTTTGGTGCACTTTGAATCTTGAGATTCACCAAGTCTTGATTTGAATCTTCTATTGCTGATTTTAATGGTGGCTTTCTTCTCCACTCCTTGGAGGAATTTGATCTGATTTTGGTGGCTTCTTTGGGCCATGAAATGCTACAGGTTTTATGCATAAAATAGTGTCTCTAGGCACTTTGATTAATCTGCTAGTTTTTGTGCTCTTGATCCTCAATAATCAACAAACACAAACTAACCTTTCTGAGAGTAATTAGTGTAGTGCAAATTATCTTAACAATACTATAAATTTAATGCACTAGAAATATCACTTTATCACTCCAATAAACTCTCAAAATAATTTCAGATGCACTTAATAATCTTTACAACTTGTAAGAGTAATCTGTAATGAACCCCTAATATGTATTATGTAAAATTTCACTACAAATAAAGTTGTAGGATCTAGTCTTTTTTTTTTTCCCAAATTAGATGATAGGTAGTTGATAGATAGTTGTAATTCTGAAATCTATTCAACTCAAAATTAATGTGCAAATAATACTTAAAATGAACTCTCCCTTTTTTCACTTTCTTGAAGACTATAATGCAATCTATTCTTTTAGCAACTTTTAATCCAAATATGGTGCTTAATGGAAGTTGATAATGAACCCTAATCTAAAGTTCAACTAGTTTTACCTTATTTGCTTACCTTTTTTATGGATTATGAAGTAGATGATGTATATCATGGTGCTTTTTATTTACCAAATTGTTTCCTTGTAGTAGATGGATACACAACTTCTTTTTTGGCTATCCCGGATAACTTTCTCCTTCACCAATATCTAGCCTCAAAATTTCTATCTTGAGCCTTAAATTTGGTGGCTTAATCCTTCTAGTGATCTTCTACTTTCTACTATAGATTTAGAAAATTCCTTTCTCTGAGTTGTCCCTTATTGATATAAGAGGTAATCTCCAAATCTCCTAGATTTGGTAGGCTTATTCTATCTAAATCTTCCTTTAAGCTTCTTGTTGAATTCTAACTTCAAATAGTATCTTCTTCTTCTCAAGATTATATTTTTTGTAAGGTCTTCACTAGATTATTCTTCAGGGATTTAACATTCCTTGCCAAATTCTTCTTCTCATATTAGGCACTCCTTACAAAATTCTTCTTTTGGTATTTGGCACTCCTTGCCAAATTATTCTTCTAGGATTTGACACTCCTTACCAAATTCTTCTTATAGGATTTGACACTCCTTGCAAAATTCTTCTTCTCTTGGGCTTGTTTTCGAATGGTGACAATTTTTTGAAGTCCTTCACTATTAGTAACTTTTCCTTAATAGTGGAATTCTACAATGAGTTCTCCTAGGAACTCATTTGATGATGCTTCTAAGAGATTTACAACAAGGCTCTCCAAGCCTTCTTATTTTTCCTCTTTAAGACCTTTCCAAAGTCTTCTATCTTGTATCTTCTCTGGTATTATGACTAAGACCTTTTATTCAACCTTTTGCTTTTGAAAGTGTTGGTGATAAGATATTCCTCTCAGATCTTTGATTCTACTACTTTTGAATTCTAGAATAGGAATTTGCTGGTCCTTTCTCTTTCTTCTAGAATTTGTAGGCTTTGATGGAGATCACAAATATACTATTTCTTGGACTCTTCTTTGGAGTATTTCTTTTGAGTTAGGTATTCTTATTATGAATCAAAAAAATTTCTCTGAAGTTTTCTTCAGGAACTCTTCCTTGGAGTTTAATTTTGAGTCAAAAATTTTCCTTCGAGAACAAGAATCCTTCTCTGAAGTTTTCTTCATAATTAAGGCTTCTATGTCCTTCAAGACTTCTATGGTTTTTTCTACTTCAAGGCTTCTATGGTTTTTTCTACTTCAAGGCTTCTCTAGCCTATTCTTCTTCTAGGCTTCTCTGGCCTATTCTTCTTCTAGTATTCTTTAGAATTTTCTTCTTCTATGCATCTTTGGCCTATTCTTCTTAAATGTTTATTTGGCCTACTCTTATTATATACTCTATAGGTATTGATCTTGAATGGAGATCACCAATATCCTATCTCCTATGATTCAACTTTTGGAGTCCCTTCTTCCTTGATTCTGCTATAAGGCTACTATGGCCTTTTATTTACTTTTGCAATATACAATATTGTAGCTCTTGTAATGATACATTTCTTGAGGTATTTTAAATATTCAGTCTTCTACCTTGTTATTACAAGTGTTGGAATGTTTATTTAAGATGTTCTTCCTAACTCTCTTATAGGAAGCTTTCCAAATTTTTCTTGAATATCCTTTTCCTACAACAATATATTAGAAACTAGAATGAAATAACTTATAAATCTAGAGATAATAATATTCACTAGTTGATTTTTCAAACTAGTGCTTGAATGTTGAGTCTTGGTCTTCACAAGTTTTTTCTAAAACTCTATAGAAAGACCCTAACCAGATGTAATCTCAATTTTTTTGCAACAGAGATTTATTTTAGTCCTCACTTTTCTAATCATGCTAACTACTATGGTTTTTTATATCAAGTAATCATAATGGTAAATTTTGCATGTAGCGACACTCAATGGTAGATTCGATTTGCAAAGATGCAGGTCAACGGTAGTAATGGTGACTCTCCCTATTCCTCTTGATCTACTGGACTTCTATTATAATTGATGTAGGCCCTCCTATCTTGATTAACCATGGATATGATACCACTGTTAGCTTTTGAGGATATATTTTATGAAGAGATATAACACAGGTCCCAATGAAATATAGAAAATATGAAAGAAAGTGAAACAACAATATGAACTAAAATATGCTATAAATATAAATGATAAAATTACAATGCAATATGGAGGAAATGGTCACTCCATTAATATAAGCAAAAGAGCTACATTGTACTCCATATAGGAGTACTTGAGAGATGAGATGGATGTATATGTGATGTGTGATATAATACTATGAGGCACTTTATATAGGAAGATATATTCCTTGGCCAACACTCTACCTAGTTGTACAAGGAGAAACCTTGCACATTATAACTTGTAAATACCACTTGCGCATTTATTACATTGCTTGAAGTAACTAGATAACTTCCCCCTAAAGTAATATCCTATCCTAACTATGTACCTAAGGTGGTATAAATACATGATCCAAATGATGTAATATAATATAACTCTAATGGGTATTGAAATGGACCATGACATAGACCAAGGATTTATTCCCTAATTCATAGGAATTCAATGAGCATTTTTATATGAATATTGAGATAAATTACCCACTTGTCTCTGTCCTACAAAGTTAAGTTCTTCAATAGGTTGAGTTTTTTTATCCATGGAATTTTTTAGACTAGGTAACAAATGACATTGATCCATAGGATGTCCCTTTTCATCAATACTATTTATAGCAGTTATGTTCAAAGGACATTCAAGAAGAACATGCTTATTTATACATCTTGGAAAATATATGACTAAAGGTTTAGTAGATCAATTATTTGCATTCATTTCATCTAATATTGTATTAATTTGCACTAGAATATCAAATTTTAAGTTAGAAAATTCTTCCATCAACTCTTTCATATCATGTCCAATGTAAGCAAAATTATGTCTCCAATTTCTTGCATGGGAATATTTTTTACAAACATCCATAATTTCTAAGAAATCAAGTTTACTTACATCTCTTTTTCCCATGAGATCTAGTGATTCTCTTGATTCTTCTTACATTCTTTGCAAAAATGTTGTTTTTCCTAATTTTGGGTCTACACCTCCACATCTTGTATGAACAAACACAAATCTATCTAAATAGTCTTCTAAATTATCATCTTCTTGTTTCATCCTAAACAATTTATCCTTCTTATATATATTTTTTATAATATTTTTGGTATTTATCTAAGAATGCTTGTTCCATTTCTCCCTAGGTCCAAATTAAACTGGGTGCTAAACCCATAAACCATCGCATTCCATAGTCCTTTAAAGTGGAAGGGAACAATTTATGTTTTTTTTTGTTGTTTGTGTAATCATATGTTTGACATAAAACCTTAAATTCAAACAAGAATTGATTAGGGTATTTTGACACAACTCCTCTAAAATTTGGTAATACAAAATGTGAAATAACCTTCATTGGAGCTTCTATGTTAGGATCTAAATGGATAGGATATTAGAAATTCCTAGTAGGGGTACTAGTTTCTCTAGGATGATGCATATTACTAGCCCTCTATACTTCATCTTGTCTTTCTACCATTATATTATCCAATAAAAAATGATAAATTTTATTAAATTTCTTAGAAGGTAGGTATTTTTTGGGAGTAGGTGGTGTCAAACTAGTAGTTTATTCTTTTGGTGATTCTACCCTAAGGAATCCTACACTTCTTGAAGCTAATGATTGTGATTCTTCTAAAATTTTAGCTTCTTCACTAATCACTACTTCAGGTAACTCAAATATGGGTATAGGTTCAACCTCTCATTATGGATGTCTTCTTCTTGTGGATTATGGATGATTTGATTTAATAAATCTACCTCTTTTATCTCTAAGTCTATTCATACATCCTATTTACTAAAAAATTCTAATCATAATCTTCTATTCCTAATGTCCCAATGTCTTAAACACAATTCTTGACAATGCAACTATCTTTATGCAAAGTTTATATTTTTCTAAAGCTATATATATATATATATATATATATAAACTATCCTAATATTTTATTTTACACAATTACACAAGAATACAATTAACATTGAATGAATAAATTTTCTAACAACTTCAATCTATTCCCCAAAAAATAGTGCCAAAAAGTGATAAGTGTCATTAATACACTCATTTTAATCTTTATCAAACCAAGATAGAGTCCTAAGGATGTATGCGTTAGAGGTCTAAGAATTACATTTTAGATATGGAAATTCTAAACTAATCTATGAAAAAAAGGAATCAAAATATGTTTTTAACATTCTTAAATAATACAACACTTAATTCCATGCCTTGTTAATATAATAAATCCCAAAATTAATTGTAATAAATATGAAAAAATAAATCAAACAACATTATTTACTAAATTAAAAATAACTAAACAACTTTAAGCTAAAACAAAACATTATTCATTGCTAAAATAAAATAGAAGCTTACAAAAATTATAATGCAATAATTGGATTGAAAATGATAATGCACACACATAGGAAAAAATAGAGTTGAACTTAGAATGGAGGGAAACTTATCAATTGTAGCTATGTTATTCTATTTTATTGAAACAATTTACAGAAAGAAACTTAATACAGAAAACCTACAACTATGCTCAACAATACTTCCACTATTCTAGAGAGTGGGACCTTGCTCCAAGGTTTAGTGGGAGGTCAAATATTACAATAATAGGGACTAGTTAAAAATTTCAAAATCACATGTGCAACAAGATAAAATATTTCCCAAGTCAAAAAGTATTCTAAAAGTCAAATCTTATTGTCAATTCCAACCAAACTTTTCCGAATAGGCATACATCATTATTTATAGATAATCATTTTACTATCTATATTAATTAAAATATTTATTCTAGGTAGTAATTTATCTCCTATTTTATTAAAATAGGTCTACATGTTCAATCCATCCAATTAGATTGAAACAAAAAATATGGTTGGATAAATATCTAGACTTTTATTCAATCAACCAATTAACTCTTTATACAATTTCTTCGTTGATTTGTTGTAATAGATTTGAAGTCTTCAACATATTTTTCTACTCTAGTTTGTGTGTATTAGGCTTCCTATTGCATGTGCAATTAATATTATTCTAGTGCTACATAAATTTAGTAGCTCCAAGTTTTTGCTAGGCAATGTATTTATTTTTATGCATAGTTAGTAGATCCAATCTGATGCTAATTATGTCCAACATCAGGATAAAGTACATGGCCAATTACTTTGATCGAATGCTTCTAAAGTAGTTTATCATTTGCTTCATATTTACATTCTACATGTAGTTATTTTGGAGCAACTCAGCATCCTATTATTTTTATGCGTGAGTTAATTTGGTGCCTAGCTAGCACTCAAGTTATTTTGGCACATAGTTGGCATCTAGATTACTCTAGCTCTTTGTAACTCAGGCACAACATACCAACACCAAAGGGTATGTCAAAATAATTCACAAGGTATTTTGACATCATTGATTCAAACATAGAGTCATGTATAATTATTAATAACTATTCTATCCTTTAATTGGAAATAAGACACACAAATAGTCCTTAAAAATACATAAAAAACCATTTCAAAATAGATAAAGAAAATATTTTTTTTCACTACGTTAATAGTAACATAAATACATATTTATACTTGGAATATAACTATATTAATTAACAAAAAAATATACAAAAAAATGTTAGGCTATTAAACATAAGTCAATTATGTAGCCTCATCAGGTAGATAATCACAAATGATCCTATGAATGGATGCAAAATATTATTCATCAAACATATAAAGGTTTTCAGGTAATTGGTAAATACAAGAGACAACCACATATAAAATTCTTCTTGGATATTAAAGGTTTTATTCCATATATAGGGTTGATAGGTATATAGTAGTAGTCATGTTTGAGGTTGATATTGGTGAATCATTATGCCCGCTAGATATGGTTTAATATATTGATAATACAAGATAAATGATACCAATTATTGATAATAAAATTGGTATGCACCTAATAGTCAGTACACAAGTAGCATATTTCTTTAGCTCTAGCATGGTGGGGATATCACAATGTGGCGATATAGGATGAATATTTTCTTGATCAATAAACTTTCATATTTGAAATTAGATATTTTTGTTCCCTTAGATTGAGTAGCAATACAATGGCATATTAAAAGAGTCAATCTTGGGATCAAGTTAATCTGGTACTTCACTAAACAGTGTAGTGAAACTACTTTAGGATCCTAAAAAACATCAACATATGGGTGAAGTAGATCATCCATTTATTGATACATTGTAGATTGTTCCATAATTGTCATAGGGTCAAACCATCACAAGTATGAACTATATATGTAAGTTTAACTTCTTACAATGCTTGGTTAAGACTAGTGTCACCTTATTTTGAGGAAGACACTTAGAAATATAGTAGATAATCTCTCTGATGTGGATAAAGCATTGCTATATATAGGCCTAGTAGGTTGCCTCGTAGTCAAATAAATAGGGACTTCCTAGCATGGTATCACAAATATCCAATGATGCTATCATATATGTCTATGTTTCCCATTGGCTTGATGTCCTATACAACATGCATTAACATTTAACCTTGATGTATTTTCTTACTTTTAGCTAGACTAAAGTATAAGGATTAAGATACATAAAATTCTATAGTCCTATGTGCTTGAAAATATCTTGCATAATGATATTTTTTTGATTCCTAATATTAATGTTAATGTTAAGGGACTTTCACTTTACCCAACAACAAAAGTGGTAGAGGTGCCTTTGTTATTAATATGTGAAGAACACAAGCTTATACTAAGAGGAGGGTTGAACAATATAAGACCACTTTTTACTTTTATTTCCCAATCAATATTATGCAATGTATAGATAGCAATATCGATAGCAGTAATGAAATCAATGCACAAATTACCACACACAATAGAGACATCAAATTTACATGGTTCACCCAATGTGGGCTACTCCACGAAGAAAATATATCACTAAAATTTTCTCAATCAATATCTTGGGAATCCTTTCCCTATTATAATGTTTATGGACCTCTCACGAAGAAGTTTACGAACCACTTACTCTTGACATCAATGAAAACTTATCACTCAAAATGTCCAACAATATACCCCTTTGTCATTGATGGCAAACCAAATTATTTTTACCAAATCTTAACCTTTTTCCTGTTCTACTCCCCCTGACTCAATGTTCTCTCCTTAAAACAAATCTCTCCCCCTTAATTAAATCTCTCCTCATTTGACATCAATGGCAAAGGGTCACCTTTGGGGCTCAAGGCTAAGAATGAATATCTTAGCTTAGCCCCCCCCCCACCTCCTCGTGAGGTGGTTAATTCTAGAGTGGGAATATTTCTACTCCCAATAAGCACTGGTCTTTACCTTTATATTTTTTCCTTCTCATTTGATCATTTTGATTTATTTGATTGTTCTTGTTCCTTTTCCTATCCATGTTCATATTCTTGTTCTTGTTTATATCCATATCCATATTCCTATTCCTGTTATTGTTCTTATCCATATTCTTGTTAATGTTCCTATTCATGTCCATATTTTTGTTACTATTCCTGTTCATACTTGATTTTGGAATGTCTGCTCTACACCATTTTTTTGTATGTCCATAATTATTGCACTTATAACACTTAATGTTATTATTCCTTGGAGGTGTAAATGTCTTAGGATTTCTCCTAGTGAATCTATATCCTTTTCTATCATGAAACCTACAATCCATTGCCTTGTGACCAAACTGATTACATGAGTGGAAATACCCATGGAAAAGTTGCATGTTTTTGAAATTTCCATTTTCCTGTCTTTCATGTGTCCTGCATTGTAAAGCCATGTGTCCAAACTTGTGACATGAAAAACACCTTCCATTAAAATTTCTTTGTCTTGACCTCATTGGTCTCTTAGTCTCTCTTAACCTATTCTGATTGTTGTTCCATATGTTTCTTCTTTGTGCATTATTCCTTTCCTTTTTGAACTTTCTGTTATCCAACTCATCCTCAAATGTCTGATTTTCTCTTACATTGTCTTCTTCTGAAGTTTCTTCTTCTAATGTTTTTTCTTCTTCAGAACTTGAGGTTGACTCTTCTTCTTGTATATTTTGAGTCTGTTCAAAACCAAGACCTATTTTATTTATTGACCTTATTTGTACTTTGATCATCTTATCCACAATATTTTAGCTCTTTCCAAAGTTGTGTAGCTTATCCTTAGATTTTTCTAAATATTCCCTTAGTAGAGCTACTTCTTGTTATAAGATTTCACATTCTAAGACCTTTACTTCTAAATTATCCTTGAACTTATTTGTCTTAGCCATTGACTTGTTTAGATCCTCTATAAGATTTCTTCTCTCTTCATCGTATTATTGAAACTAAAACTCAAGTTTAGAGTTTTGCTTTCTTACCTTTTTTACTGTGTCAAGAGCATAAATAAGTTCTACCTTAAGATCAAATCCTTCTTTATCTGATTCTTCCTCTATTTTTTTGCCTTTGTATACATCTTCATTTTATTTTATCTTGTCTACTATAGGATCACCTTCTTCTTATTCTAGTGCTATTATACAATTTTCTTCTGGTCCTTCAAGTGCATCCTCATATTCATCACAACTAAAACTATAACCATTCCTTGTACAACTATCTTCAAGATGTCCAAAGTTACCACATCTAAAATACTTGAGAATTATTGGTGACATTTTCTTGACTTCTTTTTCTTCAATCATAAATAGGACTTCATCTCTATCATTATCTAAAAAACTAGCATCACTATCACTTGAGTACTTACTTTTCTTATCTACATAGTAGCTCCTATTTTGTCTTTGAAAGAACTTCTTCCCTTGTCTACTTTGTCCATCCTTACCTTTATTTTAGTACCTGTATTTTTCTGATTCCTTTTTCCTATGATCCTATTTTTCTTCATAATTGTTATTTTTAGCTTCTTGATAATTAGTTGCATAGTGACCATACTTTCCATAATTGAAACATCTAACAAATTTTACATATTTGAATTTTCTTGAATTGCTTCTTCATCACTGGATGACTCATTACTTGATTCTAAATTCTTACCCTTTGTCTTCTCAATTACTTTGAATACTGCTTCCTTCTAGGTATTAGGTTCTTTTGTTCTTAACTCAAAAGTTGTAATAATACCAAGAAACATATCTCTTGTCAAAGAACCACCATCATTTGCTTCTTCTATAGCTAAAATATTTTCACTAAAACTTGTTGGAAGAGACCTTAAGATCTTATCACAAACATCTGATTCATCCACGTTAAGTCCAAGTCCTTACATATCATTAACAACCTCATCTACCTAAAGTAAATAAGAACTAATGTCTTCCTCATTCTTCATTCTTAATTATTCAAATTGTCCTTTGATATTTCGTATCTTTACCTTTTTGACACTCTTATCTCCTTCATATATGCTTTGCAAATTATCCCAAATTCCTTTTGCATATTTACAATGCATAACTTTTATTGATTCTATTATATGCAAACCTCTCAGAAGTGCATTATTTGCTTTTGAATTGTAATGTTGTATAATATTACCTTTCTTATTTGTAGATGGATCAACTGGTGGTATGTATCCATTTTTAACTACTTCCCAAATTTCATTTACAAGTGCCATCAGGTAAAAATTCATTCTCATACTCCAATATATGTAGTCACTTCCATCAAATATTGGTGTTGAATTATCTAAGGACACATTTTTAGAATCCATTGTGTTCTTGAAAGTTTTTCTTTCAAGCTGTTAAAATTTTTTGAAGGAACCCGCTCTAATACCAATTAAAGAACACAAGCTTATACTGAGATGGGGGTGAACATTATAATACCACTTTTTACTTTTCTTTCTCAATCAATATTATGCAATGTATAGATAGCAATATCAACAATAGTAATAAAAGCAATGCATAAATCACCACACACAATATAGATACCAAATTTACGTGGTTCACCCAATGTGGGCTACTCCACGAAGAAAACATTTCACTAAAATTTTCTCAATCAATCTCTTGGGAATCCTTTCCCTATTACAATGTTTATGGAACTATTTCCAAAGGAGACACCAATCCCCTAATCAAGTTCATGGATCTCTATCCATAGGAGAACTCCTTTCTCCTTAACTCTGACTGGTGATATTCTATAAGAAATATTTTCCCCACTACTTTGGATAATGGATATCTATCCACTAAAGACTCCTATTCTCACTACCCTAGCTAATGGATCTCTATCCACAAGAGACTATCATTATCTATACTCTATCACCTTCAAAGGTATGTCTCAAATCTACACTAAACACAATCATTTGGTGTAGCACAAATTTGTCCTCAATATCTATCCTCTACACTAAACACAGTCTTTCGGTCTAGCACAAATCTATCCTCAAACTATGTCCTCTGATTTGTATTAAACATAGTCCTTCGGTCTAGCATAAATCTATCCTCAATCTATGTCTCAAACTTTAACACAAATCTTGACTCAATCTCAACTCAAATTTGTTGGATCTACCCCAAACCTTAACTCAAGGTTTGAACAAATCAATCAATCAACTCTGTACTCAAGTCTTCTCAAAGAATTGTCTCAAATATGCCTTGTAATCTTCCACAAAAGCTCACACAAATCTATCCACAAGTTCTCTCTAGAACTTGTCCAATATGCTCAATAAGTCCTCACTAGAACTTATCCAAATCTACTCTCAATCTGTATTGTAATATTTCACAAAAGCTCACACAAATATGTCCACAAGTCTTCTCAAAGACTTGCCTTAAATCTACTCAACAAGTCCTCACTAGAACTTGTCCAATCTCATAGAAACATAAAGAGAATTTCTAGAAACTCAATATGCTATACATTCATCACAATTCTCAATCACTTTCAATCACTCTTTTAGAAACATACAGAGAATTTTTAAAGACTCAATATGCTTCACATTCACCTCAATACTCAATCACTCTCTTAGAAACATATAGAGAATTGTTAGAGACTCAATATGCTTCACATTCACCTCAATAATCAAATACTTTCTCAACTCAATTCAGAATATAGAATAATTTGTTTCACAAAACTTAAACAATCACTTCACACATTCACTTAACTAGGCTCAACCAACTCTACTCAACCAATAACTCAATGAAATAATCCTTGCTCACAAACCCTAGTCCAATCATATGAATACTCACTCAAATATTTCCAACAATGCTTTATCAACCACTCTCACATAAAAATGATACTCATGTTCTTTGCAAACCCTATTTCAAGTTCTTCACTCAACAACTCACTTCAACAACAATGCTTATAAAACAAGGTTTTATCAACAACTCTTAATTCCAAAAAACCTTGAAGCAATAAATCAAAACACTCTCAACAATGCTAACCAAACAATCCTTTTCACTCCAACTTTTCATACACAACTTTCAAAAATCACTCACTAGGAATAATATACCCATACCTTTTGTTGGATGTCAAAGTGCCTTTGGAAAACCTGTCTTAATCACAATTTCTTTCTTTCCAATTTCAATGGTTAAACACAACAATATCACTTCAATACTTTCTCAAAAATATTCTCTTAGACACAAAATAATCACAATTCAATATATGCCTTATTTCTCCCTTTTAAAAATAACACTCATCATAACATTACATAAAAACAATTTCTTTGATACACCTTATAAACTCCAACTTAAAATAATATCCAACACCATAAAATATCAACCAAACACCTTGCAATCCTTTCAACACCTTTGAGCAAATAACATTAAAAATTTAATTTTGCAAAAACCTTATAACTCCCTTGCAACCTTAGAACCAACTAAAAATATGAAAAATTAGTTTTTAAATGCCCAAACTATATTCCCAAAATTTTTGGTGATCAATATCAAAGCATACCTCTCACTTCCCAAAAAGGGAATTTGGCAAGATTCGATCCGTCTTCTCCTCTATCCTAAGCGTTTTAGCGCTTGGGAGCCCACCACATGGGCTAGTAAAGCCCACATGAAGGAAGGTAGAACCCCTTCCTCTTATGCCTTCGCCATCATTTGTCTTTCCACAAATTCACACGTTCTTTATTCCTTGGACGCAGTACAAATTACAAAGCTCATAATGTATTTGAAAGGTATGGTAATATTTGGTAGTGTGGGAGTTCCTCCTTATATGCATGTTTTTTAAACTTCACTCACGTCGGTGCTATGTCATTTGAAATCTAATTTCGAATTTTATTTTTAATAACCCATATTAGGGTTATTTAACCTTAGCTTAAGTTAATTAATAATTAATAATTAATTTAAATAACTTTATAAGTTAAATAAATTAACTAATAAATTAATTTAAAATTAATTCTAAACTTCCTTTGTATAATATTATAATATTATTTATTTGGGCTTTTTTTTACACTTTGGACCTCATCTAACTTCCTAGATCCGGGTCTTGAAACTAAAACCAAAACAGATGCTGCAAACTAAAATTGCCATTGACTGGTGTTATTAGTTCGACATCAATGACCACTTACTCTTGAAATCAATGATAAATTATCACTCAAAATGTCCAACAATAGGGATCAAATATCTTGAGGTATTACTTGCCTATAAGTTCTTGATCTTGAGGTATTACCCACCTATAGAGCTCTTGTGCTTAGGCATGTTATGTTTTCCTCTTATTCTTCAATGGATGCAAATGAATGATCATTCTACTCTAGGTGGACCACTAGGGTCTTCTTTTGAGCTTGTCAATCTAAATTACTATGTGTGTAGGTTATGTTATGGTTGCACTAATTTCCTTCCATATTTTACTTTTCTTTGTGTGGGAACTTGGGTAACTTGGGCTTGAATGACACTAGAGGTCCCTTGGACATGGGAATTATAGATGATTGAGTATTTGGTGGCTACTATTTAGCGTTAGGATCAAATATGACATGGTTACTAGACATTTATACTTGGATTTTTAATTCTCTCCTAGTTTTAATGTGAGGTGGTATGATTACACTAAATAATTAATTGAGCTAATCTCCATATTTGATGGAAGGTGGTAGCGATGGCCATTGACATATTAAAACACTTTATGTCTCTCATATCATTTGATTGTAGTTCGAAGGTCATTGAACTTGTTAGTGTACTACTAGATAGTTTAATCTTTGCATTACCATGACCATTGAAAGCACATTTACTTGTCTTTGTAGTGGCATAAGGATTATAACTACTCATGAACCAATTTCATAAAGTCTATCAGAGAAAATATAAGATTTCCTAATTCTTCTAGCCTATTTCTAGTTTATTACCACCAATAAAATGTTAGCTTCAATATTTTTAGAGCCATAAAGATGATCTTGTTAGTGTTAAAAAAACTAATTGCCATTGTATTATACATCTAGTTATTGAGACAAGGGTCAAACCCATTTGTATTAAACCAACCTTAGAAGAATAGAATATAAATGCTAGTCTATACCTTCATATGTCCTTGGATGTAGTGTGGTGTAGGATTCATAGTTGCATATGAGATTCTTAGCTAAATTGTGAGATATCAAAATTTCCCATAAAGAGTGGTTCTCTATTCCTCTAAATCATCTTCATTGATATTTTATATATTTGAGCTTCTAGTATTAGGTGGAGATATTGACTTTGGCATTGCTTGGGTTCCTTTGTTAAGATGGCATGCTTTAGAACACATGAATATAGAACTTGATGTGATGCCTTGCTTCATGCACCAAGAACATGTGTGGATGAGCATAAAATTATTGAGAATGCTAGAAGATCCTATGTTGGACAAGGAGATCTATGAAAGAGGAAAAGGAGTAATGAGGATTTAAAGAGTGAGGGAGAGGCATTGTGTCTTGCCTCTCATTGGACAATCAAAATCTAGCTTTGATACCACTTTATCTATGAACTTATATCCCTAAAATCATTGGCATGGTGGACAACTTCTAGAATTAGCTAGTGATACTTGTAAGTTATATTTAGAGTGAATTGTGGAAGCTCAAACACAAAAGAGAATGCTACAAATACAAAAATATAATTCAAAACATAAAATCATTATATTATATAGGAGATGCCATTACATAATATTTATATAATGAACATTTTAGTGTGCTAGACATTATATTATATTTGATATAAGAACTAAAAAAAATAAAATATGAATGAAGTACTTAATTCTTGCTTTCCCTAGATTTTGTTAAAAAATAATTCTTAAATTCCATTTATAGAATGTACAATATTTTTTTTTATTAGTTGGAATAAGAGGTTTTGAAAGGAGCTCCAAACCTTTTAAAAACCAAAGAAAGAGTTTTGAGGGTCCCCATATCTTTAACAATAGAAAAAATAGCCTTGAAAATATGGCCACAGGAGAAACACAAAAGAGAAGCAAAGCAAGATAAAATGAGATCTGACAACATGATGCAAGAACAAAACACCAAAAGATAGATCCAAATAACCTATGAGAAAAATTGAAATTAAACTATAAAATATCAAAATATGATGCAAATATCGAGGAGAGACTCGAAATCCACCCATACAGCCAAAAACCTGCTTCAACTAAAATTTGAAAATTAAATAGAGTTCCTACTCGTTTTTAAAATAAAATATTGAAAGAATTTCCTATTTAGAACAAATAGAAACATGTTTGCATCTAGCTATATTCCACTAATCACCAAAATTCCACTCATTTTTAAATCAAAAAATTGAAAGTTTTTCCCACCTAGGTCAAACAAGAGCGAGCATGCATCTAGTTAGTAGGGATTTCCTAGCAAGTCTTCCTAGAAACAACGATTTCAAGGGGAAAAAAATTCCCCCTAAAACTATATGGATTCAAACCCTTTGGAATACCATATCTATCAAGCCTATAAATCAATATTATAAACATTCTAGCTCCTAGTTTGGAAACTGACAAGAAAACACTTTTTGCTAAACAACCCATTACCAATTGAAATCTCGCTCTCTTGAATTAGTTAATTGAAAATATTTCTACCCAGGCTAGAAATCATGGTATATTTCTATTTAGAATAATTCCTAGGATTCATATACACGTTTTGAATAGGATCTACCCCAAAAATAGCTAGATCTAGATCTTTTAACACCACAAAACCATCAATAAGACTAGATCCCAAGGGATAAAAACTCAAAATTGAAATCTTGCTTACATCAATCATTATCATTTGAGCCTTTCTTCATCCTATATCAAAGGTTGTGCATGGGATTTCCTAAAGTAAAATATTAGGACCCAATAACTCTAGATCCAAAAACTTAGATATAACACCTCCAAGACCAACAAATGAACCCATAACGACTAGAACCCTTCTCACATCAACATTTAACATTTGGGTCTTTCTCCATCCTAGCACAAAGCCTATGGAGGGGATTCCTAAAAAAAATCACAAGATCCATATTATTACCCAAAACATCTCTAGGACTAGCAGTAAGACTATAAATAGGTAGAATTTTTCTCACATTTTAATTTTGAAACTTTTTCCCACCTAAAGGCCACAAAAGGGAAATCCTGCAAGAACATCTCAGGATCCACACACACAATATCCATGTTCTTAGATATAATAACTCCATGATCATCCAATATCATGTGCATAACTAAACTGGTCAACTTATAAATACATGTATAAACAACAAACTTCCCACCATCAACCAAAAGCCCATCCAAAAATTGAACCAATAGAAGAATTTTTTTCCTACCCAGGATGGTCTCCATGGATGGTAGAACCAAAAGAATTTTTCTAAAAATTGTTTAAATATGGGGATTTAGATCCATTCCAATCCTTGTAGGCTCCAAGTATTATGGCACACCAAAAACAACTTCAAATCCAAAGCTCCATAGTAGGGGAAAACCTCTCCTACTAGAGAGGTTCACCCTTCCACATCCTTGTAGTCTCCATAACCCTCTTACTTTAATCACTCTATTTGAAGATAATGACTCTCTTCTCTTTGCCATATAAAATTCTTTTTAAATTTTTAAACTCATTTTTATTTGCCTATAGAGTGTAGAATGTTATGTAGGATCTATAAGGTGAGATATCAACATGCAATGAATCTTGGTAGTATCAATAATTAACTAACGATATATTTCTTGCTCATCCAAGTTGGGTATTGAAATAATCACCTAATGATGATACATAGTATCATTTTTAGCCATTTATTTTATTTACATTAGCACCAATGAATTTTATCAATTTGGGATGGAACAAACCAAATAGGTGTTGAGGTTTGGTATAAAGTAGTCTTGGTGTTAAATTATATGCTTAACACTATTGTAGTCTTATCACCAATATAGAGTTTGGCATCAAGAACTAATATGGTATTAGATCTAAAGTGGTCATTGCACCAAAGTGCATCTTTGTGCTAACTTATTTTGAAAATATTCCAAATGGGCACCAAGGATGGATCTTTGAAATGGATTTAGCATCATGCCTTGAGAAAATTTTGAGAAACAATGGTGAAATTGTTCTATTGATCAACAATGCATTACATAGTTTTATAGTTCTTGAAAGAACTAAAAATAGACACGGTGGTTGAGAGAAATCCTCTTAAACTTATTACAACAAACTAACTTAAAGATAGCTCTTATCCTAACAACATGCTAATCTTGGACTATGGTCAAACATTGACCAACCAAGCCAAAACCTCAACGTATGCTAATCAAATTAACTAGAAATATGTAAATCAAAACATTAAACTAAAACTAAATACTAGGACTTAATACTTAGGACTAAGGAGGCAATGTTGAAAATATTCCAACATTCTCCCCCTTGATGCTAAAGACACTCATGCAAGAGTTCTTTAAGCATCACAGAGTTGGAAGAAAATATTTCTCTTACGTTTCCTCCAATCTTGAATCAAGAAATCAGAATTTACAAAATACTTATGGTGGCACTCCTTCCACTCTTCATGTGGAATTTCCTGCAAATGCTTGAGTGCCTTCTTTTTTTGATTAGCTCCCCCTTCAACAAAAGTATCTCCTCTTGTGGTTTTCAGCAACCACTCTCTTACATATTTATCATTATGGTCTTTAAACCATGCTCTCACATTTTGATCTTCTTTTACATCTTCAACACTAAACAATACTCCACATGAGTATTTACAATTAATCATCTCACATAGATGATTATACCATACAACTCTTTCACATATTTCCACACAAAATATCACAATAAATATGGCCATATAATGACCAACTACATATGCAACATAAAGTTGCTCCTCACACAAATATTCTCTCACAACAATGACTTTACAAGAATCCTTCTCCCAAGGAATTTTGAACACATCATTTTGATCCATGTGACCCAAGTTCTCCATCACTGTATTCTCTCCAAGAAGACTCTTCATCAAAGTTGTCTCAATGAGACAATCACCTTTCTTTTCATTCCTGCTCACAAAAAACAAATCATTAATCATAAAAACATTACCTTTAGTATGAGTAGATTTGGTGCTTCCCATAAAGCTATTTTGTAGCAGTTCTCCTTCATGGTATGGTGCTTCAAGATCAACCATCAACTCTTCACTAAGAGTTCTCCTCCTTTGTTCAATCCATGTTGGTGTGTTGAAACACCATTCATTCAAGCAATCATACATTGTTGCCTTTTCAAGACAACTCTCTTTCTGCAATGTAGTCACTCCAAGTGAGTGATCATCATCCATGAGTGATGTTTTCTTTGCCATTACAACAAGAAAATCAGCAATCTCATTTTCATTTTCTGTTTCTATCCCATTTTCTTTCTCACTTTCCATCTCCCAAATGAGGGAGTCTTGTGGGGTCTTTTCTTCACCCAACACATCCTTCACCCTTGATGAGTGATCTTCTAACAAGAATCTTATAGCTTCCATTTCCTCTTCATCAAAATTTTCTTGTGGATCATCATCCCACATTACTTTATTTGCTCTTTCAAGAGAGCACACATCCATTCCAAGTGAATGGTCTTCAACAAAAATAAGCCAATAGTCTTCCATGAACATTGCTTTTCCATCATCATATTCTTTATTCTCCTCCATGAGAATTGTAGATGCATTCTCCATGAAGTATTCTTCAACAAATAGCTGATTTGGTGTCTTCTCCATAAGACACTCTTCTTCATATGTCTCCTTCATGAGACATTCTTCATCATACATCTCACCTTGGTGATCTTCAAGCAAGGAACACTCCAATGTGAGTGTTTCTCTTCCTTTATCTTCAAATTCTTCTTCCTCTTTGCTATCAATGTGAATGCTTTCAAAGCATACCATTCCTGCAAAAAATTCTTTAGTACAATTTTTCTTTTCAACTTTTTCTCCTCCTAAAAGAAATAATTGTTTATTACAATTTTCCATGCCTATACAAGACATGTCTTCAATGATCTGTGTCTCACAATGACTCTCTCCAAGGAAAGTTGTACAAGGCTCTTCCTCTTTCTTATCCTCTTCTCCATTAAGGGATTATTTTCTCTCTTTCACACAAGGCTCTTCTTCAAGTATATCTTCCTCTTTAAGAAATAATTCTCCATTATAAGAATGTATGTATTCTGCAAAAGACATACCTTCATATGAGTCTTCACAAGACTCTTCAAAAGCTCCTTCAAAAGGATCTAATTCAGAAACTTCTTCAAGGAAGCAAGGCTCCTCCTTGCTTAAACAATCTTCATGATTGTCACACATGGCTTTATGGGTATCCTCATCAAACCCATAAGCATCCTTCAACACTTGCCATGCCATTGTAGCTGATCTACAATTGGCTATGAGAGGAAAAACATTATTTTCCATTCCTCTCCTCAAATCCATAAGAGCTAAGCAATTTGCATATTGTTGCTCCTTCTTCTCTTTTCTCTCCTCGCCTTGTAGCTTGCTCCAAGTGGGTTCCTCATAGCCTTCTTGAACTATATCCCATAAGTCTTGAGCCTTCAATAAGGTCTTCATCATTATGCTCCAAATAGCATAATTATCTCCATCAAATTTTGGTACAGCCAAGTCTGCATACATGGCTTCCTTTTATTTACCAAAGTCTCAAGCACCCAATTTATCATAAATCGGCCAATACTGATTGAAACAAACTGAAATTTTTCCTGTAGACTTCTGATATACTTATCTGAAAATCCACTAAATTTCAGATCCAAATTCACACAAATGAGAAATATGTGATCAATTTACTTTTGCCCTTTCTAGATCTTAGAGTGTTTTTGAGACAACCTCAATGTTCTTCACATAAATCAATCCATACAACTCCAAAATTTCTTAAAATTAAACTCTGTATTCCTGAGACAATAATATGAAAACCCTCTAAATTTCAGAAGAAAATTCGCAAAGGTGAAAAATATGTGATCATTTACTTTTTTCCTTTTTATCACAATTCTGGATCTAGGATTTTTTGAAGAAAAAATCAATATTCACACAAATAAATCAATACAGATCCAAATGACCTGAAATTTTGTCTGAATTATTATTTTATCTAAATAATATTTCTCCCAAAATTTGAGAAGCAAATACCCTGTATTCCACCTTATACAACCATTTTATTGAAAAACTCAAAATGCTAATAAAATCTGCAAATTAGCTCCAAATCACCTGAAATTTTGACAGCATCCTCTTGATACAATTATCTAACAACCCTCAAAATTTCATAATAAAATACCTCAGGATGCATGAGATATTAATGATTTACTCGAGCTCTTCCTTGCAAATCTGCTGAGTGCTGGCCACTTGAGTTTCTCTGACAAAGTGCGTGCTTCAGATCTCTTCACGCCACTCTCCACAGGTTTTGATCCATCTGAGAAAACCTGCTCTGATACCAAATGAGAAACAATGGTGAAATTTTTCTATTGATCAACAATGCATTACATAGTTTTATAGTTCTTGAAAGAACTAAAAATAGACACGGTGGTTGAGAGAAATCCTCTTAAACTTATTACAACAAACTAACTTAAAGATAGCTCTTATCCTAACAACATGCTAATCTTGGACTATGGTCAAACATTGACCAACCAAGCCAAAACCTCAATGTATGCTAATCAAATTAACTAGAAATATGTAAATCAAAACATTAAACTAAAACTAAATACTAGGACTTAATACTTAGGACTAAGGAGGCAATGTTGAAAATATTCCAATAACTTTGGGCCATACCTGCTTTGCTTAGATTATTATAGACAAATCTCTATAATGTATATGGATCCAAGCTAGTATATGTGTCTTAGATTATAGTCTTATTAATGTGCTAGTATTATTAATAATATATAATATTTAATAACACAAAAGCATGACAAAAAAATAAAAATAACCTAAAAACATACACTCTATTCAATCTACAAATATTCAATACTTTAGTCATTGAGTACTTTTCCACTATACCAAGAAGGAGGAAATCACATTTGAGTTGTTAATAATTATCCCTAGTAGTATAAGTATGTGTATACATGTAAGGTTATATTTGCACCTTGGACCACAAAATGGTTCAATGATCAAAACGTTTATGCCATCAATGTCCAAATAAAGATGCCTCCATGAATTATATTTACAGAAAAAGAAAAAGGGCTAAGTATTTCTATGCTCAAATAAAATATATGATTAATTTCTAGGTTGATGTAATTCTTTGATCATAAAAACAAGTATGTTAACCATAATCTAAATTTTAGTGAGTTAAATTAATTATTAGTAATCAATATAATTTTGTGACTAACAAGATATAAAAATTGTAAAAATGAACATAAGTATAATTAATTAAGTTGAACTACACCCAAAAGGTAAGCCAAAATACCCAAGGAATTAATAGAATCCTAAAATTTTGTTAAAATGGGTTGTTGATTTGTATTGACTATTACAATTGAAAACATTATAAGCTAATGCTTAAGGATTATGCAATGTATTGTAGAAATTTTTTGAAATAATCACAATTTCTAAAATAGCCAATAGAAATGCAAACATATTAGTTAAATTCTAATCATGTCTTTAGAAAAATCATTTGAGCATAGATGTGATTTTTCAAATTGATTAGCTAGATATTTTTACTTGAACAATGAATCTTTAGTTTGATCTCATTTGGTAGTTGTGTATTGAGCCACATGCTTTTATTTTCTCAAAAAAATGTATTTTTACATTATTTTTTCTTGAAAAACATAAATTTACATATTTGAAATTAGAATAATGCTTTTGAATCACTATCTTGGCTTTGTATCACTATATCATACATGGATTTCAATGGATCAATTTCGTATGTATCTCATTCAATGGACCACAAAATGACTGGCTGATCAATATTTTTAATGCCATCAACCTCCAAATCATTTAAACGTGTGGTGGTTAAGCTTCTCTTAAGGCCACAATTGAATGTTTATATTGTACTTGTTATATGTGTCCTTTGGGCCCATGTAAACATTAAAAAATGTAATTCTATAAATTTTTGTAATATTGTATTCCTAAGGGTCAATGTTACAACCTTGATGTAAAGGCATCATATATTTAGGTACAAATACCCCTTATTGCCAATGTTTTTGTTATCAATTGGAGTGTAATTTAATTTTCTTTTAGTGAATATTATTTGGTGTCCATGGACACCCCATCATATTTTATTTTCTTTTTCATTTTGTGTATTGCTTTTGTTATAAAATACTAGGTAATGTTTGATTCCATTAAATTATATAAATTGCTATGAAATCACATGGTATCAAAGTAAATGTAAAGTACATTTAGTCTATTGCTTCTACTAGCAAGATTGTTTTCTTCCAACTTCTCTTGAGGATAGTTTTATAGGATCTATTAAAGTAGATTTTTTAAAGGTTGACAACATAATCTAAAGAAGGTTTTTTTATAAAATCCCTAGGTGGAATTGCATCATGAGGATATAATTAGAACCAATATATTTAATCCATAAGACATATTCACTACTAGAATCCTATTTCCTCTCATTGACACTTAATCTTGTTTGGTTTAATTTTTTTTTACCATATGAATGCCCTAGTTTTTTTTTGCAGGAGAAAAAAGGGTTGTACTCAAGTTCCCCATCCTTAAAAAATAATAACTCTTTTTTTTTTATAGATTAAGAACTTACAAAAAATTTCATTTCTCATCTCAATTGAGTTGCTATATCTAGATACCTACATATTTTTCATAAAAATTCTAAATTCTTGATTTTTATTTTCTAGATGTTTTTTTAATTTTATTTGCAAATACAAATATTCCAAAATACAACATTCTTATTCTCAACATTTACCTGCAACAACCTTCACAATACCAAAAATCCACCTCTACTATTTATGCACTGCATCTTAATAGAGCCATAATTCTAAAATTTTGCACTATCATAGTCCACTTTACCAAATCTGGACTATTAGTTTCCTTCCTAAAGCATAAGTGCAACCAAAAGAACTATAATAACTAGTTTATATGAAACACATCAATGTTATAAAATATAGCAAATATTATCAATGGAAAACATTAAAGTGAATCTTAACCATTATTTGATTTAAGCAGTTAACACTTTTTTGTTAGCTTTAGCTAATGTTACTACATCCTCTAACCATGAAAAGGATAATTTAACTTTATGATCCTCAATTGAAACCCATTTATTGGCTAGACTACCTATAAATTTGTTCCCTTTCCTTAATGTATGTGTAAACACAATTTATTTAAACTTTTTAGCAAGGTATTGTATTTCCACAACAATCTCTTGTATATTCCAAGAAGCCTTTGCTTTTCTCAAAATTGTATTTGTTATTATTAGTGAATCACCTTCTATCCATACTTTGTTCCATTTTATTTATCTTCATATTTTTAACAATTCCAAATCTATCCAAGCTTCAACTTCATTATTTTTATTAAATCCATTATTGAAAGCATAACGTGACAAAATATAATACTTATCATTTCTATTTATTGCTCCTCCTCCTGTTTGTCCTAGATTTTCTTTAGATGCTCCATCAAATTTTAAAATTTTCAACTCAAATTTTGTAGTCTCCACTTTATAATATTTTCCTTCCTTTTGTTTCTCTTATACTTAACATTATAATTCATTTTGATTAATTGAATCCATATACAAAGTCTCTCTACCTTAATATTAGGGATAGGGTGAATTGATAGGGTTTGTTTAGACTCCTCTATTGCTAAAATAAAAACTTCCTTTTCATTACCACTAAATTGCTTTTCTTTCCTTTAAATATTCTTCTATTCCTTTCCAGTCATAAAGTCCAAAGTATTGTATCTTTTGATGTATCCCAGATTGTCTATAATGCATCACTTCTAAAAGTGCTTTGTCATTGCTTTAACCATTCTTCAATTATGCCATTCATTACCATATATTTATCAAATATATTAACAATCCATTGCCATAGTTTCTAGAATATTATAAAAATTCCCAAGAGATGATCTATACTCTCCCCCCTTTTACACAAAATACATTGTGAGGGACCATAAAAACCCCTTTTCATTAGGTTATACCAATATAAAATTTTACTATGACCTACTAGCCATACAAATATTCTTACTTTAGGAATGCTCAAGATATCCTAAATATCTCTCCATATTATTGTAGTATTCCTATTTTGTTAGTGATTTACATTATATTCACTTATTGTTATGTATTATCCTAAGCCATTCAACTTTCAAATCAACTTATCCTTGACTTTCATTTGAATAATAATTGTTGTTATCTTCTTACGCGATAGGTTCCTAACAATGATGTCTAGTATACTTGTAAAATATATTCTTTCCATTTGTATCATCCTTCCTAATCCTCATATACAATGTTTGAAACCCTATCACAATATTTATCTTAAAGTAATTATGTAGTAAGATTTCACTACATCAGGTAAATCCCATTAAAAAGAAATATTTTGTGCAAGATTACCACCTACAAATGATTTTGAAGAAAAGTATTATGAGAGGACTTGAAGCACTATCGATCTATTAAGTAATTGGTGCTACGAAACCATTGAATATGCTAACAAGGGAAGGACTTCAATGAAAGTTTCTAAAAAATTCTAAACTCCCTATGCCATGAGGCTACGATGACCAAAAATATTAGATATACAATGGCTCATAGCCTTTCTGATGGTAGGTAAGTTAGACCTCACCATTGGTAAGACTCTCAAAGCCTTTCTAGTAACAACTAAAAGGACTCTATCTTTTGTAGTATTTCATCTCACACAATGGTTGGGGACTTACCCCTCATATAGAGGGGTGTGTTTTGAAAAACACTATACTCCATATTGTAGTGACCCAGGGAATGCACACACAGGTCCCCTTTTTAACCCTAATTGCAATGTTATAGAAAAAAACCAAGATGAAATGGAAGACAATATGAAAAAGCATATAACATGAAATAACAAAGATGGATCTCTTTATTGATATTGAAGCTCGGTTACATGTCGGTCCCTCTTAGGGATACCCATTTCGATACTAAAAGTTACAAATAGGCAAGGAGTGTCCCTTTCACAAAGAGGTGGTTCACTTATAAAAGCTTCCCGGTTCTACACACGAAAATGTATGAGGGCTTACAGATGCCTCCTTCTCTAGGTTTGTTTCCTAGAGGGATCCCTTTTGCTCTCGTATGTTGCAATCTTCGTCCGATGAACCTATGGCCCTACAAGAAATGAAAATTAGGTGTCCGAGATTACCTCCATATATGAGGTTGTTAGTAATAAAAGAATGTAACAGAAATATGATGAAACTTTGCCATGAAATCATGTAAATATATGCTAATGATATGAAGACATAAAGAAATAGAATAAAAGATGCTATGTCTAAAACCTAAGCTAATCCTGTGGGCCACTATCCAAGACAACGATCGCTAAGTTAAACCTTGCTCTCTTTACCCCAAATCTATGGGTCAAAGCTTGTACCTGATGTTGAAGTAATAGGTGTTATGCTCTTCAATCCGTCAGTGCTTTTCCGTACACGTGATCTCAAAGAGAACTCTCCAAGTCTCGAAAGCTCTCCTCGAAAAGATGTCTCGATGATAGCCAAAAAAGATTTCTTGGTGCTCTTAGGCTTGCACCTTTTATAGTGTGAAACCCTAGGTCTATGTCCAAACCCTAGGAATGAATTTCTCATGTGTAGTGCAAGTTAGCATGAGAAGCTTTTGTCCATTACCTATGTTTGAAGGCCAGTTAACTGAAATCTAACTGCCCACTTGAGTCTTCTATGCGAACTGGTTGTTAGCATGAGAAGCTTTTTTCCTTTGTTTATGCTTGGAGGTTAGTTAACTAAAGTTTAAATGCAAAATCAAGTCTCCTATGTGAACTGGTCATGAAAAGGAATGCAAAGTTACTCTTGCTCACCTTTATTGCATGCAGATTGCCACTTTCACCTGTGATTAGGCCTTTTTGTCAGAAAATTGCTTCTTATGGCTTAGCCGCTATCATATACAGTGGCTAAGATCTAGCTGCTATCATCTATAGTGGTTAAGGTTTGGCCACTATATGCTTGAGCGACTAAGATTTTTCCACTCTTGGCTTGAGAGGCTAGACTTGGATGGCTTGGAAAGGCCCCAAATGAGTGGTGAGAACCACTGTTGATGCTTGGAAAGTCCAATATTATGTCTTATGATTTTATGAGTGTGTCTATGTGAGCATATCCCCTACGCATGACATGATTTAGGTGTCTACAAATGCCCCTTTTTGCTATGCGCTATGTGGAAAACACAACATTGATAAAAAATGTAGATTGATCTGTTTGTAGGGTGTATGGTGATCAATGGTCTAATCAATGTTGGATGGACCAATCATGCAAGATGGAATGCATCCCTTGAATCATTGCCTCAATGTTCGAAGGACTTAGTTCAATGGCTTCTACATGTTAAATTGCACTCATTCCTCAAATTCAATCGGGTAGCTTCAGCTGCTACAACAATTTTGATCGATAGGAGAGCTACAATTGAAGATGTCATGTCTGCTTACATTCCCAACAAACAAGGAAAATTTATGATTGTTGTATGCAATTATTCATAGGATGAACATGATTTTTCTATGATTGAGTGATCTTTTGTTGATTTTGATTATGATTATGTTGAAATTTTGAACTACTTCCTCACACAATGAATTGGTGAAGAAATAACAATGAATGAAACGACAAGTTGCTTGACCAATATGACTAATCTGGTTAATTTCTAGCATTTGTTGCTTTTAATGGGAAATCCCACATCCAAGTGTGATTCCAATTTTTTATGATAATCATCCATCCCTATCCCAAGAAGCGGTCTAGCCATTATTAGCTTTCTTAGGGAGTTAGGATGAGTGATTCTATTTATGTTTAAATTGTATCACTTTGACTTAATGTTTTTGATGTCATAGGAGAATTAGAATGATCCTTTCACACCTGTGGAGTAGTCCGACCATCTTGGTCTTCTTCAGGATTGAAGGGTGGCACATCGTAATTCCAAAATGAGTTTTTTTTGCCCCAAGTGGCCTTATGGTTGTCTACTCATCTCACCGAAGTACATGGAGCACAAATCACTACAATTTACGAGTGGATAGAGTAGGTAACTGGATACGAGGCCTACCTGAGTTTGTGATTTTATGTGATTTTTTTATTTATTTTGAACATTCTTATGATCTAAAACCACCAAAGTGTGTTTATTTGTTTTTTTATGGGATCCCTCAAGGATTAAATCCCTTATTTTAATCTGTGGATCTGGCCACTGTTAGGTCCAATGGCCTCTGAGTTTCTACCTATGGTCATTGTCATCTTGAACAGCCAAGAAGTTCGGGCCGTCGATGTCAGTAGCGGCCAAGGCATAATTAAGGAAATATAAAATTTATTTTTCTAGGGTTTGACCTGTCATTTTCATTGTTTGAAGATTCGCTTTGGGAGCTCTGGTGTGATGACGATGGTTGCAACTTTAAAATTTGCTAGTGCTGAGGACATGGCTATGCAGGGTGAGACATCAACTGCTGGAGGAGCCAGAGCTTCTTGGGTATTTCTATTTTCAAAACCCTAGCTCTCTTCTCCTTATCTACTTAAAATTGAACCTCACTAAGTAATGGGTAAACTGAACCTCACTAAACCTATTGGCAATGAAAAAACTCCATAATTAGGCTTAGCAGACCCTTTGCTATGGTGGGTTAGTCCCTAATTTTACTTTCTATTAGTGGATTTAGCCTAGGGTTTTTTTTTTTTTTTTGTTATATTCACCTACTATCACCATTTTGGGCGTTTTGAACTTAGCCTAGTTTTGATGCTTGGGTGAGAAATTTTGCTTTCCATTTTGTTTGTTTCCCCCCCTATGTTGATTTGTTGGAGTTTTTTTTGTTCTTTTTACAATTTGTTTTTTGATTTTCTGGCCAAGGGTTCACAAGTTTTTCATGTCATCCCTTGGCCGCTGTCGCTCAAAGAGGTCAAATCTGAGCCACTGTCGCTCAGAGTGGCCAAGCTTGAATCCCAACGGTAAAAAATTTGATCGTTGGGTCTTGGTCGTTGCTACCTCTAGTGGCCAGGTTTCGTCCACTGTAGGCAACAACGACTAAACCCTAAGCCTTTTTTTCTTGCATTTTATTGAATTTATGACATTTTTGGATTTTTTTTTTTGGAAATTTTGAATTTTGATTTTTTTGATTAGGTGCAATCTTATCCTTTTTTTTAGACTTAAAATAGTCCATACTCTTTTGCACTATTTTCATGTTTATTGTGAATTATGCCTTAGATGCACTATAGTTATGCTTTGTATTTCTTCTTCTTTGCTTAGATCTTTACTGCTCGGGCTCAAGACCCGAAGCTCTTGCTTTACTTACTTCCTAGCTTTAATGATACGGACTAGGCATGGTTCAAAGCCCATGGGTTGTAGTATGTCATTAGGCTGCCTTACATCATGGAAGAATAGGCTTACCTTATGAATTTGGCCCATCACTAGGACCCATGAACTAATACCTTACACCTCTCAACCGATGAGATGACCATCACGCTGAAGGATGTATATAGGATATTTCATATTCCATTTGATGGGGTGGCCATTATCTCTTAGGCCACTAATGATCAGGTGGTTGTCTTATCGGGTGTTTAGAGGGCACTCTGTGGATGCTCTTAAGGACACCAAGTCCAGAGGATGGTGATCAACAATGTTCTTATCCTAGACTGATCAGGTTTGAGGTTCCCATGGAATCTTCTAGCGATGGTGCATGATCTATTGGATAGCAAGGAGCCTATCATCTATGCATGGGGTAGATCACTATTGGCTTAGTGCTATGATGATTTATACCACATCCATTTATGGGGACACATCAACATTACCTTCAGCTTGCTCCTATAGGTTTGGGGATGGGAGCACATTGTGGTAGATAACCCTAAGGGGATCCTAGTCAAGATTACAATGATTGATGCTCGAACACAGTGCTATGCTTCTAAATGGTCTCGAGAGCATGAGGAGCATAAGAGCCACACTTTCACAGGGGATCTATCCCACTATACCGATGCTTTCACCAAACTATTAGTCAGATATGTCGTATGGCAGCCTTACTATGAGTGTTCTACTTGGGATGATCCAGCTAGCTTTACTACCAGAACACGACATGAGTGATGGCTTGTTGTCCATAAGATTGCCATCCGATAGTATTTATTCTTCTCTCAGGTTCTTTGTCAGTACAAATTGTAGTAGGACGTGCCCTTGATACTGTTCTTATATAGGTGCCTCATAGTAGAGAAGGACCTACCTCCACAATAGATCACAGAGCTTTCAGATGAGAAGGATGCCCTTGTTGTTGACCCTACAGTGTCTGGAGGAGTTATAGAGGCCTACACTCAATGGTAGGGTGATCAGATATGGCATGGTGTTGGTAGCCTAAGGTGTGATAATGATTGTGGGGGTGATGGCATAGATTTGACAAGACGTAAAATTTGAGCCAAGACCGAGGTATGGGGCTAGCCAGTAGAGTAGGTGGTAGTGGAGGATCTTGATGTTCCTGAGGAGGAGGAGGAGTTAGAGCCCAAAGAGAGAGACTCTCCTTTGAGAGCACAGCTACATAAGGTCAAGGTTGAGATTTAGACCATTAATATTTAGGTACAATGGTGAGATGTTATCATTGAGCAACTCACATCACAGATACAGGCTCTATAGGCTACTATTGGGGGTGGCGATGTTGGGATGCAGTTTGTTGTTCCTCATTCTACACCATAAGAGGTTCCAATGGTAGGTTTAGGAGTAGATGTGATACATCTCCAGTATTTGTTGGATGAGCATGAGGTGCAGATTTGAGGACTTATGGATCATGTTACCCTTATTTAGATGCATCTTAGGAGGCACGAGATTGTCCCTAAGGATCCAACAGGTGCAGGTGGTTAGCAGGTCCTAGCCAAAGGACCCAGACTCGGATAGAGAGACTGATAGGCTTGCATCATTCGACTCATGACACCGCCACAAGGGGAGGTGGAACTAGAGGAGGTGATGCAGGGGGCTCAGGCCCGGTATTTGATTGATTCTCTACTTGGTCATTGATCCATTTTTGAGGTTGACTAACCTATATGAATGTAGCCCACAAGTATTTTTGTACATCCATTGGACTTGACACACATACTTTTATGATAGCTTTGCATTATGACTTATTATGTGCATCATTTTTGCTCATGTTTTTGTTATTATTTTATTTTATGATATGATGCGATGATGGTATTATGATGATTTTATGGATATGTTAGATGATAGATGATATTGAATATGCTTAGATGGATGTGTAGATGCTTATATGATTTTATGATATGATGTGATGTATTTTGATGATGAATGATGAATTTATGATTGTATGCAAATGGATATTGCCTATGTGTTTTATGATGTGTTTTATGTATTTAATGACTTATTTTTGTGAATACGATGTTATTGCTAAATGCATGTTTTAATTTTGCTTTAATTGTATGCATCTAACTTATGTGATGGAATGGTATAAATGAACCTGTATGCTCTAATCACTTAAAACATACGGAATGCATATGACATTGATAATCTTAATGGGTGATACCACAAAAAGTAAAAAAATAATCATGAATTTAAGTAATCACTCTTATCATAAGAATATATTAAGTATTCATATATGAGATGTAATGGTGTGTAATGTATTTTATTAATAAGTTTCTATAAATTAAAATATATAAAGTAGTCAGTGGCCGTCTATATACTATTTATAATATATATGCGGTATCTATTCTACTATTTTGATACTCCCTAATTTATAGAATCTTATAAAGAAAGTGATGGTGTGAATTATCTTATGATTTATTGCTATGTAATATTTTTTTGGGATTTTTGGAGATTCAAACACTCTAGTTACCTTATCAACAGTTGTCTACTTACCACTTAGAATTTTGAAAAGTAAGGCTTTTACCATGGACTTGGTTTTTCATGATCTCTATGTGTGCAAGTGATTGTATATTTTGAGATAAAATTTAGGCATTTCCTCCGATGTCAGACAGGATTCTTTCAGCCCATTTCTAAGATCAAGGATCCTCAAGTGTTCATCTCATCCTTATGTTGGACTTAGTTGGACTATACCACTAGGAAATATTGGGTTACCTAAGATAGCTTATCCACATTCAAACATTGGTCTATACAAATGCATGAAGTAATTTTAATAGACATATCATCATGCGTAAGGATTTCTCCTTCCAGTTTTGTACAATGTTGAGAATTCTAGGGATTCAAGCTTTATTCCTTTCTTTTTGGCTTTGGATTTTTGCTCATATGTACTGATGAAAATCACTATTTAATTTGATTGATTTTTCTTTGAGCTAAAATTTTTGTGGTGATGATAATCACTGTTTATTTTGTTTGATTTTTTTTTGAGCTAGGATTTTTGTAGTGATGATAATCACTGTTTATTTTGCTCATATTTAGTGATGAAAATCACTATTTATTTTTTATTGGTTTTTTTGAGCTTTCACTTTTTTTTTTTGAATTTTGAATATATGATTTGTGTATTATTGCTTTGAGATGTGGACTATATGCTTGGCCTTTTGAATATGTACTTTGCTTTGGGATTTTGCTTATTTTGATTTAAGCAAGGGATTTGGATAGGGTAAAGCTTGTCCTTTTGTAAATTCTCAACACCTTTAAACTATTTGCATAGGGGGATAAGCAAGGAAGATCCTTTTCACTTAAGGTAACCTAGACCGCTTTGTAACTTTCATATTTTCCTTGTACCAACTAGGATTTTAGTGTTTCAATTAGTGACTTGATCTTGAATATCCAATGCATTATCACATCTAGACCTTACCTTCTACTAATCAAAGTTATTTTCCTCAAAATTTGATAAGATCACTAGGTGTGGTTGATTAACCAAAAAACCGTAGTATATTATGTATAGCAACAAATAATGGTTGTGCTGAAAAACACAATTACACACATGTATTAATGGAGGTATGGATTTGAATGATTTGTGCGACAAATTGTGGTATCACTTTTAAAACTCTCATGACAGATGCAATTGTAGTTGATATGAAAATGCAATGCAATGATGTGGATGCAAGATGTAAGATGCAATTGTTTTTTGTAATTTTTATTTTATGTTGTTTTGGTATTTTTGATTTATTTGACCAAAGGGCTTATTATGCATTTGGGGCTTTTTGAATTGACGTTGACCAAGCGGTTTGAATTATCCTTGGTGCTCTTTGATTTGATAGGATTTGACCAAGTGGTTTGAATTACCCTTGGAGCATTTTTGAATTGATGTTTGACCAAGCGGTTTGAATTATCCTTGGAGCCTTTTGATTTGATTTTTGACCAAGTGGAGTGAATTACCCTTAGAGCCTTTTGATTTAATTTTGACCAAGCAACCTGAATGCCCTTGGATCTTTTTGATTTGATGTTTGACCAAGTGATTTGAATTACCCTTGGAGCCTTTTTGAATTGATGTTTGACCAAGCGGTTTGAATTACCCTTGGAGCCTTTTGATTTGATGTTTGACCAAGTGGTTTGAATTACCCTTGGAGCCTTTTGATTTGATGTTTGACCAAGCGGTTTGAATTACCCTTGGAGCCTTTTGATTTAATTTTGAAAAAGTAGCCTGAATGCCCTTGGAGCCTTTTGATTTGATGTTTGACTAAGCAGTTTGAATTACCCTTGGAGCCTTTTGATTTGGGTTTTTGAAATTCTATGTTTGTATGATTTGTTTGTGTTTTGACATATTTGAATGTTTTTGGATTTTATGATATATTTGAATGTTTTTAGATTTTATGATATATTCGAATGTTTTTGGATTTTATGATATATTCGAATGTTTTTGGATTTTATGATAATTCGAATGTTTTTGGTTTATGTGTAAAATGCCTTTAAGTGAATGATATTGAGAGGTTCAAGATCTTCAACACCATATAGTGATATAAGGTGATATGCTACAGGCCCAACTCTCTGTGAAATCATATATAGACCTATCCAATTTACTGCAAACTTATCTCGTAGATGCGGCGACAAATTTGAATTTTGCTAGTTTTCTTTGAGCACTAGATCTCCAACCTTGAATTACCTTAGGTGGACTTTACTATTGTAAGCTCATGCAAGGTGATTCTGGTAAACATGAAGATGCTCTAAAGCATTGACTCAGCATTCATCAAGAAGCATCAACTGATCAAGGTGGCCTTGTCGTGCATCATCATCATCTATGAAGTCCTTTAATGCTATGCGTAGAGTTAGGATTTCCAACTCTAGTGGCATGATGGCCCCAGTTCCATATACTAGTGAAAATGGTGTTGCCCTAGTGGGCATTCATATACTAGTTATATATGCCCATAGTGCAAGAGGCAACTGCATGTGCCAATCCTTGTGATTGTCTTGCATCATCTTCATCAAAATGAAGACTATTGTTTTGTTTGAGGATTATGCTTGTCCATTTTCTTATGGATAATAAGGCATTGAAAAGTTGTGTTGAATATGGTATTTTTTCATTAAAGCACGCATATTTTTGTTCTTGAAATATGGCCCATTATCCGATATTATCTTAGAAGGGACCCTAAAATGACTTATGATATTATGGAGTATAAACTCCGCAATCCTTGGTCCAGTTGTTGATGTTAAGGGGATCACTTCTACCCATTTAGTGAAGTATTCTATGGTTGTTATGATGAATGTGTGTTGGCCTAAGGATGGAGGTGAGATATTCCCAATCAATTCTAGTTCCCACTATGATAATGGCCATGCTTCCTGGATGGGCTGCAAAGCTTGCAATGGTAAGTGCGTTAGATTTGCATGATGCTAGCACTTAATACATTTCTTGACATACTAACAGTAGTCCTTTTCCATTGTGGGCCAATAGTAACCCATTTTCAAGATGCACTTAACGATGGCCATGCCACTAAAATGCCCTCCACATGTTCCATCGTGAGCTTACAAAATTGCCTAGGATACTTCTTGGGGCTCAAGACAACGGAGTAATATTCCATCATATCCTCATCTATAGAGGATTTATCCTAGCAAGATGTATCTTGTTGCTCTCAATTTGAAAGTCCATCTTTCATCATGTGACAAAACTTGAGGTACTTTATCAAGCTTTAGGAAGTCCCACATTTGGGAAAGCCAATCCTGACAAGCTATGACTTCTATAGAAAAGACAACTTGCTCTTCCTATATTTTTGAGCTAGTGAACACAAATTGAGGAATAAATATATGGTGTATGGTTGCACCACACTCCATAGGTCCTTGGGAGATCAAATACCCCCAAGGTGCCATTTGCAATAAGTCTCTTGTTGCAAAGGACCAATCCTAATTTGGCTCGATGTTGATCATGTTGACTGATTTTTAATTGTTAAAAGCTTCACGATGTATTGCTGGGTGCAGAAGCACTTTCACATGAATGGTTGTAAAATTAGTAGATGGATTCTAAGGGATTAAGGATCCCAAAGAGGCCATGGTGTCTAAAAATCTATTCAATGTATGAGGAATTGCCTCGATGTTGTACCATTCCAACCAGGCTAGGTAAGTGTCAACAAGTTCCTTGTAAGTCTTCAGGAGTGGGCACCTGCATTGGAATAGTCCTTTGACTTGGTTTACTATGAGCAAGGAGTCACTAAAGATATTTAATCTTTTAATACCCATTTCTATGGTTTTTTGGAGTCCCAGGATCAATGCTTCATATTCTATGTTGTTGTTTGTGTATGGGAAGTCTAGTTTGAATGATAAGGATAGCGGAGCGCCCTATGGTGTGCTAAAGACAATCCCTGCTCCACCTTCTTGTTCACACTTTGAACCATCGAAGAACAATGACATGTCTCTTTATTTCTTAGGTTATTAGAGCTCTAGCAGATCTGATAATGCAAATACTACATCATTAGGAAATTCTATGGTGAGAGGCTTGTTATCTTGAAGAGGTACCTCTGCTAATTGATCTGCTATGACTTGTCCCTTGATGGACTTTTGGCTTATGAACTCTAGATAAAATTATATCAATAGCATTATCCACTTTACGGTACATGTATTGTGATATGTCTTGCTCATCATGTACTACAAAGGATTTTATTTTGATATGGCGTAGGTCGTATGGCTCAACATGTAGTGTCGTAACTTTCGAGTTGCAAAGACCATTGCTAAACATAAATTTTTGACATATGCATATCCTAGCTCATAGCTCACCAAGGTGCGAATAATGTAATATATGGCTTGCTCTTTGTCTTGTGTATTATTTTGGGTTAACATGGTGCCCAATGTAAAATTAGTATCCAATATATATAGTAAAAATGGTATGTCTGGCCTTGGTGGATCCAATACTTGTGGTGTTGCTAGATAAGTTTTTATCTCTGCAAAGGCTTGATGACATTCTTCGTCCCAATTAAAGGGGACCTCCTTGTGTAGCAACTGATTCATAGGTCTACATTTGTCTAATAATTATGTGATGAATCTTTTGATGGATGCTATCTTGCCTTGTAGGCTCCTCAACTCCCTAATGTTGGTAGGGGTGGCCATTTCTAGTATAGCCTTTACCTTTGCAGGATCTACTTCAATGCCTCTCTTAGATACGATGAGTCCTAAAAGCTTTCTAGAAGTTACACCAAATACGTACTTATTAGGATTAAATCAGACATTATGTTCTATGAGGTGATCAAATACTTGTCTAAGGACTTTGGCATGCTCTTGCTGCAACAGGGACTTGGCCAGTAAGTCATCCATGTAATCTTCCAAGATCTTATACATATAGTTATGGAATATGTATGTCATGACCCACTGGTATGTGGAACCATCATTTTTGAGATCGAATGGCATCACTTTGTAATAGAATGTTCCCCATGGAGTAATGAAAGTATTTTTATGCTGATCTTCAGGCTTAATCTAGATCTGGTTGTATCCAAAAAAACCATCCATTAGGGAGAGAATTTCATAACCTACGGTTGCATATACGAGCATCTATGCTTGGCAACAGGAATGAATCCTTTGGGGTTGCCCTATTTAAATCTCTTAAATATGTACAAATACGGACTCTTCCATCAGGTTTCCCCATGGGTACCATGTTCAACACCCACTCGGGATAGTCTATAGGAACTATGAATACCGCATCCATTAGTTTTTGCAATTTTTTCTTCACCATAAAAGCAACAGTTGGATGCATTTTCCTTAGTTTTTGCTTGAATTGCTTCTTCATGGGATCCAATGAAAGGTTGTGAACAACTAACTTTGGATCTATCCATGTCATGTCTTTGTAAGTCTAAGCAAAAATATCTGGCCTCTTTTTGGGGAGAGGAATTAGGATGGCTTGTTCCTTTGGAGATATAATTTCTCTGAACTTGAATTTCCTTGGTTGGGTAGGATCATCACTGATGTCCACTTGAAAGTTGCTTATATAGCCATATGTGACCCATCCTCCAGCTGATGAGGCATGGGTATCAAATGAATATCATCAACAAGATTCACAAGACCTACTAAATCAGGTTCTAAACCAACATGGAAGACATCATACACACAACCTGATGTAAAATGGAATGGTTGTAACATATATTCATTGGGGAAGAGGTCTTCAAGATCTATGGGCAAATTAGCACGATCCCAATCAATAGCCTCTACAACAAGATGCAATGACTTGGTAGGTTCTTCTAGATTATGAAGTGGAGAGGCCGAATCAATGGATATCATGTTGATGGATGGGATGAAATATCCAAGACCTAATGGGTGTAATCTTGTCTCAGGGGTTTCCCTTCCATACTCACGATGAGGTTCTAGAGGAATGGGAATTTTTGGATCTGACCCATGATCAGGGTGGACAATAGGATCATTAGGCTCTAATCACTCTCTAAATGTAGGTAGAGGGGGATTTACCATCCGATGAATGGTATCTAGGTCAAAAAGTCTACCCAAAAATCATAAATGAGAATCTATGGCACAGAGTGCTACCTGTCTCTCTAATAGCTCATTGACTACCACATGTGGTGAGGTTCAATATAAGCCATCTCGGTCTTATCATCGAAGTCATCATCACTTATCCAAAAATTGTTAGCATTGGTATGTGGCCCTAAGACAAGGGGCTTATGTCTTGGCCCTAAGTAGGCCATCTCTATTTCATCTTCATATTCTTCATCACTTATGAAGAATCCATTTGCATTTGTCTCTTGCCCCAAAGTCAAGGGTTTATGGCTTAGGCCTAAGTAAGCTCTTTATGTTGAGTCTTCTTATTCATAATCACTTTCATCTAATGTATACCCACTCTCATTGTGGATGGACCATGTGAATCTTTGTAAATAGAAATTCTCCTGATAGGCTAAGCCAAGTTGTGCCTCATCATCATGCTTCATATCCATTCTCCTCATCCCATGAGTTGTACCCTGTTGGGGTGGAATCAATTGAGATGTTTGGATGATAAGTTTTTGGAGGTGGTATGTTTATCATGGCCACTTGTCTATTGCTCAAATTTTCTATTCTTAGGGGATGATAAGGAATGAAATCAATGTCTTCTCCTAACCCTAAGCTTAGTCTTTCCAATGCCATTGCAAGTGAGTCATATTGACCTTCGCTATAATAGCCTAAGCCAAATATATCAAAGGGAAGTTGATATTGTGGCTCGTATGGCCACCTATACCCCTGCTCATCTATGCCAAGGCCATAGTCATGCGAATGGCAATGATCAAAGTATCTTAGATAAAACTCGGGGTTATAAAGGTAATGAACATTGACTATGAATAATTCATCACTATCCTCTTCTATTTCTGAAGACTTATGAGCAAAGTCCAGGCCAGCATAGACAAAATTGGTTTGGTTGGGAGGGATTCCAAGTGGAACCACTGTTCCTACTAGCGACCTCAAGTCCTTAGGCCTCCCTATGTCTTGTGTAGACTCAATGATAGGTGTAAAGGTAATGTTCTGCACAAGGTACTCCCCTATGCCTGTGCTTGCCAAGTGTATTGATGCATGCAACGTGGATGACTCCACGGATGATACTGGTGAAGCAGGGTGATAATCACTATATTCATCTTGATCTTGAAGATCTTCCTCTTCCATAGGACTTGGAATTTTAGAAATGGCTATAGTTGGCATTTCTTTGGGCCTTTCTTCCTTAACTAAGGGTGCCTTTAGCCTCTGATTTTCTTTTGGTTTTGACGTTGATGGTACCTTAGAAGCATTGACTATCTTGAGTGCACCAAGAGGTGTTGATGTGCATGGGTCTTTTATTACCCCTTTGTCTTCGTTATCCACTTGTGTGGTTGGGGATGAATGTGCCACATATAGGTGAGTATAAGGTATTAAAAATTCTCCAAGAACATCCACCTGATTGATGTATTTAAAAGGCTCTTCTTCAGACAGAACCACATAAACTTTGTTCTCGTGCACATACTTGACACACTGGTGTAAGATCGAAGGCACACACTTTATGGCCCTTATCCAAGGATGCCCTAAGAGGATGTTGTACTGCATAGCTCCTTCCAAGACATGACACATCATGAGGATGGTCTTGTGACCTACCTTTATGGGTAGGACTATCGTTCCCACGATATTGTATAAAGCATCATTAAAAGCTCTCAATGTGTAAGCTCCTGGAACGATATTGAAGTTGGAGATTTTGAGGTGCTCTATTACAATTGTTGTGATGATGTTTATCGATGAACCTATATCGAACAAAACCCTCTTGAAAGGTAAGTCATTGATTGTTGCTACAATATTTAGCATAGGGTCTGGTAAGGTAGCATGAACTATATTAATCTCATGATCGTAGAATCGGATTGTAGGTTCTTGGCATTCTTGCACTTGTCCCACAAAGTGAGTGAATGCATTTGCATCTTGCGATTGGAGCTCAATTGATCTTAAAATATCCATTAGAGTCTCCCTATTCTTTGGAGAATATTGTATGAGCTCATAGATAGATAAATTAGCTGGAATTGTCTGTAGGTTTTGCTCCAATCTACTCTAAATAGTTACCATAGGTCGTGTTGGTGGACCTGGAAGGTTTTCTTACCTTTTCCTAGGAGCATTTGGGATGTTCATGTGAGCTATAGGTAGTTGCGGTTGACCATATCGCCTAATCCTTTTTGCTATGTTAAAAATCTCAACCATCCCAACGCATCCATGGATAGGTATGTCAGCTCGAACCTGATTGAATTGGGCCCCCTGATCTTGAGGGACCTCATGATTGGGCAATGGGTTTTATATATATGCCCATGTATCTATTATCGGGAGCCAGTGGGTTGTCAACTAGGATATCTCCCACCTCAATCATGTTTTGCACTTGATGTACCCGACACAAGCCTCAATGTCATACCCTGGTATGACATTAAGGGTAAAATTGATCTTTCCTATATCCTTTTGGCTTAGGATGGTTGGGATCTATAAGAGGTATATCAAGAAATATGATCATCCTGGCCTCACTCAACTGATTAAAGATTGATTACATTGATTTTATCATAGGCATGAAATAATGAGGCAACTTGCATTCTTGATTTCTTCCATGATTGTTGTTTTGGTCCTAGTTGGCTGGAAAGGAATGTGCTTGATAGTTTTGAGGTTGTTGTGCACCCACAACATTGGGTGTAGCCGATACGACTTGATTTATAGAGCAGGATTGCCTTGCTTCTACTTATACTTGTCATTCTTACCATTCTTGTTCCACTCCTTTTTGTTTTAGAGTTTAATGGTTCCCTCGTCTACTTTTATTTCTTCTATGAGATTGGCTTGTGCCAAATCTTCCTCAAACGAAGGATACGACTAAAGTTGTAGCAAGAGGAAGATGTGTTTAGAACAACTTTTGGTGAACATGTGAATGATCTCTTTTATGGGAACAGAGAATGATAATTTTACCATGACTTTTCTCCATCTATTCCCATAATCCATTACTGGCTCATCATCATACTATTTTAAGTTGGCTAGGTTTGAAAGGTTCACCTTCTTCTTAGCACCAAAGGATAAATGCTTTAGGAATACCTTTACTAGTTGCTCAAAGTTGGTAATGCTATGCTTGGGTAGTTGGTTGAACCATTGAGTGGCAACACCTAAAAATATCATTATGAATGTTCTTAGCATGAGAGTGTCATTATCTTCAAGATGAAAATAGACATTGATAAAATTGGTGACATGCTCTTGTGCATCCTCTTCACCCTTAAACTTTTCTAACCTAGGCATATCAAAGTGCTTAGGATATGGAGGGCTAGGGATTGATGGGAACAATGGTTGGTTGTGTAATTTTCTCAACATTGGTGAGTTCCCAGCTGCTTCTTGTTTCTCAAAGGTTTTCATATTTTTAGCAAGCTCTTGAAATGCCTTTGATGCATGGATTTCCTCATCTTGTAAGCCTATTCATTGTGGCAATGGAGATAACTCTGTATCCATTTGATTTGTTCTGTTTTCCTCCTTCCTGCAAGGGGACTCAGGATTGTGATCTTGGTTTGTTATGTTTTCCCTTCCCCCATTAGTCAAATTGTGTTCATGATTTGGTGGGGATTTTGTTGTGGGCTATCTTGTTGAGTATGCCTCTTCTTAGGTGATTCAATGTGTCTTTTTCTTTTGTGGTAACCACCATTTGCATGCAAATTATTAAGAGCTAGCCGCTCAGCTTGCTCTCTTAAATGTTGCTCATGTTGGCGCAATTATTTCTCTTTGTTACTCTTATTCGAGAGATTCTACTAGCTCTCACTCTTTACGTAATACATTTTATGACCGCCTCATTCGGTCATTTTGTACTTTCATAGAAGACTCATGTTTATCTAACTCTATTCTTGTTTTATTGACTCATAGATTCCTCGAGGAGGTTTTTGTTGTATATGTACTCTTGCTAGCTAATGTGACTTGTTCAGTGTACTATTGAGTATCCCTATGGTCAAACTCCATGCATCTACTACAGGGTCACTTTGAGGTACCCCCAAACTGAGAAACATGTTTAGAAGTCATTTTTCATGAGCTTTCAGATGCAAATTTCTTAGTAGCTATAGTTCTTTGAGTTGGTTGTGTAGGAAATCGATCCAACCTGTCTAGCTGTCTTGATTTCCATGGTTGGTCCTATGGGTGCCATTTACTCCTATGAGGTCATAGTCTATGGGAATATTTATTTTTGTGTGAAGTTTTTCCTCTATTTGATTCCCATGGCTAGATGTAGCTTTGGTTTCCTACCCTTCATTAGGTAAACCTTTTTCATATTTTTCTTATGAGTCTTGAGGTGTTGCAATTCTTGTTTACCTTCTTGATGAAGAGGGCTTTGTGGTTACATGTTTTCTCCATGTGGATGGATATGTAGCAGTCTCTTCATCCCTATGTGAAGAATGAGTTTTAGAACCTTATTTATGTCCATGTGAGGAGGAAGCCCTTGAAGCTTCCTCACATCTTTGAGATGTTTCTATGTGTTTAGAGGAGGCCCTTGAGGTCTCCTCATGTCTCCTTGATGAGGATGGCTATGAAGCCTCTTTTTGTTTATGTGACTTTGTTCCATGATGTGGCTCCTTACTTGGGATTTCTTGAGGAGATCCCCCAAGGGTTGAGTTATCACCCCTTAGGCTCATGGAGCTATATCTCATGGTATTATGGGTAGGTCATTCAATGTTACTATGACTATGCCTATGGGTATGAGTTGCTTCTGTCTCTCCCTCGATATCAGACAAAAGGTGCTTACTTCTTGTTTTGACCATGTTGTCTATGAATTGATTTTTTTGAGTTGTAATTTAGGAATAACCACACAATACCAAACAAATATTTATCTTGATTATCGATTTGAGTGTGCCCTAAACTGTTTGGTATGTTTTGATGTGTTGTTCTTTTGATTTCTTTGCTCTTGTTCTTAGATTAAGAATGAGAAGACTCATCCATAGTGACAATCAAGTACATTCATGCCAAACATGGTTTTCTCAAAAGAAGCTAGGGTACACCACTGAAGACCCTTCTACTCTGAACCAATGATTATTCCAACAGTGGGAGACAATTTAAGCACAAGTAAATTAGTATCACTATAAATAAGTTTCTCAATCCATTTCTAGGAAGATTTATTGGGTAAACCAATGGAAGGAGATGAATTCCAACGTCACTGGACTAAATTGAAGGTTGGTGATGAAATCCAACTCCCTAATGTTTAAATGAGATGTGCGCGTGGTGTGTTCATTTTAAGCTTGCGTAACATAAAGTGCATCATATAACAACAATGAATATTTCCTATATGCCTAAGTGCAAAAATACATTTCAATATTTAGAAAGATGCATGAACTACTATGATTTGTATGAGTGCACTTTATTTCGTGCAACTATGGCCTCTAGTAGGGCCTCAAAGCAAGCAAACAACATACAATGTCTAGCACGTTGGATTCTAGGGTGAACTTTTTAGGCATAAGTCATTGTTCCTAGCAATGCCTAGTGGAAAATTTAAAAGAAGATCTAAGATATGTGAAATTCTTAATTCTTTCTTCTTTTATTCCTTCAATTTCCAAACATAAATGTGCTTTAAATTCTTTGTTTTAGACACATAGAAGCAAACAAAAAGTTATAAAATATCAGAGAAGCTATACCAACATTTGATCCAGCTTAGAGAGTTGATATTTTGACCTCTACTGCACTCTAGTTTTGGTCACTGTTGACCAGAGCGGCTAGTTCTTGGCTGTTGTAGCTCAGAGCAGCTAAGCTCTATTGGTCGTTGTATCTCAGAGTGGCTAGTTTTTGGCCACTTTAGCTCAGAGCAGCTAGAATTGTACACAAAATTAAGTTAGTATTTTAGAAGAAAATGAAAAATTAGTGGTGGTCCCACTATGATTTCCATATATAGTGACCTCGAGAATGCACGCACCAGTCCCATTTTAACCCTACTTACAATGTTATATAAAAAACCAAGATGAAATGGAAGACAATATGAAAAAGCATATAACAAAATATAACAAATATGGATCTCTTTATTGATATTGAAGATCAGTTACATGTCGGTCCCTCTTAGGGATACCCATTTCAATACTATAAGTTAAAAATAGGCAAGGAGTGCCCCTTTCGCGAAGAGGTGGTGCGCTTATAAAAGATTCTCGGTTTCACACATGAAAATGTATGAGGGCTTATTCCTTCTCCAGGTCTATTTCCTAGAGGGATCCCTTTTGCTCTTGTATGTTGCAATCTTCATCCGATGAACCTGTGGCCCTGTAAGCAATGAAACAACAACACACATTTAGGTGTCCGAGATTGCCTCCCCGGATGAGGTTGTTAGTAATAAAATAATGTAATGAAAATATGATGAAACTATGCCATGAAATCATGTAAATATATGCTAATGATATGAAAACATAAAGAAACATAATAAAATATGCTATGTCTAAAACCTAAGCTAAGCCCGTAGGCCACTATCCAAGACAACGACCACTAAGGTGAACCTTGATATCTTTTCCCCAAAGCTATGGGTCAAAGCTTGTAACTTATATCAAAGTAATAGGTGTTATGCTCTTCAATCCGTTAGTGCTTCGTCGTACATGTGATATCAAATAAAACTCTCCAAGTCTCAAAAGCTCTCATCGAAAATATGTCTCGATGATAGCCGAAAAAGATGTCTTGGTGCTCTTAGGCTTGCATATTTTATAGTATGAAACCCTAGGTCTATGTCCAAGCCCTAGGAATGAATTTCTCATGTGTAGTGTAAGTTAGCATGAGAAGCTTTTGTCCATTGTCTATGTTTGAAGGCCATTTAACTAAAATCTAATTGCCCACTTGAGTCTTCTATGCAAAATGGTTGTTAGCATGAGAAAATTTTATCCTTTTTGTATGCTTGGAGGTCAGTTAACTAAAGTTTAAATGCAAACTCAAGTCTCCTATGTGAACTGGTCATGAAAAGGAATGCAAAGTTACTCCCACTCACTTTTATTGCATGCATACTACCACTTCCACCTGTGATTAGGCCTATTTGTCAGTAAAATACTTCTTATGGCTTAGCTATTGTCATCTGTAGTGGCTAAGATTTGGTCGCTATTATCTACAGTAACTGAGGTCTGGCTACTCTATGCTTGAGTGGCTAATATTTGGATGCTCTTGGCTTGAGCGACTAGACTTGGATGGCTTGAAAAGGTCCTAAATGAGTGGTGATAACCACTGTTGATGCTTGTAAAGTCCAAGATTATATATTATGATTTTATGAGTGTGTCTATGTGATTAGCTCCCCTAAGCATGACACGATTTAGGTGTCTACACATATTTGATGAGGCCTATGGTGACTGTCAAACAAGGGATCCTAGGGAATATAACTTAAGAACAATGGAGGAATAAATGGTACTTGAGGTGTTTAGTCAAGGGATAAATAAGATAATATTCTATATTTCCATCAAAATGAGCTTAATACATAGCAATATATGAAAATAAAAGAATCCTAGAGATTTCAAGTTGTGAAACCTCTACAAAATGTCTAGGTTTTTTTATCCATATAAATACCATCCTAGAAGTTTGTGGAAATGAAACAAAAGGGAGTAAGTTAGCTAAAACCTAACCAGGAGAACAAATTAGATGTACTTACTAAAGGAAGTCTTTGGAGCATTAAAAATAAGTTCAGATCACATAAGTAGTAAGAGATATATATTGAATTAAGAGATGCCCGATAAGTTGGTAATTGAAACTCTAGCCAACATTCAAACTTGAAGAACCTATCTAGACTCATAAATTTTTCAAGTATTCTATTCAAAATCCTAAGAAAGTAATTCTAGGCTTTAAATTATTAAATTTTACCTACTCCTTTAAGCCAAAATATTTTGTTCAAACTAGCTTGGTGTTGAACATGTAAAGGAGGTAAACCAATACTTTTGAGCAGTGATGTCAATAGAGCACCTTAAAAATGTTGGCCTAGTGTAAAGTTTACAAAGAAGAGAGTTTTTATTATAGAAGAAGGTAGACTAGAAATTTATGGTTGATGTTAGCGTACTACTTTGGCTGTATGTGATTATTCAGGACTACTGTTACAACTGCGTAACATATTCAGTTCTGTAACAACTTTGGTTACGCCGGTGTTCTATTCCCGGCTACTCTGTATTATTTAATGAGCTGCTGAATAATACAATCTGTTTCGTATTTTACATGGCATCAGAGCCAGTTTGGTAAAGTTGCTGGGCAGCGGAAATTTTCTTCATCGTAGAGGCATTTTTTTATTATACGTCCACGCGCAATCGCGCGACGTACAATACAGTCCCGCTGCGTAGGAAGAGTCCGCACGGTCAGCGTTACTATCACGGACGCAGGACAGCAGCCCTGGCAGGTGGAAGGGGACAGAGCGCGAGGACTGCAGCGCTTGGCACGCTGCGTCGAGGGTGGTCAGAGCCCCCTACAGCGACACCGTCCGCGCGCAAGGGACGCGGCAGGACTGTCGCAGCCCTGCCACGTGCGACAGCGCGACTGTCACGTGGGACAGTGCGCAGGGCGTGGTGCGACAGAGCGACTGTCGCAATAGCCCGGTCGCGACAGGAAACCGCATCGGGAATTAAATTCCCGGGCGGCGCCTCCCCCTGCCCCCCCCTACACGGCCGACGGGAATTCAAAATTCTCGCCCGGCCGTCCCCCTCCCCTCCCCCCAAAACGGGTGATGGGAATTCAAAATTCCCGCCCGTCGCGCCGCAGCGGGGCTATAAACCCCCCCCCCCTGCGTGTCGCACTGTGCTTGCGCGTGCGCACTCCCCACCCCCGACCGCATTTTTTTTTTTTAATTTATTTTGAAATTTTTTTTTCGAAATAATAATAAAAAAAAAAAAAAACCCCCTGTTCGGAACGCAGGGAGGGACGCGGACGGGAAACAGAGGCAGGCAACGGGAGACAGAAGCCTACGGAGGACGAGAAACGAGAGCGGCGAGCAACGGAAGAGCTCGACGGAGCAGCATACAGGAACTTGCAGAGGAGGTGGCAGAGGCGGTGACGGACGATCGAAAGTGAAGAAGGAGGTCTTCATTGATTCATCCGGATCAGCCCGCTGGCTCACGTGGTCGTGAGCCGTGCGGTTAAGGCTCAGGGAGCCTGCAGGTCGGGGGTTCGAATCCCGCCGACTCCCCCAAGGTATAATTTCTTTTTGTCAAAGTCATTTTTTTATTATTATTATTTTTAATTAAAATTTTTAATTTTAATTTTTTTAATATAGTTTTTAAACTTTAATAAATTAAAATTTAATTTTAATTTATTTTTTCTAAAGTTTTTTAAAACTATATAAATTGAAATTATTTATTTTAATTTTAAATAAATAATGATTATAAAAATGCTTTGTTAAAGAAAGCCTTTTTAAGGGGGGATATTTTTTTCAAAAATCAAAGGGGGATAGAGAGTAATTTTTTCAAAAAAAATAGCAATTTGGCATTGTAAAAGGTGCATTTTCGGCTGTGACCGACACCTTTAGGGTTATTCTTGTGGGCAGTTTTTTTCATGTTGTATGTTGCATATTTCATTTTTTGCACTATAACATTAAAAAAAACTTAAAATCAAAACACTCCCTAAGTCCCCGGAATATAAAACCCATCTGTGCAATTTATTTGCACTGCAGCGTTCGGTATTTGCGATACCTCTGGCCAGCACTTACAGGTAAAGCTGTCGTGATTTGGCTATCTGTATCCGCCGCCTAATATAGTCTGCTATAACGACGTCTGAGCTTGTTCTCTATAAATCATCGGGGAGGAATAAGTACGCCATTTTTGCATTTTTTACTCCATCCACTACCCTTTATCGCACTTGTGTTTAGGCGTAAATCCTGACGAAGTATTCTTCATAGTTTTTAGGGGAAGTTACGCCCCACGCATGAGAAGAATCTTCTATGGTAGGTGCCATCAACAAGGCGATTCCATTTCAGTACCGCTTATGTTCCACGTATCGTATGATCTCTAAATTTCACCTATAGTTTCCCTCACGTAAGGGCGGGTGATTTTTGTTGATCTTTCTAAATACCTATAGTTTCCATCACGTAAGTGTGGGTATTTTGTATGGTATATTGGCCTAGAAAAATGTATATAGAAAGGGGGACCAATTTGGTGATATAAGGAACCTTCACTATGGCCGCTGTTGCAAAGTTGATGACTGATCCGCATCAGTTATTGAAAGGTCCAAATTATACACCATGGAAACATAAAATGAAGGCTATTCTCCAAATGGAATATTTGTGGGATATTGTTACTGGAGTAGCAACCAGGCATTCACCAACAGCAGGATCCACAGGTCTTTCAGCAGATCAGATTGCTTTTGACAAGAAAGACAGTAGAGAAAAGGTGCTCATTTTGTTTGCTATTTCAGATGAAGTGCAACCTCATATAGCTGATAAAGCAAGTGGTAAAGAGGCATGGGATGCCCTTAGAACCATATATGAGGGGAAGAATGAATCCACCATTCTTCATCTTCAACAACAACTTCATAACCTGAGTTTGAGACAGGGTGAAACAGTTGAACTCTTTCTGTGCAGAGTGTCTGAGTTGAAAGAGAAATTGAGTTCTCTAGGAGATACTATGGACGAAAAGCTTCTCATTTCACTTGTGATGAGAGCTTTACCTTCTTCATTTGATATGTTGATAACCTCCATCCAGGTGTCCCAATGACAAATTACCTACATCGAGTTGGTCAATCTGCTCCAACAATAGGAGGCACGCCAACTTCACAAGGATGATTCTTCCAATACAGCCCTATACACCAACAGGCAGGGGTCTAGGAAGAAAGGTAATGGGCAAAAAGGAGGCAACTTTCAGAAAGGAGGAAATTCTCAACAGGATACGAAAGGAAAAGGCAAGCAACCTCAATAGAAGAAGAGGTGGTGCAAGATCTGTGAGAAAGACAACCATGACACCAACAGGTGTTGGCATAAGAACAAGCAAAAAGGCCAAAAAAAACCATAAAATAAGAACAAGCAACCCCAGGTGAATGTTGCTATTGAAGAATCTGACTCAGATTCTGAATGGGCACACAAGGTGCTCATGACTACCACAGATTCCACTCAGAGGGATCCTATTTGGTATGTCGATTCTGGAGCTAGTAAACATATGACTGGCGACAGATCGTGGTTTGAATCATTTGTGGCCAAGGAGGGCAAACCTGTCACCATTGCTGATGATAAAACCTACAGGGTTCAGGGAGAGGGTACAGTTTCGGTCACTCTTCCTGATGGCAAGTGTCAGATTGACAAGGTCCTCTATGTTCGGGGATTGGCCAACAATTTGTTGTCGGTGACACAAATCCTGGACGAGAAATATGGTTGTCAACTTTCGTGTTGAGAATGGAAAGAAGTGTTGTACAATTACCGGGAAGGGTAAGCGGATTGCAACGGCTTCATATAAGCATGGCTTATTTGCACTAGATGCTATCTCTACTCCACATGTTGCCATGATTGTCTCTACCAAGGAGGCAACTTCCCTATGGCACAAGAGATATGGGCATCTTAGTTACGGCTACTTACTTGAGCTCAGCAAGTATGAGATGGTAAAGGGTCTTCCTTCCCTTTACGCCACATTGCCGGTGTGCTCGACTGCTTAGCGGGAAAGCGACATAGAGTACCATTTGAGAAGAGCTCTACAAGAGCACAAAAACCTCTGGAGCTAATTCACACCGATCTATGCGGTCCTTTCACACCCAACAGTGTTGGAGGGAAGAGGTACTTTCAGTTATTCGTAGATGACTACTCACGAAAGATGTGGGTTTTCTTTCTCAAACTAAAATCTGAAGCTTTCGCATTCTTCCAGCAGTTCAAGAAATCCGTTGAGAAGGAGTCAGGAGCTTCTATCAAAACCCTCCGTTCAGATCGAGGGGGAGAGTTTACCTCTAATGAATTTTCTGCATTCCTAGATAAGCATGGGATCAAGAGACAGTTAACAACTGCCTATACTCCTCAGCAAAATGGAGTTGCTGAGAGAAGGAATCGTTCTATAATGGAAATGGTTCGTTGTATGCTCACAGGTGCAACTCTTGGGCAACAATATTGGGCAGAAGCTGTCACCACTGCAGTGTATCTTTTGAATAGGGCACCCATAAAGGCCCTAAAAGGAATGACTCCACAGGAAGCATGGAGTGGTCAAAAACCCTCCATATCTCATCTACGTATTTTTGGGTGTCAAGCTTTCATGCACATACCGAAAGAGAAAAGGAAGAAGCTAGATGAGAAAACACTGAGATGTATTTTTCTTGGATATTCCGAGCACTCTAAAGGATATCGGTTGATAGATCCTTTGACCAAGAAAATTCATATCAGCGGAGATGTTGTCTTTGATGAAGCTTTCACATCACGAGAGCACATCTACAGTACACCAGGATATTGTGGAACCAAAGGAAGAGGAGATTCCTTCGTCAACATAGACAGGAGGTCCTTCTACATCTTCTTCACCACCACCGAAGCAGAATCCTAAATGGTGTACAAATACAATCAGAGATGCAAATTTATCCACTCCTCCCAATTTGAATTTGGATAGACCTCGTACACGCAAGTATGGCTCAAAAGGAAAGAGAAGCCAGAGAAACCGGTGAGGTTGATGATCTTTGTCAATATTTTGAGGAACTTTCTGTGACTCCAAGTAGAGAAGTTGAGGATATGGATATTGATGATGACAGGGCATTCATGTCTACCATAGATAGTCTTGAACCTGCATCAGTGCAAGATGCTCTTAGTGAGCCTCAGTGGAAGGCCGCTATGGATATAGAGTATGAGTCTTTGATGAAGAATAAAACTTGGAAGCTTGTTGATCTGCCGCATGGAAAGAAACCTATTGGCTGCAAATGGGTATACAAAGTCAAGTACAAGGCAGATGGAACAATTGATAAGCATAAGGCCCGACTTGTTGCAAAGGGCTATGCTCAAAAGGAAGGCATCGACTATGAAGAAACTTTTGCACCTATTGCTCGGATGACCACAATTCGGGTTATGTGTGCTATGGCAGCACAATATGGGTGGAAAGTTCACCAAATGGATGTCAAAAGTGCCTTTCTTAATGGTGATCTCCAAGAAGAAGTCTATATGACTCAGCCTGAAGGATTTGAAGTGGAAGGCCAACAGCAGAAAGTTTGCAAATTGGTCAAATCCTTGTATGGTATGAAACAAGCTCCTCGAGCTTGGTATATAAAAATGGACAATCACCTAATGCAGCATGGATTTAAGAGATGTCCGTCGGATGCAAACCTCTATTTCAAGAAACAGGGGTTATGAGATAGTGTTGCTTGTACTCTATGTGGATGATCCGCTCATTACGGGGAGTTCAAAAGATATGATCTCTCTTGTCAAAAGAAACTTGTGCAAATCTTTTGAGATGACGAGATCTCGGACTTCTCCATTACTTGTCTTGGTCCGGAATTCAGCCGGAAGGAGCACTCCATCAAAGTGTCTCGGAAAAAGTATGCCAAGACATTGCTCGATAAATATCGCATGGTCGATCGCAAGCCAATGGCAACTCCAATGGATAATGGACTTCGATTATCGCGATATGATGACTCACCTCGAGTAGATGGCACTCTCTATCGACGGTTGATTGGGAGTCTCATATATCTGACCAATACTAGGCCAGATCTCGTATTTGCTGTAAACTATCTTTTGAGGTTCATGCAGGAGCCTAAGACTACTCATTGGAAAGCGACAAAACGTGTTCTTCACTATGTCCGTGGTACTATAGAATATGGCCTAGAATACAAGAGGAACAACAAATTCTTCTTGCAAGGATACACGGACTCCGACTATGTCGGATCATTTGATGATCGCAAGTCAACTTCACGGATACATTTTTCATCCGGGATCCGGTCCTGTCTCTTGGCACAACAAGAAGCAACGAGTGGTTGCTATTTCTTCAACAGAGGCGAGAATATCACGCCGCACGTGAAGTCGTGTGTGAAGTGATATGGTTACGTCACATTCGACAAGTATGGGCCATCCATCAAAATCTCCAATACACTTGTTCTGCAACAATCAAGGTGTTCTGAACCTCGTCAAGAATCCAGTCCATCATGAAAAAACAAAGCACATTGACACACAATGTCATTTCATTCGAGAGGAAGTTCCAAAGCACCGAATTCAACTTCAGCACATTCCCACCGATGCTCAAGTTGCAGACATTTTCACTAAGGCACTTGGACGTGTCAAATTTGAATTGTTTCGCAGCTCACTTTGTATTGCAAAATAATGTAAGGGGATGTTAGTAGTCTAGTATAGCTATTAGTTATTACATTACCCAAATAATGTAATAAAGGGGGATGTTAGCGTACTACTTTGGCTGTATGTGATTATTCAGGACTACTGTTACAACTGCGTAACATATTCAGTTCTGTAACAACTTTGGTTACGTCGGTGTTCTATTCCCGGCTACTCTGTATTATTTAATGAGCTGCTGAATAATACAATCTGTTCCGTATTTTACAAGTTGATGATGTCAATAAAACCTTCAAAAAATTCTAGCTTAATGTAAGGACTAGAAAATAATGCAAGGACCTCATGGAGTGTAAGTGAAGGCAACAACACCCTAGACTAGAGTCTACTACAAAGGGAAGTGATAAAATAACTTAAAAGTTATGGCTTACTTACATCAAAGAAGGAAAGATAGTAAAAAAGAAAACAAAGATAGCAGTAGCATCCTATACCAAAATACCTTACCATGAAAGACACCTAATTCTACATAAAATATTAGTGAATCCACATGGTTTTTGTTAGAGTCCAAAAGCAACAACCACCTCAACAAAGCATTATTAAAGCTTAACACTCAAGTCTTAACACACAAATTTTTGATGGTGTTGAGTGGTGCTTGCATCCTAAATATCATGCATGATCAGTTATATTCATGATTGTACATAGTATTTAGTTGCATTTTAGCTCAGTGAAAGCTATAAATAGGGGAATCCACAAATTTATAAAATTTCGAATATCTTAGTATTTGTCTTAGGATGTATGCTTATGCTATTTTGATGCAATCAAGAGATATTTGAATCACCTCAATTGCAATATGAAGAATAGTTAAATTTTGTGATAATATACACTTTCAATATTTCCATCTATGCTTTAGTAGGAGTGTTATCTATTAGACTTGATTTTGTTTGATTTGCTTCAATAATTGAAGTGTTATCTATTAGGATTGAAGCTATTTGGTATATTTTTGTTAGAGTGCTTGGAATGTTGAATGTTGTAAGATTTGTGCTTACTATATTTTCTCCATAGCTTTGATTGAATAGTCTATTAGGATTTGTTTGTATTGGGTAGCTAATACTCATTCAGTTGAATTTAATACTTTTAGCTAAGATTCAATCACAATTAATATTTTATCTAATCATTCTCTCTCTCAACCCTACCCTCATTTCTTTCTTTCAACTTGTACACCATAGGATTTAGAAAAGGAACCAACTTTATCTAAAGTGATGAGACCATAAAATGTCTCATTATTTCAAGAATATTTTAAATCTTTTTGTCACTTTTATTTAAATACTATAGTATTTTCCAATTATTTTGATTATTATTTGTGCTTATATTAATTTTAATATACTAAATTATAAGAAATCTTTAAATTTTTGTTTGGACTGATTTTTGTGTATTTTAAAGATTAAATTGCATGATTTTAGCTTGTTAAAAGATGAATTAAAGTTAATAAATGTATTAAAATCTAGGGATAAGTCTGTAGATCTAATAAATATAATGAATTATGATTTTAGATTTTTTTTCATCCATATCCTAAGTTTCTATAGTGATTTGGCACTAGAATATGTATTCTGCATAAGCGTTGGATCATCATAGGCATGCATAACAAAAACTATAAGAAATGCTTCAAATCATCCAAACCAAAAGCTATAGATTTGTGGTAAATAGGGAGAAAGTGATAAAATGAGCAGTCAAACTACTTTATCAACACCTAGGCAATATGGGGAGTCACATATAGGATTTTGGAATCAACCAATTAGTGATCAGGTGGAAATTGCACATAAAGTGAATAACTTGTATAATTCAGAGCACTTACAATCAACCCATGCTAGAATAGGACAAAATTATAGGAAGGTTGAAAGCTAGAAATAATGAGTTATATTATTTATATTTGATATGGATTTATCTTATGTCTATTTAAAGATAATCAATAGTGAACAAAAGTGTAAAATAGGGAGACTCATCCAATTTGATCTTGTCTTAATATAATTGATTAAATTTGATAGCATGATTTTGTAATCAATGAAGGATAGAATATTTTTGAATTAAATCCCATTCATAGAAAAATAAGTTAGTAAGAATGAGTAGCAAATTAAACATGGTTGAAAGACTTGGAAGAATTTAAAGAATAAAGAATGCAATAATTTGTCTCAATCTTGACTATTTCAGCTTTCTTGCATGAAATTGTTGACTTCATAGGTTAGTCTTTTTCTCTTGAATTCTTCCTCCTTCTACTAAACCTCGGAGCTAGGTACCATTCTTGAGAATAGAAAAATGTCTACTAACATTAGTTATAGGTTTTCTTTTAGTTATTTTTTATTGTTATTTATTTTTTAGCAGCATAGAATTCGATTTATTTAGTATAATTTTTGCTTATGTTAATTCTTTTTTTTTATCGGTTAAAAATTTTAGATTACGAATGGGTTTTAGCAGGGCCCCAAAACCTGATTACAAAAAGGCTACAGAAGCCAACAGACTAGAAAATTTCAGAACATGATGCCATCCATCAAAAATCCAATCCACCAAGGTTGTCCTCAAGGAGCAGCCACTACAACAAGACTCAAAAAATAGGAAACTCTTAAATAGACCCAAAAAACAATAGCAAACATATGTAGTATGTAGCAAAAATATAGCCAACAACCACCCGACATAGGAAAGAAACACTTAAGCCTCCTTATCAGGTTCAACAACAACTTCTTGGAATCCATCATTGGAAGTATCCATTTCAGCATCTTTACCCTTGCTAGGGATGTCCTCAGGAACAGCAACCACCTTTAAATCTTTAGCAGGAGCACTGGTCACACCATCAGCGAAGGATTTCTTGAAGAACCACAGGTTTAGTGCATTACGTAAATCAGCAAGTTGGGAGATGCAGTTTGTGATAGAATTGATGATGAACATCTGCATGCAGTGGTCAGGGTTATCCTTTTCATCATCCTCTGACTCAATGATCAGGGATTCTTTTTATTGGGCCTTATTCTTCAGATGAACAGAGGAGCGTAAGGGTTTCTGCTCAGGCTCAAGTTCAAGTTTAGGGGATTCACTGTTGGGTCTCTTCCTTAATTGGTGGACAGTATCAACAATTTTTTGCTTCTTAGCAGAGAGCCTAGGGGTGCTTGAGGATTGTGGCATAGTTTGAGAAGAGCTAGGTTTTATGGGACTCGGCTTGGGTTTAGGAGGGGGAGACACAACAATGCCCTGAGGACAATGAATTAGCCAATGCTTATACAGGACATTGAACAGTCCATGATGGGTAGGCAATTCAGACCCATTCTTCAATCTACAGTGCTCAATGGTGTAGCTAATAGAGTTAAATAAAAATTGAGGAATGTTAACCGCACTCACATCACGAAAATGATTGAAGAAAGCAAAATGGAAGCTACAGAGAGCCTTATCTAGGTCATCAACTATTACAAACTCCATTATAGGTTTTAAAACACTCCCCCAAGGAAAAGGAAGCTCATCACGTCGAATCCCCACATGAGCTTTCTTGCAAATCTCCTTATCTTTGACATCCTTCAACTCGACATCCCAGTTATGCTTTTCTCTTCTTATGGATCGTCCCTTAGCAGGTTGGCCAGTTAACTCAACCAGAACTTTGATGTCAACCTCATATGTCTTGTTACGGATGGTGACCCTACCATTATCCCACGTCTCCATGAATGCCATGGTAATTTCTAGGTCCTCCCCTTCAAATTTGTGAAAAAAAGGAAGGAAACCCTTGCCCGAGAGGATCCCTTCAGCAATGGAGTCCATACAAACCTTGGAAGGCTCAACAAAATTCATGATGACAACACAGGGACAGGGACACCTTTGGATAAGCAGTTGAGGAAGGCAACAATAGAGAAGATCCAAATCTTGACCAGTATAAAAAGAAATAGCTAAGAAGATGAAAATAGAAATATTCCAATGACATTCTCGACAAGTGTGCCGAATGGGATGGGGATGAGTAAAACTACATGAACCAAGGTGTTCATGATAGAAAAGGTAATTCCAAACGCTTGAAAGGATCATGTGAGAATCTGAACCAAAAACCCACATGAAGGAAAGAGCAATGTGGAACAAAAAATCACAAGGTGAGACACGAGGGAGGGGATCGACGTGGACGGAGGGGAGGAAGAGTTGGGAAGGGATGATGAAGCTAGAGGGGATCATGGCGGTGCAAAAATGGTAAGGAGTAATGACGGAGACAAAAATATGGAGACTATCAAGATGAGAAAAACCACCAATAACTCTACCTAGAAAGGTGGACATCCGACAACCAAGGTTGACAAAACCAAAAAACATGGGATGCCCATGTACCAAGGTAGCATGGGAACTATCAATGAAGCAATTAGGAAGCACGAGCATTAGATCCATTTAGAAATGGGCTGACTTGCTCCACGTCAGCATTAGTAATACTTGAAGACAAAATTTCTTGATCAATGACATGTACCAAATTTTGAGGGAAGCCAGTGGTCCACGTCATCAAATTTGTAGCCAGAGCTCCAATATTTGCCAAGATATCAGCAACTTTATTACTTTCCCTAAAAGTGTGCTGAAAAATTATATCCTGGAAAGTTTGACTAAGAGTTTTGGCTTCATCGATGCAATTCCTTATCCTCCAAGAAGGAACTTTAGAATTTTTTAGGTAATTGATGATAGTGAGGGAATCACCCTCTACCAAAATTTTATCAGAATAGTCTTTAGCCAAAACCAGGCCATGCCACATAGCATGAGCTTCAACAACCTGATTTGATTGGATCCCTAAAAATTTAGCAAAAGCAAGGATAACCCTACCTTTATTATCTCTGAGGATACCACCCACTCTAGCCCAACCAGGATTACCCTTAGCAGCACCATCAACATTTAATTTAAGCCAACCTGAGGGAGGAGGAGTCCAAGTGGACTGAGCCCTAATATTGGTAGGTTGTGATTGAGTATTATCCATGATAGGAAAATTTAGAGATAGCCCCAAAGAAACTTCAAAATAGGAAGCAAGATGAGAAGGTAAAGGACAAAGGGAAGCATTCTCAGTGGCAAAGGAGAGGATTTTATTCAAGACATAATCTGGGCTTTGAATAGTGTTAGAAAACACTCTGTGATTTCTTTCCAACCAGATTTACCATAAAAAATGATGTAGATAAAATTGCCACAATGATTTAAGATGAAGGTTACAAAAAGGATTAGGCCATTGGATGAAAATATCAGGGATAGAACATGGTTCAACCCAAGAAATATGGAAAAAATCTAACAATTTATTGAGGATAGTAGACGAGAAAGGGCAAGCAAGAAATAAATGATGGGGGGATTCCCAATCAGATAAACATAGAAAACATCTATTGGGAATGGGTAGGCCTCTTTTCAGTAGATTATCTATAGTAAGGATCTTTTCCTGGATAGCTACCCAAGCAAAAGTGGTAATTTTAGGAATCATAAGCTTAGGCCAGACAAGGCTAAAAGGAATTAAAGGTTCATCATGGGGCAAGAGAAGTTGATAGGTAGACTTAATAGAAAAATCTCCACATTCAGTAAATTCCCAAAAAAGTTGATCATGAAGATTCCTAGAAGGAATGATGGAAGAGCTGAGAAGAAACTGTAGTTCTCTAGATTCCTCAGGGTAAGCAAGACTGTAGATATTCTTCCATTTCTTCCTATTAGCCTGAGAGCAGATAAAACTTGAGACTTTTGGACCAAAAATAGTATTAGTATATCCTTTAAGGATAACCAAATGGGGATTATTCATAAGTGGCTCATTTAGAAGCCATTTATCATACCAAAAATCAATTTGTTGCCCATCCCCTAATCTCCATCTGAGACCACATTCTACAAGAGATCTGACTTGCAAAATCGATTTCCAGAAGAAGGACCCTCTCGAGGAAGGGGCAACATTGAAGAAATTAGTTCCCTACAAATATTTACGATTGACAATGGTGATCCATTCAGACTCAATATTTGAGATTAACCTCCAAGCCTATTTTTCTAGAAGAGCTAAATTGAAAATATGAAGCCTTCTGAGGCCAATCCCTCTAGAATGTTTTGGCCGATAGACTTTATCCTAGGCTACAAGGTGGAAATGGTTTTTATTTTCAGATCCTGACCATAGAAAATTCTTTTGAATTTGTTCAATTTTGTTACATACCCCTGTCGGGACTTTGAATATAGACATAAAGTAGATAGGAATGCTCTGAAGGGAAGCTTGTGTAAGGGTAACCTTGCCAGCTTGAGACAGAAGATTTCCTTTCCAACCTACCAATTTCTTTTGCAATCTTTCAATCACATTATTCCACATTGAAGCATTAGGCTGACCTAAGAACAAGGGAAGCCCTAAATAAGTAGTAGGGAAAGATGATATTGGACATTCAAGAATGGTAGAAATATTACTTTGTCTTTGAATAGGAGTATTTAGAAAATAGATCTTGCTTTTGTGGAAGTTGATATTTTGCCCAACAACATCTTCATATAATAGTAAAATATGCTTGATAACCCTAGCCTCAAAGATAGATGCATTAGAAGAAATAATTGTGTCATCCACAAATTGTTGGTGAGAAATTGGTCTAGTTTGAGAGGCTGCTTTTATTCCTGAAATAAGGTTGAGATTACAAGCTGCTTTTATGGTTCTACCTAAAGCTTCAACAACAATTATAAACAACAAAGGAGATATGGGATCTCCTTGATGAATACCTCTATTGCTTGGAAAATAACCAACAGTGGATCCATTGACAAGGACTAAAAACCACGGAGTGGATATGCACCCTTTGATTAAGTCAACCCAATCAGGATGAAATCCAAACTTCAGGAGGATTGAAATAAGGAAATCCCAATTAAGTCTATCATAGGCTTTATTCATGTCCAATTTTAAGACAAAAGTAGATTTTTTGGCCATGTGAACAGAATGAAGAGCTTCATGGATAGTGATAACTCCATCAAGGATGGATCTACCTTGAACAGAGCTTCCTTGACAAGGATCAATAATAGAAGGAAGGATGTCCCTCATTATGGTAGCAATAGCCTTTGTAAGAATTTTGTAAACCACATTACACAAGCTTATAGGTCGAAAGTCAGTCATGGATTTGGCATTTGAACTTTTTGGAATGAGAGAAATGAAGGTCGAGTTGAAGCCACGAGGGATAGATTTTGTAAAATCTCTAAAAATAGAAAAAACATCAGGGCCAACAATATCCCAGAAGGTTTGAAAAAATTTGAGGAAAGCCATCAGGGCTAGGGGCTTTGTCAGGATGCATTGAAAATAAGGCTTGGTGAATCTCCTCATCAGAAAAAGGGGCTAAAATTTTGGAATTAGCATCATCTGAAACCAACTGAGGAATGTGGTAAAGCATGGAATTTAGGGTAAGGTTAGAAGGTGGCCTATTCTCACCAAGAAGGTTGGTGAAGTAAGAGACAACCTCATTTCTAATTTCCAACATATCAGAGGTGGTGGAACCATCATTTTTTATCAACTCTTTGATTCTATTGTGGCTTCTATTTCGCATGGTGGAAGCATGAAAAAACCTTGTGTTCAAATCCCCTTCTTTAAGCCAAAGAGCTCTGGATTTCTATTTCCAAAATATTTCTTCATGAGCTAGAATATTGTGATAATCAGCAAGGATGCTTCTCTCCTCAACATGGATTTGATTATCACACTGACCTACCTAAATTTTGTTCTCAATGGAAAGAAGTCTGTCTTCAAGAGATTGTTTGATCTCAAACAAATTCCCAAACACTTCTTTATTCTATATTTTAAGATTTTCTTTAACATGCTTTAATTTCTGTGCTAGACAAAAAGAAGGACAACCTTGGCCAGCCTGTTGCCACCATTGAGAAATTTTGTGTCTTAGGTCAGGGTGTTGGATCCACATTGATTCAAATATGAAGGGTCTTCTAAAAGGACTATCTTTGAGAATATCCAAAAGGAGGGGACTATGATCAGATCCAACCTTTGGAAGAGAAAGAAGGTTGGCATCCCCAAAAACTTGAACAACTTCTTGGGATAAAAATATTCTATCTAGTTTCACTTGAATAAGTTGGCTCCCTGATCTTCTATTGCTCCAGGTATACTTTGCATTTTTAAGCTTAACATCCATGAGATTGTTGGTATTGACAAAATCAAGAAAATCTTCCATGCTTTTCTCAGTACACCTCGAACCCCCAAATTTATCCGAGGGATAAAGAGGAGAGTTGAAATCTCCAACAACAATCCAGGGGACATTGTTGAAAGAATATTTGAGGCCACTGAGAACATCCCAAAAATGAGCTCTTTTAGCTAAAGAATTTGGAGCATAAATGTTTGACAGAATCCAAGAGGAATTGGAATCTCTCTCTTGAAACATGACACTGAGGATTCTTTCACTGGATTGAATCAATTTTCCATCTACCTTTCTTGGATCCCACAAATAGATAAGGCCTCCTGATGCACCTCTAGCTAGACTAAAAGCAAGTTCTCCTCTATTCCATATTTTGATATTCGTTGAGGCAGAATTGTGTTGATCAAGTTTAGTTTCTTGTAAAATGAGAATAGTGGGTCTTATTTCTTTTCTTAATGAGCTAACAACCCTTTGTTTGGTTAGCCCATTCAGACCTCTCACATTCCATGAGAGGAGCTTCATTTGGAAACCTTGGAGGATTTCTTGCCTCCCTTACCAGTGGTTTGGGGAGGTTTGGTGCCTTTTGGTTCATCCCTAACTTGAGAGCTGACGAGGGGGAATAAAGTTTTTTGGATGCCATTATCAATGTCATCCTGAACTCTATTTTTCCATTGATCACTCGTAGAAGGTCATCCTCACTTTTTGTCACTCCCACAATCAATTGGGGATTTCTTGGAACTACGAGTATGCTTGGGACTAAATTTTGAAGGAACTATTTGCTCAACTACAGAGCCTAAAGACATTAGAATATTTGAGACTTTGGAGGGGCTAAAAGTCTTAGGAGGGGGAAGGGACGGTCCAGGATTTGTAGGAGAATCAAGGTTTTGAGGAAGATGAAGATCACTATTTTGGATATTTTGTTGATTTTCTTGATCAAACAAATTTGAATCAGCTAGAACTAAAAATTTATTGGGACTATTAGGAGCAGGACATACCTCTTCACTAGAATCCGGATATGGGGATGGAGATGTAACAATCTATTTACCCCTTCCAACAGAAAGTAGAGGATTAGGAGGAGGTTGCATATCTTCAGGTTCACGAATGACAATACCTTTATTGACTTGATGTTGTCCTTGCTTAGATTGCTTGAAACCTTTTTTGGGCCTACACTCTTCCAACCCTGAGTATTATGATTTGGAGCTTTAGGCCTAGCTTTCTTCCAACCCTGCACTTGGTGATTAGGGATCTCAAGCATTTTAGTAGGTTCATCTATAGATTTAGCCTTTAGCATAGGACATTGGTTCTAAAGATGTCCCTGAGTGCGACATTCCATGCAAAAGGTTGATTTATTTTCATATTCAATAGCCTACTTATGATAGTAAGAACTGTATTCCAGCTCCACAAAGGTTGGAAGTTCCAAATCAAGATTTGCATTGACACAAATTCTGGTTGTGGTCATTCTGGTTCTAGCTAAAGTAGCATGGTCAATAGCAACCAAAGTCCCGATGGTCTTAGCAATAGTAGAAAGGATATCTAGGTGCCAGAAGTGCCAGGGAATATTGGGGAACCTAACCCAAATAGGGGTAAAATTAATACTTTGGGTCTCAGGGTCAAAATCAGCATCCCACTTATGAAGAAAAAGACTCTTATGGCCCAGAAACCAAGGACCACCAGTAAGAATTCTACTAGCATCATCACGATTACTCAAGCGAATCCCAAAGAAATGTCTAATAAGACCAAAAATATCCATGGACCCAATAGTATTCCACTTGGAATGAGCCCAACTTCGAATGACTTCAATATTAGGATGCCCTCCAATAAACTTGCCAACTAAATTAAAAGATTCAAATGAAAAATACTTTTGGATCAGGTTCTCAAGAATTTTTACTTTTGACTCAGTAGGCTCTAACGTGGAATGAATATCAGACAAATAGTGTTGTCCTCCTCCCACCACTTTGGCAAAGGATGATTTCTCTGGAATGGGGCCCTCAAAATAAGGGGGCCCATGGGGATCACCTTTGTCGAGGGGTTCATCAGCCCAAAACTCGATAGGATTGACATCAATAGAATCATGAATTTCACCATCCTCAAAAACTCCACCAGGTTGACTATAGTCGAGGATGCCCTGGGTTCTAGAATTTTGAATTTGGGCCTTCTCGCCTTCAGGATTTTAAAAAAATTTCTTCCTACCTGCACAGTGAATACAACCTCTCGTCATGTTCATCATGTTCCCCTTTCAAATCATTGCAAAACTCACTCTTAATGTCACAAGATAAAACCCAAAATGAAATATGAGAATTTATGTTAATTCCTATTTTACCTGTAGCATAATTTCTTCTATATTACTACAAAATCATGCTATTCTTCTCATTCAAAATTTTAAGCACAAGTTCTGTTATCCTCTACTTTTAAATTATGTTATTATTCGATTTTCAAATTTTGTTATTCTTCTATTTTCAATTTTGTTATATCCTATTTTCATTTCAGCCTATTAGTTTTAGGTAATCCCTACACTTTACATTCTAAAAAACTAGTTTCATTTTTAGTATTTAAATTCTATTTTTATTTTAGCATAAATTGAATTTCATTACAATTTAAACTAGCATAGTTTCCATTAAAATTCAAAAACATTATGATTCTTAGTTTTCCTAGGATAGGCTAGAAATCTTATATCTAAGGTATAATTCCAAGACCTCTATTACATATAGCCTTAGGACACCATCCTATTTTTGATCAAATACATTAAAGTGAGAGCACTAATGACACTCATCACATTTTACCTCTATTTCCAAGGAGAAAATAGGTATTGTTAGAGAACAAATAAGTCATTCAATGTTAATTATTTTCTAGAAGGGATCAAGGTCATCTCCACCAGAGCTATAAAAACTTGACTAACAATGGAGTAATTCAAGGCAAATCCTTTTATAGTGACACCTTTAATAGCCCAAATTCAAACTAAGTGATGAATTTTGATAGATCTAAGAATGAAAATAAATACACTAGCACACACTCTAAGCTAAAGGTAAATGGAGCATTTATTTCAAGCCAAATTTGTTCAAACCCATCTTTGAATGTTTGTCAAATGGACTACATTTTTACTAGTTAAAGTTTCATTTATTTTATACTAGGTTCTTTATCTAAAATTATCAGGAGCATTTTCCAATAGAGCCACAATTTGTTGTTGCCATTGCATAACCCACCCTAATTAAGGACCCACTTTAAATTTTAATTTTGACCTAAGTTTTTTTACACTTGCTTACATTGAATATTTTATGAAGGATCAAAATTTAGTTACATTGAAATCATCTTGATGAATTCAATTAGAAAATGTTCATACTCCATTAAATTTGGTCTGAAATAAGCTTTCTAACAAGTATAAACATGCAAAGGTTCTCTTTTTGAATTATTTTCTCCACCACTAGCAAGATCACTCATTTTAAATCTATTTTGATGCCAAAGTTTATTTAAATTTGAATTCAATAAACAATGCAAATTCAATTTATGATGTCATATTTCATTACCATGAAGAAATGAATTCCAATTTCACATCATCCAATGCTTACTTCATAAGGTTGCAAATTGCACCCCTTTTTCCATAGCCCAAGCTAAAAAAATTTATAATATGCAAAGTAAATCCTATGGTTAAATGCCCACTTTATGAAATTAATCCACATTGTGTAAAGTTCATGCAAAACCTAAAATCCTAAGCCTGCTTCTACACTTTAAATATAATGCATTTTATTTCATCATCTATGGTTCACATTGAATTTTACATGATCTATAGTGCGATTTGAAGCTAATGCTTGCTTAGTAGTGGGTCATAAAGGTTTGACCGGTTAGATCAATTGGTATGTGTCTATTAGAGAAGAAATAAATAGAGATCGTGCACTCTCCATGTGGCTACCCTACATAGTGGAAATCGACATATCATGAGAAAATCAATCAAAGGACCTACATTTAGCAATTCTTGATTATCATCATGCACCCATGCCTTTATAAGTCAAATACAACATGTTAAACTCCTTTTAAATATTTTTTCTATCAGTTTTGGTGCCCAAGTTCATTTAAATTTTAATAGAAAAAAGCCATAGAAATTATACCAACTAAAAAAAACCATCACCAGATTTAGCCTAGGTTTAAAAGGCCATCCTATGATAAATTTTTCAAAATATAAGTCAATAGATCATTACTACTATAATTTAGATAAAATTAATATTAAGGCCCATCTGCTCTTTCATTATTGTGGCACTAAGTTAGAATAACTTTTATGGTTACTAAAATAATTAATCTATCCCCTTAGAGGTTTATTTTCCATGTAACTCCCAAGGAAATCTCTGGCTCATGTTCATTCACATACATTGTGGTACTAATCAATGACCCAAATCGATGCTATGTGCATCTCTTGCTCATGTACATATTGGTAAAATATATGTCTAAAATACAAAACATGCATTTGTGCACCCTAGACATGGCCAATATTGAAAGGCCAAAAGAAAGAAATGTCTTTTGAGCCAATATCCAGAGAGGGTTGGCTAACTTACTAATCCTACACCGGTTTTAAGTTTAGAGTTATAGGAAAGAAATGGAAATAATGGAAAGAAATGGAAAATATAGCCACAAGCCAGAAGCAATGTATTGTGGATAGACTAGCAGTAGGAATTCAAATCAAGCATTATAGCAGCATATAATAGAAAGAAGGCAAAGAATCCACTTATGATTTCACAGAGATAACTTCCAGAGTTGCATTCTAGTACTCACTCCCTCACCAGTAGTTTTCAAATCCAAATGCAAAAATTTTAACTTAGAATATAACATACATGGATATAAAATAGAAATGATTAAAATAGAAAGAAATTACACATAAATTATTTACAAAATCAAAAGCCATGTCTCTTCTTTATGCAAAAAACTTGAAGCATTTTTCTACAGAGTGTCTATCCTTCTTTATATTGAAAATGTCTAGTATTTATAGAGGTTTTTGCCTCTATTCATTTAATACACAAAAGACAAAATGTCCCTAGATCAGGAACTAGAAAGAGGAATATTCTCCTCGAAAATCCTCAAAAATATTCCTTCTATAGCAGTGATCCAGGTTTCAAGGAAAAAATCTTGGGAAATCAACAAATTTGGGCATTGGTGCATATAAAATTACAAATATGGTCATTGAATTTGTACCTCTATTGTCCCTTGGAAATTTGCCCTTGTCCAAAAATTCCACCAAAATTAAGCCTTATTTTGAAAAGAGGTGAAGTAAATGGGGAATGTCTTGGAATTCATGAAAATCATCCTGTGATATTTAATCCTACATGTTTTTTAGCATGAAATCAGAAAATGTAGTCACTCTTCACCTCAATCACTAAATTCTCATAATTTTTTTGATCCAAGCACCTTTGAAAAGTCTCATTTGATGCTTGAAATCAATTTCATCCAAAATAGAGAAACATGCGAAGATGGGCAAAAGCGCTCTGTTTAAATTTCTCCACTTCCTTATTATCCATGCTTCCAGGTGGGGAGAGCATCCACAAAACAACAACCTTTATAGTTTTGCTCATCCTACGTCTTTGAGTTGTGCTTTACACCATTCCATTTAATTTCACCCAAGGGAGAAACAAATATATTCTTTTCATTCACCATTAAATCACATCTTGCAATTCTTTCATTATTTCTCTGAATGCACAACCTGTAACTTGACTCATTTTATAAATTCTTTGCATTGTGTTCACCCCATAATGTGACAACAATCCTTTTGAGTAAGTATGGGTAAAATACCCTAATGTACACCTTTTTTTCCGCCTTGAATTCCTTAAAGCATCTTTCATATAGTTTCACCCTAGAGAGGGGCGAATGGGATTTTTACCTCTCACCTAGGGCAAAAGTGCTACTGGCTACTATAACGAAACCCATCTTCTAGGAAATATTTTACCTTTGGAATATACAAAAACCTCAAGGAGGGTTGAATGGGATTTTCGCCCCTCACTTAGGGTGAAAAAATTTTAAAAATCCTTTTACAATACATGCCAATGTGGGACTATTGGAAATTTGAGTTAATTTGAGGCATTTTACGTTGTCATTGATGTCACATGGACCATTGATGTCACATTGAGTTTTGGTGGCAAAAGCACTTCATAGATAATCATCTATGATATTTTAGAGAGCATTGATATATACAAGGTTTTTATGAAAACCAAGGAAGGCAAAATAAAATATTTTATTTAAAACCATGGTGGGATTATGTGGAAAGGGTTTTTCTTAAAAGCCAAGGTGGAATTTTGTTTCATTGAAAAAATACCTTCGGTGATGAAGATATTAAAGTTTAAAGTTTAAGTTTAAATTAATGGAGGGCCAACCTATGTGCAATTAATGGAGGATGGATATATATATATATATATATATATATATATATATATATATATATATATATATATATATATATATATATATATATATATATATATATATATATATATATATGTAAAGGTTTCAATTTATTTAGGAAAGGGGGCATATTATATATCGTCGAAAAGCTTATTTCGAGGGATATTTGACTAACTTATTTAGAAGGAGAAATAAGGTGTGTGTAAAGAGATATTTATGATTTTACAAAGGGGTTCCAAAAGTGAAGTTTGCATTGTTATTTTTCAAGAGGATTAATTATTTCATGAGGTGACAAGGTGTACTGACCCAAATGTTTTGCACCCTTACCTTCAGGCTATAGGATCCATGCCCGGAAGGGGGATGAGAGAAGGATGGGATAATACCTCAGACTGAGAGGCCCTTTAAAGGTCGCACCTCTTGGGGGAGGGGTATAAGGGTGAATTTTCGATGGATGGTGGGGTTCACCAGGAAAATTTGAGTGGCAGTTTCCACACCTAGGTTGAGAATGGGTTTGATTTATTTATTTTATACTCGATCATTCATATTCCTAGGTTGGAAAAAATTAATCTAAGCTATTCTATATGAAGATGTTGATTCATATGAATATAGAAAGCATGAATGAATCCTAAATACAAGAAATATGTTAAATGAGAAAGAATGCACCTAATTTCGGATGTCTGATGAAGATTATGAAGATTGTAGGATTCCAGATCATCCTGAATATGATAGGATCGTCTGCAATTATACAAAATCATACCAGATCATAGGTGATCTTCTAATATCAGATAAGATCATTGTCAATCTGACGAATTCATTAGAAACTTGCAATCATAGAAACAAACACCAAAAACAGAAAATGCAACTGCAAGAATAATGCAAAATGATAGAAATGAGAGTATAAATGCTTAACTGATAAATATAGATAGCAGATTAAAGGAAATGCATTGTTTTAATAACTTATTTTAACTTTATCATGCATTTATGCTAAATGAGGTGAACTCTAGGATGCAGAATGAAAATAATCAAGCTAATGCATAGTAAAATAAGGAAGGAAGATGAGAAATGAAAACTCAGGGCTCTGATTGGCCCTAATCTGAACTGTAGTCGAGATCACCTCCAATCGTACAAGATCATCACTGATCTGAGACGGGATCATCTGAAATCATGTGGAATCACCTACGACGATCCGAGATTCCTCCAGCTGAAGCATAGTGAAAACCTGTAATGAAAACTTAAAACTACGAGTGCAAACAATGGTGGATAGGACGTCTTAACACAACAAAGCTAAATGGCAGGGAAAATCAACCAGGGAGAGAGTTAGGAGGAGAGTTAGGGGGATAAACTAAGAAAATCCTAGTTTTTATAGGATTAGGGGGAGATTAGGAGGTTGGGGATCATCCCAATCTAGGAGATATCCAACAGAGGAATCCCCAACTGCACAGACACGCTTCTGCCCAAGTTGGAGAGGCTATTGAAATAGAAGCTAATTATGAAAATTTGGTTTTGGGACGAAATCATCTGGATGTTCTATTCCAGACGAATTCATCTGATCTAGGATGATTTCGTCTGATCGACGACGATATTGTCCAACGGTCAAAAAAACTCCTAAAAATGATGCGAAAAATGGGGGGAGCGGTTAACGAGCGATTTTGGGGTTAAAATTCAAATTTTTATCTTTTTACTAAGGGTTAACTATGCCAATTTTAGGGTGTTATATTTTACCCCCTCTTTAGCGAATTTTTCGAAGAAAATGTGTTAAAGACGAGTTCTTTATGCTTTACGAGAAAGCAAAAATTTATTTCATTTTTTAGACAATGATTCTAGGTCAAATCGTACAAATGGTTACTATGGTGCCCCCTCCGTGTTTTTACCCAAATCGAACATTTGAGGTAAAAGCGTGAAAAAACAAAATTTAAAATTTTTTTTTGTTTTTAAATAAAATTTAAAAAAAAAAGGGTAAAACCCTAATTCATTGTTACTATTCACTTTTGTTGTTTCAGAGATCTGTAGGCAAAATGGTGGAAACGACACACAGATTGACAGAGGTCCTACACGGGTTGTGGGTAGGGATCTAAAATTGATGCATTATGTTTTTAATTTGATTTGTATGATTTTTAACTTGAATTTTGACTATTTTTGGGGCATCGCGGCCATTTTTAGGCCGTCGATGATGTTGGGATGAAATCGTCCCAATTTTGTCAAAATCATCCCTAGATCTCTGATTTCGTTTAGGGGTGAAATTAGTGAAATATGGGTGATCCCGTCCAACAAGGGGCGATCCCCAAGTTGAGAAATCAGAGATGATTTCATCCTACCAATGATGATTTGACTTAATTTAGTACGATATCATCCAATAATGGACAATATCATTTTTTTTAATAAGATGAAATTGATTTAACTGATTGTAATGATTATCTATTAATGATTTTTGTTGTTTTATTGATTATTTTGCATAGGGGATTACTAAAAAGTTAGGATTGGAAATAAAGGGGGCTTAGATATGATGTAGCCATGCTCGATCAGGTGGAGCGAGACTGACTATCAGAGGTTGGGCTACAACATGTGGTAGAGATGCCATAAATACCTACAGACATGAGGCTATTGACAGCCCTAGCAGAGAGATGGTATCTGAAATCATCCTAATTTTGAATATCGATAGGGGAGATGGCTCCCACTCTAGAGGATATATGGAGGATCTTAAGGATCCCCATACATGGGCGGTTGATGACTTCTACAGCCAATCAGGGCCATGCCATGATGCGACTATGTGGAGACCCTAGCTTAGCCCTAGAGAAGGGCAAAGTGAACATCAAGATATTGAGGCAGATGCCTAGGGCATCTCAATTGAATTAGGTTTTGGTAGGGGTAGTGGGTGGCCTACTGCTATGCCACCAGAGAGGATGCAGGTTACCATGGTTGCTCTCATATGTGGTATGTGACATGAGAGACCATGGTTATAGGTTTTCTTGGGGTAACTTTGTACTATGCCACTTGTATAGGATCCTATATGGGGTCGTATACAAGGGAGGTCGATGTCTAGTACTGACATCGCTACTACAGGTTTGGTGCTGGGAGCACATTGCGGTGTGGAGGTTGGTAGGGCTTCCACTGATAGGGGTTGATCAGGAGAGACCCTAGGTTTTTTATTTATGGCTCCAGAGAGGGTCATAGCAATGGATAGATCTACCAATGTCTCGAAGGTTGCTAGACGACCTCATCCTTGACCAGATCACCTGGAGGCCATGGAGAGAGAATCCAGGGTGGGGAGAGGATGTATAGGAGTTGGCTTGCATTAGGCGAGTCTTTTGGCTGAGGATGGAGTGGGGAGAGGTAGAGCTCCATCATTATGATCGAGTTTTGAGGCAGTTCGGTCTATAGTAGGGGATCCCTTCTCTTAGAGACTACGAGTACTTCCAGACTGTTTGGGATAACACTACATTAAGTGGGGCTCTAGATATGTAGTGATTCTAGAGTCAGGACGCTGACGATTCTTCCATTCAGTCAGTGGATGGGGATGATGCTGGGGTCACAAATGGATACAATGCCTAGTATGTAGGTATCCGCCCTCCTCGGATGACGAGGGTACATGGTCTAATGCACACTATGGTGCGACGAATGGGGAGGCAGTGCCAGGCTACCATTGATGCAGTGAGGAGTCATAGAGGGAGGGAGCAGCAATGGTCTCCTTAGGAGAGATGTCAAAGAGCACCACAGGTTTTAGAGAGATCACATCAGCCAGAGAGAAGAGAGGAGGTACTCCCTTTTCAACATAGGGATAGGCCAACATCACCCGATAAGGGCAAAGGTGTCGAGGTGGAGGAGAGCAGTGATATGGTGGCTCTCTAAGCAAAGAATGTTTGCCTACGAGCTCAGGTGCAGACACTTCAAGATGAGGCTACACAACTCAGGGCTCGAAGTGAATGGGTGAGCACTCGGGATATAGCATGGGCTATTGTTCAGACCGTGTTCTACCAAGGATTATACTATCATGTGGTTCCAAAGAACCAGAGGATACCATTTCCAGCCCCCATTATGGAGTTGGTCATGATGGGATCGTTGAGGACATCCTCATGATCAACATCAAGGACCCATGATACAACACGGACATTGATGGGGCCACCTTAGGGCGGGAAAGGAGATGAGGCTGAGAGCTCGAGGGCTTCTCAAGACTAGCTGCACATTGACTATGGACTATATAGTTTTGAGAGGATTGAGTATGCTAGGGTATAGATTATGGCATACCAATCCGGTTTTGATATGATGTACATATATTTTATATATATAAATATATATATGATATTTTGTGATATGACTTGTCCATATGTTTTATGATGCTTTAAATTTTGAATTGTTGATTGATTATTCATGTAATTATGTCATTGGAAATAGTATAATTTTATGTCATGCTGTAAATTTTAAATGAAATAATCTGATGTAAACAAATTGGTTGTTGTGGTATGATTTGATGAAAAATAAAGGACATCAAAAGGGACTTCTAACAATAATTTCAAAGGACATTATCGTTGTTAGATGACCATTTCATGGAGTCGCCGCTTTCTAGGTCGTCAAGCTAATCCAAGTATAGAAATATTGCTAAAAGTAAAAAAGTGCTTAAGAGACTGTCTTAAGACTTTGTGTTGTGATGATGAAAATGATGATGGTGATGATTTATTTTTAGATTTTCATGAAAATATTATGCATGAAATATAAAAAAAATGATTTTTGCTAGGCATAAAATTCCTCAGTGTGATAAAATTTTGAACAATTCCTTAGGAATTATACCATCGTTGCAAAATTGAATGTTGACATAATGAAATGAAATAGAAAAAAGTGTTCATTATTTTTAAAGCACAATTGTGTAACATAATGATGTAAGCCATATGTTTTTATGAATTAAAATGAATGGGAAATAAAATTAGAACAATGGTTTGCACTAGGCATAGAATTATAGGTATAGACTTATACCATCATCGCGAAATCCAAAAATAATTTTATTGTATAATTGATTTTTAATTTTGAGATAAACAAAAAATATATAAGATGATGACTTGCACTAGGCATAAAATTCTAGTTTAGGTTTTAGGAACTATACCATCGTTACGGAAGTTTAAAGTATATATAAACGTGACTTTATTGTATGGTTTGAAAAAAAGTTCGATTTTTGAAAAAAATGTATGTAATTGTTTTTATACTAAACAGATGTTCTCAAATAAGAAGATGAAATTATTCCAAAATATTTGCATAAATATTTTAAATTATCTCAAAGACAAAATGTATATTTATAGGAACCCTCATGTGCATATGTGAGTTCATTGCCGATCTTGATTTATCATAATGATACAAAATCTCTCAAATACAAATGTGTGTGCAATTGTATTGTTCATTTACCAATTTTGAGCAATATAATTTGATACAAGTAATTTTGAATTAACCAAATAAGTGTTCGTTGACCATGATTTATATGCATGTAACTGTACCAGACTACTATGTAAGTCGGGTCATCAAGAGCTAGCTGATCCATAAGTAGACATAGGTATGTACAAAAGAAGGTCTCTAATGTGACAGACATATCACCACGCTAGGATTTACCCAAGGCCAAGTGGGTTGGGCATAAACCACCTGTTATGGGGCTTACCTCACGGTTTTTGAATAATTGAGAATTCCAGGGATTCAAGCTCATTCACCCTTCTTTTCTTTTCAAGGGGTAGGGAAAGGGATTTATAGCATTTTGCTTTTTCTTTTCTCTTTCTCTTTTTTTTTTTATATTTTTGCTTGGAACTGAGATAATGCTGAAATATTGCTGCGATGGTACAAAATGATATTTTTCTTTTTCTCATTTTATTTGACTTTTCTTTTTCTTTCTATACTAGGGATACTTGCTCGGATTTTTTGTAGAGCAAGGGATTTTTATTCTGGGCAGGGGTGAGCTTGTCCTTCTGTCAATTCTCAAATATTCTAGACCATGTGCATGATAGGATAGCAGGGGAAACTTTTCGCTCAAGAAACCACTTCTACTAAGTAGCATCATATTGAATTTGCAATGAAATCATTTTAATGTGAAAAGATATACTTTGGTTCAAGTAAATAACAAGATCAATTCTCTATGCTCAAAACTTTATTTAATTCAACTGTGGACTTTGATATAAGAGAGATTAATAATCATACCAAATAAAATAAATATATTTACTCATGTGAGTGTGAAAGTGCGGGATTCCAAATAAATGCTAATTTATCCAAAACAATTGAAAATATATTTGCAATACTTCAATAATTGACAGGTGCAAAAATAAAAGATGTTTTTTGAAGATTTTGATGTTTTTTATATTTTGATTTTGATTTATGAATTGAGAAGATACACAATATGATTGTTTTTGAAATTTTTATATGAATTTACTAAAATGAGACAATATGTACAATATATACAATGACAAAATTACCAGAATTCTGCATAATAGCGCTTAAGATGCATAATGTTCATAGGTTATTTAAGATATTTACCATCTAAGGTAGCTAATCTGTATGCTCCCGATCCAAATTTAGCAATGATGATATATGGCCCAAGCTAGTTAGGTTCAAATTTACCTTTAAGGTCTTTAGTTGCATTAGTATTTTTTTGATTTTATTTTAAGACAAGGTCGTCGATCTCAAAGGATCGATGATGAACTTTCTTAAGATACACTTGTTTAAGCTTGTTCTGGTAGGCTCGAAGATGCTCCAAATCATTGATGCACTTATCATAGAGGAGTTCCAACTGACTAAATTTGCCAACACGATATTCATCTCATACTTCAGTATCTTGAAGTAGCAAATCCAAAGAAGGAACTTCTAATTCAAAGGGAAAAACAACTGCAACACCATAAACCAAAACAAAATGTGAAGTGCCCGTGGGAGTACGAACGCTAGATTGATAAGCCCACAAAGAAGGATATAATTGAATGTGCCAATCTTGGCCAGATTTATTGACCAGTATTTTGAGGATTTTAATTAATATTTTATTAGATTCTTCTGCTTGGCCATTACCCTAAGGATAATAGGGAGTGGACCAACGATGTTGAATTTTATATTTTTAACATAGTTTCTTTACATATTTATTTTTGAAACAAGTTCTATTATCCGATATGAGATTTGTAGGAATTTCAAACCTACAAATAATTTGATTAAAAATAAATTTGGAAACTTGGGTTCTAGTGCAAGAAGCTAAGGGTGTAGCTTCAACCCACTTCATGAAATACTCAGTGGGGGTTATGATGAATTTGTGTCCATCAGATGACACAGGATTGATTTTTCCAATGATGTCTAAGCCCCATTTTGAAAAGGGCCAAGGAGATGAAATAGCCTGCAGTTCTTGTGCAAGCACATGGACAAGGTCAACGTGTTTTTGGCACTTGTCATAATGGTGCATGTAATCATATGCATCATTCTCCATGGTATGCCAAAAATATCCTATCCTAAGGAGCTTCTTAGAAATGGTGCTACCACTAAAGTGTCCCCCACAAGATCCATCATGGGCTTCACTCAAAGTTGATCTAGATTCTTCTAGATTCAAACATCTCAGTAGGATACCTTCAAAAGATCTCCTATATAACATATTTCCAATTATTATGAAGCGACTTGCTTGTCTACGTAATAACCGGTGTTGGTTTCTATTAAAAACTTTAGGGAAGGTCCCATTTTGAATAAAATTGAATATATCAGTGTACCAAAGTTCAGGAGTAGTTTCGTTGATTAGAAACACATCCAAAGGTTCTAAGCATGATTTATTTGAAGTGGGTTCTTGGAGTTGATGAATAATTATGGTAGCATATTTGTCTTCTAACTCCAAGGGTAAAAGAGATGCAACTACAGCCATAGCATCAACCGCACGATTATTAGTTCTAGGAATAGCTTCCAAGGTAACTTGATCAAATAAATATATTAATTGTAATACATATGCTTTATATGGATGCAATTTATCATCTTTGGTCTGATAAACATCATTAATTTGATTTATAAAAAGTTGAGAATCATCAAAAACTAATATATTTTTAATTTTTAGTGCCAAGGCAACTCGTAATTCAAGGATGAGAGCCTCATATTCAGTAGTTTTATTAGTATAGGCAAAGGTTAATTTAAAGAATATAGGTATAAGATGTTTCTGTGGAGATATTAGAATAATACCTACACCAGCCCCACTCATGCATTAGGCTCCATAAAATTATAAGGACCATTGCTCTGGATGGTCTACCTCTATTTTAAGGCATTCGTCAAGAAAATCAATGATGAGGGGATGGGTAGACTCTAAGGGTGCAACAACTAATTGATCGGCTATGATTTGAACCTTAACAAACTTTTGTCCTATAAATGTGAGTTCAAAATCACTTAGAGCAAGAACCCAATTTGCTGTGCAACCAGATAAATAAGGTTGACTCATGAGATACTGCAAAGGATCAGATTTAGCAATAACATACATTTTTTGAATGAGCATATAGTGTCATAGTTTCTATGTAGAAAATACGACTGCTAGACATAAATTTTCTAATGCTGTGTAGCGGGTTTCATAACTGATTAATGTTCTACTAATGTAATAATTGGCATGCTCTATTTTCTCATCATCCAATTGAGCTAACATAGCTCCTAAGGCAAAATCTAAAGCAAATATATATAAGATAAATGGGCGATCAGGTCTATGTGGTGAAAGTACAGGTGGGTTAAGAAGATATTGTTTGAGGAGTTAAAATGCTTCCTGACATTCGTCGTCCCAATAGAAAGAGACATCCTTATTAAGAAGCTTAAGAAAGGGTCTAGTTTTATCTACCAGCTTATCGATGAAGCGATAGATAGCTTGAAGCTTACCTTGTAAACTCTATAATTTAGATATATTTGTGGGTGTGGGCATATCAGTGATAGCTACAATCTTGAGAGGGTCAATTTTGATGCCACATAAAGAAACTATAACCCCCAATGATTTATTTGACTTAAATCCAAATATACATTTGGCTGGATTCAATCGGATAAGATATTCCCTTAACCGATCAAATACTTTTCTCAAGTCATCTAAATGGTCATCTTTGTTAATAGAACGAGCTATAATGTCGTCTACATAATCATGTAGTATATCATGCATCATATCATCAAATATATAAGTCATGGCTCGTTGATATGTTGCACCTGCATTCTTCAAACCAAATGGTATCACTTTCCAACAAAAGGTCCCCCAAGGGGTAATAAATGTTGTTTTAGCCTGATATTCAAGAGCTATCCTGATCTGATTATAACCAAAAAATCCATCCATTAAGGATATCATTCCACTCCCAACAGTAAAATCAATGATCTAATCCATATTGGGAAGAGGAAAATCATCTTTAGGGCATGCAACATTAACATCTCTAAAGTCTATGCAAACCCTAACTTTGGTAGCTTCTTTCTTAGTTATTAGAACTACATTCGAGATCCATTCAGCATAATCAATGGCTTGTATAAAAATAACATTCAAGATTTTTTCTAACTCCCCTTTGACTAGTAAGGCCACTTTAGGATGCATTTTTCTAAGTTTATGTTTAACAGGTTTAGCATCCGGATGGACTACTAGGTGATGCATAACTACATAAGGGTCTAAAATTGGCATATCTTCATATGTCCAAGCAAATACATCTTCATATTCTTTAAGAAATGCAATGTATTTATCCTATTTTTCTTGACTCAATTATGATCCAATGTTGATTATGTGAGGATTATCCTCAATTCCAATGTTAATTTTTATGACATTTTCTACTTCCATGTGTAGATCTTTCTCAAAGTTAGGTGGGGTGGGTGAAACGCCCAATTCTTGTAATTCTTCCAAGGTTAGCTTGGATAATTCGTCTTGAGGAGTCGTGGCCTCAAGCTGGGCTATGATAGGTATAGATCCATCAAAATAAAATTCATTATGTAATAATTCCTCAATGGAGACATCATGGAAGATATCTCCCTCCAACTCATCGTCGAATTTAGCGATCATCTCAGGGTAAGCTATAGATAGCATATTACATGTAAATGGCTTATTCGTTAAACGCAAAGCATCGCGCTCATCCAAATAATCTTGATAACATATGAGATGGTCATCATCCTCAAATGGGAAGGGCTGATCCTTACTAGGAAATAGGCCCACACCATAAAGGGCAGGCCAGGACTCTACCTCAAAGGGTTATTTCATACTATTTTGTAAAGGTCCTAAACCTTTCCCTTTATATCCCAATTTAAGCATTATATATTTGGCTTTAACATACTCATTAGTAAAATAACATCGAGCATATCCATCATAATGAGTCTTGATGTTTCTAGGTATTCTACCCCAGTCATATCCCTTATAAATAAAAGCACAACTCCTAACTTGGTAAGTACTTCCCATAGGTTTTGGGAGGCCCAAGGTACGAGGAGATGGTGGCAAATTATTTAAAATAAGGGAATCTTGCATAGAAGTATTTGTTTTCTCTGATATAAGAATTTTAGATAAATTGGGTAAGAGCTCGTCAGTAAGAGCATAAGAGGTAGAAGGAACATTTCCTACATATTTTGATGCAGAAACTATTCCTTTGGTGGATATAGATGGTGTAGAGGTGTCAATAGATGGGTATTTTGTAGTTATGGAAGTTATAGGAGTATAACAAGAGGTATTGGTTGTGGTATTAGGATATTTATGAGGTCCTAATGTGGTTTTTTTAGAGGATGGTTTAGTTGTATGTAGAGGTGGAACTGATGGAGAAGAAGTAGATGACGTTGTGGGTGTGTGTTTCGTACGTTTAGACGGATAATGAGAATTAGGATGTGTGGATGACAGAGCAGGGTAAAATTGAACTCCAATAGATTCTGCCAAAGCACACATATCAAAGGGTCTAGGATCACCATGAATGGTAACCAACTGATTCTTAAATTCGAATTTAACACATTGATGTAAAGTTGAGGGAACGGATCACATCACATTGATCCAAGGGTGACCTAAGAGTATATTGTACGATGTAAGGCAATGTACAATAAACACGGTCATATCCAAGGTTCTCGGACCAACCTGCAATGGGATGGTAATAACTCCACATGTTTCTTGTGTTTCGTCATTGAAGACTTTTATGATCATATCAGTTCTTTTCATTTCATCACTTCTAAACCCAAATCTTTGGTAGAAGTCAAAAGTGCAGATGTTTAAAGATGAACAATTATCAATCAAGACTCGTTTAATTGCTACATCTCCAATTAAGGCAGTAATATATAAGGGGTTATCCTTATGTAAATTATTATGGTATGTCTCTATCCTGAAAGTCAATACAATCAACTTCATGAGTTATTATAGTATTAGCCATGGCTTCAAGTTGAATGTCTTGTGGTACCATCATCTGGCTTAATGTGAGCATTAATTCATCTATATGTGTAGGAGAAGATCTTAAAAGGTCCAAAAGAGAAATTCTAGCTGTAATATTTGATAGTTGCTCATTAATATTATAAGGAGGTTTAGTTGAACATTAGGTGTATGATTCCATTTATTAGGAACTTTCAAAACAAATGGAGCTAATCCATCATTCTGCATTTGATCTTGTTGAGATTTTTGAGCCTGTTGTCTAGTAAAAACTCCGATGGTACCCACAATATTATTATATGAATGATGAATGGGTATTGGTCTAGCATATATGGCTTGCTCATTAGAAAGTAATTGGTGAGAGGATGGTCTATTAGTGACTCTTCTTAGAAATGGTTCTTCCAGAACCATAGCACTCATGATAGGGTGAATAGTATCTGATTCATCTTCAGAACTATTTGATTGATTTGATGTGATTTCTATATCACTCTTGGTCTCATATTCTATATCACTAAGATCAGGTATCTGAATATTATATAAATGCCTAGTTGTAACCGTGGATAAAATTATGTCAAATATTTTCAGATCATGAATAGGTAAATGCCTACTAATAGTTCCTACATATCGGGTAGGAGGGGGACATTATGATGTTCAATTTGATTAGCCACTTCCTTGCCATGTTTTGGTAAAGGATGTTGAAATATGTCCAATGACTGATTGGCATTCGATTCGGTTTTGGGGGATGTTATTTTGAGCATTATTAGGAGGATTTTGCTTAGGTTGAAAGGATTGCACCTCCATCTCACTGTTATCAATTAAGTCCTGTATTTTATGTTTTAATATTTTACAAGAGTTGGTAGTGTGTCCAGGTCCTCTATGGAAGTCACAGTGTAAATTAGCTATGTATCCAGGTATAGTTGTATCAGGTTCCTGGATATTTGGTAATTGAATCAAACCTCATTCTAATAATTGTGGTAGAATGGTTTATAAAGGTTGATTTAACCTAGTAAATTCTCAAGGAGGTTTATCAGGAGGTTTCAGTATAAAATTCTCTATTGTCTTCATAGCATTAATAGTAGCAATATTTCTACTATCAGTTACTCCATCACCCACAACTTGTTTATTTTTATATTGATTTCTGGATGTTTTCTTTTTAAGCTAACCTCTCCTAATGAGAGCATCTTCCACTCGTCTGGCTAAGTCTATAGCCTAATCGAAGGTGGTCAAGGTAGCAGTTGATAACTCGTAGGATAGTTGGTCTTGTAAATTATTAATAAAGATGTCCAAAATCTCCCTATAAGGTAACACAAAGTGCAAATTTCCTATCAACTATCTCCACCTAGCTAGGAAATCAGCAAAACATTCATCTTTGTCTTGTTTTAAGTTGTACAAGTCTTTAATGGTCACACGCCTTTCAATGTAGGCACTAAATTGATGAACAAAAGACTCAGGTGTTTCTTATAAATTCCTAAAATAATTAGTGGGTAATTGATAATACCACTCTAATGCCATTCCTCCTAAACTTTTTGGGAACATTTTTAGCAATAATAAGTCATCATGTGATATATCATGACATGCTATCCTAAACATATGAAGATGCTCTATGGGATATTCGGTTCCTTTATATATGGGAAGGACAGGCATAGGAAAATGTTTAGGATATGGATGTGCTACAACTATAGGATCTAAAGTCTGACTACACATATCTCGATAATTGTACGAGGGACGGTAGGGATCTATCTAGTCCATGCGAGAAACTAATTGTTTCACCATGGTTTCAAGATTACTAGTTTGTCCACCATATTGGTTCGGTGGGATATAGGTATGGTATTTATGAGTGTGTTATGGTGTGACATAAGGATTAGATGCTATATTGCTATTATGTAAATTTTTGGTAGGAAGAGTATTATGAAGGAGATTTGTAGTAGTATTATGTTGTATCCCAGATTGTTGGTAATTGGTTTTTGGTTTTATTTTGGGCTTTTGTTGATTTGAGGCATGTTGCTCAATAGTTTGGCAAAATAGAGCAGTAAATGATGGTTTATTTTGTGTGGGAATAACCCTAGGCTTGCTAACAGGCACTTTATATGGTTGGATAAGCTCTTGCTGTTGCATATTCTAGATTATAGCAGCCATATCCAAATTGGATGGTATAGCTTGATCACTTTCTTGATCAAAAAAGGACAAGGGATTAGTGCGTGTGTGAAATACTTCTTCTAGGGTTGCTTGAGTGTCACTAATTCGATCCTTATCCATATGGACTGCTCTATTAAGAATACCAATATTAGTATTGATGAACTTCTAGAATTGTTCCATGTTCTCAAAAGTAACAGCTCCTCCCGGAGACATTTTAAGGGATGAGGATCCTTCCTCTCTAATAATTTCTTCATGTTCATTTCCTACAGCAAGCTCTTCTTCTTGCTGGTCTAGGGTTACTTCTTTTGAAACTTGATCTTCAGGAAGGACATCTGGGTTATTTAATGGTTTTCCTAACCAATCTTCTTCTTCTTCAGTCTGTTTTCCATTCCTAAGTCTAGGCATTGTGCTTAAACTTATATTTCAGCAAATATATATACTTGTATATATATATGCGATAGGGTTGAGAGGTATGTATTTTAATTATATGACTACTATAATACTTAAAATGGAAATGTTTTTGTTTTTTGCTTATATGTTTTTCGTTTTTACTTTTAATTTTATATTATTATTTCACAAGTAAAAAAATAACAAACAGCATGCTAATTGAAAGAAATAACAATAATAAAAAGAATAACTTAGTTTTCTATAAATAGTTTATGGATATCATTGATAGGATAAAGTTCATCAAGAGTCATGAAATGCTCCTCTTCAAATTGGAAATGGTTTTTCAATAATTTGACAAAGTGTGCTATAGTAATATGATTTGTTTTAGAATTTGACCTATAGAAATAAATTTCATGGCAATACTCTCGATATAACACAGCTCTAGGAACTCTATTCCATCTCTTTCTATCTGTAAGAACGACTTTTTGATCCTCTATATGAGATAGAAATTTGTGTACTACAACTATGTTCTCGAGGTATTCCTCAAAGGTGTACAATTCTAAAGACACAAGTGATCTTTTATCTGCTAACCACCTATGGCAAGCTCTCTGAAGTTCATAGTACAAAGTCACCTAATCGAGATCCAGGATTCTATCTAGGAAAAACCTCTTAATTTGCCTAAGTTCTGTAGATCTAGATTCAATAATACTCAATCTCCTATCAAGTTCATCCCATAAAGGTTGGACTCTATTTTTTTGAGGTACTCTAAGCACAAAAGTAATCTCTATGGCTATTAATTGATTTTCAACATTTATGGTGACAACTCATCTTTTATTATAATCTACCATCTAAGTCTGATATGCAATTTTAACAATTTTCTAATGATTCTAGATGTTCTTAATAATGCATTTATATTTATATTTATATTTTATTTTTTGTTTTCAAAAGGATTTTAGTTTCACATCGGGTTCACCAAAATGTACTGACCCAAATTTTTCGCACCCTTACCTTCAGGCTATAGGATCCATGCCCGGAAGGGGGATGCGAGAAGGATGGGACAATACCTCGGATTGAGAGGCCCTTTGAAGGTTGCGCCTCTTGGGGGAGGGGTATAAGTGTGAATTTTCGATGGATGGTGGGGTTCACCAGGAAACTTTGAGTGGTATTTTCCATGCCTAGGTTGAGAATGGGTTTGATTTATTCATTTTATACTCGATCATTCATATTCCTAGGTTGGCCAAAATGAATCTAAGCTATTCTATATGAAGATGTTGATTCATATGAATACAGAAAGCATGAATGAATCCTAAATAAAAGGAATATGTTAAATGAGAAAGAATGCACCTAATTTCGGATGTCTGATGAAGATTATGAAGCTTGTAGGATTCCAAATTATCCCGAATATGACATGATCGTCTGCAATTGTACAGAATCATCCCAGATCACAGGCGATCATATGATATTAGACAAGATCATCATCAATCTGATTAATTCGTCAGACGTATTTGTTAGAAACTTGCAATCATAGAAACAGACACCAAAAATAGAAAATGCAACTGCAAGAATAATGTAAAATTATAGAAATGAGAGTATAAATGCTTAAATGATAAATCTAGATAGCAGATTAAAGTAAATGCATTTTTTTAATAACTTATTTTAACTTTATCATGCATTTATGCTAAATGAGATGAACTCCAAGATGCAGAATGAAAATAATCAAGCTAATGCATAGTAAAATAAGAAATGAATATGAGAAATGTAAACTCAGGGCTCTGATTTCCCCCAATCTAAACTGCAATCGAGATTTCCTCCAATCATATAGGATCATTTTTGATCTACGATAGGATCATCTAAAATCATGTGGAATCACCTGCGGTGATCCGAGCTTCCTCTAGCTGAAGCACAGTGAAAACCTACAATGAAAACTTAAAACTATGAGTGCAAACAATGGTGGATAGGACGTCTTAACACAACAAAGCTAAATGGTAGGGAAAATCAACCAAGGAGAGATTCAGGAGGATTTCCAGGGGGATAAACTAATAAAATCCTAGTTTATATAGGATTAGGGGGAGATTAGGAGGTTGGGGATCATCCCAATCTAGGAGATCTCAAATAGAGGAATCCCCAACTGCACAGACATGCTTCTACCCAAGTTGGAGAGGGTGTTGAAACAAAAGCTAATTATGAAAATTTGGTTTTGGGATGAAATCTTCTGGACATTTTTTTCTAGACAAATTTGTCCTATCTGGGATGATTTTGTCTGATCAGCGACGATATCATCCAATGGTTAAAACAACTCCTAAAAATGGCACAAAACATGGAGGGAGTGGTTAACGGACAGTTTTGGGGTTAAAATTCAAATTTTTCTCTTTTTACTAAGGGTTTAACTACGCCAATTTTTGAATAACACAAGCTTATACTGAGAGGGGGGGTGAACAGTATAAGACCTCTTTTTACTTTTTCCTTTATACTTCAAAATAGTAAAGCAATATACCCAAAGCAATATCAAAGCAATGCACAAAATCATCCACAAAGTGACACCAATTTTAACGTGGTTCACCCGGAATGGCTGGGCTACGTCCACAAAACTTTTCTCTAAAAGTTATCTCAAAGTTCTTTGGGAAACCTTCCCAATTACAATGTTTATGAGCCTCGGCTCAAAGGAGATACCTTCCCCCAATCTGAATTTATGAGCCTCTCGCTCAAAGGAGATACCTTCCCCCAATCTGAATTTATGAGCCTCTGCCCAAAGGAGAAACCTTCCCCCAATCTGAATTTATGAGCCTCTACTCAAAGGAGATACCTTCCCCTCTGCTCTGGATATGATCCCTCAGAAGATCAACTGTCTCTACCTCTTGCCAGCATGTGGAACTCCTTTCCACCGAAGACCTCCTGTCCTCAATGCTTAGCCTAAGAGACCTCTGCCTTCTATGATCACGTCCACAGCAGCTCAGCAACTTGTACCAAACACAGTCAGTCGGTCTAGTACAAGTCTTCCTCTGTCTGTCAGATCTGTCCAACTCTTGAACAAATCAATCCTCTGTCCACAAGCCTTCTCAAAGACTTGCCAAATCTGTCCTCAGGTTCTCTGATAGAACCAATGTACCTCTATCCTCAAGTTCTCTGATAGAACTATCAATCTCAGCTCACAAGTCCTCTGCTAGGACCTGTCCAAATATGCTCACAAGTCCCCATCGAAACCTGTCCAAAACCTGCTCACAAGTCCCCAACGGAACCTGTTCAAAACCTGCTCACAAGTCCCCAACGGAACCTGTCCAAAATAGCTCACAAGTTCACCAAGAAAAAACTTGCTTAGCATGAACCCACAAAGAGAATTGTTAGAGACCCAATGTGATTCATCAACCTCATAGAAGCATAAAGAGAATTGTTAGAGACTCAATATGTTCTATACTTAACTCCCAATCTCAATCTCAAATCTCATAGAAACATAAAGAGAATTGTTAGAGACTCAATATGTTCTATATTTAACTCTCAATATCAATCTTCAACTCAATCTCAAATCTCATAGAAACATAAAGAGAATTGTTAGAGACTCAATATGATCTATACTTGACTCCCAATATCAATCTCAACTCAATCTCAATCTCAAAAGAATAAGATAGATGTAGTATGCTTTTCTCAAGAACATGAAACACAACCCAACAATTGCCAAACATGCAATATCTCATATAACAATGCTACTCATGTTCTTTCCACAACCAATATCTTTTCTCAACCAATTAGGGCTTTAACAACAATGCTTATAGACAAGGTTTAACCAACATCATTCAACTCAACATTAACCTTGAAGCATTCAACCAATCATCACAAGAAAAGGAAACAAGTAGAAATCCTTTTCCCTCCAAAGATATTTGAACAAAATAGCCACCAACACAATATCACCAAATGCAAAGAATAACTTGCTCAAATCAACTCAATGGAGTAAGCCCAATATCATGAATCAAGTAAAGCAATAACTTGATCAAACAACCTCTATGGAAGCAACTCAACCATCAAACTCAAAACAGCCAACCAAGGGTTCCACCAACTCAATGCAAGTAGCTTGACTCACAAATACAAACCCTAGTGCACAAAGCTTCCACTATCTCAAACCAAAAATTATGCATTCATCAAAAACTCTCCTTAAGGATAACAATGCATAAGTAGTCTTCAACAAACCAGAAAATAGGATTTACACCCAATCAAAGAAAACCTAGTTGAAAACCTTTTCACTCCAACCTTATTTCAGAAAACATACACCAATCATACTCATAAGAAGAATGTGCCCATACCTTATTGGAGTAGAAGAAACTTGACCCTTAAAGCTGTCACCACACACAACCCTCAAACTTCCAACCAAGTTAGGGTTAGAACCAAGATAAATGAGCATATAAAAACTTTCCTTAATACACCTTTTAGCTTCTCTTCTTTTGAAAACAACCACCAAAGAAGTCAAAAACACAACAACCAAAACTTACACCTTATATCTCCATTTTAAACTTTAGCATAGCAAAAGACTAATCTCAAAAATACAACCAAAGAAATATCCCCTTATTTCTCCTATGTCTTTTAAACAATGCTAAACAATGCCAAAAATTATATCAAGAAATTAATCACACCTTAGAATGGCTGCCCTTGAAGAATCCAAAAATCGTGGAATGGCTGCCCTTGACGAATCTAAAAATTATGAAATGGATGCCTTTGACGAATCCAAAAAATGTGGCACAAAATACGTTTTAACAAAAACGTGACTTAATCCATGCACAGCTCCCTCCGTGGGAATCGAAATGCAGACCTCCGCCTACGCAAAGCCCAAACGTAGCCTATGCTGCCACTAGCCCACAAGGGGCTAACGAAGTCTAAGACAGACTTCCTACCACTTCAACGAACAAGCACTTCGTAAGTTTTTCAAACGCGAGCTCTCTTCTTCCGCGGCGTCAAAAGAGCATCGATCGCAGCCAAAAATTAATGCATTCAAAATTCTCAAGAGGAGTTAAACCTTAGGATCCTTCCCATATTTATAGTCCAATCGTGGACTTTAGAACACGTCGGTGGCAGAGAAACGTAATTTCGAATTTAATCGAAATTGCTTTCTAAAGGGTTTAAAAACCCTTAATTAATTTTAATAAATTAAGAATAAAAAGGTTTAAAAACCTTTAAGTATTTTTAATAAATTAAAAATAATTTCTCCCTTAATTAATTAAATAATTAATTAATTAAAACCTTGAAGGGTTTTAAATAATAATTAAATAATAAAGAGAACCTCCATTGGTTTTAATAAAAACCATTTAACTTGGTTTTAATAAAAACCCTATCCAAAAACCTTATCCAATGGAATCTCTTCGGATTCTCTTAAGAAGATTCTCTTGGAATATTTCACCTTTGAAGCCAACACATCCTCTTAACATTAATGCCATTTCCTTTTGACATCAATGACAACTCATAGACAAGGAGCTAGGATCTCAAACCCAAAATTGCCAACAATCTCCCCCTTTGTCATTGATGGCAAACCATGCTTCTCAACAACAAAAACTCAACATAAACAGCTCCCCCTGTCTTGAGGCTCTCCCCCTTACTCAAATCTCTCCCCCTTTGTCATCAATGGCAAAGGGTCACCTTTGGGGCTCGGGACTAAGAATGAGCCTCTTAGCTTAGTCCCTCCCCCACCTCCTGATGAGGTGATTAATTCTAGGGTGGGAGTAAAACTCCCATTAGGCACTGATCATCATCAGCGTCTATAACTTCCTTTCCGGGCCTTCTCTTGAACTCTTTGTCCATATTCCTATTCTTGTCACTGTTCTTGTTCTTGTTCTCATCCCTGTTCTTGTCCATGCCTTGATCCTTGGACCTGATCATGCCACTGTTCCTATTCCTGTATTCTAGAATTTCAGCTCTACACTGTCTAGCTATGTGACCTTTATTGTTGCACTTATAACAAGTAACAATGTTATTTCTCTACGGTAAACCTGATCTTTGAATCCACCGATTTCGACCAAACCTATTTTGGCCAACCCTGTTCTGACCAAACCTGTTCTAGCCAAACTCATTATGACCAAATATGTTCTCGTTATTTGCCTTGCAATAAACCGCCTTGTGCCCAAACTGTTGACAAGAGTAGCAATACCCTTGAAAGTAACTAGCACTTCGAAAGCTGTCATTTACCTTCTTCACTTGAGCCATGCAATGTGAAGCCATGTGACCAAACCTGTGACAAGCAAAACATCTGCCTTGAAACTTTCCTTTATTTGACCTCTTGGGTCCTGAAACTTCTTCTTCTTCTCATTCTGAATTCTGTTTTCTATTTCTGTGCATCTATCATTCAAGGACTCATGATCTGAAATACTTTCCTCATCAGAACTCTCTTCCTTTTGGAGTCTCTTACTAGACTCTCCAACTTGTTCCTTGTGTGACTTAACAAAACCAAGGCCTGTTTTATCTCGTTGTCTTTCTTTGACCTTTGATGAGTGACTTAACCTTTTTGGAGCTATCTTGAAACCTGTAAAGCTTATCCTTGTACTCTTTAGTTTCCTCTTTCAAAGAAGCCATTTTCTGTTCTAACTCACTATACTCAAGAACCTTAGACTCTAACTCATCCTTGAGTTCTTGTGTCTTAGCTATAGAGAAATCAAGATTTTCAATAAGATCATCTCTCTCCATACAACATTCATCTAACTTATCCTTGAGTCTAGCATTCTTCTTTCTTTCCTTTTTCAAAGCACTAAGAGCACTAATAAGTTCACTCTCAAGATCCTTTATTTGATTTCCTTTTGAATCATCAAAGCCATTTTCAGATTTCTTATCACTAGAGGTGCTACCCTTTTCAAAAACCATACATGCATCTTCCTTATAGTTTTCTGAAGCATCCTCATACATACTAGAAACCAAATCATTATTTGTGCAATCATCCTCAAGGTGACCAAAATTTCCACATCTAAGACATTTCATGATAATGAATCTATGTTTCGGTTCTTCCTCTTTTTTGATATGAACAACATCTCATTTTCATTATCACTTGAAGAACTTTCACTATCACTACTAGAACACTTACTTGCTTTGTCTAGGTAGAAACTCTTCTTGTGCTTGTGAGAATACCTCTTTCCTTGATTGTTGTGCTCATATTTGATCTTTTTGTGATGCTTGTCCTTTTTAGAATCCTTGCTCTTAGAATCCTGTTTATCTTCATCACTTTCATTCTTGGGAACAGTACAGTTAGTAGCATAATGACCAAACTTTCCACAATTGAAACATCTTACATTTTTCATACTTTTGTGCTTTCTAGAGAACTTGCCTTTCTTGCTTGTAATATGCCTCTTCATCACTAGAAGACTCATCACTATCTTGAAGTTGTTTACCCTTGGATTCTTTTGTAGCCTTGAAAGCTGCCTCTTTCTTGACATCAACCTTCACTTGAGTTCTTAACTCAAATGCTGCAAGTATACTATGGAGCTCATCCTTTTTCAATTTATCCAAATCTTTAGCTTCCTCAATAGCAGAAATATTTTCACTAAATCTATTAGGAAGAGATCTTAAAATCTTATCACAAACATCATTTTCAGCAAGCTCAAGACCTAGGTCTTTCATGGAGTTAACAACCTCATCCATACGAAGCATGTAGTCACTAATATTTTCATCATCATTCATCTTGAGTTGTTCAAACATACCTTTGAAGTGTCTCAACTTGGCCTTTCTGACATTTGTATCACCTGTATGAACCACCTTCAACTGTTTCCACATTTCACTAGTTGTCTTGCAGTGAATCACTTTGGTGAGATCTGCTTTCAGTAAGCCTTTCAGGATTGCATTCATTGCTTTTGAATTGTTGTGATGTAGGAGCCTTTCTTCTTTAGTATTAGGACCATGTTCAGGAATAGTGTACTCATCTTCAATCACTTCCCATACCTCATTCCCAAGTGCCATTAGATGAACCTTCATCCTTGCACTCCAAAGACCAAAATCTGACCCATCAAGAATAGGTGTTGCATTGCCACTTGAATGATCCATTGTGTTCTTTACTAGCTTTTCCTTCAAGCTGTTAAACTTTTAGAAGGCACCCGCTCTGATACCAATTGAAGAACACAAGCTTATACTGAGAAGGGGGTGAACAGTATAAGACCTCTTTTTACTTTTTCCTTTATACTTCAAAATAGTAAAGCAATATACCCAAAGCAATATCAAAGCAATGCACAAAATCATCCACAAAGTGACACCAATTTTAACGTGGTTCACCCAGAATGGTTGGGCTACGTCCACAAAACTTTTCTCTAAAAGTTATCTCAAAGTTCTTTGGGAAACCTTCCCAATTACAATGTTTATGAGCCTCGGCTCAAAGGAGATACCTTCCCCCAATCTGAATTTATGAGCCTCTGCTCAAAGGAGATACCTTCCCCCAATCTAAATTTATGAGCCTCTACCCAAAGGAGAAACCTTCCCCCAATCTAAATTTATGAGCCTCTACTCAAAGGAGATACCTTCCCCTCTGCTCTGGATATGATCCCTCAGAAGATCAACTGTCTCTACCTCTTGCCAGCATGTGGAACTCCTTTCCACCGAAGACCTCCTGTCCTCAATGCTTAGCCTAAGAGACCTCTGCCTTCTATGATCACGTCCACAACAGCTCAGCAACCTGTACCAAACATAGTCAGTCGGTCTAGTACAAGTCTTCCTCTATCTGTCAGATCTGTCCAACTCTTGAACAAATCAATCCTCTATCCACAAGCCTTCTCAAAGACTTGCCAAATCTGTCCTCAGGTTCTCTGATAGAACCAATGTACCTCTGTCCTCAAGTTCTCTGATAGAACTATCAATCTCAGCTCACAAGTCCTCTGCTAGGACCTATCCAAATATGCTCACAAGTCCCCATCGAAACCTATCCAAAACCTGCTCACAAGTCCCCAACGAAACTTGTTCAAAACCTGCTCACAAGTCCCCAACGGAACCTGTCCAAAATAGCTCACAAGTTCACCAAGAAAAAACTTGCTTAGCATGAACCCACAAAGAGAATTGTTAGAGACCCAATGTGATTCATCAACCTCATAGAAGCATAAAGAGAATTGTTAGAGACTCAATATGTTCTATACTTAACTCCCAATCTCAATCTCAAATCTCATAGAAACATAAAGAGAATTGTTAGAGACTCAATATGTTCTATATTTAACTCTCAATATCAATCTTCAACTCAATCTCAAATCTCATAGAAACATAAAGAGAATTGTTAGAGACTCAATATGATCTATACTTGACTCCCAATATCAATCTCAACTCAATATCAATCTCAAAAGAATAAGATAGATGTAGTATGCTTTTCTCAAGAACATGAAACACAACCCAACAATTGCCAAACATGCAATATCTCATATAACAATGCTACTCATGTTCTTTCCACAACCAATATCTTTTCTCAACCAATTAGGGCTTTAACAACAATGCTTATAGACAAGGTTTAACCAACATCATTCAACTCAACATTAACCTTGAAGCATTCAACCAATCATCACAAGAAAAGGAAACAAGTAGAAATCCTTTTCCCTCCAAAGATATTTGAACAAAATAGCCACCAACACAATATCACCAAATGCAAAGAATAACTTGCTCAAATCAACTCAATGGAGTAAGCCCAATATCATGAATCAAGTAAAGCAATAACTTGATCAAACAACCTCTATGGAAGCAACTCAACCATCAAACTCAAAACAGCCAACCAAGGGTTCCACCAACTCAATGCAAGTAGCTTGACTCACAAATACAAACCCTAGTGCACAAAGCTTCCACTATCTCAAACCAGAAATTATGCATTCATCAAAAACTCTCCTTAAGGATAACAATGCATAAGTAGTCTTCAACAAACCAGAAAATAGGATTTACACCCAATCAAAGAAAACCTAGTTGAAAACCTTTTCACTCCAACCTTATTTCAGAAAACATACACCAATCATACTCATAAGAAGAATGTGCCCATACCTTATTGGAGTAGAAGAAACTTGACCCTTAAAGCTGTCACCACACACAACCCTCAAACTTCCAACCAAGTTAGGGTTAGAACCAAGATAAATGAGCATATAAAAACTTTCCTTAGTACACCTTTTAGCTTCTCTTCTTTTGAAAACAACCACCAAAGAAGTCAAAAACACAACAACCAAAACTTACACCTTATATCTCCATTTTAAACTTTAGCATAGCAAAAGACTAATCTCAAAAATACAACCAAAGAAATATCCCCTTATTTCTCCTATGTCTTTTAAACAATGCTAAACAATGCCAAAAATTATATCAAGAAATTAATCACACCTTAGAATGGCTGCCCTTGAAGAATCCAAAAATCGCGGAATGGCTGCCCTTGACGAATCCAAAAATCGCGGAATGGCTGCCTTTGACGAATCCAAAAAACGTGGCACAAAATACGTTTTAACAAAAACGTGACTTAATCCATGCACAACTCCCTCTGTGGGAATCGAAACGCAGACCTCCGCCTACGCAAAGCCCAAACGCAGCCTATGCTGCCACTAGCCCACAAGGGGCTAACGAAGTCTAAGACAGACTTCCTACCACTTCAACGAACAAGCACTTCGTAAGTTTTTCAAACGCGAGCTCTCTTCTTCCGCGGCGTCAACAGAGCATCGATCGCAACCAAAAATTAATGCATTCAAAATTCTCAAGAGGAGTTAAACCTTAGGATCCTTCCCATATTTATAGTCCAATCGTGGACTTTAGAACACGTCGGCGGCAGAGAAACGTAATTTCGAATTTAATCGAAATTGCTTTCTAAAGGGTTTAAAAACCCTTAATTAATTTTAATAAATTAAGAATAAAAAAGGTTTAAAAACCTTTAAGTATTTTTAATAAATTAAAAATAATTTCTCCCTTAATTAATTAAATAATTAATTAATTAAAACCTTGAAGGGTTTTAAATAATAATTAAATAATAAAGAGAACCTCCATTGGTTTTAATAAAAACCATTTAACTTGGTTTTAATAAAAACCCTATCCAAAAACCTTATCCAATGGAATCTCTCCGGATTCTCTTAAGAAGATTCTCTTGGAATCTTTCACCTTTGAAGCCAACACATCCTCTTAACATTAATGCCATTTCCTTTTGACATCAATGACAACTCATAGACAAGGAGCTAGGATCTCAAACCCAAAATTGCCAACAATTTTAGGGTGCTACACAAGTTATGCAATATTGTGATTTATTTTATTTTATGGTATAAGTCATTTTGGGAGTTAAAAGGTTATGCAATGTTTTGATTTATTTTATTTTATGGTACAAGTGGTTTTAGGAGAGATAAGGAAGTTGTGCAATTAAGGGCCTTAGTGATGATTATTGAAAAGTGGAGTAATATTGATTATTTTGTGATCTACTAACCCTTGTAAATATTGGCAAAAGAATTTTGTGATTGTGGTAGATTTACAAAGAGGTTTTTTTATTTTCATAAAATGTATGGGCACATTCTCCTATTTATAGTTTATGCTGGTTGATTTCTGAAATATCTTTGGAGGGAAAAGGATTGTTTGTGGTTTCCTTTTCGAAAGTGGTTGGTTGAATGCATCAAGGTTTTCTGAATTGAGAGTTATGTTTAAACCTTGTGTTATAAGCATAGTGATTAAAACCCATTGGTTGTAAAAGAAATTGAGTTAGAAAATAACATGAGTATCATTGTTATATGAGATTTGTGGTTGAGAATTATTGGAAACATTTGAGTTGGTTGATACATACTTGGACTAGGGTTGTGTGAGAAAGAGTTGTCCCTTGTGATTATTGGTTGAGTTGAGTTGATTGAGCCTAGTCAAGTGATGTGTGAAGTGATTGTTCAAGTTCTATGAAAAAAACTATTCCATCATTCTATGTTGAGTTGAGATTAAGATTAGAACATATTGAGTCTTTAACAATTCTCTTTATGGTTCTATAAGACTTGAGATGAGTTGAGGTTGACTTGAATTGAGTTGAGGTTGATTTGAGTTGAGAGTGAGATTAGAACATATTGAGTCTCTAACAATTATCTTTATGCTTCTATGAGTTGATTTGAATTGAGTTGAAATTGATTTGGGTTGAGAGTGAGTTTAGAACATATTGAGTCTCTAAAAATTATCTTTATGTTTCTATGAAGTTAATTTGAGTTAAGGTTGCCATTCATTGTTGAGTTCATTTTGAGTACTACTTGATCATGATTGATTGAGCCTTTGAGAAGGCCTTTGGGATAGATTTGAGAACAATATTGGGATAGATTTGAGGACAGTGTTGGGATAAATTTTTGGATAGTTTTGGATAAGTTCTTGGTGAGCTTGCTAGAGCATATTTGGGCAAGTTCTTGGTGAGCTTGGTAGAGCATATTTGGAAAAGTTCTATGTGAGTTTGTTATTCAACATTGGATAGGTTCTGTATGAGCTTGTTATTCAGTATTGGACAAGTTCTGTGTGAGCTTGTTATTAAATTTTGGACAATTTTTGTGTGATCTTATTTTTTAGATTTGTGCAAGTTCTTGGTGAGCTTGCTTGAGAAAATTTTAAAAGTTATGTGTGAGCTTGTTAAGAAGGTTCTATGTGATCCTATTGAGCAGGTTCTTAGTGAGCCTATTTACAGAGCTTTGGATGTGATAGAGTATAGAGGACAAAGTCTCAATGGATTGATATCCAACAATAGCACAATTGAAGACAAATCTGAGTGAGGAGTCTTCAAGTGGAGAGAGGTCCACTAGTCAGTGCAGTAGAGAGACAAAGTCTTCTAGAAGATCACTTAGCCAGAGTAGAAGGGGAAAGAGTTCTCTTATGGAAGAGATCCATGAACTTGATATTATGGGATCATCATCTCCTTTGGACAAAGATCCATAAACTTTGTAATTGGGAGTGATTCCCAAAGAGATTGATTGAGAAAGTTTTAGTAAAATATTTTCTCCATGGAGTAGCCCACATTGGGTGAACCACGTAAATTGTGGTGTCTCTATTATGTATGGTTTTTGTGCATTGCTTTGATTACTGCTATTGATACTGCTATATTTACACAACATAATATTGAATTGGAAGAAAAGGTAAAAAGTGGTCTTATACTATTCACCCTTGTGTTCTTCAATTGGTATCAGAGCGGGTTCCTTTAGAAATACTAACATCTTGAGGGTAGTTTATACTGGGTTACAATATGGACAAATGGTATATTGATAGTGGGTTCTCTAGTCATATGACTGGGTATAATAATAATTTCATTTCCTTAAAAGATAACAACAATGAATCTATGATATTTGGTGATAATGCTTCAGCTAAAATCAAAGGGAGAGAAAATTTAAGTTTGGATGATGGAAATAAAACTACACAAGGTGTACTCTATGTTGAGGGTCTAAAACACAACCTACTTTGTGTAAGTTAGCTTTGTTATCAAGGGTACACAGTTACTTTTTCCTCTATAGGATGCAAAATCGGGGAAATAAAATTAGGAAAGCTTGTTGCAACTACAGAAAGAACAAATAACAATCTCTACATGTTCAGTGAAATAAAAAGGGAAAAATGTCTTTTATCTCAAGAAGAAGAGAGTTTGTTATGGCATAAAAGGTTGTGTCACTTGAATTTTGATAACATAGTAAGGATAAGCAACAAAAAAATTGTCAGATATCTATCAAATATAAAAAGACCTTCAAATACAATTTATGCACAGTGTCAGTATGGAAAGTAGACAATATCAAGCTTCAAGGCAAAATAATATTCCTCTTCCAAGGTATTAGAATTGATTCATACTGATTTATGTGGGCTCATGAAAATTAAAAATATAGAAGGTGAAAGTTACTTCATATTGTTCATAGATGATTATTCTAGAATGGCTTGGGTTGTTTTTTTGAAATAAAAATCAGAGGCATTTGAGCATTTAAAAGTATTCAAAGAAATGGTAGAAAATGAAATATGAAAGAAGATCAATTTTTTGCGATCAGATAGAGGAGGGGAATTCATCTCTACAAAATTCATTATTTTTTGTGCAAAACATGGAATTAGAAAAGAATATTCAGCAGCCAGGACTCCTTAGCAAAATGGAGTAGTAGAAAGAAATAATAGAACTCTTGAGAATATGGCTAGAGTAATGCTAAATGAATCAAAAATTTCAGCTAGATTTTTGAAGGAAGCAATCAGTACAACAGTCTATGTTACGAATAGAGCTCAAGTTAGAAAAAAGAAACATAATACTCCATATGATTTTTGGAAATGAAGACCTCCCACGGTGAACTAATTTAGAGTTTTTGGAAGTAAGTGTTATATCAAAAGAGAGGATAAGGACTTGGGAAAGTTTGATCCTAGATGTGATGAAGGTATTGGATACTCTACAAAAAGTAAGGCCTAAAAATGCTACAATAAAAGAACACATACCATGATGGAAAGCATAAATGTTAGAATTGATGAAAGAACAAGAATAAATGAGCCACCTCAGGAAGATATTCTTGAAGAAGAAGAAAGTTGTCAGGAGGAAATGGGTGAAGATTCAGATGAAGAAGATTTGCAAAATATATCTTCCAAAACTACATCAAGATATATTTAGAAAAATCATCCAGAAGATTTGATCATTGGTAGTCCGTCTTAATGTCAGACGGACAAGAAGAGGAATCATAGGCTCAATAGAAAAAGCAAACATTTCACTATTATCCAAGATAGAACCAAAGTATTTTAGAGAGGCAAAAAATGATGAATGTTGGATTAAGGCAATGAAGGAAGAACTAGATCAGATTGAAAAGAATAAGACTTGGGAATTAGTTCCAAGACTAAAATGAAAAAATGTGATTGGTACTAAATGGGTCTACAAGACTAAACTAAATGAATATGGTCAAGTCATAAAAAAAAAGGCAATATTGGTGTGTAAAGGATATTCTCAAGTAGAAGGAATTGATTTTTATGAGACCTTTGCACCAGTTGCAATATTAGAAGCTATACGGATGTTTTTGGAACTTTCAAGCTATAGGAATTTTAAAGTATACCAGATGGATGTCAAATCAGTTTTTCTGAATGGTCATTTAGAAGAAGTTTACATTGAACAATCAGATGGATTTAATCAAATAGATAAGCCAGATTATATGTGTAAATTGAAAAAGGCTCTCTATGGCTTAAAGCAATCCCCTAGAGCATAGTATTTAAGATTAGATAAATATCTTCAAGAGAAATGTTTTAGAAGGGGAACAGTTGATAGCAATTTGTATATTAAAAATAAGAGAAATTATTTGATTATTGTGGAAGTTTATGTGGATGATATTATTTTTGGGGGTAGCAATGATAGAATGTGTCAAGAATTTGTAAGAAATATGACTAACAAGTTTTAAATGTCTATGCTTGGTGAGTTAACCTTTTTTCTTGGATTACAGATTTCATAATTAGAAAAAGGGATATTTCTTTCACAAACAAAGTATATAAAGGAGATGTTGAAGAAATTCAAAATGGAATATAGTAAGTCAGTCAGTACTCCAATGGTTACAGGGTGTAAATTAAGCAAATATGATGAATCTCCTGATGCAAATAAAACTCTATACAGATCTATGATTGGTAGCCTATTATATGTTACAACTACAAGACCAAATATAATACAGGTAGTTGGTTTAGTAGGAAGATTTCAAGCAGCTCCAAAAGAATCTCATGTGACAGAATTCTCAGATATCTCAAAGGAACAATGGAGTATGGTTTATGGTATCCTATAAGTAGTAAGTTTACTCTCACAACCTATACAGATGCAGATTGGGCAAGAAATATTGATGATAGAAAAAGCACAAGCGGAGGAGCATTCTTTCTTGATGATTGCCTAGTTTCTTGGATAAATAAAAAACAACCATCAGTGTCACTTTCCACAACAGATGCAAAATATATTGTAGCAGCAACATGTTATTCATAGGTATTATGGATGAAACAGACTCTCAAAGATTTTAGCATATAACATGATCATCCAATTCCTATTCTATGTGATAATACTAGTGCTATAAGTATCTCGAAGAATCCAGTAATGCATGCTAGAACAAAGAACATTCCAATCAAGTATCACTTTTTAAGAGAAGAAGTTATAGAGCAACAAGTAAGATTGGAATATGTTCCTACAAAATATCATATTGCAGACATCTTTACAAAACCATTACCAAGAGAAGCGTTTGAGCGTTTGAGAGAACAACTGGGAGTAAAAGTACTCCCACCCCAAAATTAATCACCTCAAAATAAAAAGGGGGTGAGGGGGGCTAAGCTTAAGAGTTATATATTTTAGCCCCATAGGTGTCCCTTTTGCCATTGATGTCAAATGGGAGATATTTAAGTAAGGGGGAGAGCATTGAGTTAGGGGGAGCAGCCCCCAAAGAGAGTATTGATATAGGGGGAGCAACCCCCAAAGAGAATATTGTGTTAGGGGGAGTAGCCTCCATATAGAGTATTGAGTCAGGGGGAGTAGATTTGATTCTCAAAGATGGTTTTTACAGTGATTGTGGTGTTTGCATTAGAGGTTTTTCAATCAATGACAAAGGGGAAATATTTTGAGGGCTATTTGACTAACTTATTTAGAAGGAGAAATAAGGTGTGTGTAAAGAGATATTTCTAACTTTGCAAAGGGGTTCCAAAAGTGAAGTTTGAATTGTTCTTTTTCAAGAGGATTAATTATTTCATGAGGTGACAAGGTATGAAATATTGTGATTTATTTTATTTTATGGTATAAGTGGTTTTGGGAGTGAAAAGGTTATGGAATGTTTTAATTTATTTTATTTGATGGTACAAGTGGTTTTAGGAGAGATAAGGAAGTTGTGCAATTAAAGGCCTTGGTGATGATTATTGAAAAGTGGAGTAATATTTATTATTTTGTGATCTACTAACCCTTGTGAATATTGGCAAAAGAATTTTATGATTGTGGCAGATTTACAAAGAGGTTTTTTCATCTTCATAAAAGGTATGGGCACATTCTCCTATTGATTGTTTATGGTGGTTAATTTCTGAAATATCATTGGAGGGAAAAGGATTGTTTGTGGTTTCATTTTCGAAAGTGCTTGGTTGAATGCATCAAGATTTTATGAATTGAGAGTTGTGTTTAAACCTTGTGTTATAAGCATAGTGATTAAAGCCCATTGATTGTGAAAGAACTTGAGTTATAAAAGAACATGAGTATCAGTGTTATGTGAGATTTGTGGTTGAGCATTGTTGGAAACATTTGAGTTGGTTGATACATACTTGGACTATGGTTGTGTGAGAAAGAGTTGTCCCTTGTGATTATTGGTTGAGTTGAGTTGATTGAGCCTAGTCAAGTGATGTGTGAAGTGATTGTTCAAGTTCTATGAAACAAAATATTCCATCATTCTATGTTGAGTTGAGATTAATATTAGAACATATTGAGTCTCTAACAATTCTATTTATGGTTCTATAAGACTTGAGATGAGTTGAGGTTGACTTGAATTGAGTTGAGGTTGGTTTGAGTTGAGAATGATATTAGAACATATTGAGTCTCTAACAATTCTCTTTATGCTTCTATGAGTTGATTTGAATTGAGTTGAGATTAATTTGGGTTGAGAGCGAGTTTAGAACATATTGAGTCTCTAACAATTCTCTTTATGCTTCTATGGGTTGAGTTGAGATTGATTTGGGTTGAGAGTGATATTAGAACATAATGAGTCTCTAAAAATTCTCTATATGCTTCTATGAAGTTAATTTGACTTAAGATTACCATTCATTATTGAGTTCATTTTGAGTACTACTTAAGCATGATTGATTGAGCCTTTGATAAGGCCTTTGGGACAGATTTGAGGATATTGTTGGGACAGATTTGAGGACAGTGTTGGGATAGATTTGTGGACAGTTTTGAGCAAGTTCTTGGTGAGCTTGCTAGAGCATATTTGGGTAAGTTCTTGGTGAGCTTGCTAGAGCAGATTTGGACAAGTTCTTTGTGAGATTGTTATTCAGCATTTGGTAGTTTCTATGTGAGCTTGTTATTCCACATTGGAAAAGTTTTGTGTGAGCTTGCTATTCAATTTTGGAGAAGTTATATGTGAGCTTGTTATTCATATTTGGGCAAGTTCTTGGTGAGCTTGCTTCAGCAAATTTGACAAGTTCTGTGTGAGCTTGTTAAGTAGGTTCTATGTTATCCTATTGAGAAGGTTCTTAGTGAGCCTATTGATAGAGCTTTGGAGGTGACATAGTATAGAGGACAGAGTCTCAGTGGATTGAGATACAACAACAGCACAGTTAAAGAGAGATCTAAGTGAGGAGTCTTCAAGTGGAGATAGGTCCACCAGTCGTGTAGCATAGAGACAAAGTCTTTTAGAAGATCACATAGCCAGAGCAGAAGGGGAAAGAGTTCTCCTATGTAAGAGATCCACAAACTTGAGATTAGGGGATCAACATCTCCTTTGGATAGAAATCCATAAAATTTGTAATTGGGATTGATTCCCAAAGAGATTGATTGAGAAAGTTTTAGTAAAATATTTTCTCCATGGAGTAGCCCACATTGGGTGAACCACATAAATTGTGGTGTCTCTATTATGTATGGTTTCTATGCATTGCTTTGATTACTGCTATTGATATTGCTATCTTTACACAATATAATATTGAATTGGAAGAAAAAGTAAAAAGTGGTCTTATACTATTCACCCCCCCTCTCAGTATAATCATGTGTTCTTCAAGGACCCACAACATGCTCTTTCTCCATACGCTTTCACCTCAAGGAGGGGCGAAAGGTAGTTTCACCCCTCTCTTGGGGCGAAAGAGCCTTGACTTTTCAATGTCGTAACTTGGCGCCTTGCTGCCTTTGCTTGATGTTCGCCCGAAGTGAGGGTAAAAAACATTATCGTTCCATATTTGTGAATGACACCTTCGTGGGACCCATGGTGCAACACCTCCGAATTCCTTGATGTCGGGCTTTCACCCCAAGGAGGGGCGAATGGGAGTTTCACCCCTCCCTTGGGGTGAAACCCTAGTTGACTTTTCCACACATTGACTTGGCAACTCGTCACTTATTTCTTATGATGTTCACCCCAAGGCGGGGCGAACAATGTTTTTGCCCCACCTTTGGGGTGAACGTACTCCATTTCATTGCCTTCATACCTCAACTTTGGGCCCACCATGAACCTTTCCTTTAGATGTGGTTTCACCCCAAGGAGGGGCGAAAGGGATTTTCACCCCTCACTTGGGGTGAAAGTCATATTTGCCAGACTTAACATATTTTCCTCATTTAAAACTTACGTTCACCCCAAAGTGGGGCGAATGGGGTTTTCACCCTTCACTTGGGGTGAAAAGGTTGTTGTGTCTATTTTACCCTTAGTCTTTAGGTGCACTTTTTATTGATGTCTTCGGGTGATTTCAGCTATTTTACATACAATTTTCCACTATCCCCTTTTAGAAATCACAACCATTTTACCTTATAACATCCATTATTTCAAAGCATGAGACCCATAAAAATAGAAAGAAGGTATTAACACACAAAAATAAACTGCAACACATTATACTAGCCAAAACACTACAACATTGATTCAATATATTTTACCACTTTTACAATAAAAAACTATTCAACAAAATTTCATCAAAATTTTAATGTGGCAAGGTGTCAAAACTGCCAATATTTCTAGTGGCTCATGGGGTATCCAACTCGCATGGATGCAAGTGATCCCAGGCCTTTATCCATTGGGCTCTCAGTGGTCCTTCTTATGGGCTACATCAGTCAACATTCCTGGTTCAAATATTTTCCCTATCCCTGCTTAGATGTTGCCTGCTCTGCTATGGTCTGCTCTTCCTATTCCTTCAAACTTTCATAGGTGACTTCATAAACTGTAACTGCTTCAGCCCAAGCATCTATGGTAAATAAGCAAGGAACACTAAGTGATTCATAAATATACCATAGATTTTGGATATCTTCCAAGCTAATGCGCTTAGATCTCTGAGCTAATTCAAACAAGGATGACTCCATGCGAGTGAACCTTTTCATGAGTGGCAACACTTATTCTTCCATAATTGGCTCTTCCCAACTATCAATTTTTGATGTGTCATGCACAAAATTCTTCCAGGCTTCTTCTAACTATTCCTTTGGTAGTGGCTCACCCCATTCATTTATAAAACCTGGGAATCCCATGTCAGTGAGAGCATCAAAATGAACCATTGAAATAGAATGCTCTCATTCAATTACATTAAGGAATTTCCTGCCTTCTCTCACCAGGTCCAACCTATGAAAATAACTATGCAGCATAATCTTGGCAGTAGACCAGGATCGATCCATCTCACTCATGGGGTGAATACGCATATTAGACTGAGCAAGAGCTTGGACCTTTACTGCCAACTCCAAATGAGGCTCTAGGAAATTTTCCACATCTTCTATCACCTACTCACTCAACTGAATCTGAATTCGAGCCTCATAGAGATATTGCAGGACCAGGACTGCTTTCACTGCCATCTTCTCACAACTTTGAGCCAACCGAAGGTGGGCCTCCTTAATTATCTTTTGAGAGAAGCCCATAGCCTGTGTAGCCTTCTCTACCATCTAGTTTTGTATGGAATCAAGTTATATCTTTATTGTCTATGCTTGCTACTCTGCTACTTTTTTTGCTTTCTTATGGGCTTTTTCTTACTACTACCAATGTTCTATCTCCTTTGTCATCTTCTCCTACTATGCTCTACTTTCTACCAAAGCTTCTTCAAGCTCGGTAATATTTGCCTCGATATCATAGAATCTCTACTTGTAGTGCTCACCATGCAAATAAACTGAGCTCATATCAACTTGGATGTTCCCCATATTCTTAGTAGGATCAATTTTTTTAGGTCCTCTATCATGATTTCATAAGCGTAATCGCTTGGAGTCATTTCTCCTTGTGGTTTTTAGACCAGGGGAATCATCTTGGTAGTGTGAGCCTCCATAGCAACTGGATCGAAGGTAACTTTCTTGAGTGGCTTAGCTAGAGCAAGTGCCTCCTTTCTCCTATGGCTCTTCAGCCACTATGATGAACTGAGATGAGCTCAACTAATATTCTCTACAACTAGTTGTTCAAGCATCACCTCGATCTCGAGAAATGCCTGCATCTCCAAAAATGGGGTGAAGGGGAACAGAGCCTATGAATGGTCTAGCTCAAAGGAAGAAGAGGAAATAAAAATCAGAGGGGGAACCAAAATAATAGAATGGATGGAAGTACCAAGGTCAATAGCAGTTACACTCACTCATGGAGGAGCTTGTATACTTACAACTTTGGAAGAAGTGATAGGAATGGAAGGTGAGGGATGCAAAAATGGATTCAGGCTTGATGCAAATGAACTAAAATAAAGGGAGGTCGAAGAGAAGGGAAGAGAAGAAGGAGTAGTAGTGACTTATGGGTGAGAGGTAGGGAGTGAAATGGAAATAGAAGGTATGCCAAATGAAGGGGCAATAGATGTAGGAACTGAAGGAAATGAAGTGATAGCCACTACTTGCTCCTGAGTGGAAGAAGAGGGAAAAGGAGATGTACCTTCGAGTATGGGCATAATGTGAGCTGGTGATGGAGGTGGCTATAAAATATGTTCCTCTTGTTGCTTTTTCGCTTCCACCTCGAGATCTATGATCTCCATTTATTGGTCCAACTACTGCTCTTGAATCAATAGAGGTTCTTGGGAAATGCTAACTTGAGCAACTGACATTGGAGGAGGATTTACTATAGATGCAGCAACTGCAACCATGGAAACTACAATAGTGGATGAAGAAACAACACTAGTTCTTGGCTTCTTTGTAGCCTTAGGGAAAGGAAATGCCTCTTCTACACTTCGCTTCACCCACTGAGATCTTATTTTAAACACAAACTATTGTTCTTCTTCCTCATGTGTCGCTTCTTCAACTATTGGGTGCTCTTTTTGGCCACGCTTTCTTCACTATCAAATTTTTGAAAACTTTGAGGTACAACCTTGGAGAAAGTGATAGGTTGATAGATGTTGACAAATTCATCATATGCATTAGAAAATGCTTCATCCATCTTCAACCCATAGGCCGATGTAATTTTTCCATGGTGGACCCTCATAATCCACCAATTTATGATTTTTTCCTCAGACCACGTAGGCAGTTGATCTTTCATCTGGCTAAATAGTCTTGATGGAGGAATATGCTCTCTATGCACTACAGGATTATATTTAACCTCTTGCTCATAAAAATCATGCCACGATGGAAGTGACATCATGGCTTCAACATGCCACTCCAAATCATGCCCCTCAAGATTATTGCGATTTTGTTGAATATCAGGTCGTGGGCAACAATGAAACTGCTTGGCCTTAATTATTTCCAAAAAATGACCCAATGGGTCATACCTCCATCTTTGAGGTAGTTCCACCAGACCTAGATCTTGGAGAGCCTCTATGAGCAATCTATTCTGACCAACTTGGTTCACCTCTATACTATCAAATTTGAAAGGCATCATGCATGTTGTCCTTTTACCATACCCTGCTCCATAAACATCATTCACGTAGTCATTCTAGTGCACCACCTCCATTGCAAAAACATGCTCGATGGTGAAATATGGGAGCAGGAATGGCTTACCCATGAAGCCAAAAATTTGCACAACTACACCTTGAGTCAACAAGAAGATATCACCCTTTTCTACCATGACAACCACTTCTCTCATTGCCCGTGGTACCCTTTCACTCTTGCCACAAATCAGCTCAATTGTGGGGCCCAAAAATAAGTGGTTAAAATTATAAAATGACTCCCTCCTTGATAGAGTGGGAGTCCACATATAAACAGATAAAACATTGTTTACCTCATCAACTTGTTTAACAACTATAAATGAAAAATGTTGATGTAAATGGAAAAAGAAATACCAGACAAGGAATGAAGTATGCTTGAATGAAGTTGCCTCTCTTGTATTCATTTTTTCCAACTGAATGTGCATCTTTCGATATATAAAATCGGCCTAATCAAAATAAATTGGGTTTGTGCCTGCCCTCATCACCGTCGGAGCATAAAACTCCACCTATGATATACATTGCATAAGTATCACCTGCCACTTATGAACTATGGAATCTGCAGAGAGACCAAAAATCCATGCCAGCATTGAGAATATATCTAGGCTCTTAAAATCTGAAAGTGGCTTCGGTAGATTTGGCAACTGCCCTAGCTATGGCTCTCAGATTAACTGCATCTCCATAAATTGGTGCATCGTCACCGTGGACACATATTTCTCCTCTTATTCATTGAGGTGCAATTTTTTGGAGATCATGTCGGAGGGAGGCTTCAACCCACAAGCAAATGCTTCCCTCACTACGTTGGAAGAGATAGAGAAAAGCACTTCACCATTTGCCTTTCGAACAACCCTGGTAGTAGGTTATAAAATCTGGCAATCATCTTCACCAACTCTGGGTAAGCATGTACGAGTGTACACAGGTACCAGAATAACTATGCATAATATGACATAGTTAAAGGGCTCTCCAATGTCAACCCCTACTTGATGGTGAATTCCACATCTTGGCGTAGTTTGACCATACCCTTATTAGTGATGATGCAGTCTTCGACTTCTGCCATGGTGTCAGAGTATGGGTCCAAGTCGACGTTCTCATTTCTTCGAGCTTTCTTGGATTTTTTCCTACCTTCTACTTTCTTTTTGACTACTTGGGTTCTATGACATCTTTTACTTCTACACTTTTCTTACCCATCATGTAAATTCTAGCAACCTTAAGAGCGCTCTACAACTTCTACAAACAAAACTCAAAAATGCACCGACAAAATTTTAAAATTTTAATCTTTGAGTAGGGTTACATGTGCTTAATTTATAGATGGAGCTCCCAACCACCAAAGTAAATGCGATATTTCATCTTGGTGAATTTGAAAGGGTGTGCACCTCATTCCACTCAATCGACACTATTCCCAATGCTTTTAACAATTATTAACCTCCCTTCACTAGAATATCTTTCTCAAAAACTATGCTTCTACTATATTAATCTTCAAAAAGTGCACCCTAGGTCCCTAACGGCCACTTCAAAAAACTAACTCACCACATGAGGGCCAATGAGCACCCTTGCTTTGATGTTGTGAGATCTTGGTTCTTGAGAATGCCAAAATATCTCCCAAAGCAAATTTGGGTGCACGTTTTCAATCGAGCGCTCCAAAAACATGTTTTAATGTCCACGAGCATTTTTTTAAAAATTCACCACATGCTGATGGGTGAAATCACCTTAAGAGAGCACTTCCCCCTTTTCTCTTATGCTCCAAAAATGCCTTCCACCTATTTGATTAACTTTCATGCCCAAACCCTCCTTTTAAAATAATTTTATGCTTTTCATTTCACCCAAATTTAGAAAAAGCAAATTTTAAAAAAAAAATCAATTAATCTTACTTTTTCCAAAAAAAATTTTAATCTTGGAGTTATAAATTGAAACCCTTGCTTTTTGCATTCGCTCCAATCTTAATTTTACTAAACTTTTATTTATACTTCAAAATGCCAAAACATGCTCCCATGTTTTAAAATATTTTCATGTAGTTTCACCCCTGTGAGAGGCGAATGAGAGTTTCACCCCTCACATGGGGTGAAAGTGCAATTGACCATTCTTTTCTTTTGACTACCATGATGTGCCATAATTTCACTCAACACTGGGGTGAAAAAGGCTTCTTAATCATTCTTTTAATTGATTGGTGTGGGACTCGCAAAAAGCATTTTTATAATATGCTTTCACCCTAGAGAGGGGCGAATGGGATTTTTGCCCCTCACTTGGGGTGAAATCCTTTCCAAACAATTTCACTATGATGACTGGCAATTTTGTTACCTTTTCTTAATGACTCTCGCCACTAGATGAGGTAAAAACTTCATGCAAAGTTTTCATTTCCTTCTCTCCTATCCACTTTTGATTGAAAATAAATCACTTTTAACCTTGGAATCATCAAACACTTGCTAAAAAACTTAAAATAATTAATTCCATCTAAAACTCATAATGTGTCCTTGAAAAACCTTTTTGAAAAGAAATTAATTTTTAGAGAGAAGAAACATTTTGAGTGAAAGTAATTTTCTTCTTGAGGGTAGCCTACATTTTTCAATCAAATTCATCCTTCTTTATATATATATATATATATATATTTATCAACATAAAATACTTGTAGAAAATAAAATTTGTACATATTTACATACTTGCACCTCTGATCATATCACTAAAAATAAGCCTTCAGATGAAGGCCATTAACTAGAATCGAAAGATCCCAACCATCCATGTCTTGGAGATGATATGCATTCACTGAATTTACCCCTGAGACTTGAAATGGACCTTCCCAGATCGCGTCAAACTTGTGGTGCTTTCCAGGCTTAGCTTTGTTCTCATTCCATTTAAGCACAAGATCTCCAACCTAAAATTTTTGCTCTATCATCTTCTTGTCGAACCACTTATGTGTCATTCTAGCATGTTCGATGAAAGCAACATATACCTTTTCTCTCTCCTCTTCTAACTATAGAAGTTGAGCCAACCTTGCACTCATGGGATCAGATTCATCATCTTCATCTCTGAACAATTGCAAGGTCTGGAGAACTGGGAGCTCGATGTGAGTGGGTAAAACTACTTCCTTTCCATACACCAAGGAGTAAGGAGAAGTTTTAATAGACTTCTTAACTGATATATGATCCACCCATAAAGCTTGATTTAACAATAGATGCCAACTCCTTTTGTTGCTTCCAAGCATCCTCTTCAAGATCTGAAGCAAATTCTTGTTTGTGGATTCTACCAGACCGTTTCCCTATGGGTAATAATTGGAGGAAGTCTTCAAGTAAATCCCATACCTACTTGCAAATTCAATGATCTTTGCCCCAATAAATGGAGTCCCATTATCTATTACAATGGCATCTAGTACACCAAAATGGGTAATCAGTCCTTCAAGGAAGGAGATGACTATAGCCTGGTCTACTTTCTTGGTTGGAATGGCCTCTACCCATCGAGTAAAGTAATCTATCACTATCAAAATATATTTATGCTCGATGGAGGAATGAGGATCAATAACTCCAATGAAATCTAAGCCCCACTACTGAAATGGAGCTTCTACCTAGATCGGATGTAGAGGTAGAGATGCCCTTTGACTCCTACCAACATATCGCTGACAATTATCATAGCTTTGGCTCACCTTATGTGTATCTACGAAGAGGGTAGGCCAAAAATATCCAGCCTGGATGATCTTCAAGGCCATAGGCCTTCCTGCATAATGTCCACCAGATAAGCCAGAGTGGAACTCCTCCAAGATATTCTACTTTTTTGACTCTTTCACACATCTGAGGAGTACTCCATCTATGTTTTTATGGAATAACCCACTTGGCAATAGGACGTACCTAAGTGCCTGCAACCTGAATCTTCATCATTGTGAGGCATCAAGATGTGATGGACACTTTCCAGATGTGAAGAATTCAATAAGGTCCTCTGTCCAGTCACGATCACTTGTAACTTGATTGGCAAGATTACTCTCATCGATAACCTCATCATGTAATGGAGCTAGCGATCCAGAAGTTGCACTTTTAGCCAATTCTTGGTAGAGTGCCCGACCGTGAACCAATTTAGTCGATCGAATCTCCACATCATATTCCTGAATATTTGAAACCCAACCTACTCTTTTATCACCCATCTCTCCTTGAATGATGAAATTCCTGACATCTGGATGAATAACATAGATGATTGTCTTACTCTATGAGATAAAATGCTAGAATTTCTTTAAGGATTTCATGACTGCATACACCTACTTCTCAATAAAGTTATACTTTTCCTAGTGTGGTGAAATGACTTGGCTCAGAAAAGCAATCGGTTTTTCATCCCCGTCATCTTGCTTTTGCGTGAGGACAGCGACATAACTTTCTTGCTCACCCACTGCATAAAGGATAAAATCCTTTGAATAATCTAGATTAATCAACACTGGCGCTTGGGTAATTCTCTCCTTGATCTCTTGGAATGCCTATCTCCTCTTTTCTATCCACTTGAAGTCTACATTTTTCTTTAGGAGTTCAATCATTGGCTTTACTACCTGAGAAAAATCAGTGATGAATTTCTGAATGAAGTTGATTTAGCCAAAGAATGATTGTAGGTCCTTCTTATTGATTGGAAGTGGTAATTTTAAGAGAGCTTCAGCTCTCGTAGGATCAATCGCCAACCCTTCTTATGAAATCACATGTCCCAAGAGTTTTCCTTCTTTGACAGCAAAAATGGATTTCTTTGGGTTGATGGAAATTCCAAACTCCTGACACTTTTTGAACACTTGTCTCAGATGAGAGACATGCTCTTCCCTACGATGTGAGAAAATAGTCATGTCATCAAGGTAAATTACAATAATTTGATTCAACAACTCATAAAAGTGACATCCATAGCTCTCTGAAAGGTGGCACCAGCATTGGAAAGACCAAAAGGTATTCTTTGATAGGTGAAGGTGCCCCACTTTGTAGTAAATGTCATTTTGTGTTGGTCTTCATCCTTCACCTAGATCTGGTTATAGCCGGAGAAACCATCAAGCAATGAAAATATTTGTGCTCCAATGACTACATGAAGAATCTGATCAATCTATGGTAGGGGATAGTGATATTTCAAAGATGCTTGGTTTAGATTCTGAAAGTCCATGCACAGGTGAATATCTCCATTCTTCTTCTGAACTGGAACCAAATTTGCCACCCATGTTGAGTGCTTGATAGGATAAATTATTTTTACCTCCAACATTTTTAGCAACTTTACTTTCATAAGAACTTCAATTTTTGGATTAACAAGTCACTGTTTCTACCAAAAAGGTTTCACCCCTTCTTGCAACTCGATGGTGTGTTGGATTACATTTTTGTCATATCCTTTCAGATCATGATAGCTCCAAGTGATAATATCAAGAAATTCATAACACAGATTCTTAATATCCTCAAGCTCCTTTGGTGTACAATCTGTTTCGACTTTGATGACTTTATCAGGCTCCAACTACATTTCCTTATACTCCTTTGCATCCACCTTGATCTTGTGTTTCTCTACTCTATAATTTTGATCAAACAAGCTCTCAAGAGAAATTAGTCCCCTAGGAATGTGGTTATTCTTCAATTGAATCATCCCTTCCATTTCCTCCTCAACCAATATTCTTTCTTCTACACTAGCAACTTCCTTAATCAAGAAATTAACTATATATTCATCACTATCGAACACCTACCAATAGAGATTTTTATCAGGGACCGAAGGTCTATAAATTACTCTCATAATCTTTGGTCTCCTGACCACTTGCTCTATGAGAGAGAAATTAGCACCAAGGGAAGCCAAGATATCTGCATGCTTATTCTATTCTCATAAAATCACTTGAACATTTAGTGTTGTAAAAGACTCAAACAAATCCCATACCTTGTTATGGTAGGCCTTCAAATAGTGTTGCTTTGACACACATTTGTTTGTAGTCTGATTAACAATAAGCTCAGAATCTCCAAAAATCTACAACTATTTGATTCCCAACTTCTCTACTTTCTTTAGACCAAGGCACAATGCTTCATATTCGATGGCATTATTTGTGCAACTCCAAGTTAACCGATATGAGTAGGTTTTCTGTAATCCCGAAGGAGAAACAAGAACAATCCTAGCTCCTACACCATTCTTGCATCTTGCACCATCAAAATATAACTTCCATAATTGATCGGAGATAGGGTCCTGGGAGCTAGAAGCTTCTGCTTCAATCTATTCAGGTTTGGTTATGGTGTAACAACCGATATCGATTTCCACCATTGCATTGAAATCCATCAATGAAAATTCATCTTCCAGATGGAGCTCACCAAGAGCTTCCTCCATCAAGTCCACTTCTTGCACTTCTTCTATCATCATATTAACTATGCCAGTGGGCTTTTCTTCTTCTTCAAGTCTTTCTATGTGAAAAGTGGAAGGCTTTTCATTATAGATCTGGATTCTTCTCCCCTTAAAAGGAATCTCCAAATGTGAATAATCTAGAGAAAGATATCCTCCTAGATTTGTTGTAAATTCCCTTGAAAGGCACATGCTGAAATATGGTTCCAAATCGACTACCACCACTTCTTGAATGACGATGATCTATGGCATACTATGTAGAACAATGGGAATATCTTTAATCACACCCACCATATTGACTGGGGTCCCATCCAAATGTAATATACCTAGACTACTCCTCATATACTCCATCCCCATGACCTCACATACTACCTTTGGCATGATAGTAGTCATGGCACCTGAATCGATCATACAATTATGCATGATCCATCCTTCCATTCTAAGAGATAGGTAGAATGGAGGTGGTCTATTCTTACCAGTGGTAGAAGTTGTCAATGTCTATGCTAACACCATTTGGGTGGGGTTTTTCTTTTTATCCTTCATAGACTTGAGAGACTCTTGTAATAGGTCAACTTGTCTAGGTAGTTGTAATGCATCATACAAACTCACCTTTGCAAGGATTTTCTTCATTTCTTCAACAATATTATAATCAAAAGTACCAGAGCCTTTTTCTTCACTAGTTGGCTCATATTTATTTTGGTATTATTGAGTAGCTTCTACCCTTTAATACTTGGTCAATGATGGGTACTTGAGGTGCTCTTTGGCTTGTTCTTTTACCTCAGTTTGTACTTGAGCGGTTGTAGGTTGTGAAGTTGATGCCTTTACCTACAACTTCTCTTGAGCTTGCTTGGGCAATAGATCCTTCAACAAGATAGAATCTTATTATTTAGTTGTTGCACTAGGTGCTTTCGCTTGTGGTTATGTCTTTTCATCTTATACCTTTTGTTCAATAGGAACCTTTAGTGGCTCCATTTCTATTGGATCAATAGTCACCGACTTCTTTCCAACCCTTGTAAGGACTGAAACTTGCTCCAAGGAAGGGACCATAAAATTATGATCAACTTCTATTATCATATTGATTTGTCCACCAACAGAACTTTCTGCTAATGTCTGTACATAGTTCAAATGAACCATGCACATATCTTCACCATGAGGATCATTACAGGTAGAACACCAATATGCCCGCTCTGATGTACTAGCTTCTTCATTTGCCAACATAGTTGTATTTCTTTCAGGACCTTTGCTAGTAGTTGGTTGTTCTCTAGTAATCGGTGGTGTTTGAAATCTTCTTGATCGAAAATTAGCTTCAACTTGCTTCTTCTTAATGGATGTAATTTCATTTGACATTGTCCTCACTATTGAATTGAGTGATTGCATCTCCTATAATAATTTCATGTAGGGATCGAGATTTGAGGGTGCAGGTGGAGCTGGTAATGGCAATGGGACAGGTGGAGCAGGTAATGCTGGGAATGGAACTAGGGCTGGTAACTATGGAACAATTGGTGTGGGTAATTATGGAATATTTGGAGTAGGGAGTTGTGGAACTGGAACTAGAGCAATTTGAGGTGGACTCGAGCTCCATGAAGGAACGGGATACATAGAAGGCATAGGCTATGAAAATGCACTAGAATACAAATGTTGTGGAAGATCAAGAAGAATGGGTATTGTTACCTTTGGAGGTAGCTTACCTATGGCAATCAAATCTACCTCGACCTTTTGTGCCTGCATGTACAAATCTAGAAATGTATTGACATTGGCTTGTTAGATGACCATACCAATGTCAGAGTTGAAGGCTCGGAGATAGTAAAATATGGCTTGCTCATGAGTGGGCCGAAGGCCATCAGGAACTCTCTGCCAACTTTGAGCGAACCTGACATTGAAATCCACTATTTCCTCCTACGGATGTCTTTGGATATTTGTAAATTGATGCAGCAAGGAAAAAGGGTCAGCTTGCTCATGAAAGTTCTTAATCAACAATTCTGCCAACTGGTCCCATGTGGTGATAGTAGTGGGTGGCAAGGACCGGTACCAATACAACAACTTCCCTCTGAGTGACAACACAAGTAATCTTACCATAATATCTTCATCTACAATGCCATGGATTATCGCCAAAGAAGCCACATCTTGGATATGCTCGTAGGCAGTCTTACCTATACCATCATAGGTAGGCAAAGCCTTCAATGCTGCTTGAGGGACTAGATTTTGTGCTTGTAGATTCAAATCTCCTAAGCTATTCCATACTAGGAACTACCTTGGTGGTTGTTGTGGTGGTGGATTCTAAGCCATATTAATTGGAGGATTTATTTGAGGTGGAGGAACACTAGTAGCAGTACTAGATGGACTTGAAGGGATGGAAAACACACCAGCTATCTATGAAGATGTTATGGGTGATGTAGGAATCGGTGTGACTAGTCTAGGGTGTTCTCCTAATTTTTGGGTGTCAAGTTCAAAGAACTCAATGGGGTTTTCAGGATTTTTGGCCTTCGATCTTGTGATCATGAAGTACAACTTTCATCGACTTCACATTCGAAGGCTTCTAGGTATAGCTGAGTCGCCAGATGTTCTAGCTTAACAATACAAAGGTGAACATCAAGACCTTAATATGCTATGTTGTTCAAAGTGGAACCTTTGAAAGTCCCATCAGGCATGCCAAAAACTATTGGTCAAATATCTACCTAAAATACAAAACATGCATTTGTGCACCCTAGACATGACCAACATTGAAAGGTCGAAGGAAAGAAATGTCCTTCGAGCCAATATCCAGAGAGGGTTGGCTCCCTTACTAATCCTACACCGGTTTTAAGTTTAGAGTTGTAGGAAAGAAATGGAAATAATGGAAAGAAATGGGAAATATAGCCACAGGCCAGAAGATGTAGGATTGGGGATAGACTAGCAGTAGGAATTCAAATCAAGTGTTATAGCAGCATATAATAGAAAGAAGGTAAAGAATCCACTTACGATTTCATGGAGATAACTTCCAGAGTTGCATTCCAGTACTCACTCCCTCACCAGTAGTGTTCAAATCCAGATGCAGAATTTAAACTTAGCAGATAACAGACATGAATATAAAATAGAAATGATTAAAGTAGAAAGAAATCACACACAGAAATCATTCGCAGAATCAGAAGCCAGGTACCTTCTATTTACGTAGAAAACTTGAAGTGTTTTTCTATAGAGTGTCTATCCTCTCTTTTACATTGAAAATATCTAGTATTTATAGAGGTTTTTACCTCTATTCATTTAATACACAAAAGACAAAATATCCCTGGATCAAGAACTAGCAAGAGGAATCTTCTCCTCAAAAATCCTCGAAAATCTTCCTTCTGTAGCGATGATCCAACTTTTAAGGAAAAATTCCTGGGAAATCAACAAATTTGGGTGTCGGTGCACAGAAAACTGCAAATATGGTCATTGAATTGGTACCTCCATTGTTCCTTGGAAATTCACCCTTGTCCAGAAAGTCCACCAAACCTGAGTCTTATTTTGAAAAGAGGTGAAGTAAATAGGGAATGTCTTGGAACTCATGAAAATCATCCTATGATATTTAATCCTGCACCCTTTTCAGCATGAAATCAGAAAATGTAGTCACTCTTCACCTCAATCATTAAATTCTCATCATTTGTCTAATCCAAGCACCTTTGAAAAGTCTTCTTTGATGCTTGAAATCAATTTCACCCAAAATAGAGCAACAGGTGAAGATGGGTGAAAGTGCTCTATTTAAATTTCTCCACTTCCTTCTTATCCATGCTTCCATATGGGGAGAGCGCCCATAAAATAACAACCTTTATAGTTTCGCTCAACCTGTACCTTTGAGTCATGCTTTGCACCATTCCATATAATTTCACCTAAGGGAGAAGCAAAAATATTCTTTTCATTCACCATTAAATCGCATCTTTAAATTCTTACATTATTTCACCCAATGCACAACCCACAACTTGATTCATTTTAAAACTCTTTGCATCACGTTCACCCCATAATCGTGACAACAATCACCCTTGAGAAAATCTAGGTGAAACACCTTATTATACACCTTTATTTTTCATTTTGACACCTTGAACCATCTTCATATAGTTTCACCCCAGGGAGGGGCGAATGGGACTTTCACCTCTCACCCGGGGTGAAAGTGCTGCTAGCTACTATAATAAAACCCATATTTTAGAAAAAATTTACCTTAAGAATATACATTCACCCCAAGGAGGGGCAAATGGGATTTTCGCCCCTCACTTGGGGTGAAACCCTTTTAAAAATCCTTTTCCAACACATGCCAATGTGGGGCCCACAATATGCTCTTTCTCCATATGCTTTCACCTCAAGGAGGGGTGAAAGGTAGTTTCACCCCTCTCTTGGGGTGAAAGAGCCTTAACTTTGAATTTTCAATGTTATAACTTGGCACCTTGCTACCTTTACTTGACGTTCACCCGAAGTGAGGGTAAAAAATTATCGTTCCATCTTTGTGAATGACACCTTAGTGGGACCCATGATGCAACATCTCCGAATTCATTGATGTCAGGATTTTACCCCAAGGGGAGTTTCACCCCTCACTTGGGGTGAAACCCCAATTGACTTTTCCACATGCTGACTTGGCAACTCATCACTTATTTCTTATGATGTTCACCCCAAAGTAGGGTGAATAATATTTTTTCCCCACCTTTGGGGTGAACGTACTCCATTTTGTTGCCTTCATACCTCAACTTCGGGCCCACCACGAACCTTTCCTTTAGATGTGGTTTCTTCCAAGGAGGGGCGAAAGGGATTTTCACCCCTCACTTGGGGCGAAAGTCATATTAGCCAGACTTAACATCTTTTCCTCATTTAAAACTTTGTTCACCCCGAAGTGGGGTGAATGGGATTTTTCCCTTCACTTGGGGCAAAAAGGTTGTTATGTCTATTTTACCCTTAGTCTTTAGGCACAATTTTTATTGATGTCTTCGGGCGATTTCAACTGATTTTGCACATAATTTTCCACTATCCCCTTTTAGAAATCACAACCATTTTACCTTATAACATCCATTATTTCCAAGCATGAGACCCATGAAAAATAGAAAGAATATTAACACACAAAAATGAACTGCAACACATTATACTAGCCAAAACACTGCAACATTGATTCACTGTATTTGCCACTTTTACAATAAAAAACTATTCAACAAAATTTCATCAAAATTTTAATGTGGCATGGTGTCAAAATGCCAATAGTATCTTAGGGTAAACCTCAATAAATTCCTAAAGCTATCTATATTTTTCTCATTACATGGTTACCATTGATGGTGTGCATTCATCCATTCTATCCGAACATTAAAGATCCTAGCCCCATTGATCAAAAATCAATATGTAAAATACTGCACACTTTTCATTATGATGGACGATGTGCATCAATCCATGTGGTTGGAGGGATATCAAACAGTATGTGTCTGCTTTTTGGGTGGCTACCTTGTATTATATGGTAGATCAATTTTATAGAAAATTAATAGTTTGGGTTAAGCCACGTAATGGAGATCAATGACACATGTTTAATATTAACTCAATTCAATACAATAAATTTGAAATAAAGAAAAGTCCAACAAAACCTAAAATTAAATAAATGCATGAAAATATAGTGACACATAATCACATAATCTTGAGTATTTTCTAAGGTCCTATGACAAAGAAATTTACAGGTTAATCTTCAGCCTAGATGCATCTTTAAAAGGCAATTTATTTAAATGATGCCACGTAAACCTTATTAACCTTATATGTCAATGACCAATGGGAATCCACTCTTTCAAAGGCTCAAAATACTCTAATAATTAGTATCCAAAGGATCAAGCATTAAAATAAAATTGATACACATGAAGACTAAAGTATGAAACACAAGGCATTTAGAGATAAACAAATAATGATAAAGATATTACGATATAGGAAAACAAAGCAAAATAAAATAATTTGAAGAGGTAAAATACTTTAATTTTTCTTATTTAATTAGGGTTAGAAACTTTTATGATTAAAGTTTTGGGTTGAGCATTCCTATCAAAGCCATCATCCAAGGCCTAAAGTTAAACTTATCAATAGAGGATTAACACACAATCACATAAACCATGGTTGAATACTAAAGAAAACCTTTGAAAGCATGTATTCTAACACAATTTAATGACATCCAAATTTATTAAGAATGCTTAATAAATAAATAAATAACATTATATATATATATATATATATATATATTACTAATAATAATATTAAAATAAAATAAAGTAAATTAGACAGAACAAAAACCCATCGGTTAAATGCGAGAGCATTATAAATATTAAAATGGTAATGATAAAATTTTAGGAATACTAAATATCATTTATAAAAATTATTATAAGCATGAACAATAGATTTAAATGACCTACCTACTAAAAAAATATTTAAATGACCAATCAAAGCCCACCTTTTAGAGATGATAAACCAAATGTGTCATAAAGAAATATCGAAGGATTAGATTTAAAGTGTTATTAACTGACCTAATTTAACAGATGAAATATGAATCACTTTAATATTTCAAATAATTAAAACAAGCATTTACCAATCATATTGGAACAATTTCACCACCAAGTCTAGTTTGAACTACTTTTTTTTTCCTATGTAATTTGCAAGAGACAAAAAAGGAAAGTGAAATCAAAATATATGTAGAAGGGATACAATGAATCTGGACTCGATATTAGACCATCTGGTGCATGCCAACTCGACATACCTAGCTTCAAAGGGATGTGTCCAAGGCAGTTAGAAAGATCAAGGGCTGAAATTTGAAGATCAAAACCAAGAAGATGCACAATTTGATACATCATCTACTCAATTGAAGACAATTGGATAATACAGTTGTAAAAAATTGAAAATTATAATTTTTTATAAGGCTATAAAAAGCCATGAAGACCCCATTTCAAAGGGTTGGAATCCACTTTTAGCAATAGATATTTTAGGGTTTTCTTTTCTTTTGTAGTTGGTGGATTTTGAACCCTTGTCATTGTACTTGGAGAGTTATCCTTGCAATCACATGATGCTAGCAAGTTTGAGTGTAATCATTGAATATCTCTATCAATACAATATATTAGAATTCTTGGTGTAATTTGTGCATGATGATGGTGGTTACATTTAAGTCAATTTTAGTATTTTGTCTATTCCTCCTTTGAAGATGGCACTGTTCTGATCATAGATTGTGCAAAGGCTGGTCAAGTTAGAGTTGGTTTACTTGCTTTAAGTAATTTAGTATAAGGCTTCAAGATGCCGTGACTTTTTTTATTTATTTATTTAACCCTTTTCTTTTGAATTTTATTTGAAACTTGCTTAGATTAGGTTTAGATTAGTTAAATTCTAGATTCTAAAGCTCATTCTACATTATTATTGTAACAACCCTCAAACAAGAAAGAAAGAAAGCACACAAACAGAAAAAAAAAAATATATATATATATATATATATGTATGTATATCAAGGAGAAGGATTCATAAATCCCCATCCAACCTTAGACCAACTTAATGTTTGACATCTCCTAAGTTTCTCAAGAACTATACCACATGAGATTCCCCTTAGGCAAGTTCATTTTATGTAGGCCTATCTCATGCCATGCACTCCATACATATCATAATTCTTTATGAGCTAATTGGAAGGTATACATGCATCTCCATACTACACATAAACCATTGTGTGTGTATGCTATGTGCATTACGAGTTAAGCTATCAATATTGTCCTCTGACAAGCTATATTAACTCTTGGTACAAAATTCTAAACCTAGATAACCCATATCCATAAGGGGGTATTAAGCCCTTAGTTCATCCTCTAAGTTCACCTAGAACTTACAAATTTTAATTCTATTTTTTTTAAACTCATAAAAATACCAAAGATAAGTCTAGATACTAAATCTAACAAAATAAGCAAAATTAAACACGCATGAAACATACATTAAAAGAAAAAAATGTGATAGAAAATTAAGTAGCATTTCAATTAGAAAGGATATCAAAATACAATAATAAACAATTATCATTCAATCCATAGGCAAATATGGCAAAACCCCATGCTTTCCATAATTACTTTACATATAATCCATTAGGGAAATCTCCCCATAAATCTAATCTACTGCATAATCAATCGGGAAATAAGGTAGAGAGAAAACTTGAAAAGTAGTCCATCTCCTAGATTTGGTCCTCCCATTCTTCCATCGACCAAGTGAGGTTAGTAGGGGATCAAGACACTCATGGATCTAGATAGAAATGCTTCTAATGCATTTACTCATTTATTTTCCAAATTGTAACTATACAATTAACCCAAACAATTCAAATTTCTAATGCATAGTTATTATCATAGAGCTTCCCTCTCTATGACTCCTCTCAACCACTTATGAGATTTATCCTACCATGCATCCCACATTATGCTTTCTTTGCAATAAATGATCTAACCCTCACTTAACAATTAAATTCCCATACCCTTAACTGTTTAATGCACTGGGTTCTTTCATCTCATTTAATCAAAGCAAACCAATTTAGTTTGCACCACAAATATTTCTCATCACTTCATAAAGTAAGGTCCCATACCCTCATTTTATAAAATGAACCCTAAACATAATATAAAATCCATTCTATTTCATAAATCAAGGTCCCATACCCTCATTTTACAAAATGAACCATAAACATATTTATTTCCATAAACCCATTCCATTTCATAAAGCAAGGTACCATACACTCATTTTACAAAATGAACCATGATATAATATAAATTCATTCCATTTAATAAAGCAAGGTCCCACACCCTCATTTTACAAAATGAACCATAAACATATTTATTTCCATAAACCCATTCCATTTCATAAAGAAAGGTCCCATACCCTCATTTTACAAAATGAACCATAACATAATATAAATCCATTCCATTTCATAAAGAAAGGTCCCATACCCTCATTTTACAAAATGAACCATAACAAAATATAAATCCATTCCATTTCATAAATCAAGTTCCCATACCCTCATTTTACAAAATGAACCATAATATAATATAAATTCCTTCCATTTCATAAAGCAAGGTCCCATACCCTCATTTTAAAATATGAACCATAACATAATATAAATCCATTCCATTTCATAAAGCAAGGTCCCATACCCTCATTTTACAAAATGAACCATAAACATATTTATTTAAATTATAAGTCTACGACTAAGAGAACCTTCTCGCTTAACTAGCTTCCTACTCGACTAGAACCAAACGAGGGATTTCTTACCTATCACCCTACGGTCTCCCAAGATGGTGCTTCTAACCCACTACACTACGTACACTACCCATCAACTTCGAGCACAACATACAACACTTCGGCTAACACATAGTACCTCAAATTTGGCACTACACACAACACTTTAGCTTACACACAATGCTCGGCTTTGGCACTACACACCACCTTGGATTACACACAGTGCTCGACTTTACACACATCACCTCATCTTTACACATAGTGCTTTACTTTACACATAATGCTTAGCTTACATACAATGTTAGTCTTTACACACAACACTTGGCTTTATACAATGCTTATCTTTACATAGCGCTTGGATTTACAAATAGTGCTCAGCTTTACACACAATGATTAGCTTTACATAATGCTTAGCTTTACACACAACTCTTGATGAACTACGCTCAACTACAAGCAACATGATGAGCTACACTCAACCACAAGAAATATTATGAGCTACACTCAACCACAAGCAACACGAAGAGCTACGCTCAACCATAAGAAACACGATGAGCTACGCTCATCCATAAGCAACACGATGAGCTATGACATTGGGGGCCAAGAGAGAAATACCAACATGATCGCATGTTCTGTTGGTTTTCGATGGTCGCCTGGGCTGAGTCTAAGCACTACTCCTCGATATTCCAATGACTTTTTTCTCTGCTCTATTCCTGCCTCCCCTTATTCATACGTCTAGCTCTCCTTTCTTCCCTTCTCGTTATCTATTTTTTCCTTGACTTCCATCCACCAACCACTATCATTACTTCCACACCCCTTTGTCAGGTGGTATAGGAGACATTTCTTCCTACCACCTTTTTATGGTGTAGTCAACATTGAAGTATTTTCTTCCTCACGAAGAGGAAACCATCCCCTCATTCTAGTGGAGCCATTACCTGCATTAATGGAGCCATACCTCCTCACCAGCTAGACTCCGCTCAGGTGGCCCACCCAATTTCAAGGTAAGAAAAATATATTTTATTACCTCTTTTATTTAAAATCTAACCACTCATATTTTAAGGATAACCCACCATCAATCCAAAGGAAAGGTTATTTAAAGTGGGACATTATTTTTATTTAAGAATACATCCATTTATCATTTAACTTAAATTTACCATTTATTTAAATGAATATCTACCTACAATAAGGTATTATTTTTATCCAAGAATAAATATATTTATCATTTAAAATAAATTTACCATTTATTTAAATGAATAGCTATTAAAAATAAGACATCCTTTTTATCTAAGAATAAATCTATTTATCATTTAAAATAAATCTACCATTTATTTAAATGAATAGCTATTAAAAATAAGACATCCTTTTTATCTAAGAATAAATCTATTTATCATTTAAAATAAATCTACCATTTATTTAAATGAATAGCTATTAAAAATAAGACATCTTTTTTATCCAAGAAGTTAGGAAGATAGTTTGTTCATTCCAAATTTCCACATTGTTGAGGTGAAGTGTTGAAGTAAAAGACAATTAAATATGAGCACAAACAAAGAGGGAGATCTTTCCATAAATTTAGTCACCTGTATCTACCTCGAGAACTTATGATAGCTACTAGGCCATCAGTATGGGGCTCAAGGTGGCTATTTATTGATGATTATCCCTAACCGAATGCATGCCTATATGAAGGTATCTATCCTTGTTACCTTCGAGTTGTCATATCATCATTTCCCCTAATATCAAGTACCCTCGTATTTGATGGAGGACTCAACTTCTTCCACTTACGAGTGCACCTGATCCTACACATTGGCAATTTGTTAGCAGGAACATATTCTTATTTATTAATTAATATTGCATAACTACTTTATTGCACAAAAACTAAATATTGAAGCATCACTCTATTGAGCAAGGTGCAGCAAAAGTATTGTCATTGTTGTCAACACAAACAAATAGATCAGTTGATGCAATGGACAGGAGTTTAGAGGCCAGTTAGAACATGTACAGTGAATTTCCAAGAAGACAGAAGTGGCCCAGATTAAGAAAATCAAAGAAAAAGACAAGTAAGAAAACTGTCGTGATATCGCGACATGTTTTCTGTCACGATTTTGCAACATCTCGAAGGAGAGAGAAAATGTTGTCAAAATTGTTGTGATTTCATGACATCTCGAAGGAGAGAGAAAATGCGGTCAAAATTGTCATGATTTTACGACATATCGAAGGAGAGAGAAAATGCTGGCAAACTGTCACGATTTTGTGACATGTTGGAAGCAAAGAAGGCAAGTAAGAAAAGCGTCACGATTTCATGACATATTTGGAAAGAAGGTGCAAGCAAAGAAAACTATCGTGATTTTGTGACATGTTGGAGAGAAGGCATAGGCAAAGAAAACTGTTGCGATTTCACAACAGGTTCACAGAGAAAGCGCCAAGCAGAGAAAGTGTCACGATTTCATGACAGGATCGAAGAGAAAGTGCTAAGGAGAGAAAGTGTCGCGATTTCATGATAGGTTTGTAGAGAAAGCGCCAAGGAGAGAAAGTGTCATGATTTTGTGATAGGTTTGCAAAGAAAGTGACAAGGAGAGAAATTGTCACGATTTCGCGACAGGTTCAAAGAGAAAGTGCCAAGGAGAGAAAGTGTCACAATTTTGCAACAGGATCGAAGAGAAAGCGCCAAGGAGAGAAAGTGTCACGATTTCACAATAGGTTCGAAGAGAAAGTGCCAAGGAGAGAAAGTGTCACAATTTCATGACAGGATCAAAGAGAAAGCGCCAAGGAGAGAAAGTGTCATTATTTCGTGACAAGTTCGAAGAGAAAGTGCCAAGGAGGAAAAGTGTCACAATTTTGTGACATGTTTCGTTTTCATGGGCCAAATATAGAAAAGGCAAAAGGCAGCAAATGTGTCACAATTTCGTGACATGTGTTTTCATGGGCCAAAGATAGAAAAGGTGCAAGGCAACGAATGTGTCACGATTTTGTGACATGTTGTGTTTTCATAGGCCAAAGACAAAAAAGGCACAAGGCAGTGAAAGTGTCATGATTTCGCGACATGTTCCGTTTTCACGGGAAAAAGGCAAAGAAGTGCAAGGAAGCGAAAAGTGTCACGATTTCATGACATGTCTGGTTTTGTGAACAAGGAGGCAGAAAACATTGCAATTTTATGACATGTTGAGTTTTCGTAGATAAAGGGCGAGAAGAGCATAAAGAGACAGAAGTGTCACGATTTCATGACAAGTTGCAACAGCACGATCACTAACAGTTAACTAAAGTAGAATAACAATTAAAGGGATAGTTGTAGAGGAAAAGCATGTAGCCAAAATAAGAAGAGTTAACTGGAGTCAATGCGATAGTTACAAGAGCAATTACAAAATAAAAGCATGCAGCTATTTTAAGAACAATCAAAGAAGAAGAAATCAAACAGTCGCATAAATAGAATCAAAAAATGCATGCATGCACAGAAAATAAGACGAATAGTCATGGTAGAGGTATATGTTGCATGTAACGTGTTTAAAGAAATGCCCACTCTATAAATACAAAAGGAGTTACATGAATAAGAAGTTACAATTGACAAGTGGCAGAAGAGAATATTAAAGGAACAGTTATGGGTTGCATGCGTAAATATGGAAGTTAAAAATAGAGACTAATATGATATAAAAGCAGGTCTGCGTGAAGAATAAGGCTACTGCTGTATGTGAGAAATTGCTGTGTAAAGAGGGTTAGAAGAGGGCCAAGAGAGAAATAAGCAGATCCGTGAGAGAGTGCAGAGTTTGATTAATTGCAGACCAGTCAGGGTCGTGTAAACATCGAAGGCATTTTTATGTCATTAAGATAATTTAGAATTGCAATCCAAGTTGGTGCTTGGCATTAGGGGTTGGTGCTCTTATCTGTTGAAGCAAAAAAATAAGGGGTTGGTGCTCCTTCTAGTGGGTGCTGGTAAAGTGTTTGTAAAATTGGTGTTTTGCAAAGGTTGGATTTGGATTGGAGTCCAAGCAGTCATTTTTGAGGAGTAGCCAAATTGGTGAACCTCGTTACATTGTGTGTTGTGGTGTGCTCTCTTGTGAAATTTTTTTTACCTATTTTTAAGTTCTCTTTGCTTCAGCATTAAGTGTTGTAGATTTGAATTTTAATAGCTACACTGATTCACCCCCCCCTCTCAGTGTCATTGTGAGAATATCAATTGGTATCAGAGCAAGGTTCTTAAATAAAGCTTAATCAACTAAGGTGATCTTAGAAGGAACACAATGGCAGGTAATGAAGGATTCTCATCAAACAAAGCTCCTTTGTTTAATGGAACTAATTACTCATTCTGAAGATTCAGGATACAGACATATCTGAGTGTGTTAGGATACGACATTTGGGAATCAGTAGAAAGTGGATACACAGTATCCGCTACTCCTCCAACAGATATTGCTGAGAAGAAGAAGTTTGAGAATAACTCCAAAGCACAGAATGCCATAATGTGTGGCCTAGTAGATAGTGAACTGATAAGGATCATGAGCTATAAATCAGCAAAAGACATGTGGGACAAACTGAAGAACATCCATGAAGGAGACAACAAGATCAAGGAAGCCAAGCTGCAAACTCATCGAGCTCAGTTTGAAGCATTACAAATGAATGACGATGAGAACATAGATGCATATATGCTGAGATTCAATGGAATCATTAATGCAATCAGAGGACTTGACAAAAAAATTAAAGATGCGGTTGTCGTGAAAAAGGTACTTAGAACTCTTCACAAAAGATTTAATTCTAAAGTTTCTGCAATAGAGGAGGTTAAATATCTAAATAATTTTAGCATGGACGAAATGCATGGTTCTTTGACTACATACGAAATGAGAATAGGAAAAACTAATCCCATAGATAGAGAAGCTGCTTTTAAAGCACACAAGAATACAAAAGCTAAACAAGAATCTGAGGATGAAGAGACATCGGATGAAACAGAAGCCAACTTTGTTTGAAAACTTACAAAGGGAAAAGAAAAATATAGAGAAAAGTTACCATTTAAGTGTTTCAATTGTGGAGGGGTAGGTCACTTTGTAGCTAAGTGTCCAATGAATGAGAAAACCAAAAGTGATGAAGGGTCACACCAAGAAAGAAGTGACTGGAAGAAGAAACCAAATTTTAGGAAAAGCAATTTCAAAAAGAAAAGTTTCATATCCAAGAATATCAGCTCTTCTGAAGATAGCTCAGGTGAAGATTATGAAGAAGAAATAGGTGAAGCTCTGTTCATGGCATTTGAAGAAGCAAAAATAGAAAAAAAATAGGAAGGTGATACAAAAAGTAAGGATGAGGCTGAAGTTTATCTGGAAGGAGAGTTGGTTGCTGCACTTAAAGAGTTGAATACAGAAAGGAAAAAGAATAAAAAGGTCTCAAGAAAACTAGAGGATGTGAATGACATAATAAGCAGTTTGAAAGTACAGACAGAAGAATTTAAGAAAATGTCTGAAGAACTTGAAGTTCAATTAACCATGAAAATAGATGAGTGCTACAAACTGGAAGAAGAGATTGTTGTCTTAAGAATGCGGCTAGAAGAAAAGAATCAAAAATTAAGTTACTATCACAAACTTGAAGGAAGTTCTGCAAAGCTTGAAAAGATTATAAATAGTCAGAGGACTATGGGCATCAAATTTGGCTTGGGCTTTGTCGAAGGAGAATCGTCAAGTGGATCAAAGGCCATAATAGTAGAACAAGTAAAGAAAGAAGATAAGATCAAGGTTGATCAAGGAAAAACGAATCAAGCAAAAGAAAGCAACAGTGCCAGGCACGAGAAGAGTGCTGATAATGAGGGATTCATAAAAGTCATACATCAAAGGAGAAGAAAATTTGTGGCTCCTACTACAAAATGGCAAAGACCAATTTCCAGGTTCAATCATTCATTTTCTGGTTATTGTTTTAAATGCAATGCTTACGGTCATAAGATTTCAGACTACATTCATAATATAGGACAAAGAAACTTCACTAGTAGAAATGTATTTTCACCCTTGATGGCTTATGCAGTAGAATGCTATAACTATCATAACTTTGGACACATTGCAAGAAACTGTAGAAGCACATATGTAGCAAAAAAATATTAGGGAAGAAGAACTCAACCAAACAGTTTAAGGCAAAACAAAAAATTTCCAGAAAAACATGCACAGGCTACTAATAAAGAAAAGTCTAAACAAGTAACCAAAACTATAACCAAACCAGAGTGGAAAGAAAAGGAGCTACCCAAGGAAGAAAAGGAATCCTTGATTGTTCAGACAACTTTCAAAGCATAGAATAAATCTGCACCATGGATATTGGATAGTGGGTGCTCTAGTCACATGATAGGAGATAAACAAAAATTTGAAAAATTACAAAAATATGAAGGGGGCTCTATAAAGTTTGGAAATAATGATGGAGCCAAGATAGTTGGCAAAGGATAAGTCAAGATAAGTGATGGATAGATCAATTCCAAATAAGTTCTATTTGTGATTGGTTTGAAGCACAACTTACTGAGCGTAAGTCAAATCTGTGACAGAGGTCATCAATTCATCTTTAAGAAGTAGGGCTATGAAGTCAAAAAAGCACATAGTGGGAAGTTGATAGCTACTGGATTGACTTCTGGAAATCTATATACTCTCTCAAAAACTTCAGAAGGAGCGTGCTTGATTGGACAAAAAGATGAAAATTGGCTGTGGCACAAGAGGCTCGGTCATATTAGCTTTGACAATCTGATAAAAATAAGTTCAAAAAGGGCAGTAAGAGATATATCCACCATTGGCAAACCAGTAAATAGCATCTGTGCTTCATGCCAAAAATGGAAGCAAACTAGAGCCACATTCAAATCAAAGGAATACTTCACCAGTAAGCCTTTAGATCTAATACATACTAATTTGTGTGGACCCATGAGAACACAAAGCATAAATGGTGACAAATACTTTATGTTGTTCATAGATGACTACTCCAGGATGACATGGGTACTATTTTTAAAGCTTAAATCGGATGCCTTTGAGATGTTCAAGATTTTTAAAAAATAGGTTGAGAATCAAACTGGAAAAAGAATTAAATGCCTAATATAAGACAGAGGAGGAGAATTTATCTCAGAAGAATTTGTAGAATACTGTCAAAAATATGGGATCAGAAGACAGTTTTTAGTAGCAAGAACACCTCAGCAGAATGGTGTTGTAGAAAGGAAGAACAGGATAGTGCAAGAAATGGCATAGACAATGTTGGCTGAGAACAAAATAGCTGACAAATTTTGGAAAGAGGCAGTCCATATTGCGGTTTACATCCAAAACAGGTGCATGCTAAGGATGCATGAAAGCAAAACATTGTATGAGCTGTGGTTCGACAGAAAGGCAACATCAAGATATTTCAAAGTGTTCAGCAGCAAGTGCTACATCAAACGAACTGAAGATAATCTCGGTAAATTTGAAGATAGAGCTGATGAAGGTATTTTTCTTGGTTACTCAAAAAAAAGCAAAACCTACACATGTTACAACAAGAGGCTAAAGAAAATTATGAAGAGTGCAGATGTTAAAGTTGATGAAGGTAGAGATCGAGAAACAACTTATCAAGAAAACTACCCTATTTATGAAGTCATTGAAGGAGATGAAGAAATGGAAACAGAAGAGAATCAGAAAATTGACCCAGCTGAATTAAGAATTGACTCAGAAGAAGAAGAAAAAAAGAAATTCAAAACAGGTAGCTGGTAGAAAAATCATCCCAGAGAACAGATTATTGGGGACCCAACAGTTGGTATACATACTAGAAGAGCAGTAGTACGAAACTACTCTCTATTATCCAGCATTGAGCCCAAAAATGTTGTTGAAGTAAGCACAGATGAAAGTTGGATGAAAGAAATCAATGAAGAACTAGATCAGATTGAGAAAAATAAAACCTGGGAGTTAGTACCAAGGCCGACAAATAAAAATGTAATCGGTACTAAATGGATTTTTTGAAATAAATTGAACGAAGATGGATAGGTTGTAAGAAATAAAGCAAGACTGGTCTATAAAGGCTATGCACAGGTTGAAGGTATTGATTTTGAGGAAACCTTTGCACCAGTAGCCAAACTAGAGGCAATCATAATGTTTCTAGCTTTAGCAGTTCATAAAAATTTCAAGGTATATCAAATGGACGTAAAATCAGCATTTTTGAATGGAAAACTGGAAGAAGAGGTTTACATTGAGCAGCCAGATGGTTTCCAACTTGGTGATAATCCTAACTTTGTTTGGAAGTTGAGGAAAGATTTGTATGGTTTAAAACAGGCACCCAGAGCATGGTATGTAAGGCTGGATAACTATCTGATTCAATAGGGGTTCAAGAAAGGTTTGGTGGACAGCAATCTATATGTCAAAATAGAGAATGGCCATCTTATTGTCCTTGTTGTTTATGTAGATGATATCATTTTTGGCAGCAGCAATGATAAGTCCTATAGTGATATAGCAAATAAAATGAAGAAAGAATTTGAGATGTCTATGATTGGTGAACTTTCTTATTTTCTCGTACTGCAAGTCAATCAAAGTGAAAAGGGCATTTTTATTTCTCAAGTTAAATATGTGAAAGAAATGTTGAAAAAGTTCACAATGGAGGACAGTAAACCTGTTAGCACTCCCATGACAACAGGTTACAAGTTGAGCAAGGATGACAAATCTCCATATGTAGATCAAACCATGTATAGATCTATGATTGGAAGTCTGCTATATTTGACAGCTACAAGACCAGATATCTTATAGGCAGTATGCATGGTGGCAAGATTTTAGGCTAGTCCCAAAGAGACTCATGTGACAGCCGTGAAGAGGATTTTTAAGTACCTCAAGGGTACTATGGAGTATGGGTTATGGTACCCAAAAGGTAAGGACTTCACTCTTATTACATATTCGATGCAGATTGGGTAGGATGTATTGATGACAGAAAGAGTACCGGTGGAGGAGCATTTTATCTTGGAGACAGGCTGGTAGCATGGCACAACAAGAAACAAGAATCAGTCTCTCTATCCACAACAGAGGCAGAATACATTACAACAACAACATATTGTACACATATATTATGGATGAGACAAACCCTGAAATATCTTGGTATTCACTTCAAAGAGCCAATTTCAGTTAAATGTGACAACACCAGTGCTATAAACATATCAAAGAATCAGGTTATGCATTCTCGAACCAAACATATTGCAATCTGGTATCACTTCTTGAAGGATAAAGTTATAGAAGGTGAGGTCAAATTGGATTTTTTTCTGACTGCAGAGCAAGTAACAGATATATTCACAAAACCATTGCCAAAGGAAGTTTTTGAGTACCTTCGGAGTAAGTTGGGAGTAGTCACATTTCCCAAGAACTGACTATCAATTGGGATCACATTCTCAAGGGGAGCATTTATGCCTATGTTTATAGTTTTGCTCATATTCATGATTTTTGCTAACTATAACAATGTGTATCTAAGAATGTTGTGCATAGACTCAGGGGGAGTCTGCAGTAGCCCTTTGGTATTATTGTCAAAGGGAGAGAAGAATTCCAGGAGAGTGCATGAGTGTTGCCAACAATTTCAAAGGGGGAGATTGTTGAGCAAGGTGCAGCAAAAGTATTGTCATCATTGTCAACACAAACAGATAGATCAGTTGATGCAGTTGATGCAGTGGATAGGAGTTCAGAGGTCAATTAGAACATGTACAGTGAATTTCCAAGAAGACAAAAGTGGCCCAGATTCAGAAAATCAAAGAAAACGACAAGAAAACTGTCGCGATATCGCGACATGTTTTCTGTTGTGATTTTGTGACATGTTTTTTGTTGCGATTTTATGACATCTCAGAGGAGAGAAAATGTGGTCAAAATTGTCATGATTTCATGACATATCGGAGGAGAGAGAAAATGCTGGCAAAACTGTCATAATTTTGTGACATGTTGGAAGCAAAGAAGACAAGTAAGAAAACTGTCACGATTTCGCGACATGTTTGGAAAGAAGACGCAAGCAAAGAAAACTGTCACGATTTCGCGACATGTTTGGAGAGAAGGCATAGGCAAAGAAAACTATCATGATTTCATGACAGGTTTGCAGATAAAGCACCAAGGAGAGAAAATGTCACGATTTCACGACAGGATCAAAGAGAAAGCGCCAAGGAGAGAAAGTGTCACGATTTCACGATAGGTTCGCAGAGAAAGTGCCAAGGAGAGAAAGTGTCAGGATGTCGCGATAAGATCGAAGAGAAAGCACCAAGGAGAGAAAGTGTCACGATTTCATGACAGGTTCGAAGAGAAAGTGCCAAGGAGAGAAAGTGTCATGATTTCACGACAGGATCGAAGAGAAAGCGCCAAGGAGAGAAAGTGTCACGATTTCATGACAGGTTCGAAGAGAAAGCACCAAGGAGAGAAAGTTTCACGATTTCATGACAGGATCGAAGAGAAAGCGCCAATGAGAGAAAGTGTCATGATTTCATGACAGGTTCGAAGAGAAAGCGCTAAGGAGGAAAAGTGTCACAATTTCATGACATGTTCCGTTTTTGCGGTCCAAAGACAGAAAAGGCAAAAGGCAGCAAATGTGTCACGATTTCACGACATGTGTTTTCACGGGCCAAAGATAGAAAAGGTACAAGGCAGTGAATGTGTCACAATTTCATGACATGTTGTGTTTTCACGGGCCAAAGACAGAAAAGGCACAAGGCAATGAAAGTGTCACGATTTTGCGACATGTTTCGTTTTCACGGGCGAAAGGCAGAGAAGTGCAAGGAAGCAAAAAGTGTCACGATTTTGTGACATGTCTGGTTTTCATGGGTGCAAGACAAGAGGTGAACAAGGAGGTGGAAAACATCGTGATTTCATGACATGTTGAGTTTTCGCGGATAAAGGGGGAGAAGAGCATAAAGAGACAGAAGTGTCACGATTTTGTGACAGGTCGCAACAGCATGATCAATGACAGTTAACTGAAGCAGAACAACAATTAAAGGGGCAGTTGTAGAGGAAAAGCATGCAGCAAAAATAAGAAGAGTTAACTGGAGTCAATGCGATAGTTACAAGAGCAATTACAAAAGAAAAACATGCAGCTATTTTAAGAACAATCGAAGAAGAAGAAATCGAACAGTCGCATAAATAGAATCAAAAAATGCATGTATGCACAGAAAAGAAGACGAACAGTCATGGTAGAGGTATATGTTGCATGTAATGTGTTTAACGAAATGCCCAATCTATAAATACAAAAGGAGTTACATAAAGAAGAAGTTACAGTTGACAAGTGGCAGAAGAGAATATTAAAGGAACAGTTACGGGTTGCATGCGTAAATATGGAAGTTAAAAATAGAGACTAATATGATATAAAAGTAGGTCTGCATGAAGAATAAGGCTATTGCTGTATGTGAGAAATTTTTGTGTAAAGAGGGTTAGAAGAGGGTCGAGAGAGAAATAAGCATAGCCATGAGAGAGTGCAAAGTTTGATTAATTACAGACCAGTCAGGGTTGTGTAAACAGCAAAGGCATTTTTATGTCATTAAGATAATTCAGAATTGCAGTCCAAGTTGGTGCTTGGCATTAGGGGTTGGTGCTCCTATCTGTTGAAGTAGAAAAATAAGGGGTTTGTGCTCCTTCTAGTGGGTCCTGGTAAAGTTTTTGTAAAATTGGTGTTTTGTAAAGGCTAGATTTGGATTAGAGCCCAAGCAGTCATTTTTGAGGAGTAGCCAAATTGGTGAACCTCGTTACATTGTGTGTTGTGGTGTGCTCTCTTGTGAAAATTGCTTTACCTATTTTTAAGTTCTATTTGCTTCAGCATTAAGTGTTGTAGACTTGAATTTTAATAGCTACACTGATTCACCCCCTCCTTTCAGTGTCATTGTGAGAATATCACACTCTTAAATACATTGTTTCTTCATTTTAAAAGTCCATCTAGGAGGGTCATGACAATTATGTTTTGCATTTTAATAATTTTTAGAATATACATTACAAATTTTTATAATGAACATGAATTTTGATGCAAAAAATGGTATATATCAATAATTTTAAGGATCTTGTTTTCTTTTATTCTTTGAAGCAATACTGTGATATTAAACATTCATATTTTGATGATTAATTGAGAAATTAAATTAGATCTATGTTTCTTAAAGCTTAGACAATGAATTGAAACTCACCCTTGTAATAGTTATATGGAACCCTGAGTTATTCACCTACTTTCCCTTTTATAGTTTTATTTAATATTTAACAATAATATATATTATCACCCAAACCTTGGGGGAGAAGTGTTTCCTTTCAAGAGAGACAACTTATTATTCTAGACATTGGTGTACATTAACAATTAGGTTAGGTGTATCACTCAATAGTAAATGGCAATAGAAGAAGGGCCTAAAATATCTAATTCATTACTTTTGAATAGCCTTGATTTATAAGCTTTGATTTATCTCTGCTTAAATATTGAGTTTAATTCTTGAAATTGCTTAGTTCTCATCATTATCCTCTTACATATGTCATGCTTCTTGACTATCAAAATAGAACCTAGGATTATCATCACCCAGTCTAAGTCTTCTGAAGGTGACATTGAATTTCATAGCCTTCCTCCTCCTAGAAGACCCAAAAATAGTAAAGGTTAGTCAAGGTCTCTTCCTTCCACTAGTACCTCACCCAAATATATTACACTATTCATAAATCCATCTGTTACTCCATTAAATTCACCCATGGTAGAATTTGCACCCTGGTTAGATGGTTGTAGTCCACTAAGTATACTTGGACCATCCCATGATATACCCAATAATATTGAAAGGTATTTTTCTAGGTACATACATTATGGAGGTAGAATAGCTAAATAACACATTCAAGCTTGTAAGGATTCCTTAATTCGATTAAAATTTGAACATGAATATGTGGCTTGTAGAATGTTTCCTCTTACTTTGGATGAACTAGCATATGATTGGTATATTAGTTTACCTACAAATTCTATCACCTCTTGGGTTTAGCTTGAAACAAAATTCATCAGCTAGTTTAGATTACCCATAGACCCTTTCATTATATACCATCAATTTACCTCAGTCAAAAGGGAGCCTAGTGAGCCTCTAAGGCTATTAAATACTAGGTTTCATAAGCTATATAACAGGCTGACTCCACCCTTTACTCTTAATGTTGAAGCAAATGTTAGAGTTACTATGTTAGTAACTACTACTATTACCTTATTTGGTAAATATGTAAATTATCTGAGGTAGTATTTTTCTATCCTAGGTTAGATATTCACATTGTTAGAAAATATTAGTAGTTAGTTGTTAGCACTATTTGTGATTATTGTTAGCAATATTAGTGGGATATTTGTTAGTCCCTATCTAGGATATATATAGCCTAAAGTTGTACTATATATTTCTATGAAAAATCAAGAACTACCTAATGGTTCGCTACCTACATTGGTATCAAAGAGGAGATTCACCTAGACTTACCTGAGTGAACCCTTAGTGTGGTTTATGAGGGTCTAGGTACAATTTCCAATATGGGATCCCTGAACCTCTACTATTCGAAATGGATCTTGAGGCAGATCCTAAGTAGCATGCTTCTCGAGGCAAAAATTCTTCTAGCATGGAATTTCTCAGTGAACTCTTGGATGGTGAACATCTTCAACATAAAATTTTATGGTGTTGATTATATAGTTTTGACCAATGGGTATCCTCTGTAGGTGGGTATCTCCATATTTGTTAGATGGGAATTTCTAGCTAGTATCCTATGTGAGTGCAACATTGACACCCTAATGCTACCATAAAGATCACCTAGACTTTTGGAATTATTGATGGCCCCCTGACATCATCACATGATTCTCCCTAAACTTAGCACTATGGAATTCATAGAAATCTAAAGCCAAACCCTTGATCTGAAGCTGACAGCTCCATCTGAACACTGACAGCATCACACAGTGACCTACGTGCATCTTTGATAGTAATCTGGAGTGGAATCATCTGACCAACAAATGATTGGAAGTAGGCTCTAACCACCGCTGGTAGGCTCTAACATCAACTCAATGTCGAAACTCATGCACTAATAGTGGACCTTCGATCTCCATAAAAATTTGATGTGCATATAAATCACATCAGATCTGGCATCAACCACATTGGTTTTTGGTGCCAATCGAACACGAAGCACTTTGTGACTTTTATCATGAAAATCCTAACTGGCCAACCAAAATCTCTACATATGCGAACTAAAATCTAGTGCATCTCAGATGAAAACTTGCACCATAATGAATCTCGATGTGTACACGTGGTGGATACATGGCGCTGACATGGTAGACATGCACTTTGACATGGTTTTTGATGTGGCAGTTGAGATGGTGTAGTGACATGGCAATTTTATGTGGCATGATTGGCATGAACATGTTAGTGCTTATATGTCATCTCCTTGTTGGCTAGTACAGGGAGCAAAACCTAAGTAAAAAATGCTCAATTGCTCGAAGGTAATAAAATTGATGGCACACATTTTCGATTTTATAAAAGGTTATTTGCACCACTGTGGTGCATGTGGGACAAAAGTCCCAACCTTTTTTATTTTTTCTCCATCGCATTATGGATAAGACTTCAAATATCATAGGCTCCTCCTTGCTTCACGTTCAGATCTCCAAACCGGACGATCGGAGCTATGCTTCTAAGACGTCGTGTAGGATGTCGCGGGTTCCATCCTCGGACGCATAAAAATTCATCATTTTTGCTACAAGGTAAAACAGTAATATTTTTTTACAATTTATTTTTTTGTTTAATTTAATATTTTTTCAATTATAAAGTTTAATGTTTTTTATTTTAAATCAATTTACTTTATTTTTTTAAAGAAAAATAATAAAATTCTTAAAATTATATATTATTTTTCAAAAACTTATTTTGTGAACAAAAATTCAACAAAGACCAAAGGAGTTTAAATATTTTTGCAAAAACAAAGTCAAAATTTGTGCATTTGTTTTCTCCAAGGAGGGATATAACACAAGAAATTGCACATTTTATTTTTTGCAAACGAAAATAGTCACCAATTTTTTGCAAAATTTTAGAGCAAATTGTGCAATTTTTTTCTCACAATGAGGGATACAAACCAATAATTGCACATTCATTATTTTGCAAACTGAAGGGGTTATGTAAACATTTCCAAAACCTTGTTTATTTTGCAAACAAAAGGGGGGACAAACCAAGAATTGGATTCTTCTTTTGCAAAATTGTAACACAAGGGGGAAATTGTGAAATATAAAATTTTTGCAAACACAAAATCAATTTTTTTTGCAAAAATTATTGTAATAAAGGTGCATTTTCGATTGCATTCGACACCTTTTTAAATTGGCATTGTAAAAATAGGTGCATTTTTGGTCGAATCCAACACCTATGTGTTAAAAATTTATGGGCACTTTTGATGGTTTATTGCATTTAATTTCCTATTTTTGCAATTACATCTTAAGTTAAAAATCAAAAGCACTTAAGACCCCAAATTTTACACCCATTTATGCAATTTATTGCATAGGTAGAGCCAATTTTTATTTTGATATTCACTCCATAAAAAACCTAATTCACTCTTCTTGTTTGGCTTAAATTCCTCAAACTGATCATCCATCTTCGGAGGGGTTTTTAGGCAGGTGCCATTAAATATCAATTTGAGTGAATTTCCTCTTTCAGTACTCATTGGGTATATCGAAAGAGATACCATTTTGGTAAAAATAAGGAACCTTCATAGTAGAAATTATTTAAATTAAGGGGAGAATAATTATTTTCTTCCTTCAAAACATCTTTTGCACTAAAAAAAAAAAAAAAACATTGTTAAGGCAATCAGAAAGGAAGAAGTCATCAAATTGTACCTTTTATTTTAGGCTTCATAACAACAAATTTTTGCTTGAAGTACTTGCAATAAGGGGGAATTTTTTGGTGAACTTTTTGATAATTTTCCTAGGAGGCAAAGTTTTGCACTAAGAGGGGAAAACTTCAGAAATTGCCTAGAAGACAAGATTTGTAAACCTCTTTTTAGGCTTCATAACAACAATTTTTTTCTTGAAGTACTTGCAATAAGGGGGGGATAATTCTTTTCTTCTTTCAAATAATATTTTGCAACAAAGGGGGAAGACTAGTAAGGGTGCATTTTCAGCAAATATTGACACCTTAGTCAAACTTCTTACAAAATTCCTTCAAAAATATTTTGCAAAAAAGGGGGAAGACTTGTAAGGGTGCATTTTTGGTAGCAACCGACACCTTATTCAATATTCTTGCATAATTCCATCAGAGGATATTTTACAAAAATGGGGGAAGACCTGTAAGGGTGCATTTTCGACAAAGATCGACACCTTAGTAAAAATTCTTGCATAATTATATTGTAAAAAGTGCATTTTTGACAGAGACTGACACCTTAAAAATGGATAGATCAAAGAAAAAAATATCCCAAAACTAACTGATGATGTTACAAAATTAGTTAAAGGTGCTTAATTTCCACCAGGGATAGAAGGAATGGATTTTTATGAGGATGAAACATTTCTCACACTATGCAGAGGTGTAAAAGCCATTCTCAAATATTTTGAGTCTTGTGAATATCTTCAGGATAATGGTTCTCTAATCCCTATTGGCATTGTAAGGGCAATATACATGTCATTTGTTTCACTTGATATTGCTCAACATAAAAAGAAAATGGAAATCAATGAGGAATCAGAAGTAATGCTCCTAATGGTCGATGCTTGTTGTGATACAAGTGACCTTAAGCCCATGGTGGTGAATGCTTGTTGTGATACAAGTGACCTTAATCCCATGGTAGTTGATGCAAGAGCATCCGGTGGTCAAGGAGCAATCTTGCATCCTCCAAATCATTTTATTGTTTGCTTTTATTTTCTAAGTACTTGTGTTGGGTTTGTTTCAAATCTTGGCCCAAGAGGGAGGTTTTGTAAAAAGAAGAGGAAGTTTTAGAGTAAAGGCACAAGTTGCGTTGGGGTCGCGAAATCGCGACCCCAAAGCTTCGGAAGGGCAATGGCCAGTTTGAGTCGCGATATCGCGACGTCGCGATATCGTGACTCTTGTTTCGACTTCAACAGCGTTGAATTTCCGTCGCGTTATCGCGACTACAGTTGGCAATTAAAATCAAAGGCTCGATGCAGACGAAGAAGGGGAGAAGGTTTTGGTCGCGATATCGCGACGGATATCGTGACGTCGCGATATCGCGGCATCATTTGCAAATTGAAGAGAGGTGACCATTGGGTCGCGATATCGCGACATGTCGCGATATCGTGACTTTTTCCGCCAAGGTGAAAGCAAAGGGACAGTGGGTCGCGATATCGCGACATGTCGCGGTATCGCGACAAGTATGAAGACAAGCTTGTGGACACGCGTTCAAATGAGAAGGAAAGCCATAGTGACACGCGACCTCCACGTGTGTTAAAGTGACACCGGCCGATCGAAGACAAAGCGAAAAAAAAAAATTAATTAATTAAACGCGCGGGCCGCCACGAAGATTGAAATTGAAATTGGCGACCGCGTGTATTAAGATGGGAATGGTCTTCACAACAGTACAGAGCATGGACATTATGGGCGAAACAGAGGCGCGAAAGGACGATCTGACCAAGGCGGCGTTTGCAGGTCAGAGAAGATCTTTAATGAGGTTTTCATGGTGGGTAAGGCAGTGGCCATTTATGACAAAATTTGGGAAGTTCGACCGAGGGAGGGAAAATTAGAATTTGAATTTGTTAGGCAGGGCATTGATGGCCGAGAGGATCGGGGGCCTCGTTAAAAACCCGAAATGCTGTAAGGATGGGGGATGGTGAGTTCGGGATTTGGGAGGAGGAAGTGTGCTGAGAAAAACTGTAACAGAGACCATATTAATGAAATTTACTGCAATTTGTGAGACTGGTGTGTTTTGAATCTTGACCTCGCCATCAAGTGGTATCAGAGCGGGAGCTCCCCGAGCGTGTAACAGATCACCGGAGAGAGGCGACTGCACCAAGATCTGTGGAAGAATTCTAAAAAAAAATAATAATAATACAGAGAAAATATCATGCCTCCACGAAGGAACCGTGGCGGAGCAGGAAATGTAGTGTCGGCCGAAGACTTCCGGGCCTTGCAAAGGCAAGTTCAAGCCCTACAAGCAGAGTTACGCAGAAGACGCGAACCCGGAGGGGATGAGGAAAGTGAAGACGAAGTTGAGGAAGAAGACCAGCTTTGAGGAAGAAGAAGAAGTTGTGGATCCCGCTCAAGCCCGGTTGTATAGGGCCATCTCTCAGATTGGAAAACAGCCAAAAATGGAGGTATCTACCTACTCGAGAAATCTGAATCCAGAAGAAGTGATTGACTGGATAAATGATTTAGAGGAATATTTCGAGTATGAGGAGATTGAAGACCCTAACCGGGTCAGATTTGCTAAGACCAAGTTAAAGGGTCATGCCAAAATTTGGTGGAGGGGAATGCAGTTGGAGAGAAACAGAAGAGGGAAAGAGAGAATAACAAGATGGGATAGAATGGTGGAGAAGCTTAAAAGACAGCTCATCCCGGCAGATTACGAGTTGGATCTCGCTAAGAAAAATGCAGAGCTTGAGACAGACAAACAAAACTCGTCCAAGAGTACACTCGAAGAATTTTACAAAATTTCTATTAGAACAGGGCATTTAGAGGCAAATAAAGAGAAAGTAGCCCGTTACATTAATGGGTTGAGGCTTGGTATCCAAGAAGAACTGAGCCAGGTTCGAGTAAACACCATTGAGGATGCTTATCAATTTGCCTTGAAGGTAGAAGAAAAGCTAAACAAAGCGGTTTGAAGGCAAGCAAAGAGGAAGGGGCCGTGGTGGAAGAACCGGTGGGAGAGCCAGTGGGGAAAAGTACAAGGATCTGAAAAATACCGGTGAAGCCGAGAGTAACCAGGACCAAAAAGAAGAAGATGTTTATCAGCCCCGAGATCATAACAGCTACCCAAGAGGACGGGGTGGATCTGGACGAGGGTTTGGAAGGGGAGTATTTCGTGGAACATGTTTCCACCGTGGTGAAGAAGGACACAGGGCATTTGAATGTCCACAACACCGAGAAAGAACAAACAAGAGGCCCGAGGGCCCAGCCGTAGCCGCCGTGGCGAGAGGAGGATGCTGAATCTGAGCATTCTGAAGAAGCGGAGAGAGGAGAAACAATGGTTGTAAGAAGAGTCCCGTTGAACGAGGAGAAGGACACAGACCAGAGGAAAATTTTATTCCGCACTAGATGTAAATGTGCGGGCAAGGTTTGCAATATCATTATTGATAATGGTAGCACGGATAACCTGGTTTCGAGGAAATGGTTACAAAGTTACAGTTAGAAAGGAAGAAACACCCACACCCATACCGGGTCGCATGGTTACAAAAGGACCACGGAGCTTTGGTCAATGAGCAAGGTGTTCGTTAAATTTAACATTGGGAATTATTGTGATGAGGTCCTGTGTGACATCTTATCCATGGATGTTTGCCACATGTTGCCGGGGAGACCCTGGCAGTTTGATCGGAGTGCAGTACATGATGGCCATGCCAACACCTACTCATTGACAAAGAATGGTGTACGCCATAAACTAAAGCCCTTGAAGGATGCAGATGAAAAGGTATGTAATATTTCCAGTAGTCTCGTTTAGTTGAGGGGAGAGAGTTTTCGAACGGGTTAAAGCATGAACATTTATGTTATGCAATAATCCCTAGAGTTAGGGGGAAGGAATGCCGGGATACCCCAACAGAAGTTCTAAATCTGCTCGGAGGAATTTCCAGACATGGTGTCTGACAATGTGCCTGAGGGCTTACCCCCGGTGAGAAAAATTAGCCATCATATAGATTTAGTACCAGGATCAAGCCTGCCAAATAAAGCTGCACACAAGATGACACCCGTAGAGACTGAGGAGTTAAATAGACAGGTCCAAGAATTATTAGAAAAGGGATTAATTCGGGAAAGTTTGAGTCCATGCGCAAGTACCTAAAGTGCTGGCGCCAAAGAAGGATGGAGAATGGAGGATGTGTACAGATTCACGGGCCATCAACAAAATTACTATTAAGTACAGATTCCCGTTACCAAGAATGGATGATATCATGGACTCGTTTAAGTGGAGCCGAGTACTTCACAAAGATTGACCCGAAAAGTGGTTATCATCGGATCCGTATCCGAGAGGGGGATGAATGGAAGACAGCCTTCAAGACAAGAGAAGGCCTCTTTGAGTGGTTGGTCATGCCCTTTGGACTCGTCCAATGCACCAAGTACCTTCATGCGGCCGATGAATGAAGTACCGAAAGAATTTCTGGGAAAGTTTGTTATTGTTTATTTAGATGATATATTGATATTTAGCCGGACCCTGGAGGAACACCCGATGCATATCGGAGAGTCTTTGAAAAGCTGCGAGAAGAACAGTTATTAATAAATTTGAAAAAGTGTAATTTTGTCAAGAAGGAATTGGTATACTTGGGGTTTGTAATCTCAGCAGAAGGTCTGAAGATGGACCCCGAAAAGGTGAGAGCTATCATTGAATGGCCTACTCCAAGAAGCACAACAGAAGTGAGGTCATTCCATGGTCTAGCCAGTTTTTATAGGAAGTTCATAAAGAACTTCAACAGTATTTGTGCACCTCTCACAGAGACAATGAGGGGAGATAAAAAGGAGTTCAAATGGACATCAGGAGCTGAAAGGAGCTTTGATACATTAAAAAGAAAAGTTACCGAGCAGCCTGTTTTGGCACTTCCAGACTTCAACAAGGTATTTCAGGTGGACTGTGATGCCAGTGGCAGTGCAATAGGGGCCGTACTGAGTCAAGGAGGCAAGCCAGTTGCTTATTTCAGTGAGAAGTTAAATGATGCACGGAAAAAGTATTCAGTCTATGATCAAGAATTTTATGCTATAGTTCAGGCCCTGAAAAAGTGGAGACATTATTTATTACCAAAGGAGTTTGTGCTCGTTTATCGACCATCGTGCTTTGCAATACATTAACAATCGACAAAACCGAACCAAAGGCACATGAAATGGGTGGAGTTCCTCCAAAGTTATACCTTTGTACCGAAGCTACGTAGTGGGAAGTCAAACAGGGTTGCGGATGCCTTAAGCGGCATGCGGACTCACGACCATATTGACAGTGGAAGTAGTGGGGTTTGAAGAACTGAAGGGTCTATACCCTGCAGATCCGGATTTTGCGTAAGCCTGGAAGGCTTGCTCAATACCTCTTACTATGGATAGAACAAAATGGTTGGATTTCTTAATCCAAGACGGGATGCTGTTCAAGGGTAGTAAGTTGTGCATTCCCGTAAGTTCCATGCGGGAGAATTTAATCAAAGAAAAGCACAGCGGAGGATTGGTTGGGCATTTTGGTAGGGATAAGACCATTGCCTTGATTGAGGAAAATTACTACTGGCCACAACTTCGGCAAGATGTACGGAAGTTTGTGCAAAGTTGCAGAATATGCCAGATGGCAAAGGGTGTAAAACAAAATACAGGACTGTACCAGCCATTACCTGTGCCTGAGAGACCATGGGAGGACATAAGCATGGATTTTATTCTTGGCTTGCCAAGAACACAGAGGGGAAATGACTCAGTATTTGTGGTGGTTGATCGGTTCTCCAAAATGGCACATTTCATTCCCTGCCAAAAGACAAGTGATGCAGTTCACATTGCTGGGTTGTTCTTCAAGGAAGTGGTACGACTTCACGGTCTACCGAGAAGTATAGTTTCAGACAGAGATACAAAGTTTGTTGGGTATTTCTGGAGAACTCTGTGGAAGAAATTGAAGACAGACTTGAAATTCAGTTCAACATACCATCCACAGACAGATGGGCAGACGGAGGTGGTCAATAGAAGCCTGGGCAATTTACTATGGTGTTTGATAGTGGATCAACCCAAGGGATGGGATTTGGTCTTACCACAGGCAGAGTTTGCATATAACAGTTCAGTTAATAAAAGCACAAATAAATCTCCGTTCCAGATAGTATATGGAAACAGCCCGAGGAATGTGTCTGAGCTAAGAAAGTTGGACATAAGAGAAAAATGTAGTGCCGAGGCAGAAGAATTTGCAGAGCATATGAAAAGTCTGCATGAGGAAGTAAGAAGACAGATTACAAAAATGAACAGTCAATATAAGACAAGGGCAGACCGAAGCGGCGGTTCAAGGAGTTCGAGATTGGAGATGAGGTTATGGTGTATCTCGAGAAGGAGAGATTTCCCTGCCAAGACTTACAATAAATTGAAGATGAAAAAGTTTGGGCCATGCAAAATACTGGGAAAGCGGGAGTCAAGAAATGCGTATGAAGTGAAATTGCCGAGTTGGCTTGATATTTCACCTATTTTTAATATTTCAGATCTCGTGGAATATCATGAGGGAGAAAGTACAGACATGCAAAGTCCAGAACCATGGCAATTTCCAGCCTCTACTCCAAGCACAGATGAGGCCGAGGAAGTATTAGATACCCGTGAAGGCCGGAGCACCCGAAACAGGCAGTATACTGAGTATTTGATCAAGTGGAGGGGCAGACCAACTGAAGATGCGACTTGGTTGTCGAAGACGGAGGTTGACCGCTTGGGTCTCCCCTTAGCCAAACAAAAGTGAGGGTCACTTTTTTTTATCTACCCCGGTGTCTGATGCAAGAGCATCCGGTGGTCAAGGAGCAATCTTGCATCCTCCAAATCATTTTATTGTTTGCTTTTATTTTCTAAGTACTTGTGTTGGGTTTGTTTCAAATCTTGGCCCAAGAGGGAGGTTTTGTAAAAAGAAGAGGAAGTTTTAGAGTAAAGGCACAAGTTGCGTTGGGGTCGCGAAATCGCGACCCCAAAGCTTCGGAAGGGCAATGGCCAGTTTGAGTCGCGATATCGCGACGTCGCGATATCGCGACGTCGCGATATCGCGACTCTTGTTTCGACTTCAACAGCGTTGAATTTCCGTCGCGATATCGCGACTACAGTTGGCAATTAAAATCAAAGGCTCGGTGCAGACGAAGAAGGGGAGAAGGTTTTGGTCGCGATATCGCGACGTCGCGATATCGCGGCATCATTTGCAAATTGAAGAGAGGTGACCGTTGGGTCGCGATATCGCGACATGTCGCGATATCGCGACTTTTTCCGCCAAGGTGAAAGCAAAGGGACAGTGGGTCGCGATATCGCGACATGTCGCGGTATCGCGACAAGTATGAAGACAAGCTTGTGGACACGCGTTCAAATGAGAAGGAAAGCCATAGTGACACGCGACCTCCACGTGTGTTAAAGTGACACGGTCAGTCGAAGACAAAGCAGAAAAAAAAAATTAATTAATTAAACGCGCGGGCTGCCACGAAGATTGAAATTGAAATTGGCGACCGCGTGTATTAAGATGGGAATGGTCTTCACAACAATACAGAGCATGGACATTATGGGCGAAACAGAGGCGCGAAAGGACGATCCGACCAAGGCGGCGTTTGCAGGTCAGAGAAGATCTTTAATGAGGTTTTCATGGTGGGTAAGGCAGTGGCCATTTATGACAAAATTTGGGAAGCTCGACCGAGGGAGGGAAAAATCGAATTTGAATTTGTTAGGCAGTGGCATTGATGGCCGAGAGGATCGGGGCCTCGTTAAAAACCCGAAATGTTGTAAGGATGGGGGATGGTGAGTTCGGGATTTGGGGAGGAGGAAGTGTGCTGAGAAAAACTGTAACAGAGACCATATTAATGAAATTTACTGCAATTTGTGAGACTGGTGTGTTTTGAATCTTGACCTCGCCATCAATAGTGAATGATTTTTGTGACACAAGTGACCTTAATCCCATCATGGTGAATGCTTGTTGTAACACAAGTGACCTTAATCCCATGATGGTCAATGCATGTTGTGATATAGGTGACCTCATACCAATAAGGACAGATATCAGTTGTAGCACAGGTGATCTCTTTACAAGCATAAATTTTTCTTGCAACACCAATGACAAATATCTAGAGGTAGATCTATAGGTAGATCCAGAGGCAATTATCTAGAGGCAGATTCATAGGTAGATCCAAATATAGACCTAGAGATACTCATCTAGAGGTACACTTAGATCCAAAGCATGAGCTAGAGCCCAAGCTAGAACAAGAGCCAGCATACTAGCATCTTTCATTTCTCTCCTTCATTGTATGGGGGAGTTATATACATTACCCAAATAATGTAATAAGGGGGGATGTTAGAGTTACTATGTTAGTAACTACTACTATTACCTTATTTGGTAATATGTAGATTCTCCTAGGTAGTAGGTTTCTATCCTAGGTTAGATATTCACATTGTTAGAGAATATTAGTGGTTAGTTGTTAGCACTATTTGTGATTATTGTTAACAACATTAGTGGAGATATTTGTTAGTCCCTATCTAGGCTATTTATAGCCTAAAGTTATACTATATATTTCTATGAATAATCAAGAACTACCTAATGGTTTGCTACCTACAACAACTATACAAATGTATTTTAGAGCTTTAGATCCTCTCACATCCATGTTTGTAAGGAGAGCACCCTATATCACCACTCTACCCATGGTGTATAGTGAGGATTTGATAGTAGAACAAAAATTAATACCTCAAGGTTTTAGAATTAGATAATTGCCTTCCTTAGGACAATCATGTGCATTTAATCAAGTCCCAATGATCAATCAAGCTCTTTCAAAGTAACTTCCTATGCTAAATAACCTACCATACCCTAGTTATAATTAGTCATTTAATGCCATTACTACCCCTACCCATCCAACCACTCCAACATACCTTACTAATCAATTTACTACTCATATGAATACTAAAACCAATGCTCAAGTTGCACCAACATTTTTGAATACTATTGCAACTGATACCATACTAGATTTTTTGACAAATAACACAACAAACCATGCCACTACATGCTAGACTAATGATACAAATTCTCAGTTTGATAACCTATAGAGAATGGTCCAAAACCCTAGTAGTGATATGATCTAGTTACAAAAATAAGTACCTCAAAATATACCTTACAATAATGTACCTCAAAATAGAAAATTTAATTTCTAGAGAGTCAACCACCAATCGAATACACATCCAAACAATGGGGAGTACCCAGTTCCATTGCCAATCTGAATAAGTCCAACACCATAGCCAATCTCTCATATTTAGCTTTAAATAATTGGTGTAGAGTGCATTCCACTGCACAACACAATAAAAATGACTTTCTTGAATTCAAGATAACCTTAGATATAGTCTAGAAGGAAATGGAAAATATGGAAATAATACCTAATGAAGACTTTACAAATAAAGCTAGCTCTAATAATGGAATAAATTTAGTTGTTGAAACCTTTGAATCATTAGAAGGAGATGAATAAGGATATGATGGATCTCTAGAAGAAGTACAAGCCTACAAGAAATTTAATAAAGGAAATAATTATATGCTTAGAAGCAAAGGTAAGGCACCAATCACTTCCTCTACTCCACCTAATAATACTTCTATTCCTCTTGATGTAAAATATAGCAATAATCCCAATCCACATAAGACTAAGTTCCCACCATAGCCACATAGAATTGTAGAAGAGGATAAGCTTGCATATAATATTATGAAATATTTAAAGAAAACTAAAGTAAACATATCTCTATTTGAGGTTGCCCAATTAACTAACCCACAAGAACTATTAATTAAAGCATTTAGTGATCAAAATAAGAATGAATCCAAGAAAACCATTGATGCCTAATTTATATCATGAAAAGATAAAGGGGAAACCCCTCCTTTCCTCTTGACTATTGAAATTGTAGGTAAAAACTTGCATGACTACCTTGTGGACTCAAGATCATAAGGTAATGTCATACCTCATGTGGTTTGCCAAAATATAGGATTAAATCCTACCCCTTCAAAAAGAGTAATACTGCAGTTGGTAAGACATAGGTTAAAGTAGTTGGTGTGCTCAAGCATATTCATATTCAATTGGTATATAAACCTAGAATACAATAGTACATTGACATACAAGTTATGGATATCCTGGATGGATATGGAATGCTACTTAATAGAGATTGTTCAAGAAATTTAAATGGATATATGACTATGGATTTTTCTCACATGTGGTTTCCTTGGTGAGGTATGGCAAATAAGATTAGAATAGAGAGAGAAACTAGACTTAGAGAGCTCATAATAGACTACAATAAGACCAAAAAAATTCTCTATAATGAGTTAGAACTAGGGGTCTATACTCTTGAATCTAAACAAATTAGCGATAGTTCTGAAACTAAAGTGTTACCAAATAAACAAAAGAAAGATGAAAATTTGGTCTAGACTATAAAATTTTATGGATCCAAGTCTAGGCAAGGTAGTGGAAAATGTATTAAGCTCATCAATACCAAAGGTAACTCTTATTTAGATGCTATAGTTCCCCTACACCTATAATACTACAAAATATGAGGCATTAATATATGGACTATAGTTAGCCCTTAAGAAAAAAATCACATACTTTAAGGTATTATGAGACTCTAAGTTCATGATCAAATAGATTATAATCCAATATGCTTGCCATGAAAAAAGGCTAATTCACTATAGAAATAGAACAAGAGATCTGATTAATGAATTCCATGCTTTTAACATCAAATTGATCTCTAGAAAGAAAAATAGAATTGTATATTCCTTAGTAGTAGTAGCAAGTACACTAAAACCCATGGATAATAGAAAGCTTAAGAGATTTTCCATACAATTAGTAACCCACCCATCGATACCAGATAACATACAAAAATTTCAAGTTTTTGAAGATGATAGACACATTCTTGAATTTGTTACTAATTCTAGAATTTTTTAAAATCAGGTAATAGATGAAGATGGTAGAATATTAGATGAGGCAAATGAAGATAATGAGGTAAAACTGAAAACAAATACAATTTCTAAAGGTATGGTTTCCATTGAAATATTGTTTGATATAGACTATAAGAGTAATAAATTCAGCAAATATTCTTTTCAAGGTAATGCATATGATAAAGTAAATATAGGGACTAGTGAAAATCCCAAAAATATTTTTATAGAAAAATATTGCACTAATTAGAAAAAATATGGAATTATACAAGCCCTCAAAGACTACATAGATGTCATAGATTGGAGCTATGAAGACCTAAAAACTTATGATCAATCCATTATATCCCATACTATTCTCTTAAAGCAAGAAGTGAAGCCATTTAAGAAAAAACAAAGGTATGTTAATCCATTATTATAACCCCCCATTCAGAAGGAAGTTAAAAATCTATTAGATGCATGTATCATATTTCCCATTAGATATTCCACTTGGGTAGCTAATATAGTACATGTTCAAAATAAGAATGGAGAAATTTGCTTATGCAATGATTTTTAGAATATTAATATGGCTTATCAAAAGGATAACTATCCTCGACTTTCTTTAGATTATATTTTACAAATGGTAAATCAGTTTGAAATGATATCTTTCTTGGATGAACATTCTGGATATAATCATATTATGATAGACCCTAAATATAGAATAAATACAATATTTACCACTAAGGATAATGCCCTTTGGATTGATTAATGCAGATGTTATTTTTTAAAGAGCAATGAATTATGCTTTTAGAGACTTAATTGGCAAATGCATAGTGATTTATGTTGATGATATTCTTATGTTTTAAAATAAACGTATTAATCAAGTTAATAATTTAAGAAAAGAATTCCAAAAATGTAGAGAACATGGTATTTATTTAAATCCTAAGTGCATTTTTGGAGTCACTAAAGGAAAAATATTAGGTCATGTCATTTCTAAATATGTTATTTCAATTGACATTGAAAGAGTAGAGGCAATACAAAAAATTCCTCTCCCAGGTAGTAAGAAAGAATTGAGATCATTATTTGGAAAGATTAATTTTGTTAGAAATTTCATCTCAGGATTTGCAGAGATAGTTAGTCCACTGAATGATATGCTCAAAAAATATGCCAATATTACTTCGACCACTGAAGCTCAAGAGGCTTTCCAAGGAATTAAAAATACTATCTCTAATGCCCCAGTCTTAGCAGTCCTAATTATACACAACCATTTTACATCTATTCATTTTCTTCTAAACACTCTACTGGTAGTGTACTAACAAAAAAAAATGAAAATAATAAAGAAAATCCAATAGCCATCATGAACTCCCCTTTAAAATATTCCAACTAAAATATATAGCTATAGATAAACATGCATTTGATTTAGTAAAGGTAGTAAAGAAATCCAAACATTATACTTTACATAGTAGAATCTTTGCAATTGTGCTAGATCCACTTGTCAAAACCATGCTACTGCAAAATTATTAGATGAAAGAAGAGGAAAATGGATGACAACCTTATAGAAAATTTATTTAGATATCTAGACTATGAAAATAATTAGAGGACAAGGATTAAGTAAAACTTTAGCAAAAATTGATCCTCAAATTATTTGCAAACAATATTATATGGATAACATCACAAGTGATGAATGGTATAAGGATATAGTGTACTATTTATTGAAAAAAAAATACCTAGGTCATTTTAATGCTACTCAAAGAAGAGCATTACATCTAAAAATTGCTCACTTAACTATTAAATAAATTTTTTTATATAGAAGAAACCATGAAGAAATCTACCTGAGATGCCTAGATAAATATGAAGCTACTCAAGTTCTTAATGAATTTCATGGAAAATATAGGACTAGATATGATTTAACTAATGCCATTGCACATCATATTGAGAGTTTGATACTAATGGTCTCATATTTTTAAGGATACCCATGCCCATGTTAGATCGTGTCATACTTGCCAAGTTTTTGCTAATAGAGAAAGAAACACTAATAGTATTTGAGGCTCACCTTTTTTCTCAATGGGACTAGACTTTGTAGGAGTCATAAATCCTAATTCCTCAACCAATAATAAATACATCTTGACTTCAACTAACTATTGCACTCGATGGACATAAGCTCAAGCTATTAGAAATTGCACCATAAATGTTGTGATTCAGTTTCTTGAAGAACACATTGTAACTAGGTTTGGAATGCCTTACTATTTAGTGTGTGATATTACAATGGTTTTTAGAATGTGTCTACAATAATAAGGTGACCTTAAAATTTTCTTCTAACTACTATCCACAAGGAAATAATTTAGCTGAATCTACCAATAAGAGCTTATTGATGATAATCAAGAAAATTCTAGAGAAAAATCCTAGATATTGGCACAATAAACTTAAGTATGCTTTATGGGAAGACAAGACCAAAATAAAAGCTTCAATAGGTACATCTCCTTATCATTTGGTATATGGCCAAGATCATGTTTTCCCTACTAACTTGAAGTTGTTGACATTATAGTTTATGAAATATTACTTAGAAGTGGATGAAAGATAGAAGTAAGATTGACTAATTTGATGAATTTATATGATAAGAGAGAGGATGCCCTTCAAAATTTTAGCAAAAATTAAGGGATAGTCAAAATATGGTATGAAAAAAGAGCCAGAATCAAAGCCTTTAGGATTGCTGACTTAGTATTAGTGTGGGGTAAAGCACATGAAAAGAAAGGAGATCATGATAATTTTGATAATATTTGGTTAGGACCCTATTAAATATCAAAATTTCTAGGAGAGAATACCTTCATATTGAATAATATAAGTGGAGAAGATGTCCCTCTACCCATAAATGGGTAGTTCCTTAAACATAATTTTCAGCCTTGAAGCAAACACAATGAGACAATCATGTTTCATATTTTTCTGCTTTTTTATGACTTAGATATTTTTCTCATTTCTTCCTTTAGGTAAGGTTCTAATTTTGTTCATAGTTAGTTTTATTTTATATTTTTTTTAGCTTTTTAGTTTATCATTATTATGCTTAATGATTTATGCTTCATTGTACTTTTTCTTTGTTTAATTTTGTTACACCTCATAGTAAAAAACTATTTAACTTGCTTTATTTAATTTGCACCATAAGGAGTCATTTATTTTTGGAGTGTCACATCTATTTTAACTATTTTAACCTCCTACCTTTACTTTGGCTTATTTGTATTTTATCCCCTTAATTTTGGTAGTTTATACAAATGCAATAGAATTTTGGTTCCTCTAAAGGGAAATGTGCTTAATAAATTGAGGATGAATGACGTACCTTGAAATTAGGTGAAGCTAAAGACTAGTGAATTAGATTATTTGGTGTCCATTCTTTGATTATGGGGCTAAAATAGATGAAACTATAAATAATGTAACATAATGTTAAAATCTTCACATTTATTAATAAATTTCAAGTAATTATTAGAGCATAAGAATGAAATCATCTTGGTTTGACGATTAGGTGAAGATACATACACTCTACTTTTAGCATTATAGATCCCTAACCCAAAAGCAACATTCAAAATTTGGAATTGATCAAAATACTTCTTAATTAAGAATAAAAATACTAATAATACAATAAACTAAAGTGCTTTGGTGATTTAGATAACCTCTATTGGGGCTATAGATGCTTGTCTAGAAATAGAGCAATGTCTAGAATGTGTCAAGGTCATCTCCACCAAAGCTATAAATGCTTGATTGGTAGTGGAGCAATGCAAGGTGAATCCTTTTAGAGTGACACCTTTAATAGCCCAAATTCAAACTAAGTGATGAAATTCTAATATATCTAAGAATGGAAATCAATACTCGAGCACAAACTCTAAGCTAAAAGCAATTGGAGCATTTATTTCAAGCAAAATTTGTTCAAACCCATATTTGAATGTTTATCAAATGGTCTGCATTTTTACTAGTTAAATTTTTATTTATTTCAAACTAGGTTCTTTATCCAGCATTCTCAAGAGCATTTTCTAGTAGAGTCACCATTTGTGTTGCCATTGCACAACCCACCCCAATTGAGGACCCACTTAAATTTTAATTTTGACCTATGCTTACACTTGCTTACATTAAATATTTTATGAAGGCTCAAATTTTAGTTACATTGACATCATCTTGATGACTTCAATAAGAAAATTTTTATGCTCCATTAAATCAGGTCTAAAATAAGCTTTCTAACAAGTATAAACATGCAAAGGTTATCTTTTTAAATTATGTTCTCCACCGCTAGCAAGATCACTCATTTTATATATGTTTTGATGCCAAATTTCATTTAAATTCAAACTCAATAAACCATGCAGATTCAATTTATGATGTCATATTTCTTTTCCATGAAGAAATCAATTCCAATATCACATCGGACAATGCTTACTTCTTAAGGTTGTAAATCTCACCCCTTTTCCCATAGCCCAAGCTAATTCATAATCCGTAGAGTAAATCCTAGGGTTAAACAATCATTCACAAAATTAATCCACATTGTGTAAAGTTCATGCAAAACCTAAAATCCTAAGCTTACCTCTACACTTTAAATATCATGCATTTTATTTAAACATCTACAATTCACATTAAATTTTGCATGATCTATGGTGCACGTGATCTAAAGTTAATGCTTGCTTAATAGTGGGTCATAAAGGTTTGATTAGTTAGATTGAATGGTACATGTTTATCTGGGTAGGACATAGAGGTCGTACACTTTCCATGTGGCTACCCTATGTAGTGGAAATTTATGGCTTACGAGAAACTCAATCAAATGGCCCGCATTTAGCAATTCTTAATGATCATTATATACCTAGGTCTCTATAGGTCAAAGCTAGCATGTTAAAATCCTCTTAAATCATTTTTGCTATTGGTTTTGGTTCTCAATTTCATATAAATTTGAATAGAACAAATCCATGGAAATTAACATCATACTAGCCAAGGAAAACCATTGCCAAATTTAGCCTAGGTTTAAATGGTTGTCCTCTACTAATTTTACACAATATAAATAAGAATATCAATACTGCTATAATTTAGATAAAGTTAATATTAAGACCTATTCACTCTTTTATTCTTGTGGCACTTAGGTATAATAAATTTTAGGGTTACTAAAATAATGCACCCCCGTAGAGGCTTATTGTCTATGCAAATCCCAAGGAAATATTTGGCTCACGTTTGTTCACATACATTGTGGCACTAATCAATAGTTTGTGTTGATGCTATGCACATCTCCCACCTATGCACCTTAGGGTAAACCTCGATCAATTCCCAAAGCTATCAATAGTATTCTCATGACATGGTTAACATTGATAGTGTGCATTCATTTATTCTATTCAAATATTAAATATCCTATTCCCACTAGTCAAAAGTCAATATGTCAAGTATTGCAGACTTTCCATTGCGATGGACGATGTGCATCAATTCGTGTGGTTAGAGGGAGATTGAATAGTACACATATGCTCTCTATATGGCTATCTTGTGTTAAATGGTAGATCAATTTTATAGAAAATCAATAGTTTAGATTATGCCATGTAGATCACATGCACCATATATCATTAACCCAGTTCAATACAATAAAGTCAAAATAAATAAAAAAAGTGCAACAAAACCTAAAATTAAGAAATTCATGAGAATCTATTGACATAATCTTATAAGCGTGAGTATTTTATAAGGCCCTATGGCAAAGGAATTTATAGGTTAATCTTTGGCCTGGATGCATCTTGAAAAGGTGATTTATAATAATGATGTCACATGAGCCTAATTAACCTGATATGCCAATGGCTCATGGGAAGCTGCATTTTTCAAGGCTCAAAATACTTTAATAATTAAATCAAAGGCTACGAGCCATCCAAAGGATCAAGCATTAAAATAAACCTAATACGCATGAAGACTAAAGTATGATACAAAATAAATTTAGAGATAAATAAATAATGATAAAGATATCACGATATAGGAAAACAAAGAAAAATAAAATAACAAGCAATATATTATTTGAAGAGGTAAAAGCCTTTAATTTTTTATTTGGTTAGGGTCAGAAAATTTTATGATTTATGTTTAGGGTTGAGAATTACCATCGAATCCATCATCCAAGGCCTAAATTTAAATTTATCAATAGAATATTTACACACAACCACACAGACCGTGGTTGATTAATAAAGAAAACTTCAAAAGCATGTATTCTAACACAATTTAATGACATCCATATTTATTAAATAATGATTTTTAAAATAAAATAAATAAATAACAATATATATATAAAATATTAATAATAATAACAATAGTAAAATAAAATAAAGTAAACTAGATAGAACAAAAACTCATCAGTTAAATGCTAGAGCATTATAAATATTAAAATGGTAATCATAAAATTTTATGAATACTAAATATCATTTATAAAAATATTATAAGCATGAATAATATATTTAAATGACCAATAAAAGTATAATGTTTCGAAAAACTAACCCACTTGAGAGAGAATTTGTTTTCCTTTATACACTCGTTAGGGATCTACATATCACCACCCTATATAAGTCATTCTACAAAGTTATCAATTGACACATTGCCTTTATGAATAATTTTTTTGTCTCGTCTCCATGATGAGCCAACTTATTCTTTGGTAATTGCAATGCTAATAAGCTATTTGTCTCATCTCCTTGATGAGCTAAATTTTCCTTCAATCATTGCAATGCAAATAAGCTATCCATCTCATCTCCACAATGAGTTAACTTATCCATCGATCATTGCAATGCAAATAAGCTATTTGTCTCATCTCCATAATGAGCTAACTTATCTATCGATCATTGCAATGAAAATAAGTTTTCTATATCATGTCCATGATGATCTAACTTATTCATCGATCATTGTAATGCGAATAAACTATCCATATCATATCCATGATGAGCTAACTTACCTCCTTTTGTCTTTCAAAAGGGATACACCCATCCCTACACCATACATAAGGTCGTCTATGTAGGTGCACTAAGCACAATGCAAGTGACTTATCTGTCTCATCTTCATGATGCATTAACTTACCCTTTTTTTCCATCTATCACTCTACATGATAGTCAAATCCTTAATATTAAAATCTATCAAAGGGATCCCATAATCCCTTGAATCAACTCTCTCATCTTCTAGTGGAAAAATTCCTTCTTATCCATTAGAGGAATTGCTGAAGCATCTCAATTGTGTGTACCCTCTACACGTTTAAACTAAGACACTTCTCATCCCAACGTAGTTATTAATTAAACCGTTATAATTATCAAGGAATATATATACCATACCCATGTAATTTATAATAAGTTCATAATCATGGTTAATGTAATGCCATGATATTCTCTCTTTTATTGAAGAAAAACATATCCAATAAACTAGATTTAGAAAGCAATAAATACAAGATCATAATATGACAATAACCAATTTACACATCACACTCATATATCCTGGAAAACCCTTATGGGAAAAACCCAGCCTTAAAATATCCTTTTTTATTTCACATTTAACTTGTCTCAATTTACATTCAATCAAAGGAATTTCATAATTCTTTTTTCCACATCATTATTGCAATTAGGAACATATAAGAACCCCATAATTCTTATGTGCCTAAACCATGAATTTCTCTTTTATTCATGTTATAAAATTGATGAGGGAACCCTATAATTACCTTGAATGAATTCTACATTCATTTTCCCCAAGAATATTCCTTCCTTCTTTCATCATTTAAGGGAATGGCTTCTTTCAATGTGTCTAATGTAACCATACATGCACTATAGAATTTCTCATCATGAATCAATGATAGCACCTATTGTGGCTGCTCCACAACGTACCCCAAAATTGGGGACCCACCTTTTTTGCATGTGTTCCAAGAAGACTGAAGTGGCCCATAGGCTAAAGATCAAGGAAAAAAGCAAAATACCACAAGGAGAAAAAGTGTCGCGATATCGCGACATGTTGCACCATCGCGGCCAAAAGAGAAAAAGTGTCGCGATATCGCGACATGTTGCACCATCGCGGCAAAATAGAAAAGGTGTCGCGATATCGCGACATGTTGCACCGTCGCGGCCAAAAGAGAAAAAGTGTCGCGATATCGCGACATGTTGCACCATCGCGACCAAAATAGAAAAGGTGTCACGATATCGCGACATGTTGCACCATCACGGCCAAAATAGAAAAAGTGTCACGATATCGCGACATGTTGCTATTCACGATCAGAAGAGAAAAGTGTCACGATATCGTGACATGTTGCATTTGCAACCAAGAGAAAAAGTGTCGCGATATCGCGACATGTTGCATTTTCGCGATTCAAACAAAAAAGAAGAAAAGTGTCGATGATATCGTGACATGTTGCTTTTGATCCAAGAAAAGTGTCGCGATATCCGACATGAAAAAGTGTCACGATATCGCGACATGTTGCATTTTCATGATTCAAAGCAAAGAGAAAGAGCTAGAAAGAAAAAGTGTCGCGATATCATGACATGTTGCATTTTCGTGACCAAACAAGACAAGAAAGAACAAGAAAAGAAAAGTGTCGCGATATCGTGACATGTTGCATTTTCACGACCGAAAAAGTAAACATTTTAATCAAAGAAGAAGAAAAAAAAAAAGTGTCACGATATCGTGACATGTTGCATTTTCAACCAGAAAAGAAAAGTGTCGCGATATCGCGACATGTTGCATTTTCGAGACCGTATCGAAAAAAGTGTCGCGATATCACGACATGTTGCATTTTCACGATTCAAAGCATAGAGAGAGGCAAAAAGAAAAAGTGTCACGATATCGTGACATGTTGCACTGTCATGGCCAAAAGAGAAAAGTGTCGCGATATCGCGACATGTTGCACTGTCACGGCCAAAAGGGAAAAGTGTCGCGATATCGCGACATGTTACATTTTCGCGGCTACAAGCAACAAAAGAGAGCAAGGAGGCAAAAGTGTCGTGATATCACGACATGTTCCAGTTTCGCCAAGGTAATGGACCTGCATCAACGTGGACATAAGGACAAAATCTAATGAATAAGACAAAGCGTTACATGATCATTTAAGATGGTCGTTACACACAGAGGGAAACGGATGCAAGCCCATGTGGAGAAACGCAATGAAGGGCCACAAAATGGAAACCAAAGCACACGCAGTCAGGGAAGGTGAAATGAGCAGTCATCAAAAAATGAAACGAACCATCATGGAAGGAGAAGCAATTTTTTCAGAAGTTTAAATACGCCATTCAAAGAGGCCAGAAAGGGGGTCGGAAACCGCTGCAAGCAGAGTTGCAGAGCTGAAGGCGAGAAGGCCATTCTGGACCTATTTGAGTTGTTTCTCTTCCACAGACTGGTTTGGAAAAACCAGAGATTCTGCTATTGTAAAATGACATATTTTTAATGCAGAAGTGTTCAAAAATTTGCATCTTGTGGGCAAGAAAGAAGGAGATTTTCTTTGCATGCTATGGATTTAATGTTTATTCTTTCATTTTTTAGATTTTGAATTTATAGATAATGTTAAATGCCATCTTTTTGGGTTACATTAGGTGAATATTTGAAATCTGAAATGTTATTTCGTACCCTAGGAACCAACACTTAGTCTATGGGGATTGTGCATGTTTTGCAAGTCCAATAGGTTAGGTTGCATGCATGGAGACCTCACATCTTCGGTTTTGTCGGAACAGGATAGCATCATACTGAGTGCATTTTATTTTCAGTTTGTTTTCTGCATTTCATTTTTCATTCTCTGCATTTTATTTTTTCCAGAAAGTTTAACTTATTTAAAATAAACATTTAAAAATTACAAAATCAAAAAAAACAATGAACAATCACTAAAGTTTCATGATGAAATAAAACAACATTGCCCCTTGTTTACAGTTACTTGCAATCACTAAGGTGTTCCAAGCATTTAAATTGATTATCTTCATTTGAGATTACTAATACACAGTTGCAAATGCTAATACAACGGAGACCTTGGAGAAGTTGTTTGTTTGACTTCTTTGCAAGAGGGGATTTGGAACCCAAATCCTAAAGGAGAGTTGTACTTTCACAACTGGGTGAAAATACCACTCAACAGATTGGCGCTAGAAGGAGGGCCGAATCGGTTTATTTCATTGTCCTAACGCTTTTTGATTGTTCATACAGGAATAAGATGTTTGGAATAAGGTGTTTTGATTGTGCATTGTTTTAGAATACTGCTTTGTCAAGGTTCCTTCTTTCATGACTAACAAATTGATTTTGGAAGTTATTCTTTGAATTTCATTAATTACAGGATTTTCTGTGTCGCGAGGTTTTCTTTGAGGTATCGAGAGTTTTGTCAGGTTCTTGTAGGGTTATCATCATCGATTTTGAATCAAATGGCCCAACCTCCACCACCTCCTTGGTACGGAGCCCATAACATTCCTTTGAATATTACAGGGGATATTCACGAGATCCCTAGGAATATAGAGAGATTTTTGCCCAAATACAAACCGGATGGCCCAAGGACCGTAGAAGAACATATTCAGGCCTATAGGGATGTTTTGATAAGACTGCACGTTCAACATGAAGATGTGGCTTGTAGACTCTTCCCCATGAGCCTAGACCAAGTGGCTTACGAATGGTATATTTGCTTACCTACTGGTTCCATTACGTCATGGACGCAAATGGAGGATGCTTTTGTCAACCAATTCAGGTCACCATTAGATCCCACAATCATCTATAATCAGTTCATTACATGCAAAAGAGGCCAGGGTGAGCCAATCCGAACTTTTAATCAGAGATTTCAGAAGTGCTATAATAGAGCAATTCAGCATTTTGCCATTGATCCCGTAGTAGCTTTGCAAATATATTTTGGGGCATTGGATCCTATGATGGCAATGTTTGCAAGGCGAAATCCTCAAGTTACCATGCTTGCTCTAGCCTACAATGAAGCTATGACCATTGAACAACAAATGACACCACAGAGTTATGGGTTTTCCCAGATGCCTATGGTAGGACAATATGGTCCATATGGTCAAGCTCCTATGATGAATCAGATCATGGCACCACAAATATCAGGCATAAATGCTTTGCCTTATCAACAACCATATTCATCAACACCCGCTTACGCACCCATTCCAATTCAACCAATCACATCCATTCCCCCCATTCCTTCATTTTTGCAAAATAGTCAGCAGACTATGCAAGGAGCCAGTCCGGTTAATTCTCAGGCTATAGTTCCTTTCCCCAATCCAATTTCGATTCAAAGTGTGAATCCCTACGCAAATCAAGTGGCTCAAAATCCAACTCAAATGTTAAGTCAAGATCTCACCAATTACGCAAATCCTATTGGAACTAGCAATAACATACCTCAACCAAAAGAGATTTATTCAGAGGTTGAAGAACTCAAAAATATGGTTCACAAATTGAGTAATGATTTGGTTCAAAAATAGAAGTATGAATCCCATGCCCCTCACCCAAATCAAAATTTCAACAATAGAGGGAGACAGTGGAATGCGAAGCCAAACAATGGGGGTGTGCCTTCCCCTATTGCTAATCAGATAGATACTTCTGTAGGACCAAGTCACTCTAGTTCCATTCTTAATATTTCTGATTTTGCATGGGAAAACGGGTGTAGATTGCATAATACAAAGACGCATAATGAAAGGAATTGTCCCGAAATAGCTAGGTATACCCATTGTCTCCAAGCTCAAGTGGATGATTTGGAACTTGTGCCAAATGAGGGTCCACCCCAACATCAACAAGGAGTGGACAACGTTTTGGTGGTGGAAACTCTATATCGTCAAGAGAGTGAGAATGAGGAAGGTGAAGATGAATGGGATGAGAAACATGTGGATGAATCAGAAGATGAAGAAGAGGTACTTGAGCATCACGACTTGAACTTGGAGGATGATTACTGTGATTCATGGAAGAAATGGGAAGAACATTATCAATCTAAATCTTCTAATAAACTTGTTGCGTCAATTAATATGCAGGATAACTCAATTGCTTCCTCACATGAGGATACTATAAATCCTATACAATTTGAGAAAGTTTTGGAAGAGGAATTAGAATCTCATCAAATTTTGGAACATGATAAGGATTCTACAACCATGAATCAAGAAAGAGAGTCATTTGCTTTAGATTCCTTGGGAGGAAAAGAAATTGAAAATCTTGATCCAATTACTTGTGCTACAATGATTATGCCATTTCAAAATGAGAAAATTACAAAACCTAAATCATTTGGGTTTGATATCATTGATGATCCAATTGAAAATCTCACGTTACCCAAAACAACCCAAGTGATTGATCACGGAAATGTGTTAGTCAACCCACCCCTAGATAGACAAGACTTATGGTTTGAAAGGGATGGACGTATTTTCGATTGGGTACCTAAGTTTGGTGCCTTTGATAAACAAGTCATGGAGAAAGAACAAGTGCTACAGGATGATGAATGTCATGAGAGAAAAGAGGAATTTTCAAATCCTCTTCAAGTAAGGTCAAATGAAAGCGGGCCAAAGGTAAAATCTCACCGTTTTGGTTTCACCATGCAAAATTCGAATGAAGGTTTGCCTAATGAATGGTTTGATTCAAATATTATTAATGTTATGGCTTTATTGAATGAAAATGAAAGCTTATTTCTACACCATGAATCAAAGTGCGGAATGGACATCTTAAAGAATAGACATAAAAGAATTGAACATCAATCATTGTCTAATCAATTTGAAAACTTGAAGCTCCACCATAGGATTATTAATGAAACTAAATCAAATTGGTATGGTGAGAGGGGCAAGTGGAGGTTTGGTTCTTTGTTTGGTTTGATCTTGTTTTTGTTGGATTCCTGCAAAACTTGGTATGCGTATCACGTCATATGTCTTTTAAAGAATTCTAATCAGGTTTGGGATCCGGGAAAATGATAATCCAAACTTTTTGTACATTTGTATATACTTTTGGTTTTCGTGTTTTGGTTTCGGAATGGATCTCATTTTGGTTTTAAGTTTTGTGTGTTGGTCCTTTGGACATTTTTGGTTTGTCAACTTAGGTCCTTATGAATGTTGACTAAGACTTGGAGAATATGAAACATCGGAATTGTATTGCAGAAAGCTCCATGAATATTGCAAACACATTAAAGAATATCGTTTGGAACTTGTGATGCATGAAGTTGTCAGTTTTTCACATTATGGTAAAGTAGGTGATATATACTCCATCCGCATTTCAAAAGGAGCAATGCATTCATATCTCATATTACATTCCGCATTGCATATACATTTCATCTCAGTTGCATCTTCATTTCATGTACAATCATTGAAAAGGTGTCGAATCCTCTTAGGGTTATTACATAACATATATTAAAAGGATCCTAAGGTTGGGAACTGATGCCCGAACTATCTTGAACCAAGCACGTTCTACGCATATTAAAGAGAATCTTGAGCAAAATGGTCAAAACCATACTTGGAAGAAAAGGTGAGGCGAAAGGAATATTTCGTGTCTGTCCTATCATGCAACATAATCCTTAAAACTAGTGGTTTTTACCACTCCCATAATGCTTAAAGCCTAAAATCAGAGTAGTAAGGATAGGGTTAAATCCTCATCGAACTTAGGTTGAGGATCCAATTCCCCAAAGCTCTGATTTGACCTTCATGGAGTAGTAAGGATAGGGTCTAATTCTCATCTCGCTTAGGTTGAGAATCCGATTCCCCAAAGCTTCTATTTTGCCCATTCAAGAACTTGAAATTCCAAAGAAAATATTTTTCATTTCTTTATTAATATTGGATTGGAAGGATCGTACTACATGTCCCTTGCAAGGATGGGTAGTCATCCCCAAGGTCCAAGAAATCAAAAGTAGAGCCAAATCATGGATTATGGGGTTAATCTCCACCGGGGCTATAGACGCCTGGCTGGAAGTGGAGTATGCTCATGCGTGGCAACATGTCTTGTCTAAAAGCAAGACCACTGACTACTCAAACGGACAGGCTAGCTTGACAGTTTCATCCATAACAGGTTAAATCATTTTGTTCAAGATGAGGTAATGAACTCCAGATCAGAGTAGTAAGGATAGGGTTAAATTCCCATCTCGCTTAGGTTGGGAATCCTATTCCCCAAAGCTCTGATTTCACTTACACTTGCACATGGGTTCAAGATGGTAGTGACACATAACCAACTTTGGGATCTAATAAATTAATTCAGTATGCATATATTTGGTCCTAAGAGGGTTTGACAGTTTTGATATGTTTGTTCATGATACTAGAAGGTTTGAGCCTTTGCAAAGCAGGTTGTTATATCTCTAGCATCTTCATCATACATCAAATCCTGCACAAATCATTCATAGCCTTGCATACGAATCATAAGTGAAACTGACAATGGAATGTTGATCAATTTCAAACGATAGGGAATGAAGCACATTGCACACACCGAGCTGATGCTTAATAATTCTAATGCTTCATGTATTTCTCGTCTAGTTTCATTCTTGGGATATTTTTTGATGCTTGTATTTGAGTCTGTGTTTTCAGGTTGAGTTCTCACCGAAATGCTCAGGAGCATTTCCCAACAGAGTCGCCATTTGTTGTGGCTGCTCCACAACGTACCCCAAAATTGGGGACCCACCTTTTTTGCATGTGTTCCAAGAAGACTGAAGTGGCCCATAGGCTAAAGATCAAGAAAAAAAGCAAAATACCACAAGGAGAAAAAGTGTCACGATATCGCGACATGTTGCACCATCGCGGCCAAAATAGAAAAAGTGTCGCGATATCGCGACATGTTGCACCATCGCGACCAAAATAGAAAAAGTGTCACGATATCGCGACATGTTGCACCATCACGGCAAAATAGAAAAAGTGTCACGATATCGCGACATGTTGCACCATCACGCCAAAATAGAAAAGGTGTCACGATATCGCGACATGTTGCACTCTCGCGACCAAAAAGGAAAAAGTGTCACGATATCATGACATGTTGCATTTTCTGACAAAAAAAAAGTGTCGCGATATCGCGACATGTTGCATTTTTGACCAAAGAGAAAAGTGTCGCGATATCGCGACATGTTGCATTTTCGCAGCCATACAAAAAAAAGTGTCGCGATATCGTGACATGTTGCATTTTCACGATTCAAAGCAAAGAGAAAGAGCTAGAAAGAAAAAGTGTCACGATATCGTGACATGTTGCATTTTCATGACCAAACAAGACAAGAAAGAACAAGAAAGAAAAGTGTCGCGATATCGCGACATGTTGCTTTATTTTAAGAAAAGTGTCGCGATATCGCGACATGTTGCATTTTCGCGATTCAAAGCAAAGAGAAAGAAAAAGAAAAAGTGTCGCGATATCGCGACATGTTGCATTTTCATGACCAAACAAGACAAGAAAGAACAAGAAAGAAAAGTGTCGCGATATCGCGACATGTTGCATTTTCAAAAAAAGTGTCACGATATCGTGACATGTTGCATTTTCATGATTCAAAGCATAGAGAGAGGCAAAAGAGAAAAAGTGTCACGATATCATGACATGTTGCTTTTCAAAGGAAAAGGAGAAACAGGGAAAAGGGAAAAGTGTCGCGATATCGCGACATGTTACATTTTCATGGCTACAAGCAACAAAAGAGAGCAAGGAGGCAAAAGTGTCGCGATATCGTGACATGTTCCAGTTTCGCCAAGGTAACGGACCTGCATAGTGACGTGGACATAAGGACAAAATCTAATGAATAAGACAAAGCGTTACATGATCATTTAAGATGGTCATTACACACGGAGGGAAACGGACGCAAGCCCATGTGGAGAAATGCAGCGAAGGGCCACAAAATGGAAACCAAAGCACATGCAGTCAGGGAAGGTGAAACGAGCAGTCATCGAAAAATGAAACGAACCGTCATGGAAGGAGAAGCAATTTTTTTAGAAGTTTAAATACGCCATTCAAAGAGGCCAGAAAGGGGGTTGGAAACCGCTGCAAGAAGAGTTGCAGAGCTGAAGGCGAGAAGGCCATTCTGGACCTGTTTGAGTTGTTTCTCTTCCACAGACTGGTTTGGAAAAACCAGAGATTTTGCTATTGTAAAATGACATATTTTTAATGCAGAAGTGTTCAGAAATTTGCATCTTGTGGGCAAGAAAGAAGGAGATTTTCTTTGCATGCTATGGATTTAATGTTTATTCTTTCATTTTTTAGATTTTGAATTTATAGATAATGTTAAATGCCATCTTTTTGGGTTACATTAGGCGAATATTTGAAATCTGAAATGTTATTTCGTACCCTAGGAACCAACACTTAGTCTATGGGGATTGTGCATGTTTTGCAAGTCCAATAGGTTAGGTTGCATGCATGGAGACCTCACATCTTCGGTTTTGTCAGAACAGGATAGCATCATACTGAGTGCATTTTATTTTTAGTTTGTTTTCTGCATTTCATTTTTCATTCTCTGCATTTTATTTTTTCCAGAAAGTTTAACTTATTTAAAATAAACATTTAAAAATTACAAAATCCAAAAAAAACAATGAACAATCACTAAAGTTTCATGGTGAAATAAAACAACATTGCCCCTTGTTTACAGTTACTTGCAATCACTAAGGTGTTCCAAGCATTTAAATTGATTATCTTCATTTGAGATTACCAATACACAGTTGCAAATGCTAATACAACGGAGACCTTGGAGAAGTTGTTTGTTTGACTTCTTTGCAAGAGGGGATTTGGAACCCAAATCCTAAAGGAGAGTTGTACTTTCACAACTGGGTGAAAATACCACTCAACAAGCACCCATAATCATCTCATAAATATTCCATCACTAACTCATCCCAAAATGGATTATACTATCTCTAATATACTTCTAACTCATCTTACCAAGAAGAAATACAATATCCTTCAATATAAGATTTTCAAACTCTTTTCTTTTAAAAATATATATTATTTTCTAATATATTTCAAACTCATTTATTCCAAATGAAACACATTATCCACTAATATTTTCAAAATTCCTTAATCCCAATGAAATACCTTATCCACTAATATATTTCAAAATCATTTAATCCAAAAAAAATACATTATCCACTAATATGTTCAAACTTACTTAATCCCAATGAAATATATTATCCACTAATATATTTCAAACTCATTTAATCCAAATAAAATACATTATCCACTAATGTATTTCTAACTTATTTAACCCAAAATAAATACACTTTTAACCACTCTTAAAGGAATAATCAAGGTCTATAATCCATCCTTTTAAATTAATCAATAAATAACCTTTCATTTAATCAAGGTTTAAAATCAAATAAATATCCTTTCATTTAATTAATAAATAACCTTTCATTTAATCAATAAATAACCTTTCATTTAATCAAGGTTTAAAATCAAATAAATAACCTTTCATTTAATCAAGGTTTAAAATCAAATAAATATCCTTTCATTTAATCAAGGTTAAAAATTAAATAAATATCCTTTAATTTAATCAACGTTAAAAATAAAATAAACCTTTAATTTAGTCAATAATTAACCTTTCTTTAACAAAGGTTTAAAATCAAATCAATATCCTTTCATTTAATAAAAAAGGTTTAAACTTGATTTAAAAACAATTCAAATTCACCCATTTAATCAAAGGGTTTAAACTTAAAACTTGATTTAAAAATAATATAAATCCACTCATTTAATCAAAGGGTTTGAAATTTAAACTCTATTTATTTATTTATTTATTTATTTATTTATTTTTTAGCGAAAAACCCCTTGCGGGGCCGCCTTGGTCTGAGAGACCACGAACAGGGGGTTCTACATCGTCAAAGTCACCCAAGAGTCACACTTGACCTTGCCCACACCAACATTATCAATTAGATTTTGGATATCCAATTCAGCTTTTTGGTAGGGTGGAGAGTTGAACCTGGGACCTCTCTTGGAGGATTTACCTCTCCTCTCCAACTCACCTACAACACCTAGATAAATTTAAACTTTATTTAAAATAATTTAAACCCACTCATTTAATCAAAGGGTTTAAACTTTAAACTTCATTTAAAAATATTTAAACCCACCCAACAAACCATCAAAAATTGATGGTCAAAAACAAATAGGCAAACAGGTCAAACATGTAGGAGGAAAGTCCACATGTCAATAGATCATGCCACAATTGATGCTAGGTGGTCACCAAGTGGCTAGTTCTGACCATTACTTTGTGTTTGAAGGTTTATGGGAGCCTAGATCCCTTTAAACATTTTTTTTCTTGAGTATATCCCATGTGGGAAAACCTTCCATCGATGCGCACTCAGGCACTAGCATCATGCCATGGCAACGGTACAATGGTGGAAAAAATATAATATAAATCAAATACCCATAAGGTTTAACCTTAGGGTGAGTTTTTATAGGTGGTGACAAAAAAATTTAACCTCCCATAACACCCTACAATAGTGGTGAAGCATCAGAAAAAAGAAATAGAGGGTCAACAATACTCGAAAACACCCTCCCTACAAATTATAGTGTCGATTGTTGCTCTGTAACTGATAATAACACAAGGATGAGAAATAATTTTCTAACGTGATTCAATATGTAAAACACAATATTTAATTATGCTTACCCTTATAAGGAATATATAAATTAAAACCGTTAAAAAAAACAACATGCCTCAGAAGAGTTGTTCTCAGGTCGCATAGCAGGAAAAAACACAAAAACACATTACAAGAACGGATCAAAGTTAGATCCTTGGTGGTTATCCATAATATTGGGAAAATAGGATTAATGTATTTATAAATAATACCATTATGATGTAAGTTGCTCTAGGGATGGTTAAGTATTTGCATAGCGACCAAGGTTGTTTTGATTGTGCCTGCTTTAGAAGGTAAGAGTTGAGTGCAAAAACAAGGATGACCTTTCCAAATCTTGGGTGAGGAGTTAAAAAATTAATTTAAAACTTTAATTAGATTTCATAATCATAATCCTATGATAAAAAGGGCCTACCACACTATGGCTTCATTAGTTGGTGATAAGCAACTGAGGGTTTGATTCGAAATGCTGAAAAGCAAAGGGTTTACTATGATCAAAGAGGTTGCCATGGTTGAGGTTAGGGAACACTACCCCCTAACATCAGATACTAAATCTAACCTTAGTAAAACAATAGTTTGGATTCATGCTCCTATTAATTACTATATCATAGGCTATCCACTATAATAGCAAAATACACAAATAAGGGGATGCATGAATAACAACCTTTAAAAACATTTCAAACATTATAAAAACAACAAGTTTTCAATCTAATCTAATGATACAAAAAATATCATTCAAGCTTGCATAAGGGGAAAAGAATGGTTAAATCCAACATAAAATCCTTTGAAGCCTCTTCCTCCTAGATTCTCCCTACTCCCTCATAGCCTTCATCCTCTTTTATCCTTATTTTTTTCTAGCCATCCTCGAAAAACATGATGGTTTTCCCCAGCCATCCCCCCAAGAACACATGCACTCTTACCCAAGAATATTAATGCTCAATTCCTCAGTTTTTTCCAAGTTGGAAAGAAGCATACCTTTCATTAAGGCCAGTCCCCCTGCTCATACCTCCATGACATGAAGCATTAATACCTCTTTTTTTAATTTCCAGCTTAACATATTTTAATGTCTGTTTTAATTTGCAAGTCAAAGGAGATATGGTTTCTTTCCTAAAATACCTCATGTGCCTTATCTTCTAGAAGACCTTCAATTAAAAATAATATAACATATGTCCTCAAAGTTTTTTCCCTTTTTATATTATTTCCCCAATATTTTTTTTCAAACTTAAACTATTATATTTCCATAATATAATATTTTTCAATTAATCTATTATATTTCCAGAATATAATAAATTTTAAATTAATCTATTATATTTCCACAATATAATAAATTTCAAAAATATATAATTCCTTAATTAATTAATTTCCCTAATTAATTAATTCCATCTAAAAATATTTAATTCCCTAATTAATTAATTTTCCCAATTAATTAATTCAATTCTAATTAATTAATTTTCCCAAACTAATTAATTCGATCACGAGATATATACAATTCATGTTTCTTTGGTACCTCGATCTTGGTGGTTGACTTCCTCACCACCTTCAATAGTACCTTGCCCTACAATCAATCAAAAACTTAGCAACACCATGTTCACAAAACATAAAACAATTGCATATAATCAAATAAATGCATCATAACTAAGTATCAATCATCATTTATCAATACATGGTCCATCTCATACAGGGTCTTGCCAAGGCATGTCATGACACAAAGCCCATATTTTGGAGATGACAAATAAAATGTGTTATAAAGAAAGATCAAAGGATTAGATTTAAAGTGTCATTAATGGGCCTGATTTTATAGATGAAATATGGATAAATTTAATTTTTCAAAGAATTAAAACAAGCATTTACCAATAATTTTGAAACAATTTCACTACCAAGTCTAGTTTGAACTAATTTTTTTATTTTCCTTTGTAATTTGCAAGACAAAAAAAAAAAAAAAAGTGAAAGCAAGAGAAATTTAGAAGGAATACAATAAATCAGTACTTGATCTTAGACCATTTGGTGCATGCCAACTTAGCATACCTAGCTTCAAATGGATGCATCCAAGGCAGTTAAAAATATCAAGGGCTGAAAATTGAAGATCAAACCTAAGAAGATACACAAATTGACACATCATCTACTCAATTGAAGAGAATTGGATTGTACAGTTGTAAAACATTAAAAAAATTTAAATTTGTAAGGCTATAAAAATCCATGAAGACCCCATTTCAAAGGGTCGAAATCCATTTTTAGCAATAGATATTTTAGGGTTTTCTTTTCTTTTGTAGTTGGTTTATTTTGAACCCTTGTCATTGTACTTGGATATTTATCCCTGTAATCACATGATGCTAACAAGTCTGAGTGTAACCATTGAATATCTCTATCAGTATAATATATTAGAATTCTTCGTTTAACCTACGCATGATGATGGTGGTTACATTTAAGTTAATTTTAGTATGTTGTTTGTGTCTCCTTTGAATTTAGAACCATTCTGATCTCAGATTGTGCAAAGGCTAATAGAGTCAAAACTGGTTTACTTTAGAATTTGTTGTTTCAATTGATTCAGTATAAAGGCTTCAAGATGTAATGGATTTTTTATTTCTTTCTCTAACCCTTTTCTTTTAAATTTTCTTCAAAACTTGCTTAGATTAGGTTTATATTAGTTGAATTCCAGATTTTGAAGCTTATTTTACATGATTATGTGTTGCATTTCAATAAGTTTTAGAATATACATTGCAACTTGTTATAATGAACATGATTATGATGCAATGAATGGTGTATATTGATAATTTTAAGGTAGCAAGCCTAGAATCTTGCTTTCTTTGATTCTTTGAAGCAATACTATGATATTAAACATTCATATTTTGATGATTAATTGAGCAATTAAATTAGATCTATGTTTCTTCAAGCTTAGAAAATGAATTCGAACTCGTTCTTGTAACAATTATGTGGAACCTCAAGTTATCCACCTACTTTACCTTTTATACTTTGATTTAAGATTTAACAATAATATATACTATCACCTGAACCTTGGGGGAGAAGTGTTCCTTTTCAAGAGAGAACAACTTATTATTCTAACTGTTGGTGTACATTGACAATTAAATTAGGTGTATCACTCAACGAATATGAATATTTTAAATAGGATGTGTGAATAGGCTAAGAGACAAAAGAGGTAGATTTATTAGACAAAACTTCCCACAAGTCATAGGAAGAAGACAATCATGATGAGAGGTTGCACCTAAATTTGAATTACCTAAATTTTTTTATTCTTGAACATGCTGGAATTTTAGAAGAATCACTATCATAAAATTCAAGAAATGTAGGATCCCTTGTGAGAGAATTTTAAGGAGAACTATTTGGTCATTCAACACCACCTTCCCCTAGAATATCTATATTATTAGGATAATTCAAAAGGATTTATACTTGATGCTGGGAATGTATAAAGATAGATTTATAAGAAAATGCAGAAAGAGGAAGCAATGTGCTTCATTCAGGTGACATGAACACCCATATCAAAACCTTCCAATATCCTATTTGGCTAAATTCTAACCTAAATTATCCCATGAAAACCATTTCACCTTCTATATTACAAATTTTAGGGGAGTTGAATATGGGGATCCTGATCAAATTTTATTTGATTTTAAAGTTGTATGCCAAACTTATGACTATAGAAATGATAATCAAAATATTGAATTATTTTCTTCCAACTAAAAGATCTATCTTACGATGGTTCATGAGCTTAGATCCTGATTCAATATAAAACTAGGATGAAATGGAAAAGGTATTTTTTGAAAATTATCAAGAATACTATTGATTAAAGAATAAAAAATATGAATTGTTTAGGATAAAACAAGAGTAATATAAAACTTTAGAAGATTATCTAGACAAATTTTCCTTCATTCATAAGAGATGTGTAGGTATAGAACCAAAACTCATTAAAACTATATTATTGAGAGGATTACAATATTAATCAAGAGGTGTATTATATCTTATAGGAATTGGATATGTGAATACATTTAAGTTTCAACAAATCATAGAAATTTGTAAGAATTATTCATGTACAAGACATATAAGACGTAAAATTACTAACAATGGAAATAACTTGAAAGAATTAATGGAATAGTTTGTCAACCTTTGAAACTATTATCCTAGTGCATATTAATATAACATTAGATGAAATGAATATAAATATGAGAACTACTGAACCTTTAGCTATTTATTTCCCAAGATGTAGAAATATATATGCTCTTCATGAATGTCCTTTGAATAAGACTTTCATATATACTATATGTAGAATTTATGAAAAAGGACATCCTACAAACCAATATCATTTGTTACATGTATTAAAAAGCATAATGGAAAATCAATATCAACCTATAGAAAAACTTAATTTTGTAGGACAAATACAAGGGGGTATTTTTCCTCAATACCCATATCAAAATGCTTCTTGATTTTCAGTGAATTGGAAAATAATCCTTGGTCTATGCCATGGTCTACTTCAAATCCGCCTCAAAAACCTTGGGGTTAACCACCATGGGCATCATCTCAAGAATGGTATCAACTTAGATGGATGAATCAACAATGGAATAAAAAAACCCACCATGAATGCAAGGAAAAAAATGGGTACAACAACATCAATAATACCAAGGGCAACGATGATATCAAAACCAACAACAGGGTTTGTTTCCTACTCCTGCCTAAAATTTCTCTCAAGGATGACAACAACAACAACAACCACAAGTAAAACAACCTCTAAATTTGGATAAACTTGTGGTTAATATCAATAATACTAGATAGGATGGCCTTGTCTATATGGCTAAATCAAAATATACAACCATACTAAATATCATTGACTATTATAACGTTCAATTGCATTTAGGAGGAACACTTCCTGAACCTACTCCACCTATCATTGTAGAAATGTAAGTTGATGATAATAAACAAGAGGATCCATCTACACCAAAACAACTACAAGATCCAAAAAAATGGAAAGAAAAATAAATCCCCTCTTAAGATAATTTACCTTCTTTATCGAAGAAAGTACCATATCCTGAATGAATTGAGATATCAAAAATAAAATCTTCAAAATCAAATTGGGTAAAGGAATTAAAAAATTTAAATATCACAATAACTTTACTACAAGCTATTAAAGATGTACCAATGATTAAAAAGACTACTCAGGAATTGTGTATTAAGAAACAAGGAAGAAAGAAGAAAGCATAGTCTAAAACCATACAAGTAGATGCAAAATTAATAGATCTACTTGTAGGAAAACTTATTCCACCTAACTATGGTGATTTAGGAATTATATCAGACACAATAACCATAGGATCACTTTATATATCTAATGTTATGTTTGACCCGGGGGCATCTATTAATTTTTTGATGAAGGATACATTAAAAAAGTTATAACTAAACAATCTAAATCCTAGGTCCACAGTATTGGAAATGGCTAATAGGCTAGTTGCTAAACTAGAAGGAATCATAGAAAATATTCTTGTAATAGTTTCATCATGGGAATATCCAATATATTTTTTGATATTACAACCCCAAACTACTAAGAACAGTTACCCAATACTTCTATGAAGGCCTTGGCTTGCTATGTCAACTACTTTTATTGATTGTACGTTAGGAGATATGACCATTTCTAATGGAATTGACTCAAAAAAATATATTTATATCCTCTTGTAAAACCTTCAATTGAATTTTTTGGTAATTGATGGTTTCCTAAATTAGATGAGACAAATTAAGAGAAAAATTCAACCTTGGCCACCACAGTTGTAAAGGATCATGTAGAAGAATTGGGTCTATCCAAAAGTTTTATTTTTTAAGAAGAAAAATTTATGATTAATAAATTGTATGATTTAGGGCTTGAAGATGAACAAGTATTGTTCATCAATTACTATGGAATGATGAATAACAAGAACCTGAATATTCATCATCCATTTCAACACAAGATAGTTCTTTTTATTTACCACATGAATGGCATCATCATCTTCTCCCATATTTTCATTGTCCTAATATTAAATTTAATTCCTTTAGAAATTGCTTTTGATAATGACACTCAAATTTTCCATTCTCTTTTGCAATATCATTGCCCTCTCAACTCTTTGATAAGTAATTTTGAAGGAATCAGTTCAATACATCCTAGAATAAAACAAATCAAAATACAACTAAGAAAGTTTATAAAAATCAATAGTTGGTTGAAAAATGACTAGGAGGTAAAATTATTTGATGTACTAAGCCGACATACCAATGCTTTTGCATGGGAATACAAATATATGATAGGAATTCAACCAGACATATGCACTCATCATATTTATACAAAGGATGTTAAACCTACAAGAAAACCACAAAGGAGATTGAATCCTAATCTACATGATATCATTAATGATGAAATTGAAAAATTCATCTATCCTATTTTGATAGTCGATGGGTTTCTCCATTGTTTATTATTCCAAATAAAAATGTAAATATGTGAGTGTGTGTCGATTATCAACAACTAAATAAAGTTACACAAAAAGACATTTTTACATTACCATTCATAGATCAAGTATTAGATACACTCACTAGGAAGAAGTATTTTTGCTTTCTTGACGAATTTAGTGGATACAATTAATTTTAGGTTGCATATAAAGATTAGGAGAAAACAACTTTCACTTGCCTATGGGAAAATTTTACTTATTGAGTTTTACCTTTTGGACTTTATAGTGCTCCAAAAAATTTCCAATGAGCTATTCTTGCTATTTTCTCTGACTTGACCAATGATTGTGTTGAAATGTACATGAATGATTTTATAGTGTGTGGTGAAACGTTTGACGAAAGTCTAGATAATCTTGATAAAGTACTAACCAATTGTGAAACTTACAATATGGCTTTAAACACTAATAAATGTTTTATGATGATGGATGAAAGTATTATTCTTGGACATAATATCTTGTCTAAAGTAATACAAATAGATCCTAGGAAGATAGAGATTATTAAAAAATTCTTGCACCTCAAACTCAAATAGATGTTAAGTTTCTTGGGTCATATTGGTTTCTATCGTTGTTTCATAAAGGACTTTAGTATAATTGCAAGGCCCATGTTTACCTTGTTAACTAGACATTTTGAATTCAATTGGACAAAAAATATCAAATTACATTTGATGTGTTAAAAGAAAAATTGTACCCCTGCCTCCTTGGGTCTTACCCGAAAGTGGCATCCCTTTTGGGATGTTTTCCACAAAAAGAAAAATTGACTACTCCCCATGTGTTATGAGGTCCAAATTAGAAACTTCCATTTCACATTCAAATTGATGCATCTAACACTACAATTGGGACAAATTTGGGCCAAGTATAAAATGGAGAGCATTATGCTATCTATTATATTAATAAAAACTTGATAGGAGCTAAGAAAAATTATACTACTACTGAAAAAGAATTCTTAGCAGTAGTATATACCATTAATAAATTTTATCACTACATTACTAGATATCAAGTGTTTGTTCATACTGATCATGTTGCAATTAAATACCTTATGAATAAACCATTGGTTAGTGGGAAAATAATACGATGGTGACTACTACTACAAGAATTTGACATCACTATAGTCAATAAACCTAACAAAGCTAATGTAGTAGCTGAATTCTTGTCAAGACTAAGCATCACACATGAGGATGAACTAGTAGAGGATTTCTTTTCTAAAGAAAGGTTATTTGCAATCTCAATAAAATCACCATGGTTTTATGATATTGCCAACTATCTAGTAACAAAAAAAATTCTCTCTCATTTCACCCCTAAGTAAAAATGATGATTAGCTAAACAAAGCTCATCATTCAAGTGGATTAATAGTCTACTATTTAAATGTGGACCTGATTATATTTTATGTCGATGCATTCAACAAGATGAGGTGTATGATATTCTTTGTGCATATCATGATGAACCAAAAGAAGGACACTATTTAGTAAAACATAACACTCAAAGCATTTTGGGTGTAGGATATTATTGACCATCACTTCATTAGGATGTAAATAAGTATGTACAACATTATGATTCATGTCAACAAATGGGTAAGCCAACTGCAACAAATAAAATACCTCTTCAACCTCAAATAGTTTTAGAACCATTTGAGAGATAGGGTTTGGATTTTATTGGACTCATTGCTCCACCTTCTCAAGGAATGCAAAACATTCTTGTGTGCACTGATTATGTGAAAAAATGGGATGAAGTACATGCTTTCAAATATGCTTGAGAAGAGGAGGTAGTTGATTTTCTATATACCCAAAAATTTTAGAGATTTGGTGCTCTATGCTCTATTGTTACAAATCATGGACCCTAATTTGCATCCAAGGTTATAGAAGCATTTACTAAATTATGTGAAATGAAACATACGAAGTCATCACCATATAACCCCCAAGAAAATGGTTAGGTTTAAGTCACAAATAAATAATTAGATAATATTATAACAAAAATAGTGGCTTATCACAAGAAATATTGGATGAATAGGTTACCAAATATTAGCTTTTGATGTTGTATATTTAATGAAACAACTACAACAAGGTATAAAATGAGCATGCAATATTAAATATATGAAAAAGGCAATATACTAAGCATGTAAATATCATGAGAAAATTTTGCAACTACTCATAAATAATCCATTAATGAAAGCTCATGAAAATAGTATATTGCTATAAAATGGAGGTCTCAAACTCTCCATATTTCATACATGCTCTACATTGTATCTATCATATCAACTACTACTACTCTACCTTGTGCACACCAAAATTGTGTGTCTCTCTCTCTCATATGTCCATACAAAAGCATATATATAATGAGAGGTGACTCTTGACCTTCCATATTCCTATGACTCTTCACCTTCCTATTCTATGGACTCATGTGCACATGGACAACATGCACATTTACATCATCAAGTACTTTGCACATTCTAACACTTGTGCATTTATTACATTGCATTAAGTAAATACTCAAACTCTAATCTAAGGCACACTCCTAATCTAAACATGTACCCATGGTGGTACATTAGCATGTACCAAATAATATAATATATTCCAACACCCCTCATATTACATTATTTGGTTATTGAAGACTTTAGTCTTCAATATGGTCTTCATCTTGGTTCTGGAACTTGAGCTCTTCTTTTTTGCTTTCTTCATTGTGCTCTCTGTCTATATCCTGATCAAGTAAATAATTAGTATCTTCATCTTGTTCCTTTAGTTCACTTTGATATGTATTCAACTTGAAAGTATTTTTTTCTTCATCTTTTATTTTATGTCATGTTTCTTCTTCCTTCTTATTCTTCTTCTTCTTCTTCTTCTGCTTCTGCTTCTTCTTCTTCTTTGTTTCTACATTTTTACTAGTGATATATCTTCTTCATAGTGAGTTAGTATATCATCATAATAGTATTGGCCATGATTCAGTATTTCATTGCTAGTATGTTCATTTTATTTCATGTTTTGAAAGAATTCAAAAAAAATTAATGATAGATATATCATCAAACATTATTCTAATGTATATTTAACTATGTTTTGAGTATTCCACCAAACTTTGAAAAGTACTTCATGAATATAACCAATTAATGTCATAAAATTTCCTTCTTTTGCTTCCTTGAAAAACAAAGAGAATCTTTATTTTTTACTAGTAGACAAATATTTGTATCCATCAAAATTATCTATTAAGTTTTAGGAATAAAATTTTAATTCATGAAATAGTTATTCATTATCAAATGTATTCCTCACTATTTCATCCACGCTTCTTTTATTTTAATCTTTGAAGTGGAATTCCTTATAGCTCCCTAGTATTATGTATTGATAATATCTCTTATTTTTCAAAAACATTGAGGTTGAATACCTTATGAATCCCTAATTTAGTAATCAAATTCAATGTATTCTTTTCAATTCTCAAATTTGTAGGATACCTCGAAAATTCTAATGTTCAATCAATGGTTTTGACAAGGGTTTAATTTTTCAAATATCTAGGTAGAATTCCTTTTAACTCCCTAGTATAAGATCAAATTTGATATAATCTTTCCAATTTTCAAGTTTTGTGGAATACCTTGTATCTCTCAAGTGTTTTGAATATAATATGGCTTTTGATAATTTACTTAGCTTTCTAATTTTTCCTTTGAGTTGAATTCCTTTTGTCTCCCTAATGTTCAACTACTATTCTTCACCTTATTTCTCCCTATTTGTGAATAGAAAGCTAAAGATATTTTTGATGCACTTTCAATTTTGATAAGGTTCTCTATTTTCAAAACCTTTAAGTTGGATTCCTTATGTCTCATTAATTTGAGCAAGAGACTAATACCAAATGTAATTTCCAACTTTTCAAAAAACTCTATGTTTGTATTTCTTTCAATTTTCAATAATATAGTTTCTAAATTTCAAAAATCTAAATTGGTGTTGAACTCCTTATAACTCCCTAATTGGAAATTTAGAAAACTAATGTATTTGCAAATTCAATATTTCAATTTCAATGTGGAAATCCTTATTTCTCCAAGTTAAACTATTTGCAAATATTTCTATGCAATTTGAATTTCAAATAAGATAAAGTAATTTCAAATGCTTTCAATTAAATTCCACTTGCTTCAAAAATCTTCTATACCATTCAATAAATCTTCTAAGGTTTAAATTCAGTAATGCATTACCTTATAGCTCCATTTATCCAAATAACCTTAAGTGTAGAAGAATAATTAATCTTTAACTCAATACTATACCTTATACCTCCTTTGATTTTTGCAAAGGTTATAAATTAATTCAAATATTCCATACCTTCTTTAATATAGCACTTCAAAATTTGACTTGCTTCATGTAACTCTACAACCTGTGCTTTATTTGCACTCTTCTTTGACTGCAATGCATTCAATGCTCCTTGATGCTCACTAAATTTGGTCTTGTGAGGTTTGACTATCCTTTTTCGTTCTTTCAAGCTTCTCCAAGGTGCTCAAATCTGATTCCAATGCACTTTCTCTATTGTGCTCAGGCTATTTTTGGCCCATGCATTAATAGGCACCCTTTAGATGTTGCACCTTCCTCCAATCATGATTGGTGTTTTGAGTTTCAAGTGCCAAGTGGCACCAAAAGTCTTTGCACTTCTTTGAACATTTCCTGTGGTGCTCTACCCAACTGTATCTTGCTTAATGCTTGGCAAGAGCATTATATTTCATGGGCTTGAATGTATTATTGTTGCCTGAGCATTGTAAGTAGAATGTTCCTCTCCTCCAATGAAAATGTAACATCCTCCATATGGAAGATGACTTCTTTAATGCTTGAATTTCCTTATCATGCACCTTATTCACCCTAATTTTGGTTCTCTTGTTGCTTGGCCTTCAAGCATTTGAAACTCCTTTGTGTTGTTCAGTTTTCCAATATTCACCCAAGTTGTTCTTCTTCTCCAATGCTCTCCTTCAGTGGTGGTTAGATCTTGGTGATTCTTCTCACCTTTTTGGCTATAGTTTCAACATCCTTTGTAATGGTGCTTGCTCTCAGATTTGGTGGCTCTTCGATTTTTGGTGCTCAAGATTTTCAACGTCTCATCTTCCCTAAGTAATGCAGCCTCCTATAATGCTTTTCTTCCTCTTCTTTTACGTTACTTTATTTGTCTAACATTGTGGATTTTCTTGCTATGATGGCTCTTTCTTTCCATGGTGGCTTAACTTTACTATGGTGGCTCCTCCTTTAGTATGGTGGCACTTCTTCACTATGGTGGTTCTCTACGCCTTTGATGACTTATCTTCACCAAAAATTTTGCACTTCTTAGTCCACATTTTTGGTGTCTTTAGACACCTCAAATCTGCCTTGCCTTTGTTCTCTATTGAGTCTCTTCCTTTTTACTCAATAGGACTTAGAAAAATCTGCATTTCAATTAGAAAACCAACACTCCCTTTCAAGCAAGTTTCTAACTTCTATCTTTGTTGTTGTGTTTTTGCAGATTTCAAGATAATAATAATGTCTCCTTCCTTGGCTTGGAGATACTCAACTTAAACTAGCTTTTTCTCCTTAAATAACTCTTAATACGGTGCTTTCAAAAACCTTAAAATGAACTAGTTTTAATACTTAAAAAATGAACTTTCATAGCACCACTTTTACACACCTTTTGGCCTCCTTTTGTAGCTAGTATTTTTGGTGATTTGGTTCACCTATTTTCTGCCCCAATTTTGTGAAATTTGCAGCTCCAATTCCTTTTTCTTTTCTGCCCTAAACTTGTCAATCTTGCAGCTCTCCTTTCTAATCAAATGTTGCCTTAAATTTATCAATTTTGCAGCTCTAATTGCTGCCCAAATTTTCTGCCTTTTTACCTTTAATTTTTTGCTTGAAAATCTGATTATTGTGGCTCCAATTCTCCTCCAAAATCATTCTCTTGGACTCTGAAATTTGTAGCTATTAGTGCTGCCCAAAATGCTGCCCTCTTGCTGTCCTAAACTCTGTACTTTTTCAGCTTCTAATGCAGCCAATTCCTCCTTTGATTTGTTGTCCTAAACTCTCTCAAATCTGCTAGGAAACTCCTCTAATTCGTAGCTCTAAAACTCCTCCAATTTGTTGCTCAATCTTGCTTTCCAAAAACCTTTAGGTTGCTATCCAAAACTCCTTTAATTTGCAGCTTTCAATGCTGCCTAAAAATCAGCTTCTATGCTGTCCAATGCTTCTCTTCTAACTTCTCCAAATTGCTGCCTTCTTTTGTTGTCAAGCCTTCCTTCAATTGGTTGTTCAAGGGCTCTTCAAAATCTGCCCAAATCTTCTCAAAATTGCAGCTCTATGTCACCTTGAATTTGCTGTCCTGTGACTCTTCAACTTCTATTGCAAAATCAACAATCTTCTCCTTTGTAAATCAGCCTTCAAATCCTTTGTGGCTGTCCTCAAAACTCTCAAATATGGTGGCCTCTTCTAGCTTCTTTCTCCTTCAATATTCCTTGTCAAATTATGACTTCAAATTGGGCCTATTTGTTGGCCTTCTCCTCAAGAATCTGAATGTCTTGAGGTCTTCAAAAATCTCTTCCAAAATTTGGCAAACTTCTTGCCAAATCCTTCTTCCTTTTAGGCTTGTTGTTGGATGGTGATAATTGTCCCAAATTCTTCTTTTCTAGGAGCTACTCCTTGCAATCTTCTACCTTGATCTTTCTTCAAATCTCCTCCAATGGCCACTTCTTCAACTTCCTTCAATAGGGCTTCTCTAGCCTTCTTCTTTCTCCTTCCAAATTTTCTTGAGACCTCTTCTTTTGGGTCTTCAAATTCTACAGCTTCTCAAATATTCAATAGGACTTTTCCTAGTCCTCCTCTATCTTCAATCTTCAATCTTCTATCTTCCAAATCTGGAAGTTCTTCAATGGGACCTCTATCTTGGGTCTTCTCCTTCTCAATATTCAATAAATTTGCTTTCTTCTTTCTTCAATTTGGAGTCTTCAAACTTCTATGGAGTCCTCTTTCTTGGATCTCCTCAATCTTCTTCCTTCAATCTCCAATGGGGCCTTCTTTCTTGGACCTCCTTAATCTTCAATGTCTACTTTTTCTACAACAAAGAACTAATCCATGCATGAGGAAAGCAATCAAAGATGAAATTCTTCTCTATCCATTGTAGGAAGCTTCGCAACTTCTGAGAACTAATTTTCTGCAACAAAAAACTTAGATAGTAGCAAGCAAATACATGTAAAATTCTATATCTCTATAAATCAATAAACATCACTAGTTATCCTTCAATCTAGTGGAAAGAGATCTATGTTGAGTCCTAGTCTTCACGAGTTTTCTTGCAACCCTATGGAAAGACTCTAGCCAAAAAGTAATTTCAAAAATTCTAAAAATGAGATTTCCTATCTCCTCTCAATCTCTCTTGTGGCTCTCCCTATCTCCTATCAATCTACCTTGTGCTCTGATACCACTGTTAGCTTTTGATGCTATATATTTAATGAAATAACTACCACAAGGTATAAAATGAGCATGCAATATTAAATATATGAAAAATGCAATATACTAAGCATGTAAATATCATGAGAAACTTCTGCAACTACTCATAAATAAGCCATTAATGAAAGCTCATGAAAATAGTATATTGCTATAAAATGGAGGTCTCAAACTCTCCATATTTCATACATGCTCTACATTGTATCTATCATATCAACTACTACTACTCTACCTTGTGCACACCAAAATTATGTGTGTGTCTCTCTCATATGTCCATACAAAAACATATATATAATGAGAGGTGACTCTTGACCTTCCATATTCCTATGACTCTTCACCTTCCTATTCTATGGACTCATGTGCACATGGACAACATGCACATTTACATCATCAAGTACTTTGCACATTCTAACACTTGTGCATTTATTACATTGCATAAAGTAAATACTTATGTTAGAAATATTGAGTTGTCATTGATGTCAAAGGTGCATGGTATTCAAGGCAAAAATATTCTTCAAGGATGATAAGTTTATAAGGTTGGACAATATATTAATAATTTCATATATGGACTTGATAAATAGCAAACATCGAAAAATCATCCAAGGCAAATATATATCTCAAGAGGAGCAAACAAAGTATATTTCAAAGTAAGGCAAATATATTATAATAATTAAATATTAAATTTAAATATTATAAACAGAAGGACAAAGGTTGGGACAAAGGTTTGACATATTTATATCATAGGATTTAAATATATAAGAGTTTAAAAAATTAAATATTATAATATTTAAATCATAGGTTTAAATATTATAACCTAAAGTGTTTGAAAAAATTAATGCGTCAACATATTTGGAGAAGATAGAAAGTTGAAGGTAAAAAATAAGAGCCAACCTCCTTATCAAAGACAATGGGAAATGTATAAATATAGGGTATTATTTCACCTTTGCAATGGGTATGTAATAAATTGATCGTCTTGGTGAGTGCAAGCGGTAGAGAGAGAAGAAGAGCAGTGAAAATTTGGGCAATGAAAGACAAGGATAAATATAAAAATTTTCCCCCTTGATTCCATCCACTGGGGTATCCCAGACGGATGCCTTGCTTATGTGGAGTGCTACTATGTATGAGGATAAGAAGTCAAATTTAGTCGATGATGTCTTGCTAAAGAGTGAAGGTATGATTATGAAGGATCTATATATAATTTTTTGTTCCCTTAGTTCCATCCCTCGGGGTAGCCTAGATGGTCTCCTAGCTTGTGTGTAAGCGATAATGCACAAGAGGTTAAGGGATCGAATACCTTTGGCATCATTTTACTGTGGTTTTAATGTTTGAGAGAGTGCAAAGACAAGGATAAATATTCGAGTGCCCTTTTAGGTTTCATGTGTTATGGTAGCACAACTGGTCACGAGCGCTTGTGAGAGAATTGCACTTGGAGAGGACAGGGGATCGAATCCCGTTATGGCTGTGCAAGATATTTAAAGTTTTACTTTATCAAATTTAATTAAGGGACAAATAAGGGTCATGGTGATAGTGTAGAATTATATTTTTGCATATTAAATAAAGGGGAGATATAAGGGTTGTGATGTTGGTATAAGGTTTCATTTTTAAAAATTAATAAAAGGAGATAATTGTTTTAGTTGTCAATAAAGCTTTACATTTTGAGTTTCAAAAAGGGTGATATAAGGAGTCATTTTTAAGATTTATTGTGTATATTTTTTATAAAGGATTTTAAAGTGATTGATTTGATATTTAATCAAGAAAGGAAAAAGAGAATTGTCAACCAAATTTTGAAGGGACAAACAAAAGGAAAATTATTTTTGTCAAGACAGGTTTGGAAAGCTCATACAAAATAAGACCATCACCATAGTAACGTGTAGACTTCCACAAATGGCGTTCAAGTCCAAAACCCTAATAAGCCCTCAAAACTACATCTTATGCATCGAGATACCTTCATACGGCAACCCGAGGTGATGCATAGCCCATTTACACTCAATTGACACCCCCACGGGGTATTAATTGGTAAAATCAATTAAAAGTCAATTATCAAATTCTAATTTAATGTTGACTTCACTTAAGCCCCTTTTTAGGGCAAAATTGGATTAATTAACTCTTAATTCATAATTAGTGTTAATCAAATCCTCCCACATGTGCCAATTTAGGGTTTCCTAGGGTTTTATTTTAATCCTCCCCTAAACATGCTTAAGGCCTAATTAGGATTAGCACTAATCCTTCCTCACACATGTGTGAGGATAGGATATTTCCTACTTAGAATGATATGTTGCCACATAGCATATATTAACCTAACCCTAGTCAGAATCAAACCTAGGTCTAGTCTATCTAACCCCCCTCCGCACCTTGCATTTGCCTATAAATAATGGGTCCTAAACCCCTAATTAAGTCTGATTCCCAAATTCAACAAAGTACTGTTACTCTACAAAAATGGAAAGCCAATAGCACACAATTCATTTTCGGAAGCACACAAGAAGATTTTGACAGCACACAGAGGCACCCCAGCTGTCTTAGGATCGACCCACCGGAGAGATTTCACTAGAAGAGCATCACAGCTCAATTCGTAGCTTGCCCTGCGAATCTGGCCCCAATTAGTGACCCGGGTCATGAATTGCATCTAAAGAGCCCCAAATCACCCCAAATTTGGGAGGTAAGCTCTATTTCAATATATTATTATCTTCTGCATATTTTCTTTTTATTTATGTTACAGTTTTACAGTAATTTTTGTCTTTCTAAACATGGGGCCTGACTAAGGCAAGCCCCCAACCGTACTGACACCTTTCTTGCAAGTGTCTTTCATAGGTTATCCGATAGATCTGAAGGAAAGTAACAGCATACAAACAACAACCCAATGGTGGCCCGCATACAACGAAGCCCACCTACACTAAGGGACATCAGAAGGAGGCATCAGGCCTATTATTGTAACCTTGTTCAGGAATAGAGAAGGATAAGGGGATAACTCAAGGTCCCTACTTGTAACACATGCTCATTAATATTATCAATGGAATAAAGCTTATCTTTTTAATGCTACTTGTGTTATTACTTGTTGTTAAATTATCAAATGTCATTTTCTACCCATTTCATTCTGGCACGCCTTGTGGGACCCCCACAACGGATAGTGCTAGATTCACTTTTCTTGTAAATCTGACATTATCTTCTATTTTTGTGTTTTGCAGGTACCAAAAATGTGTTTCACTGAAGCCTCCAAAGCCCTAGGAATCATCCTAGGCCAGAAGATCTCTTGATTTGAAGCCTTTGCACCTGATTCGTGACCCACCCTATGATTTAGGTCAAATTCATGACCTGGGTCACGATTTGAGCATAGACACCTCAAAAACCCCCAAATCAGTTGGGGTGATCTTTTCAGGGGCCAAGAAAACCCCCCTTAGCATCAGAATGTAGGTATTTTCACTTTTTATGCCTCTGTTGCAAATTTTTGGAAGTATAAATGCATTAATTAGTTGAATGACCATTACTAGGCCTAGTTTTGGGTTCATTGAAAAGTAGTTAAAGCATTAGGGTTTCTAAAATTTTTAGGACCTGCAACTTTCCAACAAGTGTATAAAATTTATTTCTCAAGTAAATTTGCATTTGTCTTTTGTTTTTACATATGGCATAAGCCTAAGTTTTTCTTCCTTCGTTCATAGCTTACATTGCTAAAAGGAATTTTACATTCCAAAGTGAAATCAGGGTTTCTAATCCCCTCTTATATTTTTGAAAGTATTTTTACATTCTGAAAGTTCAAGTTAAGGTTTCATAATCCCTTTTACTCCATACACATTTGGATTGCATGTTTCTATGTTTTGCAAAGTAGATTAGTTTGCTTCACAAAGGCATTTAGACTAGCTCATTTCTTTACAAAGATTGTAATCTATCTAATCATTTGCTTTCAAAAAGGCATTAGGATTAGTTTTCTTTTGAAAAGGCAAGTAGTTAGTTTCTTATATTGTAAACATTGATAGTAAAACACAAACCCACACACACTCACATGGTATCTTAAACAAGTGGTGAGATTGGACTTCATCCCTAATCCATCGCTCGAGACTGGTGTCGATGAAGTTTTACCCTCCACTAGCTCTCAACCCCCCTAGACACCTAGTAGCCCCATAGGAGTGGTTTTTTAGATTTCATCACCAGAGACCCCCTACTCTTGTGATTGGGCCCTAGATTTCATCACTAGCGATTACCTACGGAGTGGGATAGGATTTAGCACCTTCATCCACAAGGCTAGTATAATTTGTGGAATTGGTAACTATCGTTCTTGACTAAGCTCACCCGAGGGTGAAGCAAAAGCATGGGTATGTCGGTAGCAGGTCTTAGATAGTGCCACCTCTTCTCGTGAGAGGATATTGTGAACTCACTTTAGCATAGTGAGTTCCACCCCTTTAGGATACCATTTTACTGCACCTTCCATACAGGTTACCATTCGCACGTTGCGGTACCATTCTATCCTATGCATCTTTGGGTGTTGCAAGAGGTTTGTTATTGACGACATTCTCAATTTGTTAGAGTATTCACTTCATTATCCATGATTCCATATAGGGGGTATCAACATTATAACACACAAAATGAACATAACACTTTTATTTTCTCAGCATTTAGAATTGATTCCGGTCTACCATTGTTTGCATGATCATAAACCGGTCTCAACACACCACACTATATATTGTTTTTCTACACACAACATGTCACTTAATTTACACTCATAGTAGACACACTTGAGTCTACATCACACAGGGTTTATTCTTAAAAACCCCCTTCGACACATGCCACTATGCCTGTGGTCACCCGTAGTAGAGCGCGTGAGAAATCATGCTCTATGGAGGAATGGCCTCCCCCTTCCTCTAGTCAGTCCACTCTTACTCCTTCGATCATGAAGGAGATGATTATAGATACATCTTATTCATGCATAGAATCCGATGCACAATTCACACACATGATACCTCATGAGAAGACATCAACTTTGAGTGAAATTCTCGCTACTTCACTCGTAGAGGATTACCCGCTCTTTGCAGCCCCATCCTCACCTAATCCCCCGACCACGTTCTATGACCATGTAATCTACACTGCTCCAGGACAGTCTCCTCCAACCTTCATGATAGATGAGGAGATCATGCCTACGTCACCCACCTTTGCACACCCCTTTTTCCAAAATCTATCTCAATCCCTATTTGAGAATGATTCCTCCCTTCTAAATTGTACCCATCCTAAGGTCGCATCATTCACCCCTACCTTAGGAATGGTGTCGGAACCATCCTCATCCACTATAGGAAGCCAGAATCCATCCTTCCAAACTGCACAACAGATCCCTACCCAGCAGGAACCACAAACATTCCCTCAAACCTCACACTCGTACTCTTCACAAGAGTACCAACCATCCTCTTCCCAAGAGCCATTATTCACCATATATGAGGGTACCTCCCAATAGCCTCTTCAGAGACAAGAGGCACAAACCCAAGCAGGAGTGTACACCTATACTTTCCCCTCAACCCAAGCTCCTACCTCGGTAGCTTATCCCACCTTTTCAGCAGCTTTCCCGCCTATCTCCTAGGTATCCGGAGTGCATGACACCCAACCCTTGGAGCCACCTTTGCCTACGATGACCTTTAGGATACCACCACCTATGCATTTTTAGGCTCCCACTACCCATATCCATCCTACCTATGGACCAACACCAGTAGCCTATGCACCTACTCAACCAAACTATTCCATACAATTCAACTTCCCTACTTCCTACCCTCTAGGGCAGAGATAGATCCTATATTTTGATACCTCGTCTTGACCACCCCTAGTGCTAGTAGTACCGATACCTACACTACCATCAACTACACCTAGCTTCTTTATGCCTCCTCCAATCTAGTCATCACCACCCATGGTCCAACCAGTACAGAAGGCTCCAAACCAACAAGTACCCATGCCACAACCACATGTTGCCCAATCATAGTATTATTATCCTCAACAGACACCTACCCCACAACCTAGTGTGCCCGTAGACATGACAACACATGTCGCCAAGTACCCACCTTATCATGATCAAGCACAATAGTATTCCCCATAGTATTATGAAGAACAACAATACCAATATCCACCACATCCACAGGGGCAGCCTACCATAGCTCAATCCCCCACTTCTATGACACCCAAACTTCAACTCTTACGAGATGAAGTTAAAAGGCTAAACATGTGCATCGCAAGCTATGGACAATAAATGCTAACCTATGATACATTCTACAATGAGCCAGGTCATACTAATATGCCTCCTCCAACACAACAATTATATCATACTAATGCACCCCCTCCATCCAAACTGCAATGAGCCCATGGTCCCCGTCCTCCACGTCGACATCGCAATTGGACTCCACTTTCTAAGCCTCTTCCTACTTTATTCCAAAGGCTATTTGAGACTGGCCATGTTACATTACCAGATATTCGACCCATCAATCCAAATCGACCCAACCCTCATGGGCACATCAAACATGACTTTTGTGTTTATCATCGCCAGCCAGGTCATGATGTATGTTCTTGTCGCACCTTTCATGATTTAGTTGAGGACCTTATCGATAATGGTACTATTCCAATTTCAAACCTTGTCACACAAAAGGGTCAAAAGTTTCAAAAGGTTGCACCCTTTACCTTACCCTCATCAAATCAAGTCAATAAATAGGTCCAAATAGGTGCCATCCTTTTGTCAAAGGTTACACCCTGGCTTTACCTTCATCATAGTTGTTTTTCCAAATGCCAAGTTTTTCCAAAATCCTCAACTAAAATTTTGGGACATTCTTTTTAGGATCTTTTAGCAACTCAAGTTTTTCCAAAATCCTCAGCTAAAATTTTGGAACATTTTTTTTAGGATCTTTTAGCAACTCAGGTTTTTCCAAAATCCTCAGTTAAAATTTTGGAACATTATTTTTAGGGTCTTTTAGCAAGTCAGGTTTTTCCAAAATCCTCAGCTAAAATTTTGGAACATTCTTTCTAGAATCTCTTAGAAACTCAGGTTTCTCCAAAATCCTCAGCTAAAATTTTGGAACATTATTTTTAGAATCCCTTAGCAACATAGGTTTCTCCAAAAACCTTAGCAAAAATCTGGATAGGTTTGTCCTCAAAACCTTAGCAAAAATAGCCTAGCCTAGCCTAGCATAGTTATAGCACACTCACAACCTAGCACATGCATAGCATTCACATACACCACTACATGTTAAACCACACAACTTTTGTCATCGCCCGAGACAATCCCCTATGGTATATGATGAACAAAAGTTATCATAATTCACGCATAGCCAAATGGATCATGCTTCTAACTGAGTTCGACCTAGAATTCATATCCCAAAATTCTATCAAAGGGTAAGTCATCGTCGACCAACTAGTTGAAGCCCCTGATAACTAACAATCAACCCCTACTCATTCAACTCCTCGATGACTCTATCTTCCACATAACCGAAGAGGAAGAATACGTCAAACCAGAATTCATGGCTGACCTCACCATGTTCTTTGATGGGTCCAGGTGTCTCCACGTTGGGGGTGTAGGCATTGTCTTCTTTACACCTGAAGGAGAACCACTCCCATTTTCATTCAAACTTGATTTTCCTTGTACCAATAACAATGTAGAGTACAAAGCCTTAATCCTAGGACTAAAACAAGCACACTCTATGCACATCAAACGCCTCCACATCATAGGTGATTCACTTTTGATATTCAATAAAGTGCATGAACTTTAGCTATGCAATTTCCTAGTTCTCCAACAATACAAGAAAATTGCCCAACAACTCCTATCCCAATTTGAATGGTATTGTCTTGAAGCTGCGCCATGCTCATAAAACTATTTTGCAGACACCATGGCCTCCTTAGGATCCCTTATCCTACAAAATCCAACATCGGATATGACATCTATAACTATTCACATGCTTACTCAATCTGCTATATCACCCACACCTCCCATAGACGATGGTGGTGTATATGTGGTAAATACTGAACCTCATGATCCATGGTTCTCACAGATCAAGGAATACATCAAATTAGGCTTCCTACCATGTGATTTTCCTCATGCCCAATGCTGAACCTTTAAACAAAGATTGATCCACTATACCTTGCTAGGGGACATCCTTTACCATCGTAGCTATGATGGTATACTCTTGCGTTGCCTAGAACCACAAGAATCACAATGAGTTGTACAAGAAACTCATGATGGTACTTGTGGTGGCCATTTCAATGGCATGGTGATTACCAAATGCATTCTCTGTATGGGCTACTACTGGCCTAAAATAGAGCAAGACTACTGTGAGTATGTCAAACGTTGCATCAAATGCCAACAACATGCCAACTTAACACATTTACCATCCTAAGCACTTCAACCAATCCAGTCCATGTGGCCCTTCTCCCAATGGGGCCTAGATCTAATTGGACAAATTACACCTGCATCCTCTAGCAATCATAAATTTATCATCACGAGGACAAAATATTTTACAAAGTGGGTCGAAGCCATCCCACTGGTCCAAACTATAGGAGCCAAAATTGCAACATTCATCATGGAGCATATCATATGTCGCTTTGGAATTCCCTCCCAAATTATTTTAGATAATGGGAAATATTTCAAAAACAAGACATTCTCGAGCCCTGTGCAACATATTTCACATACATCATAGCTTTTCAACCCCATATTACCCTCAAGGAAATGGCCAGGCAGAAGCCACTAACAAAACCATATGTTCTATTCTCTGTAAAATTGTAGCAGAATCTCACCGGGACTGGCATAATCAAATGCCCCTAGCCTTGTGGGCATATCATACGAGCATTCATACTCCCACTAGGGCAACACATTTTTCACTTGTCTATGGGGCAGAAGCTATCATGCCCCTTGAGCTAGAGATACCCTCTTTATGGATATCCATGAAATATTTTATTGATAATGACACTGCTCGCCAAGCTCGTCTAGATCAACTAACACTCCTCGATGAACGTCACATCCATGCCATCGAGCACACACGAGTATATCAAGATCACCTTCACTATGCCTACAATAGTAAGGTACATCAACGTGAATATCAGATTGGCGACTTGGTTCTCAAGGAGAACCAACAAATCACAAGTCAACCTCGCTAGCAGCATGATAAATTCACCCCAAACTGGTTGGGTCCATTTATTATCATACATAAATATGGTTCAGGAGCATATCATTTGGCAAATCTTGAAGGCCTTAATGATCCTGAACCCATCAATATCTTGCATCTGCATGCTTTCAATGCATGATTCATAAACATAGTCACCATCACAAGTGTCACATATTATTAGAAATAAATCATTAAGCACATCACTGAGTGAATTTGTTTTCTCTACTTTAATATTTTTGTATACATGTACATTTCACCTTTCTACCATTTTTATGCTCGAGGTATTTATTTTTCCTTTTGCAAGACTCACATCATCAGCAAGAGAGCTCTACAATGGCTTCACCTACCACCATGCAGGACCATCTACAGCCATAGCAAAAACCCATTACATCGACCCATCTTGCCCGACCACCAACCACCCTTCATACCAGGTGCTCCTCGCACTCATCCCATTCAGGTCACCACACTTCACCTCGACACCATTCCCCTCGCCAGCGAGGTTCATCCTATTCACCACACTCTAGCGACAGCCAGATCACCATGTCCTCTTTCGATGATAAAGAGGAATCCACCCAACCACAAGCACAAGGATCATCCTCCCATCCATCTGATGATCTCAGATGTCACTATTCACCTCCAAGTCATCCACAACATCCCATAGGATCTTACCACCCACCTAATAGGGAATACACACCTCATCAACCTCACCCTGCATTTCTACCCGCTCCCCTTCCCAATGGTGAGTCTACCTATGCCTAGGATTTGCAAGCTCGCATGGCCCAAGCTACTCAAGCTGATCATGCAAACATCCCTCTTTCTCATTCACATCACCGCCTAGGGCCATCGCCTATGCCATCGGTCCTCAAGACACCACCTTCACCACTACGAGGCTTACCACCCCAACAAATCTTACAATCACCATAGTCATTCCATGCCATTGCTTCCTCATCGTAGCCCTATCCTTTTTCTACCACACATCAAGCCATTCCATTCACCTTGGAATCTTGATCACCTCCTTCCCCAATACCATCACCACCACACCATGAGATACAATATCTCATCTCCCGTATCGAAGCCTTGGAGTTGTAGATGAGCCACTACCATTGCCACGTTCACCCATGATAGTCTCCCATGACCCATCCATACTCACCACCATGCAGATCCCTTCCTCGACCTCGGACTCAATCCATGTCGAAACCCATACCCATGCCTCCATTACCAGATCGTCTTTCACCCAGACCTCACTCACCTCCACCAGAGCCATACGTCTATCCTATGCCTATTCCACATACGCCATTATCAAAAATATTTTACCACCTAATGCACCAAGGCCACTTAACTCTACCAAATATCCAACCTATTGATCCCTCATGCCCTAAACCATGCATAACTATCATGAGAATGAATTTTGCATCTACCATCACCGACCAGGTCACGATATCAAAGAATGCAGAACATTCAAAACCCGAGTGAACAACATGTTACATGGTAACCACACCATCACATCATCCTTCTCATACACGACTTGACTACATTCATAATATTGCCAACTATGGTTTAGGCCTATCTTATCATCCTTCCTTCCACTTCTTCATCCATTTTTCTTCTACATTTTCTCACGTAGCTACATCGCCCTCTTCTATCTCAATCGTACTCTACATATATTGATTTACTTCTTCTCTTCTATCATATTCTGGACTTTGGTGATCCCCTTACCTTGATTGGTCACCAAAGCCTATTTCTTCTCACTTCTTCCACCTGTACATTCCACTCTTACATCTTCCTTCTTCTTGATGACTATTACATACACTTATACAGCTCACAACTTATACATCTACTACACACACACACCCCACATGTTGGGGTAACCATGATCATAGCATCACACTTTTTATCATCATTACATACTTCACTCATCTGTAAATAGGTTCTTCTAAAATTCTCTTTCTAAACAACATAACTTTCTTCTTGTAAATATCACATTCCTCCACTTGCATAACTTATAGTTACATGCATTGCACATATCCATATGCTTTATAGTTAAAATTTTAATTCATGTTTGTACATTCTTCCCCAAAATGCACCTCAGTAGGAATAATACATGCACTTGTTAGCATCACCACCTAGATGTCCATTCCCTCTTTTTCAGGATCAGGGTATACATAGGTGTCATGTTTAATTTTGACTACTCTATAGTTTAGGCAATCAAGTGTCACCCATAGCTACCGAGTCTTGTACATTCTTCTTATGGTCTTTTAGGCTAGTTCAACTTCTCTCATGAATCGCTCACAATAGGTTACACATTAAAAATTTTGAGCCTAGGAAAGAGGACATCTTGAGTAGATATCGCCATCTAGCGAATGGTATCCCCTGCTCGTCCTATCGCCTGCATGGTCAACATACGACCTGGGGATTAACAAAGGGATCAAGCATAAGCAAAATTAAATAATCGGGTATAAAACAAACTCTAATGCTCTCAGAATAGGCAAAAAAAAAATCATAGAATAGCAAAAAAAATAAAAAAAATAAAAGAAATGAAAAGAGCACTACCACAATCAGATAGGTCAACACTAGAACAGGGGCAGAAAACAAAAGGAAATGCCTCTTGATATCACACATGTTATGCTTATCGCCTTTGGTCCTTAGGTTCAACATAACACTATGGGATAATTCCAAAAACCTGCCTACCAATGGAATAATCTTATAGGTGACAACACATCTCTTACATTAGCATCTCACTTTTGTAGAAATCACTATTGTGGATGGATGAGCTAGCTAGTACGATAGCATCTACAACGGGTTAATCCTACCTCCCTCAAAATGGATAAATGAACATTACACATTCACACACATAGGTCCAAGACAGACTTTGAACCAGCCTGATCATGTTATAAGTTGCCACAAAACTTGTATAGCTAAGGGTTTGAGATTTGATTGTCATAACTATGTTAGTCAAAACCATTACACATACCTTACATTATCCACCGACCCTGAAATCATGGAATGGATAGCATCCATACAGGTAAATGCAATGATACAAGTGCTTCCTTGGTGCATTTCAGTAAGTTCATACATGCATCTATGTCGCATTTGATACACATTATAGCTAGACATTCATCCTACATGCATTTCATATCAAATTATATTTATTGCATTCATCCCATATGCATTTCAGTATCGCATCATAGTATCATAATTACTCTACATACATTCATCACAAAATCACATTTAATATCACATCATATCGCATTGGAAATACAATCATAACACTACTCTACAATCTATTTATACCACAATACGATAATAGATCTAAACCATGTTATACATGTATATCTATTCATCAGACATATCTACAAATTATGCTATGCTAATCCATGCAAACATAAACAAGAACACATTTCAAACCATCAAAATAACACATGTATATAATAGCCAAACTCAACAAGGTATATATATATATATATCATCCATATAAAATGCTCGAAGGCTACAACCTGGGATCATGCCCATCATCATATATCATCCATACAAAATACCCGTAGGCTACAATCAGTAACATCTATCATAGCTTCCACTAGGAGTCTCCCCGCAACCCTCATGACTCACTCGCATGCCTCGTAGCCTGGCTCGACTCCGCCCTAAACTCTAGAACTGGATCCATAATAGGCTGATCCTGAACCTTAGCCCTAACACCTCTCTATCCCATAGTAGCCGCACTATGCTGACTCTGATGTGATGACACCCACACTCGTGGATCGTGACATAGACTACACCACAATCTTACCATAATTGGGTAGAGGGATCCCACGCACTAACAAGGCAGTCTCGTACATAATCTTCTTAGCAGCCTCAACCACCAACTAACTAGTCAGAGTATCGATCACCTGATCCTGTCTAGACATAGCAACCCTCATCTCCGCCATGCCTGCCTCCAACTACTAAATCTGATCATGCAATCTTTGTACATCCTCTGTAGTTGGCCTCTCCAAAATATCACTGGGAATTTATTATGCTATGTTAGTAAATACCCTAATATCAATGGTATCATCGATACCACCCACACCAGCCACCCCGCCTCCCCCAGCTCTAGTAGCCTGCTCCATCCCAACCTCTACACCCACATCCACCTCCTCTACCCTCACGCCCTGGGTGCTTGCTCGAAGCACCTACATGACATCATGACCATCGTAGAGGAACATCCTCCTCAATAGTAGTCGTACTCACTCCCCCAGCTCGAGTCCTCCTGCTCGTCCTCCTCTCTGGCGAAGATGCCCTAGCAGCATGTGCCACCCACCCATCCACCACACCTCTCCCAAGCTCCCAAGACTGTAGCACCCACCAGGCGTCAAACTCTAGTGTCGTCCCTGCATCCCCTACATCCGAGATATCCATAGGAGGGTCTCCCTCCCCAACCCAAGGAAGTACAATAGGGCACTCTCCTCTGTCTCCCTGTCACCTAAAATAGATAACAGGAGTCCCTGGAACATCCTATCATAATCCAAACTGGTGTTGTACTCGATCAAACTAAAAATACTCAGTATGTCAAGTATATCTCCCAACCAACCATCTACCCCATCGTATAGCCTGCAACTGCTCATCATCCTCTCTCCAACTCACTCCACCCATCCATGGCCTCCATATAATATCATCTGCTATCAACTCGTTAAACTTAACCCTCCACAAAATTGGATCACCCTCATGAGGCCTCTTCATACCCTACTCCACCTCCGTACTCCATCTCAAGGCATAAGGAAGCTCCTTATCCTCTAGGTGTACAGGCTGAGGTAGCAAAGAATGCCTCTCAACGGCTATGTGTTCCCATGCCCATACTTGCAGCAAGGGAATCACACTCAATCCCATCCGTCTACCCCGAACCACCTCATATAACTCATGATACGCTTGGGCCAGAAGCGTAGGCGCCCAAGCAAACACAACCTTGTGCTCCACTAGGTCACTAACTATGTCCAACATGTTCCAGGTAAATAGAAACCTAGAACTATCAGGTAGGGCATAGGTAGATATCATCATCATAGCCACACACTGCCTATCATATATATTTTTTTGACACCACAGCCACTCATAGTCCATCTTGGCAGCATCGATCTCTCTCCACCCAGCCCCAAATAATCTCTCCAACACCTTGTCCTTCCTCCCATATTTGGCTGCCCTCATAGGAACACCCTCAATTGGCAGTCGATAGATGTGATACACATCCTCCAATGTTATGGTCATTTCCCCCATAGGAAAATGAAAAGTGTGTCAGTCTGCATCCCATCGCTCACATAAGGTAGACACAAATTCCCTATTAGTGAAGATGCTCTTACACTCCCACACATCGTGGAAGTGTATGTCATCTAACCACTACAATTCCTCCTCAGTCTTCATCAGCTTTTCAAAACCTTGCTTAAACTTTCTCACCCGATGACGGGGTTCAAGCGCCTTCACCTATTCAACACACATCAATAACTCCTGCATAACAAATCAATCACATATAACATCATCACTCAGAATTTACAAATTAAAAACATTTAATTTGGCATGCATCTCGAGACAAAATAACATACAAATAAAACGACAAAACACATCAACAACACAATCACATATTTGGATACCCATTTTGTCATTTTATGGCAATAATCCAAACACATACGACATACAATACACATTGGTCCCCCAAACAACCAATAACAAACTCAACTATACAACTAATATGGCATGCAATCCAAAACATGATCAATTAATATGACATACAAAAAACAAATCACATTTTTGGATACCCATTTGCCCACTTAATGGTAAATGTGTTGACAAAATTCAGAAACAAAGCACCAATCAACACAGATCTAACAGTCAAATTTATCCTCAAAACACCAAAATCGAACACATATCCAGGCACGCAATATAAAAATAATAGTCACATTTTTAGATACCCATTTACCCATTTAGTGGTGGAAATTCAAACTGACATCAAGTACAGTCTACATCGGGCTCCCTACAACTCATTTTCAGTTTATTACTATCTACACCATGGCACACAAATCAAAGGCATGTCAAATGAAGTCAACTACCAAAACAACTAACATTTTTGGACACCCATTTTTCCCTTCTACGGTGAAAGTGTTATCATTTTTTAAATATTCTACCTCTAACATGGCAGATCTAACGCCCTAGAGTTCACACATTACACCTCAAACCATCGAATACCAAAATCACATCAAACGAAGTCATAAAAATAAAACAGTCACATAACGGAATACCTATTTCCTACTTTAGCGGACAAAGTGCAAAAACATATCGATGTCAGTACACCATTACCTCACAAACTGACAGTCAAACTCTACACCTACTCTACCCATTACCCGGTCAAATTGGTGATAAAACAAATCCAATTTTAAAACCGACCGCACTTTTGGGTACCCATTTGGCCCGTTTATCACTATGTATTCAAATTTTACTTAAAAGTCACAATTTTTTTTAAATCGGGATGAAAACCTCCCCCCCCTCATTCATATTTTCCCAGAAAAATAAAATACAAACAAAACAAAGTCAAATATCACTTACCGGTGGATCCCCGTGCCTGATGCCAGCTGGTCTCCATCCCTTTGTCATCTTCACTCTCGCAATCGCCACCCGTGCTTCTCTCATACCATAAAAATTCCTCCCAAACCACTCTCCAAAGTTGTGCATCGTGCAAATGAGCCCCCCCATGCAATTTTGGGCTTAAATATACTTTAAACCTTTATTCATGACCTGGGTCGCAAATTAGGTCAAAATCACTACCCATGTCACGAATTGAGCCAAAATACCTCAAAACTTCCCCAAAACCCTAGGAAGGCAGGGAAATGCCATCTAAAACCCTAGGAGCCTCAAAAAATTACCTTTTAACACCAATTACAAACACACATTAAATTTTACTGATAAAATTGTCACATTCATACTTTTGGGCCATGTTGATCCGGTCACAAAAGCACAACAGAAAAATGTTGTCGTCCTCAAGCAACTAGTCTAGCATCATAAATGTTATACAAACTCAAAAAAATCATAGCATTGCATTCGCAATCATACTTTAATTTTACCAACATTGCTTTTTATTTATTTCCTCTTCTTCTCCTTTCATTCTTCTCTTCTCCCCCTTGGCTATCCAGTCACTGTTGTATGGTCACGCTTCGAGTGGCTATATACCTTTGATTAGATCCCATTCTTTTCCCTTCTCCTTCTTGGCTATCTAGTCAATATTGTATGGTCATTCTTTGAGCAAATACATACATTTGATTAGATACCATTATTTTCTATTCTTACTAGCAATCATATTCATCATGCATTGGTATATTTATAAATAAAAAACCTCAGTAAAATTTTGGATAGGTCCCCCAAAAACCTTAGTAAACTTTGGATAGGTTTCCCCAAAAACCTCAATAAAACTTTGGATAGGTTTCCCCAAAAACCTCAGTAAAACTTTGGATAGGTTTGTCCCAAAACCTTAGCAAAAATAGCATAGCCTAGCATTTCCTAGCATAGCACAACAATTTTTCACCTCTTTGTCCTCACAAATATTTTGCTTCCATGCACACCTTCACAAATCTTGAAATTGTGCATTCATTACTTCTAAAAGTAGGTTCATATTTGGTCTAATTGTTCACCTATCAAATCATCTCCAAACTTCCTAAAACTTTCACCGTTGTATCAATATTAGAAAGAGCTTTCCAATAGTATAATATTTGTCCAATTTTGACATCGTTTGGTTCCCACAAACTACCAAAACACTACACATGTGTCCAAAAATTCAAAATCCTAATTCACCCTCTGGGTGGCGAACTCAGTTCAGACCTTCCAAAATCAACCAAGTTGCTCCCAAAACCCTAGGAAATCATGCAAATTTCTTCTAAAACCCTAGGACCTTCCCAAAACACTCTTCTAATTTGTTTTTGTCATCATAATAATCATGCATTGGTATCTTATCAATCATTGCATCATCAACTCATCGTATTCCATTTGCCTCATTATTGATTCCTCGTTTGAGGGGATATTCATATCCAAAGTCAGCTTTGCATGCAATCACAACATCAAAAATCCAAAAGTGCGGTTAGTGCATTTGTCTATGAAAATGTTTGTTGAATATTATCATACAAAAAAAATCGCAATCACAATCAGACATGGGTTACATCAAGAGAGTTATGCACGACAATGGAAAGGTCATCTTGGCATTCATGGAGCACAATGAATGACACGAGTGACTAATTCAACGCAACATTTGGAAAACTTCACTCTGGCATTCATGGAGCACAATGAATGACATGTTTGAATAATTTTAATGTTAACTAACTCAAATGGTTTGATACTTGTCACCATGTTCTCATAAATCAATCAAAAACAAATATTTAGTTAGGCTTTTTTCCTAATAATACTTTTAGACTATGCTAATCTGGTCGCAAAAGCAAAGTAGTCAAAAGTTACCATTCTCAAAAAACTAGTATGGCATCATAAATTTCATATGGACTCAACAAAATCACATCATTGCATTCATAATCATTCATTTTCCCTTACTAGCATTGTTTTTATCTCTTTCCTCTTTTCCTTCTTTCCTTCCTCTCTTCTTCCCCTATGGACATCAAGCTGATGTTGTATGGTCACGCTTTGAGTGGCTACATACCTTCTATTAGATTCTATTCTTTCTCTTCTTTTCCCTAGAAACTCGATTGATTTTTATGGCCACACTTCGAGTGGCTACATACCCTTTGATTGGATTCCATTACCTTATATCCCTTTTCCTTCTGCACAAATCCTTCATATTTTTGTATTAAACTGTGTTCTACACAATATAGTAAAAAAACGGGAAAAATGTAGACATCCAAAAGTCACACATTGCTATTTTTACATATCTATAGGTGATTCCAGACATCCCTAGGCTATTGTAGACTATTGTAGTCATGTGTAGACATGCATAGACATGCGTAGACATGCATAGACATGCGTAGACATGCATAGACATGCGTAGACTTCCATAAGTTCACCATAGTAACATGTAGACTTCCACAAATGGCTTGCAGGTCCAAAACCCTAACAAGCCCTCAAAACCACATCTTATGCATCAATATACCTTTAGACGACAACCCAAGGTGATGTATAGCCCATTTACACTCAATTGACACCCCCACGGGGTATTAATTGGCAAAATAAATTAAAAGTCAATTATCAAATTCTAATTTCATGTTGACTTCACTTAAGCCCCTTTTAAGGGCAAAATTGGATTAATTAAATCTTAATTCATAATTAGTGTTAATAAAATCCTCCCCCATGTGCCAATTTAGGGTTTCCTAGGGTTTTCTTTTAAACCTCCCCTAAACATGCTTAAGGCCTAATTAGGATTAGCACTAATCCTTTCTCACACATGTGTGAGGATAGGATATTTCCTACTTAGAATATGATGTTGCCACATAGCATTTATTAACCTAACCCTAGTCAAAATCAAACCTAGGTTTAGTCTATCTAACCCCCCTACACCTTGCATTTGCCTATAAATAATGGGTCCCAAACCCCTAATTAAGTTTAATTCCCATATTCAACAAAGTACAGTTACTCTACAAAAATGGAAAGCCAATAGCACACAGTCTGTTACCGATGCATACAGATGGATTTTGATAGCATACAAAGGCACCCCAGCTACCTTAGGATCGATCCACCAAAGATATTTTACTAGAGGATCATCACATCTCAATTTGTAGCTTGCCCTAAGAATCTGGTACCAATTAGCGACCCGGGTCATGAATTACATCTGCGAGCCCCAAATCACCCCAAATTTGGGAGGTAAGCTCTGTTTCAGCATATTATTACCTCCTACATATTTTATTGTAATTTATGTTACATTTTTATAGTCATTTCATCTTCCTAAATATGGGGCCTGACTAAGGCAAGCCCCCCAACGTATTGACCCTTTATTGCAAGTTTATTTCAAGTTATTCAGTAGATTTGAAGGAAAGGAATACCAAAAAATAGCAAGCCAGTGGTGGCATACAATGAAGCCCACCTACACTGAGGGACATCAAAAGGAGGCATCAGGTCTATATTGCTTATTCGTGAAAAGAAAGAAAAGTGGAAACTCTCCCTATTTGTAACCTATACAAAATTGATAATGAATAAAGTATATGTTTCTAAATGACTTGTGTTATTACTTGTTGTTAGATCAAATATCAAATTTTGATCATTTCAAAGGTTTGTTTTAAAGCAAGTCAAAAGTATCACATAGTGCAAGAATAGTGTGAAAGAATTCAATTGAAAAGGATATTTTCAGCTATCTACAAAAGGGAAGGAAAGGTACAAATTAGTAATTACAAGGTCATTTATCAAGTGCTAGACTAGAGATTTTAATGTAATATATGTGAGACATGTGGAAGTGAAAAACTTAATAAATGTGAAGAACATATTGGGCATTTTATTGGTGCATATAATTCTCTATATGTTCATGAAGATAAAAAAATTATGGGTAGAATATGTCTGAATTGCTTTAGCTGAGGAAAGCACATTGAATAATAGGTGAAGAAATTGATAACATCATTATGAAATATTTGGTAATAGATGAGGATTGTTTGTATAAAATTTATGGAGCAGATTTTATCAGGTTTTGTGAGCAAGTTATGGAGTAGATTTGAGTAGGTTTTGTGAGAAAGTTTTGGAGCAGATTTGAGTAGGTTTTGTGAGTAGGTTATGGAGAAGATTTGAACAAGTTTTGGAGCAGATTGGAAGTAGTGTTTGTGTGCAGATTTATGAGCAATATTTGAGGATAGACTTGAGAGAGGGGATTGGTTTCCATGAACTAGATTAGAGGGGATTGGTTTCTCCTATGTATTGGTGTCCACAAACCAGAGCAGAGGGGATTGGTGTCTCCTATGGATTGGTTTCCATGAACCGGAGTAGAGGGGATTGGTGTCTCCTATGGATTAGTGTCCATGAACTAGAGTAGAGGGGATTGGTGTCTCTTGTGGATTGGTTTCCATGAACTTGAGATGGGATTGATGTCCATGAATGAGAGAAGAGGGGATTGGTATCTCTTGTGGATTGGTGTCTCTTGTATATTAGTGTCCATAAAATTGAGAGGGGATTGGTTTCTCCTATGGATTGGTGTCCATAAAATTGAGATGGGATTTGTGTATCCTATGGATTGGTGTCCACGAACTTGAGAGGGGATTGATGTCTCCTATGGATTTGTTTCCATGAACTTGAGCAAGGGAATTTTATGAGATCCATTGTTTGATGGGACTAACTATGCTTTCTAGAGCATAAGGATGAAGACTTATTTGATGGCACATGGATATGATATATGGAAATCCATTGATAATGGGTTCACTCCACCTACAACTCCTCCCATAGATGCAAATGGTAAGAAACCATATGAAAATAATTCCAAGGAAATGAATGCAATATTAAGTGGGTTATGTGAATCAAAATTTGTGAAATTCATGCAATGCACTTTAGAAAAAGAAATATGGGACAAGTTATAGAGAACATATGAAGGAGATGACAAGGTTAAAATGACAAAACTTCAAAATCAAAGGAGGAAGTTTGAATACTTGAAGATGAAATATGAGGAAGATATTGCTAGGTATCTACTTCATTTTTATGAGGTTGTCAACACCATTCATGAACTTGGAGAAAGTATTGAAGACTCTAAGATTGTTCAAAACCTCTTGAGGTCACTTATGATGCAAAGGTTTCGGCAATTGAAGAAATGAAGGATCTCAAAACCTTGAGCATGGATGAGCTACATGGGATTCTCACAGTATATGAGATGAATTTAAAAAAATATCAAACATCCAAATGAGAAGCATCATTAAAAGCTTCAAGGAAGGCAAATAATAAAGAACTAGAATCAAGTGAAGAATCAAGTAGTGGAGAAGAAGCTAATATTGTGAGAAGGAATAAGAAGGGTCCAAGAAAATATAGAGATATGTAGTATGTAAAATATTTTAATTGTGGTAACTTTGGTCACTATACGTCAAATTATTTACAAGATGGAAGTAGTAGCAGTGAAGAAGAAAAGGAATACAAGAAAAATAAAGAAAGAAAATTTTATCATGAAAATAAAAATAGGCATGGTCAAGGCAAACATGAGAAGAAGATCTTTCAAAGATACAAGAAATTTTTTTATGTTGAAGAAGCAAGTAGTGCTTCCAGCAGCAGTGATGAAAGCATCTCCAATAGTGAAAAATAAGAAATTTTATTTTTGGCTATAGAAGAGAAAGAAGATGATCCTGTTGTTGAAAACCAAGAAGAAGAGAAAGATTCAGAATATGAAGATGAAGCCATAATTGACATAGAAGAGGAACTTATTATTGCTCTTGAATATTTGAAAAGGGTTAGAAATAAGAACTCAGTATTTAAGGCTCAAGTAGAATAGGATGAGAAAACAAAGGTAAAGCTTCTACAAGATCTCACTGAATTAAAAGCAAAGGTTGAAGAAGCAAGGAGAATTGAAGAAGGTATGGCTGAACAATTAAAGGCAAAAGAACCAGAGTATGAAAGACTAGAAGATGAAGCTATCATTCTAAGGAAGGGACTTGAAAAATTTAATGATAAAATATATCAGTTTAGGAAAAGCTCAAAAAACTAGGATGATATTATCAAAGCACAAAGATCTCCATTTATGAATACTAGACTTGGTTTTGAAGAAAGTCAAGAGAAACAAAAGGAGGAGTCAAGATCAAAATAAATAGAAGAATCCAAGACCTATGTTGATATGTTGAGAAGTGGAAGCATCAATGAGGAAGAAAACAATGCACCATCAAGGAACATGGACCATAACAGAAAAAGCAAAGAAAGAAGCATGTGACCAAATCCTCCAAGGCAAGATGAATATTATTTTAAATGTTATAGTTTTTCATGTAATCATATTGGTCATAAATCTGTAAATTGTAGAAGAAATTTCAATTCATTTACACCTTTCATGGACTACAACATCATTTGTTACAATTGCAATAATTTTGGGCATAAAGCAAAATGGTGTAGAACAGTGTTCCCTAAGCTCTCAAAGTCAAGAAAGAAAAAGGATAGTCAAAATTTTCAAAAGGGTATGATATCCAAAGTTTGGAAAAAGAAAATAAAACAAGAAGAGGGGCATAGTAATTTAGGATTTTCACTCCCATATCATAATTGAAGTCTCAAGTAAGAGAAAGGAGGAAGGGGGTTGTGTTAAGTATATTATTTTTAGCCCCAAGGAGCCCTTTGCCATTGATTTCAAATAGGGAGAGTTTTTAGTAAGGGGGAGCAACTTGTTAGGGGGAGCATATTGTGTATCCAGTTGCAGTAAAATAATTTTTTTTTGTAGGGTTGCCATCAATGACAAAGGGGGATATTGTTAGAAATATTGAGTTGTCATTGATGTCAAATGTTCATGGTATTCAAGGCAAAAATATTCTTCAAATATGATAAGTTTATAAGGTCAGATAATATATCAATAATGTCAGAGATGGACTTGATAAATAACAAACATTGAAAAATCATCCAAGGCAAAGATATATCTCAAGAGAAGAAAAGAAAGTATATTTCAAAGTAAGGCAAATATATTATAATGATTAAAAATCAAATTTAAATATTATAAAAAAAAGGAAAAAGGTTGGGACAAAGGTTTGACATATTTATATCATAGGATTTAAATATATTAGAGTTTAAAAAATTAAATATCATAATATTTAAATCAAAGGTTTAAATATTATAACCTAAAGTGTTTGAAAAAATTAATGTGTCGAAATATTTGGAGAAGATAGAAATTTGAAGGTAAAAAATAAGATTCGACCTCCTTATCAAAGACAATGGGAAACGTATAAATATAGGGTATCATTTCACCTTTGAAATGGGTATGTAATCAATCGATCCTCATGGTGAGTGCGAGCAATAGAGAGAGAAGAAGAGCAATGAAAAATTGGGCAATGAAAGACAAGGATAAATATCAAATTTTCCTCCTTTGATTCCATCCACTGGGGTAGCCCAGAAGAATTCCTTGCTTGCATGGAGTGCTACTATGCATGAGGATAAGAAGTCGAATTTGGTTGATGTTGTCTTGTTGAAGAGTGAAGGCAAAATTATGAAGGATCTATATATCATTTTTTTTGCCCTTGGTTCCATCCGTCAGGGTAGCCCAGATGGTCTCCTAGCTTGTGTGGAAGTGCTATTGTGTAGGAGGTTAAGGGATAAAATCCCTTCGATGTTGTTTTGTTGTCATTTTCATGTTTGAGAAAGCACAAAGACATGGATAAATATTTTGGTGCCCTTTTAGGTTTCATGTGTTGTGGTAGCACATATGGTCATGAGCGCTTGTGAGAGCACTATGCTTTGATAGGATAGGGGATCGAATCCTATCACGATTGTGCAAGGTATTTAAAGTTTTACTTTATCAAATTTAATTAAAAGAGAAATAAGGGTCATGGTGCTAGTATAGAATTATATTTTTACATATTAAATAAAGGGGAGATATAAGGGTTTTAGTTGTCAATAAAGATTTATATTTTGAGTTTCAAAAAGGGAGATATAAGGAGTTATTTTTAATATTTATTGTGTATATTTTTGATAAGGTGTTTTAAAGTGATTGATTTGATATTTAATCAAGAAAGAAAAAAGGGAATTGCTAACCAGATTTTGAAGGGACAAACAAAAGGAAAATATTTTTGTCAAGACAGGTTTGGAAAGCTCATACAAAAAGAAGACCATCATCATTGAGGTAGATTTAGAGGTATGGTGATTTAATTCCTTCTCAAAATGGTTTTTTTTGAGGAAAATATTTTTTTGTCATATAGTGGGAGGTATAAGGAATTATTGGATGTGCATTGTTTTTGCTTGAAATTGGAAGTAAATGGGCAAGGGTTATAGATCAGATTTGAAAGTAAATTTGTGCATTGTTCATGATTGATTTTGGTAGTAGATGAGAAGGACAGATTGGTGCATTGTGATTATTTTTGAAGTGAATGTGGAAATAAGAAAAATAGTATAGTCTAACACAAATACAAGGGTTGTTTTAAAGCAAGTCAAAAGTATAACATAGTGCAAGAATAGTGTGAAAGAATTCAATTGAAAATAAGGACATTTTTAGTTATCTAAAAAAGGGAAGGAAAGGTGAAAATCAGTAATTACAAGGTCAGTTATCAAGTGCTAGAATAGAGATACGTTTTAAGGTAATAAATGTGAGACATGTGGAAGTGACAAAATTAATGAATGTGAAGAACATATTGGGCATTTGAGTGGTACATATAATTCTCTATATGTTCATGAAGATAAAAGAATTATAGGTAGAATATATCTGAATTGCTTTAGTTGAGGAAAGCACATTGAAGAATAGGTGAAGAACTTGATGACATAATTATGCAATATTTGGGAATAGATGAGGATTGTTTGTATACAATTTATGGAGCATATTTGAGCAGGTTTTGTGAGCAGGTTATGGAGTAGACTTGGTCAGGTTTTGTGAGTAGGTTTTGGAGTAGATTTGAGTTGGTTTTGTGAGTAGGTTATGGAGTAGATTTGAGCAAGTTTTGTGATATTTTAGAGTATATTGGAAGCAATGTTTGTGTGTAGGTTTATGAGCAAGATTTGAGGATAGACCTAAGAAGAGTTTTGAATAGACTTGAGAGAGGGGATTATTTTCCATGAACCAGATTAGAGAGTATTGGTGTCCATGAACCAGAGCAAAGGGGATTAGTGTATCCTATGGATTGGTGTCCATAAACCAAAGAAGATGGGATTGGTGTTTCTTGTGGATTGGTGTCCATGAACCAGAGTAGAGGGCATTGGTGTCTCCTATGGATTGATGTCCATGAACTTGAGAGGGGATTGGTATCTCTTGTGGATTGGTTTCCATGAACTTGAGAGAGGATTGGTGTCCACGAACTTGAGAGGGTATTGGTGTCTCCTATGGATTGGTGTCCATGAACTTGAGAGGGGATTGGTGTCTCCTGTGGATTGGTGTCCATGAACTTGAGAGGGGATTGGTGTCTCCTATGAATTGGTGTCCATGAACTTGAGATGGGATTGGTGTCTCATGTGGATTGGTGTCCACAAACTTGAGAGGGGATTGGTGTCTCCTATGGATTGGTGTCCATGAACATTATAATAGGGGATTGTTTTCTACAGTGGGTTGGTGCCCATGAATTTGTTGAGAAATTTATAAGTAATATTTATCTATAGATGTAGCCCAAATGGGTGAACCACGTTAAATATATGTCTCTCATATCTATGATAATTTGTGCATTGATATTATTGTTTTTATCATTTGGATTGAAAAGTAAAAAGTATTATCTTATATTGTTCACCCCTCTCTCAATATAAGCTTGTGTTCTTTAACGTAAACTCTAATCTAAGGTACACTCCTAATCTAAACATGTACCCATGGTGGTACATTAGCATGTACTAAATAATGTAATATATTCCAACACCAGAGTCTATTTGGACATACAATACCACATGAAAATCCACTACAGGATTCATACCTTATAAATTGGTCTATGGTAAGAAACCTTTTTTATCAATTAAATTTAAATTAGTAACATTTCTTAGATCTTTGTAAGTAGGCATTAGGTTGTCATAGGTACAACAAGAGATAATTTTGCAATTGAATGCATTGGATGAACTTTAATTGGAGGAACTTCATAAAACAAAGATCATTCAACAATAACAAAAAATATGGCATGACAGTCACATTAGGAGCAACAAATATGAACCAAGTGATTGGCCATTGTTGTTTGATTCTCTCTATGCTAATTTTCCTAGAAAATTATAAAATTAGTGGCTAGGACCATACCAAATAGAAGTGTTATAGAATGAAGTTGTTCAACTTTCTATTATTGATGATTCAAGGAGGAAATTGGTGGTAAATGAACATATTTTATTATTGTACCACAAGCTATTAAAAAAGGTAGAATTTTCTCAATAGTTTTTATATTCTAACTTACATGTGATATAAGAGGCTTCCTCTTCTACAATGGGCTCAAAATATTCATATCTTTATCTAAAAAATAATGAATAATTCAATAGTGAAAATCTCCTTGAGATGCTATTGAATTAAGGCTTATATGAAAATCATTTTCTAGCTTATTTGCCTTGAATAAAATTTTATCACATTTGTAAAAATCTAATTGATGCATCTATATACCTTTCAGATCTAAAAAAAACTAAGTATGCAATCAACAAGGAATTCAAAAGTTGCAAGAAATCTATTCAACAATGAGGTATGCATTTTATTCAATCTTACTATTAATTAGCTTTAATATTATATATAAGGATTAATTTCTTGGTATGCTTATGCATATAAAAATAATAAAACAAATACGCTATTAGTACTTCAAAAAGCTACTCTAGCATACCCTTGGTTATGAAATATTTATTTCTAAATATATTCAAAATAAGGGGATGGTTACTCTATATGCTCTGACATAGCAATTGTCATGTGTGAGCAGGGTTTAGTTGAATCACATCAAAATTGAACATATATCTCCATGCACAAAAGAAATTATAAAAAATGTAGAAAGGACATTAGGTGCCCAAGACAAGTTGTAAATATTCAATCTACACTAGGACTTGTTAGAACATAATGACAAGAAATATGCCCATTTCCATTCATGTTATCATTGAAAAATATGAAATGAGACCATACCCTAAAAATGCATGACCACACAATTACAAAGAATATGTGGCAACAAAAAAAGTGGGATGATGAGACAATGATTACCAAGGGAATATAGAAAAATAAGTTGAGTTTACAAAATTAGGGCTACTAACCAACAAATCAATCATCTGAATCAAATATGCATGGGAAATTGGCATGTCAATGGTCCATGTAGGAATTGACTGATTGTAAGTTCCAACCAATGTTGTTATGCATATCAGTTGAAGGTACGAATTTATATTATGCCACACTCAACCATGACTTGCCACCTATCCTAATGCATGCATTGATATTACAAAAATCTTATCTACACTTTTTAAACCTAACTTACCACCCTCTAGAGCATGTAGTTATTTTTGAATCATGATTACACAATAATCACAATGATTGCATGTGCCAAATCTATGAATGAAAACCATAATTTTTTATTTTATAGTGGAAGAGAAAACCAAAAAAATTGTAGAAGTTGGAGAACCCAGAATGCATAGAGTAAATAAAAAATATGGAGGGACAAAAGTGAAAATTCAAGCTAAGTGATATTGATGAATTGTAGAGGCATCCTAAAGTGGTTGCAATATTCTAGAGACTAAGGTGGATGTAATTTTCATGCAAATTTAAGGGACATGTGAAGGGGTTAGTAGAGTAGTTCATGCAAACCCTCTATAATAACTAGTGAAGATCAATGGCATGGTGATTAAGGTATCTCCTAACATCAATAGTCAAATTATTGTAATTCCTTGTGAGGGGGATGTTGAGAAGCAACACACCCCCACTGAAAAATGAATTTCCACCCTTTGAAAACTTTGAGCTTTCATTTTTTGCAGTAGGGACCCTCTTGATGATTTTCAGTTTTAATCCCAGATTTTTACTTGCCTCTTTCTTCTTCAAGTTTTGCCTGTGTCAAAGCATCCAAGTTTCCTTGCATTCTGGCTTTGTTATCTCAGACTTCACTTTTTACATGCTAGAATCATTCATGGATAAAAAAAGTCTTACACCGGTATGAGAAAAATGCGGAAAACAGACAGATAAATTCATTAGAAATCAAAACTTTCATTTTTTGGCAAAGTCATGAAATCGCGACACTTCCATTTATGGAAATGTCACAAAATCGTGACAGGTTTTCAGAAAATCGGCTAAGTCAGAAAAACGTAGCAAAATCGTGACACTTTCCATTTTTGGAAATGTCGCGATATCGCGACACTTCCATTTTTGGAAATGTCACGATATCGCGACACTTCCATTTTTGGAAATGTCGCGATATCGCGACACTTCCATTTTTGGAAATGTCGCGATATCGCGACACTTCCATTTTTGGAAATGTCGCGATATCGCGACAGGTTTCAAGAAAATAAGCTAAGTCAGAAAAACATAGCGAAATCGCGACACTTCCATTTTTGGAAATGTCACGATATCGCGACACTTCCATTTTTGGAAATGTCACGATATCGCTACCGGTTAGGAGAGAGAAAGCCCGATCGTATGGAACGTCACGAAATCATGACATGTTGCGAAATCGCGACAAGTTTGGAGAGAGAAGGCGAAGTTGTATGGAACGTCGTGAAATCGTGACATGTCACGAAATCATGACAAGTTTGGAGAGAGAAGGAGAAGTTGTACGGAACGTCATGAAATCGCAACATGTCACGAAATCGTGACATGTCGCATTTTTGCGGATGCGAGGAAGAAAAAATGACTAAGGCATGAGAGAGGTCGCGATTTCGTGACATGTCGCGAAATCGCGACATGTCGCATTTTTGCGGTTGCAGAAGAGAGAAAACGAAGCAAGTGAAAGATGTCGCGAAATCGTGATGTTTTTCGATGAAGAGGCCCGAGGCGTACGGACCGTCGCGATTTCGCGACATGTCGCGAAATCGTGACAGGTCCAAGTCAATGCAAGCAAGGGGAGCAAGAGAAATCATGTTGAAGAAAAGTCTAAGGCACAAAATCGTCACGAAATCACGACATAAATGGCAGAAGGGGCCCAAGGCAGGAAGGTGTCACGAAATCGCAACGTCACGATTTCGCGATGTCGCGAAATCATGACACAAAGGAAGTGGCGAGCAAAAGAGCCACCATGTCGTGATTTCGCGACATGGTGGATAGATGACGAGCAAAGGAGCCACCATGTCACAATTTTGTGACATGGTGGAGAGAAAAGCTTAAGGGCAGAAGTGGTCACGATTTCGTGACATGTCGTGAAATCGTGACATGTCACGTTTTCATGGCCATAAGGAGAAAAGGTTGCCGAAGAGCAGGGTGAGTCGCGATTTCGTGACATGTCGCAAAATCGCGACATGTCGTGGTTTCACGGCTTGACAGCAAGAAAAGTTGTACGGAACAGGGAACGTCATGATTTCGTGACATGTCGCAAAATCGTGACATGTCGCGTTTTCGTGGCTTGGAAGGGCAAAGTTGCTGCGAGCCAGATGCAGGTCGCGATTTCGTGACATGTCACGAAATCGTGACATGTCGCATTTTCGTGACCCTGCAAAAAAGCAGCACACAATAGAAACAACTGAAATGGACACGTGTCGCGATTTTGTGACACGTGTCAAAGCACTACAAGCCACGTATCAGATGATTAGAGCCGCATATACTGAACTTTAGGGCTTCTTTTTAATATTTAAGCTTTGATTTAATAATTTTAAAATGCTAATCCATCTTTTGTCTTTCATGCAGGAAGCCATCTGGCACTTACGGGATAGCGGAGAAATGGCCATAAAGACCAAGTCGAGTGCAAGTTAATCAAAGACAGCCATATTGAAAGAAAAGATGCCGAGAATTGCTGTTTCATCCAATTTTTATAGATCTGGCCGCAAAGAGACTTTACGGTGACTAAGCAGCTGTCCTTTTAATGGAGTATATCGGGAATTGGCCGAAAAATGGAAATATCTACACTCAGTTACCGAAATTTCCCGATGGATGCATTTAATGAAAATTTATGGCAGAATTAATAGCTTGCAGAGATTTTCAACTCGGGGATGGCTCGATGGAGGTGAAATGTCAGAGAAGTGGTGATTCATCCAAATTACCCGAGGGCATTAATGAAGACATTTATTTATAGTTGCGGGTGAATGCAAGTGGCATTCGAATTCTATCTTCTCCATTTATGGCAACTGACTGCACTGATTTGCATAATGGTTAAGTTTTATCCGGACTTTGTTTTAAATGGCTTTATATTGTAAAACCCGGGTCCTAGGGTTGAAGATGATAAGACTTAGGGTTTGAGAAGAAGATATTTCTGAAAAGATCAGGGTCTGTCCTGAGTCTATAAATACTTCTTCTCAATGTAATCGCAGGAGGCGAAAACTTAGAAATAAAAGGCTTTTGGAAGCAATTTCTTGCAAAGATTGTTAAATACTTTGTTTCTGGACTTGGAGTTGATGTGCTTTTGTTTTCTCGTGATAGCATGGCCAGGAGCCTAATATTTTGCAGATTGTGATAAGTTCATCTTCTTTTGTTATCCGTTTCTTTAAAGTTTATTAGATATATGCTGTGAATCGGTGTTATCAAGATTAAATATGTTGTTAGGCTTCATTTGTTCTATTGTATGCTAGGGAAAATTACAGATTTAAGGTTCAAGTCTGTTCTAATTGCTCTGTCCTCACTGTGCGAGCTAGGCTACCGGTGAAAGATATCAATTTTAACCGACTTCCCTTCGGTTTATAATTTTCTCGTTAGAGCTGTTCCATCTCTCGCCTTATGCTCTTAGTAGAAAGTGATCTTAGAAAACTCGGACACTTTCTTCTTTGATTTGTTCCGTTGTGAAGCCGATAGTATAAATAAAATTGGTAGTTTTGTTTTACAGCTTAAGTTTGATAAACTTCTCTTCTCGCCTTACCCTACCCTCTTTGTTTTACTCGTGAAATGATCCATTTTTATTTTCTTTTAATTTTGTCTTTTATTTAAATCGCTGACCCATAAGAGCTAGATCAAAGAATTAATTTTAAATCCGATTGTCAACAAGTGACAATTTCTGAACATTACCGAGCAAGTTCAGTGAGCCCGTTGTAAGGTACAGACATCCATATTGAAATCTATTCCAAAAGTGAAAAAGAGTGAATTGACATTCGACCCGACTCTGTAACTCACACCTTGGATAACCAGCTAGATCCTAAAGTGAGTGGGATTTATCCCGTATAAGTGTTATCAGAGTTTTGTGCTCATCCTTCACAGGGTGTGTATAAAAGTCGGACCAACATTTAAAAATGGCGCTAGAAGGAGGGCCATAGTGAACTCCGATCAGTATTGTAAGTTGTCAGTATAATTTGTAAAATTGCCAGAGAAGACCTCAAGTTCAGTACTCTGTTAAGGATTGTAAGTTTGTAAGTGCTTGTGAAAAGCTGGATTCTACATACAGGGTAACAAGGTCCCACCCTAGAGCCGAAGAGCTCCTTGTCCCCGAATTAGAAACTCGAGAAGAAGTAGCCTCCGAAGGGCTAAGTCTCTCGTCGAAATAGTTTTATCACCACCGATAGTTACCCCAACCACAACTCGGAATATCACTAACAACCAAGTAGTAATGGCAAATTGGTTGGGCTCCACTGCTTTGAATATTTCGGGTATAGCCCATGACCTGCCCAAAAATCTGGAAAGATATCTCCCCGTATATAAACATGATGGGACAAGAACTGTAGAAGAACATTTGGTTGCATTCAAGAATGCTTTGAAATTATTAAATGTACAGCATGAGGATGTTGCCTGCAGACTATTCCCGTTCACTCTCCAGGAGGGAGCTTATGATTGGTTTCTAAACCTCACTAATGATTCTGTCACCAGCTGGAATGACTTAGAAAAAGTTTTTGTGTCACAGTTCGGAGAAGTGATAGATCCTAGTATATTGTACCAGTAGTTTTCTGGCATCAAAAGAGAATTAGGTGAATCTATCAGGTCCTATAATGTTAGATTCCGTAAAGCTTATGGCAGACTTACTCGGGTATTATGTACCGAATGCCGACTTGGCATTAGAGATTTTTAGAAACTCTCTGGATCCCATGACCTCTCGTCTTCTTGAAGAGAGATCCCACTATTACTAATTTGACGAAGCTTATAAAGAAGCTTTGATTCTGGAAAGACAGCTGGGACCCCAACCTTTAAATGCTCGAAAAGTTCCTCTGGTTGCACAAGCTGCCCCCGTGTTCAATCCTATTCCACATCGAGTGATGTTGCCAGCTTGTCGACTCTACCATCAAGAAATCCATTGGTCGTAGCACCCGTTGAGAATGTACGGAACCCGTGCAAAGAGGCTGACAATGCAAGAGTTGAAGAAGTCTCCAAAATAGTTCAGAAGTTGGCAAATGATTTCTTGAGTTTTAAAAGGCAAGTTTCTACAGGGGACAACTCCAACAGATATTCATATCAACCGAACAGATTCAACCGGCCCCCGTATGAACCTAATAAATATTACAAGGGTAAGGCTCATGATGTGAATATTTGCGATTTAGCTCTGCCTAACTAGTGCAGAATACATGCCACTTCTCAACATGGGGAGTTGGATTGTCTAGAATTTTGCAATGCATTTGAAGCTTTGTCCGGAGATTTGATCTCCCCTGAAAATCAAAGAACTCGTTGATGGCCCAAGTTCATCCGGCCACAATGCAGCCATGGTCCTGGATTCTTTCACTTTTCTAGATGAATCTGAGAATGTAGTTGAAATGCCTATGGATGAGGTGCAGGCTTTCCAGCAAGATAGAAGAGATAACTACAACCTGAGGAACAGGAATCCGGAGCCTAATACTACATCAACCCCTCCGGACAACTCTCACAATGTTCCTCCCGACCCCTCTCCAAGCAATAATCCATCTCCACCAAAGGGAGGAAATCTGATGAGAGGACCAGATGCTTTTGTCCCTCCACTTAATAAAGGATATAACATAGTGGAGGATATGAAAAATATTAAGGCCAACATTACTCTACATGAGTTGGCACAGATTTCAGAGCAGAGAGACAACCTGATAAAAACATACTCTGGCCCTGCTACTAAACCTGTGGACAAAGGAAAGAAAATAGCAAATGCCAATCTAGCCATGTACAAAGAAAAAACTGAAGTTCCCCCCTTTTTACTGACTGTCCGTATTTTTGGGAAGAACTTACACAATTGTTTGGTAGATTCAGTGCATCTGCTAATGTTATGCCTTTGGCCATTTGTCGACAGCTTGGGTCTCACCCCAATGAAGTCTGAAAGGAGAGTTGTCCAATTAGACAAATCAGAGGTTAAAGTTGTTGGAGAGCTTCAAAATATTCATATCCAATTAGCATCTGAGCCAAGGGCTCAACATAAAATTGAAATTCAGGTTGTGGATATCCCTGTGGGGTATGGGATGCCGTTGAGTAGAGATTGGTCGAGATCTCTGAACGGATACTTGGCAACAGATTTTTCACACATGTGGTTGCCGTGGAAAGGAGTGGCAAATCAATTGCGGGTTGAAAGAGAACCCAGGTACAAGCATACAATTACAGAATACAATGCAGAGAATGAAACTGTAAATATTGCAGAGGTAGATATTGGAGTCTACAATTTAACAACGGGACAAATTAACAAGTTTAATAAAGCTCATCCTTATACATACTAATGAAGTCTGGACACTTCATGTGGATGGGGCTAGATCTAAACAGGGTTCTGGAACAAGGGCAGTCCTTAAAGGGCCTGAAAGTCAGACATATTTTATGTCTTACCGCCTACAGCTCCCTTGTACAAATAATTTAGCAGAGTATGAAGCTCTGATTTTAGGTTTGAAATTTGCATTGGACAAAGAAGCAAGAAATATTCAAGTTTTTACCGATTCAGAATTGGTGGCAAATCAAGTCAAAGGTAAATTCCAATGTAAAGCATCTTATTTAAAAGGATACAAACATCGGGCTTGGGATCTTGTAGAAGACTTTGATGCTTTTAATCTGACACACATACCCAGAGAGCAGAATTCATAGGCAGATGTCTTGGCTTCTTCAGCTGCAAGTTTAAAACCATTGGAAGAATTTAAATGGAACAAGTTTTCAATTGAGTTAGTCCCTTGTCCTTCAGTCCCAAACAATATAGATAATTTTCAGGTTTTCTCTGATGATCAACAGATTGTAAACTTTTTGCAGAGTACTAACACATTTGAAAATGCTATAATCGATGAGGGCCAAAGGGATACCCTGCTGGAACAGTTAGATGATGACAGGGGAATAATGAGGTTGAAGGACAACAGAAATTCCAAAAGGGATGGTGGAGCCAGAGCGGCTCTTTGATGTTGACAAAATCAAGCAAAAGATGAATTCCGAGGATTATGTGGGTGCCACGAGACAGTGAGACCGAAGACCCGAACATGGGGACCGAAGAAGATCCCGTGCACATCAAGTTGGCTAAGAACTCGTGATCCAAAAATAAAAAGAAGTATGATTGATTTTCTTCACAGGTCCAAGGATGTTATGGCCTCGGTCATACAAAGACTTAAAGGTATTTGATCCTAAAGTTTATACTCATATTATACCTTTAAAAGAATTCTCGCAAACCTTTCGGGCAAAAACAGAGGCATGTCAATGCTCTGTTAGAGCCCCTCATCCATAAAGAAGTAGAAAAGCTATTGAGTGCAGCCATTATTTTTCCCATCAGGCATTCTACTTGGGTGGCCAATCTGGTGCCAGTCAGAAAGAAAAATGGAGAGATCCGCCTGTGTGTGGACTTTAGAAATTTAAACAAGGCATCTGAAAAAGATAATTACCCTCTACCTTCCATGGATGAGGTGCTGCATATTGTCAATGGCTCGGAGATGATGTCTTTCCTGGATGGTTTCTCAGGATATAACCAGATATTGGTTGAGAAGGAAGACATAATGAAAACTGCTTTCACAACTAAGTGGGGAACTTTTGCTTACAAGAGGATGCCATTTGGATTAATAAATGCCGGAGCTACATTTCAACGAGCAATGGATCATGCTTTCAAGGGCCTTATGGGTAAATGCATTGTTGTTTACATGGATGATTTAACAGTCTTCTCTAAATCTCGGTTTGACCATGTAAAACACTTGGAGTCTGTGTTTAATAAATGCAGGGAGTTTGGTATTTCTTTGAATCCGAAGAAGTGCATTTTTGGTGTAACATAAGGAAAGCTCCTTGGGCACTTGGTCACAAAAGATGGCATTTCCATGGATCCGGGCAGAGTTGAAGCCATATCCGGCATACCATTTCCCAACTCCAAGAAAGAGTTGAGGTCCTTCTTTGGAAAAATTAACTTTGTCAAGAAGTTCATCTCCGGTTTTGCAGAGATAGTCAAGCCAATGAATGACATGCTAAAGCAAACTGCTCAGATTGTCTGGACCACCGAAGCTAAAACAGCCTTCCAAGAAATCAAGACAACCATCAAACAAGCACCAGTTCTGGTAAGCCCAGATTTCAGTGCAGATTTTTATCTGTACACCTTCTCTTCTGAACACACACTTGCTACAGTTCTGACCCAACGGAGGGAAACCGGGGAACATCCAATTGCTTTCAAGAGTACCAATTTGAAGGGGGCTGAGCTGAAATATTCTCGTTTAGACAAACAAGCTTATGCCTTGGTGAGAGCGGTTAAGCAGTTTCGAGCACTATATATTAAGAAGCAGAATTCATGCTATAGTTCCAGCACTCAACCTGTTAAATACCTTCTAAGTCAGAATGAATTGGGTGAATTGAGGGGTAACTGGGTTACAAGGCTACAAGAGTATGATTTAGAAATTAGGCTTGCAAAATTGATCAGAGGACTTGGTTTGTCCCGACACATTGTCGAAGTACCTGTACGGGAAGAAGTTAATCAGTTAAATTCTGAATCTGATGACTGGTATGGAGATATTATCCATCTGTTGCAATTTGGAATTTGCCCGTCTCACTTGAACAGAACCCAAAGGAGAGCATTAAAACCGAAAGCTGCTCATTATCTCCTCAAAGTAGGTAATTTGTACAGAGAGAATTATGCTGGCATTTTCTTGAGATGCATTTCTCGGAGTGAAGTCAATGAAGTCATGTCCAGTTTTCATGAAAAGTTAGGGGCAGGGCATTCATCAAGATCTGCTACTACGCATAAAATATTGAGAGCAAAGCTATCATCAGCCTACACTATTTAAAGATGCACATCAGCATGTGAGGACTTGCCATCAATGCCAAAATTTTGCAGCCAAAGAGGCCAATCGGGCTCTACCATTGCAGCTTGTAATAAATAAACCTTTCATGCAATAGGGACTTGATTTTGTGGGAGTGATTAATCCAAATTCTTCAACGAGGGCATAAGTATGTTCTAACAACTATCGATTATCGCACAAGATGGGTTGAAGCAAGCAGCCACCACAAGAAGTACAGATCATGAAGTGATTGAATTTCTAGAATCAAATGTCATAACTAGGTTTGGGGTTCCTCTCGAATTTGGTGTGTGATAATGGACCAGCCTTCCAATCATTGGAGTTTGCAGTAATGGGCATACCGGATGGGGATAGTTATCAGATTCTCATCCAACTATTATCCCCAAGGCAATGGACTGGCCGAGTCCACAAACAAGAATTTAATGAATGCCATTAAGAAATCTACAGCAGACAAACCTAGGCAATGGCATACATTATTGAAATATGCACTTTGGGCTGACCGGATAAAATATAAAGTGGCTCTTAAAACTTCTCCTTTTGCTTTGCTGTATGGTACCCAACCAATTGTTCCCATCTCTCTGAAGTTACCTACTTACCAATTTGTCTTAGACTATTTTGAGGATCAAGATGATGCAGAGGCTCGTGTTTTAGATCTAACTAACTTGCAGGATGAAAGACTCCAAGCCCTGGAACACTTCAGTCGGCACCAAGAAACCGTCAAGCGGTGGTTTGACAAGAGGGCCAAAGTGAAAGCTTTCGAACTGGCAGACTTGGTGCTTCTATGGGACAAGGCCCATGAGAAGAAGGGTAAGCATACAAAGTTGCAGCCACCGTGGATAGGCCCCTACCAGCATTGCCGAGAATTCGGGTAGTAATGCATTTCGTTTACAAGACCTTGATGGTAATTTTCTGGACCTCCCTGTTAATGGTCAATACTTAAAACATTATTTCTCGGTTGTCCCATCCAATATATCATTTGAATGAGTCATAAAGAAGTTGTAACATGTGTATACATTGTAAATAGCTCTGTAGCTGCCTGTACAATTGTTTTGTTTAGTTTACCTTTCATTTCTGTACAGTTGTTTAGTCTAGTTTATTTTTAATTTAATTCTAGGTGCTTGTACAGTGTTGTTTGTTTTAATTTGTTTTTACATGTCTGTGCAGTTGTTTTAATTTTAGCTTAGTTGCCTGTACAGTTTTTAGTGTTCTTTTGTTTTATTTAATCCTAATTGTCTGTGCAGTTTTAGTCTGTCTTGAATTTCTGTATTTTATTTCCTTTGTAAATAACCCTGCAGTTTTGTTTCCTTTCAGGTCTGTACATTTATGTATTCTATTTCCTTTGTTGTCTGTACAGCAGTTGTTTTATTTTAAGGTTCTGTATTTTATTTTTATTTAAGGTCTGTGTAGTTTATTTCCTTTGTAAATAGCTCTGCAGTCTTGTTTTATTTCATTTCCTTTAAATGCCTGTATAGTTTTATTTGTTTCCCTTGTAAATAACCCTGCAGTTTTGTTTCCTTTCGCCTATACAGTTTTATTTTAAAGTCTGTGCAGTTTTATTTTATTTTGTTTTTGAAGGCCTGTGTCTGTCCTTGGAAGTCTGTACAAAGTTCTTTAGCTTTTAAGATTCTGTTCTTTAGCCTTTGCCTGAGCATCAATGAAAAGTCAGCCTTCTAAAAATTGTTTTATTCTGAGCTGATCAATCCAGTGTTCATTATCATAATTGTGAGATAGTCTGTTTGAACTGAACAGTGGAACTATTTTCTTAGTCAGAACAACAATGGAAGGATGATTGGATTTTGTGTCTTGCTTGCCATAGTTGTTTTAATTATAAAGAAACTGCTATGCTGTTTGGTTGGAGAAACTCCCGGGGAATCCAAGAAAAGTTGGTTATAAGAGGGGACTATGATTCATGTAATTATTTGAGTATCCATAGAGGCTATCAGTGCCTAGGCTGAAGCAGTTCCAGATTGATGAAATATTAAAAGAAAATTGTTATTCTTTCTAAGGCTTTTCAGATGTTGATGTATTTCAAAAGAAAGAGATGAAAGTTGAGCAGGCAGCATGAAATTGGCACTCTATTATTTCCAATATATATATAAAAAAAAAAAAAAAAAAAAGAGAGATAAAAAGAAAAAAAAAAAGAGTTATATAATCAAAGAGGCAGCCAAGACTTCAAAAGATGTTTTTCTTCTACTAAGTTGTAGATTCTACCTTACAGTTGTAAATCTGGGTCGTGTAAATCTAAAGGGTAACTCTGTCGGGGCTGTAAAAGGCTAAACTAGTAAACAGAGCTCTACTCGGTTTCCCCTTTTTACAATCTAGAAAAGCTGATCAATCCAGAGTTCAACATTCGATCCAAGTCATTCTTGAAGAAAGTTTTATACCCTTGTAATTGCACATCAGAAATCTTCCTTAAGTAATTCAGCCTAGTATGTCCTTGGGAAATTTTAACAACTATCAGTTAGTAGTCAATTTATTTTGAAGAATATCTGTGGCAAGGCAAGATACATGGTCTATGTTGTTTTGAAACTAGAGTCCCAGGTTCTAAAATAATGCTACTATTTTACCCGCAGATATCGCCATTTGTTGAGAAGCAACACACCCCCACCGAAAAATGAATTTCCACCCTTTGAAAACTTTGAGCTTTCATTTTTGCAGTAGGGACCCTCTTGATGATTTTCAAGTTTTAATTCCGTATTTTTACTTGCCTCTTTCTTCTTCAAGTTTTGCCCCGTGTCAAAGCATCCAAGTTTCCTTGCATTCTGGCTTTGTTATCTCAGACTTCACTTTTTACATGCTAGAATCATTCATGGATAAAAAAAGTCTTACACCGGTATGAGAAAAATGCAGAAAACAGACAGATAAATTCATTAGAAATCAAAACTTTCCTTTTTTGGAAAAGTCGCGAAATCGCGACACTTCCATTTATGGAAATGTCACGAAATCGCGACAGGTTTTTAGAAAATCGGCTAAGTCAGAAAAACGTAGCGAAATCGTGACACTTTCCATTTTTGGAAATGTCGCGATATCGCGACACTTTCAAGAAAATTGGCTAAGTCAGAAAAATGTAGCGATATCGCGACACTTCCATTTTTGGAAATGTCACGATATCATGACACTTCCATTTTTGGAAATGTCACGATATCGCTACCGGTTAGGAGAGAGAAATCCCGATCGTACGGAACGTCGCAAAATCGTGACATGTCACGAAATCGCGACAAGTTTGGAGAGAGAAGGCGAAGTTGTACGGAACGTCGCGAAATCGTGACATGTCACAAAATCGTGACAAGTTTGAAGAGAGAAAGTGAAGTTGTACGAAACGTCACGAAATCGCGACATGTCACGAAATCGTGACATGTCGCATTTTCGCGGATGTGAGGAAGAAAAAACGACTAAGGCATGAGAGAGGTCACGATTTCGCGACATGTCGCGAAAGCGTTTTTGCGGCTGAAGAAGAGAGAAACAAAGCAAGTGAAAGATGCGAAATCGTGACGTCGCGATTTCGTGACATCGTGAAATCATGACATTTTTTGACGAAGAGGCCCGAGGCGTACGGACCGTCGCGATTTCGTGACATGTCACGAAATCGCGACAGGTCCAAGTCAATGCAAGCAAGGGGAGCAAGAGAAATCATGTTGAAGAAAAGTCTAAGGCACAAAATCGTCATGAAATCATGACATAAATGGCAGAAGGGGCCCAAGGCAGGAAGGTGTCACAAAAAATCGTGACACAAAGGAAGTGGTGAGCAAAAGAGCCACCATGTCGCGATTTCGCGACATGGTGGATAGATGACGAGCAAGGAGCCACCATGTCACAATTTCGCGACATGGTGGAGAGAACAGAAGAAACAAAGAGAAGTGGAGAGAAAAGCTTAAGGGCAGAAGTGGTCACGATTTCGTGATCGCGTTTTTGTGGCCATAAGGAGAAAAGGTTGCCGAAGAGCAGGGTGAGTCACGATTTCGCGACATGTCACAAAATCGTGACATGTCGCGTTCAGCTTGACAACAAGAAAAGTTGTACGAAACAGGGAACGTCGCGATTTCGTGACATGTCGCAAAATCGTGACATGTCGCGTTTTCGTGGCTTGGAAGGGCAAAGTTGCTGCGAGCCAGATGCAGGTCATGATTTTACGACATGTCGCATTTTCGTGACCCTGCCAGAAAAGCAGCACACAATGGAAACAACTGAAATGGACACGTGTCGCGATTCTGTGACACGTGTCAAAGCACTGCAAGCCACGTATCAGATAATTAGAGCCGCATGCAAGTAAACTTTAGGGCTTCTTTTTAATATTTAAGCTTTGATTTAATAATTTTAAAATGCTAATCCATCTTTTGTCTTTCATGCAGGAAGCCATCTGGCACTTACGGGATAGCGGAGAAATGGCCATAAAGACAAAGTCGAGTGCAAGTTAATCAAAGACAGCCATATTGAAAGAAAAGATGCCGGGAATTGTTGTTTCATCCAATTTTTACAGATCTGGCCGCAAAGAGACTTTACGGTGACTAAGCAGCTGCCCTTTTAATGGAGTATATCGAGAATTGGCCGAAAAATGGAAATATCTACACTCAGTTACCGAAATTTCTCGATGGATGCATTTAATGAAAATTTATGGCAGAATTAATAGCTTGCGGAGATTTTCAACTCGGGGATGGCTCTGCGGAGGTGAAATGTCAGAGAAGTGGTGATTCATCCAAATTACCCGAGGGCATTAATGAAGACATTTATTTACAGTTGCGGGTGAATGCAAGTGGCATTCGAATTCTATCTTCTCCATTTATGGCAACTGATTGCACTGATTTGTAGAATGGTTAAGTTTTATCCGGACTTTGTTTTAAATGGCTTTATATTGTAAAACCCGGGTCCTAGGGTTGAAGATGATAAGACTTAGGGTTTGAGAAGAAGATATTTCTGAAAAGATCAGGGTCTGTCCTGAGTCTATAAATACTTCTTCTCAATGTAATCGCAGGAGGCGAAAACTTAGAAATAAAAGGCTATTGAAGCAATTTCTTGCAAATATTGTTAAATACTTTGTTTCCGGACTTGGAGTTGATGTGCTTTTGTTTTCTCGTGATAGCATGGCCAGGAGCCTAATATTTTGCAGATTGTGATAAGTTCATCTCCTTTTGTTATCCGTTTCATTAAAGTTTATTAAATATATGTCTGTGAATCGGTGTTATCAAGATTAAATATGTTGTTAGGCTTCATTTGTTCTATTGTATGCTAGGGAAAATTATAGATTTAAGGTTCAAGTCTGTTCTAATTGCTCTGTCCTCACTGTGCGAGCTAGGCTATCGATGAAAGATATCAATTTTAACCGACTTCCCTTCGGTTTATAATTTTCTGTTAGATCTGTTCCATCTCTGCCTTATGCTCTTAGTAGAAAGTGATCTTAGAAAACTGGACACTTTCTTCTTTGATTTGTTCCGTTGTGAAGCTGATAGTATAAATAAAATTGGTAGTTTTGTTTTACAGCTTAAGTTTGATAAACTTCTCTTTCTCGCCTTACCCTACCCTCTTTGTTTTACCGTGAAATGATCCATTTTTATTTTCTTTTAATTTTGTCTTTTATTTAAATCTACGACCCATAAGAGCTAGATCAAAGAATTAATTTTAAATCTGATTGTCAACAAGTGACAATTTTTGAACATTACTGAGCAAGTTCAGTGAGCCCGTTGTAAGGTACAGACAGTCCATATTGAAATCTATTCCAGAAGCGAAAAAGAGTGAATTGACATTCGACCCGACTTTGTAACTCACACCTTGGATAACCAGCTAGATCCTAAAGTGAGTGGGATTTATCCCGTATAAGTGTTATCAGAGTTTTGTGCTCATCCTTCACAGGGTGTGTATAAAAGTCGGACCAACAGAGGAGAATTAACAAATGCATCTAGGGCTACTCTCCTTGATTTAGTTAATGCATTTAAGGAATAATATTATCTTGAACCATAATTGCACACTAAAAACTATCTTTACAAGGGTCTAAAAATAACAAGTTCAAGGAAACCCTAGGATGAAGTCATATTATGGATAATTAGGTATTTGATCTATGAGGGTTAATTTATTATTTTAGTTAGGCATCATATAAAATTTTTAACTCATATAAGACATGGAGTTGGTAAACCAGAGCTTAGAATCAACTTGCCTCTATACTTACACCATGCTCTACATGATATGAAAAAAATATTTTAATAAGGGCATGGTTTTATCAGACATCATGGTTTGATTAAATTGTTGTGTAAGTACCACTTTAAGGGAAATGTACATTATTTTAAAAGGTTTTTAAATCCATGGATAGAGGGCTCAATGTATAGAATATATTATAGAGAAATATGGGAAGCAACTAGGAGTGTAAGGAGATTAGATGCTACAAGAATCCCTCTTGTTAAAAAAATCTATAAGTGAGGCTAAAACATAGCCTAGGGTTAAATAAGTGCATGCTACAAAAGGGGCTTCTTCGTCTAATAAACCTACATCTCTTTCCACAAGCTTTCAAAAAAAAAGTGTTGAAAATGCACGTACAAAGAAAAAGAGACAATATAGGTTTTATTTAAAATATGGAGATATAGAAGTATCTGCTCAGGCAAATATTTTTTCTCAAGAAGAAGCCTCTATTTTAGACATATTAGAGGAATATTATACTTGGGTAGAAGCTTCTTTATTAGAGGAGGTAGTGACATCAAGGGATTTTATAGAGGCTCTAAAAGAGTCCACTGAGCAAGAAGAGGAGTATAAACAAGAATCAACTCCTACCCTAGGAACTCCCCCATTAGTTGTAAAGAGTACAATCCAAAATAAAGGAAAGTAGCCTCATGTTTCTAAAGATGTAGAACAACCAATCGAGAAAGGTAGAACAAGTTTTTCCACTAGCAGGAAAAGACAACTTGATAAGGCACTGGAGAAATATAGTGCATCAAAGGAATCAATAGAGTAGCCCAAAAAATAAATAGGGGCACTTGAAAGGGTGACCAGATCAGTTGAAACTATTTCCAGTGGAGAGGAGAAAGAAGCACCAAAATAGCACTATGAGTTCTAGAGGCTACCATTCATCAAAAAATAAGTTCTAGGATAGTTTATACAATGAGCTAGATTTGCATGCTATTTTGGCTAGATAGAATGCATGAGGACATGCATTAGGATACATAGGGAGGAGTGATGAGACCATAAAATATCTCATTATTTCAAGAATATTTCAAATATTTTTCCCACTTTTATTTAAATACTATAGTATTTTCCAAGTATTTTGATTATTATTCATGGTAATATTAATATCAATATAATAAATTGCAAGAAATGCTTTAATTATTTTTTGAACTAATTTTTGTGTATTTTAAAGATTAAATCAAATGATTTTAGCTTGTTAAAGGATGAAATAAAGTTAAAAATAAATACATAAGAATTTATGGATAAGTATGTAAATCTAAAAATCTAATGAATTGCTATTTTAGATTGTTTTTCATCCATATCCTATGTTTCTATAGTGATCTAGAACTAGATTGTGTATTTGGCATAGACATTGGATTATCATAGACTTGCATAATAGAAACTACAAAAAATTATAGGTTTGTGGTAAATAGGGAGAAAATAACAAAATGAGTGGTCAAACTACTTTCTCAAAACATGGGCAAGAAGGGAAGGCACATATTTGATTTTGAAATCAACCAATCAACGATCAGGTGGAAATTGTGCATGAAATGAATAACCTGCCATATAATAGTCAACCCATGTCAAAATAGGATAGAATTGTAGGAAGGTTGAAAGCTAGAAATAATGAGCTAGATTCTTCAAAGTAGATATTGATTTGTCTTAGGTATATTTCAAGATAGTCAATAATGAACAAAGGTGTAAAATAAGGAGACCCATCCAATTTGACCTGCTAGCTTAAATTTGATTGGTCAGATTTGATAGCAATACTTTGCAATCAATGAAGGATAGACACTTTCCTGATTAATCCTTGTTCATAGGAAAATAAGTTAGCAATTATATTATAAATAATTTTGTATACCCATTGGAAAAATTTAGTAAGAATGAATAGAAAATCATACATAGTTGAAAGAGTTGGAAGAATTGAGAGAAGAAATAATGTAATAATTTATCTCGATAATGACTATTTTAGCTTTCTTGCATTAATTTGTTGACTTCATAGGTTAGTCTCTTTCTCTTGAATCCTTCCTCATTTGCTGAACCTCAAAGCTTGGTCCTGCTCTTTGGAATAGTGGAAGGCCTACTAACATTAGTTATAGTGTTTTTTTAGTTGTTTTTTCCTGTTATTTATTTTTCAACAACATAGAATTAGATTTATTTACTATAGTTTTTGCTTATGTTAATTTCTATTTTTCTTGTAGCATAATTTCTTCTATCTTATTGCAAAACCATGTTATTCTTCTCATTTTTCTCATTCAAACTCTATAGCATAATTTCTATTATCCCTTGCTTTTAAATTCTATTATTCCCCTATTTTTAATTCTATGATATCTTGTTTTTATTTAAGCCTAGTAGTTTTAGTTAATTCCTACACTTTACATTCTACTAAAATAGTTTCATTTTTAGCATTTAAATTGTCTTTCTATCAACATAAATTGAATTTAATTATTGTTTAAATTAGCATAGTTTCCTTTAAATTGTAAATACATTGTGATTCCAAGACCTCTATCACATACAACGTTAGGACATTAGCCTTGTTTTGATAAAATAAATTAAAGTGAGAGAATTAATGATACTCATCATAAAGGTTGATTCAAAAGAAATTTTGAGTCATCTAATATTGACCTTGGTCTAGGACACATGTTTTATACCTTTATGGATCATGCAATTAAGAGTTTTGTAATTCCCAATGGGACTAATTTGCATCATAAAGAGCCATCGAATAGATAGATAAAAAAAATAACTTGGTTAGAAGTCAAAGATTCAAAATATTATCAAATTCACCATGTGTACAATATTTTTGGCATACCCACATTTTTTGATGATCAATATTATGATGAAGATCTTGGTCTCATTAGAAAATAAATAATCCTTTCACCTATTAACTCCACTATTAAGAACCCAAGAGCAAATCAATAACTATACTAGAAGGTGTAACCTAAAATTCTATGATCACAAGATTGAAAGAAAAGAAGTATAAAGAACCCTTAGAGTTTGTTAAGATATCATCCTTCATAAAATCTAGGAATGAAAAATAAATTTCATCTATCTAGACCCCTTTTGTCAAAATTCCAGCTCTTTTACAAGCCATATATCCAAAACTACATACTAGATCCCCACCTAGAATAATGGAAATATGAATCTAGCCTAGATGAAATAGTGATGAAGCCCTCAATCTCCTAAATCTGCATGATATTCCATGAGTTACATTAAAATTGTTATCCTCCATATTTATAGTCTCCTTAGTTATTGTGCATAACATCATCATCCATGAGCAAGTAATGGTGAGGAAATGACCTATGAATATTGCCAAGATATAGTCACCTTAGCTATTATGCATAACATAATACACAAGGAAGTAATGGTGATGTTATTAGTCTTATATTTCATAGGGAAGGTATTGACCTAGTATCACTCTTTAGAATAATTTATAATCAACACATGGGTTGAATTTACTAAGCCTTTTATCTTAGAATTCAATGATCTAGAGGATTCCATTTCACTCCTAACTTAGTTTACTTATATATAAATGCATCCTCAGGAAAATATCATAGATTTGAACATTTAGTTTAGCAAGACTTGGAGTAATATACCTTAGGAGGTGAGACCTTCTAAATCCTAGGCTTACATATACTACCTTCAATATTTCATTCTAGACCTAAGCTTATAGATCTAACAATCAAATGAGATGAGAATTTGTCAATTTTTTCAAGTTGTTATTATAGCAGAGAACACTCTCATCCATTTTTTAAGCTGCCTCCAAAGGTTGGTATACCATACTTCCTAGAGATTCCTCACCAAATCTAACAAAACCTACTTTTGGTATATTTAGTTCCTATGATACCTGCTCCAATACACCTAAGGTATACCCTCAACCTCTTATGCTGGCTATCAAAATGTATTTTTTGCTTGCTCTAGAACCAAAGGAATCATTAGAGTTGTAGGAGATAAAAGCAATTATTAAGAATCTAAAAAAAAAATTATTATGATGGAGCAACAAAATGCTAAAATAAAATTGGATGGGTACTAATATAAAATATACCCTTACATCACAAGGGACCAAGGGGCTTCAAATAATAATGCTATCAAAATGTAAAATGTAGTGGTTGAAATCCAAGAGAAAAAAATATCTACAAACCAAGAGAATTATTAGTGCCTAGCTTGCAATGATCCACATAATTCCAAAACTTGGATAGTCTATCAGCATTAGTGCTAACTAGATATAGCTCAAAAGGATACAAGAGAGTCAAAAGTTTTGGTATGTATTCTAATGGATCTAGTTCAAAATATCCTAGCTAAAGAACATATAAGCTCTAAAGGATATCATATGTTGACTAGATATAAGAAAATATTTATTCCATTAGATCCCCAAAAAGATTATGGTCTAGAGACCTCATCTTAACATTGGAAGGAACAAGAGAAGGAGCGGTCTAAATAGAAACCAAATTCAGATGCACCTAAAGTTAATTTTGAGGAAACTAAGGAGCAAGCCTTGAGGAAGCTATGTTTCCCTTCAATCACAAGGAAATAAATACAAGAATCAACTCATTTTATAAAATTTTTGAGGAATTATTTTTTAAGGAAAAAAAGTTATCAGAAAAATTTAGATACAACATAATAGAAGAACTGAAGAAGACTCCATGAAGGAAAATCATGTATGATGTGTGATTGATTCCTATAGAAATTGATCTTCTCAAAGTATCTCTAAAAATCATATTCTTTAGTGGACTTGGTTGTCTAAAATTAAATTTATCTCAAGATCAGCAAACCCCTAGGTTGGGAAAGAATAGTCTTCCTTTCTATATGTATTTGTGAATGGAAGGCTAGGTTGTGCACAATTTCATGGTAGAATTGATAACAACCACAATGGTAATGCCCAAGGATGTTTGTGACACAATAGGCATAGAGTACACCTGGACTAGTTTTAACATACTTTAGTTTGATGGGATCTTGTTCAAGACAATAAAAGATATCAAAGACATACCTATGGTGTTGCAAAATATTGCAAAAATCACTATGATCTAGGAGGTTATAATGGTTGAATTCCATCCTCTTTTTGGTCTATGCTTATCAAGAGAATTCATAGCTAATATTGGAGGGCATCTATTCTTAGTTTACACATATATAGTGATTTCTTATAAAGGTAGGAAGGTAGAAATTTATGTGGAGAAGCCTAGCCCTTATCACATTGAAAATTTAGAGGAAGATAATGTCAACCTATTTGAAGATGACCTAGAACACTTAAAAGAGATGGAAAAAAGAACTTTAGAATGAAGATGAATTTTGGTTGGGTGAATTTGATGTAATAATTGATACAAGATAAGGAAATTAATACATGTTTGAATCATATTTATACAAGCTATTAGATATCACAAATTAGATATTCCAAAAAAAAGAAATATGAAAGCATTTAAATTTTGAGTCGCTTTGGTCTAGACATTACCGATTATGATAAGTGGGCAACATTTAAAATATTTGGCATAGAAAAAGTGCACCACAATTTGTACTCTTTTGTAAATATGTAATATATATATATATATATATATATATATATATATATATATATATATATATATATATATATATATATATATATATATAACTCACTTTCTTTTTATGTGTGTATCTAAGTTTTGTAGGATATCAATGAGCAAGAGCCATAATAGAGACATGAGATCTATTGCATGTTTTAAGGATGGATCACACAAATAAGATTTTGGGAAATAATGTGAATCAATACATAGGAAATTATGTGCATTAATGCATAATAGCATGTTTTGAGGAAGAATAGAATAAGTCATGAAGTTTGAACAAGTTAGACATAGCCAAAAATTAACAAAATAATTAAGGAAAAACCTCCTCTAAATCATTACCACCACCCAAGAACTATTTGATTGGTGAAGAGATAGTTGCCATGGCTAAACATGAGGTGAAATGGTATATTAGAACATGTTTACTAATTTATTTGTGTGGTATGAGTCCTTTTATATTAGCTCATAAAAAAAACATTAATGAATAGGACTGATTTGATGAGTGAATTCAATGACTTCCCTAGTGGGAGGGGCCTATCAAAGGAGATTTCCCCTTTTAGGACTTTATTAACTCTTAATAAAATATACCTTTCAATAAATAATTCCTTATCCCATCCTCTCAAGCTATAAAATTCCCAATATTTACCTTCATAGACTCTATGCCTAATAGATGAGGGCCTTATTTCTAGGTTTCTTGTATCCTACAAAGCAAGATTTCCACCTAGAGCTAATTTTGAAGAAAAGCAAGATGAGATGAAAATCTCATTAAAAAAAAAACATTTTTAGCAAGATTTCCACCTAGATCTAATTTTGAATAAAAGCAAGATGAGAGGACTTGAAGCCCCATCTATCTATCAAGTAGCTAGTGCTATGAAACAACCAAAATTATTGGATAGGGGAATGCATTTTTTGAAAGATATTCAAAAATTATAAAACACCTTTTCCATGAGGCTACATTTACCAATTATATCAGACAAGCAATGACTCATGGAATTGTTGAGTGGTAATTTTACCCAATTGCAAAACCACACTCACATTTAGGATTTTTATTAGAAAACCCTGTCTTGCAAAGAAATTGAAATTTCTCCAAGGTTCCTTTTACTTAATGTGTGCTTGTAATATTGTGAATATGTGTCAAATAAGTGCTAGGAATACCTTAGTGATTTAAAAATAACTATTAACAAGGGACCTATGTTGGTATTATTTTATTGCTATGCTAGTGATTGTTCATGAAACTTAAAAGAAAAGAAAATGTGATTGGCCCTCATATGACCATGATGTAAAGTGATTAATTCCTTTTATCTTGAATTATTTTAGGTATATTTTATCTTATTTTGGTTAAGAATATTTTAAATAAGTTTTATCTTCCTTAAACCCTGTGTAGAGCATGAAAGACAATATTAAAATCTAGATGTAAAATATGAATCTGAAATGATGGGTAGATTCATTCTAGTTTGCTTTGAGCATGAAATAAAATAATTAAATGACTAGCTTTAAAATGTAGAAGCCTTTGAAATGATACATAAATTACCCCTCTTTAATGAAATTATAATTTTCATAAAGAGACGTTAACTTATTGCTTTAAATACAATGGCCTTTGGAATGCCATATAAATTACCCCCTTCAATGAAATATTATTTTCATAAAGGGAAGTTGATTTATCGCTTGAAAAATGAAATGCAAAGCTTAAAGTGTGAAAACATGTAAACTTGAAATTACAAAATTCCTTAAAAAAATATGAACTTTGAATAATTTTGTAATTTTGGATTTGCTTCAAAATGAAATCGAAATGGCCTAAGATGAAATGTTAAAGCTTAATCTTGACAAATATGCATCTCTTTCTGGATTTTAATTTTTTATATATATTTTATTTTATTTGCCACAGTTTAAAAAAAATGAAAAGGGAAAGGGTTAGAAAAATAAAACTAAAAAAAATTGGAATATGGACCAGAATATGGAAAATGACCAAAGAGAAACTACAGAACCCTAATCCGGCCTACGCTGCAGAAAATGTTAGATCCTGAACACAAAACACAACCAGGTTAGACCTGCATACACACAATCTAAAAACTGGTTATGGCAAGAGTCTAAGGAAATAAAACATGCACTAAAACATTTAAAGATGCTACCATATTCCTACATAAAACACCCTTAAATATATCCAATACATGTGTAAAAGATGTGCAGTAAAAGCTTTATTTTATTATGCTTAAAAACCTCCTTTTCGACATACAAATTTTCCATCCAAGATTATGGTATCAGTTTAAAAATCCTTCCAATCTTCTTCCATACTCATTTTCCAAAAATGTCCAATCCTTGTTTATGAGCTTCAATGGATTTTTAAAGATTTCCAACATTGGCTATTCGTTTCTTTTTCAACTCTTGGCTTTCCAAAATTTTCTTTTTTCAACTCTTAGATTTTCAACACTTTCTTTTTCCAACTCTTGGCTTTCCAACATTTTCTTTTCTTCTTAAAATTTCCAACATTTGGCTATTTGTTTCTTTTTCCAACTCGTCTTTCCAACATTTTATTTTTATTGACATGATTTGTAACATTTTTTTTAGGTAGGTAAAAAAAATATATTTATTGATCAGGTTGAAGGGACCCATCCCTATTACATAGGGTATAAATAGTGCTGATATTACAAAAACAAACCAGTTCTGGACACATAGTCCAACCCTTCCATTCAAGGCAAAAAACAAAAGAGCAGTCAACCAGTACAAAGCTAAACAAATGCTAATACAATCACCGGCCATCCATCGGTATGAAAGTACCTTCCTAGGGCTATTGAGATACCTCTTTCCCATCCTGGTGATCAACCTCTTTTTTGTGAGGTCCAAGAAGGGACTCGATCATGCCAGGGATATCTTGAACTTCATTTATGGTGTTGGTCAGGCTGGTGTTGGCTTCCTTAAAGATATTGGTTTCTGACTTCAAGAGGTCCACAGTTCTGTTGATGCAAGTGAGGGTGGCTATGCATAGCACATATTCAAAAATGTTGGATGCATCTTCATCCTCATCGATGATGACCTCAAGAATCTATCCCGTAGCATTCGTGTTCTTTGTCTATAGCCGATTGGATTTCCTACTTTTATGAGAGGGACAGACTGATTTCCACTTTTTTCTTAGGGGTTGGCCAGGGGGCAGTGATCAATTGGAGTAAAGGTCTTGGGAGTGGGAGCTAGGGAGGTCTTATTTCCATTAGAGTGATCAAGTTTGGAATATATCGGGGGAACCTATGGGGGAAACAAACTATGAAGGGGTATCTATGGAATGGGGTAGTGGAGGGGCTTTCCATATCCTTATGAATGGATGTAGAGGAGGGATTGATACTGGGATAGTGATCAGGGATGCCACCAGAGACCTAGTGTGCAAGGGCATGTTTATAAAGGACAAGGAATAGGCCCTAATGGTGAGGGGTATTGGAGGATATGCTAATTTTGAGATTGGCGATGGTGATGCAGATGGACCAGAAAAGGAAGTCAAGAAATTCATAGGTTTGACATAATGAAGGTGGTTCACAAAAGCAATATGGTAAGCACACAGGGGGTGATTGGGATTGTCGATAGCAATGTATTGGATGACAAGGATGATGATAGCATCCCAAGGCTTGGGGAGAGATGAGCACAACACACCCCCCTTATCCCACTCCAATTATTTCCCCTTATCGAGGAAGTTATCTAACTCTTATTTGAAGTTATGCCTATCCATTAAAACACTTCTACCACTAGGAGCTAAACCAAAAATTTTAGAAATGGAGTGGATACTTACCTCAAACTGAAGGCCACAGACCTGGACTTCGCCTTTGTTCCATGTGCTAAAAAAATCCTTGGTCACTTGATCATCCATACCAATGAAAAGTTTGAAGAAAGGGGTGAATTTCTTGGCTTCAATTAAAGCTTCGATCCCTACCTTAAGCTAGAGGTTTGTGGACTTTATGATGGTCATCATGATGGGGAAGCTAAGATAGGATGGACTGCAACAAAGTCTACTGCCTAGCAGAGGGAAATTCCTCAAGCGAATGCACAAAGAAAACACAGGGCTCTGGCTAAAAAGCCTAAACTTAATGCAAGCATGATAGGCTATCACTCCAAATATTTTAGAGAAAATGGGAGTGACAGCCATGTAGAGCAGTGATAACAGAGAATGAAAGAGGGGACAACCAGACTAAAAGGAAGAGGGGGGGTGAGCAGAGAATGTGGCGTAAGAAATGGGGGTGGGTGGAAAATGATGGTGGTGGCGAGTGGTCTCTATGGGGAGGGGGAAAATGAGGATGAGGGGATGGGGACATGATGGTATCAAAGGTGGTGGAGGGTGACTGGTCAAATTGACATGGGCTTGTATACCACACGAGTGGTCGTGTTGGCTACACAATGGGAAATGATGAATATTAGTGAGTTCCTAATGATCGTGGTGCTAAGAGAACACATTTTAGGAATTCCTTTGTGGCTATTAGAACTATCATTTGTGAAATTATTTAGATTTGTTATGGTGTTGAAAAAAAACCTTAGGTGTTAATGAAACACCATTGTGGTAGCTAGTGCTACTTCTTACAAATGCACCTTGCATCATGATTGGCTATTGTGCTAATTTCCTAGGGGAAGACATATTTCCAAATCGTTAGGATGGCTTGATTGGTTGCTATGTTGGCCAAGAGATCTACCACCTTATTTTCTTATTTGAACACATGATTGGTCATGATTTGGGGATGATACTAGAGGGAAGGCTGATAGTCTTGGATTATGTTATGTATGTTCCAACTCCAATTATTGTTGTTGATGATATGGTTAACCAAAATGATTTAATCATCCTCGAATATGATTGTATTGGCCATGGATTTTCTAACCTGAATATATCTCCAAAGAGCTTGAGCTTCCGTGTAGTTGCTAGTTTGAATCCCAATATTTTCTACAAAGGCTAAAAATATGTTGCCCATATGGTCCCTGATGACTCCTTCAGCCCTTGCATCTCCTAGGTTACCTTTGGAGGACCCTACAAAATTTGCCATTGGGTGACTAAGTTAGGTACAGACTTGGGCCAGGCCCATCTTACTTGGAACCTACTTGTTAGGGAGGAAAAAACCTCAATGGAGAAGCGGAAATCGATGAATAAGTGTTGCATGGACTCCTAGGCCTGGGTGTAGAGGTAGCATCTATTAGGGATGATGATGCCCCTCTTGATCAGGTTATCTATGGTCAGAATTTTGTTTTGGACTGCAAGCCAATAGAAGTGAGCAATTTTTAGGACCAAATACTTAAGCCAAATGGAAATTGCAATGGTGGGGCTTTTGGTGGAGCTGGGTCACTTGGGAAGGGTGTCAATTAGCTAATAGGCTAACTTCACAGAGAACTGCACGTCATTGGTGCCTTTCTAACAGAGCTTGTCAGTCGTCTAAGTCTAAGGGATGAAATTCACCCTGATAATAGAATAGAGGGTAAAATTAGCTCTATCTAACATAACATTTCTGACTCTAATCTAGATTACCTTCCATCTATAGTTGTATTGAGTGTTTGTTATAAAATCAGTGACTCTGTGACCACATTTATTTTTGGTGAGGTGTTTAATTTCTACAATGTTAGGGTATCTGATGAGAGGCTCATCCCTAGCCCATGGGTCATTCCAAAAGTCTATGTCCACTTCATTTCCAAGTAGCCACCTTGTTCCCTGTTGAATAAGGTGCTTTGTTTATACAATAGATCGCCAGAAGTGGGACCCAATGCGAAGGCCTTGTTCATGTCAAGCTTAAGGAAGAAATCTGACTTGTTGTACTTTTGGGCTGAATGGATGAGTTCATGGATAGTGATGACTCCATCAACAATATTCTAACCTTTGACAATACTACCTTGATAGGTATCAACGATGGATGGGAGAATGTTGGTCAGTCTGTTAGCCATGGATTTGAACAAGATTTTGTAAATGAAATTGCAAAGGCTGATGGGGCAGTAATCGGATAGGGATTGGAAGTTGGGCCCCTTGGGAATGAGAGCAAGGAAATATTAGTTTACATCTGTAGGAATGAATTTGGTAGCTTGCATTTCAAAAATGGCTAAATAGAGGTCATGCCCCATGATTTCCTAGTAGGTTTGGAAGAACCTGGGATAAAACCCATCAGGGCCTAGATATTTATCTAGCTACATGGAAAAGAGGGCTTGGTGGATCTATTTAGGGGTGAGAGGGCTAAGAAGATGTATATTCATGGCCTCAGGGATGGATCTAGGAATTTTCTCAAGGAGGGTGTCCATAGCCTAGCTGGGGGGGAGGGGATACCAAGGAGGGTTTTGAAATGGTTGACAACTTCATCCTAGATTTTGTGGATATCAAAGGTGCAAGAACTATCTTTCTTGGAGAGGATATTTATCCTGTTGGATCCTCTATGCATAAGGGTGGAGATGTGGAAAAATTTAAAGTTGGAATCTCCTTTATTAATCCAAAACTATCTTGGTTTATGATACTAGAAAATTTCTTTATTTCACATAATGTTGTGGTATTCTACAAGAAAAATCCTCTCCTATGCTCTAATAGTATCATCCCCCTACCCCTATTGAAACCTGTCCTCAATCTGATTTAGTTTGTTTTTGATGATATTTTTATTTTCAAAGATGTTCCAAAAAGTCTCTTTGTTCCAAACCCTCAGCTTGACCTTGATTTATTAGAGTTTTTACATTACTTGGTTTATGACAGTCCCAAGGAACTTTTCCCTCCACCACTTAGCAATATTATTTTTGATATCTAGTTTTTGGATCCACATAGATTCAAAATGAAAAGGGTTTTTGAATTGGGATCTATTAGCTATTTCAAACATCAAGGGGATGTGATCAGATCCAATTTTTGGGAGCACTTGCAGACTGCCATCCCCAAAGAGAGGGAGCACTTCTTGGGATAGTAGGAAACAGTCTAATCTATCTTTAATAAGGTCTTTGCCTACCCTTTTGTTGCTCTAGGTAAACTGGGACCATTTCAGTTGGACATCCATAAGTTTTCTTGAGTCTACAAAGTGAGCAAAGTCACCTATGGGTTTGGAAGTAATGGCATTCCCACCTCTCTTCTCATAAGGGTGTAGGAGAGTATTGAAGTTCCCTGCTAAGATCTAGGGGATACCACTAAAGGCTTGTCTCATCTGGGTAAGGCTATTCCACAGGATTATTTTATCCTATAGGGTGTTGGGAGCATACACACTGGTCAAGACCTAGAAGAGCTGGGTGTTAGAGTCATGAAAGAGGATGTTGGCCAGGCATCCATAACCTAAAATAACTCATCCTTCAACTCTTTTTGGATCACAAATATAAAGGAGTCTACCTGAGGTACCCTGTGTTGGGGTGTAGACAAACTCACACTTCCTCCAGATGGTTTTGGCAACTCTTGGTGACCCATGCTCACCTAATTTGATTTTTTGGATGAGGAAAATAGTAGGATTCATTTTCTTCCACATGGAAACAACCGATATTTGTTTGGCTAAACCATTTAGTCCTCTTGCATTCTAGGAGAGGACTTTTATTTGGAACTTTTGGATGGTTTTCTACCCCCTTTGCCTTGTTGTGTGAGGGTTTTGGATCTCTTAGTTTATTCCTTGTTTGTTATCTCTATCTCCCAGAATAGAGTTTTTTGAGTGTCATTGGCTATATATTCAGCTACATATTTGTTTGTCAGATCTGCCCTTGAGGGCCTTCCCTTATTTCTATCACCTCCCACATCAATCTGGGTCTTTCTAAAACTTTGAGTCTATTTTGGGCTTCATGGTTTCGAGGACTCTTGGGAAGAATAATCGCTATCAACCTCAACTTTTGGGGATATGGATGGGAATCGAGGTGTCCTAGTATTGCTGGGAGGGGAAGATGATAGTGGGGCAATGGGTGGTTGGGGGGTCTGGGCAGGATTCAAGGAGTCACAACGGTCAAAAATAATGGGGAAAGGGCATCGAGGTGGGTATGGGAGGGGGTTTTTCTGTGGGATGTAATCAATAACATCTAGTTGAACGATAGGGTTTGGATCAGGGGTTTCCTCATAGGGGATTTCCTCAAATTGGAATTTATCATTATGACCAGAATTGCTAAGTAAATCAAATTTTTTGGATATGGTGAACAAATTACTTACCTTTTGTTTGTCATTGCTTAGAGAGAGAAAATCATGTTGCTTGCCCTTATGGTTCTTGTTCTGTCTTATTCCAGCCTTCAACTTTTGATTTTCCCCCTGGACTGGGTGGGCCACAATCTATGACTCTATTTGCATGTTTTTGCGATTTAGGCACTGAGAAAAAGGTGCCCTTGCAATTGACATTCAAAATAAAAAGTGGATTTGTTTTCATATTCCAGTGGTTGGCTTCACTTGTAGTTTTCATAAATTAGGTTAACCTAGCTAGGGAGCTACATTTCCAGGTTGACATTGATACATATGCAATCTTGCATCAAGCGAGTTCATGTGTGAGTTGCTAGATCAATGGATACCAATTCCCCTATTTATCAGGCTATCACATGGAGTGCATCCTCATAGAAGAAATATGGTGGTAAGTTTAAAATTTGCACCCAAATGGGGGCATAATTTATGCTCTATGACTCTGGATCGAAGTCCTCTCCCTACTTCTAGAGGAAGAGACTTCTCCCAAAAACCATGGGCCTCCTGATAATATCGATCAGTGTCTTCCTGTATATTGAGGTGGACCATGAAGAACCCTATGGACATGGTTGACAGCTCTAGGCACCCTCTAGTTCTCCACTTGAGTGCCACCTAATGCTGAAGTGAGTCCATGTCTAGTCTCCCTCCAAAAAATTTCCCTTCCAGGGAAATGAGTCTCAATTAGCATATTTCGTCATGACTTGCTCAGGACAAAGGACATTACAGTCTTGGGTTATGAAGGTGTTCACCTCTGAGGACCTAGATTTAGGTTTTCCTTGAAGTGCTTCTATGAAATAAGATTGATTGGCCTTCTTGCCAAATATTTCATTTTTATCTAGTGGGTATTTGCCTCTACATTCTTCTTTCCTGTCTCCACCTGTCCCTAGTTTATTTTTATTCAGTTATTCATCCTCTTCCTAGTGGGATTTAGACTCATATTACGATCACGAGCCAGTACCAAGGTGTCTATTCTCGCCTCTCTGCTTCCCATTCACTGATGTATCATCCATTGAATGATCACTTTTACTCCCATCCCTCTACCTACCGCTAGCCACTGACTCAATCACCGTACACTCATTCGCCTTTGCCTACCTTTTGCTCACAATATCAAGACTTTTCTAAGAAATTATTTGATTTGTAACAATGTTATTTACTTGAGTGTTGCTGCTTTTTTCTTTTCTTTTCCTTTTTTTAATAGTATCCTGCAATAAAGAACACATAAATCAAACTTTCTAAAACAAAACCATTAATAAAATTAAATTAAAACAAAACTATAGATAAAATTAAATTAAACTTTCCCAAAACAAAACCATTAATGAAACTAAATTAACTTTCCAAAAAAACACATTGATGGCTTTATTTTGAATATATATATATATATATATATATATATATATATATATATATATATAATTTTTTTTTTCTTTTTTTATTATTTATTTATTTATTATCTTTTCTCTTTTTATTTTTTATTTTATTTTATTTTTTCAGTGTACTTGTTTTTTTATTTTAAGTTTTATTTAATTAATTTCAAATGTTTGAATTGGTTAAATTCAAAACATTAAAATTAACCAAAACAATAAAAAAATAAAGAACCTAATCAACACACTAGACAACTTAAAAGAAACTAAAAGGAGACAATAATCCACACCCAAACCTTGGAACCTATATTGCAACCTAAACCAAAATTTCCCCTAACATCCAAAATTTAAGGTGGGTCCCCAAATTTGGGACAAGTTGTGCAATAGCCACAACAAGAATTTATGGTGGTAGCTAAGCCAAACCTTGCCATTGGTAAGAGTCCTAGAGCCTTTTTAATGATAGATAAAATAAATCTACCTTTGGTAGGATTTCACCCTATGCAATGGTTGTGGACTCATCCTTATTCTAGATGGGTGTGTTAAAAAACTAAACTACACTCCAGATCTGATGGATCTTGTAGTGACTATAAAATAAGGTACCCTTGGGAATACAACTTAGGAAAAATGGAGGAAGAAATGGGACTTGAGGTGTTTAGTCAAGGAATTGGTAAGATAAGCTTTTATATTTTCATGAAGAGGAGCTTAATACCTAGTGATTTATAGAAAAGAACAAGCATATCAAATATTTCAAGTTGTGAAACCTTTTATAGAATGTCTAGGCTTGATGGTTCCTACGAAGGTCACCATGGAAGATTTTTGCAAGGAAACAAAAGGAAGTTAGCTAAAAAATGACAAGGAGAAAAACTTAGGCATACCTACTAAATTAAGATATTCTATCATACTTATTAAAATTCAAAGTTTGGATCATAAAAAATATGCAAGGAGTAGGGAAATAGTAAGAGATATTCATTGAACAGGGAGATACCCAATATGGTGGTCATTAGAACTTTGGCCAACATTCAAACTTGAAGAACTAAAAATTTATGACTGATGATGCTATCCCAACCTTCAATTTTTTTTGGCTCAATGCATGGACTATAGAAGAGCACAAGGGCCTCCTAAATTATAATTTGAAGGGAGAAATACCCTTGAATAGAGTCTCCTAGCAAGGAAAGTGATGACCACACTCAAAATATTTGGCATAGTTAAGTAAAAGGAAGAAAGATAGTCCAAAATAAAACAAAGGTAGCAGTATAATCCTGTACCAAAATACCTCACCATGAAAGACATCCAATATTCCAAAAAATAGCATTTAGGCTATGTGGTAGTTTTCAGAGGCCAAAAGAAACAACCACTCTAAAAAATTATTATTGAAGATCTTGCAATCATAACCACTAAATGCCTAGTATAGAATGTGCTAAATACATTGAGTGGTTCCATCTTATCCTAAATATTGTGCATAATCAATTCTACTCATTATTGTACATAGTATTTAGTTTTATTTTACCATATTAAAATCTATAAATAGGGGAATGACCTACATTATAAAGTGTTAGATGTTTCAATGTCAGTTGATCATAGGATTTATGTTTATGCTATTATGATGAAATCAAGAGCTATTTGACTTATCTCAATTGAAATATGAAGATTTATTTTTGATAATATACACTTTGAACATTTCCATATATGATTTGGTAGGAGTGTTATCTATTAGGATTGAATTTATTTGGTATGCTTTAGTAATTGAAGTGTTATCCATTAGGATTGAAGATATTTGGTATATTTTTGTTAGAGTACTTATAATATTGAATGTTATAATATTTGTACTTACTACATTTTCTCCATAGCTTTGATTGGATAGTTTTTTAGGCTTTCGTTGTACTGGGTAGTTGATGCTCATTCAACTAAAATAAATGTTGCTAGCTAAGCTTTGAACACATTTACTCTTATCTCTAACTCTTATCTCTCTCTTAATCCTATCCTATTTTCTTTATTTTAACTTGCACAAATTAGGATATAGAAAAGAAATTAACCTTCACTAGAAGTTGACTCATAAGCAATTCAAAGTCATCCAATCTTGACCTTGACCTAGGGCACACATTTTATACCTAGGTAGATCGAGCAATCAAGATTAATCTCATTTATAGTTTCCAATTTAAATCTAGACTGAGTAGACTTTTATCACATCAAGTATCCATCCAAATAGAAATTTTTGCTCTAATTCCTACCACCCATATTAGATCTTTAATCATTATATAAATTTTTTTAAACCATTCCATAATGCAAAACCATCTGGTAGTAAGAATGCAGTAAATATTAAGCTTGGGTCCTTAGGCTCAATGTACTAAGAAAAATTATTGCCCATTGTATTTGACTCTCTTTGTACAATCTCCAAATTACTTTTCTCCTTAGCTAGGTTTACATTTGTGATAATTCTTAAACCAATACTTTCCCTATTTTTATCATCACATACCTTGCTCTATTTCACCAAAGGAATTTTCCTTTTATCATGTAATCCTAACCATAAAATGACCGCATAATATACATTGAACTTTTTTCTATTGATTTGGGAATGATATAGAAGGATATATAATATGTTATAATGGCCTGTTAATGTTAGGTACCCAAGATAAGAATTTAATATTATAATATTGTATTTAATATTATAATATTATAGTAAATATGATTATCCCACATGTTTGTATAAGTGGTAGTGGTAGGCTATTTTAGCATTATATAATGTAGGTAAGAGGCTCATAATGAGGAAGAGAAGAATATTACATTGTTGGGATCTCATATTGAGATATATTAAGGAGTGGCTTATTTGTGGCTTAAGGTAAATATCACTGGCTATAAAGGCTATTTAAGCAAGTACCACTCTTTTATTGGAAATAATATTTCCCCTAGGGAATAATTATTGAGAAACAATCCATAATTTTACCTCTATATGACACCTCTTTTTATACTCTATCATGGAAAAAATACTACTAATAATATGTGGGTTTGCTAACCCTTTTCACTGGTGACACACTCAAACTAGTTATTCTAGGGTTCTTTGGGTACTCTTCAAGATGATTTTTAGGGCGCTTGTTAGCCTAAGTACTTTTCCTATTTAAGTAGTTAATAATTGCACTTGATCCTGTAAGAGGTCATTAGCCTAATGTAAACACTTATCAAGCACCAAAATTATGATTTGAGTGGTGAACATGAAAACATGAACCTGAAAATTGCTACTGATCCAATTAGTGGTGACACAATCAAACTAGTTACTCTAGGGTTCCTAGGGTACTCATAATGAATTTTAGGGCAACTATTAGCCCAAACACTTTCCCTAGTTAAGCAGTCAAGACTTACACTTGATCCTATAAGAAGTTATTAACCTAATGGTGAACAATCAAACACGACCTTGAAAAATGCTTTGAAGCTTTTACAATAAAATATGGCCCTAAAAAGTGGTCTACAATAATTAAAGCTTCTATAGTGAAGCACGACACCAAAAAATGCTATGGAATTATTGAAGCTTATACAATAAAAAATTTCCTAGAAATTACTCTAATATCTCTTGTTAAAAACGTATTTACTCATCCACAAAAAATAATATCAATTTACAAAAATAATAAAATGTTCACTCTCAATGACTATAAAAGCATTCATAGATATGCTAGAAAATAAATAAATAAATTTACAAACAACGCATATAAGATGGAATATATAAATTACCTCAATTTATTCAATTATAAATCAAACTCTTGAGGTAGGGCAACACCATACAATTCTCCTTATTGGAAGGAAGCCACTCACTATATTTCAATTTGATATGCAAACACATACAATATTTATTTATTTATTTCTTTCTTAATATGATCCTCTTGCCTACATTATATAATGCTAAACTACCTACCATTACCACTTGTCCACACGTGTAGGATAATTATATTTATTATAATATTAAATTCCTATCTTGTGTACCTAATAATAAGATTGGTTTAATTAGTTGTGCTCTTGTTATTAATGATAAGCATATACCTTTCCATTATGGTAGTTTATTCTAAATTTTACTTATAATTGGATTCCATGATTCCATCCTCATTCTCCCCTCAATAAGGGTATCCCTAGATATTTTTCTAGGAAGTTTGCCTCCTCCATTTGAAGTAACCTACATATCCCTACTTGGATTCTAGTTGGAGTGTTTAGGAAGTAAAATTTAGATTTTTTTCTATTAATTTTTTGCCCAAATATTATTTCATATTTCTTTAATAAGTTATTCAGATATTTGGTCTCATTTTTCCATGCCCTCAAAAAAATGGTTGTATCATCTACAAACTATTTATGGGTTATGTTCTCAATGTTATTACTAGTCTTAATTTTACCTATTATCCGATCTTTGTATGCCTTCTTCAAGTAGCTTTCCAATACCTTTGCCATAATGATGAAAAAATACGATGATATAGGATCTTCCTGACTATAACCCCTCTTTTATTTAAATGAATATGTACTAGCCCATTGACTAGCACTGAATATGATACAATAGAGACATAAACTTTAATCCATTTGACCAAGTATTTTTCCAAATCCAAACTCTTCTAATACTACAAAAAGAAAATACCATTTAATCCTATCATAGGCCTTATTCATATCAAGTTTTAAGATATTATTTTATAGATTTTTCTAAATGCATTACTTCATAATTTACTATGATCCTATCCAAAACCTATTTCCCTTCTATGTTGGAGGTATTACATTATTTGGTACCTTTGTAAATATTTAAATTAAAGTGTGTTTATTATTTGTGTCTATAGTATATGTCAAGTAATTAGGTGTGAGTATTGTTGGCAATTTTGGGTACTTTGGGTACATTGCCTTTGCTCAAGTGTATAAGTTGTCATTGATGTCAAAAGGCATTTTTGTGTTGATATCAAAAAGAGTGTGATGTCAAAAATATCTTGAGAAGCTTCATAATGTTAAAGGGTTTTTATTAAAACCATGGTGACAAGGTTAAAGGTTTTTCTTAAAACCATTTGGACTCATTAAGGGTTTTTATTAAAACCAAGCTTAACTTAATGCAAAGGTTTTTACTTCTTGAAAAACCTTGAAGGTCCATGTTTATTATTAATAATTAAATTAACTCAAACCTTTGACAAAGGTCTAAGTTTAATTTATTATTAATAAAATAATAATAATTATTATTTTAATTATTATTAAAGGGTCTTTTAACCCTTAAGCGACACAATAAAGAATTCATTCGCCGACGTGTTGCCATCGTTGGAGGAGCGCCGACGTCAAACAATTAAGGAGAAATGGCTATATAAGTGGGGATGATTTTCTAAAGTAATGGTACCTTCGATCGATGCAATTTCGTAGCTTTGTGTCCTCCGTAAAAGCGATGTTTTTCGCTGTATTTCGTTGTCCATCCATATTGAATTGCCCAAGATTTTCTTGCGCTTGACATCCGACAGATTGCGTTTCTCTGACATTTGATAAGACTGCGAACTATGTTTTCCGGGAGTTACGTTTTTGGACAGCGCTCATGATGATGGTGGTGGCTTGAGGAAAACGTTTACGTTTTCAAATCCTTGGCGATTGAAGGAAGACAACACATAGGATTACATTATATTTTTCATTGGGCACTTGTGCTCCAATGGTGGTGGTGTGTTGAGTGAAGAAGCGTTGGGCGGAGGTGCCAAGTTTGACCCATGTTGTGGGCAATTTCGTCTTGGTCGTGATGCACGAGGATAGCAGCAATGAAAGCGCTTTAGCATTTGTGGTGGTGTTATTCATTTTCTCCAAAGGTTGGAGAACTAAGGTTGGCCAAGGTATATCTTTTATTATTTGCTTGGAGTATTTTGAGTTGACTTGGCAAATATAATTGATGGAGGTATAAGGTTAAGTTGTCATATTTTGCTTTGACATTATTTTATTGATGTTTAAAGAAGTGGAGCTAAAAGGTGTAATAAAGGAAGTTTATATTATTGCTCATTTATTTTTATTCTAACCCTAACTTGGTTGGAAGTTTGAGAGTTGTGTGTGGTGACAGCTTGAAGGTTCAATTATCTTCTACTCCAATAAGGTATGGGCACATTCTTCTTATGAGTATGATTGGTGTATGTTTTCTGAAATAAGGTTGGAGTGAAAAGGTATTCTACTAGGTATCCTTTGGTTGGGTGTAAATCCTATTTTCTGGTTTGTTGAAGACTACTTATGCATTGTTATCCTTGAGGAGAGTTTTTGGTGAATGCATAATTTCTGGTTTGAGATAGTGGAAGCTTTGTGCACTAGGGTTTATATTTGTGAGTCTAGCTACTTGCATTGAGTTGGTGGAACCCTTGGTTGGCTGTTTTGAGTTTGATGGTTGAGTTGCTTCCATAGAGGTTGTTTGATCAAGTTATTGCTTTACTTGATTCATGATATTGGGCTTACTCCATTGAGTTGATTTGAGCAAGTTATTCTTTGCATTTGGTGATATTGTGTTGGTGGTTATTTTGTTCAAATATCTTTGGAGGGAAAAGGATTTCTACTTGTTTCCTTTTCTTGTGATGATTGGTTGAATGCTTCAAGGTTAATGTTGAGTTGAATGATGTTGGTTAAACCTTGTCTATAAGCATTGTTGTTAAAGCCCTAATTGGTTGAGAAAAGATATTGGTTGTGGAAAGAACATGAGTATCATTGTTATATGAGATATTGCATGGTTGGCAATTGTTGGGTTGTGTTTCATGTTCTTGAGAAAAGCATACTACATCTATCTTATTCTTTTGAGATTGAGATTGAGTTGAGATTGATATTGGGAGTTAAGTATAGAACATATTGAGTCTCTAACAATTCTCTTTATGTTTCTATGAGATTTGAGATTGAGATTGGGAGTTAAGTATAGAACATATTGAGTCTCTAACAATTCTCTTTATGCTTCTATGAGGTTGATGAATCACATTGGGTCTCTAACAATTCTCTTTGTGGGTTCATGCTAAGCAAGTTTTTCTTGGTGAGCTTGTTGAGGTTTTGGACAGGTTCCGATGGGGACTTGTGAGCAGGTTTTGGATAGGTTCCGATGGGGACTTGTGAGCAGTTTTGGACAGGTTTCGGTGGGGACTTGTGAGCAGATTTGGACAGGTCCTAGCAGAGGACTTGTGAGCTGGTTTTTGAGAGTTCTATCAGAGAACTTGAGGACAGAGGAGCATTGGTTCTTTGAGAAGAACCTGAGGACAGATTTGGCAAGTCTTTGAGAAGGCTTGTGTGCAGAGGATTGATTTGTTCAAGAGTTGGACAGATCTGACAGACAGAGGAAGACTTGTACTAGACCGACTGACTGTGTTTGGTACAGGTTGCTGAGCTATTGTGGACGTGATCATAGAAGGCAGAGGTCTCTTAGGCTAAGCATTGAGGATAGGAGGTCTTCGGTGGAAAGGAGTTCCACATGCTGGCAAGAGGTAGAGATAGTTGATCTTCTGAGGGATCATATCCAGAGCAGAGGGGAAGGTATCTCCTTTGAGCAGAGGCTCATAAATTCAGATAGAGGGGAAGGTATCTCCTTTGAGCAGAGGCTCATAAATTCAGATTGGGGGAAGGTATCTCCTTTGGGCCGAGGCTCATAAACATTGTAATTGGGAAGGTTTCCCAAAGAACTTTGAGATAACTTTTAGAGAAAAGTTTTGTGGACGTAGCCCAGACATTCTGGGTGAACCACGTTAAAATTGGTGTCACTTTGTGGATGATATTGTGCATTGCTTTGATATTGCTTTGGGTATATTGCTTTACTATTTTGAAGTATAAAGGAAAAAGTAAAAAGAGGTCTTATACTATTCACCCCCCTCTCTAAGTATAAGCTTGTGTTCTTCAATTGGTATCAGAGCGGGTGCCTTCGAAAAGTTTAACAGCTTGAAGGAAAAGCTAGTAAAGAACACAATGGATCATTCAAGTGGCAATGCATCACCTATTCTTGATGAGTCTTCTAGTGATGAAGAGGCATATTACAACAAGAAAGGCAAGTTCTCTAGAAAGCACAAAAGTATGAAAAATATAAGATGTTTCAATTGTGGAAAGTTTGGTCATTATGCTACTGACTGTACTGTTCCCAAGAATGAAAGTGATGAAGATAAACAAGATTCTAAGAGCAAGGATTATGAAAAGCACAAGCATCACAGGAAGATCAAAGATGAGCACAACAATCAAGGAAAGAGGTATTCTCACAAGCACAAGAAGAGTTTCTACCTAGACAAAGCAAGTAAGTGTTCTAGTAGTGATAGTGAAAGTTCTTCAAGTGATAATGAAAATGAGATGTTGTTCATATCAAAAAAAGAGGAAGAACCGAAACATAGATTCATTATCATGAAATGTCTTAGATGTGGAAATTTTGGTCACCTTGAGGATGATTGCACAAATAATGATTTGGTTTCTAGTATGTATGAGGATGCTTCAGAAAACTATAAGGAAGATGCATGTATGGTTTTTGAAAAGGGTAGCACCTCTAGTGATAAGAAATCTGAAAAAGGCTTTGATGATTCAGAAAGCAAACAAATAAAGGATCTTGAAAGTGAACTTATTAATGCTCTTAGTGCTTTGAAAAAGGAAAGAAAGAAGAATGCTAGACTCAAGGATAAGTTAGATGAATGTTGTATGGAGAGAGATGATCTTATAGAAAATCTTGACTTCTCTATAGCTAAGACACAAGAACTCAAGGATGAGTTAGAGTCTAAGGTTCTTGAGTATAGTGAGTTAGAACAGAAAATGGCTTCTTTGAAAGAGGAAACTAAAGAGTACAAGGATAAGCTTTAGAGGTTTCAAGATAGCTCCAAAAAGGTTAAGTCACTCATCAAAGGTCAAAGAAAGACAACAGATAAAATAGGCCTTGGTTTTGTTAAGCCACACAAGGAACAAGTTGGAGAGTCTAGTAAGAGACTCCAAAAGGAAGAGAGTTCTGATGAGGAAAGTATTTCAGATCATGAGTCCTTGAATGATAGATGCATAGAAACAGAAAATAGAATTCAGAATGAGAAGAAGAAGTTTTCAGGACCCAAGAGGTCAAATAAAGGAAAGTTTCAAGGCAGATGTTTTGCTTGTCACAGGTTTGGTCACATGGCTTCACATTGCATGACTCAAGTGAAGAAGGTAAATGACGATTTCAGAAGTGCTAGTTACTTTCAAGGGTATTGCTACTCTTGTCAATAGTTTGGGCACAAGGCGATTTATTGCAAGGCAAATAACGAGAACAGGTTTGATCAAAATAGGTTTGGTTAGAACAGGTTTGGCCGGAACAGGTTTGGTCGAACAAGTTTGGTCAGAACGGGATAGGTTTGGTCAGAATAGGTGGATTCAAAGATCAGGTTTACCTCAGAGAAACAACATCGTCAAGTGTTTCAAGTGCAACAATGAAGGTCACATAATCAGACAGTGTAGAGCTGAAATTCTAGAATACGAGAACAGAGAACAGTGGCATGATCAGGTCCAAGGATCAAGGCATGGACAAGAACAGGGATGAGAACAAGAACAAGAACAAGTGACAAGAATAGGAATATGGACAAAGAGTTCAAGAGAAGGCCCGGCAAGGAAGTTATAGACACTGATGATGATCAGTGCCTAATGGGAGTTTTACTCCCACCCCAAAATTAATCACCTCATCGGGAGGTGGGGGAGGGACTAAGCTAAGAGGCTCATTCTTAGTCCCGAGCCCCAAAGGTGGCCCTTTGCCATTGATGACAAAGGGGGAGAGATATGAGTAAGGGGGAGAGCTTCAAAGTGAAGAGGAAAGCTTCAAGTCAGGGGGAGCAAAACTTCAAAGGAAGATTCTCAGTTATGGGCACAGTTTCTCAGTTGTTAGCACAATTGGTTTCAGTTTTGGCTCTTGAGAAGTGTTTTCGGTAAAGGTTTGCCATCAATGACAAAGGGGGAGATTGTTGGCAATTTTGGGTACTTTGGGTACATTGCCTTTGCTCAAGTGTATAAGTTGTCATTGATGTCAAAAGGCATTTTTGTGTTGATATCAAAAAGAGTGTGATGTCAAAAATATCTTGAGAAGCTTCATAATGTTAAAGGGTTTTTATTAAAACCATGGTGACAAGGTTAAAGGTTTTTCTTAAAACCATTTGGACTCATTAAGGGTTTTTATTAAAACCAAGCTTAACTTAATGCAAAGGTTTTTACTTCTTGAAAAACCTTGAAGGTCCATGTTTATTATTAATAATTAAATTAACTCAAACCTTTGACAAAGGTCTAAGTTTAATTTATTATTAATAAAATAATAATTATTATTATTTTAATTATTATTAAAGGGTCTTTTAACCCTTAAGCGATGCACATAAAGAATTCATTCGCCGACGTGTTGCCATCGTTGGAGGAGCGCCGACGTCAAACAATTAAGGAGAAATGGCTATATAAGTGGGGATGATTTTCTAAAGTAATGGTACCTTCGATCGATGCAATTTCGTAGCTTTGTGTCCTCCGTAAAAGCGATGTTTTTTGCTGTATTTCGTTGTCCATCCATATTGAATTGCCCAAGATTTTCTTGCGCTTGACGTCCGATAGATTGCGTTTCTATGACATTTGATAAGGCTGTGAACTATGTTTTCTGGGAGTTACATTTTTGGACAGCGCTCATGATGATGGTGGTGGCTTGAGGAAAACGTTTACGTTTTCAAATCCTTGGCGATTGAAGGAAGACAACACATAGGATTACATTATATTTTTCATTGGGCACTTGTGCTCCAATGGTGGTGGTGTGTTGAGTGAAGAAGCGTTGGGCAGAGGTGCCAAGTTTGACCCATGTTGTGGGCAATTTCATCTTGGTCGTGATGCACGAGGATAGCAACAATGAAAGCGCTTTAGCATTTGTGGTGGTGTTATTCATTTTCTCCAAAGGTTGGAGAACTAAGGTTGGCCAAGGTATATCTTTTATTATTTGCTTGGAGTATTTTGAGTTGACTTGGCAAATATAATTGATGGAGGTATAAGGTTAAGTTGTCATATTTTGCTTTGACATTATTTTATTGATGTTTAAATAAGTGGAGCTAAAAGGTGTAATAAAGGAAGTTTATATTATTGCTCATTTATTTTTATTCTAACCCTAACTTGGTTGGAAGTTTGAGAGTTGTGTGTGGTGACAACTTGAAGGTTCAATTATCTTCTACTCCAATAAGGTATGGGCACATTCTTCTTATGAGTATGATTGGTGTATGTTTTCTGAAATAAGGTTGGAGTGAAAAGGTATTCTACTAGGTTTCCTTTGGTTGGGTGTAAATCCTATTTTCTGGTTTGTTGAAGACTACTTATGCATTGTTATCCTTGAGGAGAGTTTTTGGTGAATGCATAATTTCTGGTTTGAGATAGTGGAAGCTTTGTGCACTAGGGTTTATATTTGTGAGTCTAGCTACTTGCATTGAGTTGGTGGAACCCTTGGTTGGCTGTTTTGAGTTTGATGGTTGAGTTGCTTCCATAGAGGTTGTTTGATCAAGTTATTGCTTTACTTGATTCATGATATTGGGCTTACTCCATTGAGTTGATTTGAGCAAGTTATTCTTTGCATTTGGTGATATTGTGTTGGTGGCTATTTTGTTCAAATATCTTTGGAGGGAAAAGGATTTCTACTTGTTTCCTTTTCTTGTGATGATTGGTTGAATGCTTCAAGGTTAATGTTGAGTTGAATGATGTTGGTTAAACCTTGTCTATAAGCATTGTTGTTAAAGCCCTAATTGGTTGAGAAAAGATATTGGTTGTGGAAAGAACATGAGTATCATTGTTATATGAGATATTGCATGGTTGGCAATTGTTGGGTTGTGTTTCATGTTCTTGAGAAAAGCATACTACATCTATCTTATTCTTTTGAGATTGAGATTGAGTTGAGATTGATATTGGGAGTTAAGTATAGAACATATTGAGTCTCTAACAATTCTCTTTATGTTTCTATGAGATTTGAGATTGATATTGGGAGTTAAGTATAGAACATATTGAGTCTCTAACAATTCTCTTTATGCTTCTATGAGGTTGATGAATCACATTGGGTCTCTAACAATTCTCTTTGTGGGTTCATGCTAAGCAAGTTTTTCTTGGTGAGCTTGCTGAGGTTTTGGACAGGTTTCGGTGGGGACTTGTGAGTAGGTTTTGGACAGGTTTCGATGGGGACTTGTGAGCAGTTTTGGACAGGTTCTGGTGGGGACTTGTGAGCAGATTTGGACAGGTCCTAGCAGAGGACTTGTGAGCTGGTTTTTGAGAGTTCTATCAGAGAACTTGAGGACAGAGGAGCATTGGTTCTTTGAGAAGAACCTGAGGACATATTTGGCAAGTCTTTGAGAAGGCTTGTGTGCAGAGGATTGATTTGTTCAAGAGTTGGACAGATCTGACAGATAGAGGAAGACTTGTACTAGACCAACTGACTGTGTTTGGTACAGGTTGTTGAGCTGTTGTGGACGTGATCATAGAAGGCAGAGGTCTCTTAGGCTAAGCATTGAGGATAGGAGGTCTTCGGTGGAAAGGAGTTCCACGTGCTGGCAAGAGGTAGAGACAGTTGATCTTCTGAGGGATCATATCCAGAGCAGAGGGGAAGGTATCTCCTTTGAGCGAGAGGCTCATAAATTCAGATTGGGGGAAGGTATCTCCTTTGAGCAGAGGCTCATAAATTCAGATTGGGGGAAGGTATCTCCTTTGGGCCGAGGCTCATAAACATTGTAATTGGGAAGGTTTCCCAAAGAACTTTGAGATAACTTTTAGAGAAAAGTTTTGTGGACGTAGCCCAACCATTCTGGTGAACCACGTTAAAATTGGTGTCACTTTGTGGATGATATTGTGCATTGTTTTGATATTGCTTTGGGTATATTGCTTTACTATTTTGAAGTATAAAGGAAAAAGTAAAAAGAGGTCTTATACTGTTCACCCCCCCTCTCAGTATAAGCTTGTGTTCTTCAAGTATGTAACATGTAAATAAGTGTGTGAGGTGTCTTGTTAGCAAGTGAGAGTTATGAGTGTGATGTATCAATTTTAGAAGTAGGAATTATGTGCAATGATGAGAGATTATCTTTATGTAATATGAGAGATTTATTATGTAAGATATGAATGTGAAAATTTGGTTCTCATATGAGTTTGAGGAGAGCAAAGACCAAGATTCATATAACATGAAGAGTCTCATGCATATTTATATTGGATACAAAACCATGTAATATGTAACTCGAATAAGCTTTGCTTTATGCATTGTTTGAGTTTTATCAATAAATATTTCTATGTGATTTATGTGATATTGATTTTCATTTGATATATGCTTTATTATTGATTTTTGATGATATATATGATTTTGGGAATTGCTTAACTTGTGAAGCATAGTGATAATTTATAATATTATGAAATAATTTTGTCTATAGTGGTATTAAATGGATTTCCATAACTTGATATATTATATTATATGCCATATTACATAGGATTATGGGCCTAAATGAATTAAACAATTCTAAATCCTATCATGATAAGATATGTTGCATTTATTTTATAAGGTATGTACTATTTTACCCTAGAATGTTCCACTACCACTAATAAAGAATTATTGACTATTTACTAGTTATGCTAATCAAATGCTATATAGAGTCCATCAAGACCTAAATATGTATCCTTATCAAAAGAGAAAAGAGCTGAATGAACTACTTTAAAAGTAATAGGCTCCATTAGTTTCATATTGTCTTTATCTATTATAATTGAAAGTACTTCTTGTAGTAGTTTATCATTAAGAACTTCAATATCCTCCGATCCTAGAATATTCTAGTAAAAAATCCTTGCATCCTTTCTTATTTTTCTTTGGTCTCCAATACAAACCCCTTCTACTAATTTGATTCTACTAATTTTGGATGTTGATATTTGTACTATTTTATCCTATGAAAAACTATGTTTTTATCTCCTTTTAACCAAGTTTATCTCGACTTTAATCTCCAAAATTTTCCTTCCTTAAAATATTATGATAGTTACTAAGAAATTCCCTTTCCTCTAAGCTTAGATTATTGTAATTACTTTTTTTAGAATTTTAAACATTTTTCTTTTAGTTTTCATTTCTTCTCAATTTTTTTGAAAGTGTTTTTATTCCATTCTTTTAATCTAGAAGTCATTGATTTAGTTTGTTTTGGCAACTATAATATCAAAAAAATGAGGATGGTCTTCCCACATTAACTCATATTTAAAATATATTATTTTTTTAATTCACTTACCGCCATTTAAACTCTTATTGGCTAGTGATCTAAAACAATCCTTGTCAAGGTATTAATTTTTAGCACAAGTCCCTTCACCTAGCCAATGATTTGATAGTATACGTCTATATTTTTTTTCTATTAGGTTTTGTATTATTCTCTTATTGCTCCATGTATAATTATCCTTTTCAAACTCAATTTCCCATATATTATTGTTTTGAATAAAAGCTGAGAATTCCCTCAACTTTAGGTTATTTTATAATTCTCTCAAAATTTTCATCTGGATTTGTTATGACATTAAAAGTTCTTGTGATCATAAATAAAGTTAGTAAAGGATATTTAAGTCATTAGGACATTAGATATCCCAATTTTTAATCCCTCTCATGCCACACCCTTTTATTGGGTAATGACATTGACAAACTCAACCTACAACATTGTGATGATGTGGTGATTTGTGATGACATGACACCCTCTAATGACATGGAACCTCCTAATGATGTGGTATCCTATGATGATGTGGCACCCCATTTACATAAATATGATAATATGGCATCACAATAGGAATATAATATGGTAGTCTATGTGGATTTATGGTAATACATATAGTTGAGGTAGAAACTAGTACATGAATCCTAAGGCAACATGTGGTGGTCTATAGATGACATTATAGTTTCTATAACTAACTTGGTATGATAATTCTAAAGTGATACATGGTAGTCCATACAAGTGACATGGCACTCTATGCAGTTTATATGACAGTCTATATAGGTGACATGGCTAAGGTGGCACATAGTAAGTGATGTTGGGATTGACATAGACACTAATGTGGTTGTCTCTAATTGGGCCAACATGGCAGGCTATAAAATATTGACATGGAAGACCATACACCAATTGGTTCATATAAATACAAGTTTGGCTAATGATATTCTTTCAACTTATCAAACTTGAGAAGCAACTTATATAGTCAATAACAAATTTGGTGATGCACAAATTTTAAATTGACTCAAAAAGTGATGAATTGAACAACATAATTCAAATATTAGGCAATAAACCATATCATGAAAAATTAAATCATGTTATTCCCTAGTAAAATTCATAGTCAATGCATGCTTTTTATCCCCTCAACCACTCATGCAATGACATGTATCAGTTTCATAGTCACTATAGGTATTGAATTTAAAATAAAAATTGAAAGGTTTTGAAGGTATTTTTGTAATTTAGGAAAAAATTTTGAGGGACAACTTTTATTTATGAAAGCATTTTGAGCCTTTTTTTAAAATAATATGTTTTATCGATCTCTCTTCATTGGTAGTGTTATTTCTAATCACAACTACTTGTCAATTTTTAAAATTTGGTAAAATAGTTATGGATTATCATGTGCCCTTGTTGAATTTTCCTAGCTATGCTACCTAGAAGATTAATATTAAAAATCTACTCCAAAGTAAGGGGTTACTCAAATATGTGAATGAGGAGCCTCAAGATACTGATACTAAAGAGGTCAAAAAACTTTACAAGGAAAATTAGGATGAGTATCATGGTGTCATTGCTCTTCATGTTGACCATATGTATGACACTCGTGTTAGTAGTACCATAGATCCTAAAGTGCTATTAGAGAAATTTTATAGTTTGTGTGATCAAATTAATTCTATGCATATCAAAATATTGGAGGATGATATTTTTTTCTCTATCAGGTAAATAATATTATAAGAGTGTATTTTGTGATAAGGTCCCCAAAACCTGTTTACATAAAAAATCTTTCAACCATCATTACAAAACCTCAACAATACTGAAGCAGACTAAGATACTAAAAATGTAGTAGAGTATTACAAATCATTAACTATTTTTTGATTTTTTTTATCAATATTCCATTGATATTCAACCCTATTGCTTTAGAAATTAGAGGAAGGGAAAAGGTAAAGACCACTCCCCCAATATTAACCTAACCCCCCTTCCAAGTGATTGCAACCTTCCTAGCTAAATCTTCATCAAAACTACAACATGCTTTTAGAAAGGAGTTCAAACCTCCTTCATAGATAATTCTTTGGACTTTTACCTTACCCTTGACTTCTACACAGTTGTCTAGTTCTGTCTTCACAAGATCTCCACCCATATTGCTAAAATTCCTCCACAAAAATACTAAAACTACTTTGATATACTGCTTCCCAAACTAAGAGTAAATAAACTAGAACAAGCTTGTTGCAGTATAGGATTCCAACTATATTTTATAAATCCAATCATACTTGACAAAAAATAATTCTAAATTGGGTTGTTTCAGCTTGTATGCATGTGAACATATCTCAAATCCACTTAAAAAACATAAAATTGACTTTCCAAAAAGGCACAACAATACATTTTTTGCAGTATGATAAATTTGTTTTTATTTGGAATTAAACCACCATTTACAACATGCATGCCATAACTTATGATGCCTTCTCAACTTACACAAACTTGTTCTATAAAAATAACTTTCCTTAAATCCACCATTACACTTTTCAACAAACTTTAATGTTTTATTATTATTCCTTTTGAACTTCTTGGAAATGACTTACCATATCTTGTCAACCCAATTCCGCATTTTCTTCATTGTCCACATCATCATGATTTAATTATTAAAATATATTGATCATTTATTTCTCTTTCGTATTCTTTTGGGGTCTAAAAATCAAATTATTTTCACTAATACTAAGTTTTATAATTTTTTAAACTTTTGCTTTAGTTCTGATTCAATTTTGAAAAATCCTACCATTTCTCTCTTTCAACACTGCCTAATAAAAGTGTGGGGGAATGAAATACAAAAATTAATTGGAAATCATCCTACTATAATTCCTATCCCATTGGATCAACATATTTATAAATAATTCAAATTGAACCCATTAAATTCTCAAATCATTCTAGATTCTACCCCAAATGTTCCTAGAAAAATCATAGTGTAGAAATAGATTGTCAATTGATTCCTCCATTTTATAGCATAAAACACATCTATTAGGAAGCTAAAACCCTATTTTATTAAAATTTTCAATAGTAAGGATCTTATTATGAGTTTGTCCATATGAAAAAATATATTTTTGGTATCAATCCTTTCAACCAAACCTTCTTCCACAATTGACAATCTGCATCAACTGAATTAGAGTTCACAAAATTAAAGGTTGATTTCACCCTGTACACCCCATCCTTTTAACTATTCCAAACTAGATTATATTTTCCATGATATTGATCAATTTCCTCTCCCATAAATTATTTTCTTACCACTTTCAACTGACTATTGATATTTTCATCATTAGCTTCTATCATATACCATTGTTTCCCATTCTTAGTTCTTCTAATATAATCAGACACCTTCATCCCTTGCTGATTTATTACCCACAAAGCCCCATATTTCAACTCTTCATAGGAAATTAAAGGTTTTCCCCTTAACCACCTATCTTCCCAAAATAAAATATCATTTTCACTTTTGATTTCCCAAGAGAGGTGATCCCAAATAATCTTCCTAGTTTCAAGCAAACCATTCCAAAAAATATATCCACTTGGAGGATTTTCAACTCTTAAGAAAGAATTTGTGTTTTCAAGATATTTAGCTTTGTAGATTGAATATCACTCACATTTTTTATTATTTCTTAATACCAATCTAAATTTTCCTCTTATGGCTTTATATAATGTCTTCATCTTATTTAAGCCAACGCTACCCAATTCTTTACTCTTACAAACTGTATCCCAAGCTACTAAAGTCATCATTTTCTTATCCTCCAGACCAGACCAAAGGAATCTATTACAAATTTGATCAATTTTCTTAGCAATGGTTGATGGAATTTTAAACACAAGTGAACTATAAATGGGCTAGCTCTGAATTGTAGTTTTTATTAGTAATAATTTCCTAGCCTGACTCAAAATAACCTCCTTCCACCTAACCAATTTCTTAGATATCCTTTCTAGTATTCCATTATAGAAACTATCCTTTATCCTTCCAAAAAAGAGAGGCATTCCCAAATAAATAGAAGGCAAGTTACTAATATAACAATTCAAAACCTCAGTGCTTTTTTGTAGTCTTCTTTCAGGGGTGTGGATAAAAAATTTTAGTTTTTTAAAAATTTACTTTCTAGTGAGAGGCCTTCTCATACAACTATAAAAAATTCATAAACTCTTTCACTTCTAATATAGATGCTTTCACAATAATAATAGTATCATAAAAAAACTTATGGTGTGTCACATTTTCATTAGTTTAGAGCAGGAATAATACCTTGAATTCTATGATTTCTTTTTGTTGCTTTAACTACCCTCCCTAAAGCTTCAACCATTGAAATAAATAGATAAGGAGATATAGGATCCCCTTTCCTAAGACCCCTTTGTGTAGGAAAGAAACCAACAACCTCACCATTAATAAAAACTAAAAATCTAGTAGTAGAAGTACATACCTTTATCTAGTTCCTCCATTGAACACTGAAACCAAATTTTGCTAGAATCAGATCCAAAAACTTCCAATTCACTCTATCATATGCTTTTTGCATATCCAACTTTAAAAGCATCCCTACTTCTCCTCTTTTGTTGATGGAGTGTAAGGTTTCATGCAGTTATGATACCATTAGTAATTTGCCTTCCTTGGACAAATCCATCTTGTTCTTGTGAAATCAAAAGAGGTAAAAACTTTTGTAATATTCCTACTAGAATTTTAGTAATTACCTTATAAATAATATTACATAAATTGATAGGCCTAAAATATTTAAAGTCGTTAACATCTGAAACCTTAAAAATAAGAACCAAAAAAGTGGTATTCCATGATTTTAGAATAGTGTTCTTCTCTTGAAATTATAAAACTACAACAACAATATCTCTTCCAACAATGTCCCAGCATGATTGAAAAAAATCTAGTGGAAAACCATCTGTTCCAGGGGCTTTATCTTTATTCATAAAAAAACATTCCCCCTTAACTTCTTCTTCTAAGATAGGTTTTACAAAATCCTTATTGATTTCTTCTATAATAATTGATGGAATATTTTCCAAGATCCTAGCAATTTGCAATTCATCATTATCCTGATCATTGGTCAATAAATTTTGATAGAATATCTCTCCTTCCTCAATTTTTTCCATGTCCTTAGTGATATTTTTATTATATTTATTTATTTCAACAATTTTGTTAAAGCTCCTTTTAAATGTAGTCAATTTAAAGAACTTTGTATTCTTATCCCCCTCTTTGAGCCATGAAATTCTTGATTTTTATTTCCAATGTACCTCCTCTTATACCCTCTTCGGAGGCCCTGAGCTTTCTATTGGTGGTTCCGAAGAGGGTCACAGCGGCGGATAGATCTGCCAATGTCTCGAAGACTAGTTGATGACCTTGTCTCTGACTAGATCACCTGGAGGCCTTGGAGAGATCATCCAGGGTGGGCCGAGGATGGACATGAGCTAGCTTGCATTAGGCAAACCTGTTGGCTGAGGATGGAGAGGGGAGAGGTGGAGCTCCATCACTACGATCGAGTTTTGAGGTAGTTTAGTCTACAGCAGGGTATCCCATCTCTCAGAGACTACAAATTTTCCTAGACCATCTGGGATAACACTACAGTTAGTGAGGCTCCAGATATGCAGCACTTCTAGAGTCAATATGCATATGACACCCTGATCTAGCTAGTGGATGGGGATGACGCAAGGGTAGCCGACAACTATGATGCTTGGTACACAGGCATCTGCCCTCCTCAGATGACAAGGGCTCAGGGTCTAATTCATGTAGTTGTGCATCATATGGGGAGGCGGCACTAGGCAACCATTGAGGCAGCACAGGGTCATAGAGGGAGAGAGCAGAGGAGACCACAGGTTTAGCAAAGGCCACAGCAGCAGGAGAGGAGGGAGGAGAGACCCCCTTATCCATGGAAAGAGAGACCACCATTGCTCGATAAGGGCAAGGGTGTGGATACAAGAGAGAGTAGTGATATGGCTACTCTCCAGGTGGAGACTGTCCATCTCCAGGCACAGGTGCAGACTCTATAGGATGAGGCTACATGCCATCGAGCGGAGGCTACATAGCTCAAAGATGAGGTTGCACACCTCAGAGCACAGAGCAGAGGAGCGAGCGCTTAGGAGCTGGTGCGGTCGATTGCTCAGACTACGTTCTATTAGGGTATCTACTTCTAGATGATGCCAGAGGGCCAAAGGGTATAGCTGCCAGTCAGCATTGTGGATCCGATCAGGGTTGGGTCATCGAGGACTTCATCCCGATTGACGACTAGGACTCGCAGTACCACACATACTGCAATGGGACCACCTCGTCCACCTCAGGGCTGGGGAGGAGATGAGGCTAAGAGCTCGAGGGGTTCTCGAGGCTAAGCTATTGCACTGTATAAACTGATTATAAGATTTGAAAGGATTGAGTATGCCAAGATGTAGATTGTGGCATACCAATCCAGTTTTGATATGATGTACATATATTGTTGGGATATATATATATATATATATATATATATGATATTTTTGATCATATGACTTGTCATATGTGTTTGTATGATGCTTTATTGTTGTGGTGTGATTGATTTTATGATTCATGTAATTATGTCGGTTGGAAATATTATGGTTTGAATGTCATGTTTTTAAAAACAAAAAAATTAAATGAAATAATCTGATGTAAACAAATTGGTTGTTTGTGATGTGATTTGATAAAAAATAAAAGGTACTTCTAACAATAATTTCAAAGGACATTGTCGCTATTATAGACCATTTCATGGAGTCGCTGCTCACTCGGTCGTCAAGCTAATCCCAGTATAGAAATATTGTTAAAAGTAAAAGAGTTCTTAAGAGACTGTCTTAAGACTTTTGTGTGATGACGCAAATGATGATGATGATGATAATGATTTGTTTTCAGATTTTCATGAAAATATTATGCATGAAATATTTTTAAAATGACTTTTTCTAGGCATAAATTCCTAAGTGTGATAAAATTTTTGGATAATTCCCTAGGAATTATACCATCATTGCAAAATTGAAGTTTGACATAATGACATAAAAATAGAGTAAGTGTTTGTTTTGTTTTAAAGCATAATTGTGTAACATAATGATTTAAGTCATATGTTTATATGATTTTGAATAAATGGAAAAATAAAATTGGTACAATGGTTTGCGCTAGGCATAGAATATTTAGGTATAGACTTATACCATCATTGCGAAATCCAAAGAAGAAAAATAATATAATAGTTTTATTGCATGGTTGATTTTTTAATTTGTGAAAATAAACTGAAAATATGAAGATGAGGACTTGTGCTAGGCATAAAATTCCAATTTTGGTTTTGGAACTATACCATCGTCACGAAAGTCAAAAGTTATATATATATGTAACTTTATTGTATGTTTTGAAAATGATTTTGATTTTTGATAATGCATATAGTTGTATTTATACTAAACAACTGTTCTCAGAGAAGAAAATGATATTATTCCAGACAATGTGCAAAAATATTTCAAAGTATCTTAAAGACAAAAGTTAGATTTATAAGGAATCCTATGTGTGTAGGTGAGTTCATTACCAATCTTGATTTATCATAATGATACACAAAATCTCTCAAATACAAAATGTGTGTGCAATTGCATTGTTCATTGACCAGGTTTGAGCAAGATACTATGATACAAGTGATTTTAATTAACCAAATAAGTGTTCGTTAACCATGATTTAGATGCATATAACCATACCAGACTACTATGTAAGTCGGGTTATCAGGAGCTAGCTAATCCATAAGCAGACATAGGTCTATACAAAAGAAGGTCACTAATGTGACAGACATATCGCCACGCTAGGAGTTACCCAAGGCCAAGCGGGTTGGGCACAAACCACCTGTTATGGGGCTTACCTCACAGTTTTCAAATAATTTGAGAATTCCAAGGATTCAAGCTCATCAACCCTTCTTTTATTTTCAATGGGTAGGGAAAGGGATTTTATTTGTTTTTTTTTCTTTGCTTTTGCTTTTATTTTTCTCTCTTTTTGTATTTTGGCTTGATATTTGAGATAATGCTGAAATAACTTGTTTCTTTTTCTTGAACTTTTCTTTTCTTCCTATACTATGGATACTTTCTCGGATTAGCTGTAGAGCAAGGGATTTTTATTCCAGGTAGGGGTGAGCTTGTCATTTTTTCAATTCTCAAAGATTCTAGACCATGTGCATGATAGGATAGCAGGGGAAACTTTTTGTTCAAGAATCCACTTCTACTATGTAGCATAGCATGGACATTACAAATATAATCATTTTATTGTGAAAGGATATGCTTGGTTTAAGTAAATAACAAGATCAATTCTTTGTGCTCAAACTTTATTTAATTAAATTTTGTGGAATTTGATATAAGAGAGAGTAGTAATCATGTCAGATAAAATCAAGATATTTATTTTTGTGTTTGTGATAGTGAGGGATTCCAAATAAATGCTAATTTATCCAAAATAACTTGAAAATATAACTGCAATATTTGAAGAAGAAATATATATAACAAATATTTTTGAGGAGTTTTATGATTTTGACTCTCTCTTTCTTCTTTATTTTTTTGGTTTTGAAAAGAGTCAATAATATTGTTGTTTTGACTTTTATTTATTTTTTATTTTTTTATTTTTTGTTTGTTTTTGTTTAAAGAGTTTTATATATATTTTTAAAATGAGACAACATGCAAAATATGTACAAATGATGAAATGACCAAATTTTATGCGTAATATCGCTTAAGATGCATAATATTCATAGGTTCTTTTAAATATTTACCATCTAAGGTAGCTAATTTGTATGCTCCTGATTCAAATTTAGCAGTGATAATATATGGTCCAAGCCAGTTGGGCTCAAGTTTACCTTTAAGGTCTTTAGTTGCATTAGTATTTTTTTTTATTTTCTTTTAAAATAAGGTCATCGACCTCAAAGGATCGATGAACTTTTTTGGCATATGATCTTTTAAGCTTGTTTTGGTAGGCACGAAGATGCTCCAAAGCATTGATGCACTTTTCATCTAGGAGTTCCAGCTGACTGAGTCTGCCAGCTCGATATTCATCTCCTACTTCGATATCTAGAGCCAAAGAAGGAAATTCTAATTCAAAAGGAAAAATGACTTCAGCGCCATAAGCCAAGATAAAAGGTGAAGTTCCAGTGGGAGTTCGAACACTAGTTCGATAGGCCCACAAAGCTGGATATAATTGAATGTGCCAGTCGCGACCAAATTTATTGACCAATCTTTTAAGAATTTTGATTAAGGTTTTTTTAGATGCTTCTGCTTGGCCATTACCCTGAGGATAATAGGGAGTGGACCATCGATGTTGAATCTTATATTTTTGGCATAATTTCTTGACATCTTTATTTTTGAAACAAGTTCCATTGTCTGAGATGAGATTTGCAAGAATTTCGAACCTACAAATGATTTGATTAAAAATAAATTTAGAGACTTGTGTTCCAGTGCAGGAAGCTAAAGGCATAGCTTCAACCCACTTCATGAAATACTCGATGGCGATTATGATGAATTTGTGTCCATCAGATGACACAGGATTAATTTTGCCAATAATGTCTACGCCCCATTTGGAAAAGGGCCAAGGAGATGAAATAGCCTGTAGCTCTTGTGCAGGCGCATGGACAAGTTCAGCATGTGTCTAGCACTTGTCATAATGGCGCACATACTCATGTGCATCATTTTCCATGGTAGGCCAAAAGTAGCCTATCCTAAGGATATTTTTAGCAATGACACTACCACTAAAGTGTCCTCCACAAGATCCATTGTGGACTTCACTTAAAGCTGATTTGGATTCTTCTAAATTCAAACATCTCAATAGGGTACTTTCAAAAGATCTCCTATATAAAGTATTGCCAATTATTACAAATCGACTTGCTCGTCTACGTAATAACCGACGTTGGTTTCTATTAGAATTGGCATGGAAAGTCCCATTGTGAAGAAAATCAAATATATCTGTATACCAAGGGTCAGGAGTAGTTTCATTGATTAGAAACACATCCAAAGGTTCTAAGCATGACTTATTTGAAGCGGGTTCCTGGAGTCGACGAATAATGATGGTGGCATATTCGTCATCTAACTCCAAGGGCAGAAGAGATGCAATTGCAGCCATAGCATCAGCCGCATGATTGCTAGTTCGTGGAATAGCTTCCAAAGTAACTTTATCAAACAAGGATAACAATTGCAAAACATATGCTTTATATGGGCACAATTTATCATCTCTAGTCTGATAAACTTCATTAATTTGATTTATGACAAGTTGAGAATCACCAAAAACTAGCAGATGTTTGATTTTTAATGCCAAGACAGCTCGTAATCCAAGGATTAGAGCCTCATAATCGACAGTATTATTAGTGCAAGAAAATTTTAATTTAAAAGACAAAGGTATAATGTGTCTTTGTGGAGATATTAAAATAATACCCGCACCATCCCCACTCATGGATCGGGCTCCATAAAAGTATAAGGACCATTGTTCAACATGGTCTACCTCTAATTGAAGGCATTCATCAGGAAACTCAATGATGAGGGGATGGGTAGAATCTAAGGGTGCAGCAGCTAACTGATATGCTATGATTTGACCCTTAACAGACTTTTGTCCTATGAATGTGAGTTCAAACTCGCTGAGAGCAAGAACCCACTTGGCTGTGTGACCCGATAAATAAGGTCGACTCAAGATACCGCAAGGGATCATATTTAGCAATGACATGTTTTTTGACTAAGCATATAATGGCATAATTTTTGCGTAGAAAATACGACTGCTAGACATAGTTTTTCTAATGAGGTATAACGAGTTTCATAACTAATTAAAGTTTGGCTAATGTAATAATTAGCACATTCTTTCTTCTCATCATCAAGCTGAGCTAACATAGCTCCTAAAGCAAAATCTGAAGCTGAAATATACAGGAGAAACGGGCGATCAGGTCTAGGCGATGAAAGCATAGGTGGGTTAAAGAGGTATTGTTTGAGAAGTTCAAAAGCTTCTGTACATTCATCGTCCCAGTTAAAAGGGACATCCTTATTAAGGAGCTTGAGAAAGGGAGTGGTTTTGTCTGCCAGCTTATCGATGAAGTGATGGATGGCTTGAAGCTTACCTTGTAAACTTCGTAACTTAGATATATTAGTAGGTGTGGGCATATCAGTGATAGCCGCAATCTTGAAAGGGTCAATTTCGATACCACATAAAGAAACTAAAACCCCTAATATTTTACTGGACTTAACTCCAAATATGCATTTGGTTGGATTTAATCGAATAAGGTATTCTCTTAACCGATTAAATACTTTTCTCAAATCATCTAAATGATCATCTTCTTTAATAGAGCGAGCTATAATATCATCTATGTAATCATGTAGGATATCATGCATCATATCATGAAAGATATAAGTCATAGCTCGTTGATATGTTGCGTCTGCATTCTTTAAACCAAATGGCATCACTTTCCAACAAAAGGTACCCCAAGGGGTAATAAAGGCTGTTTTAGCCTGATCTTCAGAAGCTATCCTGATCTGATTATAGCCAAAAAATCCATCCATTAGGGACATCATTCCACTCCTGGTGGTAAATTCAATGATTTGGTCCATGTTTGGAAGAGGAAAATCATCTTTAGGGCATGCATTGTTAATATCTCTAAAGTATGTGCAAACCCTAACTTTGGTAGCTTCTTTCTTGGGGACTGGAACTACATTTGAGATCCATTCAGCATAATCAATAGCTTGTATGAAAATAACATTTAGGAGTTTTTCTAATTCCCCTTTGACTAGCAGGGCCATTTTGGGATGCATTTTTCTAAGTTTTTTTTTAATAGGTTTAGCATCCGGATGGACTACTAGATGATGCATGACTACAGAAGGGTCCAGACCTAGCATATCTTCATATATCCAAGCAAAGACATCTTCATATTCTTTAAGGAATGCAATGTATTCATCTTGTTTTTCTTGACTTAATGCTGATCCAATATTGATTATGTGAGGATTATCCTCAGTTCCAATGTTAACTTTAATGACGTTTTCTACTTCCATGTGTAGATCTCTTTCAAAATTAGGTGGGGCGGGTGAAATGCCCAATTCTTGTAATTATTTTAAGGTTAAGTTGGATAATTCATCTTGATGAGTGGTGGCCTCAAGTTGGGCTATAGTTGGTATAGAACCATCAAAATAAAAACCATTGTGTAACAACTCTTCAACGGAGATATCATGGAAAATATCTCCTTCCAACTCCTCATCGGATTCATCAATCAATTCAGGGTAAGCTATGGATAGTATATTGCAGGTAAAGGGATTATTCTTAGAACACAAAGAATCTTATTTATCTAGATAATCTTGATAACATATGAGTTGATCATCATCTTCAAAAGGGAAGGGTTGACCCTTACTAGGAAATAGGCCCACACCACATCGGGCGGGCCATGGCTCTACCTCAATAGGTTCTTTCATACCATTTTGGAAAGGTCCCAAGCCTTTCCCTTTATAATCCATTTCAAGCATTATGGGCTTAGCTTTAATACATTCATTAGCAAAATAACATTGGGCATATCCCTCATGATGAGTTTTGATATTCCTGGGTATTCTTCCCCAATCATATCCTTTATAAATAAAAGCACAACTCTCGACTTGGTAAGTACTTCCCATAGGTTGTGGGAGGCCCAAAGTACGAGGATATGGCGACAAGTTATTTAAAAGAATTGAATCTTGCATAAAAGCATTTGTTTTTTTTTATATTAAGATTGTGGATAAATCCGGTAAAAGTTCATTAGAAAGAGCATAAGATGTAGAAGGATCATTCCCTATATCTTTAGATGTGGAAGGTATGATAGATGTTGATAATGTGGAGGTGTCAATAAATGGGTCTATAGGTTTTGAAATTATAGGGATAGAACATGAAGGATTGGTTGTGGATTGAAAATATTTTTGAGGTTTTAGTGTGGTTTGTTCAGAAGATGGTTGAGTTAAATGTATAGGTGTAGTTGATGGAGTAGATGATGTTATGTGTGTGTGTTTCACACTTTTAGATGAAAAATAAGAATTAGGATGTGTGGATGACAGAGCGGGGCAAAATTGCACTCCAAAAGGTTCTGCCAAAGCACACATATCAAAGGGTCTAGGGTCACCATGGATAGTGACCAACTGAATTTTAAATTCAAATTTAACACACTGATGTAAAGTGGAAGGAACCGCTCACATCGCATTGATCCAAGGGCAACCCAAAAGTATATTGTACAATGTTGGGCAATGTACAATAAACACGGTTGTATCTAGGGTTCTAGGACCAACTTGCAAGGGTAAGGTAATGACTCCACATGTTTCTTGTGTCTCATCATTGAAAGCTTTGATAATCATGTCAGTTTTCTTCATTTCATCACTTCTAAACCCAAATCGTTGGTAGAAGTCAAAAGTGCAAATGTTTAGAGATGAACCATTATCAATAAAGACTCTTTTAATAGCTACATCTCCAATTAGAGTAGTAATATATAAGGGGTTATCCTTATGTAAACTATGTTGTGGGATATCTTTATCTCGGAAGTCAATACAATCAACTTCTATAGTGATGATAGTATTGGACATGGCTTCGGGTTGAATATTTTGAGGTACCATCATTTGGCTTAATGTAAGCATTAACTCATCCCTATGGGTAGGAGAAGATCTTAATAAGTCCAAAAGGGAAATTTTTGCTGTAGTATTGGATAATTGTTCATTAATATTGTAAGGAGGTTTTGGTTGAACATTAGACATATGATTCCCTTTATTGGGATTTTTTAAAATAAATGGAACTGATCCATCATTCTGAGTTTGATCTTGTTGAAAGTTTTGAGCCTGTTGTTTGGTAACAACTCCGATGGTACCCACAATGTCATATTGAAGAGCCTGAACTGGTTTTGGTTGAGCGTTCATGGCTTGTTCATTAGGAAGGAACTAATTAGAAGAGGGTCGAGTAGTAACTCTTCTAGGAAATGGTTCTTCTGGAACCATAGCATCTGTGATGGGTTGAATAGGATCTTATTTGTTTTCAGAACTATTCGATTGGTTTGAGGTGATGTTTATTTCACTTTCAGTATCTGATTCTACATCACTAGGATCAGGAATTTGAATATTATGTAGGGGTCTGGTCGTGACCAAGGATAACGTTGTGCCAAATATTTTAGGATCCTGAACAGATAATTGTCCGCTAATAGTCCCTACATATCGGGTAGGAGGGGGAACATTATGATGTTTGATTTGATTGGCCACTTCTTTACCATGTTTTGGTAAAGGATGTTGAAATATATCTAATGATTGATTAGCATTTTGATTCTGATTTTTGGGAATGGTATTTTGAGCATTATTAGGAGCATTTTGTTTAGGTTGGAAAGCTTGCACCTCCATTTCATTATTATCAATTAGATCTTGTATTTTATGTTTCAATCTTTTGCAAGAATTTGTAGCATGTCCAGGTCCTCTATGAAAATCATAATGTAAATCAGCACTGTATTCGGGTATAGTTGGATCAGGTTCCCGGATAGCTGGTAATTGAATCAAGCCTCATGCTAATAATTGAGGAAGAATGGTTGATAAAGGTTGATTCAATCTAGTAAATTCTTGAGGAGGTTTATCAGGAGGTTTTAATATAAATTTTTTTGTTGTCTTCATTGTATTGATATTAGCAATGTTTCTACTATCAATGACTCCATCACCTACAACTTTTTTGTTTTTATACTGATTTCTAGATGTTTTCTCATCATCTTTCTTTTTGAGTTGACCTCTTCTAATGAGAGCATCTTCTACCCTTCGAGCTAAGTCTATAGCTTGATCGAAGGTAGTTAAGGTGGAAGTTGATAACTCATAAGATATTTGTTCTTATAAATTATTAATAAAAATGTCCAACATTTCCCTATAAGGTAGCACAAAGTGCAGTTTTCCTATCAATCGCCTCCATCTAGCTAAGAAATCAGCAAAACATTCATCTTTGTCTTGTTTTAAGTTGTACAAATCTTTAATGGTGACATGCCTCTCGATGTAGGCACTAAATTGATGGACAAAATATTCAGTTGTTTCTTCAAAATTTCTCAAAGAATGAGTGGGCAATTTATGGTACCACTCTAATGCCATTCCTCCTAAGCTTTTCGAGAACATTTTTAGTAATAGCAAGTCATCATGTGATATATCATGACATGCTATCCTAAACATGCGAATATGCTCTATTGGATCTTCAGTTCCTTTATATATAGGCAGGACGGGCATGGGAAAGTGTTTAGGGTATGGTTGTGCTACAACTATGGGATCCAGAGGTTGACTACATATCTCTCGATAATTGTATGAGGGACGGTAGGGATCTATCTAGTCCATGCGTGAAGCTAACTGTTTCACCATGGCTTCTAGATTACTGGTTTGCCCACCATATTGATTTGGTAGGGCATTAATATGGTATTTGTGAGCATATGATGGAGGGACATGGAGATTAGATGCTATATTGCTATTGTGTAAATTGTTGGCAGGAAGGGTGTTATGAAGAAATTTTGAAGTTGTATTATGTTGTATGCCCGATTGTTGAAAATTGGTGTTTGGCTTCATTTTAGGTTTTTGTCTACTTGAAGCATATTGATCAATAGTTTGGCAAAGTAAAGCAGTGAAGGAAGGTTTATTTTGTGTGGGAATGATTTTAGGCTCAATAACAGGTTCCTTAGGGGGTTGGGTAACCTGTTGTTTTGGCATGTTCTGAATCATAGTGACCATATCTCTATTGGATGGTCCAGCTTTATCATTTTATTGATCAATGAAAGACAAGGGATTAGTGTGTATGTCAAACATATGTTCCATGGCTGCTTGAGTGTCACTAATTTGCCCTTTATCAATATGAACTGCCATATTAAGAGCACCAATGTTATTATTGAAAAATTTCCAAAAATGATCTAAATTATCAAAAGCAATAGTTCCATCTGGCGCTATTCTAGGGGATGAGGATCCTTACTCATTAATATTTTCTTGTTTGTTCATTTTATTTAGCCAGATCATCTTCTGGCTGTTCTAGAGTTTCTCCTTCCGGAATTGATTCCTTAGGAAGGACATTTGGGTTTTTTGTTTTGTCTCCTAACCAATCTTCTCCTTCTTCTTCAGTTTGTTTACCACTCCTAAGTTTAGGCATTGTGGTTAAATTTAGATTTCAGAAAATATATATATACTTCTATATATATATATATATATGCAACAAGCTTAAGAGGTATATATTTTAATTATATACCTACTATAGTATTTGAAATAAAATATTTTTGGTTTTTGTTATATTTTGGTTTTTCTTGTTTTTGTAACAATATTATAAAGATAACAAACAACACAATAAATGCAAGAAATAATAATAATGAAAGCAATGATCTAGTTTTCTATAAACAATTTATAAATATCATTAATGGGCTCGAGTTCTTTAGGAGTCATGAAGTGTTCTTCAAATTGAAAATTTTCTTTCAAGAATTTGACAAAAAGTGCTATAGTGATATTATCTGTCTCAGATTCTGGTTGGTAGAAATAAAGTTCGTGGCAATACTCTCGATATAACACAGCCCTAGGAACTCTATTCCATATTTCTCTATCCATAAGAACGACCTCTTGATCTTCTACATGACCTAGGAATTGGTGTATAACAGTTGCGTTCTCGAGGTATTCCTAGAAGGTGAACAATTCTAAAGACACAAGAGCTCTCCTATAAGCTAACCACCTATGGCAGGCTCTCTGAAGTTCATGATAAACAATGAGTTGATGAGGATCCAGGATCCTATCTAGGGAAAACCTCTTAATTTGTCTAATTTCAGTTGATCTAGATGAAATGACACCTAGCCTCCTATCAAGTTCTTTCCACAAAAGTTGGTTTCTATCTGTTTCAGGTACACTAAGCACAGAATTAACTTCTATGGTTGCTAATTGGTTTTCAACATTTATAGTAACTACTAATATTTTCTTAGGAGCTACCATCTAGAAATGATATGCAACTTAGTATTTTTCTAATGATTTTAAATGCATCTATGTTTTTTGTTTTGTGTTTTTTTTTTCAAAAGGTTTTAGTTTCACGTTGGGTTCACCAAAATGTATTGCTCCAAATTTTTCACACCCTTACCTTCAGGCTAAAGGATTCATGCCCAGAAGGAGGATGGGAAAAGGATGGGATGGTACCTCGGACTGAGAGGCCCTTTGAAGGTCCCGCCTCTCGGGGGAGGGGTATTAAGGTGATTTTTCGACGGATGATGGGGTTCACTAGGAAACGTTTAGTGGCAGTTTCCATGCCTAGGTTGGGAATGAGTTTAATGTGTTCAATTTTAGCTTTAAACATCTAGGTCCTAGGTTTGACCAAATGAATCTAAGTTATACTATTATGAAAATGCAAATTAAATGAATACAAAAAGCAGAAATGGTTGTAAAATACAGAGACTATTCTAAAAGAAAAATAGCATACCTATTTCCGAATGTTTGATGGAGATTCTAAGGCTTGATGTAGTCCAGATCGTCTAGAATTTGATAGGATCATCTATGATCTGACAGGATTGTCTAAGATCTGATGAATTCGTTAGACGAATTCGTCGAAAACCTGCAATTGCAGAAATGGATACCAAGAACACAAGATACAATTGCAAAAGCAAGGGAAAATGATAGAAATGAAAGTATGAATGCTAGAATGACAACTTTAGATAAAAAATTAAGTAAAATGCATGGTTTTAATGATAAAATTTGACTTTATTATGCATCTAGGCTACATGAGGTGAACTCCAAGATGCAAAGTAGTAATAAGATTAACTAATGCAAAGCAAAACAACAAAAAAGAGTAAAGAAATGCAAACTTTGGGCACTGATTGCCCCCAATGTTGACTGCAGTTGAAATTGTCTCGGATTGGTACGAAATCGTCTCAAATTGGACAGGATCATCTATGACGATCTGAGCTTTGCTCCGATTGAAAAATAACAAAGTTCCTACAAGAAAATTCAAAAAAGGACAAAGGCAAACAATAATCTAGGATATCCTGAAGCATGTAAAACTTGAAATACAAAAAAATTCAGCCAGGGGAATGCTAAGGGGAGGGCCTAAGATTAAATAGGCATAGGAAAGAGGTTGGGAGGTTGGAGATCATCCCATTTTGGGAGATCTCCAATGGGGGGAGACTTTAACGGTGCAGACGCGTCTCTGCCCGAGTTAGAGAAGCTGTTGAAACAGAAGCTAATTTTGAAAAATCAGTTTTGGGATGAAATCATCTGGATGTTCTACTCCAAATGAAATCATCTAATTTGAGGCAATATCGTTTGATCAGATACGATATCGTCCAACGGACAAAACAAATCCTAAAAATGGCACAAAAAATAAGGAAATGGGTAGCAGGCGGTTTGGGAGCGATTTTGGGGTTGAAATTTGAATTTGAATTATTTACTAAGGTAATTTTAATTATTTAAGGTTTTACTGCACCAATTTTAGGGTGCTACACTTTGCTGTCAATTTCTTCATTTCTTCCTTTCTTCAAGATTTCCCCTTCAATGTGCTCCAATTCCTCTTTCAATTTATTTTTTCTAATGGTCACCTTCTGGAAAACTTCCTTATTCCATTGCTTCAACATTCTCTTAACATATTGTAACTTCTTTGTCACTCTAAACATACTTGACCCCTCCACTTTCATCTCCCACCATTGCTTGCAATTTTGAAAAAAATCTGGATGAGTTAACCACATATATTCACACCTGAAAGGGTTGAATTTTCTAACCTAGCAACCTTATCCATGGACTCATTTGACACAATTGATGAGTATATCAATTGGTTCAAGAAACTACTAGAGGAAATTTGAACTAAAAGAGAACTATCCAAGGAGATAAGAGAAGGACAATAACTGAAAAAGGAAAATAATAGTGAATAGCTCAATATTATTTTAAAAAATATGTTTGAAATATATGAGATAGTTGTTCTATTTAAGATGTTTCATGTGTACTTTATAGATTCTCCTTTATGACCTATTAATGATGTATTTAATTTTTTTTCAGCACCATCAATTTAAAAGAAATATGCATAAGGGAAGTTTTATTTTTAATTAGGATCATCCAAAAGAAGCTATTGCTATAACTGAGAATGATAACAAGTAAAAATAGAATGAGAAAAATCCCAACAAGCCTTTCAATAAGTCTACTTGTGGGTTTTGAAAAAATGAAGGTCAAAAGATAGAATTATGCAGGATTCATATTAATAAGCTTGAAGTAGTAAGATATGTGGGTGCTAATTCTACTCTCTTATATGCACAAGGTGAGGATAATTTTAATGGATAAATTTCATAAAATAATGTAAGGATTCACTTTGCATATCGGGAATCTAGCTCTTTGGATGAATGGATAGTAGATTTAGGGACAAATAGGCACATGATGAAGCTACAAGGTTATAATAAAATACTTGGAGGAGAGAATTTTGTGATTGGAGATTAAACTTTACTATATATTGTAGGGAGTGGATACATCAACATTGGATCTTTGTCATTTGATAAGGTACTTCATTTACCTAATGTTGGACCTAATATTTTATCTATTTATTGTATTACTCACACAAATAAGAAGGTAGAGTTTTTCCTGATAGATAGGTAATTAAGGATTTAGAATATGGGTTTAAAATTTTTGCTTATGGTTATTATGATGAGACTGACCACATGTATAAGTTGGGAGAAAGACCTACCTCTTCTATCCCTCTTTCTAGGAAGAAAAAATTATTTCTATGGTTACTTATGTTGATAGTGAAAATTAGATGTGGCATGATAGGCATGGGTATCTCATCTATAGGTTTTTGAGATACATGAGTCAATATCAAATGGTTATTGGACTTCCACACATATCCCCCAAAGTGGTACATTTGAGGGATGTATTTTAGGAAAGCACCATAGAAAGAACCTTTTGAAAATATTAACAAGGCAAGTATCTCATCTCTTGGACACCATACATAGTGATATTTGTGGACCTATGGGTACACAATCTCTCTCAAGAAATAGGTACTTATTTTTATCGATGGGTTCTCTAGATATGTATCACTATACAACATTCACACTAAGTATGAGGTCTTTGATAGGTTTAAGAACTTAAATGTCCTTGGTGAAAATTGTATAGATAGGAAAATCAAATATCTAAGGATATATGGAGGTGGTGAATATGTTAGCCATGATTTTCATGATTTTTTGGCTTCTCATGGGATTTCATATCAAACGAATTATCACTATACTCTTGAACAAAATGGTGTGGATAAAATAAAAATAGAGTAATCATGGAGATGGCATGATGTATGATTCATGCCAAGGGGATGGATAATAAGTTAATGGGTAAGGTTGTTACTAGTGTAACATACTTAAGCAATAGAGTTTCCACTAGGGCTGTATAGGGTATGATATCTCTTGTGATATTGACATGGGATAAGATAGATATGTCTCTATTCCATATAATTAGGTATTTATCATAGGATTACATAATAAAGGATCTACTAAATAAGGAGATATCAAATAGTCATAAATGTATCTTTATGTGATATTTTGATACCTTAAAGGCATATAATATTTATGATTCTTAGATGTATAATATTTTAATCTAGAGAGCTATAATATTTGATGAGGTTCTTCCTAGTACTCCTTCCACCCCTACACAAAATATTTGAGCTACTAATTTTCCCTATTCTAGATTTAATAGATTGAAATTTTGGGTGCTTCTATTCCTATTAGAGCACATTTTTCCTCTTCTTCATATTCCTTGAGTGGTTTTTTGTTCCTATTAATTTAACCCATTTATATGGAACACCACATGTAGTTTTCTCTTCTCCAAGAGTAATGTAGGATGAGTAGGAAAATTTAGTTTATAATTATTTAATCTTGCACGATGAAACAAGTGGTGATGAATTAGATTTTTTAGTTTTAGTTTATAAGGATACACATGATTCTTTAGTTCATAAAACACCCAAATGGATAAAGATACTTCTAAAGGATACCAAAACTTTTTATCTCTTAAGTGACATAGGAAGGCTTCTTATTAAACATTGATTTTGAGGGTATACAATTCTTATGATGCTCTCACATATTCTTAGAATATTCTTAGGATGCTTTCACGTATTCTTAGGATGCTCTCACATATTCTTAGGATAAGGATAAGGATAAGCTAGAATATAAATATGCTATGTTTGTAGAGTATGAGGTATTGATGAATAATAGGACTTGTGACCTAGTTTCTTTTCTAGAATAGAAGAACATTATTGGATGCAAATGGCTATACAATACCAAATGCTTATTGGATGGCTAGGTAGAGAAGCATAAAATATGCCTTCTTGCTAAGGAATTATATCAAAAGGAAAGAGTGGAATATTATAAGACCTTTAAAACTATGGCTAGGATGGACTCTATTAGGATGATTCTCTCCATTGCTAAATTCTATGGATGGAAGGTTTATTATATTGACATGAAGAGTGAATTTATAGATGGGGATATTTAGGAGGAAATCTACATGTAGCAAAAACCTAGATTTAAAATTTAGAAAGCCACTCTATTGGTTTATCATTTGACTAGGTATTTATATGGACTTAAGTAAGATCCTTATGCATTGCATGAGAAGATCCATTCCTTTTTCCTTAGCTATCGGTTTCAACAATGTGAGGGTGAAAATTATGTTTACAGTAAGCAACAAGATGTAAACAATTTGTTGATTGTGTTGTATTTTGGAATTCTTCTTATCATTGGTAGGTTATATAGTCTAATTTGGGATATGAAGTCATGGTTTTGTTTTACCTTTAATATTTGGTTCTTTTGCATTATATTTTAGGGATTCAAATTTTTATTAGATAGAATTTAGCATCATATTTTATCATCCTAAGTATGTTTTGGATCTTATTTAGAATTCTAGGATGGAGGAGTGTAATCCCACTTGAAATCCTTTTATATTAGGCCTAAAACTTTGGGGTAATGTACCACATATTTAGTTGATGCTATATTGTATTAGTCTCTTATGATAAGAATTCCCTATCTTAGTCACACTAGATAGGATATAACATTTACTATTATATATTGTTCTAGATACATGTAGGCAACTAATGAGAGTCATTGGAAAATAGCTAAGAAGATTCTTAGATACATCAAAGAGACCTATTAGATGGGTATTCATTAATCCATTAGCGCTCCTCTGATTTTGAAAAATTTTGCTAATGTTGATTGGGTAGGTGACTTGTATGAATGATGGTTCACCATAGGATTTATGTTCTATTTGGAATTTGGCATAGTTTCATGGTGTTCTAGACACCAATCCACTATTTTTTAATTCTCCATGTACACTAAATATTATGCTTCCAGTAAGGAAACTAAGCATCTCAAGTGGATTTTAATGATTTTGGAAGAGATTGGTATTCCTTAAAGTCTTTTAGCCACCCTTTGATGTGATAATTAGAGAAATATCTAGTTTATTTGCATTGTAGTGTTCCATCAGTGGATAAGGCATATCAAGATATGTATAAACTATTTGAGATGAATTCATGCTTATGGGATGCTAGATATAGTATTTGTATCTTCATTAGAGCAAGCATAAGATATCTTGACCAAGGTTATGCCTAAGGTCACTTTTATGCACATGCATGAGCTTCTTTGAGTTGGAGACTATCCCTTAAGGAGATGCAAAGTAAGATTCTCTCTCCATGTCCCTTATTTACCTTAAGGGAGGATGATGGAATTTGTGGTTATTAAGCTTCTATTAAGGCCATGACCAATTTTTTATACTTGTATTTGTTATATTACCCTTTTGGCCCATGTAAATCCTTAAAAAGGTAATTCTATATATTTTTTAATATTTTATTATTGAGGGTTGGTCTTACAAACTTGACTAAATGGCATCATGTATTTGGGTAAAAGTACCTCTTATTACCCATATTTTTGTTATCTATTAGTGTAATTTTATTTCTTTTTAATGAATATTATTTGGTATGCATAAACACCCCATCATATTTTGTGTTATTTTTTGTTTCTTGTATTCCTTTTGTTAAGCAATATTGGCTAATGTTTGATTCCCTTCATTTCTAATTTTTTTTTTGAAATATGACATATATAAGAATTCCTCCATGGTTTATCTTTATAAACATGAAAAATGGTTAAATATTTATATTCTAAAATAAACTATATATTGAATTTATAGGCTGATCTAATCTGTTGATCATAAAACAACTATGATAACCATAGTTTCAATTTTAATGAGTTATTAAATTGATAGTATTTAGTAAAACTTAACATTACTATAATTAATTAGTTCAATTACATCTAAAAGGTAATCCAAAATATTGAAGAGCAATTAATTGAATGGCACACAATCATAATTTAGATTAAAATTGCTTGCTAATTTGTATTAACTTTTATAGTTGAAAACTTAGAAGCTAATGTTTAATGATAGTAAAAAATGATTATAAAATATGTTGAACTTATTTGTAATGATTTTAATGCCTAAAATAGCCAACACAAAAGCAGACATATTAGTTAAATTCCAGTCATATCTTTAGCAAAATCAATTGAGCATAGATGTGAATTTTTGAATTGATTAGCAAGATAATTTTACTTGAATGGTGAATCTATAGTTTAAGATCATTTTGTAGCTCCATATTACGTGACATGCTTTGATTTTCCCAAAAAGTATTTTTTACATTATTTTTCCTATAAAAAATCATTTATATCTAGAAAATTATAAGGATGCTATCAAATTACTATCTTATCTTTGTGTCCCTATATCATGCATGAATTAAAATGCATCAATGCCTTAGGCATATCATTCCATGGATTGGATTTTTTTAAACATTGCTCCAAAATATTGATTTTTTTTAGTGAGTTAATGCCACATATGTCAATGGTGAATAGATTAGTCACTCTATGGGTTAGCGTATGAAATGAATTTTCCAAAAATTATAAAATTAACATAGAAAATATGCACCAAAATATGAAATGAAGCATATATTTTATTAATTGCTTGAAAGATCACATTATCATATGCCACTTCAGGGGGCTACCTCCTTATGAAATCCTAATATAAAAATACAATTTTCCTCCCTCTTCTCTCATTATAATCCAATATATAGTAAGGAACCATACAATATCTTACAAATATTAAACCTAACCCTAATTAGACTTTGGGTCCCACTAACTAGTCACAACATTAATTATTACTAATAACATGACCAGTTACAACACTTAAATAGTTAGTACATAAGGGTCCTAACATGCCATCCCCCTTCAAAAGTATTTTTCTCAAATATTAAAATGAAAAAAATATTGGGAGTGGTTCCCATGTTGCATTTTATAATTATAAACTCCACCAGTGCACTAACAACTCAATGAGAACAATTGCAAAATTGGTGGGGCTAACAATCCAAGATTGAAACTACTCTGAGAAGAATTTTTCTTTCACTATCAAGCTTAGGAAAAAAATTTTGTAACTAAATATGGTGATTGGGGATATTATTTAAATAGGAGACATGAAAACTAGGTGGATCTTGGAGGTGGATGGAACATACAATCTATAAGCCACTAATCCAATGCATTACAAAAGGTGATTAGACCTATAGAATTTGGGAGATAATTTATGACAACCTTTTATATTTGGAGATGCTTCGTTATAGGGTTGCAAATTGAAAAAAAAAACATATCACCTTTAATGAAGGACTATTTATAGTAGTGGTGAACAACTTGTTGCTTCATTCAAGTTTGGGCCACTATCAAGTTGCCATTGAGAACTTGAATAATGCTATTAGGAGTGGAGAGAGAGGAATCCATAACTTGTACCTTAGAGATACTTGGAATGTAGAAAAGAACTGAGGGTTGTTATTCCTTATACACTTCTTTGTAAAGTCTCATAGTCATAACCATATGATAAGTGGTGTTATGCCACCATACTATCATTGGTAACCATTTGGTCTAGTGAGTCTATTTCTCAAAGGTAAAGCAATGAAAGTAGATATGTAGGAACTTATTAAATTTTTTGTGTAGCCTTCAATTTGAGGATGATATGGTTAGCTCATATTAAGTTGTGTTCCATGGAGATTAAAGATTTCCTTCCAAAAGTTACTATTCAATATCAAGTTTCAATCACATAATATAGAAGATGGAAATCCATGGAGGTGGAATATTTGCTCAAGAAAGGTTTACGATTTATATGGGTGGGAAAGTGGACAAGATTGGGTATAATTGGAGATATGGTCCACCACCACAAAAGTAAGTGATTTACCCCCAAACTTGGAAAATCATTCAATACAATTCATGGATTTATTGGTCCAAACTCTTGGAATTGGTGGTGGTTGTAACAACCCTGGAGTCTGGAATTTTTCTCCCTTGTGACATTGATAGGTTTCACATTTTTCAACAAAGCATTTGGTACTATATTTCATCCTTGTCCAAAATAAATTTTGATGAACTCTTTCATAGGATTTGAGATATCTAAAATACCTAGCAAATGGAGAAGCATGAAGTTCCTACAAGAGTCTAGCATTAATAGTTAGATTAGAAATTAACATAATACACCCTTCATAGCATAAATGATTTCCATCCCAAGAGTAATCAAGTTTATTTTTTGTATAAAAAGTGATCTACTAAAGGAGCTTCTATTCCAAAACATCTTTATGACATTCCTATTGAATCTCCTACATCCTATAGGCAATGATAACAAAGATTAAAAAAATTTGGAGGAAGCATGAACAACTATATTATCCTTATCCTCATTATATATAATATCATAGTCATAGCCTACTAGTTTAGAGATCTACTTTATTTTTCTAGAGAGGAAACATACTAATATAAGAAGTATTTAAGGCTATGACAACTGGTCTTAATATAAAAGTGCCAACCCATATGATAAGAATACCATTTAGTTACTGTGTGAAGTATGACACATATATATTCTTATAATTTGATCTTACCAAATTATTACCTATAAGGACTTTGTTGGAAAAGGATAAAGATCATCCTTGTTTTATCAATACTATTTTGATGTCAATTCCAAAGGCATCACTCTTTATAGTAAATGTTTTAGAGAAATATGACATGTCTAATATGGGTGTTGTACACCTAGCTTGCTTAAGAGCATTAAAATCTATTGCAAGTGCCTTGGTCCATATGAATATATTAATTTTGACCAATATATCCATAGGGATGACAATATTACCATAGTCCTTAGAAAACTTGTGATAATACCCTATGAGTGCTAAAAATCCAAGAAGATTCTTGAGATATTTTGGAGTTGGATAAGTTTACATGTCTTCAATATTCTTATGGTCCACCTTTACTCTTTCAAATGATACTATATGTTAAATAGAATCTATGGTTTTCCAAAGAAACACTTGAAATTCTTGGAAAGCAATTGGTTGTGAGCTAGAATTTGAAGTGTTTTATCCAAGTAAAACTAAGTGTTCATTCCATGTTTTGCTATAGATTAAGATATCATAAGAATACCAAAATTAATTTGTTGAGGAATGGAAAATATATCATATTCATTAAGCTTTGAAATGTGAATAGTGAATTTTTATTGCCAAAGGGAAAGGCAAAAAATTCATAGTGACCTTCATGGGTGCAAAAATTAGTATTGTGGATATCTTCTTCTCAAATACAAGTATGGTGATATCCTGATCGTAGGTACAACCTTGAATAGAAATAGGCCCAATGCAATTCATCAAGAATTTCCTTAAATAATTAGAACTAAATGTTAATCCTTGACTATCATATTAAGTAACTCCCTAAAATCCATTCACATATATGAACCATATTTCTTTATGATTGGTGAATAATATGGGCTAATGCTTGGCAAAATAACCTCTAATTGGAGTAATTCTTGCACCATATTTTCAATATCTATTTTTTGCATACTAGGTTAGTAGTAGGGCCAAATATTAGGGGGCATACTTCTTAGGACCAGCTAAATGGCATGGCCATGTGAATGGCAAGGGGAATCTCATGTGGTGCATTGAAGATTAATTCATGTTGGTCCAAGAGTTTAGTCAATTTAAGATATTATATTGAATCAATAGACTCTATAAGCTACATGGTATAAATATGATCCATAATGCCATGAGAACACTTTTTTTTCAACTTATACATGTGGTTGGATTTTGTGATGCTTGATGACTTTAATTTAAGTCCTAAAAGAATATATTGATGCCTATTATTTATAAATTGCATCCACATGTCAACAAAGTCCCATATGAGAGTTCCTAAGGTGCATAACCATTGGGCACCCAAAACCACATCACACCCACCCAAGGAAATAATAAACATATCTGACTGCAAGTGGTATTTTCATATTAAGAACTAAACATTCCTACATTTTCCTATATAAGGTGGTGTTATCTTATTGGTGATCATGAATTCAAAGTTGGAGCTTAGAGACACATAACAATATTCATTTTTAGTATGAGAAGATCTAAAAAATTATGAGTGCTACCACTATCTATAAGAATACTGAGGGGAGGCTTCTTGAAGTACCCTTGAAACTTCATGGTTTGAGGTGTAGTATTTGTTGCTAAGGCATGCACAAATATTTCTAGTGTTGGTTCCTCTTAGATTTTCTACTTATCATCTATATCCTCTATTTTTTTTATATTTGAGTGGATTAAAATTTTTAGTAAGGAAGAGTTGGCCCCACATATAAGAGATAATTTTTGTTTGGCATGTTTATATTTGGGGGGTACTTTTCATTGTAATTAGAACATGATCTCTTGTGATGATGAGATTTAATCTTAACCTTATTCAAGTTCTTGATAGGTTTCACATGTGTGTTCTAATTGGGTTCATGAAAAGGTGGTAGATTTCTAAGTGGTGGTGATTTACACGTACATCATTGAGTGGTAAATTTATCTTCAACCAATTTAGCTAATCCAATAGAAAACTTCATATCTATATGGTTGAATATATTTAATTTTGAAATGATGTCCTCCATCAATCCACTAATAAAAAAACTAGAAAAGGTGTCATCTAGGATTTCTATCCTATTTTCTAATTTTTTAAATTAGGTTTGATAGTCACAAATTGACCCAATTTGTTAAAGTTTGGATAATGCACCCATTAAATATTCATATGAATTGGGCCCAAAATGAATAAGCAAATTCCTATATAATTCCTCCCAAGTAGGTGTGTCATAGGTCTTCTCAAACCACTGATACAACTAAATGAATTCATGCTCCAAATTAAAGGAAACAATGGATGTCTTATTCCAAACTGGGATGTGATTAAAGGAGAAATATTGGTCATACCTATAAATCAAACTAGTGGGTTCATCTCCATCATAGTAAGGGAATTCCAACTTGGTCATTGGTGGGGTGGCTAAAATGTAGGTATTTCAATCCCTAAAGTGTGTCCCTATCCTATACCTAAAGCTTATCCTTGAATAGGATTGTCTTGATAATAGAAACTATGAGAATACATCTTGTAATTGGTCCTATTTAGTATTAATCCCAAGGATATTGAACTCAATTTACTCAATTTGGTCTAATTTATCACATTTTCTTAGAGTTCAAATGTTTTACATGATTTTATTAAGGTCTTCATTCACCAATTCCAAGGAGATTTCTTGATAATAGGTAGTTGGGGCCATATTGGGCATAATAAGGGAGCCTGAAAAGTGTTATCAAGGTTGTATATCAAATGATTAACTTGAAGAGAGGATCACAACAGGATAGGTACCAAAAGCACTAAAAAAATAAATTAAATATGCCACAAAAGGGGGTTTCTATTGATTTTTGGAAATTGAGGATTTTGAGACTTTTTCTAAATTTATGGGAGGGAAGAATAATATTTTTCTAAAGTGGAAAATGAGTGAATTAGAAAGGATTTGCAATTTCAAAAATTTTCTTCTTTTTTGGATATTTTTTATTGATTTTGTTAGGGTGAGGTATGTGTTCTAAAAATTATGGAATTTATTTTTTAGCAAGGCTTAAAAATCAAACTTGCATAATACTATTTGACCCTATATATTTGTAGATTGGAATAAATTCATCTTGTGTGATATTGAAAGCCTAGCTTGTACAAGGTTATTTGGATTGGATCTACATGACTGAGTGATGAGCACTAGACTATAGCTTCCTAGGAATAAGAAAAAAATCTCACCAACCATAGATGCTATCTAAGTATCCCTCTTTGGATACCAATAGCTTACCCAATCTAGGTAGTTTTATTGATAATCTAGCCCTAAATTTATCTCTAAATGAAAGCTCTTTGTATACACTCAAAAATAATAAACTTCAAATAGTGTACAAGGCCATTGACCCTTTTTACTGGTGACATATTTAGATACAACTACTTAGTGAAGGCCTAAAATGGCCACATACTTATAAAAATTTTATTTTATTTTCTAAGTCATAAGCATGGTGTTCTACCCCGCAGTCGTGGTGCAGTGCATGGTGTTCTACCCCATGATAAATTTATTCAACATTACCCCTAGTGCTTTCAAAATTGTGGGCCAGCGCATAGTGAACATCCACTGGCCTACAAAAAAGTTTCATCCCGAACAACACAGAGAAAGGTTCTATCCCACGGTCAGTGCAATTAAACTTGGATAGTCCACTTTCCAAATCATGGCTCATAGCATGGGTTCTACCCCACACAGGCTAGTGCATGCTTCACACCATGCAACTCAGTGTAGTGCTCTACCCTATGATCAACATAGTCAAAATATACAAGAAGGAATTCCAAGGTGTGATGCACAAATATGTTCTACCCCGCATGGGCTAGCACATGCTTCACACAACATAACGTAACGTAGTGCTCTATATCATGATTATCATTGGTCAAACTTATGCATTGGGATATAAAATTGTAGGCTACAACATGGTTCAGGATATGGTTCTACACCATGGCTCAAAATAACATGAAGACTATCTAAAGGCTAAGAGGAGTGGGCCAGCACATTGTTCTACCTCACGATACTCAAAATACATTGGTAATAAAGTTTTCCTTGCTCCAGTCCATGGTCAAAGAGGTAAAATTTTTTGAATAAGATTATTAAAGAGCAGGATATGACATGGTTCTACATCATTAAGGGTACTAAAAAGGAGAGATAACATCAGTTCTATGTCATAGATGTTGTATATGAAATGAGCACACTAATAAAGAATTAATCTTAGTTGTTCATGAGGTAATCGATGGTTTGTATGTCTTGGTGATCTAAAAATGTATAAAAGCAAGAGGTCAACTTATCACAAACTAGTTAATCGACATCTGATGACTTATGATGAAAATACTAGGAATAAAAAGTGGTGTATGGATCAAGAACCAATAAGAGATATCAGTTGCAGATCTACGGCTAGATATCGTCAGCAAGAATGATGAATGGTATTGATGTTGGTTTGATGCAGTCTAGGGTAGGGCACCATGAAAGTTGAGCAGCTTGCAGAGACCAAGTTGTAGAGGAGTGCAATATCACTAGATTTCATCTCCCTCCAAAATAATTATGAGGTTGCTATCTCAGTATCCTACTGATCTGGTATTTCTATTCCTTGTAATGTTCCATTTTCTTAAATATATAATCATGTAAAACTATAAATAGAGGTTGAAACCTCATTTTTTGGGGTCAAATATAGATTGATTGCTTGCTCTACTATGTAAATACTTTCTAAAAATCAATAGAAGAAATATTACTTGGATATTTACCTCAAGATGGTGTCTTCTGTATCTTTATGGAGATTTGATCTACAACTACTGCTACTATGGTTAGTCTATTCTGATGATATTGGATTTCTAACTTAGAGCACATTGAAATATTTTTCTAGACACCTAAAATACATCATGTCGAGGTGACTACTCATATGGGACATGCTAGAAGACCATATGAAAGATCTTGGATAGATTCCAAGGTGAAGCAGTGGTTCTAACCACTCATTTAGGCATTTTGGCCTAATCAGTGTTGGCCATGGCTGACACCCACAGTTAATAGGTTTGACCACGCCTTAGAGCCGTGGTTAGCCTTCAAAATTAGTTGGACCTCGATCGACCCAAAATCGGTTACAACGGCCAATTGGTTGAAGATCCAAGCAGTTAGAGAGCGGAAAGTTCTAGAAGTTTCCATCCAACTGCCCCAACTATCCCTTCTTGATCTTGGCTTCTCCATGAAGCTAAGACATGGCCTTCCCATGTGCTATAAAACCCCCCTCCAAATTGGGGAGAAGTCTGGAAGAATCTCGAGTTGAAGAGCAGTGAAGCCCTATCAAATTGTATACTCACTTGTATCCATTGAGAGGAATACTTTTGCTACCTAATTGGAGATCACATGGCACTTGGAACCAAGAAGGCTATGGAGGGCTAGGAGGAATCAAGAAACTCAATTGAGCCCATTCCATCACCAATCTGAGCAATTCAACTACCAAATCTATCAGAGGACATCATGGCGACCCTTGATCATCAATTCATCAAGGGGAATTGGAGATCTAAGACCGACATTTGAGAGCAACTTCATTTTTAGCTCAGTCGTGGCTGTCAGCCATGGCTAACAGTGCTAGCTGCACCGTAGACCCATGGTCAGGTTTAATTTCCTTTTTCCCTTGGTTTTAGCAGTAGTTTATCTTTTATTTGTAGTAGCTTATATGCATTTGATCTAGATTTGTTTCATTAGAGACAATTGTGTGGTAGAAGTAGGAATTTAAGACTTGTTTCCTTCATTTCTTGTCATTTGGTAGCTAGATTAGTTGTGGCTATTTCTTATGTTTTCATGCTTCCAATTGTTTAAATAGGACATCAGATGGATTGATTTATGTTTCCTTTATATTTCTTGATGGCCAATTATCATGTTTAGTGTAGATTACCATGCTTTATGCATTTTCTTGATTTCAAGCTTTCATGACATGTTATATGCAAGATTCCTCTAAAAGCCTCATTAAGAGAGGCCTCCTTTGCTTTTAATTGCTTCTTGTTGTTTCTTGAATGTAGGGTTAACAGGGTCTTGCCATTCAAAGCAAAAAATACCTCTAATCATGGAGAAGAAGGCCACATTTGCCTTGGAGCAGTTCGTGTCAACCTAGGAAGCCTACAGATTACACCTACCCTTGCATGGGGATTTTCTATGATTGTAATAATTGTATCACATTGGGTATCCCTAAGAGGGATGGATTTGTAATCGAGTTTCAATGGAAATTTAATAAAAGAAGCCCTTCTTTGTGGTTATTTGCAAATTCTTCCATTCTTTTATGCTTTGTGTGATTTTCAATTATTATTAGCTTAGGTGTATGCATCCTAGATTGCTACAGAAGGTGATCATGGTGGAAACCCCGCATTTTATGCCATAAAATACTAACTTACTATGTTTTGTGATGATAGGCCTTAGCCACGGCTGATAGCCATGGTTAACAGTTGTCATCATGCCATAGAGCCATGGGCAATAGTTGTAGTCATGCCTGATAGACGCGATCAACAGAGAACAGAGCATACAATAGGCATCCAAAACTTCATCAGACTTGGATCTGAGGTAGGCTTCATTTTCCTATGTTTTATTTTTTGTTTGTGTTTTTATTTTCTAGAATGCAAAAATGTTAGGTTAATTAGAAAACTTAATGAAAGGTAGAAATGGGAAAATCCTAGTTCATTTTTAGTTTTCTACTAGCCATTGCTAGGAATAGCGGATCTCTGATTGCAGTCTGCCCTAGTCTCCAGTGGTCTAGGCCATTCTATGTTTCGAGTTTGCATGTATGAGGCCCAATCAATGGCCATTTTCTTCATAGATAATTGCATTCTCTAAAAAATCATCTAGCATAGTCATGCATTCTCTTAAAATCAAACGTTCTTTTGAAAAGCATGTAGGGAAAATCATGTGAATGCTATTTTATGCATTTTATTTTCATGCAAAGTAAAAAGAACCACACACACCATGACACATTGTAAACGCTAGTGAGTTGGAAGTCACATCCAACCACTAGTAGGGTTCAACGATGGTGGCAGTGATTTCCATCCATTGGCCCAACTCCCTCGATCCTTTTGTTACTAGACCAATACCGGATCCAAGATGCCATCATAGCCCATGAAAAATAGAACACATATCTCTCTTCGGAGAGGTATATCACTATGCACGGGTGAACAGGGTGAGGACCGGGAGGACCTGTGCTCCCTGACCGAGTGTGGACTTCATCTCCATACATTATAGAGGGGATTACGTGGCCTAGAGTTCATTTCTAGGTTGTCGAGCTGTGAGTATACAGGTGAAAACCATTAAACAATTGAGTATATCATCAACTTATTGAAAACACGATGAGAGTTACTTTATGATACAACAAATCTTAAAACACACCAAATAGTTTAGGGCTCACAAACAAAAATTTAAAAGAGATAATCATCATTGTTTACTTTGTTTGCCTTAAAATTTACATACGAGATAATATAATATCATGGTGCAAACACGGAGAGGCTGATTCGAGCATAGACCCGAGGTCGAGGCCGAAGCTCCACCCAATGCACAACAAGATGCATAGAACCCTCAACCATAGAATCCTCCCAAACATCGTTCGACGAGTATTAGAGGGGATAATTCTACGTGCAAGGATCCTGTTGAGAATACCCCAATTAGAGGAGCCACTAGACACTCCTCGAGACATAGATCAGAGCATGGGGCTTCCCAGCATGGGGGTCCCAAACAGGTTAGCATTTACCATGATCGCATTCTCATGTGGTTCCATGGGATCTACTAAAGAGTATGTCATAGAGGGATCCAAATTGGTACCCCTTCGACCTGTAGCTAAGGGAGGCGCAAGGCCCCCACCATCTGAGTATAGATAGGCTCAAGATCCACCCATTCAGGGGTAAATAGAGAGGGCCACTTTTGAGCGTAGACCCATGCAAACTCCCAACAGAAGTGAACCTTGTAGGATCACCATAGACATGTCTAAAGTGGGAGCAAATGGTATGCCACCTCATGAGCCATGGCGTAGTAGACAGTTAGATGGTCTGGATAGAGTCTTAGGATAACTAGGTTATAAACCTTCACTTGCACCTTCTCGTTCTATGAGTGTGCATAGTGGAAGTACAATTAGGACCATCAGAGAACCTGGAGAATGCTCCAAGCATTCTCATGATATGCATACCCCTACATCCCATGCGGGCATAGAGTATAGGTGACAATTGAATGCAAATGTCATCTTCATAGACAAGGGCAAGAGCATAGAAAATCAGTCTATTGGGGGACACACCCACAAAGTCGCTCGAACAGAGTGCACACACTAGAGGCCTCATACGGCTGATCACATAGATAGATCTCACAAGCTGGTGTCAGAGAAGAGATGTCAGATCCTCCAAGACCAATTGGAAGATGTTCGCGTAGAGCGGGAACACCTCAAAAATGAGGACACTCAGAGGTAAAGGTTCATAAGACAATGCTTATATGAATAGCGCATGTGCGAGCAATGCATCCTTGATCAAAAGGAGCATGTTGAGAGGGAGGACCGATTGGCTAGTGTCGATTTACCTCCCTATAGTGAGTACAGGGAGAGCATTGATAGATGAGATACTTCATAGCTCGAGTTGCACCTTGACCATATAGACACCCATACTCGCCATATGGCCCAACATAGAGATTGGCATCCCACATCCGAATATCATGGGCATAGGCAGTATGAAGAAGAAGTGGGAGATGAATTAGATCAAGAGTATCCTAAGATATCCCAAGTCAAAGTGGATGATGAGCCTAGTCCTCCACCTCGATCGAAGAGGAATGTGCCTCCAAAGGTGCCTCAAAGGCAATCCAGAGAAGAGGAGTTCCTATCTTCGTAGGCCTATAAGGCCTTGGCAGAAAAGGTTAAAGCTATCGAGAAGCAAGGAATGACTTATCAAAATCCTACCTTAAACAAGATTCATAATGAACCTTTATGCCCATCAGTGCCTATTCCTACCTATCCTGAGCATTTTGAGATGCCTAGGCTGGAAAATTTTAAAGGAGAGGAGGATGCTCAGGAGCACGTCACGAGTTTTCTAGACATGTGCTTTCAGATCGAGAGCAATGATGCCTTGCTCCTATGGACCTTCATTACAACCCTCTCAAGCCCAGCCTAGGAGTGGTTTAATCAACTCAAAAGGCACAACATCACCAACTTCGAGCAATTGGCTGATGCATTTCTTGAACGCTTCTCCTTCGACATCAAGAAAAAGGTGAACTTATCCGATCTGGATGCTTTAATGCAACATGATGATGAGCCAATTATGGATTATGGGAAATGATGGAGAAAGATGATGGTAAAGTTGCCATTCTCCATCCCTACTTCTGAATTAACCTGAATGTTTATGAAAAGTTGTGCAAAGCACATTTCATTATTATTATAGTTGCAACAATATCAAACATTTGAAGAGGCTTTGGTGCAAGCCAAAGTGATAGAGGATATCAAGTTACAGGAGGGTAACTTGAAACTGAGAAGCAAGAAGGAATGGAACAAGAAGAGCACTGAGAAACAATAGGCCAAGTCAGCCCACGTTAATCAGGTGGTTCTAAACCTTCAAAAAGGGGATAAGGGGCAGCAACAATGAAATTATCAAGCCCAACCTCCTCCTACGCAATATGAGTAGTGCAACAACAATCAGAAGGGTAAGGATAAAGAAAGATGCCCTCCTCGCATATTCACTCAATTATCAGAATCATTGACATCGATTTTCCATCAATTGTGCGAGGCAAAGGCAATAAACTTACCAAAAATCAAATTAGTGGACCCTAATCAACCCAAGCCTAAGGGGTATAAGGATGATCAATATTGCATATTTCATCGAATGAAAGGTCACGACATAGAGGTATGTTGGTCTTTCAAACATTTAGTGCAAAATATGATCGAAAGAGGTACGCTTCTTGTGGACAACCCACAAGCGCTAGACAATCAAAATATGGGGATTTACAAAAATCCTCTACCCAACCATGAGGTACCAAGGAACAATGTTGGCCAAGTCAATCAAGTACGCATCGAACCACCAACCCACGGGTTCATCGGAATGGTCAACATCATCACAAGACATGCGAGGTATGAAAGACCAAATCAACCTCCATTGCCTATTAGGGTCCAAGCTATGCCTCCTCCAAGGCCAGCCCAGAATGTGCCAGGCCCACCAACTAGACCAGTGGTGACAATCAAGAGTAGGTTAGTTCAAAACCTACAGATGACTCCAACGAAGTTGTCAATTTATGAGCTGATTCAGCAATCTCCCAAGCATAGGGAGATACTTATGGATATTCTAAGGTCCATAGAAGTGTAGTCCCAGGATCTCTAAGCATTCACACACTTCGTGGGACACATGCAATAGTGTCAAGAACCGATTATACAATTTTACGATCATGAAATCAAGATGGTTTCCACTGTCACAGTAGACCCACCGCTCCACATCATTGCGTGTGTAAATCACAAACCTTTCAAGTAGGTTTTGATTGATACGAGATCATCAATCAATATAATCATGACCAAGGCATTGACATACCTGAAGTTGCCAAAGATGCATATCATACCTTCTACCTTCACGTTGAGAGCTTTTAACGATGCATTATGCTCAACTATCGGCACGATAGTCTTACCTATTCAGGTGGGACTGAAGACCATCCTGGTGATGTGTCATGTGATTGAAGGTGCTATGCAGTACAATATACTTCTAGGCAGGCCTTGGATAAGAGAAATGCGTTGTGTCCCTTCCATTCTCCATCAATGTATTAAATACGTGCATGAGGGACAGGTTCACGTGGTACCTTCAGATGAAGAACCATTCAAATACATGAATTTAGCAGATTTGCCTAGGGGACTTCATGCTCCCCTCAATGCACCTGGACATACAGCCAGTATCGTCGATCAAAGAGCCAGGAGGAAAAATGAAGGAAGTGTGTGCCAAACCTACAACATCCGCATCTCAACGATTAGAGCACATGACAACTGATTCTACCAGACCATCTGCATCCATAATGCATCGGGATGATAAGAAGATTAAGGTAAATATGGGAAAAAAGAGATAAAACAAGCACCCAAACCAGTTGTCATCGAGGTCCCTACTCCCATGGAAGTAGAGGATGCTCAAGGAGAAGTCGAAGAGGTACCTCAGCCTGCTTTACCTGCATCTTCAACAGGGTCATCTGCACCATAGGTGACCATTCATTTGGTTAATCCTAGATTAGGGGAGTATATTATGTAGAATGTGACATTTACGCTGATCATCGAGACTACACAGGATATGGGCCGACCACAAGCCCATCGCCTTCCCATAGGGATGGTGGTACCACTGGGGGTACCTCCTAATCAAACCAATTTCATCTATGGAGGGCTCGACCAACTTGCATCTCACACTCCCATGGATGAGGATGATGATGAACCATTCGCTGTGAATGTTCATTATCTCTCTAACCTAGAATATGCCTTACGATATTTTGAGCATTACCATTGGCATGGTTACGGTCTTAGATTATTCGAGTAGAGGCATAGGAGGCCTTACGAACCATAGTATCAGTTTCCGACTGATAGGTTTGGGTTAGGATATTATATCGGAGGATAGGATGAACTCCTCGTAGCATCTTTAGACCACCTGTACCTCAGTCTAGGGGGTGAAGTCGACTTCAATCCTTATCACCCCAATCCCTCTACCTTTCGAAGGGATAACTGGTTAGTGTCTTACGTCACTATAGAACCGCCCGAGATATATCATGAAGACATCTTGGTGGAGACCAGTTCAGAACACATACCAAGAGACAACTTGGATGAACAAATCCATGGGGTAGCCGATGACATAGGCCTGCAAGTTTAGAATGTTAGCATAGCAGTAGATTTCGAGTCAGAGGATCATCCTGATGAGGATATAGCAGAGTCCATATCTGAGAGAGGTGGACCAAGTTGCATGTATGAGAGTGATGATGATGATGAGTCCTTGCACAATGAGCAATCTGAGGATGAGACTGAGTTGGCCTACCTAGGCCCTCTAAATTTATGTCATCTGTTACCCTTGGAGATAGTCATCGAGGATGAGCAATCCTCCATTGATGATAGTGGTTATCAAGAGTGGGCTTACATGGGGCCCCATATTCCTAATATCCCAGTTCTAGTAGGTAGTGGTGAGGGTTTTTATTATGATAGTGATGACGAAGATGAAATAGAGAGAGCCTATTTGGGGCCTCCCTACTTGCATCATCGTAATGCACCATACACTATAGAGGATATGTACAGAGATATCAATCTCCACCCTCACCTCAGAGGAAGACCACCTAATTTGGATAGGATTTATCATATGGTCTTTCCTGATCCATCGACATACATGGAGCTCCTAGAGCCTAGCGATCCTATGTTCGAGTCTATCCATAGACCGGATCCAGAGATCCCCATACCCCTAGAACCACATCTCGGGGATGGAAGTTATATAAATTTAGAGTCACATGCACGTGGTCCTGGAGACATGATCCATTCCATCAATATGATCTCCATTGATTTGACCACTCCACTTCACAATCTAGCCGACCCCTCCAAACCATTGTGTCTTGATGTAGATGCTATTGATTGGGATCACATTGACTCACCACTGGAGCCTGAAGATTTCTTCCCTAATGAAGAAATGTTGCAACCTTTTCATTTTGTGCCAGGATGTGCACATGATGTTTATCATGCTGAGGATGCTTCCAACGTGGAACCCGTAAACCCAGCAGATGACATCCACTTGATCCCTATGCCTCACCAGCTTGAGGAGGGATCCCACATGTTAGTAGAGGAAACCTTTGAAGTGGATATCAACAATGATCCCATGATTCCTAAGAAGGTTAAATTTGGAGAAATTTTATCTCCTGATGAGCGTGCCAACCTCATCCCTCTACTAAAAGAGAGACCTGATCTCTTTGCTTGGACTTATAAGGACATGTCGGGTCTAGATCCAAAATTGGTTACTCATAACCTTTCGCTAGATCTCTCAAAAAATCTAGTCAAGCAGAAACTCAGGAAGATGCATCCAATAGTAGCCTTAATGGTTAAGGATGAATTGCAAAAGTTGTTGGATGTAGAGTTTGTCATTTCCATCGACTATCTAGAATGGGTATCAAACATGGTGCCTATAGGAAAACCTGATGGAAGGATCCGTATCTGTATGGATTTTAGAGACCTCAATAGGGCAACACCAAAGGATTCATTTCCATTGCCAAACATAGATGCTCTCGTAGATGCAACTACGGGTCATGAAATGCTCTCCCTAATGGATGGTTTTTCTGGTTACAACCAAATTTGGATTAAGCCCGAAGACCAACATAAGACCACGTTCATAATGCCATGGGGGACATTTTGTTATAAGGTTATGCCATTCGGTCTTAAGAATGTTGGTGCTACATATCAGCGGGCTATGACATACATCTTTCATGACTACATGCATAAGATCTTGGAAGATTATATCGATGACTTGTTGGCAAAGTCATTGTTGCATTCAAAGCATGCAGAGGTCCTGAGAAAGGTCTTCGATCGCCTGATAGAGCATAATGTCAAGTTGAATCCTAAGAAGTGCGTATTTGGCATGACTTTAGGAAAGCTCTTAGGATTCATCATTTCAAAATGAGGGATCGAAGTAGACCCAATGAAGGTCAAGGCCATTTTAGAAATGCGTCCTCCCATGAATATCAAGGAATTAAGAAGCCTTCAGGGCAAAGTAGCATCCATAAAGTGATTTATCGCACAATTATTGGATAAATATTGACCCATGAATCGATTGCTACACAAGGGGGTCCCATTCAATTGGGACGAGGACTATCAAGCAGCCTTTGCTAAGATTAAGCACTACCTAGCAATGGTGCCAATGCTAGCTCCACCAAGACCAGACGTACCATTCTTGCTATATATATCAACAACTAATTTTGCATTAGGGACCATGTTAGCCCAAAAGAATGTGCAAGACAAAGAGCAAGCCATATATTACATTAGCCGAACCTTGGTGAGTTATGAGCTAGGATATGCCTATGTGGAAAAACTATGTTTAGCAGTAGTGTTTGCTACAAAGAAATTGTGGCATTATATGTTAAGTCATACGATGTATGTCATATCAAAACAAAATCCTTTGTAGTATATGATGAGCAAGATGTATCATAATACACGTACTACAAAGTGGATCATGCTATTGATAAAATTTGATTTGGAATTCATTAGCCAAAATTCCATCAAGGGACAAGTCATAGCTGATCAACTGGTAGAGGCACCACTAGAAAATAGTAGACCTCTCACCATTGAGCTACCTGATGATGCAGTCTTCGCATTATCAGAAGCATCCAAACCTAAAGAACTAGATAACAAAGCTGATATGACCTTGTTCTTTGATGGTTCAAAGTGTGAGCAAGGGGGTGGTGTAGGAATAGTGTTGTTCACACCACAAGGTGCTCCTATGCCCTTGTCATTTAATTTGGACTTTCCTTGCACCAACAATAATGCTAAATACAAATCCCTAATATTGGGCCTCCAAATAGATTTCACCATGAAGATCAAAAGGTTAAATATCTTTGGTGATTATCTTCTCATTGTCAACCATGTGAAGGGAATTTTTCAATGTAGGTGTCCTATCCTGAAGGTCTACAAAGATCTTGTTGACACTTATCTAGCTCAATTGGAGTGGTACGACATAGAGGTAATCCCTCATTTATCAAACATATTTGTAGAAACTATGGCATATTTGGGATCTTTAATTCCTCAGAATCCATCTACCGATTTGTTGGTCATGAATCCGTCTAGTCATATATAATGCGCCCTAGAACCGGCCAACATTGAAAGGCCAAGAGAAAGAGCAGTCTCCTGGGCCAATCTCTAGAGAGGGCTGGCTCCCAAACTAATCTAAACTGGTTTCAAGGTTCAGGGTTAGAAATAACAGAAAGAGATGGAAATAACAGAAAGAGATGGAAATATGGCTGAAGTCGATAGTTGATAGGGAGAACAACCTCAGAGAACAAATAACCTTAGACTAAATCCCGAACATAAGCAGCAACTAATTCTTAGAATGCATATACAAAAATTGGATCAAACATTGACTATAAGCTCACCTTCAATTATACTTCAAATGTTCAAATGAAAACATAGCCAAATTTAGAGCAGTAGAATTCAACTAAAACTTTAGCACTTGACTAAATAGAAGTGAATTACACAGAAAGCATCACATGAACATCAATTCGGATCACCAACTCAAAAGACTCTAAGAACAGAGCAAAATGCATCTAGGATTTTTGCTTCAATTTTTGCAAAAAGGTCCTCCCTTTTCTTGAGATATACATTGGTATTTATAGAGGTTTTCCCTCTCTCTTTCGAATCACAGCATTTAAAACATAACAGATTTTGAAGAGGAGATCCACAAAATATACTCTTGAAAAGAGAAATAATCCCCCTAAATCTGGCTCAAAGAAATCACATTCCCTGTTTTTATGGATCAAAACTGAAAATCAAATGAAAACAAGGGACCATATTTCTTCATTAAATAACTGTTCTCGGGGCATGCTTGAAGTTGTTAGGAGATCACAACCAAGATTTTTTAATACCAGAGGCATATTTAATTCTGGTGGCTTCGAGAACAAACTGATTCAACACATTCTCCCATCTTGTGCATATAGATAAACAACAAAACATTTAATCTTGGAGCCACTTTGACCTTGATCTCAAAAATCAGTTGGAGAGATTTTAAAACATTACTTCATTTGATCCTCATTTTCTCCTTACGATCTCCTATGCAATCTAAAGAAAAATGTGGATAGAACTTTATTGGACCTTTTTTATCACTTCTATCGTGAAAATGTGACATGTCATGATATCACGACATTTTTAACTTACTGCTTCCTCCTGTTGCCACCAGTCACAAAAATGCGACATGTCGCGAAATCATGACAATCTTTTCTCGCTTTGCCCTTCCATCGCCTTTAGTCGTGAAAACACGACATGTCATGAAATCATGACATTTTCCTCTTGCTTGGCCTTTGTCTGCTTTACTTCTGTGAAAGTGCAACATGTCATGAAATCGTGACATCCTCCTCTCACTTGGATCTTCTCTTCTTGCAAGTCACGAAATCACATGTCGTGAAATCATGACAATATGCCTTCATGTTGTTTTATCTCCATGTACTTCCATGAAAAAATGATAAGTCATGAAATCGTGACATGTCACGAAATCCTAACATTTTCCCTTCGTTTGGATTTCTTCTCCTTGCCTCCACGAAAATGCAAAAAGGCACGAAATCACGACAATCTTCCTTCAATTTGTTCTCTTTCCATGACATGTCACAAAATCACGACATTGTTCTCCGTCTAGCTTTGTTTCCACAACATGTCACGAAATCATGATATTTTTATCTCACTGTTCCTTGTATTCATGCACCTCTGTGAAAACATGACAATTCATGAAATCATGACATCCTGTACCATCTTGCTCCTTGGTTGCTTTCTTGTCGTGAAAACAAGACAAGTCACGAAATCGTGACATGTTGTGAAATCATGACATTTTTCTTCTTCCTGGCTTTGTTTCCAAAAATTTCATGAAATCGTGACATCTTTCTCCCTTTGGCTTCATCTCCATGACATGTCGCAAAATCATGATATCTTTCTCCGTTTCGTTCCTTTGCTGCTCCAAGTCACAAAAATGCGACATGTCACAAAATTGCGATATTTCGTACTTGGCGCTATCCTTCTCGCTTTCTCATCATGAAAACGTGACATGTCATGATATCATGAAAATTTTCTATCTTCTCCTTTGTGTCCACTTTCTTCCCACAAAAATGTGACATGTCACGAAATCGCAACAATTTTCAACTGCCTTGTACTTTTCTTATTTCTCCTCGCAAAAACATGACAAGTTGCGAAATCGTGACATTTTCCTCAGTGCTCCACTTTGCTGCTAAAATGTCATGAAATCACGATGTGCACCTATCACTTTGCTTTCCTACCACTGTCTACCATGAAAATGTGACATGTCGTGATATCGCGACAACTTTGCCTTTACTGCTTCCTTTGCTGCTTTCTAGCTCGAAAACATGACAGGTCGTGAAAATGCAACATGTCACAATATCGTGACATTTTATATTCTTATATTTTTTCCACATCGGACGCCACAAAAACATGACAGGTCGTGATATCATGACATGTTGCGATATCGTGACAGTTTTCACTTACTTTGCTTTGGCACAAAACTTAGTTATTTTGCATGAACAACAACAACAAAAAAAACAAAAAATGTGGCAAAAATGCCAACATTCTTGGCATATCTTAGGGTATATAGTTATGTTGTATGCATGAACCTTAGGCCTTTATCCATTGGGCAATAGATTCAAGAAGCTAGAGGAGCAGAAGAAGTGAGTGCTGGTTGAGGCTGGATGTTTCTGTGGGCTGCTGCAACAAGCTCTTGCTAGCGTTGGGTACTTAAAATAGGACTTTTAGCAAAAATTTGAGGAACAGCAGAACTTCCCTTATTCTTTTAACTATTGCATTTTTCCTAGCTCGGTTGAGCTAGGTAATCACCAGGTGCTATGAAAGGGTCTCCATGGCAGTGGTGAGAAGCACTTGGGTTGCAAAAATGGGAATGGATGGGGTGATGAAATGGTGGAATATGGAGTAGAAGCGATAGATACAGTAATTGAAGAAGGCGCTACTGTGCTACCAGTTACTAGGATTCCATGAAAATAGATAATTAAATAAAATTAGATGGGATGGAGAAAGTGGTGGGAACTATGGAGAAGTGCTCAAAATACAAAGATTTAGAAGAAAGGGGAAGTGAAGAAATAGGAACATCAGAGAGGGGAGTAGAAACAACAGTAGTGGCTTGTTTATGTACAATGGAAGGAGTGGGAGAGAAAGGAATGAATATAAGAAAGGGGAAGAAATAAGTAGATGAAATCCACTATATGCTAGGAAAGGAAAAGAAAATGAGAGAGAAATAGACATACATGCGGACTCGTGTGCAAAAGGAGCCATAGTTGACGTAATTTATTTTTTTTTATGTACAAGGTAATACTATATTCTCACATCATGAAATGTAGGCTTTCAAATGAAAGCCATTCATTGAGATAGGAAGTGAATTACCTTCCAATTCCTCAAGATAAAATTAATTTGCTGCACCTATACTGGAAATCTGGAATGGACCCTCCCATAGAGCATCAAATTTCTTGTACATCCCTGGCTTGGCCTTCTTTTCATTCCACTTTAAGACTAAATCGCCCACTTTGAATGTGCAGTCATTAGAACATTTGTGAAACCATTTTCAAACTACCTGTGAATGCCTAGCAAAATCATCATAGGCCAAAGAACCTTGTTCTTCCAACTGCAATAACTGAGCCAATCATATGTTAATGGGATCCATATTTTCTTCATTGTCTAGGAATTCCTTCAATTGCTACAAGGTAGGCAGTTCTAAATGAATAGGAGATCTTACATCTTTCCCATATACCAGGGTGTATGGTGAAGTCTTGATAGACTTCTTGATTGAAATTCTATCTACCCATAAGGCCTGATTTAGCAGAAGGTGCCAAGATCTCTTATTATCCCCCAAGGATCTCTTTAAAATCCATAGAAAGTTCTTGTTTGTAGATTCTACCAAGCCATTCCCCTGAGGGTAATAATTTGAGGATGTCTTCAAAAAAATACTATACTTGTTTGCAAACTCTCCTAGCTTAGCTCCAATGAATGGAGTTCTGTTGTCTATGATAATGGCATCAGAAATGCCAAAACGCGTGACCAATCCTTTAATGAAAGTGATTACCACATCCTGATTTGCAGCCTCAGTTGGAATGGCCTCAGACCATCTTGTAAAATAATCAGTAGCCATCAAGATGTACTTGTGTCTGACTGAAGAGTTTGGATCAATGATCCCAATAAATTCCAGCCTCCACTCCTGAAAATATGCTTCTACTTGAATTGGATGTAGGGGCAATGGTGCATTTTTTATCTGTCTCGTATACCTTTGGCATTTATCGCAAGCTTGAGCAATCTTGAAAGCATCCATGATCAAATTTGGCCAATAGTAACCAGCCCGAATAATATTTAAGGCCATAGGCCTACCAGCATAATGTCCTCCTGATAGGCCATAATGAAATTCCTCTAGGAATCTAGCTTTCTCAAGTTCCTTAATGCACCTTAGGAGAACTCCATCAATGTTTTTGAAGAACAATCCCTTGGGAAACAATACATACCTAAGATCTTTTAGGCAAAACCTTATCCATTGTGAAGCATTTAATTATGAGGGACATATACCCATTGAAAAATACTCAACAAGGTCATCTGCCCAGTCTTGGCCTTGTGCAAATATGTTCACTATATTCATTTCTTCAGCAGGGTCGTTCACTTGATGATCAACTATTTCAGAGGCTGCAATTTTTGCTAATTGCTGGCATAAGGCCTTACCTTGCACCAACTTGGTTGGATGGATATCAACATTGAACTCTTGAATTTTGGTGATCCAAACGACATGCTTATCACCCATCTCGCCCTGAATGATGAAGTTCCTTACATTGGGGTGAATGACGTAGACAATCATCTTGCTCTGAGATACAAAGTGCCTAAACTTTTTGAGAGACTTCATGATAGCATAGATTTGCTTCTCAATGAAATTGTATCTCTCCTCATGGGGTAAGATAACCTGGCTAAGGAAAGCAATGGGTCTTTCATCCCCATTGTCTCCTTTCTGTGTAAGCACTATAGCATAGCTTTCATCCTCTCCAACTACGTACAGAATGAAGTCCTTAGAATAATCTAAATTGATCAACATAAGGGCTTGTGCAATTTTATGTTTAATCTCCTAAAATGCATATTTCCTCTGAGTTGTCCCCTTGAACTCCACATCTTTCTACTGCTCAGTCATGGGCTTGACAACTCGAGCAAAGTCAAAAATGAATTTTTTGACAAAATTGATTTTCTTGAAGAAATATTGTAACTCTTTCTTATTGGCAAGGAGTGATAGTTTCTTCAAAGCTTCAGCTCTCGATGGATCAATTACCAAACCATTCTCTGAGATGACATGTCCTAAGATCTTACCTTCCTTTACTACAAAAATGGACTTCTTTGGGTTGATGGAAATGCCAAACTCTTGACATTTTTCAAATATCTGCCTCAAATGAGAACAATGTTCTTCTTGTTTGTGCAAAAAGTCATTCATATCATCAATATATATGACAATGATCTTATTTAAAATCTCCCCAAATGCGATGTCTATGGCCCTTTGAAATGTAGCCCCAGAATTGGACAATCTGAAGGGCATGTGCTGATAGGCAAAGGTACCCCACTTGGTTGTGAATGTAATTTTGTGCTGATCCTCATCCTTGACCCAAATTTTATTGTATCCAGAGAATCCATCTAGCAATGAAAAGCACTAAGCCCCAGAAACAATGTGAAGGATCTGATCAATGCGAGGCAATGGGTAGTGATCTTTCAAGGAAGCTCGATTCAATTTTTGAAAATCCACACACAGCCGTATATCTCCATTTTTCTTACGGACCGAAACCAAATTAGCAACCCAAGTCGAGTGCTTAATAGGATATATAATATTGGCCTGCAACATCTTCACAAGTTCAGCTTTCATGAGGGATTCAATATTTAGGTTCATCGGTCTCTGCTTCTTCTTGAAGGGTTTGACTCTTTCTTCCAGTTCAATAGTATGCTGAATGATCTCTTTATCATATCCCCTTGGATCCTTGTAGCTCCAGGCCACGATATCAGAAAATTCTTGACACAATTGTCTGATCTCTTGCAATTTAGTGGGAGTAGAGTCAATCCCAATTTTGATGACCTTATTAGCCTCTAACTAAAGCACCATGTATTCTTTCTCTTCGGCCTTGATCTGATGCTTCTTGTATCGATCATTCTGATCAAACAATATTTATAGGTTAATGAGGCCTTTAGAAATGTGGTTATTCCACAACTAAATCAAGCCTTCATTTTCTTCATGCTCCAAGGTCCTTCCCTTGATGGTAGCAGCTTCTTGAACCAAAAAGTTAACAATTTGCTCATCGCTATCGAAGACTTGCCAAAAGGTGTCCTTGTCTGGGACAGAGGGCCTATACACCATTCTTACTATTTTTGGCCTTCTCACCACCTGATCGATTGGTGAAAAAATTGCTCCCAAGGAAGCCAGCAGGTCAGCATGTCTATTTTGTTCTCATGGAATAAAATGTATGATGAGAGCAGAGAACAATTTGAACAGGTCCCAAAACTTTTTGCGATAGTTCTTGAGATAGTGGTGCTTGGACACACACTTATTAGTCACCTTATTGACAATAATCTTGGAGTCACCAAAGATTTGCAACTGTCATGCTCCAAGTTTCTCAGCCTTCTTGAGGCCTAGGCATAAAGCCTCATATTCTGTTGCATTATTTGTGCAGCTCCAGGTCAAATGATATGAATAGGATCATTGAACCCCAGAAGGTAATACTAGAAAAATCCCAGCTCCAACACAATTTCTACATCATGCTAAATCAAAATAGAGCTTCCAGAGCTGGTCTTGACTTTCATCATTCTTTTCTTCAGCCTTTTCAGGCTTAAAAATGGAGTAACACCCCAAGTCAGTTTCCATCATGGCATTGAAATTGGCCATGGAAAATTCATTTTTTGGGTGGAGCTCTTCCAAAGCTTCTTCCATTAAGTCAAGCTCGCCATAGAAATCATGTGCACCGAATTTGCTAACCTATCCATTTCATCTATTCTCTCCACATGAAATGTGGAAGGCTTCTCATTGAAAATTTTCACCTTTTTACCTTTATGGATCACCTCCAAATGAGTAAAATCCAAAGAAAGGTAACCCTCGAGTTTAGCCGTGAACTCTTAGGAGAGACACATACCAAAACATGGCTCTAGGTCCACTACTATGATCTCCCGGATCATAGTAATCTGAGGCATGGCGTGCAGGGAGATAGGAACATCCTTAATTACACCCACCGTCTTTACTAAGGTACCATCTAGATGCAAAACTCCCATACTAGTCCTTGTATATTCCATGCCTATGACATCACATACTACCTTAGGCATGATAGTAGTAGCTTCTCCTGATTAAATGAGGCAATTATGCACCACATGTCCCTCCATTATCAATAAAAGATAAAAAGGTGGTGGTCTATTTTTTCTGGTGATTGAAGAGGTCATAGTCTAATCCATAACTACTTGAGCTGGAGCCTTCCCCTTACTTTGTGTGGTCTTTAGATATTCTTGTAAGAGATTCACTTGTCCAGGAAACTACAAGGTGTCATACAGACTTACCTTGGCTGGTATCCTTTTGAGTTCTTCGACGATGTTGTACTCCATTGAAATTGGTTCTCTCCCTCCACTAGCGGATTCAAATCTACTTCTATATTGCTGGGTGGCCTCCACTCGCTGAATTTTAGTCAATGATGGATACTGCAATGTCTCTCTAGCTTGTTCCTTCGTTTCTGCTTGTGGCTGGGAGGTAGACGCCTTAGTTTGCAACCTCTCTTTTGCTTATGGTAAAAGCAAATCCTTCGGCAAAATAGGTGGGTCTTGTTGCAGGGTTGGAGGATCATGAGTCTTTGCAGGTATTTGTTGCTTTGTTTCTTGTGTAGAAGGCACTTTCAATGGCTCCATATTAGTTGGATCTACCATCATTGGTTTCTTTCCGTTGCATGTCAAGACTACCATGTATTCCTCAGGAGACATCACGAAATTATGATCCACCTCTCGAATCATGTTTACACGGCTACCCGTAAGAACTTGTAAATAATTTTGGTGGACCATGCAAGTGGACTCATCATGTGTGTCATTGCATGAAGAACACCAGTAAGATGGCTCATGTGAAACTTCAGAAGGGCCAGCCTCTTCACTTACCAAGATCGCTGAGTTCCTCTCAGGTACTTTCTCTATAACCTTGCTAGGAGCAACTTGCTCTCTAGTTACCACTGGAATAAATCTTTATGGCTGATAGTTTCTTTTTGCCTCTCTCCGCTCCATAGATGTCATCTTGTTAGTGAGGGCTCTCATGGATGACTGAATTTCTTGAAAAACAACCAATTGAGGATCTGGGCTTGAGGACACAGGTGGTGCCGGTAGAGGTAATGGAACTGGTGGAGGAGGTAATGCAGGAGTTGGAAGTGGAGAGGTTAACTGTGGAATGGGAATCATAGGTACTAAAGTTGTGGGGGGATTCCATGAAGATGAAGGATACATGGATGGAGCAGTGTAATATGTGGAGGCTACACCTGTATGCTAGTATTGCGAAAGCTCGAGAAAAATGGGCATAGTCATTTTCAGAGGCAATTTCCCAATGGTAATCAGATCAGCCTCAGCCTTCTATGCCTGGGAATACAGTGCAGGAAAGTTTTGAACATTGGACATCCTAATGTTCATACTAATATCTGAGTGGAAATCCCTAAGAAATTAAAATGCCGCTTGGTCATTAGTATGGCGGAGACCACCAGGGACTCTCTGCCAAGTTTGGGCAAACCTAACATTGAAATCCACTATCTCCTCTTGAGGATGCCTCTTGATATTAGTAAATTGATGCAACAAATAAAATGGGTCCGCTTGCTCATTGAAAACTTGGATCAACATCTCTGCTAATTGATCCCATGAATTAATGGAGTTGGGAGACAAGGATCTATACCAACATAATAACTTACCTCGAAGTGACAGCACGAGCAATTTGATCATGACATCTTCGTTTGTGATATTATGAATTATAGCCAAGGATGCCACATTTGACACATGCTCATACATGGTCTTTCCAATCCCATCATGTGTAGGCAAAGCCTTTAATGCTGCAGTAGGAACTGGATTTTGAAAATGCAGGTCCAATGCTCCCGAATGGTTCCAAGCAGGAAATTGTCATGGAGGAGGTTGTTGACCAACCATTTGCACTACTAGATTTAGATGTACTAGAAAGATTTTAGCAGTACTAGGAGGAGTCAGAGATGGCACAAACTGACCCATCACCTATGAATAGATAGCAAATTATGGGTTCATAGGACTTACCAATCTCAAGCGCTCCCTCCAGTTTTGAACATCAATCTCGAAGAATTCGACTGGGTCTTTCGATTATTTGGCTGTTGATCTCATGATCATGAAGTAAAGATTTTCACCAGCTTCATGATTGGAGATTTCCAGATACTATACAGTCATCCTCAACAGAGTCACCGTATGAACTTACAATCTCTGCTTTGAGGTCAAGACAGTTCATCAAAATATTGATTCCTCTGGGTGTCAAAATATGGGACTTGTGAGTCCCACCGAGTGTGCCAAAAACTATTGGTTATGAATCCGCATAGTCATATAAAATGTGCCTTAGACCTGACTAACATTGGAAGCCCGAGAGAAAGAGAAGTCTCTCGGGCCAATCTCCAAAGAGGGCTGGCTCCCAAACTAATCTAAACTGGTTTCAAGGTTCAGGGTTAGAAATAACAGAAAGAGATGGAAATAATAGAAAGATATGGAAATATGGCCGAAGTCGATAGTTGATAGGGAGAACAACCTCAGATAGAAAATAACCTCAAACTAAATCTTGAAGATAAGCAGCAACTGATTATTAGAATGCATATACAGAAATTAGATCAAACATTGACTATAAGCTTGCCTTCAATTATACTTCAAATGTTCAAATGAAAACATAGCCAAATTCAGATCATTAGAATTCAACTAAAACTTTAGCACTTGACTAAATAGAAGTGAATTACATAGAAAGCATCACATGAACATCAATTCAGATCACTAACTCAAAAGACTCTAAGAACAGAGCAAAATGCATCTAGGATTTCTGCTTCAATTTTTGCAAAAAGGTCCTCCATTTTCTTGAGATATACATTGGTATTTATAGAGGTTTTTCATCTCTCTTTTGAATCACATCATTTAAAACATAACATATTTTGAAGAGCAGATCCACAAAATATGCTCTTGAAAATAGAAACAATTCCCCTGAATCTGCCTCGGAGAAATCACATTCCTTGTTTTTATGGATCAAAACTAAAAATCGAACGAAAACAAGGGACCATATTTCTTCATTAAATAACTATTCTTGGGGCATGCTTGAAGTTGTTAGGAGATCACAACCAATATTTTTTAATATCGGAGGCATATTTAATTTTGGTGGCTTTGAGAACAAACTGATTCAACACGTTCTCCCATCTTGTGCACATAGGTAAACAACAAAACATTTAATCTTGGAGCCACTTTGACCTTGATCTCAAAAATCAGTTGGAGAGCTTTTAAAACATTACTTTGTTTGATCCTCATTTTCTCCTTACGATATCCTATGCAATCTAAAGAAAAATGCGGACAAAACTTTATTGGACCTTTGTTATCGCTTCTGTCACGAAAATGCGACATGTCACGATATTGCAATATTTTTAACTTACTACTTCCTTCTGTTGCCACCAATCATGAAAATATGACATGTCATGAAATCGTGACAATATTCTCTTGCTTTGCCCTTCCATCGCTTTTAGTCGCGAAAACATGACATGTCACGAAATCGTGACATTTTCCTCTTGCTTGGCCTTTGTCTGCTTTACTTCCATGAAAACACAACGTGTCATGAAATCATGACATCCTCCTCTCGCTTGGCTCTTCTCTTCTTACAAGTTGCAAAATCGTGACATGTCACTAAATCATGACAATCTACCTTCGTGTTGTTTTATCTCCATGTACTTTCGTGAAAATACGACAAGTCATGAAATTGTGACATGTCACGAAATCGTGAAATTTTCCCTTCGTTTGGATTTCTTCTCCTCGCCTTCATGAAAATGCAACAAGGCACAAAATCGTGACAATCTTCCTTCAGTTTTCTCTCTTTCCATGACATGTCACGAAATCGTGTCATTTTTCTCTGTCCAGATTTGTTTCCACAACATGTCGTGAAATCACAACATTTTTCTCTTGCTACTTCTTTTCTTCATGCACCTCCATGAAAACATGAGAAGTCACAAAATCGCGACATCCCGTACCATCTTGCTCCTTGGTCGCTTTCCTGCTGCAAAAACAAGACAAGTCGTGAAATCACATGTCACGAAATCATGACATTTTTCTCCTACCTAGCTTTGTTTCCAAAAATGTCATGAAATCGTGACATCTTTCTCCCTTTGGTTTCATCTCCATGACATGTTGTGAAATCACGACATCTTTCTAAATTTTGTTCCTTTGCTGCTCCAAGTCGCAAAAATGCGACATGTCACAAAATCATGACATGTCGTACTTGGCACTGTCCTTCCCGCTTTCTCATCGCAAAAATGCGATATGTCGTGATATCACAACAATTTTCTATCTTCTCCTTTGTGTCCACTTTCTTCCCACAAAAATGTGACATGTCACGAAAATGTGACATGTCGTGAAATCACGAAAATTTTCAACTGCCTTGTACTTTTCTTATTTCTCCTCGCAAAAACGTGACAAGTCACGAAATCGTGACATTTTCCTCGACGCTCCCCTTTGCTGCTAAAATATCATGAAATCATGATGTGCACCTATCACTTTGCTTTCCTACCACTGTCTTCCATGAAAATGTGACATGTTGCGATATCGTGATAACTTTGCCTTTACTGCTTCCTTTGCTGCTTTCTAGTGTGAAAACATGACAGGTCGCGAAAATGTGACATGTCATGATATTGCGACATTTTCTATGCTTAGATTTTTTCTGCATTGGACGCCATGAAAACATGACAGGTCGTGATATCATGACATGTTGCGATATCGAGACAGTTTTCACTTACTTTGCTTTGGCACAAAACTTAGTTATTTTGCATGAACAACAACAACAAAAAAATAAAAAATGTGGCAAAAATGCCAACACAAGTTTACTATAATTTATGTAAAAATGATGTTGCACTCTATTATGCAATGTGAGGATTTAGATAACAAATATTCAGTCAACATTATTCATATAGAATTAAACTATGAATGGTCCTAAAAATCCAGAGACTTTCTCAAGAGGGTGTCGTAGGGATCATTGATCTCATAGGGTCCCACAGGGAATGGCACTACCATTCACCATAAGGTTATTTTGCAGTCTGCATTTATGAATGTTAAACTATAGGAGGAACATGTTGACTTGTCAGTTGGGGCTGAGGTCTATTAGAAATGGATGTCACAAATGCATGACTTCCTAAAACTTTGTGTAATCCCTCAGGGATTATCGCGTGTCACAAAATGCACATTTAAGAAGAAAGTGATAAAGTATATCTTGTTAGGATATATTTTGTATCATCAAAGTTACGATGGATTTTTACTTTTTTGTCTTGAGAACCAAGATTCATATTGGGCAATTTTGCAAGCTCATGATGGTACGTGCGGTGGCCATTTTAGTGGTATGACTATCATCAAGCACATCCTTCGCATGGGCTATTATGGCCTACTATGGAGAAGGATTACAATGTGTATATTAGGAAATGCATTAAATTCTGGCATCATGCTAATCTTACATACTTGCCATCATAGGCCTTACATCCCATTCAAGCATCTTGGCCATTTGCTTAGTGGGGTTTGGATCTAATTGGTAATTTCTCTCCTTCATCATCGATTCGGTATACATTCATTATCATGGCTATTGAGTACTTTACTAAATGGGTGGAAGCAATACCATTAACAATAACAACTAGAGCACATATTGTAGAGTTCATACTCACCAATATTATAAGTCATTTTGGAATACCATCCAAAATAATTTTGTATAATGGAACGTTATTCAAAAAAAATTGTGAGGGCTTTGATGTCCAAGTATAGGATCAAACATAGTTTTGTGATTCCATATAATCCATAGGTAAATGGGGAAGCTTATTTTTCAAACAAGATAGTGTTATAGAGCACCACAAATATTTGCACATCCAACTGCCCCTTATGTTATGGGCTTATAGGACTAGCATTCAGACACCCATTGGCTTAACTCTATTTTCACTAGTATATGGCATTGAGGCCATTATACCCCTAGAGTTGGAAATTCCAACACTGCACATCACATTGAAAGAGTTCATTGATGATGACACTACGCGCCAAGCTCACCTAGATCAATTGACACTACTCAATGAACATCGTGTGAATACTCTTGAGCATCTCTATGTTTATCAGGAGTGCTTAAAATGAGCTTACAATAATAAAGTCCATCTAAGATATTTTGAGGTTGGTGATCTTGTGCTGAAAGAGAACCAATAGAACTCAAATCTACCACCAGAATTATGAGATAAATTTACGGCTAATTGGTTGGATCCTTATATCATCTCTGAGAAGATTGGACTTGGGACATATTGCTTGACATTGCTTGAAGGAGTTGAAGAGCCTGAACCTCTCAACATCCTAGTGTTCTATACCTAAAACCATTAAAAGGCTCCAAAGGCATTTGTAAGCCCTTTGGTCATCCCATAAAAGGCTCAAAATAAATCTAAACCCTTTGGTCAAATCAATATTTCAAAAATCTTTAAAAAATAAAAAATCAATAAAATTCTAAAAATATTGCATTTATGCATCTCATTTGCATTTTGCATGCACATTTTGCATATGCATTCATTTAATTGCATTGCATTAGGCATTTCAATTCGATGCACTTGCATTAAGGATAGGTTGTGTTTACAATCTTACAAACGACACCATGTTTGTATTTCAATCATGCATCTATGCACTATCATTATCATCCATCACCCTTGTGAGTAATTATGTTTCTCAACACAACCCTTCTTATTGCTATGAAGAATATACTAAGGTTTTTTGGTCATTCAACCATACCTAGTGGTCTTATCAAGAGTTTGTAGAAAGATTACTTTGCTTTTATAGATAAAGTCTAGCTTTGATAGCACTTAGCATATCAGAATCCTATCACTAATTAACAAATTAAACAATCCTAATTAGGGTAAGGAAGGATGAAAACTACAAAAGTGGTCTAGGTCACCTTAGGTGAAAGGTTTTGTTACTTGCTTATTTTGTGAGGAGTAGTGGTCTAGAGTAGAGGTCATTGGCAAAAGGATAAGTTTACCCCCTACCCAAATAAATCCCTTGCTTACAAATGAAGGAGCAAAATCCCAGAATGAAATCCCAAAATCAAGTCAAATCAAGATCAAATTCAAAATAAAATCAAATCAGTATCAAATCCCTTGCTCAAGAAAAAAATATAAATATAAATATAAAATAAAGAGAAAAAAATAGAGTATATACAAAATAAACAGTGATTTTTGTCACTATATATGAGCAAGTATCCCAATAAATTGAAGAAAATAAGGGGGTGAACTTGAATCCCTGGAATGGTCAATACTCAAAGCCATGGAGTGATCCCCAATATAGTAATGGGCTGAATGAATCATGTCTGACATTGGGATAGGTCTAGCAAGTCACAAGTGATCTAGATTTAGGTGGCTCGGATTACCTAGTGGTCTAATCTAACTAAATCCAAACCTAGGATAGGATAGAAATTTGTGGATCCACAATACATCAATAGGCTGAATGAATCCCGCATGGCACTGGGATATGTTTATGCCTTATCTAATATATTCATTTACACACATAGGGGTAATGAATAGCTTGGTCTTTCAGAGTGAAAACCTTATTTTTTAGAAGTCTAGTATAGTCAATATACAACTTTTGATTAGACAACTAGGGTGTTTGAGTCTCATGGAAAACCTCAAAAATTCCCAAATAGCAACAACCAATCAAATCACAATCATCAAATGTCAATTTATTTTTATGAGAATTTGTTTATTATAAATGTTCATAATATATGTTAGATATCATATGGATGTTAGAAATGATATTTAAATGACCACTGACTATGTTATTCATATTATTTTAATTTATAAAAGCTTATGAATATAAACAATACATCATTGCATATCACATATGGGTATCCAATTGATTAATTCTTATGATCAAATATAGCAATTATAGTTCATGATTTTTATACATTTTGTGGTGTCCTATATTAGATTTTCAAACTCATAATGCATTCATACATTATGTTTTAAGTGATTAAAGCATACATGTCCATTTACGAAAAATCATCATCATGAAAAATATGCAATACATACATGGCATGAATCATGTCATAACATCATAAATTAAATGTATACAAGTATTGTAAATTAAACATGCATTTAACATCAAACATTGGAATTTTTAAGAAGTAATAGTGACTCCACTTGATAGCCATAAGGAATTTTTGAAGCGAGCAGGCGGGAAGCGATGAACTAGGGTTTCTGGAGCTAAGGAAAATCTAGGGCATCAGTTGGGTTGTCGAAGCGATTTTTGGTTACTGTGGATCTGAAGGCAAGTTTTCTGCCCTAGGAGGGTCCAATGGGGACTCCTCCGGATCCTCTTCTAGGGAGAAATAGCTCTTATGTAGATTTGTTAAAAGATAAATCTCCATCCAAGACTGATGAAGCTCAAAGAACTGCATTTAAAATGCTCTTTTCGGTTGCTGGTAATAGATCAACAGCTCAACGAGTTAATGGATGCTTGCCTCAGTCCGAATCAAGGCCCAAGATTGTCATTGAGCCAAGGATGGTCGAAGAAATAGTCTTATACAGAGCCAATCATGATTTGATCTATAAATTCATGGGTATTCGCCCTACCCTAAATTTTTTGCACTCCTAGGTCCGGAAAAACTGGGAGCCTCATGGTGAGTACTCTTTATGGTTTATTAGCAATGGGTATTTTATTGTTATTTTTTCTTCTTTGGCCGATAGAAATAGGGCTTTCGAATCAGAAAAGAGGAATCATGGTCCGGTAGGATTATTTGTTCAACCCTGGAGAGTGGGATTCGATCCTCGAATTGAACCCACTATTGTCCCGGTTTGGATCCATTTGTATGCACTTCCAATGGAGTTTTGGAGTGAGAAGGTTTTGGAAATTATCGGTAATTCCCTTGGAAGACATTTGGGTGTCTCCAAAGACACAATAGAAGGGAACACAACTATTTATGCAAGAATATGTGTGGAAATGGATCTTAGCCAGCCTCTACCGGTAGAGGTGGAACTTGAACTTGTAGGACTATCTTGGATTCAATAGCTGGATTATGAGGCTCTACCCTTCAGATGCAGAGTTTGCCACAAATACGGGCATTTGGCCCGATTTTTCCCAAATAATATGAACACAAAAATGGAGGCTCCTCTAGGAATGTCAAATCTTCCTAAGGAGGGTAAGTCAACAATAAACAAAGAACCAACCAATACTTCTCAGGGTAAAGAAGCTCAGAGAGATGGTTTTGAATAGCCCAAAAGAAGGAGAAGGCAAAAGAAAAAATATGGTAAAGAGCAAACCCAACTCAAGCCCGCCAATAGGTATGAGATATTTAAGACACTAGTGGACCAAGAGGAACAATTCATGGAAGGAGTGGATGGTAATAGTGAAAATAATAACATCCATGTTCAAGCTCCTCTTTCATCTCCCCCCGTCATAGAGCAGGTAATTGACCACAGTGAGTTACCGCAGTCAGAGAGTGCAGGGGCATTGATAGTGCATAACCAAGAGCAGCCAATAATTAAGGATGTCAGCATGGGAATAGCAGAAAAGAACAGAGAAAGGCCAACTTTAGGGATAACTCAGGTGGAAAAGAGATAAAAAAATAGCAACTCTCAAGGAGTGGGTAGAAAATCAAATAAGGAATTGCTAGCAGTTCAAGGAGACAAACTGATCACTGGAGGATCGGTGAGGCCAATAGATTCTTACTGCTCTCAAGGTAACCAATGATTATACAATCATGGAATGTTAGGGGTTTAAATAGTAGAACCCATCAATATGCTATTCGAAGACTCTTAGAAAAATGTAAAAAATTTTTTTTGCTTATTCAGGAGACAAAAATGTCGTTAGATCTTATGTGTAAAATAGTTAACAGAATTTGGAGGGGTGTTGGTCATATGGAAGTGGCTGCCCAAGGTGCCTCAGGGGGGATTGTTACTCTTTGGAACTCTCTTGAATGGACTGCAATAGAACATCTAGCTTGGAGGGGTGTTCTCACATCACATTTTAGGAATAATGTCACACCTAAACATGTTTTAATCACAAATTTTTATGGGGCTCAAAACCTTGATGGTCAGAGGCTTCAATGGAAAGTTGTGCATAACATGAGAATCTCAAGGGAAGATTTAGACTGGATTATTGCTGGGGATTTTAATGCTAAATTATCCTCTAGAGATCGGGAAGGGGGAACCCCAATTTTGGACCCAGGGGATCGACTTATGATTGCCCAAGTCCAGGCTTTACACTTAGTGGATATTAAATGCCCTGGAACCAACTATACTTGGACTAATAAGAGGAGGGAGCCACATAGCAGGAAGGTAAAGTTAGACCATTTTTTGGTTTTAGAGGAGGCATTTGTAAAATGGAATACAAAATTTTAGATTTTGGAGGGTCCAGTTTCAGATCACTTTCCCATTTTGTTGGAAGGAGGGATTAAGACAGGGCAGCATCACAAACCATTTAAATTTGAGAATTTTTGGTTACAAAAAGAGGAACTTCGAAAGAAAATTCCACAGTGGTGGGAAGAAGGCCACCCAACATATGGGACAACAATGTTTAGATTCCACAAACAACTTCATTATGTCAAAGCTCAACTAAAACATTGGAGGCGAGCTAACAAGACAAACTTCCAGGTCCAAAGAGCTCCTTTGGTGGCCAGATGGGATGAGGTTCAAAAACACTTTAGGGAAGGAACAATTACAGAGCAGCTCAAAGCCGAGGATGATGCCTTGCATAAAGTGGTTGAGGACATTGACAACCAAGAGGAGACCTACTGGAAATAGAGAGCAAGAACCACTTGGTTATTAGAAGGTGATAGAAATACCAAATTTTTCCATCGGACTACTTGTGCTAGGAGACAGATGAATAACATGGAAGCTCTTCAAGATGAGAACGGACACTCCTTTGATACACTTCTAGGTATGCATTCCCATTCAATGGATTATTTTTCTAAACTATTTAAGGAAAGTATGGTGCAAGATGAAGAGGCTCAAAATGATGTTATTGCTGTCATACCTTTCGTTATCTCTAAAGAAGAAAATCAGACCCTTCTTAAACCCATTGATAGAGAGGAACTGAAGAATGTGGTCTTTGGAATGAGCACCGAAAAAACTCCAGGTCCAGATGGCTTTCCAATTGAGTTTTTTTAGGCCTTTTGGGATAACTTGGAGGAGGATGTAATGGCTATTATAGAGGAGTCCAGAGGTAGTAAAAGAATGCTTAAAGCATTAAATCATACTTTCATTACCTTAATTCCAAAAGGGGAGGAGGGGGTACATATTTCAGATTATAGACCTATTGCCTTATGCAATGTGATATATAAAATAATCACAAAGGTAATGGCTGAGCGGCTAAAACCTCTTTTACATAACATTATCTCCTCAGAGCAAGGGGGTTTTGTAGAGGGTAGGCAGATCTTGGATGGGGTGGTTCTAGCTCAGGAGGCAATCCATTCAATGCAAACATATGGTAATAAAGGAATGTTCATAAAATTAGATATGTCAAAGGCTTATGATAGGGTGGAGTGGAGCTTCTTGTCAAAGATGATGGCAGCCTTTGGTTTCTCTCAAGATTGGATAGAATGGGTCATGAGTTGTGTTTCTACTCCGACATACTCAGTGTTAATCAAGGGTCTTCCCTCGCAACCTTTTGGAGCCACTCGAGGCCTTCGTCAAGGGGATCCTTGCTCTCCCTATATTTTTCTCATATTGGCTGAAGGATTAGGTAGACTTTTCTTGAGGAGAAGACAACAAGGTTTGCTAACAGGTATCAAGGTGGGTGAGGAAGTTTTGACTCACCTACAGTTTGTGGATGATACAGGATTGGTGGGAGTGGCCAGCTTTAGGGAAGCAAGAATGATCAGAGATACTCTTAATGTCTACCTTAGGGCTACAAACCAAGTCATCAATGATAAAAAATCCAAAGTGGTCTTTTTCAATCTTGATCAAAGGCTTCAGGACAAAGTTTTAGAGATCTTGGGATTCACAAGGACTTCTCTCCCAATGGTTTACTTGGGGGTCCCTTTGCATTTTAAAAAACTAAAAATAGATATCTGGAGGAATCTTTTGGATTGTATCAAGGATATAATTAATCATTGGTCTCACAAATGGTTAAGCTATGGGGGTAGATTAACTTTTTTATAGTCAGTCATTCAAGCCATGCCAATTTATAAATTCTCTATCCTGGCTGCCCCACATACTATATGGAAAGAGTTGGACAAGATGGCTAGAAAATTTTTATGGGAAGGAGTAAAAGGAGAGAGGAAATGGGCCTTAGTAGGTTGGGACAAAGTAACCCAGCCCAAGGTAAAAGGAGGTTTGGGACTGAGAAGATCCAAGATAAATAATAAAGCTTTGGCTGGAAAGCTTTACTGGAGGTGGATTTCCCAACCAACTTCCTTATTCAGTAGAATCCTAACTAGTAAATATTTGGGACATGTTAACCCAAATGAGGTGGGCCGTTTCCCTTTGGATGGTACTGGATCCTTAGTGTGGTAGGCTCTCAAGTTAGGATCTCAGGTAGTAAAAGATTGATTATTTTGGAAAGTGGGGAGAGGGGAGAAGGCACGATTTTGGACAGATTCATGGGATCAATACCCACCTATCATTGTTGAATTTCTTGAATTGCAACCAATAAAAGCAGCCATTGAAACCAAGGGATGGGTCCAAATTGAAAGTTATTTCACCACTAGTCAGTTGGGGGAGTATAAGTTTAAGCAGTTTAAGAAGTTGGATGAGTGGCCAATTTCAATCCCTCCGGATTTGGCACCCATCATGACTAAAATCTTGACAGAAATATTTCTCACAGGTAGAGACGAGGAGGATGAATTAGCTTGGGGCTATGGGAGCCTTGGTGTCTACACAGTGAAGGACGGATATGACAAGATCCTTCCAGAGCCTCCCCCTCATACATATCAGGTTGAGGATTGGAGAAAGATTTGGCACTCCAAGGGTTGGCTGAAAGTAAAATTTTTTGCCTGGCAGTTCATGCACAATGGAATTCTCACTTTTGATAATCTCAGATGTAAAGGAATCATCGGTCCATATCAATGTGTCTTATGCTACAAGAGCGAGGAAACAACTGATCACTTGATGTTTGAGTGCCCTTTCACGCGCCAGATTTGGAAGAGATGGTTTTTCTATTATAAAATTCAAGTTAATGGTGACTTGAATCGGATTAATATCTAGGAAATATGGAAGAGGGGTAGATTTAAATCTAAAGCTCTTCGTATTGGTTGGGAGCTTGGATTAAACTTTATTTGGTGGCAAGTGTGGTTGGAGAGAAATGCTAGAATTTTTAGAGAAACTTTTTCTTCGTTAGATGGAGTTTGGCAGGTCATTTGGAGCAAAGTCACAGAAACTGTGGCCGTCTATGCTAAAGAGGAAACTCAGGTTGTTATTGGGGCAATGGAAGAGGGAGTTGAAGTGCAAGAGGGATAGGACAGAGCTAGTTGGAAACCACCCCCAGAAGGTTGGATTAAAATTAATACTGATGGAGCTACAAAAGGCAATCCGGGTAGAGCCAGAATTGGAGTGGTTTGTCGGAATCATGTTGGAAAAGTGCTCTATTAGGAACTACAAGGCTTGGGAAGAGCCACAAACAATGAAGCAGAAGCCATAGCTATCAAATCTACTTCTATTTGGGCAGTTAAACAGGGCCACAGGAGGATAATACTTGAATCAGATTCTCAAATAATGGTTGGAGCTCTAGATTGCATGAGGAACTTTGCCTTGAAAGCATGGAGGTTGAGGATTCTTGTCACTCAAATTAAGGAATTATGGAGGGAATTAGATGATGTGATTCTAGTTTATGTGAGTAGAGATTTAAACAAAGTGGTCGACTTCCTGGCTAAGATGGGTGCTGAGAAGGAGGTAGGGGTTCAGTTGCATAGTGACATGGCTATTGAGGATGAGGTGATTAGGCAGGGTCTTGAAAGGTCCCTGAGCTAATGATCAACAAAAAATCAAAGGGAGGAAAGGTGTCAAGATATCATGACATGTTGCTTCATCACGGCCAAGGGAGGAAAGGTGTCGTGATTTCATGACATGTTGCTTCATCGCGGCCAAGGGAGGAAAGGTGTCGTGATTTCATGACATGTTGCACCGTCATGGTCACTAGAGGAAAGGTGTCATGATATCGCGACATGTTGCTTCGTCGTAGTCAAGGGAGGAAAGGTGTCACGATATCGTGACATGTTGCACCGTCATGGCCAAGGGAGGAAAGGTGTCATGATATCACGACATGTTGCTTCATCACGGCCAAGGGAGGAAAGGTGTCATGATTTCGTGACATGTTGCTTCATCATGGTCAATGGAGGAAAGATGTCATGATTTCATGACATGTTGCTTCGTCGTGGCCAAGGGAGGAAAGGTGTCGCGATATCATGACATGTTGCATCATCACGGCCAAAGGAGAAAAAGTGTCACGATATCGCGACATGTTGCATCATCGCGGCCAAAGGAGAAAAGTGTCACGATATCGCGACATGTTGCATCATCGCGACCAAGAGAGAAAAAGTGTCACGATATCGCGACATGTTTCATCATCGCGGCCAAGAGAGAAAAGTGTCACGATATCGCGACATGTTTCATCGTCGCGGCCAAAGGAGAAAAAGTGTCGCGATATCGCGACATGTTGCTTCGTCACGGCCAAAGGTGAAAAATGTCATGATATCGTGACATGTTGCTTCATCGTGGCCGAAAGAGAAAAAGTGTCACGATTTCGTGACATGTTGCAACATCGCGGCCAAGAGAGAAAAAGTGTCACGATATCGCGACATGTTGCTTCGTCGCGGCCGAAAGAGAAAAAGTGTCACGATATCGCGACATGTTGCTTCGTCGCGGCCGAAAGAGAAAAAGTGTCACGATTTCATGACATGTTGCAACATCGCGGCCAAGTGAGAAAAAGTGTCGCGATATCGCGACATGTTGCTTCGTCGCGGCCAAAGGAGGAAAAGGTGTCACGATTTCATGACATGTTGCAACGTCGCTGCCCAAGGAGAAAAAGTGTCACGATATCGCGACATGTTGCTTCGTCATGGCCAAAGGAGGAAAAAGTGTTGCGATATCGCGACATGTTGCAACGTCATGGCCAGAAGAGGAAAAAGTGTCGCGATATCGCGACATGTTGCATTTTTGCGGCCAAAGGAGAAAAGTGTCGCGATATCGCGACATGTTGCATTTTCGCGGCCAAAGGAGAAAAGTGTCGCGATATCGCGACATGTTGCATTTTCATGGCCAAAGGAGAAAAGTGTCGCGATATCACGACATGTTGCATTTTCGCGGCCAAAGGAGAAAAGTGTCGCGATATCATGACATGTTGCATTTTTGCGGCCAAAGGAGAAGTTGCATCAATAGACCAAACCGATCCCCCTGTTAGCTAGTTAATGGTTCAAGAGATTTGGCTCCATTGCAAATCTTCTTTTACTATTGTAAGCATGTGTTCTCTCTGACTTCGGCTGGGAAAAGTCTCTTCCCAAATTGTAATTGATCTTTGTTTTAATACAAGTTTTTTCAAAATTTTCAAAAAAAACATCAAACATTGCATTCATATACATTCATCATAAGTAGTCCATATACACATGTATATCACTACATCTTAGCATATATCACATAGCTATATAGCACATGTCATACATACATCACATCATATAACATAAAATAAACATAACATATAAGCATTGCATCCATATGCATCTCATAAAATAACAAAAATAATAAACTAGACATATAATAAGTCTCAAATGTTAGATCATATATAGATATGTGTGTATCAAAAATAAAGAGTACATCAACATATGTCAAAAATACCTACAGGCTACAACTATGTAGATCCTTGACCTTACACTAAAAAATGGTACAAAATTTCGTATATATTTGTATTAAGCAATGCTTGTACCCCTAGTATATGAGGCTCCACCATCAACTCCATCGTCCCTATGAGTCCGTCTAGAGATAGCACCTAAAGTCCTCTTAGTATTATGTGACATGTGACTGGAGAGAGCTGAGGACTAACCCATCTCTCTGGTCTGAGTCCTCTGAGATCCTAGAGCTATGGACCTCTCAGGAACCTCACCCTAGAGTACCCCAATCTCTCCCACTAAGATATATATGTAGATAGTATCTTATGATCACTCACTGATGTGTTGCTACACCAGAGCCTGTAGTCTCCTGATCTCTACCATCGGGTCTATCACTGCTAATTCTTGTACTATTGGTACTTTTGGTAATACTAGAACTTTTGGGGAAATCAAAGCTGCTAGAGTAGCCTATGGAGATGATGGGTCTACCCTCATAGCCCTGAGTGAGTCATGCTTTATGGTCATAGCATCTAGTTGGGACTGAAGTAGGATATGCTACCCTATAATCCTCTGGATATCCATATTTGTCATGGTAATCTATGCCTAGAGAGTAGTGTTCTTCTCTTCATAGTCATGCCACTGAGAGCCTTGTTGTGATCTATAACTATAGGTCACTAAACCATGCTTGTAAGGTAGCTATAGAGGTATCTCTCCCAAGCATCTACATCTGTAGTGTGTCTACCTAAGTCTATAGGCTAGAAACCTGAGCCCTAAGCTATCCAATCTCACTTTTAGGAGCTACCTCACCCTCTACTAGTACCTTGTCCTACTCCTCAGTCTGGGGGACCTCCTCTATAGCTACTCCCTCACCCCATCCTCCCTTAGTACTTTTATGGACTCAGCATCCATGAGGATCAACCTCTACACCCTCTACTATAGTCCCATATACTGGTTTACCCAAGGGATCCTCCAAGCCCCACCATACACTGGTCATCCACCATGTGTCGTAGTAAAGTGTAGTCCTTGGATTTTCCAGGACTGACTCCTAAAATTCATCATATTTATCACCCAACAGAGCCACCCTAGGCCATTTCAGGTCCCTCTCTAGAGTGAGACGATGGTAGATGGTGGGCAGATCGAGGATGTCTTGGCTAATACCAAACTATCTGGTGATGCGAGAGAAGTTGAAGAACTCGCATACCTTTAACTTACGTTTGAGGCACCATCTATCTATACATGTCCTTCACAAGTACTCATCAGCTTCTATCCATGGAGGGTAGTCTAGGTAGGGGTACCACTCAATATGATATGCCTACAGTTGTGCAAACTACTCTATGTAGTAACTCAGGTCCCCTGTGTGATACCTGCTCTAGAATTCCTTCTGCTCTCAAGGCCAACATGCTACATAGCACTGGTGATCCTCCTCAATATCTTTGATCTTGAGAGGTAGTCCTATAGGGATCTTAATATTGATGTGCTACCAACACATATATGAAGAATTAAGCTACAACTAATGCCCACTCTACTCCTCTAAGTGATATGATACATCTCATTATAGAGCTACGCTAATAGGGCACTCCCCAAGATAGGATCAAGGGCTACTAAATGGTGATCGTCAGGACATCTCATGTCCTAGCTAGGAGGTTCCAAGGGAACATTGATCCAAAATTATTAGGGAGAATGATCTACACAATCAAGTGCATAAATATAATCGCTCGTTGAGAGAAGACCTATTGGGTGTACCAATGCTCAATGTGGATCCCTCCATGGTCTGAATGCTACTAATCTACGTCACTACAGTAGCAAAATATCTGATCAAAAACTATCTTCTTCACCTTAGTCGATGAAGATGTGATGGCCTCACCATCTAGAGGGAGTCATAATATGTGATACACATCCTCTAATGTCACTATTATCTCATTGGTAGGTAGGTGAAATGTATCTATACAAGCATCCCAACATCAGGCCAAAGCTGTCATGTAGGCTTGATCGGCTTGGATAGTGGGGAGGTGTAAGACATAGCCAAAGCCCATGGCCTCGAACCAATTCTACTCTACCTGTGTCAGGGCACCACACAAGTTGTGAAGGATCTTCGATTCCCTCACCCTCATAGTCAAAGTTTAGTTGAAAGCAGAATAATAAGGCAAAAATGATTAAAAATCAACCAAAAACATTAAAAAAAATGACTTAAAAATGTCAAACAAAATCACAAAACTTCAAAAACACATAAACATCAAAAAATGCACTCAAAATTTTTAAAAAATGGACAAAGCACTTCAAAAAAGTAAAAAAAATTAATTAATTCCTTTTAAAATTCAAAAACATTGAAAAAATTCAAAAAAATTCTAAAGTTCTCGAACCGCAGTTTAGACCCGCGATCAGAATGGTGGTCAATTTTATGAATTTTGGGATTTGAATCCCATCGAGCTAACAATCACGGACTCCAATTTACCAATTGGGGACCATGCTTGCCAGTTGCGACTAAGGGAGATGACATTTTTAAGGTCATTTCCCATCCCGAGACACCCAAAAATAAATAAAAGAAAAAAAAAATTAATTAAACCCTCCCCTTTAATCTAACCTAGGCTAAACCTATCTAGGGTGAGGTTCATTACCGACAGTTTAGTGATGTTAATTTAACCCATTACTTAATGAGGTTTAATTTTATCTGGTAATTAAAAAATAAGGGTTTGTGTGCTTCTACCTTAGTAGCACTAGTACCTCTAGGTTGGTCTACCATCAGTGTGGGTGGTAGTGAGGTCGATTTTGTAGCAGCATTCCACATCAAATTTGGTAACTCATCTCTTAGAGCACTCAGGTTTGCAAAGTTGTCAATTGGAAAAATGACGTCAAAAATGACAGATTTTTATTAAATATTTTCAATTTTTCTCTTGACCGTGGCTAACACCCATGGGCACAAAATTAGGGTTTTTTTTATCATGGATCAGAGCCGCGGATAAGAAAATTTGCAAAATTTGGCTGTGTTGGACAAGCATGGCTAGCAACCTGTAATAAATGCTCCAAAAATCCAATAGTGAGGAGTTTGAAAATGCTAAATTAAAAAAATATGGTGGACCATAACCTTCAAAATATTTAAAAATAACAAAAAAAATCAAATAAACAAAAATCCAAATGCACCTTGTATCTAGTTATTTACCCTATACACTTGGTGGTTGTAGTGACTTGTAGTCCATGTAGTCCAGCAAGATGAATAAATTACCATAAGGAAATTTAGGGTAAATTCATTATCGTTGAATTGATATGCTTCATTTCAATCCCAAAGAAGTCCTTGGAGGCTAGACCACCCCATGGGAATGACACAATCTTGTCAATTTTTCTATAACATTTTTAGCAGATCATCGACAATATGATTCAACACATGCCTAATTGGAATTGTTATCATTTTTATTCCCTAAGAAGGCCTTCGATGCTAGACCACTCCATGGAATAGAGATGTACAATTACTATTAATAGGTGTAATCATAGATAATTAGGCCTAGCCAAGTATCAAGTGCTAAATCTTAAATCTGTTCAAGTCATTCATAGTGGTCAAGCGACTCGTCGCTTCATTTAATTGTCATTACCCTCATCGACTTATCACTTGAGGGGTTAGTCATAATATTATAATCATAATCAAAGTCAACAAAATATCCCTTGACCGTAGATCCCTTGATCTTGTTAAAATTGTGTTCGTCTTACTAATCATTGCCAATGACTATCATAAGCTTACCCTTTGCTAGGGAAAAAATCAAATATGATAGTTTAGTTTGTAGCTATCTTACTTTTGGATACATAGGCTTGAAAACCTATAGTAGAACTCAAGCTATCCGAATGTCTAATTATGAGTGCAATATTTTTCAAGGTAAGCCTTCTATCTAGTTGGAAGCAATGATTCTAGGATGCATGTCCTTTTATAGGACCTTGGGCATCTAATGTTGACCAAACTAATGATCATAATACAACCTATGACATCATTTTAGGAGGTCTATTTTTTCTTAGTGTTGTTCGATCTCATAATTCATCTCAAAAGGGGCATCTGTAGACACCTAAAATACGTCATGTCGAGGTGACTACTCATATGGGACATGCTAGAAGACCATATGAAATATCTTGGATATATTCCAAGGTGAAGTAGTGGTTCTAATCACTCATTTAGTAATTTTAGCCTAATAAGTGTTGGTCATGGCTGATACCTATGGTTAACAGGTTTGACCATGCCTCAGAGCCATGGTTAGCCTTCAAAATTAGTTAGACCTTGACCGACCCAAAATCGGTTACAACGACCAATTGGTTGAAGATCCAAGCAGTTTGAGAGCAAAAAGTTCCAGAAGTTTCCATCCAACTGTCCCAGCTGCCCTTTATTGATATTAGCTTCTCCATGAAGCTAATACATGGCCTTCCCATGTGCTATAAACCCCCCTACAAATTAGGGAGAATTTTGGAAGAATATCGAGTTGAAGAGCAGTGAAGCCCTGTCAAATTGTATACTCACTTGTATCCATTACGAGGAATACTTTTGCTGCCAAATTGGAGATCACATAGCACTTGTAACCAAGAAGGCTATGAAGGGCTAGGATAAATCAAGAAAACCAATTGAGCCCATTCCATCACCAATTTGAGCAATTCAACCACCAAATATGTCAGAGGACATCATGGTAACCCTTGATCATCAATTCATCAAGGGGAATTGGAGATCTAAGATCGATATTTGAGAGTAAATTCATTTTTAGCTCAGTCATGGCTATGAGTGCTAGTTGCATCGTAGAATCATGGTCAAATTTAATTTCCTTTTTCCCTTGGTTTTAGTAGTAGTTTATCTTTTATTTGTAGTAGCTTATATGCATTTGATCTAGATTGGTTTCATTAGAGATAATTGTGCGGTAGAAGTAGGAATTTAAGACTTGTTTCCTTTATTTATTGTCATTTGGTAGATATATTAGTTATGGCTATTTCTTATGTTTTCATGCTTCCAATTGTTTAAATATGATATCATATGGATTGATTTATGTTCCTTTACATTTCTTGATGGTAAATTATCATGTTTAGTGTAGATTGCCATGTCATACATTTTCTTGATTTCAAGCTTTCATGACATGTTATATGCAATATTCCTCTAAAATACTAATTAAGAGAGGCATCTTTTGATTTTAATTTCTTCTTGTTATTTATTAAATGCAGGGTTATCAGGGTCTTGCCATTCAAAGCAACAAATACCTCTAATCGTTGAGAAGAAGGCTACATTTGCCTTGGAACAGTTCGTGTCAACCTAGGAAGATTACGGATTACACCTACCCTTACATGGGTATTTTATATGATTGTAATAATTGTATCACATTGGGTATCCCTAAGAGGGATGGATTTGTCATATATTTTTAATGGAAATTTAATAAAATAAGCCCTTATTTGTGGTTAATTGCAAATTCGTCCATTATTTTATGCTTTGTGTGATTTTCAGTTATTATTAGCTTAGGTGTATGCATCCTAGATTGCTACAATTTCATGTTTGAATATACGCTTAGAAGGAATTATTTTTTGTTAGTCTGAATACTGATCTAATTCTGCTATTTGGATTATTAGTATTCTAGATGTTTGAAATAATTTCTTGAAGCATATCTCTTGTTCTTTAATTGATGAAGATTACTTGTTTTGAGTGTTGTTAATCACAAGTGTGGGACACTAGAAATTGATTGGTGGAGGTTTTCCTGTAGATGCCTATGCTGTTAGCTTTATCCAGCCACTATTTAACCATTACCTTTCTAACCCTAAACTCATTTCTATCCCTATATTTAAACATTTAACTGAGCTTAAATGAGTCAACACCCAAATTAGTTGACAAGGTATACCAACCTACTCTGGAGGTTGGGTTAAAGCAATATTTAATCCATCCAATATTGGGGTTTGGACTGTGATTAGCGGGTGCACGCCTTACTAGAAACACTAAAGATAATAGTCATAGTTTCAAGATTTCCTTGATGTCAATTCAGATCCCAATAGTTTTGGCATGCCCGATGGGACCCTGTTTACAAGAACACTAGTTAACCCACAAGATTTCATTTCTACTCTTCCCAGAGGAATCAAGATTTAGTGGATTGTCTTGACCTTATTAAGCGGTGAAAATAAATTCACTTGGTGACTCCTTGAATGCAAGAAACTAGAAAAGCCATTCCAATAGCTCATATTTTTCATGAATACTAGGTCATCTATAAAAAATAGTCAAGATCCTATTATCTTTTATGAGCTCCCTTTAAGAGGGTCCAATATTATAAGAAATTTATCCTCAGATTTTTAGTCAAGAGAGGTTCCAGTTGAGTTAGCCCCTGAAATACCTCCAAGACCACCTCCATCAAGAACAGTGCCAGTAAATATGGTTGGATAGCAGAATGTAAATCCAAATCAGCCTCTACAGAAATACCCTAATTGGGATACAACTGGTCCTTTGAGACTTGCCCAAATGCATGATATTCCTCAAGCTGTATCCAAAGCTATACCTACATATGATGGATCAGGTAAAACTGCTTACGAGCATTGCCAAGATATCCTAAATCTAGCAGCCATACATAACATCAGAAATGAAGATGTGATTGTCAAGATTCTAGCCCTATCTTTTAGAGGGAAAATCCTACATTGGTTTAGGACCTTAGAGGATAATAGCATCACTTCATGGGCTGCATTAGTAGAGCCTTTTGTAGAAGAATTCAATGAATCTATTGATCCCTTTTCTCTCCTAAACCAGTTCACATCCATGCAAAAACATCAGCAAGAGTCAATTTCAGATTTTAATCTAAGATTCAGTAGAACCTGGAAAAGGATTCCACCTAAAGCTAGGCCAATTACTCCCCTTGCTTTTATGTACTATATCAGATCTCTTGGGTCAGAACTTGGGTTACAAACTCAATAGTTAAGAGTATACACCTTCCCCCAGGTATATAATGTAGTTGTACAGGCTGAGAATATCCTCATTAATGTAGGAAGGTTACCTCCAAAAATAGTTATGCCCTACTATTCTGATATTCCTCATACCCAAGGTCAGGCAGCTACATCTTCCTATATGGAACCCCTCCTTTGTCATCACCACTCCCTCAAATGGCTCCAATTCCACCCCCTAAAATACCATCTACTTCAGTTTCCTTTCCACCACTCCCATCTCAAGTACCTCAAGAATCCACCATGCTGCTTGATATTCAAAGTACTTTGAAAACACTCAATAATAAGATGAATGTGATGGAGAAAAGAGATATGGAGAGGTCTCAACAAAGGAGATACCCCTACATCAATAGATATCAAAATCTTAGTACCAGCAATAGTGTAGGGATCAGAGTTAATGCAAATCAAGAAGATCAAGAATATGCCCCTAAGACCAGTCTTGTGAATATATGGTGCCTTGTGTGTAATGATCCTCATGATTCAGACTCTTATATTATGTACCAACACCATGTGCAATAGGCCATGGAAAATGGTAAGAGGAATAAAAAGGGTAGAGTTAACATGTTATGGCAACCAGAGTAGATCATGGTTGGACAAGATCTTGATGAAGAAGAACCTATTTTTATCATGACAAGATCAGGTAAAAAGACATTGTAGGTTGATCCATAGAATATGGGTCAATTTTAGGTCCCTTCTCAAAAGAAGAAATATCCTCCCCTACAAAGTAATGATCAATTCCCTATTCCTCAAGCAACTAAAAAGAGGGATGCAGTTCCTAAGAGCCAAGAAAGAGAGATTAATTTTCCCAAGAGGTATGAGAAAGAGAATGATAAAGAAAGAATAAGATCCAAAAATGAAGCACAAGAGAAGTTGAGATTCCCTTCCATCACTAAGAGACAAAGGATTGAAGCTACACAGTAGTATAAGAGGAAATATGGTGAACCAAAAAAGAAGTATGAGAAACTCCCTTCAAAGAAATTAGAGTACAACATTGTAGAAGAGATGAAAAGAATCCCCTCCAAAGCAAGTCTCTACGATACTCTCTTCATCCCTGGTCAGATAGATCTACTCAAGGCTTCTTTGAATAAGAATTCTCAAGAAAAGTAGACTACCACCATATTTAGCATACCTTCTGGTAAGGAGAAAATATCTCCTGCTACTCTGAAGAACAAACCCCCTCCTTTCTATATATCCTTGAGAATGGAGGGTTGGATAGTCCACAATTGTATGATTGATTCAGGGGCTTCAACCATAGTCATGCCCAAAGTAGTCTATGAGGAGATGGGTATGGAGTATACCCGATCTTATCCCAAAGTTTTGCAGTTGGATGGGACACCAATTAAAATAGTTGGGGTAATAAAATATGTGCTAATGAGACTGCATAGGGCCCCAGAAGTGACCATTGTGCAAGAAATTATGGTGGTAGACCTAGAGCCTTATTTTAGCCTATGTCTTTCCAGAGAGTTCACTGCTAAGCTAGGAGGTTATATGTACTTGGATTACTCTAGCATGATAATCCCTTTCAAAGGAAAGAGGATAAGGATAACACCTGAAAATCATGTGTCCTATCACATTGAGAAGATAGAAGAGGATATGTGCAACCTCACAACTCTAGATGAATTTGAGCTAGTAGAAAGATTTGAAGAGTTAGAGGTGGAGGATGAATTGCCATTCAGAGAAGATTACAGCCAGTTTGGGATAGGTATGGGCACTTACAACATTTATTCAAAAATAGAGAAAAATATCCCTACTATATCTAATCAATCCTTGAGAGAGACAGAAATCTGGACTATGCATTTTGATGGTGCAAGGTGCAGAAATGGAGTTAGTGCTAGTGTAGTTTTGTAGTCTCCCTCAGAGGGTGTAAAAATTTTGCATACAGACTAACATGGTCTTGTACTAACAATGTTGCAGAGTATGAAGCTTTATGCTTGGGATTAATGCAAGCAGAGAGTATGGGGATCAAAATGCTTAACATATATGGTGACTCTGAGTTGATAGTCAATCAAGTGAGAGAGAGATGCAATAGTAAGCACCATTACCTAAAATCATATAGAAATAGGGTATGGGATTTGATGGAATATTTTGATGCCCTTAATATCCACTTTATCCCTAGAAAATAGAACATGTTGGCTGATTCTTTAGCTATTAAGGGTTCAAATTTTAGTCCTTCTTCAGATATGGGATCATCTAGAGATAGAAGAGTCAAACTAGTTTTCAGGCCTACAGTACCAGACAGATAGATTTTCTAGCAGGTTTTTGAAAGTGATGACCAGATTATTGATTTTTTGGTGAGAGAAGCTTGCTTATCCAGTGTACAGGAGGAACTTCCTCATGAGATAGATCAACAAGATGTTATCCAATTGAAGAACAATCATATCCCTAGGGGTTTGGTCACCCTAGAAAGCCTCTTTGATAATGAATATGGGAGAAAAGCTAGAGCCATGGAGATCAATAAAAAAATCTATAAAGAGATAGAAATCAAAAAGGAAAAGAAGCTCAAGGTTGGTATCTAGTGTTCTCCAGAAGAGGTAGAGGAGATCAAAGCCCTATGCTTTAAGTACCAAGACATTGTGGCCTGGTCATATGAAGATCTAAAGGTGTATGATAAAAAAGTGATCCAACATACTATTGAGCTAGAGCCCGATGCAAAGCCTTTCAGATAGAAGCAGAGACCTATAAATCCTAGGATTGAATCCATAATGAGAGAGGAGCTACTCAAATTGCTGAAAGCTAAGATTATCTACCCAATCAAGCACTCCACATGGGTGGCTAATTTGGTTCCCATCAGAAAGAAGAATGGAGACATCCATCTATGTGTAGATTTTAGGAACCTCAACCAAGCATCATTGAAGGACCACTACCCTCTCCCTCAGATTGATCAAATTTTATAGATTATTGTAGGGGTAGAGAGGTTCTCATTATTATATGGTTTCTCTAGATATAACCAGATTTGGGTAAAGGATGAGGATCAATTCAAGATAACATTTACTACCAAATGGGGAACCTTTACTTACCAAAGGATGCCTTTTGGCCTATCCAATGCAGGGGCCACCTTCTAGAGAGCTATGGATTATGCTTTTGGAGAGCTAATCAATAAGGTCATTCTCATATACTTAGATGATATGACTATGTTCTCTCATAAGAAATAAGCTCATCTGGAGCACCTAGAACAAGTATTTAAGAAATATAGAGAATTTGGTATCTCTCTAAACCCAAAGAAGTCCTTTTTTGCAGTCCATGAAGGGAAGCTATTAGGACATGTGGTTTCTAAGGAAGGGATGTCTATTGACCTAGATAGGGTAAAGTCAATTCTAGCCCTTCCCTTGCCTATGAACAAGAAGGCCTTGCAATATTTCTTTGGGTAGATCAACTTTGTAAGGAAGTTCATCTCAGACTTTGCTCAAATAGTAAAGCCTATCTCAGAGTTGCTAAAGAAGAATGTAGATTTCAAGTGGATAGAAGTAAGGAAATAAGATTTTGAAGCCATTAAACAAGCTATTGCCACTACCCCAGTTCTGGTGAATCCTGATTTTAGTAAGAATTTCATTTTGTATGCTTATGGAGCTGAAGAGAGCTATGCAATTGTGCTTACACAGAAGAATGATGATGGAGAAGAACATCCCATATTTTTCTAGAGCCAAACCCTTCATGAGTACCAGATCAAATACAAATTTATTGAGAGACAAGTGTTTGCAGTAATGAAGTCATTGAAGAAGTTTAGGTAATACTTGGCTCAAAGTAAAACCCTTGTTTATGTGGTCCACCCAGATGTCAGGAGCTTTATCTTACAAGGAGAACTGGGAGATAAAAGAGTTAGTTGGATTACCAAAATCTAGGAGTATGATGTGGAAATCCATCCTACCAAACTAGTCAGAGGTAGAGCATTATGCCAAGGGATGATAGAAAAGGTAGTTGCAGAATAGATGTCAGCTTGTCAACCACCAAAAATAGATCAGAGTGAAGAGTTTTCATTAGAAGGTTCAGACTGGGTTGATCAGATGATAAGCTATTTCCAAATAGGAGTCTATCCTCAAGGTCTTAATCCATCACAGAGAAGGAGATATAGGCTTCAAGCCTTGAAGTATATCCTATTACTAGAGGGATTATATAGAAAAAATCTTGATGGAGTCCTCCTAAGATGCTTAAAATATGATCAAAAGCAAAAGGTCATTAAGGAATTCCATGAAGGATTATTTGGAGGATATTTTTTAGGGAGGGTCACAACTATGAAAATTATGAGGGTAGGCTATTATTGGCCTACTATTTTTGCTGACACCTTCAAGATAACAAGGGCATGTGATGAATGCCAGAGATATGTGGGAAGGAATAGAAATGCATCATTTCCTCTCAAACCTATTCAAGTAGAAGAGCCTTTTCAACAGTGGGGACTGGACTTCATTGGAGTGATAAACCCCAATTCCTCAGTAGGACATAAATATATCTTGACTACTATAGATTATCTTACCAGATGGGTTGAAGCCATTCCCACCAAGAAATTAGATCAAGAAGTGGTAATTGAATTCATGGAGAGCTTGATCATAAGGTTTGGTATCCCTAAAGCTATAGTAAGTGACAATGGTCCAAATTTTATAGGAGCTAAATACATTGAGTTTGCAAGAAAATATGGTATAAGTTTAAAAAAATCCTCTAACTACTACCCTCAAGGGAATGGATTAGTTGAGTCAACTAACAAAAATATGCTTAGAATTCTAAAGAGATCACTAGAGGATAACAAAAGGAGTTGGCATCTCCTTTTAGAGCAAGCTCTATGGGTAGACAGGATCACTATTAAAAAATCTATCAAGACTACCCCTTATGCATTGGTGTATGGTAAAGAAGTGGTCTTGCCTACTCATATGGAGATACCAACTTTAAGGTTGGCAAACCAAGAGGAAGAGTCAGATCAAAATCCAATAGAAACCAGGTTGATGCATCTCCTACAGTTAGAAGAGAAAAGGACTCAAGCATATGAGGATTTCCAGAAGCACTCAGTTGACACTAAAGGATGGTTTGACAAGAAAGCCAAATTCAGAAAGTTCAAAGTGGGTGACTCTATTCTAAGGTGGAATGTAGAGAGAGCCAAACCAGGCAACCACCAAAAGTTTGACTCTTTCTAGGATGGTCCTTTCAAAGTGGTTGAGGTCAAAGAGAACAATTCTTTTCAGCTCCAAGATCTAGAAGGGAACATTCAATCGATTTTGGTTAATGGATTCCATCTAAAGCTCTACTTTGAGTAAGAGTTATTTTTCATGTAACATATGTATATATTTGTACTATACCTTATTCTTTTAAGTTTTCTGTACAGAGAAAAGAAAAATAGTATAGCAGCTCATAACACATCGTTAACCAAGAGTCAAGATGGTCAAAGCTAAAATGTGCTCTCTCCCACGTTATGTTCCATGCCACACTCAAAGAGAATAAGACAAATATGATCATAGGCTATGACATGTGCTACACCATGACCAATCAATGAATGGAGTGATAATTTTCACTACCAAACCATCCATATTTTGAATTGTAAAGCATGCAATGAGTAGTAGCCCATCTATCACATTAATGGTGGAAGGTATGCATGTGAGATATTTAACACTCAAAATTCAATTGCTACCCATTTTGCAAATAGTGCTAAGTTACCAGAAAGAGCTAAAGAAGTGGTGAGACGAAGCTACCAAGTAATGAAAAGAGCAAATTCCTAGTAAATTTTCTTCAGAAATGGCACCAAAAGTAGCTCAGGAAACTATCCAATAGGCGAGTGGTGAACTAGAATGCTATGTGGATAAAGCAGAGGTAGTGGTAGATACTAAAATAATGTGGAAAAGGTGGACTTAGCTAAGAAGAGAAATTGACTACAACTACTTTGAAGGGCTGCCAATTTTATTTCAAGGTATTATCATTGTAAATTCCTTCTTGTAATTATATATCTGTGATTCAATCCACCATTACCCCAAATTTTTATCTGTAATAGCAAAATATTATGATCTCGAAACAAAAGTAGTAAAAATAGCTAAGGGTAAAACCCTATTTAGTATAACCACTAAAGCCTACCGAGATATTTTTTCCATAGGCGTAGACCCTCCTATGAGCCCTAAACCCTTTGACCCATCAACACAAGCCAAATATTACTCATTGTAGGGGCATGCTCATGATGGTGAACCTTTTAGAAAGTGGGTTTACAATCAATTTAAAACAATCAAGTCTAGGAGTACTTTACCCAAAACCCCAATTGCCACTAAACATTTTGCTTTCCCAAAGCTCTTCACTATGTTAGCCTACTTAGAGGGTCTAGATTCTGATCGATATGTAAGGGATTGGAAAATAGCCACTATTTATTGCATATCCAATGAGAAAATGTATAAAGCTTTGATAGAAGATGAGGGCATCAAACCAATTTATTTTGATTGGTTAGCCTATCTCTCTAAAAGGATGCATGAACAATTGGTCAGCATGAAAAGAGATTCAAAGACCCCCTCTTTTTAGCATTGTTCAAACTTGATATGGATGTTCTTCAGTATCGTAAGGCAAATGATGCCCTGGATTCTAGTGATGGATAAAAATGATAATGGGGACCCTATACCAGTTTACCAATGGATCGGCCATTTGAGGAACATAGAGTCTTATTACAGATTCAACATGGAATTTTTAGGGCCAACTCTAAAGATTATGTATGGCCAATACCCTAGGATTCCACCTCTGGCTAAGGAATTATTGCATGTAGAGAATGCCGAAGAGGGATATTGGTATATCCTTACTAAAGGAACTATCATCAGACTCTATGGCTTCACTGGAAAACCATTCTTGTTGCCTCATTTTGTTACCAGTAGGTTGTTAGCTTTGGAATATTTGAGACAAGCCAACTTCATCAATGTCAACTTTGGCACCGGTAAGGGAAGGAAGGGAACTATGGTTTATTCTCACAATGTGGATGATATAACCATAACCAAAAAGGGTCAACATGAAAAAATTACTCAATATTTGGAGAGACTCGATCTTATATATATTCCACAAATATGGAGATATGACCTTGATGACAAGTTCCTAGAAAGAAATATTGCCCTAAATGGAGAAAGAGCCCTCAAATTTGAAAAAAATTCGAGGCCCCACTTTGAAAAGGGTAGAAATAACAAGGAAAATGCTCCACTAGAATGGAATGTTAACAAAATGGAACAACTTCCCCCTTGGAGAGATTTTTATGAGAAAATAGTTGATTATGATCCTAAAAATAACAAAGCCCACCGATTGAAAGAATCCAAGATCAAAGAATTGGAAGATAAGCATAAATGGGACAATGGTAAAATTATGGAATGGTGGCAGATGAGAGTAGAAATAGGTACGAAAAAGACTATATTCGACCATCAATTGGATACTGATTTTTTTGAGTTGTATGACAAGCATATTAAAACATGGAAGGCCAAGAATGGTAGGAGTTTGGTGTTGAGTTACAAGAAAATAGGAGTAAAGGGAAAAAGAAATATCAAGTATCATCAGATTCCCCTTCTCCACCTTCACAAGAAGAGGTACAAGAAGCTATGATGAATGCTCCATCAACAACCAAGGGAACCCAAACTGCATTTGAGCCTTCACAAGAGCAATTACAACAATACTCTATGGGTGCTCAGATTATGAAGAAGATGCATTATTCTGGTGGTGGTTTGGGTAAGGATGAAATAAGAAATGTAGAAAATATCCAGGCAATTAAAATACTAGAGCATCTAGCCTTGGGTGGAGAACCCCCTTTACAAGAACTAGAGGGAAAGGAAAAAGAAGATAGCTTTGTGTTCACTCCTATAAAATTCACCACTACAGCCTCAGTAGAGCCATCCCCTATTTCAGAAGTTGCATCACAAGAAACACAACATGAAGGAGGTACTAAGAAATATAAGCCTACAACTCCTATTATGTTCAAGAGAAAGGTAAAGGATTTGATAGGGGAGGCTAAGAAGGAGGTCAGTAAGAAGAAAAAAATGGATCAAAAGCAAATTGTTGAACAAACCCCTATATCAGTTGTAGAGCAACAGGTTCAGCAAACACAACACCAAAGTGTGGATGATATTTTCCAACAAACTACTTTGGTAGGTGAAGGTATATTTTCTATCCCTTCTTCTTCTCCTTCTCCAAAAGAATCTCCCTCCCATTCTCAAGAGAAATTGGAACAAAAGGTATCATCCCCTACTCATAGTTCACCACCCTCTTCACCAGCCATTACAAAGTCCCAAACTAATCCATCTCCTCCACATTCACCAGAAATCCCAGTAACATCATCACCTACTCACCTGCCTTCATCCCCAAAATCATCTCCTATGGTAACTATAGAGAAGCAATCACTTCCATCTTCCCCACCTCATTCCATGGTTATAACATCAGTTGCCATGACAACACTAACTACAACTCCTACAATAAGCACAGATTCCACCATCCTAACAACCACTCCCCTTTCATCTATGCCAGATCCATTTTTCCCTTCACTCATGACTACCTCCACTCCTACAAATCATCCCACAGTAGCTTCTTTGCAAAAGGTGAAGAATATTTCATAGAAAATCCAAGATTTTTGGGTTGAGAAATTGTCTAAGCCTTCAAAACAGACTGCTAGATGAAGGAAGACCATGATCGTTGATCTAGTGACTAGGCAAAGAACAACTATGTCCATCACTCCCCTCATCAACAAACCAGAAGAGGATATGACTATAGAATATTATCAACTAGAGGAGCATACAGAGGATATCAATCAATTGCCAAGTCCCCCCAGCTAGCCAGGTGTGAACCTACAAAACAAATAACATGAAAAAGCCATGAGGCTATGTTGCAAGGAAAATTCTGATCAGGTTAAGTTTATAAAAGAAATATATTTTTGTGTAACCAGAGTAATATTGGACTCATGAAAGGAGTTGTAGAGTTTTTTGCTTCTTGCATGATTTCTATATGAACTGTTAATTTTTGAGTATCTTCACAAATGTCTTAGAGAGTTATGGTGATATGGAAGTTATTCTATGAAACATGGCTCACCGAATATTGGAGTCTACCCCTTTTACCTCACCTCTTCACACCTCCCACTACATATATTCTTTTCCTCACACTCCTACTCATACACATTTTCCTTTAAAAAATTCCCTTCATTCATCTACCTTAATCTACTATTATTTTTCTTTATAAAATTTTGACTCCTAATGCCTAATGGATAAGATTCTCAGTTCTCATGCTTTGCAAGCAAAACCCCCCAGGAGGTGCCAAAATGTAGGGACAAAATGGCCACATACTTAGAAAAAATTTAAAGTAATTTTCTAAGTCATAAGCATAGATTTCTACCCCATGATCGTGGTGTAGTGCATGGTGTTCTATCCCATGGTCAACTCAGTTAGAATTCCCCTTAATGTTTTTATAATCATGGACCAGCGCACAGTGAAGATCTAGTAGCTCACAACAAAGTTTCATCCCACGTAGCATAGAGCAAGGTTCTATCCCATAGTCAGCATAGTCAAACTTGGAAAGTTTTCTTTCTAAATTGTAGCTCATAGCATGGGTTCTACCTCACATGGGCCAACACATGTTTCACACCATGCAACTCAGTGCAGTGCTCTATCTCATGGTCAATATAGTAAAAATCTATAAGAAAACATTCCAAGATGCGGTGCATAAACATGTTCTACCTCATGTAGGCCAATGCATTCTTCACACCGTGTTGTGCAGTGCAGTGCTCTATCTTGTGGTCAACATTGGTCAAACTTGCACATTGGGATATCAAATCATGGGTTAAAAAATAGTTTGGGATATGGGTTCTATGCCACAACTCGAAATAATAGCTTGGATATCTAAAGACTAAGAGAAGTGGGTCAGCACATTTTTCTACCCGAAACGTCTTAGAACACATTGGTAATAAAGTTTCCCTTACTCCAGTTCATGATAAAAGAGGTCAACATTTTTGAATAATTTTTTCAAATAGTGGGATAGGACATGATTCTATGCTAGTGAGGGAACTAAAAAGGAGAGGTAACATCGGTTCTACATTGTGGATGTTGTCTATGAAATGAGCACACCGACCAAGCATTAATATCAGTCATTCATGAGGTGATCAATGGTCCGTATATCTTGGTGCTCTAAAAATGTATAAAAGTAAGAGGTTGACTTAGCACGAACTGGTTGATCGACACTTAATGGATTATAATGAAAATAATAGGAAAACAATATGGATGGATCAAGAACCAAGAAGAGATATCAGTTGCAGATCTATGACTAGATGTCATCGACAAGAATGACAAATGGTATTGATGTTAGTTTGATGCATTCCAAGATAGGGTACCATGAAAGTTGAGCATCTTGTAGAGGTTGAGTTGTAGATGAGCACAAGATCACTGGATTTCATTTCTCTATAAAAAACAAGAGGCTACCATCTCAAAATTCTACTAATCTAGAATTTCTATTCCTTGTAATGTTCCATTTTCTTAAATATTTTAACATGTAAAACTATAAATAGAGTTTGAACCCTCATTTTTTGAGGTTGGATATAAAGTGTTTGCTTGCTCTATTATGTAAATAATTTCTACAAATCAATAGAAGGAACATTACTTGGATGTTTTCCTTAAGCCGATGTCTTTTGTATATTTATAGAGATTTGATCTATGAATGCATTTCTACTATTGTTGCTATGGTTAGTCTATTCTACTGATAATGGATTGTTAACTTAGAGCACCTTGAAATATTTCATGTTCAAATATATGCTTATAAGGGATTCTTTTTTGTTAGTCTGAATACTGATCTAATTATACTATTTGGATTATTAGTATTCTAGATATTTGAAATAATTTCTTGAATCATATCTCTTGTTCTTTAATTGATGAAGATTTCTTGTTTTGAGTGTTGTTAATAGCAAGTGTGGGACACTATAAATTGATTGGTGGAGGTTTTCCTATAGATTCCTATGTTGTTATATTTATCCAACCACTATTTAACCATTAGTTTTCTAACCCTAAACTCATTTCTATCCCTATGTTTAAACATTTAATTGAGCTTAAATAAGTCAAAAACCAAATTAGTTGATAAGGTATACCAACCTACTCTGGAGGTTGGGTTTAAGTAAACTTTAATCCATCCAATATTGGGGTTTATACTATGATTAGCGGGTGCACGCATTACTAGAAACATTGAATATAATAGTCACAGTTTCAATATTTCCTTGATATCAATTCAGATCCCAACACTTAGGGATTCCTGGGGTACTCAAAATACATTTTTGGCCCAAGTAATTTCTCTAGGTGAATGATAAAAATTTATACCTGATCCTACAAAAGGGTATTATAGACACTCAATTTTGATATCCCTAGTCAACTATACCTTTATGCAAGACATGAAACAACATATCATTAGTCAAATATTTTAACCCAAATAAATTAGACATCAAATTTATCACTTTTTAGAAATACTATCTTTTGCAAAAGCATTGCCAATGCTTTTGATTGATCCCAAAACTTTTACAAAATAGAGCTTTTTTAGTATTTTGACCTATTAACAAGATGATTGAACAAAAGCACTACTTGCATGTAAAGGTTCGACACTATTAATTTTGAAAACTCTAACACTTTTTCAAACACAAGTGGAATATTTGTAACATGATCCAAAAGCATATAGATTCCTTTCTCACACTCCTTGGTCTAATCATGCATGCTTTGTCCTCTCATATGCCTATGAAATTTAAATTTTCTACCTCATCCAAATGGAATATTTGACTCTATTTCCCTTTAAGGATAAGCCCCCCATTAATATTTAAATAGAGCCCATGGAAAGGGCATTCAACTAGGAAAATCTAAGACAACTACACTCTACCAAATATTACTTTAATTTCTCTTTCATTTTTATTATCTCATTCTTTCATTTGGGGCATTCAAATCAATATTTTGGGCAAGTGGATCAAGGCATATAGGAAATTAAAGTAAGGACACCATCTTGGTGTAAGGAGGAGGACTATCTAGGTTGTAACATTCCTAGCTCCTTTCCTTTTTTCTCCTCTACTATAATTTTATGCATGTCCATCTTGTCAAGCCTTGGTAACACTTGGTTTTCCATGTTACAAATGTTAGCACTTTCATTCCTTGATAATTTTAATTCTAATATCTATTTTTATCTCTCTAATAGAATATTGTGTCTCTTTTAATTCCATTTGAATCATTTTATAATTATTTTTGAGTTCCTAATAATTCTATGTAGGGATGTTTGCTTTATTTGCTTACTAACCTCTGTCATTCCTCTTTTTTATGCATTCATTATCTTTAAAATATCCTTTTTTATTTAAATTTGCATCCATTTTAATTTATTTTAAACATTCTTATCTTATTTCAGGCCTATATTACATTTGAAATCATTTTGACACTTATTTAGTGGTTTATTTGCAATCATGATCTCTGTTGAACTTCATATTGTTCTGATTTATAGACATGCATTTTTTATGCTCATATTTATTTGATTTCAAGAATAATAGCATCATAACCTATCAATTATTTTATTGTTATTGATAATATCACATTGGCCCATTGATAGCTCATCTCTTGGTCACAAAACCTTCCCAATATTTGTTGCAAGTACCATTTGGACATTATAGTAATAGAATACCATGTTTAGAATACAATAACCATTGTATTACTTCCAATTTATTTAGTCTTAGTTTCAATTAGGTTTTGTAACTTTCTTTCCCCATTTTATAGTCATTTTTAGATCATTTTCTTGCTATTTAGATATCCTTATACCTTGATTGTAATTATTCTAGATATATAACTAATATATACAAGTATAATATTATATATCACTTCCATAAATATTTAGAAAATTTGGATTTGATTTGGTAAGATTTTGTAAATCCCCAAGTTCCTAGGCACTAGAGATTAGGGTTTTCACCCTTTTATCGGTCTTGGTCACATTTAGGTCTAATTAACTTTAAATTATTATAAAACATCTTAGAAAACCTATTGTTAGAATAGAAGCACTACTATTTATAAAAAATTAATGCTTCTATCTCTTTGTTTTACATAGATAAAAAGCACCACTAGAAAAATCACTAGCAACATTTTTGATTGTCGTAGTTTTGCATGATTTATTTCTCCTTCCAAATCCAAGGTAAAACTAAATTTTATTTTATGAAAATGAGGTTTTATTAGTCTAACCAAGTAGTCTAGTATTAACCTTTGATTAGATAGGCCCCCTACAAAAGACTACACCTAATTTTCCCCTTTAGTTTTGTAGGTCTAGCAAAAGCATTGCCAACACTTCCATAAAATTTAGCACTTGTACACAACCATCTAGAAAAAGTTATTTCAATTTTAAAGACCCTCTATTTGCTTCAATTTTTTTGTTTTATATTTTTAGATTCTCTATTTTTTTTGTAAATTAGTCTAAAACATGCATATTTTGGGATAGATAAAAAAATATCTTAAGATAGTTTAAATATTTGGTTTTGAAGTATTCAGGAAAGGAATCAAAAGGGAATATAGTTGAATTTAAGCATAGTATTGTATGCTACATTCCTCATCTTGTTTCCCTTGAAAAGGAAATGCCTCTTTATTTAATTGCAAGTCATCAAATTTTGAAAAAAAATACTAGTTTAGGAGCCTTGTTTGTTGCATCTTGTGTTATTGCTTTTACATATCAAAATTATTAGTGATCTTTTTTAGGTTTGCATTTATCTTTCAAATTCATTAGAGATATTTCTTAGCCTTAGAAACTAATCCCTTAGGTTTTTTCCAATTAACTCATCAAACACTATATAAACATAAACACATACATGCAAATGGAGGTAGGACAACCCCCATGAAAGTATTGAAGTCTCCATTGAAAAGAGACTCAGGTTATCATCCTACATGACAAGGTATGACTACATCTATTATTGTAGGTATTGTTTAACCACCATACAATATTATTTTTTAGATCTATGGTTTCTACTACTACATAAATTGGTTACATAATACTATGAAAAGTGGCCCTAGAAAGCTACTATGATACCAGATGAAAAAAATGTACTTGTGACAATAAAAGTATCAAAAACATATACATGAAAATAGGAAATGAAGCACAAGTTTTATTAATTGATTGAAATATTACACTATTATAGGCTACTTTAAAGGGGCTACCTCCTTTAGAACTACTATTTGAAAATATAATTTTCATTCCTCTTCTCTCACTACAATACAATATATAATAAGAAACCATGTAATGTATTATAAACCCTAACCCTAACCCTAAATAGACTTTAGGTCCCACTAACTACTACTAATAACATGAGATCCTCCTGCAATGAATGCCATAATAGTAGAATTCAGGACTACAGATGTGTACACTCAGTGGTGGGTAACGCGGCTATGGCATAGTGGTGGAAGCCTAGGGTAATCTATGGATGAGGCAGCTGCGAAGGATCCTAATGGATGACAAGTGCAGCCTAGGATATAGGAGGAGTGGGGTTAGGCTACAGAGGAGCAAAAAGCATGAGAGGAGGATGAGGAGGTGGCTCCAGAGGCTCAAGAGTCTCCCCTTTGGGTAGAGCTACATAACCTAGAGGTCGATCTTTAGACAACACAATGGTAAATCCTAGAGTGGGATACTTCTCTTGCTACAACACAAAGCTAGCTGGTAGGAGGGTAGGCAAGATGGTGAGGGTATGAGGAGGAGAGGACCTCTCTTTAGATACAATTGAATTTAGTGCTAGTAAGGATAGATCATCTCACTATAGAGAGAGATCTAATGCACACTACTATAGGTCCTCTAACTAGTGAGTGGGATGCTCTATGACTATAGGTAATGGCTTATCCTATGGTAAATTTTGCACCAACTAATCTATATATTCAAGGGCCAACAAGGTTGGATACATGGGTAGATCTCAGGTGATTGTAGACCATACTGGCAGATGATGCAAGGCGACAGGCAGTAGATGCACACCACATCACACTCCTAGAGGTCGAGGCTAGGTTACACGATGGTATTGTGCTAGCCAAATCTACAACATTAGTTTCTTAGAGGACTAGGAGGAGTGAGTTTGGGTAGTCATCAATGTGGCCCAGTCATAGGATAGGTGCCTGGTTTGAGAGATTAGTAGGAGTGACCTCTAGGTAAATTCATAGAGACAGAGTTGAGGGTGGAGGCAAGCCAAGGGGTGCAAGCCCAGTTTGATATGGCATGATGTATTTGTATTATTTTTGAGTGTAAGGTTTGAGTATCTACATAATTGTATCTTGTGGGTATTTTGGTACCTTGATGTACTATGAAACTTGGACACACACACACACACACACACATATATATATATATATGATGTTATATTTATTTATAATTATGTGTATTATGTGTTTGGTTTTTATATTCATGGGATACGATATGGATGCAATGCTTACATGATTTTATTATTGATATATGATGTGATGTATTGATGACATGTACTAGCTAGATGATGTATGTATGATTAGATGTTGTGATCTAGATGTGTAGATAGACTACTTATTATGTATGCATATATGGATGCAATATGGGATGTTAAATGCATGTTTAATTTTTATTTAATTGTATGCATCTAATTTATGTTGTTATGATATGGTGGATGCAATGTATGTAATGCATTATTTACATTATGCTGATCTAATGTAAATGAACATATATGCTTTAATCACTTAAAATTTAAGGAATCAATGTAATATGTGTTCAACAATCTAATGGGTGACACCATAGAATCTATGAAAATCATGAATATAAATGTTAAATCTTGTCATAATAATTAATCATTTAAGCATCCAAATATGATATGATATGATGTAAGAGGTATGTATTTTCTCTATAAGCTTCTATAAATTAAAATATATGCACAAAATAGTTAGTGGTCGTCTAAATATCATTGTTGATATCCATCCGGTATCTATCCTATTTCATGAACATCCCTTAATAAACAAAACCTCATAAGGAAAATTACGTTTGATTGATAAGATGATTTTTTTCTATAAGGGATTTTTTTAAGGTTTTCCATGAGACTCAAACACCCTAATTGATTAATAAAAAGTTGTATAATCACTATACAAGACTCCTAAAAGACAAAAAAAAAAAATTATGAAGACCAAGATATTTATTATCCTTGTGTATGCAAATGAATATATTAGATGAAACATAAGACTACCTCATTGCCTAACAAGATTCATTCATCCCATTGTTGTAATGAGGATGACCAATTTTTCATCATGATCCTAAGTTTGAATGCAGTTTGACTAGACTACTAGGTAATACATGCCACCTAAAGCTAGATCATTTGTAAATTGCTTAGAACTACCCCAATGTTAGGTGATATTCATTCATCCCATTATTGTATTGGGGATCACTCAATGGATTTCAGTAGTGAACATTCCAAGGATTCAAGCTCTTCACCCCCTTCTTTTCTTCACATTTATTGGGATACTTGCTCATGCTTAGTGATGAAAATCACTGTTTATTTTGCATTTTTTTACCAAGGGATTTTGCTTTGATGTTGGGATTTTGATTTTTTTGTATGAAAGCAAGGAATTATTTTTGGTAGGGGGGAGTTTTTCCTTTTGTCAATAATCAACACTTTAGACCATGCACATCACAAAATGAGCAAGTAAAAACCTTTCACTTAAGGTGACTAGGACCACTTTGTAGTGTTCATATTTCCTTGTCTAAACTAGGATTGTTAATGTTTAATTAGTGATGGTATTTTGAAATATGCTAGGTGCTATCAAAACTAGACCTCATCTCCAAAAGCAAAGATAGATTTCTACAAATTCTGAGAAGATCACTAGGTATGGATGAATGACCGAAAAACCCTAGTATATTCCTTATAGCAGCAGGAAAGGTTGAGTTGAGAAACACAATTACTCACAAGGGTGATGGATGTTGATGATGAATAGATGCATGATCTAGATACAAATGTGGTGTCATTTGTAAGATTGTAAACACAACCTATCCTAATGCACGTGCAATGGATGAATATGCCTAATGTAATGCTTTTACATGAATGCATATGTAAAATGAAAATGCATAATATAATTTTTTTTGTATATTTGATTTTTTTGCAATGTTTTTGGATTTTATTGCCTTTTTTTATTTGTTTGTATTTTTATTTTTTCAAATGTTTTTGAAATTTTGATTATTTTGAATATTTTTGAAACTTTGAATTTTATGTGTGGAACACCTTGAAATGAAGAATGTTGAGAGGCTCAGGCTCATCAACACCTTCAAGCGATGTTCAACGATATGTTCTAGGTCCTATCTTCTCTAAGATGATATATAGACCTATCCAATTAGCCGTAAATTTGTCTCGCAAGTGTGATGGTAGGTTTAAGTCCTGTTGGTTTTCTTTCAGCACAAAATCCCCAAATTTCAAGTCTCTTAGATGGACTTTATTGTTATAATCTCATTTTAGGTGTTCTTGATAAACTTAGAGATGCTCAAGGGCATTCATGAAATGTTAATCAAGAAGCATTAATTTATTGAGGTAATATTGCCATGTAGTGTCATCATCGATGAAATATTTCAATGCAACATGCAGAGTTGGAATCTCCAATTCTAAGGGTATAATGGCCTTAGTGCCATATACTAGTGAAAACGGGGTTGACCCAGTGGGTGTCCATATACTAGTTCTATAAGCCCATAATGCAAGTGGTATCTGGATATGCCAATATTTGTGGTTCTCTTGAACAATATTTTTCAAGATAACTACCATTGTCTTGTTAGAAGCTTTAGCTTACCTGTTTGCTTATGAATAGTATGGAGTCGTAAAAATATGTTGTATATTATACTTGGACATTAAAGTCCTTATAGTTTTATTTTTGAATGATGTTCTATTATTCGATATGATCTTGGATGGTATCCCAAAATAATATATGATATTGTGGAGTATGAACTCCATAATGCATGTTCCAGTTTTCGTGGTCAAAGGGATTGCTTCCACCCATTTTGTAAAGTACTCAACGGCTATTATAATGAATGTATGTCGACCCAAATATGGGGGAGATATCTTACCAATTAGATCAATATACCATTGAGAAAATGGTAAAGCCACTTGGATGGGCTATAATACCTGCGATGGAAAGTATGTAAGATTAGCATGATGCTAATATTTAACGCATTTCTTGATATACATTGTGTAGTTCTCCATAGTGGGCCAATAATAACCCATTCGAAGGATGCACTTGATGATGGCCATACCATTGAAGTGGCCATCACATGTACCATCATAAGCTTGTGATATTTCCCAAGTTGATTCTTGGAGCTCAAGGCAACGAAGGAGAATTTCATCATAGCTTAGACGATACAAGATGTCTCCTAGCAAGACATACTTAGTTGATTTCTGTTTGAATGCTCATTTTTTAGCACGCGATAATCCCTACGAGATTACACCAAGATTAAGAAAATCACTTATTTGCAACGTCCAATCTTGATAGGAAATAAATTTAACTAACTGAATGATATGTTCCTACTACAATTCGACTTGTACAAAATTTTATTGGGAAACTACCTTATGGAAAAATAGTAGTACCATTCTCTGCAGGACCCTACGAAAGCAATGATCCCAAAGGCATATTTTTCAAAAATTCTCTAGCTTTGTAGAATCATTCATGATTTGGTTCTATTTGAATCATGTGGAATGATTCTTGATTGTTTTATGCCTCACACTATATCATGAATTGTGATAGAGTTTTCACTTGAATGGTAGTGAAATCAACAGATAGATTTTGATGGATTAAGGATTCCAAATATACCGTGGTATCTACAAATATGTTGGATGTTCGAGGGATTACCTCGATGTCATACCATTATAGCTAGGATAGAAATGTTTCCACAAGCTCTTTATATACCTTCAAAATAAGACATCTACATTGATATATCCCCTTAACTTGATTAACAATGAGCAAGGAGTCACCAAAGATATTTAGCTTTCTAATTTTCATGGTGAGTGTTATTTGGAGACCCAAGATTAGGGCCTCATATTTAGTTTTATTGTTGGTACAATATAAATTGAGCTTAAATGACAAGTTAATTAGAGCACCTTATGGCATGAAGAACATAATTCCTGCACCACCCCCCTTCTTACATTTTGAACCATTGAATAATAGAGACATTTCTGCTTGATTATCAGGTTCTTTAGGTTCTAATGAATCTAATAATGAAAATATTACATCATCAAGAAGCTCTGTGACAAGAGGTCTATGATCCTAAAGAGGAGCCTCTACCATTTGATCTACTATGACTTGTCCCTTGATAGAATTTTGACTTATGAATTCTATATCGAATTTCCCCAATAGCGTGATCCACTTTGTAGTATGCGTCTTATAATATGTTTTACTCATCATGTACTACAAAGGATTTTGTTTTGATACTACATATGTCGTATGGCTTAACATGTAGTGGTGCAAATTTTTCATTACAAAGATGACTGCTAAGCATAGTTTTTCCATATATGTGTATTGTAGCTCGTAGTTGACCAGAGTTTGACTGATGTAATATATTACCTGTTCTTTACCTTGGACATTATTTTGGGCTAACATGGTTCCCAATGCAAAGTCAGTGGCAGATATACATAATAGGAATGACACCTCTGGTCGATGTGGAGCTCAAACTGGTGGTGTATATAGGTACTAATTAATCTAAACAAAGGCCTTTTGATAGTCCTTGTTCCAATCGAATGGGACTACCTTGTGTAGCAATAGATTCATGGGTCAAAATTTGTTTGATAATTGTGCGATGAATCGCTTTATGGATGTTACTTTACCCTGAAGGCTTCTCAATTCCTTGATATTTTTAGGACACATTTATAAAATGGCCTTGACCTTTGTTGGGTCAACTTCGATCTCTCATTTAGAAATTATGAATCCCAAGATCTTTCCTGATGTTACACCAAAGATACATTTCTTGGGATTCAACCTGACATTGTGTTCTATCAGGTGATCGAATAATTTCCTAAGAACCTCAGTATGCTTTAAATGCAACAATGAATTCACCAATAAGTCATTGATATAATCCTTTAGGATCTTATTCATGTATTCATGAAAGATATATGTCATGGCCCACTGATATGTGGCACCCGCATTTTTAATACCGAATGGTATAACTTTGTATAAAATTATTCCCCACGGTGTTGTGAAAGTGGTTTTATGCTGGTCTTTGGGTCTAATCCAAATTTTATTGTAACTAGATAAAATGTCCATAAGGGAAAGTATCTCATGACCCTCAGTCGCATCTACTAGAGCATCTATGTTAGGAAAAAATAATGAATCCTTTAGTGTTGCCTTATTGAGGTCTCTAAAATCCATGCAAATACATATTCTTCCATTTGGTTTTCCTACAGGTACCATGTTTGATACCCATTCTAGATAGTCAATGGAAATGATGAATTCTACATCTAGCAGTTTTTACAATTTTTCTTTAACCATCAAAGTGATAGTTGAATGAATCTTCCTAAGTTTTTTCTTCATAGGTTTCTTGTCGGGGTCCAATGAAAGGTTATGAGTAATCAATTTTGGATCCAAACCTGACATATACTTGTAAGTTCAAGTAACTATATTATGTCTCCCTTTCAAAGGAGGAATGAGGGTGGCATGTTCCTCATGAGATAAGCTTTCTCCAAATTTAACCTTCCTTGGATTCATGGGATCTTAGTTGATATTCATTTCAAAGGTTTGCACTATTGACATATGTGAACCCTCAAGTTGGTGAGGCATAGGGATCAAATGGATTTCATCCACTAGGTTTAAAGGTTCCACTAAACCAGAATTATCCTCAACATGATACACATCATAAGTACAACTTGGTGCAAATGAAACGATTGCAACATTTCTTCTTTAGGGAAGAAATCTTTAGGCTCTAAAGGTAAACTGGCATGATTCTATCAATGGCCTCAGGATTTAGGAACAAATAATTTGAAGGGTCATATGGATTATGGAGTGGAGTGGTCAAACCAATGGAGATCATGATGATGGAATGGATGAAATATCTAGGACCATGCGAATGCAACTCTACATTGTTGATGTGAATTCCATACCCAAGATGTGGCTCTGGGGGTATAGGGATATCAAGATCCAGTCTATGGATGGACAGGAATATGAGATCCTCTAGTTTTAGGAGCTATCTAAATGTATTAGGATCAAGAAAAACTATATGATAGATTTAATATGAATTAGTCGGTCTCCCCATTAGGCGATGGCTAGTAGATATTATGCGATATATCTCATCTATGTCAAATGGTTCATTGTGATGATGTAAGTACTGAGACCAAAGGTAGGCCATTTTGATCTCATCCTCATAATCACTATAATCTATGAAGTATCTATTATCCATATCCATTGGCTTCATAAGGTGATGTGAATGTTGAGACCCAAGTAAGGCCAATTCAATCTCATCTTTGTATTCCTCATCCTCAAAGGAATGCTCATCATTGTCTTCCCTAGAAGTGCTTTTTGGTCCACCTCTCTCAAATATGGATTCTGATCTCCTTCCTTAGAAATAGCTTTTGATTCATGCTCTATTATTTCTATATCAAAATTTTAGGATTCAATACCAGTGTTTTTAATATATATGGTTTCTAAAAAGCCAACCAATTTATAGCATATCATCCGGACTATCCTCCACCAACATGTTGTTATGATAGATCAAAGGTGATTCTATGGCAACCATAATCATTGGACCATCACCCCTTCAATAATATGAAGGGTTAGGATGATAAGAGTTCCAATTGACACCATCTATCCCCATGTTTATGTCCAAATAATCTAGATATATAGCTAGAAGCTCATCCTAACCTCTTATGTCATAACCCAATCTAAACATATCATATGGTAACTGATAGTGTGGTTGATATGGGGTTTGGTACCCTTGTTCAAATAGATCCAATTCATAATCATACCAATGGTAACACTCAAAATATAGGAGGGAAAACTCTGGGTTAGATAGATAATGAACATTCACTATGAATGGTTTATCATCATCTTTCTTGTAGCACCCTAAAATTGGCACGATTAAACCTTAGTTAAAAGATAAAAATTTGAATTTTAACCCCAAACTGCTCGTTAACCGCCTGTTACCCACTTTCCCCATTTTTTGTGCCATTTTTAGGATTTGTTTTGACCGTTGGATGATATCATCGCAGATTAGACGAAATCATCCCAGATCTGATGAATTCATCTGGAACAGAATGTCCAGACGATTTCATCCCAAAACCAAATTTTCATAATTATCTTTTGTTTCAATAGCCTCTCCAACTTGGGCAGAAGTGCATCTGCATAGTTGGAGATTCCCCCGTTGGAGATCTCCCAGATTGGGATGATCCCCAACCTCCTAACCTCTCCCTAATCCTATATAAATTGAGATTTTCTTAGTTTATCCCCCTGACTCTCTGCCTGAAACTCTGCTTAAACCCCCTACACTTCCACGCACCTTAGAGCATCCCCACACCATCATTTGCATTATGTATTTCATGTTTTCTTGTAGGAACTTTACTATTTTTTAGTCAAAGCTATCTCGGATCATCGCAAGAGATTCCATACTATTTCGAATGATCTTGTCAAGGAGCACAGATGATCTCGTACGATTGGAGGTGATCCTGACTGTAGTCCAGATTGGGGGCAATCAGAGCCCAGAGTTTGCATTTCCTTAGTTTTTTATCTACATTTTCCTATTATATTTTTGTACTATCTTAAATTATTATATTTATGCATCTTGGAGTTCACCTCATTTAGCATAACCGCATGATAAAGTTAAGATCAATCATTAAATCTACTGCATTTTCCTTATTTTGTTATTTGAATCCATGATTTAGGCATGTTTTCTATTATTGCTATCATTTTCCTTTGCTTCTATAGTTGCATATTTGGTATTTTGTATCTATTTCTATGATTGCAGGTTTTTGACGAATTTGTCTCAGGAATTCGTCAGATTTTAGACGATTATGTCTGATCTCAGATGACCGTCTACGATTTGAGATGATCCTATGAAATATCAGACGATTACGTATGAATTGAGGTGATCTGGACTGTTACAAAACTCAGAATCTTCATCAGACATCCAAAATCAGGTATGTTATGTTCTAGCTAGCATATTCTCTGTGGTCAGCATTCATTCCTATTTTTTGTATTCATTTAAATCAGCATTGGCATATAGAATAGTTTAGATTCATCTTGGCCAAACCTAGGAGTTGAATTATTAAAGTGCAAAATGAACACATCAAACTCACTATCAACCTAGGCGTGGAAAATACCACTCAAAAGTTTCCTGGTGAACCCACCATCCATCAAAAATTCACCCTTATACCCCTCCCCCGAGAGGCAGGACCTTCAAAGGGCCTCTCAGTCCGAGGTATTTTCCCATCCTTCTCGCATCCTCATTCCGGGCACTGATCCTATAGCCTGAGGGTAAGGATGCAAAAAATTTGGAGCGATACATTTTGGTGAACCCGACGTGAAAACTAAAAACCTTTTGAAAACAAAAAATAAAAAATAAAAAATAAAAACATAAATGCATTTAGAATCAAATATTGCATATTATATTTAGATGGTAGATTATAATAAAAGACGAGTTGTCACCATTAATGTTGAAAATCAATTAGCAACCATAGAGATTAATTCTTTACTTAGAGTAGCTCCAACATATAGAGTCCCACCTTTATGGGATGAGCTTAATAGGAGATTGAATCTCATTTCATCTAGAGCAACCGAACTTAGGCAAATCAAGAGGTTTGTCCTAGATAGAATCCTAGATCCCAATCAAGTGACTTTGTATCATGAGCTTCAGAGAGCTTGCCATAGGTGGTTAGCAGATAAAAGAGCCCTTGTGTCTTCTGAATTGTATACCTTTGAGGAATACCTCGATAATGCAGTTATAGTACATAAATTTTTGTCTCGTATAGAGGACCAAGAGGTCGTTCTTATGGATAGACAAATATGGAATAGAGTTCCTAGAGTTGTGTTATATCGAGAGTATTGCCATGAGATTTATTTTTACAAGACAGAGTCTGAAACAGATAATATCACTATAGCACACTTTATCAAGTTCTTGAAAAACCATTTCCAATTTGAAGAGGAGCATTTCATGACTCTTGATGAACTTGATCCTATCAATGATATCTATAAACTATTTATAGAAAACTAAGCTATTCTTTTATTATTGTTATTTCTTGCATTTAGTGTGTTGTTTATTGTCTTTATAAAGCATAAAAAAAAAAAAAAAAAACAAAATCATAACAAAAATCAAAACATTTTATTTTTAAGCATTATAGTAGGTATATAATTAAAATATATACCTCCCAAATCTGTTGCAAATATATTAATATATATTTGCTAAAATCTAGATTTAGACATAATGACTAGACTCGGGAATGAAAAACAAATTGAAGTAGAAGAAGATTGGTTAAGAAAACCAGAAAATAACCCAGATGTCCTTCCTAAAGATCCAATTCAGGAAGAAGGAACCTTCAACCAACAAGAAGAAGAATTTGCTGTAGGAAATGAACAAAAATAAAATGATAGAGAGGAAGGATCCTCATCCCCTAAAATATCTCCGGGAAGGAGTTGTTACTTTTGAGAACATGGAACATTTTTGGAAGTTTCTCAATACTAATATTGGCACTCTTAATATAGTAGTCCATATGGACAAAGATCAAATTAGTGACACTCAAGCAACCCTAGAAGACATATATCACACACGCACTAATCCCTTGTCCTTCGTTGATCAAGAAAGTGATCAAGTTGGACCGTCCAATTTGGACATGGCTGCTATAATTCAAAACACGCAACAACAACAGGTTACCCAACCACCTAGAGTGCATGTTACCAAGCCGAGGGTTATCCCCACACAAAATAAACCTTCATTCATTGCTCTATTTCTCCAAGCTATTGATCAATATACCTCAAATCAACAAAAGCCTAAAACAAAACCAAATACCAATTTCCAACAATTGGGGATACAACATAATGCTATAACAAATCTTCTTCATAATACTCTTCCTACCAACCATTTGCATAATAGCAATATAGCATCTAATCCTTACATCACGCCATCCTACACTAACAAATCCCATACTCATGTACCATCGAACCAATATGGTGGACAAACTGGTAATCTGGAAGCCATGGTGAAATAGTTAGTCTCCCGCATGGACCAGATAGATCCCTATCATCCCTCGTACAATTATCGAGAGATGTGTAGTCAGCCTCTAGATCCTATAGTTGTAGCACAACCATATCCCAAACACTTTCCTATGCATGTCCTACCTATATACAAAGGAACTAAATATCCCATAGAGCATCTTCATATGTTTAGGATAGCATGTCATGATATATCACATGATGACTTGTTATTACTAAAAATGTTCCCAAAAAGTTTAGGAGGGATGGCATTGGAGTGGTATTATCAACTACCCACTCATTCTTTGAGGAATTTTGAAGAAACCGCCAAATCTTTTGTGCATCAATTTAGTGCCTATATCGAAAGGCATGTAACCATTAAATATTTGTACAACCTAAAACAAGACAAAGATGAGTGTTTTGCTGAATTCTTAGCTCGATGGAGGCAGTTGATAGGAAAATTACACTTTGTATTACCTTATCGGGAAATTTTGGATATTTTTATCAATAATTTACAAGAACAACTATCCTATGAATTTATCAACTGCTACCTTGACCACATTCGATCAAGCTATAGATTTAGCTCGAAGGGTGGAAGATGCTCTCATTAGAAGAGGTCAGCTCAAAAAGAAAGATGATGAGAAAACATCCAAAAATCAATATAAAAATAAACAAGTTGTGGGTGATGGAGTCACTGATAGCAGAAACATTACCAATGTTAATACTATGAAAATAATAGAAAATTTTATACTAAAACCTCCTGATAAACCACCCCGAGAATTTACTAGATTAAATCAACCTTTATCAACTATTCTCCCACAACTATTAGCATGAGGTTTGATCCAATTACCAAACATCCGGGGACCTAATCCAACCATACCCGAATACAGAGCTGATTTACATTGTGATTTCCATAGAGGACCTGGACACACTACCAACTCTTGTAAAAGATTAAAAAATAAAATACAAGACCTGATTGATAACAATGAGATGGAGGTGCAAGCCTTTCAACCTAAACAAAATCCTTCTAATAATGCTCAAAAGAACATCCCCCAAAATCAGAATCAGAATTCCAATCAATCATTGGACATATTTCAACATCCTTTACCAAAGCATGGTAAAGAGGTGGCTAATCAAATTGAGCATCATAATGTTCCCCCTCCTACCCAATATGTAGGAACTATTAGTGGACAATTACCTGTTCACGATCCGCAAGTCTTTGACACAACTTTATCCATGGTTACGGCTAGACCTCTACATAATATTCGGACACTTGATCTTAGTGATACCGAATATGAGACTAAAAGTGACATGGAAATCACCTCAAATCAATTGAATAGTTCTGAAGATGAATCAGATCCTGTTCAACCCATCACAAGTTCTATGGTTCCAGAAGAACCATTTCCTAGAAGAGTCACTACTAGACCATCTTCTCACCAAATACTTTCTAATGAACAAGTCATAAATGCTAGACCAAGACCTATTCATCATCCACAAAATAATATTGTAGGAACCATCGGAGCCGTTACCAGACAACAGGCTCAAAACTCTCAACAAGATCAAACTCAGAACGATGGATCAGCTCCATTTGTTTTGAAAAATCCTAATAAAGGGAATTATGCGCCTAATGTTCAACATAAGCCTCCTTATAATATTAATGAACAATTATCAAATACTACAGCTAGAATTTCTATTTTGGATCTCTTAAGATCTTCTCCTACCCATATGGATGAATTAATGCTCACATTAAGCCAAATGATGGTACCACAAAATATTCAACCTGAAGCCATGTCCAATACTATCATAACTCTAGAAGTCAATTGTATTGACTTTCGGGATAGAGATATCTTGCAACATATTCTACATAAGGATAACCCCTTATATATTACTACCCTAATTGGGGATGTAGCAGTTAAACGAGTCTTGATTGATAATGGTTCATCTTTAAACATATGCACTTTTGACTTCTACCAAATATTTGGGTTTAGAAGTGATGAAATGAAAAGAACTGATATGATTATAAAAGCCTTCAATGACGAAACACAAGAAACATGTGGAGTTATTACTATCCCCTTGCAAGTTGGTCCTAGAACCTTAGACACGATCGTGTTTATTGTACATTGCCCAACATCATACAATATACTTTTGGGTCGCCCTTGGATCAACGCGATGTGAGTTGTTCCATCCACATTAGATCAGTGTGTTAAATTCAAATTTAAAAATCAGTTGGTTACCATTCATGGTGATCCTAGACCCTTTGATATGTGTGCTTTGGTAGAACCTGTTGGAGTTCAATTTTTCCCTAACCTATCATCCACACATCCTAATTCTCATCATCCGCCCAAATGTGTGAAACACACACCCATAACATCATCTACTCTTTCAACTACACCTCTACATATAGCTCAACCATATTTTGAACAAACCACATTAGGACCTCGAAAAGATCCTAAAACTACAACCAATGCTTCTTGTTTTACTCCTATAACTTCCATACCTATAGACTCATCCATCGATATCCCTATAACATCTACATCCACTACAGGCATCCTTTCCACATCCGACGATGTAGGAAATGTTCCTTCTACCTCTTATGCTCTTACTGATGAGCTCTTACCTGATTTATCTAAAATTCTTATATTAAAAGAAACCAAAATTGCCATGCAAGCTTCCCTTATTTTAAATAAACTCCCACCCTCTCCTCGTACCTTGGGCCCCATAGCCTATGGGGAGTATCTACCAATTTGGTAGTTGTGCTTTTATTTATAAGGGATATGATTGGGGAAGAATAACCAGAGACATCAAGACACATTGTGATGGATATGCTAGATGCTATTTTGCTAATGAGTATATTAAAGCTAAGCCTATAATGCTTAAATTGGGATATAAAGGGAAAGGTTTGGGACCTTTCTAGAATGGTATGAAAGAACCTTTTGAGGTAGAACCATGGCCTACCCGATGTGGTGTGGGCCTATTTCCTAGTAAAGTTTAGCCCTTCCCATTTGAGGATGATGACCATCTTGTATGTTACCAAGATTATTTGGATAAACGAGATGTCTTGCATTTAATGAATAAGCCTCTTACATGAAATATGCTATCCATAGCTTACCCTAAGATGATTGCCAAATTCGACGATGAGTTGGAGGGGGATATCTTTCATGATGTCTCCATTGAGGAATTGTTATATAACAGATTTTATTTCGATGGCTCTATACCTAGTATAGCCTAGCTTGAGGCCACGACTCCTCAAGATGAATTATCCAATATAACCTTGGAAGAATTACAAGAATTAGGCGTTTCACCCGCCCCACCTAATTTTGAGAGAGATCTACATATGGAATTAGAAAACATCATAAAAATTAACATTGGAACCAAAGACAACCCTCACATAATCAACATTGGATCAGAATTGAGTCAGGAAAAATAAGATAAATATATTGCATTCCTTAAACAATATGAAGACGTATTTGCTTGGACATATGAAGATATGCCAGTATTAGACCCTTATGTAGTTATGCATCACCTAGTAGTCCATCCAGATGCTAAACTTGTTAAACAGAAACTTAGAAAAATGCATCCTAAAGTGGCCTTACTAGTCAAAGGGGAATTAGAAAAACTCTTAAATGTTATTTTTATACAAGCCATTGATTATGCTGAATGGATTTCAAATTTAGTTCCAGTAAGTAAGAAAGAAGCCACTAAAGTTACTGATGCAAGAGCATCCGAGGGCAGCAAAGCAATCGAGCATCAACCAAACTTTTGGTTGTTATTTTTTTCTAAGTGTTGCAATGTTATTTTTTTCTAAGTGTTGCAAGTAAAATATGTGTCGCGATATCGCGACACAAAAAGTGTCGCGATATCGCGACCAAAACTGAAGATAGGGGAGCAGCGGACAAAATGTCACGATTTCGCGACATGTCACGATTGTGACATGTCACGAAATCGTGACCCAAGGCAGGGAAACAGAGGCGCAGAGACCAAAGGTCGCGAAATCGTGACATGTCGCGATTTCGTGACATGTCACGAAATCGTGACCACCGCAGGGGAAACGAAGGCGCGGAGACCAAAGGTCACGAAATCGTGACCACCGCAGGGGAAATGAAGGCACGGAGACCAAAGGTCACGAAATCGTGACCACCGCAGGGGAAACGAAGGCACGGAGACCAAAGGTCATGAAATCGTGACCACCGTAGGGGAAATGAAGGCACGGAGACCAAAGGTCGCGAAATCGTGACATGTCACGATTTCATGACCGAAATGGGAGAACAGAGGCCGATAGAAAAAATGGCGCGATATCGCGACATGTCGCGATATCGCGGCCAAAATGGAGAGAGAAGGTGCAGAAAGAAAATGGTCGCGATATCGCGACATGTCGCGATATCGCGACCAAACAGAAAGACACGCACTCCCAGCCTTCATAAAGACGTCCCTTCGTGCGCGGCAAGTTAAGAGCAGTGAAGCAGCAGTTCCAAAGGAGGATTTCAATGGGCATGTTGGCCACTCGTGCAAGATATCTGGAAGACGCATTTAAAGCAACTAACAACAAGCAGCAGATCGAGAAGAAGATTCCGTTGGATATGGCAGCCAGTCGTGCACCTCACCTAGAGTCTCATCAATGCAACTTTCCAGAATTGTTCCAAGTGGCAATTGTAGATCGTGGGAAGTGTGAAAGCACAGAGGATCGGGACCTCGATAAAAACCCATGGATTGTAATGAGAGGGGGTTGGAAAATGGTAGTTTGGCTGTATATTCTTGTAAAATTCTTCCGAAGTATTGAATACAAATTTTGGGCTCTTGTTTCTCTGGTTTTTCTATATTATGCAAGATCTGTTCTCCACCAAGTGGTATCAGAGCCAGTAGTTCTTGAGTGTGTAGCAGATCGTCGGAGGAGAGGCAGTTACACCAGGATCTGTGGAAGGGCTTGGAATTGGGTGAGCAGAATGCCTCCAAGGAGAAATCCTATTGGTGGGAGAGGCATGGCAATAGTAGAAGATGTTCGAGCTTTGCAGCGGCAAATGCAAGCCCTGCAAGAAGAAATGCGCAGAAGATTGGAGCCAAGAAGAGACGAAGGTAGTGAAGAGGAAGATGATGAAGAAGAAGACCAACCTGAGGAAGAAGAAGAAGCAGTAGATCCTGCTCAGGCCAGACTATACAAAGCCATATCCCAGATTGGGAAGAGGCCAAAGATGGAGGTTTCCACATATTTCGGGAACCTTGATCCAGAGGAATTGATCGACTGGATCAACGACCTGGAAGAGTACTTTGAGTACGAAGAGGTTGAGGATCCTGATAGGGTCAGATTCGCAAAGACCAAACTGAAAGGTCATGCTAGCATTTGGTGGAAGGGAGTGCAGCTGGAGCAAAATAAAAGAGGGAAAGAGAGAATAACTAAGTGGGAACGGATGGCAGAAAAGCTAAAGAGGCAGTTCATCCCTGGTGATTATGAGTTAGACCTGCTGAAGAAAATGCAAGGATTGAGGCAATCAAGCAAGTCTGTGAAAGAATACACAGAGGAATTTCATAAAATAATGATTAGAACAGGCCACTCAGAGGCCAACAAGGAGAAGGTAGCCCGTTACATTAATGGGTTACGAGCAAGCATTCAGGAAGAACTAAGTCTAGTCCGGATGACCACCATAGAGGACGCTTACCAATTTGCTTTAAAGGTTGAAGAGAAGCTCAATAGGAGGTTTGAAAACAAGCAAAGAGGAAGAGGTCATGGCGGAAGGACCGACGGAAGGAACAGTGGAAGAAGAAATGAAGATTCTCAAAAAAATGGAGAAGGTAGCAGCAATCAAGAACAAAGGAGAGAAAATACAGACCGCCCCCGTAATCAGAATAATGGTTACCGAGGGGGAAGAGGCAGAGCTGGACGTGGACAAGGAAGAGGAAGATTTCGAGGGACTTGCTTCTAGTGTGGTGAAGAGGGACATCACCAATATGAGTGCCCACAACAGCGAGAAAGAAATAATCGGAGGCCGAAAGGAAATGCCAGAGTAGCAGTCGCGGATGAAGATGCTGGATCTGAGCATTCTGAAGAAGCTGAGAGAGGAGAAGTAATGATTGCAAGGAGAGTCCTGCTGAATGAAGAGGGAGCTGCAGATCAGAGGAAAAGCTTATTCCGCACAAGGTGTAAATGCGCGGGTAAGATTTGCAACATTATCATTGACAACGGTAGCACAGATAACCTAGTTTCAGAGGGAATGGTTACAAAGCTACAACTGGAGAGAAAGAAACACCCGCATCCATATCGGATCACGTGGTTGTAGAAAGACCATAAGGTTTTGGTCAATGAACAATGCCTGGTAAAATTTAGCATTGGAAATTACCGTGATGAGGTTCTGTGCGACATTCTGCCCATGGATGCGTGCCATTTGCTGCTGGGAAGGCCATGGCAGTTTGACAAGTGTGCGGTTCATGATGGCCGAGCCAACACCTATTCCGTGACCAAGAATGGAATGCGTCATAAGTTGAAACCCCTGAAGGAGGTGGAAGAAAAGGTATGTGGCGAGTGCAAGAATTTGCTTGGTTGACGGAAGAAAATTTTTAGATGATTTAAAGCATGAACATATGTGTTATGCATTAATTCCTAGAGTCAGGGATACAGAATGCAAAGATGCCCCAATAGAAGTCCAAGATCTATTGAAGGAATTTCCAGATATCATATCTGATAATGTGCCTGAGGGTTTACCCCTAGTAAGAAAAATCAGTCACCATATTGATTTGGTGCCAGGGTCAAGCTTGCCCAATAAGGCTGCACATAGAATGACGCCTGTAGAAACTGAAGAACTAAACAGGCAGGTCCAGGAGTTGTTGGAGAAGGGATTGATTAGGGAGAGTCTTAGCCCATGTGCAGTACCTACAGTACTAGCACCCAAGAAGGATGGAGAGTGGAGAATGTGCATAGACTCTCGAGCAATTAACAAGATCACTATCAAATACAGATTCCCATTGCCAAGGATGGATGATATCATGGACTGTTTGAGTGGAGCTGAGTACTTCACGAAGATTGACCTAAAAAGTGGTTATCATCAGATCCGTATCCGAGAAGGAGATGAGTGGAAGACAACCTTCAAGACAAGAGAGGGCTTGTATGAGTGGTTGGTCATGCCATTTGGGCTGTCCAATGCACCAAGTACCTTCATGCGGCTGATGAATGAGGTACTGAAAGAGTTTTTAGGAAAATTTGTCATTGTTTATTTAGATGATATATTAATATTCAGCAGAACCCTGGAGGAACACCTATGCACATCGGGAGGGTTTTTGAAAAGCTGCGGGAGGAGCGAGTTATTAATAAATCTGAAAAAGTGTAATTTTGTCAAGAAAGAGTTAGTATACCCGGGATTTGTAATCTCAGCGAGAAGGTCTGAAAATGGACCCGAGAGAAGGTGAGGGCTATCATCGAATGGCCTACCCCAAGAAGCACAACTAGAGGTAAGATCATTTCATGGTCTAGCCGACTTTTACAAAAAGTTCATAAGAAACTTCAGAGAGCATTTGTGCACCCCTCACGAAACAATGAGAGGGGATAAGAAAGAATTCAAGTGGACCTTAGGGGCTGAGAGGAGCTTTGATGCATTAAAGAAAAAGGTCACAGAACAGCCTATTTTGGCACTTCCAGACTTCAACAAAGTATTTCAGGTCGACTGTGATGCCAGTGGCAGTGCAATAGGGGTTATACTGAGCCAAGAAGGCAGACCTGTTGCTTATTTTAGTGAAAAGCTCAATGATGCTCGGAAAAAGTATTCAGTTTATGACCAAGAATTTTATGCTATAGTTCAGGCTCTAAAGAAGTGGAGGCATTACTTGTTGCCAAAAGAGTTTGTTCTATTTACTGATCATCAGGCATTGCAGTACATCAACAGCCAGACAAAACTGAATCAGCGGCACATGAAGTGGGTTGAGTTTCTCCAAAGCTATACCTTTGTATTAAAGCACAGGAGCGGGAAATCAAATAGAGTTGCAGATGCTTTAAGTAGAAGGCAGAATCTGCTGATTGAAATGACAGTGGAAGTAGTAGGATTCGAAGAGCTGAAGGGTCTTTATCCTGAAGATCCTGATTTTGCAACAGCCTGGACGGCTTGCTTGGCACCTATTACTATGGATAGGACAAAATGGTTAGATTTCCTAATCCAAGATGGAATGTTGTTCAAGGGAAGTAAATTATGCATTCCAAGGAGCTCCATGCGGGAGAACTTAATCAAGGAAAAGCACAGCGGAGGACTAGCTGGGCATTTTGGTCGGGATAAGACCATTGCCCTGGTGAATGAAAATTACTACTGGCCGCAACTTCAGCAAGATGTGAAAAAGTTTGTGCAAGGTTGCAGAATATGCCAGATGGCAAAAGGCGTAAGGCAAAACACAGGATTATACCAGTCGTTACCTGTACCTGAGAGGCCATGGGAGGACATAAGCATGGATTTTATTCTTGGATTGCCGAGAACACAGAGGGGAAATGACTCTGTATTTGTGGTGGTTGACAGATTCTCCAAGATGGCACATTTTATTCCCTACCAGAAAACAAGTGATGCAGTTCACATTGCAAGGTTATTTTTCAAGGAAGTGGTACGACTTCACGGTCTACCAAGAAGCATAGTTTCTGACAGAGATACAAAGTTTGTTGGGTATTTCTGGAGAACATTGTGGAAGAAGCTGAAGACAGATCTGAAGTTCAGTTCTGCATACCACCCACAAACTGATGGATAGACAGAGGTGGTAAATAGAAGTCTGGGTAATTTATTAAGATGCTTGATAGCAGATAAACCCAAGGGATGGGATTTAGTTTTGCCGCAGGCAGAATTTGCATACAACAATTCTGTCAATAAGAGTACAAACAAATCTCCATTCCAAATAATATATGGAAACAGTCCAAGAAACGTTTTCGAGCTGAGAAAATTAGATAAAGGAGAAAAGTGCAATGCAGAGGCTGAGGAATTCATGAAACAGATGAGAAGCCCGCATGAAGAAGTGAAGAAACAAATTACAAAAATGAATACTCAGTATAAAGCAAGAGCAGACCAAAAGCGGCGGTTCAAAGAGTTCGAAGTGGGGGATGAAGTCATGGTCCATCTCAGAAAAGAAAGATTTCCAGCCAAAACTTATAACAAGTTGAAGATGAAGAAGTTTGGGCCATGCAGAATACTGGAAAAACGGGATTCAGGCAATGCATATGAAGTGGAATTGCCAAGTGGGCTTGACATTTCACCTATTTTTAACATATCAGATTTAGTGGAATACCATGAGGGAAACAATACAGAGGAACCAAGTACAGAATTGTGGAGCATTCCAAAGTCTAACCCGACCAAAGAAGAGATCGAAGAAATATTAGATACTCGTGAAGGCAGAAGCACAAGGAACAAACAATATTCTGAATATTTGATCAAGTGGAAGGGCAGACCTGTAGAAGATGCAACTTGGTTATCAAAAATAGAGGTTGACCGCCTGGGTCTTCCTCCCAAAGATCAGAAGTGAGGATCACTTCTCGATCCACCCTGGGTGTCTGATGCAGGAGCATCCGAGGGCAGCAAAGCAATCGAGCATCAACCAAACTTTTTGTTGTTATTTTTTTCTAAGTGTTGCAATGTTATTTTTTTCTCTAAGTGTTGCAAGTAAAATATGTGTCGCGATATCGCGACACAAAAAGTGTCGCGATATCGTGACCAAAACTGAAGATAGGGGAGCAACGGACAAAATGTCACGATTTCATGACATGTCGCTATTTTCTGACATGTCACGAAATCATGACCCAAGGCAGGGAAACAGAGGCGCAGAGACCAAAGGTCACGAAATCGATATGAAATCGCGACCACCGTAGGGGAAACGAAGGCGCGGAGACCAAAGGTCGCGAAATCGTGACATGTCACGATTTCGTGACATGTCACGAAATCATGACCACCGTAGGGGAAACGAAGGCACGGAGACCAAAGGTCACGAAATCGCGACCACCAAGGGAAACGAAGGCACGGAGACCAAAGGTCACGAAATCATGACATGTCACGATTTCGTGACATGTCACGAAATCGTGACCACCATAGGGGAAACGAAGGCACGGAGACCAAAGGTCACGAAATCGTGACATGTCACGATTTCGTGACCGAAATGGGAGAACAGAGGCCGATAGAAAAAATGGCGCGATATCGCGACATGTCGCGATATCGCGGCCAAAATGGAGAGAGAAGGTGCAGAAAGAAAATGGTCGCGATATCGCGACATGTCGCGATATCGTGACCAAACAGAAAGACACGCACTCCCAGCATTCATAAAGACGTCCCTTCGTGCGCGGCAAGTTAGAGGCAGTGAAGCAGCAGTTCCAAAGAAGGATTTCAACGGGCATGTTGGCCACTCACGCAAGATATCTGGAAGACGCGTTTAAAGCAACTAACAGCAAGCAGCAGATCGAGAAGAAGATTTCGTTGGATATGGCAGCCAGTCGCGCACCTCACCTAGAGTCTCATCAATGCAACTTTCCAGAATTGTTCCAAGTGGCAATTGTAGATCGTGGGAAGTGTGAAAGCACGAGAGGATCGGGACCTCGATAAAAACCCATGGATTGTAATGAGAGGGGGTTGGCAAATGGCAGTTTGGCTGTATATTCTTGTAAAATTCTTCCTAAGTATTGAATACAAATTTTGGGCTCTTGTCTTGCTGGTTTTCTGTATTATGTAAGATCTGTTCTCCACCCAGTTAGGGTTTGCATAGACTTCAGAGATATTAATGATTAATGCCCTAAAGACGATTTTCCTCTTCCCAACATGGATCAGATCATTGAATTTACTGTTGGAAGTGGAATGATATCCCTAATGGATGGATTTTCTGATTATAATCAGATCAGGATAGCTCCTAAAGATCAGGCTAAAACAACCTTTACTACCCCTTGGGGAACCTTTTGTTGGAAAGTGATGCCATTCAGTTTAAATAATGCAGGTGCAACCTATCAACAAGCCATGAATTATATATTTCCTAATATGATGCATGATATTCTACATGATTATATAGATGAAATTATAGCTCGTTCCATCAAAGAAGATGATCATTTAACTGACTTGAGAAAAGTATTTGATCGGTTAAGGGAATATCTTATCCGACTAAATCCAGACAAATGCATATTCAGAGTTAAGTCCTATAAATTATTGGGGGTTATAGTTTCTTTACATGGCATTGAAATTGACCCTCTCAAGATCGTGGCTATCACTGATATGCCTGCACCCACAAATATATCAAAATTACAAAGTTTACAAGGTAAGCTTCAAGCTATTCGCCGCTTCATCAACAAGTTGGTAGACAAAACCGGACCCTTTCTTAAGATTCTTAAGAAAGACGTCTCTTTTCATTGGGACGACGAATTTCAGGAAGCATTTGAACTCCTTAAGCAATATCTCCTTAAACCATCGGTGCTTTCCCCACCTAAATCTGATCGTCCATTTATTTTGTACATTTTTGCTTCTGATTTTGCTTTAGGAGCTATGTTAGCTCAACTTGACGATGAGAAGAAAGAACGTGCTAATTATTACATTAGTAGGACCTTAATCAGTTATGAAACTCGCTATACCATATTAGATAAATTATGTCTAGCAGTTGTATTTTCTACACAGAAACTACGACATTATATGCTCAGTCAAAAAATGTATGTTATTGCCAAATTCGACCCTTTGCGATATCTCGTGAGTCGATCGTTATCTGGTCATACAGCAAAGTGGGTTCTTGTGCTAAGCGATTTTGAACTCACATTTATAGGACAAAAATTTGTTAAAGGTCAAATCATAGCAGATCAATTAGCTGCTACACCCTTGGAGTCTACCCATCCTCTCATCATCGAGTTTCCTGATGAATGCCTTAAACTAGAGGCAGACCATCCAGAGAAATGGTCCTTATAATTTGACGGATCCCGATGAATGAGTGGGGTTGGTGCAGGTATTATTTTAATATCTCCATAGAAACATCTTATACCTATGTCCTTCAAATTAACATTTTCTTGCACCAATAACACTGTTGAATATGAAGCTCTTATCCTTGGATTACGAGCTGCCTTGGCCCTAAAAATTAAAAATTTAATGGTTTTCGATGATTCTCAACTTGTCATAAATCAAATAAATGATGTTTATCAGACCAAAGATGATAAATTACACCCATATAAAGCATATTTTTTACAATTATTATCCTTGTTTGATAAAGTTACCTTGGAAGCTATTTGTAATGTCCTACCCCTTTTGAAGGCAAATAAATTTGCCACCCAAAGAGCCAGGTTCCGATCTTGGGTTCCAAACTGAAAACTTGAATGTCTTGTTTTCTGATTGCTTTGATATCACGTGATTTATGCAAATATGAATTTTTTATACTTTTTGCAATAATACAAATTTTGGAAATAAAAATAACAACAAACTAGAAATGCTTGTATCTTAAAAACTACTCCTCCAATGACTATGAAATTTAAGCACAAACTTCTTCTAATGATATTGAGCAAACCCAATGAAGGAAATTGTACAAGGATAAGTGTACCCGAAGATCTAAAGGCCTGATATCATTCTGGAAGTTAACACCAAGCAACAACAAACTTATATATTCATTAAATATGCTTGTAATACAATTTCTCCAGCATACTAATTGTTGTTTGGCTGTCCAACAAAGAGAAGACCTCATACAACACAATGAATACTCCAAATGGGAGGCGTTTGGCCTCAATAAGTGCACGCCCTTCACTACAACTGGTACGACCTATTAAAAACCCTTCACAAATGACATAGATCCCTTCCAAACTGCTGAAGTGTATGGCTGATAAGCTGATCAAAAAACTATGAATAATCAGCAATACAAGCTTCTTCAAAACCCAAGCAATCTAATTCAAAATAGCCTCTAACGGTTTGGCCTCATTGGAAACATCTGCAATCTGAAGTAACTCTAAAAATGGCACCAAGTGCACCCCAAAAATCATTAACAACCTGCCACTTTGAAGCTCAAATCATTCCCCATCACGGAAATGCCACAATCACTCCAAGGATATCTTGCAATCCCAAAAGTGATGTTCCTGCTGGAGGGTTTCGTCTCCAAACAAGCCAAATCTGCCCTTGCCTGTGGTTTTTCATCACAAACAAGTTGGATATCTTCCTCGCAAACTCTGTTGCAAGCAAGCTCCTTTCTCCAAACATGAAATGTAATAACCAAAATATGTCTTCAAATGCTCTCACAACCTCTATTTATTCTTTTCTCAAGTTGGTCGACCCAATGTGGGTAGAATGTGGGATTAAACTTCTTTCTTTTTTACTTGCTTTATGTCAATAATTCATTTACTAATGAACACATATAATGACTTAACTCCACAATATCACTTAATCATATTATAATCTCCCAAAGTGGCCTCCAAGCTAGGCATTAATAAAACCACATTAAAATATACATTATTTCCTTCAAAATGAGTACTCATAAGCCTCCTTACAAATTATAAAGTCATACTTAGGAGAATAATATAATAATTTAATGACTTTATAATAATTATAACTTCGACGATTAAAAACTCCATGACCGCTCATCCAAACTCACATCTAAAGATAGAAATGAGTACCCATTAAGCCGAAGATGCCAGTCATACTTTTTGTTTCCCGAGAATCCAACCCTAATTGACTTACTAAAAATAGTAAGTCTTTGAAAATACTGCCAAAAATGGTCCTGAAAGCTGACAACTATGAATGCAGATCGTCCAACAATATCTCCATAACACCTAGTGGTTCCTAAACACTCGACATTGCCTACGAAACCTTATGAATAGGCAAGTCCATATTACGCTCTGTTAGCTGACTAGGATGGGGACATTATAGTCCTCCCTCCTCAAGATTGCTTGTCCTCAAGCAATCCAATCTCAGAACATGACAATCTCAAAAATAATTGCCATGCAATCCCTGGATCCCAAATGAACCGATGAGCTTCATATCTCCAACTGAGATAAATCCTACACTGTTGACCCTCTGCAAGTGTCATCTCGTGTAGTCCTCTATCCAGAAGTGCAATCAGTCTCTGAAATAGTTCAACCAACTCACAAGTAAACTGCTCTCCACAATCCCGATCAAGCTTTGTCACCACACTAAAATCGAGCATATCCTCTAAGTCCCAAATCAACATCCTGTCAAAACTAACACGCTGATGCTGTGCCACTCTGATCAAAACTAGAAGCTCATAGTAACACAGTCGCACACACCTCATCTGTATTCCCAGAATGACAACACCCCAAACTAGACTAAAAAACTAGTGTGAGAGGACAAGTAAATCAAGGATGGTAAGTTGAGGAGATGCTGGAATCAACCCCTCAACAACTCCCAACAACCAAAGTAACCGACCCCTGACCAAAAAATCTCTCCAATATTTCTGTTGACATAAGATTGGAGTTAATCGGTTGCTAATCCACAACCGAACAATAATGACCCATCTGGGAGTTTGAACTAACTCCCACCACCAAATAGCCAACGAAAGTGACATCAAGGCATGATCTCCATAGATCACTGACCTCCATGGGCACACACCTCCCGAATCCCATGGGCCAAAGAATATCCTAGTAGTCATGTCAACTGCCAACTCGGTGAAACAACTAAACCACTGACAACTACCTGGATCCCAAATCCATATGTGGTCCTCTGCCATATCGCCCGAACCAAGGAAAAATCCAAGATCCAGCATCGAAATATCATAACTACATACAAGTGAAGAGTTGTTCAACCATAACTCTGTCTTTGCACTACATCCATCATGTTGAACCAAACAATCATCCCAGCAATGAATCACCTTACCCTCTAATGAAGAAGGCATCTCATACCCCAGTGAAGTATACAACCCGCTATAACCATATTTCAACCCACCACTATGTGTCATCCGAAAAAAGGTCCACTCATCTACATGTGGGCTGAAATCAAAATGACTAGCATACCTCACTATACAATCCATATGAACCTCACCAAATAAACCCCTGTGAAGCTCCAAAGAATACCCTGAAGTATGGCTCACATCATCATCCTCAGGATCAGAATCAGGTAATGTACCATCATCTACTACACCAAATGAGGAAGTAGCATCCATTAAAGAAAGCATATCATCACTCTGCTTATGCTCATACTGATCGACTTGAGTGAATGCAAAATCATTATTACTAATCAATCCTTCCTCACGTCCAATCTCATGTATCCCCTCAATCAACTGCTTAACCACCATAGTATCCGAATTAGTCTCTGAATCATGTGAAGTGGATGCAACAGATGACTGACTTTTCACTATGAAAAGGGAGTGATGAGCTAAACTCAACTCAAGACAAAGCTCATCAATCTCCTCATATTTTTGAGTGAGCTCTTGGGAAGTCTGCTCTGCAAACCGCATAACCCGATCCCTATCAGATAATAGCCTCAAGTAATCTGATTTAATTACCTCTAATGCTCGCTTGATGGCCTGCAAATTTGTAGCAGTAGCTCCAACTGTCAACTGGTGTCGTCTCTCTCCAAGCTGGGCTGTCTGATAAAGGCATTCAACAAACTCATGTGTGCTATTCAAATGTGTCAATGTGTGGACAACCTGCTCATCTGTAACCTGTATGTGATCCTGCAATGAATTGGAATCATCAACACAAAATAAACTCTCAGGTGTATCCTCCAATGCACAATGATCAATCTTAGGCCCTTTCACTGCATTGCACTCACCAACCTCATACTCCGAAGTGATGACAGAACTATGCTCATCCTCTGAATCACCAACTACATCAACAACTGAATCCTCAACCACAAGATCAGTGTGCTTATCAATACACAACTCTCCAATATCCAACACACAAGATGAAGTGACCTCATCCTCATCAATTACTACTGCTGCTTTGTTTTCCCCATCAATACAAGAATCAACCTGAACCTCGGTTATGCATGAAACATTCTCTAAATTTTCAACCTCCTTGTTGTCCTCTTCATTGTCCACAACTGTGCTTGGCTGCAATGAGTCGTTTCCCTTTGTCCCTATTTTTATTCCAACTGCTAATGGAGGCTTCAACCACTTAGGATGATGTTCTATTATTGTTGTAAAAAACTCATTTTGTTCTTGAAATTTTTGCATCAGCTCTATCATGAGTTCCTGGATAGTAGCCATTACCAACACACTACTACAACTTTGTAACCCTCAGGTTGGTAGGATAAGCTGAGCTCTGATACCACTGTAATGTCCTACCCCTTTCGAAGGCAAATAAATTTGCCACCCAAAGAGCCAGGTTCCGATCTTGGGTTCCAAAACTGAAAACTTGAATGTCTTGTTTTTTGATTGCTTTGATATCACGTGATTTATGCAAATATGAATTTTTTATACTTTTTGCAATAATACAAATTTTGGAAATAAAAATAATAACAAACTAGAAATGCTTGTATCTTAAAAACTACTCCTCCAATGACTACGAAATTTAAGCACAAACTTCTTCTAATGATATTGAGCAAACCCAATGAAGGAAATTGTACAAGGATAAGTGTACCCAAAGATCTAAAGGCCCGATATCATTTTGGAAGTTAACACCAACAACAACAAACTTATATATTCATTAAATATGCTTGTAATACAATTTCTCCAACATACTAATTGTTGTTTGGCTGTCCAAAAAATAGAAGACCTCATACAACACAATGAATACTCCAAATAGGAGGCATTTGGCCTCAATAAGTGCACGCCCTTCACTGCAACTGGTACGACCTGTTAAAAACCCTTCACAAATGACATAGATCCCTTCCAAACTGCTGAAGTGTACGGCTGATAAGCTGATCAAAAAACTATGAATAATCAGCAATACAAGCTTCTTCAAAACCCAAGAAATCTAATTCAAAATAGCCTCTAGCGGTTTGGCCTCACTGGAAACATCTGCAATCTGAAGTAACTCTAAAAATGGCACCAAGTGCACCCCAAAAATCATTAACAACTTGCCACTTTGAAGCTCAAATCATTCCCCATCACGGAAATGCCACAATCACTCCAAGGATATCTTGCAATCCCAAAAGTGATGTTCCTGCTAGAGGGTTTCGTCTCCAAACAAGCCAAATCTGCCCTTGCCTATGGTTTTTCGTCACAAACAAGTTGGATATCTTCCTGCAAACTCTGTTGCAAGCAAGCTCCTTTCTCCAAACATGAAATGTAATAACCAAAATATGTCTTCAAATGCTCTCACAACCTCTATTTATTCTTTTCTTGAGTTGGTCGACCCAATGTGGGTAGAATGTGGGATTAAACTTCTTTATTTTTTACTTGCTTTATGTCAATAATTCATTTACTAATGAACACATATAATGACTTAACTCCACAATATCACTTAATCATATTATAATCTCCCAAAGTGGCATCCAAGCTAGGCATTAATAAAACCACATTAAAATATACATTATTTCCTTCAAAATGAGTACTCATAAGCCCCCTTACAAATTATAAAGTCATACTTAGGAGAATAATATAATAATTTAATGACTTTATAATAATTATAACTTCGACGATTAAAAACTCCATGATCGCTCATCCAAACTCACATCTAAAGATAGAAATGAGTACCCATTAAGTCGAAGATGCCAGTCGTACTTTCTATTTCCCAAGAATCCAACCCTAACTGACTTACTAAAAATAGTAAGTCTTTGAAAATACTACCAAAAATGGTCCTGAAAGCTGACAACTGTGAATGCAGATCATCCAACAATATCTCCATAACACCTAGTGGTTCCTAAACACTCGACATTGCCTATGAAACCTTATGAATAGGCAAGTCCATATTACGCTCTATTAGCTGACTAGGATGGGGACATTACACTATTCCTCGAACTAGCAATCATGTGACTGACGCTATGGCTGCAGCTACATCTCTTTTGCCCTTGGATTTAGATGACGAATATGCTACCATGATTATTTGTCGACTCCAAGAATCTGTTTCAAGCAAATCATGCCTAGAACCTTTGGATGTGTTTCTAATCAACGAAACTACTCTTGAACATTGGTACACTGATATCTTTAATTTTCTTCAAAATAGGACCTTCCCTGATGGTTGTACTAGCAACCAACGTAGGTTATTACGTAGACGAGCAATTTGCTTCATGATTATTGGTAATACCTTGTATAGGAGATATTTTGAAGGCATTTTACTGCAATGTTTAAATCTAGAAGAATCTAGATCAGCTTTGAATGAAGCCCGCAATGGATCTTGTGGGGGATATTTTAGTGGTAGCGCCATTGCTAAGAAACTCCTTCGAATAGGATATTTTTGGCCTACCATGGAGACTGATGCACATAATCATGTGTGACATTGCGACAAATGATAGAAACATGTTGACCTTGTCCATGCGCCTGCATAAGAACTGCAGGATATTTCACCTCCTTGGCCCTTTTCAAAATGGGGCTTAGACATCATTGGAAAAATCAACCCTGTGTCATCCGATGGACACAAATTCATCATAACTTCCACTAAGTATTTCATGAAGTGGGTTGAAGCTATGCCATTAGCTTCTTGCATTGGAACCCAAGTTTCCAAGTTTATTTTTAATCAAATTATTTGTAGGTTTGGAATTCTTACAAATCTCATTTTAGATAATGGAACTTGTTTTAAAAATAAATATGTTAAGCATTATTATGCATAACATTGGGTCATTTCGTCATTTGTATATATTGTATTTTTGCATATTGTTTCATTTTTGCCATTTCTATCAACTTCTTGTAATTCATCAATCAAAATCAAAATATAAAAATATAAAACATCAAAATCAAAATATAAAAATATAAAACATCAAAATCAAAATATTCAAACACATATTTTATTTTCATACTTGTCAATTCTTGAAAGTGTTGCAGTTATATTTTCAATTATTTTGGACAAATTAGCATTTATTTGGAATCCCGCACTTTCACATTCACATGAATAAATATCTTGATTTTATTTTTGATTATTAATATCTCTTATATCAAAGTCCACAGTTGAATTAAATGAAGTTTTGAGCATAGAGAATTGATCTTGTTATTTACTTGAACCAAGTATATCTCTTCACACTAAAATGATTTCATTGCAAATTCGATATGATGCTACATCATAGAAATGGTTTCTTGAGCGAAAAGTTTCCCCTGCTATCCTATCATGCACATGGTCTAGGATCTTTGAGAATTGACAAAAGGACAAGCTCACCCCTACCCAAAATAAAAATCCCTTGCTCTACAGCTAATCCAAGCAAGTATCCCTAGCATAGGAAGAAAAGAAAAATTCAAAGAAAAAGAGAAAAATAAAAATGTTATTTTGTATCATCATGGCAATATTTCAGCATTATCTCAAATATCAAGCAAAAATACAAAAAAAAAAAAAAAAAGCAAACATGAGAAAAGCAAAAGCAAAATGCAATAAAATCCTTTCCCTACCCCTTGAAAAGAAAAGAAGGGTGAATGAGCTTGAATCCCTAGAATTCTCAATTATTCAAAAACTGTGAGGTAATCCCCATAATAGGTGGTTTGTGCCCAACCCACTTGGCCTTGGGTAATTCCTAGCGTGGTGATATGTCTGTCACATTAGCGACCTTATTTTGTATGAGACCTATGTCGGCTTATGGATTAGCTAGCTCTTGATAACCTAACTTACACAGTAGTCCGGTACGATTACATGCATATAAATCATGGTCAACGAACATTCATTTGGTTAATTCAAATTACTTGTATCAAATTATCTTGCTCAAAATTGGTGAATGAACAATACAATTGCACACACATTTGTATTTGAGAGATTCTCTATCATTATGATAAATCAAGATCGGCAATGAACTCACATATGCACATGAGGGTTCCTTATAAATCTACATTTTTCTTTGAGATAATTTAAAATACTTCTACAACTCTTTTGGAATAAATTTTATTCTTATTTCAGCACATCTGTTTAGTATAAACACAATTACATATATTGTTTTCAAAAATCCAAAATTATTTTACACAACCTATTACAAAATCTAGAAAAATAAATTTAGGTTTATATTATTATTTTATGTTTATCAAAAATCAAAAATCAATCATGCAATAAAACCAAAATATCAAATTCTCTTTGGATTTCGTGATGATGGTATAAGTCTATACCTATAATTCTATGCCTAGCGCAAACCATTGTTCTAATTTTATTTTCCATTTATTTTAAAACAAATTCATAAAAACATATGACTTGCATCATTATGTTACACAATTATGCTTTAAAACAAATGAACACTTATTATATTTCATGTCATTATGTCAACATTCGATTTTGCAACCATGGTATAATTTCTAAGGAATTGTTCAAAAAATTTATCACACTTAGGAATTTATGCCTAGCAAATATCACTTTTTAAATATATTTCATGCATAATTTATTTTTATGAAAAATCTGCAATCATCATCATCATCATCACAACACAAAGTCTTAAGACAGTCTCTTAAGCATTCTTTTACTTTTAGCAATATTTCTATACTGGGATTAGCTTGACGACCGAGCGAGCGGCGACTCCATGAAGTGGTCTATAACAACGACAATGTCCTTTGAAATTATTGTTAGAAGTCCCTTTTATTTTTTTCATCAAATCACACCAAAACCAACCAATTGTTTACATCAGATTATTTCATTTAAATTTTACAGCATGACATACAACATTATAATATTTCTAAAAATGACATAATTACATGAATCATCAATCAACAAACAAACAATTCAAACATTGAAGCATCATAAAAACATATGGACAAGTTATATTACAAAAATATCATATATATATCTCAAAAATATTTGTACATCATATCACAATTGGATTGGTATGCCATAATCTATATCCTGGCATACTCAATCCTCTCAAAGATACATATACAATCCATCTATAAAAGCTATCCTTGAGAAGCCCTCGAGTTCTTAGCCTCATCTACTCCCCCACCCTGACATGGAGGAGGTGGTCCCATAGAGGTCCGGGCTATGTCTTGAGTCCTCATCATCAATCGTGAGGATGTCCTCGACGATCCCATCATGATCGGCTCTGCAATAGGGGTTGGTAGTGGTACCATCTGGTTCTCTGGAACCATGTGATAGTATAGCCCATAGTATAATGCAGTCTAAGAAATAGACCGTGCCAGATCCTAAGTGCTCGCTCCTCCACCTCGATCTCTAAGCTGTGTAGCCTCATCCTACAACATTTGCACCTAAGCTCGGAGGTGGGCAACCTCATCCCGAAGAGCCATCGTCTCACTGCTCTCCCCTACCTCGACACCCTTGCCCTTGTCGGGCAATGGTGGTCTCTCCCCCTACTAAGGAGGTAGTCCCTCCTCCCTCCTCCCTGGCTACTGTGGTCTTTGGGGAACTCGTGCCATCCTCTGGCGTCTCTCCTGCGGAGACCATCGCTACTCTACCCGACCGTGATGCCCCAAACAATCAAAATTTAAATCAAAAAATTATACAAAGTTAATTCAAATCTAATCTACTAGGATTAGATCCTTACCCATAGCCCGCCCTGGACCTCTATCACTCTGTGCACCGTCTCCACCATATTTTCTCTCTGTAGAGCTCTGGAACAGTCAAAATGAATAGTAAAAAAAAAAGAATTAGGGTTTTCCCTATTTTTCTTAATTTTATTCAAAACCAGCAACATTTTAATTTTGCTTTTTCACATTTTTACCTCAAATGTTTGATTTGGGTAAAAACACGGAGGGGGCACCATAGCCAGTAGTCGTACAATTCAACCTAGAATCATCATCTAAAAAATTGAGTACATTTTTGCTTTCTTGTAAAATGGGAAAAACTCGTCTTTAATGCATTTTCTTTAGAAATTTTGCTAAAGAGGGGGAAAAATGTAGCACCCTAAAATTGACATGATTAAACCTTAGTAAAAAGATAAAAATTTGAATTTTAACCCCAAACTGCCCGTTAACCACCTGTTACCCGCTTTCCCCATTTTTCATGCCATTTTTAGGATTTGTTTTGACTGTTGGATGATATCGTCGCAGATTAGACGAAATCGTCCCAAATCTGACGAATTCATCTGGAACAGAACATCCAGACGATTTCATCCCAAAACAAAATTTTCATAATTAGCTTCTATTTCAACAGCCTCTCCAACTTGGGCAGAAGCGTGTCTGCGTAGTTGGAGATTCCCTCATTGGAGATCTCCCAGATTGGGATGATCCCCAACCTCCTAACCTCTCCCTAATCCTATATAAACTAATATTTTCTCAATTTATCCCCCTGACTCTCTGCTTGAAACTTTGCTTAAACCCCCTACACTTCCACGCACCTCAGAGCATCCCCACACCATCATTTGCATTTTGTATTTCATGTTTTCTTGTAGGAACTTTACTATTTTTTAGTCGAAGCTAGCTCGGATCGTCGCAAGTGATTCCATACTATTTTGGACGATCTTGTCGAGGAGCACAGACGATCTCGTACGATTGGAGGTGATCCTGACTGTAGTCCAGATTGGGGGCAATCAGAGCCTAGAGTTTGCATTTCCTTAGTTTTTTATCTGCATTTTCCTATTATATTTTTGTACTATCTTAAATTATTATATTTATGCATCTTGGAGTTCACCTCATTTAGCATAACCGCATGATAAAATTAAGATCAATCATTAAATCTACTGCATTTTCCTTATTTTGTTATTTGAATCCATGATTTAGGCATGTTTACTATTATTGCTATCATTTTCCTTTGCTTCTGTAGTTGCATATTTGGTATTTTGTATCTATTTCTATGATTGTAGGTTTTTGATGAATTCGTTTCATGAATTCATCAGATTTCAGATGATTCTGTCTGATCTTAGACGTTCGTCTGTGATTTGAGACAATCCTGTGAAATATCAAACGATTACGTACGAATTGAGGTGATCTAGATTGTTACAAAACTTAGAATCTTCATCAGACATCCAAAATCAGGTATGTTATGTTCTAGCTAGCATATTCTTTGTGGTCAGCATTCATTCCTATTTTCTGTATTCATTTAAATTAGCATTGGCATATAGAATATTTTAGATTCATCTTGGCAAAACCTAGGAGTTGAATTATTAAAGTGCAAAATGAACACATCAAACTCAATATCAACCTAGGCATGGAAACTACCACTCAAAATTTTCTTGGTGAACCCACCATCCATCAAAAATTCACCCTTATACCCCTCCCCCGAGAGGCGGGACCTTGAAAGGGCCTCTTAGTCTGAGGTATTGTCCCATACTTCTCGCATCCTCCTTTTGGGCATGGATCCTATAGCCTGAGGATAACGATGCAAAAAAATTGGAGCAATACATTTCTCTATAGGCATATGATCTGCAAGTTGATCTAAGCCTCCATAGATAATGTTTTTTTAATTGGGTGGCAGCCCCAGTGGTACCACTATCCCAAAAGGAAAGCGATGGGCTTGAGGTTTGCCCATGTCCTGTGCATATTCGATGATCGATGTGAAAGTCACATTCTGCACCAGGTATTCTCCTAATCCAGGATTGACTAAATGAATTATAACTTAGGGTGCAGATGAAAAAGAGTCAAAATAAATCCCCAACAGAGTAACTACTGAGGTCCCAATCCCATGGAGGAGGGAAACTCACATAAAGAAGTTTAGGAGGTGCCTCAGCCTGCCTCACCTGTGTCTTCATCTGGATCATCTGCACCCCAGGTTATAATACATTTAGTCAATCCTGGGTAGGATTGACTAAATGAATTATAACCTGGGGTGCAGATGATCTAGATGAAGACACAGGTGAGGCAGGCTGAGGCACCTCATCAACTTCTTTATGTGAGTTTCCCTCCTCCATGGGATTGGTACCTCAGTAGTTACTCTATTGGGGATTTCTTTTGACTCTTTTTCACTCAATTCTACTTTTAACTTATTATTATTTATAAGCATTGTCAATGTCATAGGCTTCACAGAAGCAACTTTTGTATGTGCATATGGTCATGGGGTCAATGTTGAAGAACCGATGCACACTTCCTTTGATTTACCAATTGGATGACGTATAGGTGATGTAGGTCTTACATCCAAATGCATCTATGGGAGGATAAAATATCCTGATAAATCCACTTGATTAACATACTTTAATGGCTCCTCATTCAAAGGAACCACATGCACTTGCCCCTCATGCACATATTTAATGCATTGATGTAATATTGAGGTTACACATTGCATCTCTCTTATCTAGGGATTGCCTAAGAGAATATTTTATTGCATCAAAGCTTCAAGCACATGACACATCATAGGGATGGTCTTCAATCCTATAAGAATAGGAAAAATTATAGTATCCACTGTTGAGCATAATGCATCATTGAATGCATGCAGTGTGAAATTCGAAGGCACACTATACAATTTAGGTAATTTTAAATGTGCCAAGGCCTTTATGGTAATAATGTTGATTTAATATCATGTTTCGATCAATATCTAATTGAAGGGTGTATGGTTTACACATGCAATAATATGAAGTGGTGGATTTGGTATAGTAGTAGAAATTGTTTTAATTTCATGATCATAGAATTGGATCACAGGCTCTTGACACTGCTGCACATGTCCCACAAAATTAGTGAATGCTTTTGGATCTTGGTACTACACTTCTATAGACCTCATAATATCCATTAGTGTCTCCCTATACCTAAGAGACTATTGAATTATCTCATAAATTGATAGCTTTTTCGAGGCCATTTGTAGGCTTTGAATAAGCCTATTTATTATGGTCACCATAAATCTAGTTGGTGGGCCTAGAAAGTTATTTTGCACTAGCCTTTGAGGGGACACAACTTGAATTATAACTGGAGAAGGAGGATGATATGGCTAATTATACCTCCTATTCTTGGTGAAAATATTCACCATGCTGACAAAACCTTGTGTGGGAATATTAATCCACACTTGATTCACTTGTCCAAAATTATTCCTTGAAGGCTCATGGTTTGGTAGGGGATTTTTGAATATCCCCATATTTTGATTATCTGGAGCCAGAGGATTATCAACAATAAATGTTTTCCTATCAATCATGTTCTGTACCAAATGCTTGAAGCTATGGCATGCTTTTATATTATGTCCCTTTTCTATGGTATGAAAAAAATGATCTTCCCTAAATTCTTTTGATTTAGGTTGATTAGGATCGATTAATTTGACTTCAGGTAAAGTTATGGTGTTAGCCTCACACAACTAATAGAATATCGATGCCATAGTATTATATAGTGGTGTAAACTAGTGAGGAGGGCACTGCTCTCTATTATTACCCTACTTTTTATTGTTGCACTAATTGTACTATGTAGGGGAAGGTTGAGCCTAATAGTTTTGAGGTTTTTGACGTTGATTCCTCTTTTGTTGATTCAACACCACTTGATTTACTTGTGAAGGCTTGGCCTATTGATGTTGGTTCTTTATGTTTTTATTATTCCACTTATTTTTTATCTAGAGCTTTAAGTCACCTTCTTGTAACTTGATGTGCTCTATAACCTTGGCTTTATCCAAAGCCTATTCGAATGTTTGGTACTGCTACAATTGCAAAAACAACGAGATGTGTTTTGCACAACTCTTGGTGAAATTTTAGGTCAGTTCAGTAGTAGGAATGGAAAATTGGAGCTTAGCCATCAACTTTCTCCATTTTTTAGCAAAATCCATGACCATCTCATCATCATACTGCTTTAGAGCTACCAAGTCAATAAAATTGGTTTTCTTCTTGACGCCAAAAGAAAAGAATTCAAGAAATGCATTTGCTAGCTGCTCAAAGCTGGTAATATTTTACCTCTTCAATTGACTAAACCATTCCAAGAAGGGGCCTAAAAGGATCATTATTAAGGTTTTGAGTAACAAAGCATCATTACTTTGGATGTGGAAGCACATGTTCATGAATCTCATCACATGCTCTTGTGCATCTTCATCACCTTGGAATTTGTCCAACTTGGGCATCTTGAAATGATCAAGATACGCCAAGCTAGGAAATGAAGGGCATAAAGGTGCATTATGAATTTTATTCAAGGTAGGATTTTGATAAGTCATTCATTGTTTCTCAATAACCCTCACCTTTTCCACCAAGGCTTTGTATGCTTGTGAGGATAGAATTTCCTCTTCCCTAAGAGGTCTCTATGGAGCTACCGGGGGTAGATTCTTTTTAGGCCAAGGTGGAGGACTAGGCTTGTCATCCACATATACTAAGGAGATCTTGGGATACTACTGATCTTGCTCATCTCCTTCTAACTCTGCATACTGGATACACCCAAGTTATTTTAATGCTTGACATTATTGCATGTTCTAGGTCATATAATGAGTACGATTTTTAGTTTTTTTAGGGTGCAATTCGGGCTATGATGCAGCACATTTATGGGTGTGCTCCCTATACTCACTTCGAGGATGTAGATTAGCACAAGCCAATATATATTCTCTCTCTACACACTCATTTTGATTCAAGATGCATTGTTCTCATATGCACTACTCATACAAACGTTATCTCAACAACCTTTGATGTTGAGTATCCTTGTTCTCGATGCATTCATTCTCTGCTCACACATATTCCAATTAGTCTTGGAAGATACATTGCTTCTGCTAGAAAGCCAACATCTGATATTAATCTAGAATATTGGTAGTGTAAGGCCTCTGGTTGTTCAACTCTATTCTAGGGGATTTATTAGTATGAGCCCCAACAAACTTATCTACCACACTCTTGCCCTTGTTTGTGTAGATGGCATTCATGTTGTGTTGTAGTCTAGTCTCTGTGCTAGCCTGTGTGGATGGGGCATGTGCACTATGGAAGTGCTTTGAGCACTCTCCTAGATGAATGGTATACACATGTGTGCTCTCACTACATTAAATCGTAGAGTGAGAATGCATATAAGAGGCTTTATACCCTTGTTTCCCTAGGAATTTTTCTAGTATGTCAAGTTGCATAGTTCTCCATGGTTCATTTGGTGGCGTACCATTAACTCCAACTATAGCAAGATCAATTTTGAACATTATAGGTCCATTAGGATTTGGATTTTTTAGGGGTTTGTGCTCAGATGCACCTTGTCTTCCTATCCTTTATTGGGTGGATTTCCCCTTTTTTACCATGAGATGATGGGGGCCTTGAGCCACCCTCAGTTCTATCCCACAATGAGTGTATTTCATTTCCTATGACTGGGGTATTCTGAATAGAATTTCCACACATAAAATTGTCACCTCTGATACTCACCGAACATCATTTGGGAGGATCTTGTGGTCAAGATTCCAATGTGTTATCTTATGTGCATCCTAGAGCTTTAGCCTCCACCTCAGTTTTATATAGAGGTCGACCTCTCCGTGTGTTGACCATAATGTGAATTATATATTTTGTAAAATTTTAGGGAATACAAAGCATACAAGGATGTTTATCTCTTTTAAATATTCTTTGTGAGCCCTAAACTATTTTGTGAGTTTTTGGTTTGTTGAATCATAAACTATCTCTCATCATGTTTGCATTTTTGTTGATGATATACTTGTATAGTTTAAGGGTTTTCACCTGTATGCTCATAGATCGATAATCGATAATTAAATTTCAGTCATGTAAACCCACCAAAGTATGGAGATGAATCCAATACCTAGTCAGGGAGCACAGGTCCTACCAATCCTCACCTAGTCTCACTTGGTCAGCGTTATACCCTCCAAAGAGAAGTACATAAAATTTTCCAAGCTACATTGGTTCTTGGATCTGGTATTGACCAATAAATCAGGTTCGTAGGATTTGAGCCAACGGATGGAGATGAAGTCCATCATCGTTGGTCTATATTAGTGTTTGGTGATGAAATCCAACTCACTAATTTTTAAATTTGACATGGTGTATGGTGGTTCTTTTTAATTTTGCATGAAAATAAAATGCATCATAGAGCACTCAAATTATTTTTCTATATGCTTAAAAAGAACATTTCCATTTCAGATAATGCAAGACTAGTTATGAAAATGGCCTCTATTTGGGCCTCAAGCATGCAAACCCTAACATACAATATAGACCACTGGAAACTTAGGGTGGGTAGCAATCAAAGACCGCTTTTCCTAGAAATGGCTAGTAGAAAACTTAAGAGATATTATAAATTTTGCTTTTTAAAATTTCTCTATGTTCTCTAATTATCATTCATCTACTACATTTTAGAAATTACAAACACAGATAGAGAAGAAAAAATACAGAGAATTTTAACTAATTTGAAATCCAAGTGTGTTGATGAATTGGTTGTCTATTATTTGCAAGTTTGTTTGCCAGTTGCTATCACTTAGGGTAGCTCTTAATATAGCCATTCTCTTAAAGAGTGGATAAGATCTTCTAGCTGTTGTCGACCATAGAAGCTATGCTTGTGTAAAAAAAACATGCAACAGATTAGAAAAATAGCATAAATTTTGGGTGTACCTATCATGATCACCACTGTATAAGGCTACAAAGACCACACATCTATTGATATTGCAAAATAAAGAAAGAAAAACATGTAATATAAGCATACATTTGATAAAAGAAGAAAATAAAAAAATGAAGCTTCCTTTATTAATCAAATATATCACTTATTACAGATTCAACCCTCTTACGGATACCAAATATTGATACAATTGCTACAATAAGCAAATAATCCCAAATGGGGAAATATGTATTTCAAATTGGTCTTCATATCTCCATCAACTCTACTTGAGGGCTTACAAGGATGTCTCCTTCCCTATTTGTCAAGAGGAACTTGATGTTGAGAGTGTCTTGTAGCTTGAAATATCCTGTAACCTGTAGACAAGAAACAACAAAGCACAATCAAATGCATAGAGAGCCTCTCATGATGAGGCCTTTGACAAGAAATGCAAGAAATAAGGCTAAAATTGAAATAAGCATAAATATATGCAAAGATAACCAAGAAATAGCTAAATAAGTGCAAAGCATACTTGAAAACAAGTAGATCTAGCTAATCTAACATGTAATTTGCAATAAAAGCATGAAATAAAGCTAATCTAAGGAGATTAATTGAATCTAGCAAATATGACTAAATCAAGGTAAAGCTACCTCTAATATTGCTAATTAACCATACAAATGCATTAAAAATGGTAAATTTACTCTAATATAAGCTAATAAAGCAAGAATGAGCAAAAATATAGGCTAAGAACTGAGGAAATCATGCATCAAAACCTAGTTGTTGTCGCTCAAGGCATCTGATCTACTAATCGCTACTGCCATCGATGGTTGTGGCCTACAAGCCACTGTCAAAGACAATGACTACAAACTGAGTATTTTACCTCTTAAATCAGGGTTTGTGATGCATAATTCACTAGTTGAATTGATGGTCAAGGATCGCGTGCTTATCCAAATATGGATTGGTGGTTGAATTCATTGGTATTCATGTTAGATTAGTGTGGAATTATGAGGTATGCTTCTAAGTCCTTCAGAAGCTCTGTTGTTATTTGCATGCTTATCACTCCACAATTGGGCAGAATTTTGAATCTCCTCAAGGGTTATCAATTCACTATCCAATCCGGCAGGGTTTTGCTGCATAAAAATTGTATATCTTTTGCACTCATGGGAGGGCCTATAAATAGGCTTCCCAAATTCTAATCTTGGCTTCATGGAGAAGCCAAGATCAGAAAATTGCCAGTCTATGGTAGTTGGGAGGAACCTTCTAGAATATTCCTCACCTAAAACTACCTAATATCAGTTGCATTTAGCTATTACAACTGATTTTAGCTTAGCCTGGGAGGCCAAGATAGTTTCAGATCTAACCATTATCAGTAGGAGCAACTAGTCTCATGGCCACTCTAATCACTAGTAGTTGGGCTAGCATTCACTTTGATTATTAGCATCAGAGCCTAGATAGGACAAAGCTACCCCAAATGAGTGGTTAAAACCACTACTAGCTCTTGGAAAGGTCTAAGATCATTCATATGGTCTGCAAAGTTACCCATATGAGTAGTCTCCTAAACATGATGTGTTTTAGGTGTCTACAATGAGCATAGTCCAATGCTAGGGTCTTCAAGCTTTGGGGAGTCAGATTCTCAACCACTCAAATCGAGTCCTGATGAGAATGAAACCCTATCCTTACTACTTGAAGCCTCATTATTATTATGTGTTTAAAAAGTTAGAGCTTTGGGGAATCATATTCTCAACCACTCAAACCGAGTCCTGATGAGAATTTAGCCCTTATCCTTACTACTCATTTCATGATTGTTTTGCTTTTGTGACAAGAATTAGAGCTTTGGGGAATCATATTCTCAACCACTCAAACCGAGTCCTGATGAGAATGTTACCTTCATCCTTACTACTCTTTCTATCATTTTTGTAAGATTGAAGTGGTGAAAACCACTATTTGCATTATTTTTTTTTATAAATTTGAAGTGGTGAAAACCACTAGTTTGCATTATTTGTTTTGTTGGACTATGTGCATAATAGGATAGCAAGGGAAACCTTTTGCTTAAGATGCCAGGACTACTTCATAGTTTCATCCTTCCTTGTACTAAAACATTTTTAATATGTGAATATGTGTTGGGATTTTGAGATATACAAGGTACAATCAAAGCAAGACCCTACCTTCAAAAATCAAGATAGATTTCTACAAAATCTGAAAAGAAAACTAGGAATGGTTGAATGATCAAAAGACCCTATTGAACACCCTATAACAACTTACTAGGTGAGGGGAAATACACAAACACCTAGGATGGGGAATGTGGATGTATATGATGTGATGGATGTGTGTGTTTTCCTTATGAACTTTTGAAAACTAAGAGGTGTGTATAAAATAGTCAGTGGTCATCTAAACATCATTGTTGATGGTCATCCGATATCTACCCTATCTTACGAGGACCCCTTAATAATCAAAATATCACAAGGAAAAGTGCAAATGATGACATGAGAAAAAGGTTTGATTAAGACTCATGATAATCATACAAGCATGGTGCTCTGTGTAGTAATGCAAGAATAACATAATCTAATGCAAGTGCAATGAATGAATATGCCTAATGCAATTAATCAATGAAATGCAATAATGTGTAATGCATGATGATGTAAGCAATGCAATGTTTTTGTGATTTTTATTTTTATATTATTTTTATTATTTTATTATTTTTTATGCATTGTGTGTCATGCATGAAATGCCTACAAGTGGAGAATGTTAAGAGGTTCAGGTTCCTCAACACCCTCGAGAGAAGCTAAATGATAAGTCCCTAGCCCTATCTTTTGTATGATGATAAATGGGCCTAACCAATTTACCACAAATTTATCCTGCAAGTGGGGTGACAAGTTTGAATTCTATTGGTTCTCTTTAAGCACAAGATCCCCAAATTTAAAGTCCCTAAGATGGACTTTCATATCATAAGCTCATTTAAGGTGATCTTGATAAACATGAAGATGCTCGAGAGTGTTAACACATCATTCATCAAGAAGGGTCAATTGATCAAGGTGAGCTTGTCATGTAGTGTCATCATCGATGAACTCTTGTAAAGAAATGCACAATGAAGGAATTTCTAATTCCAAGGGCATGATGGCCTCAATGCCATATACTAGTGAAAATGGAGTTGCCCTAGTTGGTGTCTCGAATGCTAGTTCTATAAGCCCATAATGCAAGAGGTAGTTGAAGGTGCCAATATTTGTGATTATCCTTGATAATTTTCTTAAGAATGGTAATGACTATTTTGTTTGATGCCTCTACTTGACCATTACTCTATGGATAATAAGGTGTTGAGAAGCTATGTTGTATGTTGTACTTGGTGCACAAAGCTCTCATATCCTTGTTCTTAAATGAAGGTCCATTATCCGAGATGATCTTTGATGGGATACCAAAATGACATATGATGTTATGCAATATGAACTCCATGATGCGAGGTCCAATCATAGTGGTAAGAGGAATTGCTTCCACCCATTTGGTAAAATATTATGTGGTTATTAGAATAAACGTGTGATGGCCCAAAGAAGGGGGTGATATTTTTCCAATTAAGTCAAAACCCCACTAGGAAAAAGGCCATAATGAATGTATCGATTGTAAGGCCTATGAAGGTACGTGCGATAGATTAGCATGATGTTGATATTTAATGCACTTCTTGACATAAGTGCAATAGTATTTCTCCATGGTGGGCCAATAATAACCCATTCGAAGGATGCACTTAGTGATAGCCATACCACTAAAATGGCCACCACAAGTACCATCATGAGCTTGAGAGATTGCCCAAGTAGATTCTTGGGGCTCTAAGCAATGAAGGAGAAGACCATCATAGCTTTGATGGTAAAGTATATCTCCTAATAAGACATATTTTATCACTTTTTTCTTGAATGTCCATTTGGTGGCATGCAACAATCTCGAAGGAATATTACCAAGTTTCAAGAAATATTTTAGTTGAGCGAACCAATCTTGATATGGTTGAGTTTCGACTAAATGAACTGCTTGCTCCTTTTGTGACTCATCTCACATGAATGTAGATTGGGATATGTTCTTGAGATAGATGGTCATTGTGTTATCAAAAGGACTCTATGGGACCAAGGACCCCTAGGATGCATGCTTCAAAAAGTCATGTATTTGAGAGAACCGATCTTGGTATGGTTCAATCTGAATCATGTGGACATCTTGCTCATCTTTAGAAGTATCTCATGAGATTGTGGATTGAGAGAGCATTTTGACTTGAATAGTAGTGACATCATCTGATGGGTTCTATAGAATTAAGGATCCCAAGGAAGCCATTGTATCCACAAAATGGTTAGAAGAATGAGGAACTGCCTCAATGTCATACCATTCAAATTTAGTTAATAATTTATCCACAAGGGCTTTATATGATTTCAATATTGGACACTTGCATTGGTAAATTTCCTTAACCTGGTTGACAATGAGCAAGGAATCACCAAAGATGTTGAGCTTCTTGATGTTCATGGTGAGAGCTATCTGAAGACCCAAAAGAAGGGCTTCATACTCAACATTGTTATTGGTGCATAGGAAATCAAGTTTAAATGAAAGGGGAATAGGAGCCCCTTATGGTGTGAAAAACATGATTCCTGTACCACCCCCTTGCTCACATTTAGAACCATCAAAGAATAACATCATATCAACTTTATTTTCTAGTTCTTTAGGTTCTAGTGAGTCTGATAATGTGAAGACTCCATCATCAGGTAACTCGATTGTAAGAGGCTTATCATCTTGGAGAGGAGCCTCTACTAGTTGATCAATGATAACTTGACCTTTAATAGATTTTTGACCTATGAACTCGAGGTCAAATTCTATCAACAACATTATCCACTTTGTGGTATGACTATTATGATATGTTTGACTCATCATATACCATAGAGGGTTCTCTTTAGAAATGATATACATTGTTTGATTTAGCATGTAATATCAAAGCTTCTTTGTGGCAAAGACTACTACTAAGCAAAGCTTCTCAATGTATGCATACTTGAGCTCATAGCTGACCAAGGTGTGACTGATGTAATAAATAGCTTATTCTTTATTTACCTCGTTCTTCTAGGCCAACATGGTCCCTAAGGAAAATTTAGTAGTTGATATGTATAATAAGAATGGCACACCTGGTCGAGGTGGAGCTAGTACTAGTGGAGATGCCAAGTATTGCTTGATTTCATCAAAGGCTTTTTGACATTCATCATCCCAATTAAAGGTGACCCCCTTTTGTAACAATCGATTCATCGATCGACATTTATCTAAAATTTGTGCTATGAAGCATCAGATAGATGTGATATTCCCTTGTAAGCTACGAAGCTGCTTAAGGTTGGTAGGGGGGAGCATTTCTAGGATTACCTTGACTTTAGTTAGATCAACTTTGATTCCTCATTTAGAGACTATGAAACCCAAGATTTTTCTAGATGTTACTCCAAAAACACACTTCTTGGGGTTCAGTCATACATTATGCTCTATGAGGTGATCAAAGACTTTTCTTAGAACATCGATGTGCTCATGATGTAGCAGGGATTTGGCCAATAAGTCATCCATGTAATATTCCAATATTTTATGCATGTAATCATGGAATATGTATGTCATGGCCCACTGATAAGTAGCACCAACATTTTAAAGACCAAATGGCATGACTTTATAGAAAAATATCTCCCAAGATGTTGTGAAAGTTGTCTTGGGATTATATTATGGGTTGACTTGAATTTGGTTGTAACCCTAAAATCCATCCATGAGGGACAACATTTCATGAACAACAATCACATCAATGAGTTCATCAATGTTTGGGAGTGGGAATTCATCCTTTGGACTCACTTTATTAAGATCATAAAAATCAATACATATGTGAATCTTCCCATCTAGTTTCCTGATAGGGACCATGTTGGACACCCAGTCAAGATAGTCGATAGGTTGAATGAACCCTACATCCAACAACTTTTGTAGTTCATATTTAACCATTAAGGCTATTATTGGATGCATCTTGTAGAGCTTTTGCTTGACTAGTTTAATTTTTGGGTCGAGCATTAAGTTGTGCATGACCAGATTTGGGTCGAGACCCAACATGTCTTTGTAAGACCAAGCAAAAGCCTCCTTCTCTATCAAGAGAGTTATGTAATCAACTTGTTCCATAAGGGATAAAATTTATCCCAACTTGATATTTTTAGGAACTATGGGATCGATGTCGATATCTACATCAATTATTTCCTCAATTGACATATGGGATCCCTCCTCAAGTTGATGAGGCGTAGGGATCAAATGGATATCATCAACTAGATTTGGAGAATCGATCATATCATCAGGTTTGATATCAGCTTGAAAAACATATTTAGATGACTCTAGGGAGAAATGAAATGGTTGTAACATTTCTTCATAGGGCAAGAACTCTGAGGGTGATGGTGAAAAATGTGGTATGATCAAAATCAATGGCCTCATGATTGAGATGCAAAGGTTTTGAAGGGTCACCTAGGTAGTGGAGTGGTGTGGTGAGGTCAATGGAGATCATATTGATGGTGGGTGGATGATCTCCATTCTATAGTGGGAAGATTTAATCAAATATGGGTGGATGCAGATGCATCGAGGGTGGCTAGAGGTGGTGGAATGATAGGGTGTGGCCTATATGGAATAGCAATGATTAGATCTTTGGGTGGAAGAAGTTATCATAAAATGGGTATTCACCTAGGGAATAGATGAAGGTAGAATTCATCAAGATCATTGAGGGGCTCGATAGTAGTTGATTCATCCTCTAAGCTATCTGAAGTAATAGATATTGCATCATACTCATGGTAAGATGAATCGATAGACATGTCATCACAATCTTGATCGGATTCACCATCCTCTTTGATCCAATTATTTCTAGGGTTATCACCTAGTTCAGACTCTTCTTGTTTATTGGTCTCTTCTTCTTCTTTAGGCTCATCATCAGAGATCCAACCACTTGTATGCTCTTGATTAGAGGATGAAAGAGGGTCAATTCGAACATGATCGCTAAGCCACTGAATGTGGCTAGGATCGAGATACTCTAAACTTATCTCATCCTCATTTTCTTTAGATGCCTCACTAGAAGAGTCAGAGGGCTCAATAGTTATCATCATGATTGGAAGATGATCACTCAATAGATGAATGTAGCCAGGATCGGTATATTCATTCTCATCAATCTCATCCTCAAAGCCTATGGTAAGGCATTGGAGTGAGTCTGCAAGGAGCTCATCCGACATACGCATGGAATACCCTAAGCCAAACCTATCTATAGGTAGCTGATAATATGGTTGGTAAGGGGTCTAAAGACCTTGTTCATATCGACCAAGACCATTTCTATGCCAATGGTAGTGGTAAAAGTACCATAGGGTAAAGGTTAGGTTTGACATGTAACTGATGTTTGCTAAGAATGGCTCATCATCTTCTATCATAGGAGATGACTCTAAGGTAACATCAAAACCCCCATAGACAAAGTTTATCTAATTTGGAGGACACCCTAGAGGGACAATGGTACCAATGGGAAGTGGTGGCTAGTGAGGTCTACCTATGTCTTGCACTGACTCGATGAGGGGAGTAAATGTAACATTCTATACCAAATACTCAATGAGTCCAGGATTGGTCATGTGGACTATGACCTACAAGAAGGTGGATGATGATGATGGGGATGTAGGTTGGGATGACTCATCCATGGCAATGGGTACTTCTTCCTCATCCATAGGAGTTGGAATGGTTACTTCAAAAATGGTGGAGATGGATGGTGGGGTTTTATCGATTGGTGCCTTTGATGGATTCCTACTCGGAGGATCCGATGATGAAGAAGGAATATCAGAAGAGACCAATGGTGATGGCTGGGATGGGGGTGATGGTGATGGATTGGTGGATGGTTGTGATGAGGGATCTAGACCTTTGATAGGATCATTAGGTTGGATGTCTAGATGCATCAAAGGTAAGGTAGACTCTTATGGATGGTTGACCATATTGTAGAACTTGAAGGGCTCTAAGTCTATAGGAACTACATGAACCTACCCTTCATGGATGTACTTGATGCATTGGTGCAATATGGAAGGGATGCACTTCATATCATGGATCCAAGGTCTACCAAGTAGTATGTTGTACTGCATTGCACCCTCCAAGATGTGGCACAATATAGGAATTATCTTTAGCCCAACCTAAATAGGGAGGACTATTGTGCTGATAGTGGAGCATAGAGCATCATTAAAAGCTTGAAGGGTGAATGTAGATGCTACAATATGTGATGATGGAATACTGAGATGTTGAAGTGCAATAGTGGTAATAATATTAATGGAGGAACCTGTATCTATCAAGACCCATTTATAAGGGATCCGATTCACACTAGCAATGATATGCAGTGGGGGATCAACTATGTCAGTGGGTATCGGTTTGATTTCATGATCATGGAATGTTATAATAGGCTCCTTGCATTTTTGAACATGCCCCACAAAATTATTGAAAGAGTTAGGGTCATATGGTTATAGTTCAATTGACTTTAGAATTTCCATAAGAGCCTCTCGATGTGGAGTTGACTATTGGATTAGCTCATATATGGAAAGTTTTATCGATGCCATATTTAGACTTTGAGTGAGTCTACTTCTTATCATGAGCATCGGGTGAGGTGGTAGAATTTAGATTGGAGTTGGTTACGACAATGGCTATGATATTGAAGGAACATTGGTTGGACCTACAAGTTGTGTAGGTTGGTTTAGGTATCTCTAGTTCCTTGTCACTATGTTAATCATCCCAACAAAGCCCTGATGTGGTGGGGTTGTATGTATCTCATTCACCTATCTAGGTTGTTCTACCTGGCCCCCATGCATAGGTAATAGATCCTAGAATATGCCAATATTTTAGTTGTTTGTAGTGAGAGGATTATCGATTTGAAGCTCATTTCGCTCTATCATATCTTGCACAAGGTTCTTGAATGTGTAGCAAGTTTGAATGTCATGACCATTTTGATGATGATAGAGACAATGTAAATCCTCTCTATAATTCTTATACCTTTGGCTTATTCAGATCTGGTTGTCGAACCTCAGGTAGAGTGATGGTCTTTGCCTCACATAGTCGATGAAAGAGAAGCCAATGGTTCAGGCAATGGTGTATACTAGTGAGGAGGATGACATTGTTGATTCATCCATTGATTCTACTGAGGTTGAGCATTATACTACGTAGGTAGGGGTTGCACCTGATAATTAGGTGGTTGAGGGGTAGCTTGTTGTGAAGGCCCTAGTACACTTAAGACAACTTGATTTACCAGAGCTAACTTTTGTTGCATGTAGTTGCCTTTAGAATTTTTGTTCCAATCCTTTTTTTAGGGCTTGATCTCACCCTCTTGGACCTTGATGTCCTCAATAACATTTACCTGAGCTAGGGCTTCCTCAAATATGTTGTACTATTGGAGTTGTAGTAAAAGTGAGATCTATTTTGAACAACTCTTAGTAAACAATCGAGTGAGCTCTATGATAGGTAAGGTAAATGGTAATTTTGTGATGATTGATCTCCATCACTTGCCATAATCCATGATTGACTCTTCTTCAAATTACTTAAGGTTGTATAGGTCAATCAATGTTGCTTTCTTTCTAATGTTGAATGAGAAGTATTCCAAGAATGCATTTTCTAATTGTTCAAAGGAGTGTATGTTGTGTCATGGTAAATGATTATACCACTCTAAAGTTAGCCCAGCTAGGGTTATGAGAAATATCCTAAGCATAAGGGCATCATCATCCTAAAGATGAAAGCACATATTCATGAAGCTTGTGATATGATCTTGAGCATCTTCATCTCCTTTAAACTTATCCAATTTTAGCATTTCAAAATGCTCAGGATATGGAGGACATGGCACAGAAGGGTGAAGTGGTTGGTTGCATAATTGATGCAAAGTAGGTTTTTGATAACCCATTCCTAAAGCTTGCTTTTCCAATGAATTGATATGATCTGTAAGCATCTTGTAAGCTTCAGGTGATATGATCTCATCTACCTACCTTTGTCCTCAAAGAGGGGGAGGTAAAATATGTCTATTGGGGTGAGGTGGTTGAATGTGGTCATCAACCATATCCTCATAAAGTGACTCAAGGTACCCCTATTCTTGATAATCTGACTCTAAGTCCTCATAGACCTCATACTCCTATTGATGATTGTTTGGTTGATATTATTGAGACCTATGGTGATGGATGGGCACACGAGGAGGATGGTTCTAGTTTGGCCTAGGTGGTAGGTTATGATACTATACAAGGTGCCTTTGATGGGTTTGCTACCTATAGGTACTAGGGGTAGGAACTTCCTCATGTAATACCTTTTGCAACCATTCCTAATGTAACTATTATTGATGCAACCTATGCTGGTGCAACCTTTGCTGATCCAATTGGTTTTGATCTAGGTACCTCTAATCCAATCGTAGCTTATCCAATCATAGTTGGTGTAGCTGCTCTTATCTATTTATATTTTGCCTAGGTATTTGGTCTATATGATCAGCTATATGGGGTTGATTGGCCCTCATATTAATATGAATGGGCTTGAATTGCTTCTCAACCCTAGAAGGGTTGGCCACTTACTTCCCATGATCAAGGGAGGCTACATTGACATGATATTTAAGCTTAAAGGTAAGCTCTACGTACTTAAGTGATGTAGAGGCACAACATGCTTATATAGAGTACTCTTCATAATGAGTAGGAGGATGATCTAGGTCTTCCTCTTCCTCATATACGAGAAAGGCATGAGTTGATATGGTTATCTTACTAGGATGATGAGTGTCATACCTATCTAGATGAGCATATTTTTGACTCATCCATGGGTGATCAAGTGGAGTGTCTTGCTCATCTAGGTTGGGCCATGGTGTATACTCTTGTTCATGCTCTAATTGATGGATAGAGTGAGCTAGAATGTGAACCCATGGCATCGACCTACTAGGACCCCCTATATGCTGAGGATTTTATCTAAAGAAAGCATGGAGAGTGTCTTGACTAGGAAGTTCATCACTTTGATCATATTGAGGACCTATAGATGCATCCTAAATAGGGATCTCCTAAAGGTTAGATTCCCTATAAAAACTAGGATGCCATTCAAGAATGGCCATATCCTCTAGACTGATTCAGAGATGTTCCATATCTCCTTGCAAGTTTTTAGTAGTACTAGCCCTTGATCGAGCTTGATTGCATGTTATTACCATGATCTGAATTAAGCCAAATAATAAAGAAACAAACAAGAAAATAATGTGTTTATCTCTTTTAAATTTTTCTTGTGATTCCTATTACTATTTTTAGTGTGTTTTGATGTTGAAACCCCTATTCCTATGAAATCTAAGGGTAAAAAAAATAAAAATCTACTAAAGGTAGTTTGAGCACACCCCCTATCGAGGAATATAACTCAAATAGCAAAAAGTGGCTTCCTACACTGGATATGGCTCAAGGTAAACCTATGGAAATAAAGAACCCTAGAAGGGGCCACATTATCTAATGTTCTACTATCGACATACCCATGCTTTCACTTAACCCATGTATTTAAGGCATGAACAAGAATGATAGTTGCATCCACTAATTATTTGAAAAGCCCTATGGTAAAGGGGCTTGCTAATCCTTCCTACTCTAGGTGCACCCAAAAGTAGGGGACTTTTTAGTGATGAAATCCAGAAAGCCACTCGCTTGGGGCTACTAAGGTTGCTATGGTGTGAGCCAATAGATGGAGATGAAGCCCACTATCATTGGTCTCGATCGATGATTGGTGATGAAATCCAACTCACCAATGTTTACAATAGATCGTGTAGTGTGTGGGGTTCCTTTTAATATTTGCAAAAGTAAATAAACCAAAGAGCATACGATGATTCTTCACTAATGCAGAAAAATATTTAATGTTCAAAAACCCTATATGAATGACTAGCCTTTAAGTAGGCAACAAGCAAGCAAACCAAAGTAGTAGTAGATAGAGGTCATCTCATACAGAGATAATTATAGATAAAGGTCATCTAACCTAGAGACAACCATAGATAGGGGATATCTAGAATAGAGACAACCATAGATAGAGGTTGTCTATCCTAGAGATGGTCATAGATAGAGACTTAAAAACTTAAAGTCTTCTACAATCCTTTTCTATAATTTGGAAAATTTTACTTTTCTTTATGGAAAATAGGAAAAGAAGGATAGAACACTTACTTTGATAGCCTACATTCGATGTAGATTATTGACTTTTCTGTCCCGCTTTTGCTTTGACCTGAGACAACTACTTTTGGGTACCTGTAAGATGCAAAACTTATCAGTAATCCACCAGAAGGCTTAAAAAGGGACCAGGTGGTCCCACCGTGATCACCATATGTATAGCAAGAAAATCGTGCAACCCAAGCAATGAAAATAAATGAAAGATAGCAGTAATGTAACAACAATGATAAAAAATATATATAAATATGGTGCCCTTTTATTAATGATATTTATTCTTTCCAAAGAGGTTACAATGAGATCCCCTCTGAGGGGATTTGCTACCAATTTGATACAATGAATTACAACATAAAAATTTGGGTGCACTCCGCAAGATCTTCCTTGCTACCATAGTGTAAAGAGGTTTTTCATGATCATTGCTTTGAGAAGTTCCTTTGTAGTCTTCGTGAACCTATAATCTACACAAAGAAACTAAAAATATATCAATAGCATATGAAGAGCCCAACGAGATTGGGCCCATATTAAATGAAGTGAATACTAAAATAGAACTGAATCAAATGCATGAACAAAAATATAAACTATTATAAAAAGTAGGAAAAAGCAAACTTTTAAGCTATTGTAATAAGAAAAATAGAAAATTAAGATCTCTACCAGAGGCCATCTCAGGGTAGGATGGCCTTACCTATGGGCCATCTCGGGTCAAGATGATCGATGTCTTGTAGTTGCATTTATTATGGCCAAGTCAGGGTGAATTCTAGGTTCAATCCTAGATTTTATCAATGGATTGGTGTGCTCATAAGAGTGGCTTAAAGGGGTCTGATTAGTCACAAAAGTATAATGTTTGATTCACGTGGAATATGGAAACACAACCTTAAATCCTTGCAATAATCTAGTGGCATGGCTTTCAGTGATAGGAGAGCTTTTGGAGATTTAGAATGGTAGCACTTCGTTGCCCAAGGATTTCAATTTCAGATCTTATTAAAAGCTTTGCACATGAACTTAAAAATCAAATTCATAAGGGTTTTAAATTGGAGGGTGAGTGCCAATATATAGATTTCTCGAAAGAAATCTAATAATGGCACCAACCCTATGCATGAAAAGAAAAGAGGTAGTTCACATTAAGAAAAGTGAATGCCTATCTTTAAAATTTCATGCAAATTGATTAATGCATTGTGATTTTCTATTTTGGCTCATGCAAAGTGCTAAATCATGGCTTGGGATCATGCACGGGATCTAACTAGAAGTTTTGGGTGCTAACTAGGTCCTGCTTGACTTTTGATTGAAAAGCCCTAGCAATCGTCTCAGGGTGAGATGGTCCTAGAGGTCATCTCGAGGTAGGATGGCCCCAAATTGGAGGTCATATTAGGGTAGGACGGCCCCAAATTGGAGGCCATATCAGGGAAGGACGACCCCAAATGCTTAGGTAAATGTGCCCTATTTGAGTGGTAAGAACCATTATTTTAGCCCTGAGGCTACCCAAAGTGGGTCATATGGTCTAGAAGAGTCCAATTAGGTAGTCTCTTCAATATGACATGATTTTAGTGTCTACACTAATCTCAATAAAACTACTTACACATTAAAATAACTAAAACTCACTATAATCTTAGCAACTTTTAAGGGCATCCTACTTACATGATATTGAACCCTATATAATAGAGTAAAAAAAGAGTGTGTTCCTTAAATAATGATCTAGTGAATGAATGAATCATTTAAGGACTTACTCTCACTTGTAGTATTTTACTTGATTTGAGATAATTCTAGGAGGACATTACAACCCATAGGAAAAGGAAACACTAATACTATTCCAAATTAAATCAAATCTTGTGTGTGTGTGCCTAAAGTGTAGTGGAAGGTTATTTTACCTGTATCTAATATATATCTCCAGTTTAAATCTCTATGGACTTGTATTTTCTTAGCTCAATAATAGTTATTGTATTTTTTCTAGTCATTTTTCATGCTTAACCTCATCCATGAGTTTTGTACATTGGTTGAGCATGACATTTGTAGAAGCAAGAGAATAGGTGGAATACTTTTAGATAAATAACAAAGGATTGGTGGCAAAGTACCCATGGTATTAAAAGGCACAACACACATATTCTCCTTTGAAGTGTTACTAACATGGTCTATCTCTCCATTGTCTCTTGCCCAAGTAGTGATACATTGGTTGGTATGCTCCAATGTGGTCAAATTTTATTATGGGAGAATTTTTTCTTACCTCTCATATTTTCATAGGACATATGGTGGAATGGTAGGATGCCTTCTTCAAAAAAACAAGGTCATGGGTTCAAATCCTTTTGGTGCCAAACTTTCTACATTATTGCTTTAATGAAACTCATACAATTTTTTATTTAATTTTCCTCCCAAAATGCTTTATTGGATCCCTAGATTTAAGAGTAAAATCTAAGACACTCCCATAGATATCTAAAGTTCTAACTCCATCAACTATTGAAATTATATGTGTATGTATATATATAAATTTGTACACATCCAAACACATGAACGCGTACACACACACACACACACATGAAGACCTTTGCCAATATAAAAGTTAACTTGTCATACAATCATTTTCTAGAAGAAAGTAGGAAGTAACCAATTATTTTTGTTTAAGTTTCAACAATGAATTTTATTGAGTGGCAGTACCTAATTTGGAATTTTTTTCTATGGTTTGGAATTTGATATATTTGTTTGCTTTGAGTGCTAATATATCCAACCTTCTAGAATTCATAATTTTTTTATATGGAAGTGTCTTGAGCCCATTTTTTTAGATAATATTTTTTTTAGCTCTACAAAGTGGTGACATTAGTTTACAAACATATTATAATTTTCTATGGATTTTGGTATGAAATAAACTCCTTGGCATATGTTACTAACCTCAATGGATAAAATTATAACAACTCATCAATTTGAATGGTAATATTTCTTAGAATTAAGAATCTCTAGTGTATTTTTAATTATGGAATAGAATAAGGTCTTAGTGGCCATCAACTTGGTAAGAAGGAGAACAAAGTACTTGTTATCTTTTTCATGTTAGTTGAGTTAGATGTACTTTTACATATTAGAAATAAGATTGATACTAATTAGGAAAGGGAAAAATTTAAGGATATCTATGGAAAAGTAAGTTCTAGTGAAGTTAACATAATAGATGTAGAACTTTCCAATCTCAAAATTTTAGGTTTTACTAATGTTGAATACTATATATCTCACTTCAAACCCTTAAAAATTGACTTAGGTATACTGATATGCAACATAAATGGTGGTGAAGAATATGTCAAATCCATTACTTCTAATAATACTTATATTTTTTATACGACTGACTTGATTTTTAATATGAATGCTATGACTATGAGGAAGAAAACCTATTTCTCTTGAAGAACTTTTCAAGCTTCTTATCCATTATAAAGTTTCAATGAAGAAGTATGTATATCTTTCTCATATACAAGCTTACCTAAAGAACATCAAACTAGTGGAATCTAAGATTCAGTTGTCCAAGGACTACTATAATATTTCAAAGAAGTCAACCACATGTGATTATATTAAAAGGGAGGGACACCATCAAAAATTACATAACAAGATTGAAGAAGTTTGAGACTAAATTCTTAAGATCTAGATACATGATTTTTGATGATGAAGAGAAGGATGAATATGGAAAAATGGAGGTCCATTAGAGCATCTATTATGGAAGGGATACTTCTAATGTATCCTTTTCTTGGACCCTCATCTTAGATTATGGGGGCTATTGAAGTATGTGTAATATGATATTATTAGACTAAGGCCAATAGTTAGAAAAAGTGATCATGGGCATTAATAATATGGCCTACATGCAAGTGTAGATATAATCCTATGGGAATTCTTCATGTAAGCCTATGGACATCTCTTATGCAAGACGTTATCATTGTTCAAAGCATAATGACCATCCATTGCATTTGTTGAATGCAACCATGCTCACACCTTATGGAGAGTGCATAGTCCAAAGGTCCAAGGAGCATGGGAAGTGGCTCCAAGGAAGATAAAATATTTTTACAAGGTTGAATCCTTATTTTGATGTGATATTTGAAACTCAGTTTTACCTAAACTAGCATAGTGTATCAAGTTTTATTAAGGGAAAGGGGATAGAGAGAAAGTGACTAGAAAATCAAAAAATTGAAAAGTCAATTCCTATGCTAGTAAAGGTGATGCATTAAGATCCTAAAGACTTTTAATGAACACATAAAACATTTATCGATAGTGCATGAGGAGCATAATTTCATCAAGAACAAACTATCATGTGTAAGCATATATAAGAATAAGGACAAAGAACACATAGTCATAATTTCTCATTTATGTGATGACCAAATTACATTCATGCCTAAAAAAGAGGCTCAAAACTTATTAAAAAATAATCCAAGACCTAATCTAGACTGTAATACAATAGAGATATGAAAGAAAATTATGTCGTAGACTAGATACTAGGCATGGATAAACAACTTGTGATCCTTTAAAATGAGGAAAAGATAAATATTTATAGATGAGTATGAGGAAAAATTCCCACAAAAACTTACATAGGAAATTCAAAATGTTTAGTTCAAAATTTTCTCGAGCTCCCTAGCATTCACTTTGGGTGATCTCAAGACCTATGGATCTACAATAAATATTGTAGTTAGTTTGGTTCAACCAGATTTAAACTTCTACTCTATCAATCCACCATAGTATAGATCTCCTATGATTAGATGCTAATATATTCTATAATTAGTATCATTATGTTTGGGATCACTTTTTAGGTTACCTCTATGCTACTTTTATATGCACCATCCACCATATTTGGGTATTATGCCTAGGTTCTAAGGTTGATGGGAATAGAACAGGGTCATTCTTCTTTTCTTGTGCTTGGTTTCCATTGGATCTATCTAATATTTCATGTCATATAATGCTTTACCCTTTTTTATAACCCAATTGGATTTTTCCATATGATCTTACTTGCATTTTGGCTAGAGTTTTGATTTATTCCCTTTTATGCATTTCTTAGTTTAGGAAATGCATTTTGTCACTAACCGATCCATGGATCCCTTTTGATATTCTAGTGATTGTCTTTCAACTAGGAATATCAAACATTTTTATTTAGCGAGTATGCCCAAGTCATTCCCTTCTTTCAATTTTAGTTGATTTGCCTCCTTTTCTCTCTTACCATCAAATTTTTTAGGATATATTTACATGGACCAGTAGACTTGGTTAATCCATATTGATTTCACATATTGAAGTGCTCCAATAAGAGTGCTTCAACAAACTATAGGTCTTGAGCTCTTCTTAGTGGAAACATGGATGCAAAGAGATTTATCCTACCAGTACTTTAGCCAATCACCTTAGATCCTCCTTTTTATTCCATAACTATTGGGTCTTATTGCATGGGGACTTTTGTTAGTGCTATGTTCCAACCACACTAGGGAATAGTGACTAGCTAGATAATCACTTTAAACCAAATCAGATATGAAATATGGTTTGACCTATGGGCTCACCCCTCTAGGTGAAATATGATTATGCAACCATTGTATGGGTCAAAACCCTACTAAATGTGGAACCATTTTACCTATCACTAGAAAGGATTTGAGAAACTTACCAATGGTGGGAGCTTGCTTAGCTATCATTGAAAAGGTTATGGGTTATTGTTGATCTAATCTGGTTGGTCAATGTGATCTCATGGAACAAGGACCTTGATATTTGCTTTTAGCTTATAGAAGAGGATTTTCCTTAACATAATTTTTAGTAGTTTCTTGGTGTTGGGTACTTGGTAAATTATAAGAGCCTTAGGTCCCCTCATCATTTTTTTCTTCAAAAATTAGCATCAAATGTTGTTCTTATTAAATTGTCCTTTTTGGAGGGATTTTCCTAGTGTACTAAATTTTACTATAGATTTAATGATAGATAGGGGATGTTTTGCATGCAAGATACAAGGAACCCAAAATAGAGGACATTATCTCTTGGGCATTGTAGACAACCAATTTTTACATGCCTAGTAATCCTTAACTCTAGGCAAGGCACCAACCATCATATCTATAGTCAATCACCTTAACCTAGAAAACCCAAACATCAAATATAGCTCCTTTCAAAAGTGTTGTTCTTGTAGGTCTTAATCTCCAAGATTATAGGCCTTAGGAATTATAATTTTCCCTCTTTGGTCAAATGTAATAGCATTTATACCCAATTAGCTTCTTAATTTATTCCAAAACACCTCAATTCATAGTTGCAGATTTGAAAGTGCCACTCAAACAAGAAATTGGTACTTTTGAGTCTATTTTACATAGAGAAGATATACCACTAAATTTAGTGGTGCTTTTTCAATTGTGGTGCTTTTGCATGATTAATTTTTCCTTCCAAGATCAAGGAATTATTTTATTTTTTATTATGATAGGGGTCTAATCAGCTAAAGAAGATAGCTTATCACTTCTCTACAATAAGAAAACTTTCCTATACCTAATTCTAAATTATTTTTCCCTTACTAGCAGATTTTCAAAACTGCCACTAAATTCAATGGCACTTTTGATCAACCTTCTAAAAAGAGATAATTTTGCTATTGGGATTCTCTATTCAATGCTATTTAACTAATTTTTATCATCTATTCCTCTATTTTCTATAAATTTAGCTTAAAACACATTTATTTTTGTTAATTCAAAGAACATTTAGGTTAGTCAAATTTTATTTTTAAAAGGGTAATTAGGCAAGGAATTTGAAATCATTTAGTTTCATTTTAGTCTAATCTTTCTTACTACATCATATCTTGTTTTTCTTGAAAATGAAAAGTCTCTTTAGTTATAAAATCATTCAAATTGAAAAAACATTCTATTGTAATAATCTTCTTTGTTATATTCTTGTATTATTGCATCTAGCTTACAAACCTAGTGATCATTTAGCTTATGTTTAGTTAATTTTATCCAAAGAGGATTATTAGAGATAAGAATTTAGGTGTTTTCCAATAAATCCACCAAATACCTCCTGAACAAAAACATATAAGTAGCAATACATACAAGTACATGGAGATCGAGCCAACTCACATGAAATAAAATTTTAGGTATCCTTTGGAAATATTTTTGAGCTATTATCTCATACAAAAAAGGATGCAAATATACATTTTGGTGAAACCGACATGAAGAAATACATTTCCTCTTAAGATAATGATTTATTTTGAGTTAAACAAGATCATTTAAATTTTTTTGATTAGTTAGATCACATTAATTAAGAATTGATAATTGGTTCCTCTACCTTCATGGAAATATAAATATTGAGTCATGTATCTAGGTGTGATTGATCCTTGTATCATTTCTTATCTAGTACCTCAAGTTTTTCCCCCTTGTATGACCATGCATATTGAGGGAATCAAGTCACTTCTAGTGTCGATGGGTATATCAGAAGGGTAGATGTATTAGAAGGTTTCAAGTATATTGGGATATCCTCCAAAGGTATATCAGCTAATTGATTGATATTCATAGAATTTGAGACCTATCATAATAAATACTTACTAAATTTAATATCTTCTCTTCAAAACTTAAAACTTATAGTTTATCATCAATAGAACACTCATAGCAAAGGTATAACAAAAAAAATTTATGAACCTTCTTTGTTCGCTTTTGAGGAAATATGCAGTGGCAGAGATCTATCACAGGTCCCAATAAAATGCAAAAAATATGAAAGAAAGTAATTCTGCAATGTGACTAAAATATACTATAAATAGAAAGTGGTAAAAATACAATGCAGTATGGAGGTAATGGTCACTCCATTACTATAAGCTAAAGAACTACATTGTACTTCATATAGGAGTTCTACCACTATCTACTACACTCTACTATGATGCACTTGATATGCTTGAAATGGATTTCCACTATGACGCCCTTTATATAGGAATATAGATTCCTTGGCCAACACTCTACCCACTTGTACAAGTGGACACCTTGCACATTACAACTTGCACAATGACACTTGTGCATTTATTATATTGCTTAAATTAAGTAGCTAACTTACCCCTAAAGTAATATCATGCTCTAAATATGTACCAAAGGTGGTACATTTACATGACCCAAATGATGTAATATACTATAAATCTAACACCCTCTTGTATTACATTATTTGGGTATTGAAGATTTCAATCTTCAATATGGATCTTTATCTTCAAATTTTCTTCAACTTGATCTTATCGTTAATTCACATTGTACTGTATACCTCCTTGAATTGGTTATTCTTCTTCTTCTTTATTGGAATTAGTACTTTTTATAGGTGGATGTACTATCACCCAATTCTTACAAGAGTATTTTCTCCTTGATTTTATCCTTATAATAATTCTTTGTGTCCTGTATAGGATATTCTGAACATACACTTAGAGCATCATGATAAGACTTTGAATTAGTAGAACTTGAAGTACTAATACTGCATGAGGATTGAAATATATTTTCTAGAGATGATTCATCCATTTCTATTTTTAGTTTAAGTATTTCTATCAATCCTCTCTGTTCCACATTTTCATCCTTATAACATTTGAATGTAAGTAGTGCCATGTATAGTATGCTTCCATATTATAAAGGAATTTGAATTTCATTCTTTCTATTATTGATTACTTCAGTGAGTCAAGCATGTATATAATGATCCATTGTTTCAAACCTATCTTTTAAAGCTTCAAAATGTATCCTTTTTAGGTAGGATCTAAGTTTCCTTCAAATTTTATAAGTGAATTCTTGATTCCTATTTTTATGATACTTGCTTTTTCCTTTCTAATAGTGTTTTTCATATCATTATTCACTGTATTACTTGAGGTAGACATCCTTATAGCTTCCAGGATATAAAGTATTTTGATAGAGTTTGTATTTTATGAGATACAATCTTCTTAAGTGGTCTGCCTTATGACTCCCTAGTTAAAGTATGTGAATTTAAGAAAATATTTTTAGAGCTTAGGTTTTTTAGGCTTCCTTATGACTCCCAAATGGATTGAGTACTTGATAAATTTTAATGAATGGTATTATTATCAAGTTTTGTAGAATATCTTGTCTCCCTAGTGATTTTGGATATGCTAAGTTCTTTGAGAATAGTAGTTCAGTTTTTGGATTGATTTTGTAAAGTTTTGTGAATAGAAAAAATTAACTTCTATTACACATTATTACTCCTATTGAACTTAAGCACTTTTTACTTTTTATGAGGTCCTAAAGGTTGGATTTATTTTGTCCATTTAATGTGATTTTGAGACAAGTATACAAATTAATTTCCAACCCTTGAAAATATTTGATGAACCTCCCTTTTATAGCTTTTGATATTTGATATTTAACATTTCTAAAATCCAATATCCTACTTTGGTGTAGTATTCCTTATAACTCCCTAATTTGGAATATTAGAAAACAATAATATTTGCAATAATAGAAATTTAATTTTTCTAGGTAGAAATCCTTATTTCTCTTATTTTTAATTTGCAAATATTAAGCTATAATTTTCCTTTAATTTTGCTTTCAAATATGGTTGATTTCCAAATAGTTTCAACATTATATTATACCCTTATATCTCCCTATTAATGAAAGCAAATAATTAAGGTAAAGTCTTAGCTTTATAATACTGCAAATATGCTATATGAGCATTGTATTATCCAATGTATGCATACCAATATTAGTGCTTGCTTTGACCTCCTTTTAATGGTGGATGATGATAAATTTCTTTGACTGTAATATTGGGTGCTCCACTTTTGCTTGACCAAGAGCCTTTAATACTCTTAATTCTTCCTCCATGCTACACTCCCTTGGCTGCTATGAATGTGCTCCTCCTTGGTCTTTGGTACCTCAAATAGGGATAAAATATTGTAGTGGGTGACAAGTGTCATGGTAGTTTCACTTTAACACCTAGGAGAGAGATAGAACCTTGTTGACCCTCAAAATTTTACTGTTGAATGGAAGGTGAGTGTTACATTCTTCTATGAGCACTTATATTCCTTAGTTATAAGTGTCACTTCTCTTCCAATATCCTCCTGTGTAACACCTTCTTAGACTTTCCTTCAAGCATGCAAGGGATGATTGCTCATGTAGGAGACATTACGGTTTCCTTCAAGGTGACATCACTTTCCCTTTTTTCATGGGCCTTTTTTTCTCAATGTATTTTAACATATTCTTTGCAAGGTTATTTTAACAACATATTTTGGCCAACTTCTCCTTTTTTGTATGCTTTTTATGGCACTTTGTGTGAGTTGGTTCCAACTGGAGTAGTGAGCAATGCTTCAGTGGTTTTTAGCTAGGATTATGAGCAATGATTTGCTATGGGTAATGCTTTGGTGGAATTTTGAGATACTCCAATGGTGCCCTTGAGTGCTCCTTGTGGATGGACATATAGCTAGTATAGCCTCTTTTGTGCTTTGTTTTCCTCCTTATTTCAACCTGATAAATATTTCTCTTTTCTTGTGTCATGTTTTATTTTCTTGTAGGTTCCTTGATACGACTATCCAAGACCATGGATGATATGAGCCCCTTGAGAGGCTCTTTTATCTTTCTTGGAGAATGCTCTTACATGATCAATTTAAATTTATTTCTCCTTGTGAAGAATGTGCCTTTGTGGCACTTGAACCTTGTCCTTTTTCTATGGAGGGTAGATTAGTATGGTGCAAGATTATGTAAATGAATTTATGAATACAATACCTTTTTTGCACCTCCTTTTGCAACCTTATTTTTGTTGGTTTAATGGAGGATTTCATATAGGCAATGGCAGATTTTGATGTTGTCTCCTTTGCTAGAAACCTCTCTCCTTTGCTCGGTTACTTTTGTTAATAAAACCAAGCTAATAACCACATAGTAGAAGTTTTTGTAGAATTTTTTTATGCACTAATTATTTTTGTAAATAGTCCTTAGTGCACCTTGAATTTGAGACTCACCAAGTCTTGATATGTAGCTTCTTTTACTAATTTTGATGGTGGATTTCTTATCCACTCCTTGGAGGAATCTAATCTAATTTTGGTGGCTTCTTTGGGCCATGAAATGTTGTAGGTTTTGTGCACTAAATAATGTCTCTAGAAACTTTGATAATTTGTTGGTTTTTATGCCCTTGATATTTGAAAATCAATAAACACAAACTATCCCTTTTAAGAGTAACTAGTTAAAGATCAACTAGTATAGTGCTAATGAATTAATAATTCACTTTAATGGTAAAAATAATCTCACCTTATTGCTCCAATAAGATTTCAAAATAATTTCTAAATGCACTTAATAATCTTCTGGAACTTATTTAAGAGTAATTAATGAACCCTTAATGAATATCTAAAATTTTCACTACAATCAATATTGTAGGATGTAGTCTTCTTGCTTTCTAGATAGATAATAGATAGGTGATAATTTTATTTCTTTTGAAAATATCCAACTCCTATTTAATGTGAAAATATTTCGTAAAATGAATTCTCATTTTTGCACTTTATTGAAGACTATAATATGGGCCCTTTTCCTTTGCAACTTTAATCTAAATATGGTGCTTAATGGAATTTGATAATGATCCCTAATTTTAAGTTCAACTAATTGCACCAAATTTGCTTACCTTTTAATATATTTTGTAGTAGATGTAGATCTTGGTGTTTTGATTCACCAAGTTTCTATCTTGGTGTTTTGATTCACCAAGTTGCTATCTTGTTGGCTGTCAAAAATGGCTTCTTGCTTCACCAAAATGTGGTCTCAAATCTTCTATCTGGATCCTAGGGTTTGGTGACTTGATCCTTCTAGTGATCTTCTATTTTCTAATGTAGATTTAGAGAAATCTTATCTCTAAACCATGCCTTATTTCTATGAGAAGTAATTTCCAAATCTCTTGGATTTGGTAGGATTCTTTTGTCTGAATCCTCCTTCAATCTTCTTGTTGAATTTTGACTTCAAATAGGATCTTCTTCTTCTCAAGATTCTGAATATCTTGAGGTCTTCACTATATTCTTCTTCAAGATTTGGTACTCTTTACCAAATTCTTCTTCTCTTGGGCTTGTTATCAAATGACGACAATTATCCCAAGTCCTTCACTATTAGGAGCTTCTCCTTAGTAGTGGATTTCTCCAATGATTTCTCCTAAGAACTATTTTGATGATGCTTCTGTGAGCTCTGCAACAAGGCTCTCCAAGACTTATTCATTTTCTTCTTGAGACCTCTCCAAGGTCTTCTATCTTATAACTTCTTTGGTCTTCCAACTAATACATTTTCTTCAACCTTCTACTTTTGGAAGTGTTGGTGATGAGATCTTCTTCTCTGAAATATGCTACTTCTGGATTATGGAATGAGACCTTGTTGGTCCTTCTTCAATATTCTAATATTGGAAGTTCTTTAATGAGATCTTCTATGAATATCTTCAACTTATTCTGGAACATATCTTCTCTCTGTTGTTTCCAATGGGATCTTTTCTTAGACTTTTTTAATGTTCACTAGTTATTCTTGAAACTAATGGTATAAGTTTTGTGTTGAGTCTTGGTCTTCACAGTCTTGTGGAAATACTCTAGATAGTCTAAAATTTGTAGTCTTCAATGGATATCACCAATCTCCTATCTCGAACTCTTCTCTAGAGTCTTCTTTAAAATTAATACTTTTATGGCTCTTTCTTTTGGATCTAGGCTTCTTTAGCCTTTTCTTCTGTATCAAAGCTTCTATGGCATTTTCTTCTACAATATGCAGGTCTTCAATATTCTATGGAGATCACCAATCTACTAGATTCTCCTTGACTTGACTTATAGAGTCTCTTCTTCCTTGAGTCTACTATAAGACTTATGTGGCCTTTTCTTCACTTCTGCAATCTGCAATATTTGCAGCTCTAATAATAGGATCTTTTTTCAATATCTTTGAAAACTTTAGTCTTCTCCTTGTTGCTACAAGTGCTAGAATAATTCTAAGAATATATTCTTCCTAACTCTCTTGTAGGAAGCTTTCCAACCTTTTCCTAAATCTCCTTTTCTTGCAATAAGTTGTTAGAGACTAGAATGAAAGAATTTATAATTTTAGAGATAACAATATTCACTAGTTTATTTTTCAATCTAGTGGCATGAATAATGAGTCCTAGTCTTCACAATTTTTTTTGTAAATGAGATTTATTTCAGTCCTTTCAATATTTCTTGTGACTCTCTCTAATCCTATTGACTATTTTGGCTCTTTCTATAAATTTATTCCTAGTGGCAACAATTATATGCAATGGTGCACAATGACAAATTCATTATGTAAATATGTAGACCAATAGTAACAATTTTGACTCTCCCTAATTCTATCTTGATTCATCATGTATCTCATACCACTATTAGATTTTGAGGATATATGAAGTGGGAGAGATTTATCATAGGTCCTAATAAAATGCAAAAAATATGAAAGAAAGTAATTCTGCAATATGACTAAAATATACTATAAATAGAAAGTGGTAAAAATGCAATGCAATATGGAGGTAATGGTCATTATATTATTATAATATAAAGAACTATATTGTACTCCATACATGATTTCTACCACTATCTACTACAATCTACTGTGATGCACTTGATAGGATTGATATGGACTTGATATGGGCTTACACTATGAGGCCCTTTATATAGGAAGATAGATTCCTTGGCCCACACTCTACCTAGTTGTACAAGTGGACACATCACACATTACAACTTGCACATTGAAACTTGTGAATTTATTACATTACTTTAAGTAAGTAGCTAACTTTCCCCTAAAGTAATATCCTACTCTAACTATGTACCAAAGGTGGTACATTTATATTATCCAAATGATTTAATATACTCTAACTCTAATATTTTTCACATGCTCACAAATAACAAGAAGAAAACCCTTGGATAAACCTTGAGTATAGAGAAGTGGAACATGCTATTGAAAAGGTAATTTTTGATTCTATGGATCACATTGGAGAATATGTAAGAAGAAATAATATTTTCTTGGATATACTTATGGAAAAAAATTGAAGAAAAAAATAGGAGAGAACCTTCTAACTCTAATAAAAATATTTAACATTTTAATGGATAATGTGTTATTGCATAACTTAATGAAAATCAAAATAATTTTGCTAATATTAATGTGTCTATGACATAAACTATGAACTCTATGACCCCCAAAATATATCCATATGCGCACTTGTTATAGGTGTACTTATTTCAACATCATCTTCTAATATTCACATTACCCATCCTATTTAAAATTCTAGTTCCACAACTCTTTCTTAACAAATGATTTAGGGGTTAATTAAATTCCTACATCCACTAAACATAATCAAGTCACTCATCCTTTAGAAACTCTACATCCTATACCTAAATCTTATCTTCAACCTCCATTAGTTTTATTTACACCTCTAAATCAATCAAACACAAAATTTTAAAACATAAATGCTAAATTAGAAGACATTGAAAAATGAGATTCCTAATTTTAGGAATTAGAATGCCAAATTGCTTCTCTTCAAGGAATAACATTTAGAAAAAAATATTCTTTTGATGAATTCTATGGAAAACATTTAGACCCTATGATCATTAATCACTCTTCCACCTAATTTTAAACACCAAAATTTCAAATGTATAATAGTATTCAAGATCCCTTTAGTCATATAATATTGTTTCAAATCGCATGTAGTGATGTGACCCATGATGAAAGATTACTCCTTAGGTTATTCCCTAAAAGTATTAATGGTTTAGAATTGGAATGGTATTTCCAAATACCCTTCCATTTCATTAAAAAATTTAGATAACTTATGGAAGCATTTGTAAAACAATTTCTAATCCATATTAATTAAAAAAATATCAGATAGATAATTTGTAAAAAATTAAGTAAGTTAAAAATGAACATTTTATAGAATTTCTAGCAAAATGGAGAACCTAAGTGGTTATACTTCAATACATTCCTCCAACAAAGGAACTTTTACACATCTTTATACAAAATCTAAATGAAAAATTGTCTTATCCTCTAGAAATAACTAATATCACCTCCTTTGAAGAAGTAGATATGGAAAAAATGGGAAGCTATCATTATAATATGAGGACATATTAATTATAAGAAATAAGAAGAAAAAAATTCTCACAATAAAGGGTAATAAAGATATAATAATTTTTTAGGGGATGGTGTAATTGGTTCTTACTAGACAAATCATATAAATACAACTCAAAATGCTCCTCAAAAACTATTGTTATCAAGAAAATACAAACCTAGATGTCCATTTATTAATACCATATAAACAAAAACCACTATCTTATAAATGCTCATTCATTTTAAAATGATAGATCTCCCACATATTAGACCCTTAGATACTTTAAAATGAAGGGTGAGGAAGTAAGAAAAATCCCCCAAATGCAGTGGATTAAAACAAACTCAAACAACAAATTATTAGTATGCCAAATATATATATATATATATATATATATATATATATATATATATATATATATTAAACAAATGTAAATAGCATAAAATTTACTAAATAAAAAATAAATTGTAAGGTAAGATAGAAATAAATCAAACCACATAAAAGACACCAATATTACATGAAAACCTTGTAAAGGAAAAACCACGACCAAAATCATATCTCTACTTTTGTATTATCTTCAAAAAAATATATAAGTCTCTCTCCTTAAATATGACTAATGCAAATCATCAATATCTCAAGTAAACAATAGTATCTCATAGTTGGCTCTATATATTTAGTTGTATAGTTCACACCACATAGTTAGCACTACATAGTTAGCTCTCCATTCACTCATCCAACACAAGGAGTTTAGCCCAAATATATAGTTTGGGCTATCCTCCTATTGAAAAATAGTCATGGAGAAAATATCCACAACATGTGCCACCACACTCATGTCACATGCCACCATACTTATGCCACATACCACCACACTTATACCACATGCCATTATGTACCCCACACATGCCACCACAATCAAGTCTCGTGCCATGACACCTTTGACTTTTAGTTGATTAGATTTAAACTAGATATTGGAATTATTTTGATATAGTAATTATAGGAATAATAATATTAAGGTGTAGGATAATAGAAATATAGGTAGATATTTATTTTATCCATAGACCTTAATATATATTAGTCTAATCTAGGTATATATACATATTAATAAATATAAATTTAATATATATCTATTTAATTTGTATTAAAGCCTAGATACCTAATATTATTTTCACCTTTATATTTAGGTGAATTTACAATATAACCCAAAAATTATATTATTTATTCCAAAACTCCCCCTTAATCTAATTTTGGGGTTATAATACAATTTTACAAGAGGTGAGGTTCCAAAGAATCAATTTACCAAGAAGCATATGTTTTGGCAAAGACTTCTTCAACAATGGCATAGTAGAGACTCCAAACTGTATGGCAATAGACAAGGCACAATCCATTAACATAGATTTACAAACAAAAAATATAACATAGAGTCAATAATCAAATATATAGAATATAACATGTAAACATGGAAAACATCAATAATAAGTGCATATATATATTCCATCAACATGGAAAACATAACATCTATCAACATGGATAAAAAAGTGGCATACATATTCCATCAATATGGAAAAAATAACATCCATCAACATGGATAAACAAGTGGCATACATATTCCATAAACATGGAAAAAATAACATCCATAAAAATGTATAAAAAAGTGGTATACATATTCCATAAATCTATAGCAGAAAGAGAACACAAGAGAAGAACAAGCCACCAAATTCTAGGCTTGTAAAAAATAAGTTTGAGACCATCATTTGGTGAAGAAGGAGTTGTGCAAGACATCCTATTGGAAGCAACAACTTGGTGTTTCTAGAAACCAAGGTCTACATCCTCTACAAATGCGAAAGAAGAGCTACCAAAATAGGTATGCAAATTATGGTGCAAAAAGATTCATTAAATTGAACTACTTATTAGATTTATTAGAGCACCTGGAATTGGATTGAAGTTGCAAAATGGAAATTTGATTTCAATATTTGAAAGTGCAAAGGAAAACAAATTATTTTAAATGATTCAATTGCACATTTATTAGGAGTTTATTATATTCTAGATTAGCTTCTTTCAACTACCTATTATCTATTATTGAAAAAGAAGACTAAGTCCTACAACATTGATTGTAGTGAAATTGCAGAATAACTCCTAAAGATTCATTTTAGGTTATTCTTGATTAGTTGCAGTAGATTATTAGTGCATTTATTTGAGAGTTGATTGGAGTGATAAGGTGTAATATTAGTGCATTAAAAAAGAGCTTGTACTATTATACCACTCAAAAATAAAATTAGGTTTTGTTGTGGCTGCTCCACAACGTACCCCAAAATTGGGGACCCACCTTTTTTGCATGTTTCCAAGAAGACCGAAGTGGCCCATATGCTAAAGATCAAAGAAAAAGCAAAATACCACAAGGAGAAAAAGTGTCGCGATATCGCGACATGTTGCAGTTTCACGGTCCAAGGCAAAGGGAGAGAGCAAAGAAGAAAAAGTGTCGCGATATCGCGACATGTTGCACTGTCACGGCCAAAAGAGAAAAAGTGTCGTGATATCGCGACATGTTGCACCGTCACGGCCAAAAGAGAAAAAGTGTCACGATATCATGACATGTTGCATTATCACGGCCAAAGGAGGAAAAAGTGTCACGATATCGTGACATGTTGCATGGTCACGATCAAAAGAGAAAAGTGTCGCGATATCGCGACATGTTGCACTCATCGCGGCAAAAGATGAAAAGTGTCGCGATATCACGACATGTTGAAATGTTTAACGTCACACAAGAAAGAGAAAAGTGTCACGATATCGTGACATGTTGCATGGAAGAAAAGTGTCACGATATCGTGACATGTTGCATTTTCATGACCAAAGAAGAGAAAGAAAAAGAAAAGTGTCGCGATATCGTGACATGTTGCATTTCCAAAAGTGTCCGATATCGCGACATGTTGCATTTTCGCCCAAAAGAAAAGTGTCGTGATATCGCGACATGTTGCATTTTCACGACCAAAAGAGAAAAGTGTCGCGATATCGCGACATGTTGCATTTTCACGGCCAAAAGAAAAAGTGTCGCGATATCGTGACATGTTGTCATTGCAAAAAGAAAAGTGTCGCGATATCATGACATGTTGCATTTTCGGCAAAGAAAGAAAAGTGTCGCGATATCGTGACATGTTGCATTTTCGCAACCAAATAAAAAAGTGTCATGATATCGCGACATGTTACATTTTCATGGCTAAAAGCAACAAAAGAGAGCAAGGAGGCAAAAGTGTCACGATATCGCGACATGTTCCATTTTTGCCAAGGTAACGGACCTACATAGTGACGTGGACATAAGGACAAAATCCAATGAACAAGACAAAGCGTTACATAAGGAATATTTAATGATTTGAAATCATTTAAGATGGTCGTTACACACGGAGGGAAACGGACGCAAGCCCATGTGGAGAAAACGCAGCGAAGGGCCACAAAATGGAAACCAAAGCACACGAACAGTCAGGGAAGGTGAAGCGAACAACCATCGAAAAATGAAACAAACCGTCATGGAAGGAGAAACAATTTTTCCAGAAGTTTAAATACGCCATTCAAAGAGGCCAGAGGGGGTGGAAACTGCCATGAGCAGAGTTACAGATTTGAAGGCAAGAGGGCCATTCTGGACCTGTTTGGGCTGTTTTTCTTCCATTGACTGGTTTGGGAAAACCAGAAACTTCTGTTATTGTAAAATGACAAATTTTTAATACAAAAATTTTCAGAAAGTTGCATCTTATGGACAAGAAAGAAGGAGTCATTTTCTGCATGCAAGATTAAATGTCTATTTTTCCCCTTTTCAGATTTTAGGCTTGTAAATGGAGTTTATACAAGTTTCTTGGTTGCTTCATGCGAATGTCTAAATCTGAAAACCTCATTTAAAACCCTAGGAGCCAACACTTAGCTTATCCGGATTGTGCTTGTTTTGCAAGTCCAATAGGTTAGGTTGCATGCATGAAAACCTCACATCTTCGGTTTTGTCGGAATAGGATAGCATCATACTGAATGCATTTTATGTTTCATTTTCTGCATTTCATTTTCATTTTCTGCATTTTATTTTCCAGAAATTTTAACTTTTATTTTAATTTTCAGGCATTAAAATAAACATTTAAAAAACTTCAAAATCCAAAAATAATTTAACCATTGCGTAGGTTATACTTCATACTTCTAATATGCAATTTGAAATTTCATTTTCGGAGTTGTTTAATATTTAAAAAATTCATCGAAGTTGTTGTTTTACTGCAGATTTAAAAAATCCGAAAAATAGAAAATTTCCATTTTAAGGTCAAATTTCATTTTTTTTTCAGTTTTTTTTTGCACTCATGAGCCTATGATGACATTCCCTTCATGAAAATTCCAATTTCATTGAAGGAGTTATGTTTTATGGCATTTTCACAAATTTCCATTTCTTGAGCACTACATCATGGTCATATGAGGACCAACTCACATTTGCTCTATTTTGGTTCAATGAACAATCACTAAAGTTTCATGGTAAAATAAACCAACATTGCCCCTTGTTTACAGTTACTTGCAATCACTAAGGTGTTCCAAGCATTTAAATTGAATATCTTTATTTGAGATTACTAATACACATATGCAAATGCTAATACAAGCGGAGACCTTGGAGAAGTTGTTTGTTTAACTTCTTTGCAAGAGGGGATTTGGAACCCAAATCCTAAAGGAGAGTGTACTTTCACAATTGGGTGAAAATACCACTCAACATTTTGGCGCTAGAAGGAGGGCCTGAATTGGTTTATTTTAGTGTGATTTAAATGCTATAGGGATTTAAATTTTGAATATTTCATGCCCTATTGATTATTATCTTTAGCCCTCTTTTAACAATACAACCTTGTAGTGTTAAAAGGAGGACATGAAATGCTATGCATTGTTCTAACGCTTTTGGATTGTTCATACAGGAATAATGTGTTTTGATTTGATTTTGAAAATTTTTGGTCTTGACTAACGAGGTTGTCTCCATGCAATTACTTTCATTTGATTTTAATGGATACATCTCTTGGTTGATGCTAACATGATTATTCATACGTTACATGTTTGATATTTGCTATTCATTTCTTTGAGTTTCACTAATGGCAACATCTGAGGAGCAAAGTGTATCCCTAAGAGAAGAAATGATGTCCCTAAGAGAAACGATGGTATCTGCATTAGGAAAGTATTATGAATGTCATTCTACCTTTGGAACACCTTATCAAATTCATGAAAGGTTATTGGAGTTTCTACGACTTTTTAATCGAGAGGTGGCATCAGGATACCTACAAAATCTACATAGCTATAAGTTCACATTATGTCAATTTCAAATATTTTGTGAGCCTATTGCTTGTAGGTTCTTCCCATACATTGTGGGTGATAGATCATTCTCGTGGTATTGCCATCTACCCATGGAGGTTAAGACTTCTTGGAGCCAATTAGAAGCAGCTTATCTTTATCACTTTGGTAATCAAGTTGACTTGGATAGGTTGCAAAATCAATTCACCTCTATGTGTAAAGAGCCTAATGAGTCCATGAGTCAATTCAGTGTGAGGTTTCGTGAATTGTACTCTCAAATGTGGGAAAGTTTGGGCACATCGGAAGAGGAAGCTATTGAAGTATACCTGAGAGCCATACCCCCCACACTTGCTACACTCATTAAGGAAAAATTGGATGACCTGTCTCTAGAGATGATCTATGAGATCTTTGAAAAGGTAGAACAAATTTTGGAAGAAGAAAAGGCACAACATGCTCCCACGAAAGATTGTTCTTTTGGGGTTAGTGATACCAACCTACATCAACCATTGAATATAGCACCCTCCAATCCAACAATACCTAAGGTGAATGATCAAGGGGACGAATTTGAGTGTCCAAATGTTACAACCGCCTTAGATGTAGTCCAAGAGGAGGTGCAAGTTACCAATCCAACATCCACTAATGAGGATCATGCTGAGATGATTTCATTCATAGAGATACATGATTATTCAGATAATGGTGTCATAAATTCAACTCTACTTGAGATATGTGATAGGACAAAAATGGCCATAGAGTTGAATGAAGTGGTTGAAAGTGAAATCGGAAGAAAATCAATAAATGAATTTGAAGATATGACAGAATTTCACCACTTGTTCTTGGAAGATACACTCGATGAGATGATTGGAACTAATGATCAAGAAATTCTTCACCCTCCAAATTGTGATGAAGTGGAATCATGGGTTACTAATTTGGACTATGATAGCCTTACAAATTTGAATTCAAGAAATAACCCACTATTTGAAATAATTGAACCATCTAAGGAAGGTGAAGGTGAATTTGATGAGATACAATTTGATGAATCGAAAGATGTTGAAGAAATAGTCGAGCATCATAACTTAATTTTGGAAGATGATCGCCATGATTCTCGAAAGAAATTGAATGAATATGCTCACTCTAAACCTCCTCATGAACCCTTTGTGTCAATTGATATGCAGGATAACATAATCGCCTACTTAAAGGAAGATATTACAACTCCTGTACAATTTGAGGATATTTTGGAAGAGGGTTTCAAATCTCATCAAAATTTGGAAGATTATAACGATCCTACTACCAAGGACAAAGAAGAAAAAGAATTGATGAATGAATCAGAAGATCATGTCACAAATACTATGGAATTTCATTCCATGAATTTGGATGACAATTTTTACAATGGTTGGGGGAGATATGATGATATGTTATTTTCTCACACCCCTATGGATGAAATTCCTATCCCACTGGATATACAAGATGTAGAAACTTCTATCTCACATGAAGAGATGCCGTGGATGGTGAATAAGGAATTGGAACCAAATGACAAAGAGATTGATCAATTGGAAGCAACTCAAATGAGTGATCATCAAGATAGATTACTTGACATACACTTTGACCAACAAAATTTGAGGATTGAGAAAGATGAACATGTTTTCGATTGGGTGTCATATTTTGGTATGTTTGATGAACAGGTAATAAATGAAGAAATTGTGATTTCTCACCAAGTGTTGGTAAATGAAAATGTGCAAAAGGTAGAATCTAACCTTTTGTGTTCAAACACCCAAGCTATGGGTGAAGAGTTGAACGACCATGTTTTGAATTTGAATGATGTTTATGATGAAATGCCATTGAAGGTGAATGAAGAACAAGGATTAATTTCTAACCACACCTTTGATAACATTATTTTAATGAATGAAATGGATGCACTTAAATTGTTAAATCAAATTCATCAACAATTAATTCTTGAACCTAGGATAAAAACTTTTAATGATTCCCATTTAGTAAATATCCTAGATGCTTGCAAATGTTTGCAAAAATTTGATTGGCCGACAAACTTGGAAAATGAATTGGCTTTAAAATGTTTAGAAATAGGCTCTTACTTACAAAGTTTCATTTTGGATAAAGAAAGCCTACTTCTAAATCATGAATGGAATGATGAAACTTACACCTTAAAGAATAGACAAGAAAGAATTGAAAATCAACCATTGTCTAATCAATTTAGTAATTTGAATCTCACCTATGAGAATACTAATGGAGCTAAATCTAATTGGTGGGGTGAGAGAGGAAAGTTGAAATTGGTTGCATTGTTTGGTCTAGTCTTGTCTTTGTTTGATTCCTTCCACATTTGGCATGTGTATCACATTATATGTCTTTTGGAATGCTCAAATCAGGTTTGGGATCCGGGAAAATGACAATTCAAACTTTGCACCATCTTGTATTATATTGTACATTTGTATATAGATTTTGGTTTTTGGTTTTGGTTTGTGTTTTCAGGTTTCATTTTTGGGATTGCTTTTTGGATTTGGTTTTAAGTTTGGTGTGTTGGTCCTTTGGACATTTTTGGTTTGTTTTGAAAAAAAAAAAAGCGAGATGTCAACTTATGTCCTTATGAATGTTGACTAAGATAGGGAGAATATGAAACATCAGAATTTTATTGCAGAAAGCTCCGTGAGTATCACAAACACATTAAAGAATATCGTTTGAAACTTGTGATGCATGAAGTTGTCAGTTTACAAATTATGGTAAAGTAGGTGGTATACTCCATCCGCATTTCAAAAGGAGCAATGCGTTCATCCATATCTCATGTTACATTCGACATTGCATATACATTTCATTTCAGTTGCATCTACATTTCAAATACAATCATTGAAAAGGTGTCAAATCCTCTTAGGGTCATTACATAACATATATTAAAAGGATCCTAAGGTTGGGAACTGATGCCCGAACTATCTTGAACCAAGCACGTTCTACATATATTAAAGAGGATCTTGAGAAAAATGGTCAAAACCATACTTGGAAGAAAAGGTGAGGCGAAAGGAGTATTTCGTGTCTGTCCTATCATGCAACGTAATCCTTAAAACAGTGGTTTTTACCACTCCCATAATGCTTAAAGCCTAAAATCAGAGTAGTAAGGATAGGGTTAAATCCTCATCGAACTTAGGTTGAGGATCCAATTCCCCAAAGCTCTGATTTGACCTTCATGGAGTAGTAAGGATAGGGTCTAATTCTCATCTCGCTTAGGTTGAGAATCCGATTCCCCAAAGCTTCTATTTTGCCCAATCAAGAACTTGAAATTCCAAAGTGAATATTTTTCATTCTACTTTTATTGCATCATTGATATTGGATTGGAAGGATCGTACTACATGTCCCTTGCAAGGATGGGTAGTCATCCCCAAGGTTCAAGAAATCAAAAGTAAAGTCAAATCCTGGATTATGGGGTTGATCTCCATCGGGGCTATAGACGCCTGATTGGCAGTGGAGTATGCTCATGCGTGGCAACATGTCTTGTCTAAAAGCAAGACCACTGACTGCTCAAACGGATAGGCTAGCTTGACAATTTCATCCATAACAGGTTAAATCATTTTGTTCAAGATGAGGTAATGAACTCCAGATCAGAGTAGCAAGGATAGGGTTAAATTCCCATCTCGCTTAGGTTGGGAATCCGATTCCCCAAAGCTCTGATTTCACTTACACTTGCACATGGGTTCAAGATGGTAGTGACACATAACCAACTTTGGGATCTAGTAAATTAATTTAGTATGCACATATTTGGTCCTAAGAGGGTTTGACAGTTTTAATATGTTTGTTTATGATACTAGAAAGTTTGAGCTTTTGCAAAGCAGGTTGTTATATCTCTAGCATAGTTGTCATACATCAAATCCTGCACAAATCATTCATAGCCTTGCATACGAATCATAAGTGAAACTGACAATGGAAAGTTGAACGAGTTTCAAACGATAGGGAATGAAGCACATTGCACACACCGAGCTGATGCTTAACGATTCTGATGCTTCATGTATTTCTGATCTATTTGCATTCTTTGGATATTTGTTGACGCTTGTATTTGAATTCATGTATTTTCAGGTTGAGTTCTCACCAAAATGCTCAGGAGCATTTCCCAGAAGAGTCGCCATTTGTTGTGGCTGCTCCACAACGTACCCCAAAATTGGGGACCCACCCTTTTTGCATGTTTCCAAGAAGACCGAAGTGGCCCATATGCTAAAGATCAAAGAAAAAGCAAAATACCACAAGGAGAAAAAGTGTCGCGATATCGCGACATGTTGCTTTCAGGTGCAGCCAAAAGAAGAAAAAGTGTCACGATATCGCGACATGTTGCATCGTCACGGCCAAAAGAGAAAAAGTGTCACGATATCGCGACATGTTGCACTATCACGGCCAAAAGAGAAAAAGTGTCACGATATCATGACATGTTGCATCGTCGTGGCCAAAAGAGGAAAAAGTGTCGCGATATCGCGACATGTTGCATTGTCACGGCCAAAAGAGAAAAAGTGTCGCGATATCGTGACATGTTGCATTATCGTGGCCAAAAGAGAAAAAGTGTCACGATATCGCGACATGTTGCACTGTCATGGCCAAAAGAGAAAAAGTGTCACGATATCGCGACATGTTGCACTTTCGTGGCCAAAAGAGAAAAGTGTCGCGATATCGCGACATGTTGCATTTTCCAAAGAGAGAGAAGAAAAAAGAAAAGTGTCACGATATCGCGACATGTTGCATTTTAAGCAAAGAGAAAGAAAAAAAGTGTCACGATATCGCTGACATGTTGCATTTTCGACCAAAAGAAAAAGTGTCACGATATCCGACATGTTTGAAAAGAGAAAAGTGTCACGATATCGCGACATGTTGCATTTTCACGGCCAAACAAGAAAAAGTGTCGCGATATCGCGACATGTTGCATTTTCGCGGCCAAAGAGGAAAAAGTGTCGCGATATCGCGACATGTTGCATTTTCACGGCCAAACAGGAAAAAGTGTCGCGATATCGCGACATGTTGCATTTTCATGGCCAAATGAGAAAAGAAAGAACTAGAAAGAAAAGTGTCGTGATATCGCGACATGTTACATTTTCGCGGCTAAAAGCAACAAAAGAGAGCAAGGAGGCAAAAGTGTCGCGATATCGCGACATGTTCCATTTTCGCCAAGGTAACGGACCTGCATAGTGACGTGGACATAAGGACAAAATCCAATGAACAAGACAAAGCGTTACATAAGGAATATTTAATGATTTGAAATCATTTAAGATGGTCGTTACACACGGAGGGAAACGGACGCAAGCCCATGTGGAGAAAACGCAGCGAAGGGCCACAAAATGGAAACCAAAGCACACGAACAGTCAGGGAAGGTGAAGCGAACAACCATCGAAAAATGAAACAAACCGTCATGGAAGGAGAAACAAATTTTTCCAGAAGTTTAAATACGCCATTCAAAGAGGCCAGAAGGAGGTTGGAAACTGCCATGAGCAGAGTTACATATTTGAAGGCAAGAGGGCCATTCTGGACCTGTTTGGGCTGTTTTTCTTCCATTGACTGGTTTGGGAAAACCAGAAACTTCTGTTATTGTAAAATGACAAATTTTTAATACAAAAATTTTTAGAAAGTTGCATCTTATGGACAAGAAAGAAGGAGTCATTTTCTGCATGCAAGATTAAATGTCTATTTTTCCCCTTTTCAGATTTTAGGCTTGTAAATGGAGTTTATACAAGTTTTCTTGGTTGCTTCATGCGAATGTCTAAATCTGAAAACCTCATTTAAAACCCTAGGAGCCAACACTTAGCTTATCCGGATTGTGCTTGTTTTGCAAGTCCAATAGGTTAGGTTGCATGCATGAAAACCTCACATCTTCGGTTTTGTCGGAATAGGATAGCATCAAACTGAATGCATCTTGTGTTCCATTTTTTGCATTTCATTTTCATTTTCTACATTTTATTTTCCAAAAATTTTAACTTTTTTTAATTTTCAGGCATTAAAATAAACATTTAAAAAACTTCAAAATCCAAAAATAATTTAACCATTGCGTAGGTTATACTTCATACTTCTAATACGCAATTTGAAATTTCATTTTCGGAGTTGTTTAATATTTAAAAAAATTCATCGAAGTTGTTGTTTTACTGCAGATTTAAAAAAATCCGAAAAATGAAAATTTCCATTTTAAGGTCAAATTTCATTTTTTTCAGTTTTGTTTTGCACTCATGAGCCTATGATGACATTCCCTTCATGAAAATTCCAATTTCATTGAAGGAGTTATGTTTTATGGCATTTTCACAAATTTCCATTTCTTGAGCACTACATCGTGGTCATATGAGGACCAACTCACATTTGCTTTATTTTGGTTCAATGAACAATCACTAAAGTTTCATGGTAAAATAAACCAACATTGCCCCTTGTTTACAGTTACTTGCAATCACTAAGGTGTTCCAAGCATTTAAATTGAATATCTTTATTTGAGATTACTAATACACATGCAAATGCTAATACAGCGGAGACCTTGGAGAAGTTGTTTGTTTAACTTCTTTGCAAGAGGGGATTTGGAACCCAAATCCTAAAGGAGAGTGTACTTTCACAATTGGGTGAAAATACCACTCAACAGGTTTGTGTTTCCTAAAAGGCATAAAGTTTGATTTGTATCAAGTGTCTAAAGACACTATTGAAGCACAAAAATCTGCAACTTGATGTGGCCAATAGAAGCCATCAAATAGGGTTAGAATCCTCCATATTTGGAGAAGAACATAACTAACCAAAAATAGATATAGAATCTTATGAAAGTGAGACTTGGTGAGTCTCAAAATCAAAAACATTACAAGTGAATGCAAAGAAAATAAATGCAGAGAATTTGCATCAAATAAAATAACTTCTATCTATTGTTATTGAAGCTTGGATTTGTTATCAAAAGTTTCCAAGTAAAAAGGGAAAGGTATATCTATTGTTAAAGATAACCTCAAACTCTTGTATTGCAATAAATATGCCACAAAACAAATCTTAAAAATTTATAAATAGAGTGCAAAATAAGGTTTATTAAAAGCCTTATTGTACAAAATATATTACATTATCTTGCACTACTCTAATTTGGTTTTTGACAACATAAGTGCATATTTGAAAAGTGCCATATTAGCGCACGTTTTCCTACAAAAAAAACAACCATCAAAGGCTGAATGTCAACACTCTTCCTCCTAAGCTAGCAGGAGTCATTCAAGGGCTCATATTGGACGTACGTACTTGCAAAAACAAAGCTCATTTCAGATCATCCATGAGCCACATTTATGTAGACAAGCAAGTGCAAATCAATCTCAAAAGGACGTCGAAATAGCAATGGAAAAAACAAAGCATTTGGAGGTATAAAATAAAGGAAGAAAGGTGTTACATTCATGGTCTCAATATTGGAGAAGACCACTCACCAAAGGAAGCATTGAAATGCCTATGATCCACGTTTAAAATGTATCTTTTAGTCCACGAACAACATGCAAGAGTGAAGCACAGTCAAGACGTTCGAAGGAGTAACGTAGCACAGTCAAGGCGTGAGAGAAGCATCATAAACATTCGAACTATAGCGTGGAAGACAAGGGGTAAGTAGCATTAAAATTTTCCCATTTTTGGAAGGTCAACATTTTCAATGCCTATGTACAACATTCACGTCAATCTTCCATCAAATCTCCATTAATCTGAGTTCTCAAGGTACATTCTAGACGTTATATTCAGCCATGGAAAGCGTTGAACATCAAGGAGATATTGCGTATAAGGTAAGGTCTAAATCCCATTGATTATTGCTTTCATAAGTTTGAGTTATAAGGATTATAAACTAAGGTTGAAACTTAGGGTTTTGAAAGCTAGAGGGTTACTTATATTATTATTTTAATATTTGCAATTTTACTTAGGAGGAATAAGGAATTTAACTTGGATTAAACTACATTGCAAATATTATTATCATTTCTCTAATTTTCCAAGAACTTGGGAGTCATAATTACTCTATCAAATTTATTTTATTTGGAAATTAGAAATAATCCAAAAGAGATAAAAGTGGTTATTTAGGGATTTTATCAAGGTTGGATAAATTTATTTTTTACTTGTCTCAAATCTCTAAAAAGGGGAAAAAATATTTCCAACATCAAAACCTTTTCAAAACAGAAATAGTGCTTAGTTCAATTAGGAGTGATCAGTATACCTAGATGATGAGGAGCAACAGACACTTCCTTCTCCACAATAGAAAAAGCCTCCCAAATGGTATAAAAGCACAATGAAATATTCCAAACTCACTTCCCCACCTGATCTTACTCTCAATCGTCCAAAGACACGAAGCATGACTCAACAAGAAAAGATTGAAGCATCCACTTCAGTTGATGATCTTTGTGCATATTTTCAAGAACTTTTTTTGATAGAGAGTTAGGAAGGGAAGATGATATGGAAATAGATGAGGAAAGGGTTTACTTGTCATCATTTGATGAAAATGAATCTTCTATAGTTGATTAAGCACTTAGACTGCCTTAGTGGAAGGCAACTATGGATGCAGAACATAACTCCCTCATGAAGAATAAAACATGGAAGCTAGTGGATTTGCCTAAAGGAAAGAGACCCATAGGCTGCAAATGGGTTTACAAAGTTAAATATAAGGGATGCGACACCATAGATAAGCATAAGGCCCATCTTGTGGTGAAGGGCTATGCTCAAAAGGAAGGCCTTGACTATGAGTAAACCTTTGCTCCTACAGCAAGGATGACAACCATTCGAGTTCTTTGTGCTATGGCAACACAGTTCGGATGGAAATTGCATCAGATGGATGTAAAAAGCACCTTTCTAAATGGTGACTTAAAAGAAAAAGTGTACATGACTCAACCTCCTGGATTTGCTGAGGAAGGCCATGAGAAACAATTTTGCAAGTTGGTCAAATCATTATACAGGCTAAAACAAGCCCCAAGAGCATGGTACATAAAAATGGATAGTCACCTACTACAACATGGATTTAATAGAAGTCCATATGACGCAAATATCTATATCAAGAACACATGTTCTGAAATAGTGATTCTTGTGTTATATGTAGATGATCTGATCATCACTGAAAATTCAGAGAACTTGATTAAAGCCATGAAATATGACTTGAAAGAGTCATTTGATATGACAGATCTAGGACTTCTCCACTACTATCTTGGCCTTGAGATAAAACCAAAAAAGAATCATCTTAGGGTGACTTAGAAAAAGTATGCCAAGAATTTAGTAGAAAAATATCGTATGACTGATTGTAAGCCCAAAGCAACACCGATGGAATCAGGGCTACAATTATCACAATATGAAGACTCACCACAGGTAGAAGGCACACTTTATAGATAGATGATTGGGAGCCTCATCTATCTGACTAATACTAGACCAGATATTACTTATGTTGTAAACTATCTCTCATGGTTCATGCAAGAACCAAAGGTCTCTCATTGGAAAGTAGCTAAGAGGGTTCTTCATTACATTTAGGGTAGTACAGATTATGGTCTAGAGTATAATAAGAATAACTCATTCTTCTTATAGAGTTATACTAACTCTGATTATGTTGGATCCATAGATGATAGAAAATCAACATCAGGCTATGTATTTCATCTTGGATCTGGTCCTGTCTCATGGCATAGTAAAAAGCAATAGGTTGTTGCTTTATCTTCAACTGAGGTAGAATATCGTGTTGCACGTGGAGCTGTGTGTGAAGAGATATGGTTAAGTTGCATCTTGGCTACCATGGGCCTACCAAAAAAACTTCCCATTCACATGTTTTGCAACAATTTAGGTGTTTTGAACTTGGTCAAAAATCCAATGCATCATGAACGAACAAAGCATATTGATACAAATTGTCATTTCATTCGTGACGAAGTTCCTAAGCACAGAATCAAGCTCTAACACATTCCCACCGATGAACAGGTTGCACACATTTTTACAAAGGCACTTGGACGTGTCAAATTTCAAGCTGCTTGAGCAAACTTTGTATATCAAAGTAATGTAATAAAGGGGGGATGTTAGGGTAAAATAAGGTAGTGTATTGCATTACACTATGTAGGGTTATTACATTTACTTTTCTATGTAATTACCATGAGATATTTTGCCTCATGGTTAAACTAGGTAAGTACCTAAATATCCTATGTCAGATATTTAGGTTAGTGATTTGGTTAGAAATTCTACCTAGGTTAGTGGTTAGCTACACATCTCTCCTACCATGATGGTTAGCGAGATATATGGTAGTTAGTTTATTAATTCACATTATAAATACTTTGCACTATCCTATGTAATTGCTTAATGTTGAATCAATATTATTTTGGTTTATCAATCTGTGGTGCATCTTGTAACTACATTTTATGCCATGAATCGATTTCAAAGCTGAGTTCAATCATTTTGGATGGATTGAACTTTGATCCTAGCCCTCAAATGTCCTCATATTGCCTCATATTTCCCTCATAGGATGTCACAAACACGCACAAGAGGTGGTTGAGATAGTTTGTAGAGGATCGAGTGAGGCAGTCTGCAGAGGATCGGGTGAGGCGGAGCTTTCTAAGGATTGAGGTGTTTTTTTTTGTAGGATTTTGGTTTGCAGAAGACAACTCTAATCATTTTGCAAAGTCGTGCTACCGCCATGCCACCCGTAGAGGAGCCACGGATGAGTGACGCTTCCTTCGATCACGTCATCCAGTGGAGACCAAGTAAGGGGAGTCTCCCCTTACTCACGTCGAGCAACCTAGCTCGGTTTGCTGGAGGCTCGAGTGTAAGGCACTCTAGCAGAAGGTTGAGGGATCGAATCCCTTCGACCCTCCCCCCGCACCTTTGTTATAAGGTAAACTTTAAGTTTTTAATTTTTAATTTTAATGTTTTTTAATTTTTTCATTAGTTTATTAAATCTTTTATTTTTTTGAACAAAAAAGTTATTTTAAATAAAAATGAATATTTGAAATGCTTTTTTTTTGAAAAAATTATTTAATTAAACTTTAGAAAAAGTTTTAAAATTTTAGGAAGAAAATTTTTAGAACTTAATAAGGGAGCCAATTTTTTTTCTGCAAAAGTGAATGGGGGGAATGTTTTTTTCCTAACACAATTTTTCAAAACAAGGGGGGAGAGTGAAAGAATTTTTTCCGCATTTCTTCAAAAGGTTCATTTTTGGTGGAAACCCACACCTTAGGTTCATTATTTTTTTGTGGGCACTTTTTGATGTATGTTGCATTTATTTCTATATTGCAATACTTGATTAAGTAAAATCAAGCACTAATAAATCCTCAAAATTTGAACCCATTAGTGCAATTTATTGCACTACAGTGTTCGGTATTTGTGATACCTCTGGTCCGCACTTACAGGTAATGTTGTCATGATCAGACTAGTTGCAACAACAATGTTTGAGCTTGTTCTCTATCAATCATTGGGGAGATATAAGTTTGCCAATTTTTTGCTATTTTTTTACTACATTCCACTATCCTAATCGTTCTTGTGTTTAGGCATAAATCTTGATGAATGTTCTGAAATCTGAAGTATTTAGGAGAAGTTACACCCCACGTATGAGGATTAACGACTTTTTATGGTAGGTTCCATCAACGAGACGATTCATTTTCAGTATAGCCTAAGTTCCACATATCGTATGATCTCTAAAAATTACCTATAGTCTCCCTCACGTAAGGACGGGTAATTTTTTTTATCTTTCAAAATACCTATAGTCTCCCTTATGTAAGGGTAGGTATTTTGTATGGTGTAAAGGCCTAGCACAAAGGTACATAGAAAGGGGGACCATTTTGTGATATAAGGAACCCTCACAATGGCTGCAAAGTTAATGACTGATGCTCATAAGTTATTGAAAGGTCCTAATTACACACCATGGAAAAACAAGATGAAGGCTATCCTTGTCATGGATGAATTATGGGATGTTATTTTTGGAGCAACAATGAGACCTTCACCAGTAGCTGGATCAACATCAACCACAACTCCAACTACTAATCAAATAGAATTTGACAAGAAAGACAACAAGGCAAAAGTGCTCATATTGCTTGTTGTTTCAGATGAAGTTCAACCCCACATTGCTGACTGTGAACATAGTAAAGAGGCATGGGATGCTCTTAAAACTATCTGAGGGAATGATTGATTCCACTGTTCTTTGACTTTAATCTCAACTACATAGTCTGAGCATGAAGCAGGGAGAGACAATTGAACTCTTTCTTTGTAGAGTGTCTGAGTTGAAAGCAAAATTGAATTCTTTGGGAGAACCTGTAGATGACGAGCTTCTTACTTCAGTTGTATTGAGATATTTACCTAATTCTTACAGGGTGTTGATCACCTCACTTCAGGTGTCACAGAGAAAATTTACCTTTGTTAAGTTGGTCAATCTACTTCAATAAGAGGAGGCACACCAACTTCAAATAGATGATTCTTCTAATACAACCCTCTATTCCAACAGAAAGGGTTCTAAGAAGAAAAGTAATTTTTAGAATGGAGGAAATTATCACAAAGATTAAAAAGGGAAACAACCTCAACAAATGAAGAGATATTGCAAAATTTGCAACAAAGAAAACCATGACACAAATAGATGTTGGCACAAGAATAAAAAATCTAAACAAAAAGGCTATAATAAACCACAAAACAAGAACAAGCAACCCAATGTGAATGTTGACGTTGAAGAATCTAAATCAGATTCTAAGTGGGCACACAAGGTGCTCATGACTACCACAACCTCCAAGTAGAAGGATCATGTATGATATGTCGATACTAGCGCTAGTAAGCACATGACTTGTGACAAATCATGGTTTGAATTATTTGAGGAGAAATAGGGCAAACCTGTCACTATTGCTGATGCCAAAACATACAAGGTTTAGGGAGAGGGTATAGTTTCAATCACTCTTCCTAATGGCAAGTGTCATATTGAAAAAGTCCTTTATGTTCCAGGATTGGCGAACAATTTGTTGTCAGTCACACAAATTCTAGATAAAGATATGGTTGTGAACTTTCATGTTGAGGATGGAAAAAAGTGTTGTTCTATTACCAGGAGGGGTAAGAACATTGCAACAACTTAATATAAGCATGGCTTATTTTCCTTAGATGGTATCTCTACTCCCCATGTTTCCATGACAGTCTCCACAAAGGAGGCAACTTCCCTATGGCACAAGAGATATGGGCATCTTAGTTCTGGCTACTTACTTGAGCTAAGTAAGTATGAGATGGTAAAGGGTCTTCCTTCGATTTCTTCCACATTGCCAGTGTTCTCTGACTGCTTGGAAGGAAAGCAGCATAGAGTACCTTTTGAGAAGAGCTCAACAAGAGCAAAGAAACCTCTGGAGTTGATTCACACTGATCTATGCGGTCCTTTCACACCAATCAGTTGTGGGGGGAAGAGGTATTTTCAGTTGTTTGTGTATGACTACTCACAAAATATGTGGGTGCTCTTTATTAATCTAAAATTTTAAGCCTTTAGTTTCTTTCAAAAATTTAAGAAATCTATTGAGAAGAATTTAGGGACTTCTATAAAGACCCTTCACTCATATTGAGGGGGGAGTTTACCTCTAAAGAGTTTTTTGCATTCTTAATTGCACATGGAATCATGAGATAGATAACTACTGCTTACACTCAGAAAAATGGATTTGCTAAGAGAAGGAACCGTTATATCATGGAAATGGTTCGTTGTATGCTCACAGGAGCTAGTCTTGGACAACAATTTTGAGTAGAAGTTATCACCACTACAGTATATATGTTGAATAGAGCACCCACAAAGGACCTAAAAGGAATGACTCCATAGGAAGCATGGAGTGGTTGAAAACCCTCCATATCTCATATTCGTATTTTTGGATGTAAAGATTTCATGCACACACTGAAAAAGAAAAGGAAGAAGCTAGATGAGAAGATATTAAATTGTATTCTTATTGGATCTGATGAGTACTTTAAAGGTTATCATTTGATTGATCCTTTGACCAAGAAGATTCATGTCAGTAGAGATGTTTTTGATGAGGCTTTCATATCATAAAGCACATATGATGTATACCTAGATCTTGTGGAATCTAAAGTTGAGAAGTCTCCTTCATCACCTCAAACTGGAGTTCCTTCTACTTCTTCATATTCTTCATCACCATAGAAGAAGAATAAAAAATGGTATACAAGTACAGTCAAAGACTCAAAGTTATCCATTCCACCAGATTTGACTTTGGATAGACCTCGTACTCGCAAAATGACTTGATAGGAAAGAGTAGGAGCAGAGACTACTGAGGTTGATGATCTTTGTCAATATTTTGAGGAAATTTCTATAGATCCAAAGAGAAATAAATGATATGGATATAGATGATGATAGGGTGTTTATTTCTTCAATGAATGATCATGAACCTGCTTCTGTACAAGATGCCCTTAGTGAGCCACAATGGAAGGTTGCTATGGATGCTGAGTATAAGTCTCTAAAAAAGAACAAAACTTGGGAGCTTGTCGATCTGCCACACAAAAATAAGCCCATTGGCTGCAAATGGGTGTACAAATTCAAGTACAAGGTAGATGGGACAATTGATAAGCATAAGGTCCACCTTGTTGCAAAGGGATATGCGCAAAAGGAAGGCATTGATTATGAAGAAAATTTTGCACCTATTGCTCGGATGACCACCATTCGAGTTCTTTGTGCTATGGCAGCACAATATGGGTGGAAAGTTCACCAGATGAATTTCAATAGTGATTTTATGAATGGTGATCTCCAAGAGGAAGTCTACATGACCCAACCTGAAGGATTTGAAGTGGAAGGCCAAGAGCAAAAAGTGTGCAAGTTGGTCAAATCCTTGTATGGTTTAAAACAATCTCCTCGAGCTTGGTATATAAAAATGAATAATAACCTCTTGTAGGATGGATTTAAGAGATTTCTATCAGATGCAAACCTCTATTTCAATAAATAAGGTTCTGATATAGTGTTGCATGTACTCTATGTTGATGATCTTCTCATTATAGGGAGTTCAAAAACTATGATCTCTGCTATAAAAAGAGACTTATGTAAATATTTTGAGATGATAGATATCGGACTTCTCCATTATTGTCTTGGTCTGGAAGTGAGCTAGAAGGAGCACTACGTCAAAGTGACTCAAAAAATATGCCAAGACACTGTTAGAAAAATATTGCATGACTGATTTCAATCCATTGGCAACTTCAGTGGAATTAGGGCTTCAATTATCGCGATATGATGATTCACCTTAGGTAGATGGTACTCTCTACTGACATCTGATTAGGAGTCTCATATATGTGACTAATACTAGGCCATATATCATATTTGTTGTCAACTATCTTTCGAGGTTCATGCAGGAACCTAAGACTACTCATTGGAAAGCAAAAAAACGTGTTCTTCACTATGTTCGTGGCACGATGGAATATGGTCTAGAATACAAGAAGAATGACAAATTATTCTTGCAAGGATACACAGACTCTGAATATGTCAGGTCATATGATGATCGTAAGTCAACTTCAGGATATATATTTCATCTTGGATCCGGTCCTATATCTTGGCACAACAAGAAGCAACATGTGGTTGTTATCTCATCTACAGAGGTAGAGTATTGTGCCGCACGTGAAGCTGTGAGCGAAGTGATATGGTTGTGTCACATTTTGACAAGTATGGGTCATCCATAAAAATCTCCAATCCACTTGTTCTACGACAACTAGGGTGTTTTGAACTTTGTTAAGAATCTAGTGCATCATGAGAAAACCAAGCACATTGACACATGATGTCACTTCATTTGAGATGAAGTTCCAAGGCACCGAATCTAGCTTTAGTACATTCCCATCGATGCTCAAGTTGCAGACATTTTCACTAAGGCACTTGCACGTGTCAAATTTGACTTGTTTCACAGTTCTCTATGTATTGAAAAATATGTAATAAATGGGGGATGTTAGCGTATATGTTAGGTTTATTACATTATTAGCATCTTGTTGTTATTGTTGTAACATTGTTATAACAACTCCTATTCACGCCTTGTTAGCTCCGTAACCTTTGGGCTATTCTAAGGCTCAATTGTATTATTTATTCAATTATTATCAATGGGAATGTTGTTCATTTTCATTATAATTGTTTCCACGGGAAGGAAAGGTCTGAGAAAAGCCCCTTTAGAAGTACTGCTAGAAGAACCTAGGATTCTTGTAGGAGGTAAATTTGCCTCTTAGAAGAAAAAAAAATGAAGTGTATAAATTGTGAATTTTTGACAAGTTTTGTACAATTTTGACAAAGTTTTGTAAAACAAAATGTAAATGAAATGATGTGTAATTAATATGAAATGCAAATTAGGCTTAAATGAAATTAGATATCAAATTAGCCGAAATGAGGGAAATGAAAGTGAAATTGAGTTTAATAAAAATTAAAAGCAACCTTAAGAAAAAAATTAAAGGCACATGTTAAACAACGGTTGCGGGGTGGCCATTGTGAATAATGTGCTATCAAAGGAACCACTTGGAATGGCCTGGACATGCATTATATAGCCTCCCCACTTAATTTTTAAGCAATATCATTTTGTTGTGTATGTAGGAGAACAAAGGTATAGAGTACGAGATACCATTGTATGCAATTGGAGTGTTACCAAGGTCATTGGACCTAGCTAGTTCACATTGTCATTGCATGTTGCATTCTACAACGATTATCAATGGAACTTTATCCTTGATCACAATTGTGTGTGCATGTGATGACAATTGAATGCTTTTATGGTAATAGTATAAATTGTGTTGTTTTATGCAATATATAATGGATAATGCAAGTAGAAGTCCTTGTTAGAGCAAGTGTTTATTGCAGGTTTGGAAGAACAAAGTTACTACCAAAAATTGTGCATATGTTGTAGCAGATATAATATCCACCTGAAGCATTCAACATGGTTTGCAGTGTTGTAGAGATCGTGTTGTTGAGTGTTGGTAGTAAATCCAACTGCTAAGTGAATCATGTAGATTGTTGGTAAATATATAGTTGTAACTAAGTCTTAGGAAGAATGGTAATCGTAGAAGAAGAATAGTTGTGAATACTATGAACAATTATTGAAATTGCTATGGTCATGGTAAATTGACAATCTGACCAATCATACAATCAAAAAATAGCAGACATTGTGACTCTGAGAATAGTGAAATTTAACCTTTGTACGACTTGCTAAATCATACAACTAAACAATTAAATGGTTCTACATGAATTGTGCGATCAACCAAAGTGTATGATTTGGGGAGATTGTACATTTTCACTAAATTGTATGATTGTGGACTATACGTTTTGTAATTGTACGATTGTGAAACTGTACAATTATACATTTTATAGTTTTAGTCATTGTACATTTTGGCAACATCCATTGTATGTTTTCTAATATGAAGGATTTAATATTTCATGTTTGAATTTGTCACCACCTCCCCTACTGGGAGTACCGCCACCTGTGCTACATTTGGCATTGTTGTTAGGAATGAATAGTGTTCGATACAGTAAGATAATAGCATGAAGGATAGGGGTGGATGATAGATACAAGTCTACAAAAACATGGGAGATGAGATCGCAAAGAGGAGCAAGTACCAATAAGGAGCACACAAATTTCTCAAAAAGAGAATGTGAGTAATATGGAAGTCCCATTCCAAGAAACATATGAACCAATACTGGAACAAGTGCGGATTCTAGAGGAAATATACACTGAGAGGTGGAAAACATTGCTATTAAGTATGGAAGACAAGGTACAAGGGGAACAACCAATAGTCGAAGAAGACGTTAGCGTAAGGGAAGACACCAACATAGGAAGTGTGTGAGGAAACAAAGGGTGGATGTGTTGGAAATATTGTTTATTCCATCATTTGGGTTATGTAAATGTATCCTCTAAGATACATACCTAGATTACTTCATGTGCAAATTATCTAGTGACTTCATGCAATGTAATAAATGGACAAGTTTCCATGTGCAAGGTGTCCTATGCATATCTAGAAAGAGTGTTGGGCAAACATCCTATTTTGCATATATAAGGATGGCCTCTTAGATAGATAGAACAGGACGGTCGGGAGATATTGTTAGATATTTTAGGTTAGTGGATTGTGTTCCTCACCATTTTTTGGTGATGGAAGTGATGTAGATCTATAGATTTGTTAATGGAGTGCTCACTTCCTCCATAGCTACATTGTAATATTTTATATGTTTTATATTTCAGAATACTTTAGTCATCTAGCATATTTACTTTCTTGTATGTTGTTCTGCATCTTGTGATTATTATATCTCATGGCTTATTCATAAAAAGCTAACTATGGTATCAGAGCCATGGTAGATCTAATCTATGTAGGTCATCAAGGAACCACCATTATTGGTTAGCCTGAGAGTTTTATCAATATGACGGGCCATTGGACCAGCCACTGACAAAATATCTTAGGAGTATCTAGGTGGTAGATTTTGGGAGAGTCACAAATATAGGACTGAAAGGAATCTTAGTTTCAAAAAATACTGAGATCATTTTTGTCTAGTCTTTTCCATAGAGTTGTTATGAAAACTCGTGAAGACTAGGACTTAGCATTTTAATCCACTAGATTGACAGATCATCTAGTGAATATCATCTAGGTCATCTGGAGTTTGCTAACTGGTGCCTAAAGTTTCTTTTGTTGTAGGAAATTAATTCTTAGAGGATTAGGACTCCTACGATAGAAAGTTATGAGATTCCAACTTCCTTGCCTGACAGTGGGCATACCTTATAGTGCAGAGGTTAGTTCATCATGTGATAGAAGAATATTGTGGAAGAATACTTCTAGTGAAGGATCATGGTGAATATAGGAGACTGAAGATCTCCATTGCTGGATTGCAAAATATCCACACTTGAAGAATAGGCCATAAGAGCCTTGATACAAAAATGCCATAGAAGCCTTGCAGAAGAAGCCACAAAATTCTTATACTAGAAAATGCCATAGAAGCCTTGATATTGAAAAGTCCATTAAAGCCTTGATACTGAAAAGGGTCACAGGAGCCTTGGTACTAGAAAAGGCCACGTAAGCCTTAACATCAAAATAGGCCACAAAAGCCTTGATCCTGAAAAAGAATTCGAGAAGAATATATGATTCAGAAGCAGATTAAATATTTCAGTACTAATATTCCTATTGTAGGAATAGAATATTCAGTGAGTTGGGAGACTTCCTACAAGAAATTTAGGAAGAGCATCTTCTTCAGAATCAACTTAATCCTAAAGCAAAAGAGAAGAGATCAGGAGAATATCTCATTGAAGAACTTCCAATATTGGAAGAAGAAGAAGGACTAGGAGAGTCTTGCTCGAAGCCAAAAGCAAAAGAATCAGAAGATCCAGGAGAAGATCTCACCACCAACACTTTTAGAAGTAGAAGGTTGAAGAAAAGGTTTAAGGAAATACCATTAGAAGCTACTAGATCAAAGACCTTGAGAAGGTCTCATTGAGCATCTAGGAAAGGCTAGAAGAGCCTTGTTAAAGATCAAGAGATTTTTTTGAGAACTCATTGGAGAAATCCACTATATAGGTGAATTCTATGATAGTGAAGGACTTGGTACAATTTTCACCATCCAAAAATAATACCAAGAGAAGAATTTGGCAAGTAGTGCCAAATTCGAGAAGAAGTTTGGCAAGGAGTGCCAAACCCTCGAAGAAGATCCTGCTTGAAATCAGAACTTGAAAAGAGGACTTGAAGATAGAAGAAGCTCACCAAATCTTGGAGATTGCCTCTCACAGTGATAAGGCACCACCCTAGAGACATAAACTTCTCCAAATATATAGTAGAAAGAGAACACGAGAGAAGAACAAGCCACCAAATTCTAGGCTTGTAAAAAATAAGTTTGAGACCATCATTTGGTGAAGAAGGAGTTGTGCAAGACATCCTATTGGAAGCAACAACTTGCTGTTTCTAGAAACCAAGGTCTACATCCTCTACAAAGGCAGAAGAAGAGCTACCGAAATAGGTATGCAACTTATGGTGCAAAAATATTCATTAAATTGAACTACATATTAGATTTATTAGAGCACCTAGAATTGGATTGAAGTTGCAAAATGGAAATTTGATTTTAATATTTGAAAGTGCAAAGGAAAACAAATTATTTTAAATGATTCAATTGCACATTATTAGGAGTTTATTAGATTCTAGATTATCTTCTTTCAACTACCTATTATCTATTATTGAAAAAGAAGACTAAGTCCTACAACATTGATTGTAGTGAATTTGCAGAATAACTCTTAAAGATTCATTTTAGGTTATTCTTGATTAGTTGCAGTAGATTATTAGTGCATTTCTTTGAGATTTTATTGGAGTGATAAGGTGTAATATTAGTGCATCAAAAAAGATCTTGTACTATTATACCACTCAAAAAGAAAATTTGGTTTGTGTTTCCTGAAAGGCACAAAGTATGATTTGTATCAAGTGTCTAAAGACACTATTGAAGCACAAAAATCTGCAACTTAATGTGGCCAATAGAAGCCATCAAATAGGGTTAGAATCCTCCATATTTAGATAAGAACATAACTAACCAAAAATAGATATAGAATCTTATGAAAGTGAGACTTGGTGAGTCTCAAAATCAAAAACATTACAAGTGAATGCAAAGAAAATAAATGCAGAGAATTTGCATCAAATAAAATAACTTCTATCTACTGTTATTGAAGCTTGGATTTGTTAGCAAAAGTTTCCAAGTAAAAAGGGAAAGGTATATCTATTGTTAAAGATAACCTCAAACCCTTGTATTGCAATAAATATGCCACAAAACAAATCTTAAAAATCTGTAAATAGAGTGCAAAATAAGGTTTATTAAAAGCCTTATTATACAAAATATATTACGTTATCTTGCACTACTCTAATTTGGTTTTTGACAGCATAAGTGCATATTTGAAAAGTGCCATATTAGCGCATGTTTTCCTACAAAAAAAAACAACCATCAAAGGCCAAATGTCAACACTCTTCCTCCTAAGCTAGCAGGAGTCATTCAAGGGCTCATATTGGATGTACATACTTGCAAAAACAAAGCTCATTTCAGATCATCCATGAGCCACATTTACATAGACAAGCAAGTGTAAATCAATCTCAAAAGGACGTCGAAATAGCAATGGAAAAAACAAAGCGTTTGGAGGTGTAAAATAGAGGAAGAAAGGTGTTACATTCATGGTCTCAATATTGGAAAAGACCACTCACCAAAGGAAGCGTTGAAATTCCTATGATCCATGTTTAAAATGTATCTTTTAGTCCATAGAAAACATGCAAGAGTGAAGCACAGTCAAGACGTTCGAAGGAGGAACGTAGCACAGTCAAGGTGAGAGAGAAGCATCATAAACGTTCGAACTATAGCATGGAAGAAAAGGGGTAAGGAGCATTAAAATTTTCCCATTTTTGGAAGGTCAACATTTTCAACACCTATGTACAACATTCACATCAAGATTCCATCGAATATCCATTAATCCAAGCGCTCAAGGTACATTCTAGACGTTATATTCAGCCATGGAAAGCGTCGAACATCAAGGAGATATTGCGTATAAGGTAAGGTCTAAATCCCATTGATTATTGCTTTCATAAGTTGGAGTTATAAGGATTATAAACTAAGGTTGAAACTTAGGGTTTTGAAATCTAGAGGGTTACTTATATTATTATTTTAATATTTGCAATTTTACTTAGGAGGAATAAGGAATTTAACTTGGATTAAACTACATTGCAAATATTATTATCATTTCTCTAATTTTCCAAGAACTTGGGATTCATAATTACTCTATCAAATTTATTTTATTTGGAAATTAGAAATAATCCAAGGGAGATAAAAGAGGTTATTTAGGGATTTTATTAAGGTTGGATAAATTTATTTTTTACTTGTCTCAAATCTCTAAAAATGGGACAAAATATTTCAAACATCAAAACCTCTTCAAAACAAAAATAGTGCTTAGTTCAATTAGGAGTAATAAGGAGTTAAAAGTTGATTTTTGTTTCTTGCACAACTTGTACAAAATAAACCAAATTTGAACTATATTCTTACAAAAGCACTATAGCATACTTAAAAACATTAGGGAGTCATAAGGCTTAATATTAGGAAGTTTTGAAATGGCATCTAACAAATTCTTCTTAGCAGAATCTCAACTTCTCAAGGGTCCTAATAAATGGACAAGTGTCAATGTGTAAGTTGTATATGTGCAAGGTGTCCTATGCACAACTAGATAGAGTATTCGGCAAACACCCTATTTTGCATATATAAGTATGGCCTCTTAGATAGATAGAACAGGAAAATCAGGAGATATTGTTAGATAGCGTAGGTTAGTGGATTGTGTTCCACACCATTTACTAGTGATGGATGTGATGTAGATCTATATATTTTTTAATGGAGTGCTCACTTCCTCCATAGCTACATTGTAATATTTTATATGCTTTATATTTTAGCATACTTCAATCATCTAGCAGATTTACTTTCTTGCATGTTATTCTACATCTTGTGATTGTTATCTCTCATGGCTCATTCATCAAAATCTAATAGGATGGTGACACTTGAGTAGGCAGGAAGTTTGCCAAGGGGTGTAGAGAACAAGATTTAGGCACCAGAGCAATCACATGTAAGTCCTTGGAAATATAGACCAACACCCTGTTTTGTATACCAGCGAAGGTCACGTAGTGAGGACGCACAAGTAGTAAGAAGGCTATTTGGATAAAACAAAGTACCAATGATAGAAACATTAGAAGAACAGTACGACAAACCACCAATAGTAGAAAGGGACCAGCCAAAAATCCCAAGAGAGACATTGTCAAGTGACAAAGGAGGAAGTCCACCAATGGCTAATGTTGCCACTAGAGCAGACATATAGAAATATCCACCCTTCATGGGAGAAGGGAAAGAGAACCCAGTCAAACATATTGATACATGTACTACCATTTGTAAAGTAAATGGGGTAAGACAACCAGATGAACGATTACAATTATTTCTTGCCACATTACGAGGACTTGCAATAAACTCGTATCTGAAGTGAGAAAACATACCAACCTTTTGGGTATGGAATATAAGGAAATATGAATTCATCAATGAATTTCGACCATTGAAGGATGATATAGAGATCATTACAAAGGTATATGCTACAAAGCAAGGAAAATATGAGGGTGCTAAATAATATAATCGAATATTGAAGCAGTTGACTAACAAAATGCAAATGCCATTGGTTGATGGACTAATAAGGAGATGGTTCATTTATGGACTATTACCCAAGTATAGAAATAAGATGAAGGTAGTTCCATCTTCAACATATGTTGAAGCTTTAGAAAGAGAAAAGAATTTTGAAAGTGAAGTGAAGCAAATAAAAACTAAAATTTTAGGACATCCAAAGAACGAAGATTTGGATAGTGATATGGAAGACAATTCATCACACTATCCAATCTTTCAGAAAGGAATTTGATATAATGAGAAAGTTAAGGGTGAAACCAATAAATATTGGAAGGATATATGGTTTACTAATTGCAATATTGAAGGATACACTAATGTTAATTGTCCTAGGAATGCATAATGTAATATATGTGATGTCTTGGAACATGAAATTGTAGATTGTCCATTTAATCTGAAAGGGGTGAGGAAAAAAACTCTAACGGTGTAGGAGAAAGCGAAAAAATCGAATACCTAAAGAAATGGACAAGGTGCAATTAGTGGTGGTTATAGGAATAATCGTCTAGGAGGTAGGCCATACCAAGGCAATCAACATGGAGATCAAAGTTGACTATAGTATGATTTGGAGGGCAAACTAGTCATACAATGTTGCAATTGTCAAGAGGGGGGAATTTTATGAAAAATTGTCTTACCCCTTAAAAAAATGAGACAATAAGAAATAGCGTAATGCACATGTGTTGATGGTGTGATTTAGGTAACCAAAAATATGTTAATTTCCCAAAGAAGGCGAGTACAAGTAACTCGAAAAATGTCAATTTTATTGAATTTTATGTACCCGTAGGGGGAGATGAAGAAAATGAGAAGGATGTATTCATCATGATAAGGAGTTAGGCCAAGAAAGACAATTACCTTTAACTGCCAAAGACAGATGACCCAAAAAGTAATTGGAGAAGAAGTAGAGAAAGCAAGAGAGATTAACACAACAAAATCATTTAAAGATGCTAAAGGGCTTAGAGGATAAAATGTCAACGCAAGAACTAGCAGCACAAGTTTTTAATACCACCATTGAAGTTAAGGTGGCGAGTTTTCTAGGATCTATACCAACATATCATGTGGTAATGGGAGATGAATTACAACACCAAAAGGTGATGGAAGTACAAGGCCAACCAATAAAGGAATCTGAGAAGAAGGATCATTTTATTGATCCAATTGTATTAATGATCAATGTTGGAAAAAACCCAACATTAGTTCACATGGAAATACTGGAACATAAATTAACACAAGTAATTGTAGATGGAGGTTCAAGTGTTAATGTATTTGCAGAGAATATTTGGAAAGAGATCGGATCTCCATTTATATGGGCACATAGTTTTAAATTGTATGGAGTTGATCGGTATGGGATAAAGACAAAAGGAGTATTAACGACCCAAAAAATAAGAATAGCTGACCAATAATTCGTCTTGGATTTTGTTGTGATTACAATGCAAAAACCAACATACGATGCATTGATGGGAATATGGCTAAGGTTGGGCAAAGTAAATCACAATTGGGAAAATGATCAATTAACATTTAAGAAAGAACATAAATATATGATTAGTTTGAGAAATCAAACGATCAGCGAAGATGTGGCTACAATTGATGAATTAGGAGACTTCATAAAACCAATATGGAAAAGAAGTCAGCAAGGAGGTAGAGGAAGAAGAAAGGGAGAAATGGACATTTCCAAAAAGTTTTGTAAAATATACAATGGGTGATGCAGATGGATTTTTAAGCCTAATACTTAATGTAAATCTTACAAGAAAATAATAACATGATCGAATATAATAAAGTTTATTTTTAATAAACCTTACTTCTTAGTTTAATTTTAAGCATTACTTACTTATATCTATGGGCTTATCGTTGAATGATGACAATTGCCCCAAATCCAATAATATTTTTCTTTAAAATACTTTCTTTCTCTTGAATCTCTTCTCTATCTCTTCAATGTTTGAGATTTCAATATTTTTCTTGACTAAATATGATGCCTTCTCTAGCTTCAAGTCTTCTTGTTGTGGTGCTATTATGGTTCTTAACTTATGTAGGATGCAACGAACATTACTATGTATTATCTAAACTTGTCTCTTTTATTTAATGTTTCCATTGTGGCTTTGAAACACTACCTTACTCTTCAATGTTGTCCTTGTGACATTTAAACACTTTCAATACTGCCCTTGTGGAAATAACTTGATTTTAATACTACCCTTGTGGCATTCACTTGTTCTAAATACGGCCTTGCTCTTTTGCTAACCTAAATTCTCTGATTGTGTTGTCCAATGTGAACTACTAATATGTCACCTTTTATGTGCTTATGTGTTGTCCTTTAACTAGGACTGTCCTCAAGAATTTTTTTTGTCTTGAAATTTTCTTGCAACCTTCAAGTTTCTTGAAGTCTTATTTCTTCTATATTTAATCTTCAGTATGACCTTCTTGGGTCTCTAAATTTACCTTCAATGGGACTTTTTTCAAGTCTCCTTTGTTTGCTTCTAGTGGGACCTTTTTCAAGTCTTCTTTCTTTGCTGCTAATGGGACTTTTTTCAAGTCTCCTTTCTCTGCTAGTAATGGGACATTTTTCAAGTCTCCTTTATCTATCAATATCAAGGCCTATCTCCAAGACCTAAAATTGTGTTGTAGACTTCCTTCTATTCCGAATATATTCTTGGAATAGGTAAAATCAATCTATCTGAAGATTATCTTTTGCTACAACAACTTGAATTGATTCTCTAAAATCTAAATCTTTAATCTTCACTGGTTGTCCTTCAACCTAGTGGTATTAATTCTTGGCTTCACTAGTTTTTCTTCAACTCAGTGGAAATACTTGTCTTCATTGGTTTTTCTTACCCAATGACAATATCCTTAGCTTCATTGGTTTTTCTTATCTAGTGGTAATATCCTTAACTTCACTAGTATTTCCTTAGCTAGTGGAAATGTCCTTAGACTATTTGCAACTTTTAAAAACCTATGCAAGTAACCTTGTTGTGGATTTGATACCACTGATGGATTTTGAAGCCTAATACTTAATGTAAATCTTACAAGAAAATAATCATAGGATTGAATATAATAAAGTTGCAATATAATGAATTCAATAGAGATAATTTAGAATATAATATCAAATAGAATAACACAAGAATAACTCAGAAATACTCATAGAATAATCACATGGAAATGCTAATGGAAATACTGAAAATTCTATTGAATAAAGGTCTACTAATGCATGCACGAACGATACAAATTACAATGATTTGACACAAAAATATAATTGTATATGACTCCTCATATGGTGCACTCTTGAACTTCACTCTTTGTAACTCTTCACTTTACTATTCTAAGGACACATGTGCACTCTTACATAATTGTGCACATTTACACTCACAAAACTCGCACACATAATTACATGATACTTGTGCATTTCCTGCATATTATTACATTACATGAGATATAAACTCACAATATAATCTAAGACACTCACCTAATCTAATAATGTACCAAGGTGGTACATTGACATGTACCAAATAATGTAATATTCTCCAACAAGTAGAAATAGATGAAAAGCAAACACATCTTGGGAACACACAACCTATGTCTTCTATAATTTCAACGAAACCCAAAAGATTCAAGTCTATCTACCTAACTTGAATTATAAGACAAACTTATTTTGTTTAAAGTAACAGAAGAACCCCTCTACTTTACTTACTCATATAGGCTACAAAACATGACATAGTAAGACCCACATATCCTCAAAACATCTATTGTGGACCTCAAATATTTTCACTGAATTTCACAACAGTCTTCACCATTAATGGTGCGGTGAATCTTGTCTAAGGAGGGATGAATTTTTTCCCTCAAACTGAAAGAATAATCTCAGGCCAACATTTTGTAGAACATTCTCATATTCCTTTTGACTCATGAGAACATTCATGGATGGAACCCAACAGTTCAATGTGTACATATGATGATTACAAACATAAGTCTCATTTGTGAGAAGTTCGAGTAGACAAGTAATAGTGCTGCTATGGGAAACACAAACATTACCCTATCCTAAACGAATATGAGTACACACATGACCCTTTCCAAACAAAATAATATTTCCAAAATCCATTTCACTACTCTAAAAGCTAATGAATTAATAGCCTTTTTGTTACCAAAACACATAATTTAAACATCTAAAAACAACTCGTTCAGACTCTAAAAGAACATCATTCCTTTATCTTAAAAATAATAAATCAATATCACATATATCACATTCAGCAATAATATATCGCTGGTAAAGCTATATCATTTTTACTAGACTGTCTTTCATTCAACAAATCCATAGAAATAAAGTTTCAAGTTTTCACTCCCAAATTCAATGGAACATAAACAATGAAACATAAGGACTTCACTCTCCAAATTATTTACAATATAACTCTACCATATATCTTTCACTTGAACATCATGAATTAATTCTATAATCTTTCTACAAATCCAAAAAATATTTACCTATTTGTCTTTTAGTGATAATTCCTCTATTCCTTTAGAACCGGTTTTGTGCCACAATCCCTTTGAAAAATGAATCACTGTCCAACTTTGATGCTCATATCCTTTCTCTTTTTCCCCAAAAACCAAAAATAAAAACTCAAAAATGTCCAACTCCTCTTCTCTTCTCTCTGGTGGTGTAATCACTCCCCCACTCTATTCATCGTTTCATGACTTCACTCCTACTAACCACTCACTCTATTTCTACTATCAATTATTAACATATTCATTTTTGATTCCAACAAGAAAACTAATTCATAAATCTTATATTCTAGTAGGTGAATCAAATAAAAAATAAATTTGGGTTAATTGCACATCTAAAATAAATACTTCCATCATGAATTAAACAAAAGATTCCTTTTTCAAATATTTGTTCATTCACTAACATGCAGAGGTATTCAATTGACAATTATCCATCTTCAAAGTCTTCTCTCCCTATTAAAATCATAAGGCAAGACATTAGTCGAATAAGTCTAAGTTAATATGTTCAAGAAAGGTTAAAAAAAGTCCATAAGATAAGTACCAAATTAGTTACAAGTACCCTACAAAACTCAATGGAGCTCAAAAAATATCATTCCCCATAAACCATTTGTCCTACATAACTTAACACATGGAATAATAAAATCATTCCCTCAAAAATAAATATATGTTACTTCCATAATGTATATTTTGCATATCTAGTCATGAAGTAGTTGATCATACCATCAATAACACAACACAACAAAACCTAAATCCAAACATTCCTTCAATAAAGCAACATAGCAAAACATAAGTCCATCCAAATGAAAAAGTATGCCAAGGGAGCATCATGACATATGGTTGCACTACATCCTTTGCATCATAGGTATTGTTAGTGGACATAAAATGAGAAAATTTATTTATGTTCTCCATCATTAATATGATTTAATTATTCTTATGCTTACTCAATCATAGCCTCATGATTAATTCCATCAATACAACATCTCTCTTCCACTCTAGTATCTCATTAGGATATAGTAGACTAGTTGGATATTGATGTTCAACCTTGATCCTTTGAAATTCCATGAATATATTTATAAAATCTACAATGTCCCTTATCCCATTCTATAAAATATTTTCAAATCAACATGCATATTTTTATCCTCAAGATGGGTAGCATAAGGTACCATTCTAGCTTCATTCAAAATCATCAATCTCAATTCTGATTTCTAGGAACACATATAGATCCATAAGATTTAATCAATATTTCTAGATTGAAATTGTGTGCATCATACTTTGATCCCTCAAGACTCATATCTTGATGTGGTTTTGTAAAATTTTGAAACCATTCATTACTCTAGTTATATCCTTAATCTCTCCCCCAAATGCAACATAACTATCAACATTGAACATTCATGTCTTTATCTACTTAGAGAATCTACTACGTTATTTTATTTTTCTTTATGTAAGTGACGTCAAAGTAATATTTGCGCAGGAACTCCATCCATCATCATAATCAAACATTCAAATGTAATCAGATAAATTGATACCTCAAGCTCTAATGGTCTCTCTTCAAAAAAAACTTTTGCTTCAACAAGTAGTGTCTCCACATAGTCCACACATGAAATATGAAATCCAAATCCAATTTGTATAGGAGTTAATTTACCTTATGATCTCTAAGTATATGGGGTTCATAATTTATTATCCTTATTTCTTGTGTAAGGACTCTATTTAAGATTTCTATTGAATCACTAATGCAAACAAAATAGGTTTTGTTTGGCTTAGGTACCACTAGGATAGTAGTACTAGTCAAATTTTTATTTAGTTATTAAAATGGTGCTTCACATATCTCTATCCATACAAAATTATTGACCTTAGACTACATAGAGATGATGGGATTTTTTTTGGAATTTTTAGATGAAACTTTGATAGTACCCATCATGTCCCATAAAAGTTCTTACTTCTAATATATTCTTTGGTTTTGACCATTTCACTAGTGATTTCAATTTAGAATAATCAAGAACAATTTTGTTTCCTAAAAAAATATGCTCTAAGTATTGTATTTTTAACAAAAAGAAAAAAACATGTTCGAGGTGTAGACCAATTGGTTCGATAAAACCCCATAAGGGTGGTGGAGGTCCAAGGTTCAAATATTGGGCCTTGTTGGACTGAATGCTTGTCCCTTTCCTGGTGCTTTCAATGGCGTAAAAGGTTTAAAATGATTGTGGCATGGTGGTTATAGGGGCGTACTACATGAAGAACTGTGTGGCATATTTTAGGGCAGATAGCGCAGAATACTGTGGTGACCATAAAAGCCAGATAGACTACCCATATTCGTGGTGGCTACCGATTCCACCATGTAAATTAAAAAAAAAAACAAAATGAAAAATGATTAAAAATATTTGCATATAATTTTTTCCCATAGGCATTGTAACAAAAAACTCAAGTGTTCTTCATGGTCATTCATAATATTGAAATAAATCAAAATATCATCCCAAAAAATACTACAGACTTATAAAAATACTTTTAAATAACATTTTTCATCAAATTCATGAATACCATGGGGGAAATTGTCATCCTAAAACGAACCATAATGATCTTGTAATGACACATCTAGTTCAAAAGTAATATTAGGAATGTCATCATCCTTGATATATAATTGATACTACCTTGATCTTAAATTAATATTGGATAATACCATGGCCCCTTGCAATTTAATCAAACAACATCAATGTGTGGTAAAGGATATCATATTGTTTTTTCTAACCTTGTTCAACTTCCTATAATTAATGCACAACCTAAATGATCTATCCTTCTTTTGGAATATGTTACAACATTTTTTATATGCTAATGTACCACCATGGGTACATCCTTAGATTAGGAAAGTGTCTTAGATTAGAATTAAAGTATACTTTATGCAATGTAATAAATGCACAAGCGTGCAAAGTATTTTGGCAATGTAAATGTGCACAATTGTCCATATGCACATGTGTCATAGAATAGGAATATGAAGAGTCATAGGAAGAGTGAAGGCCAATAAAACTCCATATGAAGAGTCACATTCCTTTTTACATATGAGTATACGAGGGTATAGAGAAATAAAGAACAAAAGAGTGACTGGTCATATACAGTCATAATGGAAAGTGATGAAGTATGATGTATTTGAGGTTTTTATTCAATAAATATCATATTTTCATAAGCATTTATTAGTGGAATTTATATGATTCATTTTTTAAGTTATTTATGAGTTTTATATGCTTATTAGCTTGCCATTATCATATATTTCATATTGCAACTTTATCTTAGATCTTGTGGCTACTTTATCTTATGTATTTAGCTTCAAAAGCTAACACCTTCTTCACAAAATTACTAGTGCACCCCATGGGGACACATTATGTTGAATACCCCTTTTATCAAGAAGTTATTATATTAGATTTTTAGCTAAAATAATTTCATCATTGGCATCCTATAAGGTGTCTTGGAAACTGGATTTATTCCAAAAAATAAATCAAGTAATAAATTCAACTCCCATGTTGAAGGCTACCTATGAATTTCCTTGAGTTATATGTCAATAAATTCCTAGAGAATAATATTATGATCTAAATTCATCTCTTCTTTATCCTTACAAGTATTCTAATATGTATTGTATAGATAAAGTACCTCTTCCACATTTTTCTCTTGAGTTACACAATTGATATTTTTCAAAGTGGTACTATCCTATTCATACCATGGATATTAACCATATCCCTATCATTTTTCAACATATTTAACTTCCTTGGAATAAAAATCAATCTTTGGCCTATGTTCACTCATCCCATACATACCCAAATTACTTCACAAAGACCTATACACATTACTATAAATTTATGACACATTTTCCATCCTTCCAAACTAATATCATACTTAGTTAATACCCCTTTGATGAATTATCAACACCCTAAATCCATTACAACCTATCTAAGTGTAATGTACCTTTGCTCTACCAATCCAAGCTTATTGATAAAAGTATTGTTGATAAACTAAGTGGAAATTCCTTCATCTATGAGAAATTTTATGGGATGAAAGAAAATAATACCTTGGATCTCAATGACTATAGTTTTATGCTCTACCTAATGGTCATTTTACATAGACCTGTTATTGTATTGAAGTACTATTACCCACTTATATAGATATATGAATTCTAGTTTTCTTTGAATTCAATGCTACTTAAGGTAAATGATGGGCATAGTGTGGTCCTCCATATACATAGCACCCATGAGTAGGACCAACACTAGGTGTACTCTCATATTGTCACTCCTAATTACATTACAAAGCCCATGCCTGAAGATTTGATGCTTGTTTTGAGAGAGTTAAAGGTCTTAGATGTCCTCCATGACCTATTATTCTTCTTACTAGCCCTCATTTTTGTAGATTTTGATATCATTGTTGGGGAATTGAGAAATACATTTTCATCTAGATAGCAAAAAAGAAGATCCCCATTGTGGTCCAACGTGTCTTGAATATGGGCCAACAAAATTATTTATCCTTTTAAAATATGATTGATCTCTATGCTCCAATAACCCTCCAAATCAATCTTCTATAATAAGGCATTGTCTATAATATTCTTGCCAAGTGGATGGTTTATTTATTATAATAATATACACTAGATATAGTCATAAATTGCAGATGAATATATTCACCAACATGACCTTATCCCCAAGGTGTATCTCCCAAATTTCACATATTTTTTATTCATATTTGTTAGGAGGAGAAACTTGAAGGGGATAATTTTATTGATAAAGATGAGTTACATATATAGGCAAAAGGCCTATATGAAACACATGACACTTGTCAAGAGAAACTGACAAGTGTCAAGGTGAAGGCATAGTGCACTTTAACTCTAAAATTCCCACTTAAAGTGCACTATCCTAACTAAAGAAGAAACAAAACAAGTCAACATTAGGTAACATTCCCCCTTAATGTTGACTTCTTGTACATAGATATAGCAAATTGCTAAACTGAGAAAACTTGTCTTTCCCAAGTGACTTGGTGAATATGTTTGCTACTTGATATTGAGTTGGTACATACTTCATGTGTATAATATCTTCTTGGACCATTTCTCTAATGAAGTGATGATGGATCTCAATGTGCTTTGTTCTAGCATGGAAAACTGGATTCTTGGTCATCTTGATGGTACTTTGATTGTCACAATATATATATGTTGGACCATGTATAAATAGCCCAATATCCTGAATTAATTATCTCAACCATATTGCCTCCTTAGTTGCCTCAACTGTTGCTCTATATTAGGGGATATATTATTCATGAAATGAGTCACAATATATAGGCATAAGCCTATATGAAATGCATGACACTTGTCAAGTGAAACCGACAAGTTTCAAAGAAGGCATAGTGCACATTACATTAACTCTAACATTCCCCCTTAATGTGCACTATCCTAACTAAAGAAAAAAAAATAAGTCAACATTAGGTAACATTCCCCCTTAATGTTGACTTCTCTAACAAAAATCTACATCCTCCTTTATTGCTGATTTGGTCTTAGGCTCTTGCTCTTTGTGCTTGGCTCTCCAACCGTGAATAATGCTAGATTCACTGTGTATACATCTTGGTCTGTTGCCTCAGGGTCAGCCACTTCCATGGGTTTTTTGCCACTGGGTCAGTTGTCTAAGTGCCTCGGGGTCATCATGGGTGCCTCAGGGTCAGCCATTTTTGGGTCTATTGCCTCTGCAGGTCATCCTCAGAGGATGTTTCCTCTCGTAGGTCACTGACTAGATTCACAATGAGTATGAAATCCCTCCTCATGGTGAACTCAATCTAGAAGGTGTCAGTCTCTGTTGAAAATGCACCTAATTAAAGGAAAAACGAGCCATATAAGAGTGTCGGTCTCTGTCAAAAATGCACTCAATACAATAAAATGAGCCATAGATCAAAATAGGAGGAGAGAAGAAGAAAATAAGAGAATCTTCTGAAGTGTCTTCATCTGTAGTCTTCAGAAGTAGATCCGAAAACAACCTCGGATAGAGTCTAGGGTGTCTTTGTCTGTAGTCCCTAGTATAAGTGTCCTTATGGTGACCATTTCATCCCACCAAAATGCATGGGTAACCAGCCGTTGCATTCGCCAAGTGTATAGAAAAGATCACTAGGTACAAGGATCACATATGAAATTACCTTTGGAGTTTCGAGTACAATCGAGAGTGCACTCGAAGGTAAAAAATTTGAGGCTAAAAAAAACTGAATTGAAACAACCTCAAAATTACAATATGACACCACCATTGTGTCCATCACGGAAAAACATTTTCGACGACTATAAATACCCCTATACTTGTTGCAAAATAAATAGGGGTCATGTGAGCAACATCTTCTCAAAAAATACAATAAGAAGCCATGAGGGCCTTCTTCCACTTCCACTCTGTACCCCACTTAACCTAGATTAAGTGTCCATTAAAGTTGTCCCCTCCACTAAAAACAAAATATGCCCTCTTCTTTAAATATTATTATCCCAACATTTAAAAATAATTTACCTTCTCATAAAAAACTTAAGCTCATTAAAAATAAGTAGTCCATCATTATCCCAACTGCCCCTTTCTTCTTCCATGTGTTACTACTCTCCGAGGAGCCATGCACCATGCCATTTGTCGCAATCGGTGACTGACTCCCTCCGTCATAAATCTTGCTACTCTCGACGATCGTGGTCTCCGTCACGAGGTGGACAACGGCTTCGGCATTTTTGTGCCGACGTGCTACCTAGAAGAAATAGCACAGGAGGTTCTTTTGAGAGGTCCAAGTCATCTTTGAAAGAGAACTCAGCATCTTCATCAGCTTTAGAATTCGTGCCCTCGATTGATGTGGCAAGACACATACTTATATGTGCTAAATGGACTTCACGAAGCAAAGGAATCGAACCCGCGCCTCATGCGGGAATTTGGTGCAAACTGTCTAATGACTGGGCAGCTGCATGTCGCAAGATCGATAGCCTTAATTACATCTCTACCGATGGCAGCCTCCATCAACTAAATCCCTCTCCATTCGATGCACAATAGTATTCCCAAAGCCACCAGTGTCAAATCCAGCAGATGCAGAAGGTTGCGTGTTCAATTTCGCTATAGGGCCCGCTATTCTGCCTGTAAAGGTGCTCAAGAAGGCCCAGGCCGAGTTCTACAACTGGAGTGGATCCGACATGAGCATAATGGAGATGTCCCATAGAGGTAAATAATTCCTTTCTATCATCATCAGCGCAGTGCTTGATAGATATGGTGCCGGCCATCGCTACCACTGCCACTGCCAGCTCTGGGCATCGAGATATCATGTAGCAATCTTCTTCCTTATCTCTCATTTTTGACGTCTCTGAGGTGCCCATCGACAAATCACAGAAGTAAACACACCTCCTCCTCTCGTACCTTGAATTTCTCAACACGTAAACCAAATCTCCTCTTTGCTCAGTCTCCCCTTGTCGTTGGTGATGGTGATCTTGTTTCATCACTCTCGCGGTCTTATCCTCCGTAAAGACGTTCAGAATCCTATTCGCGTCAATGTTGAAGGTGACATTGATCTACGAAACTCCACGAGGGGTAGGTGGGATGCCATTCAGTTTGAATTTGCCCAGTAAATTATTGTCCTTCGTTCTGGCACGCTCTCCTTCATAAACTTGAATTAAGATGCCTGAATGATTGTCTGTGTATGTAGAAAATATCTGCTATTTCTTGCAGGGGATAGTGGTGTTCCGCGGGATCAGGACCGTCATTACCCCTCCGACAGTTTCTAGCCCAAGACTGAGAGGAGTGACGTCCAATAGTAATAAGTCCTGCACCTTCTGGTCGCCCTCTTCGCTCAAGATCGTCGCCTGAATCGTCGCTCTGTAAGCCATCGCTTCTTCGAGGTTAATGCTCTTGTACAGCTCCTTCTCGACGATAATGGCCAACATATTTGACCCAATTTACCCGACCATATTTGCAGGGGCCGACCTCTTCAACAGCTAGGAAAAAAATAAATAAACATTTGGTGGCCTCGTGGAAAGTGGAAAGTCACAGGTCTATGATGCACTCTGGCATATCAGAATGACAATGAGAGAGCCCTAGTTGTGGATCTCAGAGGACACATCGCACTTCTACCTGTAACAACGTCTACATGCAACAAATTTGATGCACTACATCTTGCGCTAGCGCTCCCCATAGACTGTGAACATCATTCTTTACTTGTCGCTCAGAGATAAGGCCAAAGAATAAATAAAAAAAACTTTAGAAGGTCATTGAAGCCGCCAAAGCGCAGATTGAAGACATGAATAAGATGAAGAAAAAGAGTGTGCAAGGGCTAGAGACTTCAAGGGATAAAAAAATTTGGGGCAGCCATTAATTTCCAAAAATCTGGTTTCTGATTCATCCATCAAGGATGAAGAGCATACTCCCTATTTTGAAAAAAAATGGGGGGAAAAAATAAGGGGGAGAGGGAGGATTTCCATGAGGGAAATCCCCCCTCAAGGGTTTTCACAGGGCAGGGAAAGCCTGCTCTGATACCAAATGTTAGGAGGAGAAACTTGAAGGGGATAATTTTATTGATAAAGATGAGTTACATATATAGGCAGAAGGCCTATATGAAACACATGACACTTGTCAAGAGAAACTGGCAAGTTTCAAGGTGAAGGCATAGTGCACTTTAACTCTAACAATATTCTATCATTGATCTTGCTCCTTATTATAGAATTCCTAGAATATTTTATATAAATACCTAGGATATATACTTACATCTTAAGAATTTCTTGAACTGCTCCCATGTGACTACCTTTTAATCAAAGCCTAAGAAATTTTCTTCATTTCATCACCCTACTACACTTGGTTCCTTCAATCAAAAAATAATAATCTTTCCCATCACCTCACTAAGGAATTAATCAATTCAAAAGCACTTCTCCATCTCTTTGAGTCATTATTGACAATCTTTTATTTAATAGTTCTAAAAAATTTGAGCAACTCAATCTTCTTTAAATTTTTATTATATCTATATTTTCTTTTCAAATCATCAATATTTTCTAATATTTGTCATGTTGTGACTACTTTGGCATATGATTATGCTATTCTCTTAAAAATTTAAATCCTTTCCTCTTATTCTATCAAAATATGAGCAATAAAGGTATGGGCCAAATTTTGAATAACTTGTATCACTTGAGTCATCTAGTCCTAAGGTGGTGCATTATTATGAGAATATGTGAGTTGTTATACCTATTAAGACTCTACATTAGGTTGGATACTATTACTGTAGTTCTATTCTTGAAGTAATTGGATCCCTTTGATAAGTGACTCATCTTCTTCTTGTCCCATATACAAGGTAACATTTTCATAGGTTAAGGTCATGATTTTTCCATTTAGGCCTAAGTATAGAAATAAAGCTTTGATACCATATCTAATGACCATATTTTGGCAACAAACTCTAACTATAAAATATTTTAATTACTAAGTTAAGAATTTGGATCTCACACACTTGCACACAAATATACACATCCACATATGTAGCCATATTTAAATTAGTTTCATATCATAAACCACTTATTCTTAGACCATTTGACCACCACTTCCATTATTAAACAATAAACATAGGCTCAATGGTTATTAATAAAAAAATTAAACATTATTCATCCAAGGTAGGTTCTACACCTAGGGAAAAATCTTTCTTTGTTATATGGAATTCAAACATGTCCAGCTTGTATTATAACTTGACTAGATAGCGGGATTATAATAGCTTGGTAATTATGCATGTATCACTTGGCAAGGTTCAAACCTAGGTCTATTCCTTGAAAATCAAGAAATTTAATCAGTTAAGCTTATTCCATATTATCTAGTGATGCGTAGTCGTTATACCATCATTAATTCTCAATGAATCTGTCAATCCAGGGCAGTGTACAAGGCTATCTGCGGGAGAAGAAGTGAAACAGCTATAACTTAGGTCAATCTAGGGCAACAAGTCTTATTGGTGGAATCGGTTTGGTGGGGGGTTTTGGAACATTCCTATCTCTAAATTGCATGAATTAAATCTTAATCTAAGTTGCAGAATTGGAAACTAATCACTAACTGTAGAAATGAAGTCCTAATTACAATTGCAGAATAAGACCTAATTATATTGCAGAATTAACAGTTGCAGAATTGAAAGTCTGATTCTAATTGCAGAAAGGAAATCTAATTACTTTTGCAGTAATGAAAGTCTAGATCTAATGTGGAAATAAAAACTATCAAAATTCTGTAACAGAAGGTTGTCAATCCTCTGTTCAGATTTTGACAGCAAAACATAAAAATGCAGGAAATTGCTGAAAAATAGTAAATGCTGAAAATAACAGTCTGAAAATAAAGTGAAAGCTTGGCTGAAAGTAAGATTGCAACTAAAACATTAAGCACAAGATTTATCTTAGCATAAATAAACTAATACTGCAAATATTGTCAACTATTCACAAGCAATTTACATAACAAGTTCTGCAACTCATTCTGCTGCAGCAAAATCAGAATAAAAACCTGTTCTATTAGTCCTCCTCCTAGGTCTGGAAGTGGCCAGCCTCTTTGTCCAGAAGAAGGTGTAAGTCTCTCTCTCTTTCTAAATCTTAATCACATTCATTTACAAGTAATTTGAAATAGAACTGGTGCACTTTATTGATCAAAAGACATGATTACAAGAATTCTGTTGAAAAACTGTTACAGGACTGTAACAGTCAATTCCTAGTTATACTCTGTATTTAGCTTCCTTACTCTATTTTCTATCTATCTGCTATTTCTCTACCTCCTCTCTCTATAGCTCAACCTGAACGGGAGCAATATTTATAGCTATCCTATGATCTGATTACAAACAAAGAATATCTCAAAAGATCTAATCCTAAAATGCTGCAACAAATTCTGGTTTTATCCTAGAAGAGGACTAAAACCTGATCTTTCCCTTAATGATGGATTTGGTCGGCAATGACGGCAAAGACAAGATGGAGGATATTTCTCTTTACTTTTTCCAACCTTTATTTCCCTTTTTTCGCCTTCAAAAATCGGTCAAAAAGGTCAAAAACACATTCTGTTCTTCATTCCGAAGATAAGTGGCTTCATTCCGAAGACAGTGCAGTTTTCATTCCGAAGATCGCTCATTCCGAAGATACTGCATTCTCATTCCGAAGATCGCTCATTCCGAAGATACTGCATGCTTCATTCCGAAGATCCGCTCATTTCGAAGACGTTGCTTTCTTCATTCCGAAGATCCGCTCATTCCGAAGATGCTGTGTTTTCTTCATTTCGAAGATATCTGTTCATTCCGAAGATGCTTCGGAATGAACAAATGTATGCTTTCCATTGGTTTCTTCTGCATCTCTCAGGTGGGTTATCTCCTAAGATCAAATTCTAATGGTCTTCATCCCTTTCCTCATGTGAATTCCATGCCTTGCTATTTATGGACAGCTGGCTGGAATTTATATGGGAAAGACCAGTTTTTGCTGCACAGCAACAGTTTGCTTGCACTGTTGCCAGATTTAGGTGAAGTAAATGCTTGAAACAAATCAGAATATGATTAGTGAAATGCTGCTATTATTCTAAGCATATCCCATTGTAGCAAATCATAACAAAAAGAGCACAAAACTATGCAAAAAGCTGTAAAATCAACATATAATATTTCAAATACATTGATCATGCAAAATGGTTAATATACAGCATATTAAATCAACTTAACTAACATATCAGATAAAACATAAGAGTTTATAGGCATTTTTAGTGTACAAAACATGTTATAATTGAGGCATTTCCAGGCCTCATCATTTTCCCCCCAACTTATATTGATGCATGCCCTCATGCATTCTGTTGGGCTATGGAATCACATATGTCCATGTTTAGATTCCATGACCTGTAGAATAACTTCTTGCCTATGTAATATCCCCTATTTTCCTGAATGTTTCTGAGCCAATCTTCAAATTGTTCATCAGGCTGTTCATTTTCCTCAAAGTAAAATGGAACTGGAGTAATGATGGTTGGAGGCCTGAACCTGAGACCTATCCAGTTATTTTGCATGACCTGGATCAGTTGGACTACACCTTCTGCTCTTCTTCTGGACCACTCTAGATTGATGGGGGAGATAGGTTCTCTTTTCCTTAAAGACATGGAAAGTTCATTCCATCTGTCTCTGCATATTGACAATGTTGGAAAGAAATTGTGATCACAGAAATTGTTAAATCTGGTCACACAGTCCCTCAAATTGTTCAAGTACATTCTCTTGATATCATCCCTATTCATCATTGAGAAGTGCTGCTGAGTGATATTTAAGTGATTTGGCTGGATTGCTCTGACTAACAACTCAGCCCTTGTTTCAACCACTTTATTCTGCCTTTTCTCATGATCCCAATAAAGCTGATTTTGCAAGGTAGACATAAATGCTCTCAACTGAACATCTCCAATGTAGATTTGAGGATGAGAGTCAACTTCCTCTGGTATGAAGAAACTGTGCAAAAACAGTTCACACAGGAGATTTTTCTGCTCAAAAGGACTGTCAAAATATGCCTCCAGAAAATCTTCAATAGTGTCCAATTTGTATGGAAGGTTTGAAGTAATCCTCATGACCTGCCATCTAAGGTATTTCTCCTTCAAAATAAGGCTGTAAAATCTGGCTGGCCGTCTAAATTGGACTAAAAACTCAGCAATTTGGCACAAGTCAGATACCTTTTCTTTCAATGCCTGAATTTTTGTGTCCTTGGCTTCTAGCTGTTTTGCCTCCAGTTTGAATTTTTTAGTTTTACTGGCAAGCTGTTCATATCTAATCATCCAGCTAGCTATGTCTGCATTGTACTGCTCTAGGGACACAGTATTAGGTGGTCTTACTACAGGGGGAATCCTAGGCACCAGATTTGTCTGAACTCCTTTTTCTGCCACTTCCATTGGCTGTTCATCTGTCAATATCTCTACTTGCACCCCCTTATTTGCTATTTCTATGGGGTTGTCATCAGATAGTATTTCTACTTGTACCCCCTTATCTGTTGTTTCTACTGGAAGTGTAACAAGTTGAAATGCAGGGACCTCAGTTGGAGTACTTACTTGAGCATTTTCTTGCTGTTGGGACTGTTCCTGTGTTGGTGGCTCATTTTCAACATCCTCTGCGATATTTCTCACCATTTCTGAAGCATCTTTAGAACAAGAAGGCACTGCTTCAGAATGAACAGGCACTTCTTCAGAATGAAGGAGTGTTGTTTCAGGATGAACTTCTATATCTGCCTCAACAGAGTCATCTGCTCTTGATAAACCCAGAAGCAATTGAGCCAAACTGTCTTCATCATGGGATACAGCTGGCTATTTTTCAGATTGTGACAACAACTTTTTCAGTTCTGCCACTTCCTGCTGAAGTTCTACAATTTTTCTTGCTTGCATCTCAATGATGCTTTCTTTCTCTGTGATCCATTTGGTCTGTGTTTTGACAACACTTCTTGCTGCCCTCAGCTGCTCAGTGATGTCTTCCTCTTCTGTTTCTGCTTCAGAAGTTGATGCAGACAAATCAGTTGCAGTTGGCTGTTCAACCAAATCTTCTTCTGCTGCAACAGTTTGTTCTTGTTCAGGAGGCTCTGTGAAACTGTCTATAAGGATATCTACCATATCTGTAGCCTGTTGAATTGTAGCCTCCTCCAAACCAACTTGCTCAGTTTCTACCTCAGCCATCTGTTCAGGGAATTCTGGAAAGTTATCAGATGTTGGTTGTATTTCTGTGACATCTGGGCTACTTGGTCTATCTTCTTCCTCCATGACCTGTTCTGCAGTTTCTTTCAAATGGATTCTTGTAGACCTCCTAGTTCCAGATGCAAACTTCTTCTTTTTGCTCTATTTTCTGGTGACAACAGGGGTCATGGGGTCAGTCTTTGATGCCTCTGTTTCCCTTGTTTCACTTCTCTGTTCTGACAAGTCAGTTGCAGCTTCAGCAAACCGAACTTTCTTTTGTTTTTCTGCTCTGCTGCTAGTTCCAGATCCTCTTTTCCTTTGTCTCTTAGCCTGTGAAGTTGAAGGCTCAGGAGCAAGGTTTTCTGCTGCTGTTGTGGGGTGTAGTTCTGTAACTGCTTCAGGGGCATCTTCTGCAGCCTCTTCTGCAGCATCCTCTGCAACATTTTCTGCAGCAGCTTCTGCAATATTTTCTGCAGCAGCTGTTTCCTCTTCTGCAGCAACATCAGCAGTACTTGGCTCCTCTTCTTCTTCACTTTCATCCCCAAAAATGACATCATTTAGGTTAGAGTAAAACCTATCAAAACTCCTAGGGTTTCCTCTAAAATGATGTTGGCAAACTAATTTGATAAGGCCATGATGGCGAAGGCTCCCTTTACCCTCCGATATCTTTTTGCCATATTATTTAATTCTTGATACAAATACAGGGGAAGATTAACCCTAACTTCTGGTTGTTGTCTACCATGTCTGAGATGGTTTAAAATTCATAGATGATGCCCTGATAACAGCACATACTGCCCTTCACAGGTCAAAAACTTAATCACCCAGGTGGCTACTTCATCCCAGGGTTCTTGCAGGCTGGCCCTTTTTAACCCTTTGCATGTGTTGTTATGGGTTAAGTATTCAGGTTCCCTATCATTTTCTTCTACAAACTGATTAACTACATTTGCTAATGTGTTCTTGCCAGATCTAGTAATTGAAATTCCCTCTAATGGCAGCTCTGTAATCTGACTTAAAATTTTAGGGCTTACCTCAATAGACATGCCATTGACATGTGCTCTGTTGTTTCTGAATGTATGGGCAAACATGCCAGCTAAATCTTCAGAAGACCCATTGAATTTGTCCAGAAACGTCATAAACCCTCCGTCTTCAAAAATCTGCACAACTGCCAGATTTTCTCGGAGGAAATTGGTATCTGCAGGCTCTGTTCTGATTTTTCGCCCCATTTTTCTCTGTTTAAAATTCGTACACTGCGGCTGCTGTTCTACTGCAGGATTTCTGGCTGTTTCCTATTGCAAATTTGTAGAGTTTTGAGTTAGAACCCTCGTTGCCCTGTTTCGCGTCTTCTTCTTCGGAATGAGCCGTATTCTGTGCACTGTACCTCGCAACACGTCTTCGGAAAGAAAGATGGCACACATATCTACTTCTGCACTGTACACCTGTTCGTTGATAATTGCATGGATGTCCTTGCCATCAGATCCACCTCATCAGTTTTGCAGATTCTCACGTGCATGTTAATTGACATTAAAAACTGGTGGCATATGGTTGCAGATTCTCCGTATTTCCAATGAGTGCAAAAACAGACCATGTGCTGATTGACACGTGTCCCTTCCTCGCATGCAACTAAGAAAAAATCTTAATTTTGTCGTACCTTGTTTTCTTGGACGCCACGTGGAAATGTTCTTTCCGAAAATGCAAATAAAATTTCATTTCGAAGATTATGACTTCATTCCGAAGACAAGTCTTCATTCCGAAGACAAATCCTCATTGCAGAATTTTCATTTCGAAGATAGATCTTCATTTCGAAGATCAATCCTCATTCCGAAGATTAATCCTCATTCTGAAGATCAGGCTGTATTATGAAAGTAAATCGTCATTCCGAAGACATACCCTCATTTCGAAGATAGATCTTCATTCCGAAGACATATCTTCATTTCGAAGATGATGCAGCAAGTCGTCATTTTGAAGACCAAGTTTCATTCTGAAGACAAATTGTCATTTCGAAGACAATTTTTCTTTCTGAAGACAAGATGCAACATTCATTTTTTTGTCATTTTGAAGACAATTTCATTCCGAAGATAATACAGCAGCACTTTTTTTTGGCATTCTTGTTCGAAGATTAGGCAGAAATCAATATTGTCATTCTTAAAACATGTTTTTAAGTATGCCAACTCTTATGAATACCTTTTATGCTAATGGTTAATTGTCACATACTATATACCAATCATTTTACAATGAAGAAATGTAAGAAATATATACCTGATAAAAATAGTTAATGCCAGTTTTGAAGAATGACTGCTTTTGTTGATATTCTGTTGAGATTTTCTGCAACATTTCAAAACAAGTGCACTAGGTGAATTTGTACAATGATGGTTCAAAAATTTCTCAAGGTTATGCATGCCAGAAAACTGGTTTTCATGCATACCAACCCAGTAGTGCCTTAAAAAGGTTTTCACTGCTGAGTTATTCATTTTTCTCTCTTTTTTTTTTTTTTTTCTTGATCCTGACTATGCCCATGAAGGAATTTCATGATTTCCCCTGAAACCATGCCCATGAAGGAATTCATACTCAGAATTTATTCATCTTTTTGTTTTCTATTTTTCTAATTTTTTTGTATTTTCTGTTTTCTTGAAATCCACTGATCATATTGATTGTTTTGAAGTGGAAGAAGGAATCTCTTCCACCTGCTGTGTATCCAAACTGTCAAGTTGCTGCAAGAACTCTTCTTTAGTCAGAGGTGTATGGTATACCCTGAGGCGATGTCCATTCACTACCAACTTTCTTCGTGACCCATCAATGGGGGATAAACGAGCTGCTCCATTGTTGAATACCTCTTCAATCCAGTAAGGTCCCAACCATCTAGTTTTCAATTTTCCAGGGAAGTCTTCATATTGAGAATCGAACAGTAAAGCCCAATCTCCTTGTTGAAGTTTCCTCTGCTGAATGTGACTGTCATGCCACAGCTTCCTCTGCTCCTGAATTACCTCAGTTTGGTGCAGAGCATCCAATCTAAGTTCATCCAATGCATTCAGCTGCAGAATCCTGTCTGTCTGTGCCTGCGACAAGTCAATTCCAATTTCCAGTGTTGTGCGCAATGTTAGTAACTCAAATTCAATAGGTAAAAGAGGCTTTTTACCAAAGACTAGTTCATAAGGTGTGAATCCAGTAGTGGACTTCCAAGTGGTATTGTAGGCCCAAACTACTTTAGGTAATTTGTCTAGCCAATTTTTCCTATGAAAAGCTACTATTTTTGTCAAGATGCGTTCTAGTTCCCTGTTTGTTACTTCAACCTGGCCATTTGCTTGTGGGTGGTAGGGTGATGATTTCCTATGTTTGATTTCATATAATTCTGTAAATACTTTTATGACTTTGGATGCAAATTGGGGTCCTTGGTCTGTGGTGATAGACCGTGGAGCTCCAAATCTCTGAAAAATCTGAGTGTACAAGAAATCAGTGACCTTTTCTTCACGAGCATGTTTGAAAGCACGCACCTCTACCCACTTTGTCAGGTAATCAGTGCATACCAGAATATGCACCTTTCCTTGAGAAGGTGGATCAATAGGTCCTACAAAATCAAGCCCCCACTTCTCAAATGGTTCTAAAACCATTTGAGGCTGCAGTGGCATCTCATTTGTATGAGTGGGTTTCCCCATTCTTTGGCATGCATCACAATGCCTGATGTACTTTTTCACATCCTTGTGAAGAGATGGCCAATAATATCCTATCCCCAAGATTTTTCTAACTGTGCTTTTTACAGAATAGTGTCCACCTGAGGGTTCATCATGACAAGCTCTAAGGATATCATATACTTCATCCTTTCGGATGCACCTACGTAACACATGGTCAGGACTGCACTTGAAAAGCATACCCTTAATCCATTCAAAAGAAGAACTCTGTTTGATCAATTGTTTTTTCTGTTTTGAGGTGAAATGTGAAGGAACTTTCCCTGTGACCAAATAATTGGCTATATCTGCAAACCAAGGTGATTGAACTGATATAGCAAATAGTTTTTCATCAGGAAAAGTGTCATCAACTAATTCCCCTTCATCTATGTTCTGCAACCTGGACAAGAAATCTGCAACAACATTAGCTTTTCCTGGTTTGTTGATTATGGTGATATCAAATTCTTGCAGCAACAGCAACCAACGAATAATTCTTGCACTTACCATAGGTTTATTCATCAAATACTTAATGGTTGTATGATCTGTGTGAATAAATATTTGATAACCTGTGATATAATGCCTGAATTTGTTGATGGCATAAATCACTGCTAGGAATTCTTTCTCAGTTGTTGTATAATTTTTCTCTGCTCCTGTCAAGTTTTTGCTAATGTTGTAGATGGTATAATGTTCACCATTATCAATTTGTCCTAATGCTTGCTCCAATTGTTGTATTGGAGGCATCAGTTTGAATGTGAAATGGTAATGTCCAATTAGGTCCTCTAAGCACAGGTGGAGTTATCAATTTCTCTTTCAGAGCTTCAAATGCTTCCTGACACTTTGCAGTCCAGGAGAATTCAGAATCTTTAGTCAATAAGGCAAACAGTGGACTGGCTATTGTACTAAAGTTGGGAATAAACCTGCGGTAAAAACCAATGTGTCCTAGGAAACTTCTGACATTAGTCTGAGTTTTAGGAGGAAGGAGGTTCTTGATAATTTCAACTTTCTTTGGATCAACTTGGATCCCTTCAGGAGAGATGTGATGACCAAGAACTATCCCTTCCTTCATCATCATGAAGCATTTATCTGGATTTAAGGATAAGTGGTATGTTTCACGGCGAGTTAAGACTTTGTCAAGATTTTCCAATGTAAAATCAAAAGTTTGTCCACATACTGTGAAATCATCCATGTAAATTTCAACACTTTTGGTGGTCAGATCAGCAAAAATTGCTAGGACTGCTCGTTGAAAAGTTGTTGGGGCATTACACAAACCAAAAGGTAAAACCCTATAGGCAAATGTTCCCCATGGACATGTAAAAGTTGTCTTTTCTTGATCTTCAGGTGCAATCTGAATTTGATTATACCCACTGAATCCATCAAGAAAACAAAAGTATCTTTTTCCAGCAAGAGTATCTAACACTTGATCTATGAAAGGTAATGGAAAATGGTCTTTGTATGTCACCTTATTCAATTCTCTGTAATCTACACATACTCTCATTTTTCCATTTTTCTTAGGAACTATTACCAATGGAGAAACCCATTGACTATCAGAAATTGGGTAAATGAATCCTACTTCCAGGAGTTTTTCAATTTCTTCCTTCACAATATCTCTTAAGGCAGGATTCAATCTTCTTTGAAATTGTCTGACTGGCTTGACTTCTTCGGTATAGATCTTATGGGTACATATATCAGGATGAACTCCTGACATATCTTTGTAGTTCCAAGCAAAAGCATGAACATGCTTCTGCAAAACAACTATCAATTTTTCTTCCTCTTCCCTAGTAAGCTGGCTGTAGATATTCAGAAATTTGCCTGGCTGGACTTCTATTTGTTTTGTATTTAGAAGGACTGAATTCACTCCTTCATACTTGGTGATTAAGGGATTAAGAGGACATTGTTGTGATTGGAGAAACGAAGCAGTTTCTGTTTCATTGTTGCTTGAGGGAAGCATTTCTTGTATGGAACAGTGAGAAGGAAAAATCAGATGATGGTGCCATCCATGTGATAGTGAAACAGAGTTTCCTTGTGATAGCACAGATGATTCATCTTCAGATTTTTGATTCTCCTCATTACTTATCATTTGTTGGATATTTGTTGCTTCCTCTTCTAAACCTTGTTCATGCAGAACATTCATCAGGATTGTTTCATTTTCTAAGTTTTATGTGTCACTGAGGTCTTCTGTGTGTTCTCTTACTACTAAGGTAGCTAGTGTAGAGATGACCTCTTCCGGTTCCTCATCTGAGTCAGAAAACCATAACTGACCTAAAAATTTGCTAGATGGTTTTGCAGGAGGATATAAAGAAATTTGTTTCAGCTCAATACCATTTGAAATGGTCATATTTCCAGATCTGCAGTCTATGAAGGCTGCTGCAGTTGCAAGCCAAGGTCTTCCCAAAATAATGGGATATCCATGTGCTGAATTTCTTGGCTGTAAAACCAGAAAATCTGCAGGGAATTCCCAAGAAGAAACTTCTATAGGGACATCTTCAATGATTCCTTCGGGTTTTGCAACTGACCTATCAGCCATTTCTAAAACTGTAAATGTGGGGCTGAGATGTTTGAGTCTGTAATTGTTCCATTGTATCTTTAGTCATGACATTTATTGCAGCTCCTAGATCCACTAAAACATTTGATATTGGTACTGAACCTATGGTGACTGTGATAACTGGGCTTCCTGGATCACTATACTTTGGAGGTAGTAGTTTTCCAGATAAGAGATCAGCTATCTTTCCTTCAACCTGCACAGTCTTGGGGAATGCTTTCTTCTTTCTCCCTGTTCTTTTAATGCACAAATTTTGGACAGTACTGTTAATTTCTGGTATTTCCTTAATGGCTTGCAATAAGGGTAATGAGATAGTCAATTTTTTTAGTTCTTTGACCAATTTTGACTCAGAAATTTTTGGTATTGCATTAAGTCTTTCAGGATATGGAACTATCCTTGGTAATTGTTCTGCTTGTGTCTCTTTTTCTATTGTTGGATCCAATTTTTCTGTTTCTTTTGTTGGTTGGATTCTCTCTGGTTCTGATGATTCTTGCTCTTCATTATCTTTGATTTCTATTAAAACTGGTTCAGGTACAACTTTTCCTGAACGGAGTTGAATATCACTACAATCAAGAACATTAATTTCAATATTTTCTTCAACTTCACCACATAGACAGGAGGTGTCTGTCTTACACTTTTTGGATTAGTGATTGGCTGAGCTGGCAATTGAGGTTGCTTCACTTGTTGTGTTTGCTATTTTTCTTGAAAATTTTGATTAGGTGCAGGCAACAAATGTTGAGTTTGACCTTGATTCCTTTGCTGCCTTGGATAGGACTGGTATTGCTGATTCCATTGTGGTTGGTTTTGCATCCAATGTGGATTAGTCTGATTTTGATTCCAAGCTGGATTGTTTTGATTCCATGAGGGGTTGTTTTGATTCTGATTCCAGGCTGGGTTACTCCAATTTGACTGTGGCCATTCTTGGGAATTTGTCCATTGAGGATAATTCCAAGGACGTTGGGGTGGTTCTGATTGTCCCCAAGGCATAGTACCAGGATTATGCCCCCAATTTGTAGGAAAACGAGGGGGATTTTGATATTGAGAGAAATTTCCCCCTTGTTTTGGTCCAATATAGTTGAGTTCCTCAGTCTGGTTTTCTAACACAGTTTTGAGTTGTGGTAGCAGGTGGCATTGATCAGTTGAATGCCTTTTTGAACAGATACTACAAATGGCTGAGATGGTTGTTTTATTCAAAGGACATTCCTGCAAAGCATGTTTACTTCTACATCTTGGGCAATAAATTGCCAAAGGTTCTGTGTTTTTAGCTTTTGCAGAGATTTCCCCTAAAGTAGTGTTTAAATGCACTAGGATATCAGTTTTGAAATTTGCAAGTTCCTCTATCAGGTCCTTTACATCAGTACCATTTGTGCGGCTTTTTCTTCTTCTCTGCTTAGTGCGAGAGTAATTCCTACGAGAGATCCATAATTTCCTCATTACCGAGAGTGGTTACATCCCCTTTTCCCATCAAATCCAGAACTTCTCTGGATTCATCTTGCAATCCTCTCAAAAAGATAGTTTTACACAATTCTGGTTCTACTAGTCCACATCTCCTTTGAACAAAGGAGAACCTATCAAGGTAATCTTCCAAGGTCTCATCATCTTCCTGCTTGATTCTAAATAACTCATCTTTTCTATTCCTTACACGGCAGTATTCCTGATATTTGTCTAAAAAGACAGTCTCCATTTGATCCCAGGTTCTTATGGAATTTGGCTCTAAGCTCATGAACCAGCCGCAATTCTGAATCTTTGAGAGTTGAGGGAAAAACCTTAAGTTTTTTATTGTCATTTATATAATCATAGGTCTGACACACTACCTTGAATTCAAACAAAAGCTGGTCAGGATATTCAGATACAACACCTCGGAAGGTGGGAAGTACTGAAGGTGAAATGGTCTTCATGGGAGAGTTTTGTGTTGGATTCAGATGAATAGGATATTCAAATGTTCTGGATGGTTGGAGTATATCCTGATCATCCCCTTCATTATGAACATAGCCATGCTGGCCATCTACATTGCCTCCTTCTGCCATAGTTTCTTGTTTCTTAGGAGAAGTTAAAGCTTCCCAAATTGTTCTCTCAAGAGGTCCAAGCTTTTCTGTTGATGAGTTTGATGAATTATCTTCCTTAAGATATTCTGTTGATACAATTGGTGATTTTCCTTTCTCAAAATGTCCTATTGATGGTGAGACAGGTGATTTTTCTATCAGTCTTTCAGTGAGTTCAAACACAGGTGATTCACCCCTTAGGCGTGAAGATCTCCTTAATGGGACAAGCCAAGGATCCTTTGGGGTCTCCCTAGACTTACTCATTCATGTTTACTCCTAAATGACATAAATTAAGTCAATAGTTGTTATCTTACTCTGTTGTTATATTCAGATTTTAACCTGAATGTTCACAGTTTGGTCTGATTACAGCTATTGAACTATTTGTTTTCTTTTGACAACACTATTCCCCGACAACGGTGCCAAAATGATGCGTAGTCGTTATACCATCATTAATTCTCAATGAATCTGTCAATCCAGGGCAGTGTACAAGGCTATCTGCGGGAGAAGAAGTGAAACAGCTATAACTTAGGTCAATCTAGGGCAACAAGTCTTATTGGTGGAATCGGTTTGGTGGGGGGTTTTGGAACATTCCTATCTCTAAATTGCATGAATTAAATCTTAATCTAAGTTGCAGAATTGGAAACTAATCACTAACTGCAGAAATGAAGTCCTAATTACAATTGCAGAATAAGACCTAATTATATTGCAGAATTAACAGTTGCAGAATTGAAAGTCTGATTCTAATTGCAGAAAGGAAATCTAATTACTTTTGCAGTAATGAAAGTCTAGATCTAATGTGGAAATAAAAACTATCAAAATTCTGTAACAGAAGGTTGTCAATCCTCTGTTCAAATTTTGACAGCAAAACATAAAAATGCAGGAAATTGCTGAAAAAATAGTAAATGCTAAAAATAACAGTCTGAAAATAAAGTGAAAGCTTGGCTGAAAGTAAGATTGCAACTAAAACATTAAGCACAAGATTTATCTTAGCATAAATAAACTAATACTGCAAATATTGTCAACTATTCACAAGCAATTTACATAACAAGTTCTGCAACTCATTCTGCTGCAGCAAAATCAGAATAAAAACCTATTCTGTTAGTCCTCCTCCTAGGTCTGGAAGTGGCCAGCCTCTTTGTCCAGAAGAAGGTGTAAGTCTCTCTCTCTTTCTAAATCTTAATCACACTCATTTACAAGTAATTTGAAATAGAACTGGTGCACTTTATTGATCAAAAGACATGATTACAAGAATTCTGTTGAAAAACTGTTACAGGACTGTAACAGTCAATTCCTAGTTATACTCTGTATTTAGCTTCCTTACTCTATTTTCTATCTATCTGCTATTTCTCTACCTCCTCTCTCTCTAGCTCAACCTGAATGGGAGCAATATTTATAGCTATCCTATGATCTGATTACAAACAAAGAATATCTCAAAAGATCTAATCCTAAAATCTTTGCAACAAATTCTGGTTTTATCCTAGAAGAGGACTAAAACCTGATCTTTCCCTTAATGATGGATTTGGTCGGCAATGACGGCAAAGACAGATGGAGGATATTTCTCTTTACTTTTTCCAACCTTTATTTCCCTTTTTCCGCCTTCAGAAATCGGTCAAAAAGGTCAAAAACACATTCTGTTCTTCATTCCGAAGATAAGTGGCTTCATTCCGAAGACAGTGCAGTTTTCATTCCGAAGATCGCTCATTCCGAAGATATTGCATTCTCATTCCGAAGATCGCTCATTCCGAAGATACTGCATGCTTCATTCCGAAGATCCGCTCATTCCGAAGACGCTGCTTTCTTCATTCCGAAGATCCGCTCATTCCGAAGATGTGTTTTCTTCATTTCGAAGATATCTGTTCATTCCGAAGATGCTTTGGAATGAACAAATGTATGCTTTCCATTGGTTTCTTCTGCATCTCTCAGGTGGGTTATCTCCTAAGATCAAATTCTAATGGTCTTCATCCCTTTCCTCATGTGAATTCCATGCCTTGCTATTTATGGACAGCTGGCTGGAATTTATATGGGAAAGACCAGTTTTTGCTGCACAGCAACAGTTTGCTTGCACTGTTGCCAGATTTAGGTGAAGTAAATGCTTGAAACAAATCAGAATATGATTAGTGAAATGCTGCTATTATTCTAAGCATATCCCATTGTAGCAAATCATAACAAAAAGAGCACAAAACTATGCAAAAAGTTGTAAAATCAACATATAATATTTCAAATACATTGATCATGCAAAATGGTTAATATACAGCATATTAAATCAACTTAACTAACATATCAGATAAAACATAAGAGTTTATAGGCATTTTTAGTGTACAAAACATGTTATAATTGAGGCATTTCCAGGCCTCATCATCTAGAAAATTATTATACTGTCATATCTATTAGTAATTATTTTTTAAATTTTATAACCTAATTTAATATAGGTGCTCTAAGTGCATTTTTATTTAATATAGTTTTATCTATTATAAATATTGAAGATAAAATGTATGCCTTAGAATTGGTTTATAGGAATCTATAGGAGTGCAAAATTCCTTCAATTATAGAGTAGGAAATGAAATTACTACCTATATAAAAGGAAAGTATCTAATTCCATTTTTAAATTCTAAATACAAGGTTTACATTTTTTCTTTCCTTCTTGGTTGATGGCTTTTAAGAAAGGGAGAGAAGGCCTTGAGGTGTAGAATTCATAGTTATCCTTTTACGTGTCTTCACTTCTAACCAAGCCAACCCAAGGAAAGGAACACTATGATTTATCACTTAAATGGATTTCTAGGACCATTAAAAAATATTAAAAGTGGTTTCATGATTAAGTCGTGGAGAATACTTTGGTAGAGACCATTAAAACTGGGAGGAAGTTGTAATTTGGCTCTAGCAACATTCCCCCTTTGGTCAAACTAGAGCCTCATAGTAGGTCTTCCAGGAGCAAATATTCAAGTGGGAAGTGCAAGACACCCATTATCATTGAGAAAGATAAGGAAATATTGGAAGATGAGTCTGTTCAAAAAAAATAAATTTAAGGTTGAAGGTCTTCCTACTTTTTCTTCCCCCTAGAAGGGAGCTAATCCCCTAAGTCCCTTGAGTGGACTATCAAGTCGCAGTCAGAAAATACCAAATCAATATTCTCTCTTAGGCTTAGAGGAGATGTTGACGTCCATGTCTAGAGATTCTAAGATGGTCTATACTCTCCTTTAGCAAGCCATGAATATGGTTGAAGACCTCAATAATGAAGGGCATATTCAAGCGACCAATGAAGAGCAAGAATTGGTTGAAGCTTCTAGCTAGCCAAGTCTACTTTGACTATTTATTTTTGCATGACCTTTGGGGGTCTTTCTTGCTTGGTTAATTTATTCTTGTGGTGACATAAATTTGTGTTTTCCTCCCTCAGATTGGTTCCTATTATTTTGTTCCAATTTTTTCTCCCTGTTGTGTGGTTTAGGGGTATTCTCCTTGTGTATTTTCATGGTGATATCCCTGTTGTGTTGTTCTGGGGTGATCTCCATAGGTTTTTTTATGTGTTTTTACTTTTATCCTAGTCTCGTGGAGGCCTTATTGTTTTTTTTTCCACTTTTGTAAAAAATTTTGGGGTCCCTTTCAAAACCCCTTCCAATCAATCAAAAATAAAATTCACCTTCTCATGTATTATTATCAAGAGCATTGCTACTTCAATAAGAGTGCCCATTTGGTCATGGTGATGATACAGCCATATTATCAAGAGCATCTACACAGATTATCTTGCTCATAGTACTGTTAGTCAAAAAGTGACTAACTACAAAAAAATAGCTGATGCACCTTTTTGCATATTTTCCAAGAAGACCGAAGTGGCCCATATGCTAAAGATCAAAGAAAAAGCAAAACACCGCAAGGAGGAAAAAGTGTCGCGATATCGCGACATGTTGCATTTTCGCGGTCCAAAGCAAAGAGAAAGAGCAAGGAGGAAAAAGTGTCGCGATATCGTGACATGTTGCATTTTCGTGGTCCAAAGCAAAGAGAAAGAGCAAGGAGGAAAAAGTGTCGCGATATCGTGACATGTTGCATTTTTGTGGCCAAGAGCAACAGAAGGGAGCAAGGAGGCAAAAGTGTCGCGATATCGTGACATGTTGCATTTCTCAGGCCAAAGAGAAGAGAAAGAGCAAGAAAGAAAAAGTGTCACGATATCGTGACATGTTGCATTTTCATGGCCAAAGAGAAGAGAAAGAGCAAGAAAGAAAAAGTGTCGCGATATCGTGACATGTTGCATTTTCACGGCCAAAGAGAAGAGAAAGAACAAGAAAGAAAAAGTGTCACGATATCATGACATGTTGCATTTTCATGGCCAAAAGAGAAGAGAAAGAGCAAAGCAAGGAAAGAATGTCACGAAATCATGACATGTCACATTTTCGACCCAGAAGAAATGAAGGAAAAGACATAAAGATGTCACGATTTCATGACATGTCTCATTTTTGTGGAAGGAGAAGAGCAAAGCAAGAGACAAATGTCATGATTTCATGACATGTCTCATTTTCATGGCTGGAAGCGATAGAAGAGCAAAGTAAGAGACGAATGTCATGATTTTGTGACATGTCTCATTTTTATGGTTGGAGGCGGCAAAAGAGCAAAGCAAGGAAAGAATGTCATGATTTCATGACGCGCCAGCTATAAAGGAATAAAATGTATTTTTGGCAATCAAAGGCATGCACTGACACCAAGAAGTGATTTTTGACATGATTATCAGAAATCTAGGATAGAGCAAGCTTGCCAGATGATTGAAAATGTGATAGGCTCATCTAGAATCTAATCTGCAGAGAAGATATCTAATTCATAGAAGACTTGTTGTGTATTATTAGAAACTGTAGATGATTGCTTGTAAAATAGTAAGATGTACTTAGAAAAAGATACTCTTTTAGGGTATATATAGGGGTGAGCGACTCCAGAAAAAGGGTCGGCTCTTGGACGTTTACAAGACTGAATGCATGTACTTCGAATACAAGCAATAAAATCACATCTCCCATTGGCTTCTGGTTCATATCGTGCAAGTGTATGTATTAATGTTCTTTATTTCTGCTTACAATATTGAATTGTAAATTGAGTTTGTTCTTATATCTGAACTTTTGCAATACATAAATCATATTGCTGGAATGAGAATCTAATATATACGCATGTTAAACGAAATATTAGAAATCATATCTGAAATTATATAATTTTTGCATGGAAATGTGTTTAAATGCTTTGGATAGAAGTAAGTAAATCTGTCTTCGTTGTTGTCTAATCTGCACCATATATTAGATCTAGCTTCGGCTATATTTCCCTCTCTTTCAGTATTACTTCCTTCCCATTTTCCCATAAAAAACTTCAAGGAACCAACCTTCTCTGGAGATCAGGCGAAAAGTCTCAAACCTTCTCGTCTTTTCAATGTTGACAAAATCTAAGGCGCAACTAAACAACCCAAGGCAGATTTTGTTCCAACAGTTTTTGGCACGCCCGGTGGGACCCTAAATCCCACATTATTTTTACAAGGTTTGGTGTTTTGCCTCTGATCTTTAGAATAAAAAACCCAATCACCTGGCGACTCCGTCCGAAGGTATAGACCCAGAAAATACCTTATCTTTTTAGACCTGGTTAAAGCTAGTATATGTTTATATGATAACCAGATCCAAATCAAAAAACTCAGAAGAGCCCATTGAGTTCTTCGAGTTACATCTTGGTAGCTTAAGAGTGAATCCAATTTTATCCGCAAGATCAAATCCACCTGCTACCAATAATAGCGCCATTATACCCTCTATTTTGCCATATTCTATCATTGGTTCATCTCCAGCTGTTACTACAACCCCAATAGTTCAGATGAATATAGCAATTACAATGGCCGCTCCTCCACCACCATCTTATCTTATATGGAACCACACTGGTCCACTAAATTTAGCAGCCCAGAATCAAATTCTTGGCGTAGCATTGAAGGCATTGCCTTCATATGATGGAACAGGAAAAATAGCATATGAACATTGCTTAGATGTAGCAGCAATGGCTGCAACCTATAACATCACACAGGAGGATGTGATGATCAGATTGCTAGTTATCTCTCTGAAGGGTAAAATGCTCTATTGGTATCGTGCACTCCCTCCTCAATCAATTACCACCTGGGCAGAGCTCATTGGAAAGTTGGTGGATGAATTCAATCAGCATGCAGATCCATTTTCCTTATTGAACCAGTTCACGATCATAAGGAAACATCCTCAAGAAGAAATTGTAGACTTCAATATCCATTTCAGTCGGACCTGGGAAAGGATTCCTCAAGGATTGAAACCAATAGAAGAGCAAGCAATATATTACTATCTGAGATCCTTTGATTCAGATATTAGTATGATAATACGACAGTCAAGAATATTCACATTCCCTGCCATTTATCAACAAGCTTATATAGCAGAGAGAGATCTCATAGCCACTGGAAGGTATCCACCCAAAGCAATAATGCCCATTTTTCCTGATATTCCCCAGGCTACTCATGCTGCTTCTCCTAGCTCTGCTGAATCGAAGTTCACAGATCTTCCAAGATGGAATGGATCACCCTCTGTACCTACAATACCAATGCCTCAAATTCCTTTGGCATTGCCTCCTATTTTCGCTATACCTGCATTACCTGCGCCACCTCCTCAGCAAGTCCCCGATAATCAACTTACTCTTATCCTGGACACCATGAAAAATCTAGCAAATGATATAACATCAATTAAAAAGAGAGAGGCTGAAAGGAATTTTCTGCCAAGGAGGTTCCCTCAGGTAACGAGAGATGCAACACAATCAAGCAATAGGGGACAAGAGAGACCGAGCACGGTATATACAAATGAGACAGTGGAGGCCGAAGAGCCTCCCACTGATTCTAACTTTTGGTGTACTACATGTAACGATCCACATGGGGAAAGTTCATGTATGATACACCAACATTATGTACAAAGTATAGCAGTTGAAAAGAGTAAAGAAAAAATGAAAGGCCATGTAAATATAATTAGAGAGAAGGACCACAACTTCATGATGCCTACAGTAGAACAGGTTTTAGTTTTGACAAGATCAGGTAAGAAACCACTGCAAGTAGACCCTAAAGAGCTTCAGCCATTGAATGTTTCCCCTGCTCCCAAGGAAGTTCCCAAAGAAACTCCTAAGGGAAGTCTCCCTCAGGAAAGAAAATATCAGTTTCCAACCAAAATTCAAGGGCAAGAAACACACAAAGAATTTATTCCTCGGGGGAAAATGAAACCCAAGAATAGGCTAGGGAAAGGTTGAGATTCCCCTCGATGACAAAAAGGCAAAGAACTGAAGCTACCCAGGGATACAAAAATAAATATGAAACTTTTGCCAAAGAAAGAGAAAGAATAGTTGATTCACCTACATTCAGTATAGTAGAGGAAATGAAAAAGACTCCTTCTAAGGCAAGTATGTATGATGCTCTTCAAATCCCAGGTCAAATCGATCTCCTACAGGAATCCCTAAGAACAATGAAAAATGGAGGTAGGACTGCATCATCTTCAAAAATGGTTCTAACGAACTTGACGTCTGCCACTGGTAAGAACAGGCCACCACCCTTTTATTTGTCCCTTCAAATGGAAGGATGGGTTGTCCACAACTGCATGATAGATTCAGGCATTGCTACCACTGTGATACCCAAAGCAGTATGTGATATTATGGGAATGGAGTACACTAGGAGCAACGCAGGCATCCTACAGTTAGATGGTACTCCAGTAAAAACTGTAGGAGTGATAAAGGATATTCCCATACGGCTGCATAAAATGCCTCAGATGACAGTCATACAAGAGGTAGTAGTCGTAGACTTGGAGCCCTATTTTGGTATGTGTCTATCCAGAGAGTTCACAACAAAGATAGGAGGATACTTATCCTTAGATTATTCTCATTTGGAGATACCTTTCAAAGGTAGAAGGGTCAAGATTTTTAATGAGAAACCATCTACGTTTCATGTAGAAAATATTGGTGAAACTGACCGTGTAAATATGATGATTGAAGAAACAATAGAAGAAGATCTAATGGAAGAAACATTAGAAGAGCTCCAAGCTGAGGACGAGTTTTCTCTACAGAATTTTAATGCCATGATAGAAACAGAAATAGGAAACTATTCTATTGAGAAACCAAAAAGAAAATTGATACCCTCCCTAGAAAAGGATGGTTCTGTGAATCAATTGTGGAAGCTTTTCTTTGATGGGGCTAGGTGCAAGAATGGAGCTGGTGCCGGAATAGTTTTGATTTCTCCCACCGGAGAGGAAAAGGTTTTCTCTTACAGGTTGACTTGGAGTTGCTCCAATAACGTAGCAGAATATGAGGCCCTGTGCTTAGGGTTAAGAAAGGCTGAGAAATTGGGAATCAAACAGTTACTCATCTATGGAGATTCAGAACTTATTGTGAATCAAGTCACCAAAAAATGTATAAGTAAACAACATTATTTGAAGGCTTACAGGAACAAAGTGTGGGATCTCTTAGAGGCCTTTGAGGCCCTAAATATAAAGTTTATCCCTAGAGAACAGAATACCCACGCAGATTTGTTAGCTTCAGTGGGAGCTAATTTTTGTCCTGTAAGTAATGTTATTCAGAAGTCTAAAACTGTTAGACTTATATACAGGCCTTCAGTGCTTGATAAAAATATTTTTTGGCAAGTTTTTGAAAATGATGAACAGATACTAGATTTCTTAATCCATGAAATGAATTGCTCAGCCAACCGGGATCTGCAGGATGAAGAGGAAGAGGACATTATTCAGTTAAAAAACAATCATATTCCTAAGGGTCTCATCACCCTGGAAAGCCTATTTGATAACAATGATAGAGCAGTTGGCCGGAAAATCAAGGTCGATAAACGAAGATACAAAGATGTAGAGTTGGAGCCAGGCAAAATGATTAAGGTTGGAATCAGTTGTACAGAAGAGGAAGTGAACCAGATCAGAGAATTGTGTAAAAAATTCCCTGACATCATAGCTTGGGTGTATAGTGATCTAAAAGTGTACAATAAAGATGTTATTCAACATACCATAGAATTAGAAGAAGGAGCTAAGCCTTTTAGGCAAAAGCAAAGACCAGTGAATCCGAAGATAGAATCTTTGATGAAACAAGAACTGCTAAAACTCCTTCAAGCTAAAATAGTATACCCTGTTAAACACTCCACCTGGGTGGCAAACTTGGTACCAATCAGGAAGAAAAATGGAGATATCAGATTGTGTGTAGATTTCAGAAATCTGAACAGAGCATCACTCAAAGATCATTACCCGCTACCTCAGATTGACCAAATTCTACACACAGTTGCAGGAGCAGAAAGGTTTTCCTTACTGGATGGTTTTTCAGGTTATAATCAAGTATGGGTAAAATATGAAGACCAATTCAAGACCGCTTTTACTACGAAGTGGGGAACATTTGCCTACCAAAGGATGCCATTTGGTTTATCCAACGCTGGAGCAACTTTTCAAAGAGCAATGGATGTAGCGTTTGGCGAACTTGCTAATAAAATCATAGTCATCTATTTAGATGATATGACTGTCTTCTCTCATGATAAGCAGGATCACGCCTCACATCTAGAAAAAAAATTTGAGAAGTGCAGGGAATTTGGGATATCATTGAACCCAAAAAAGTCTATATTTGCGGTAGAAGAAGGTATCCTACTCGGTCATGTCATCTCCAAATATGGGCTAGCTATTGATCCTAGCAGGGTAAAAGCACTCTTGGAACTTTCTTTACCAGTCAATAAGAAAGGTTTGCAATATTTCTTTGGGAAAATAAATTTTGTGCACAAATTTATTGCAGATTTTGCACAAATTGTCAAACCAATGATAGAACTGCTGAAGAAGGATGCTCCTTTCAAATGGATAGATGTTAGGAAAAATGCCTTCAAGAAAATTCTGGAAGAGATAGCCCAAGCACCTGTATTAATCAATCCTGATTATTCATGAAGTTTCATCTTGTATGTTGTTGGTGAATCAGAGAGTTATGCTGCAGTCCTCACACAAAAGGGGACAGATAACGAAGAAAGACCCATAGCTTTTCTGAGCTCCACCATGCATGATCATGAGGAGAGATACAACTTTATTGAAAAACAAGTTTATGCTGTCATGAAGTCCTTGCAGAAGTTTAAACATTTTCTGTCACAAAGCAAGATCCTTGTTTATGTGATACATCCTGACGTTAGGAACTTCATCATACAAGGAGAGCTTGGTGAAAAACATGTTGGTTGGGTAACCAAAATACAGGAATATGATGTAGAAATACATCCCACAAAATTGGTAAGAGGTAGAGCCTTGTGTCACCAGTTAGCCAAGCAGATTATAGATGAACAAGTGCAACTCCAAGATGTGATGATTAATACACAAGCAGATTCTATGCCCAAAGACACTGATTGGATTGATGACCTGGTGGAATACTTTCAGACTGGTATGTGTCCTAAAAATCTAAATGCTTCATAGAGAAGGAGGTTTAGAGCACAAGCATTGAAGTACACCCTTCAAAATGAAGGATTATACAAAAAAAATATAGATGGTGTACTTTTGAGATGCATAAGAGAAGATGAGAAACAAAAGGTTCTGAGAGAATTTCATGGAGGTCTCTCTGGAGGACATTATTTAGGGAGATCAACTACTTTGAAGATACTCCGAGCAGGCTGTTACTGGCCTTCTATATTTTTAGACACATACAATATCACCAGGAGTTGTGAACAGTGTCAAAGGTATGTTGGAAGAAATAGAAATGCCTCCATGCCCTTGAAACCTATCCAGGTTGAAGAGCCCTTTCAGTAGTGGGGGTTAGATTTCATTGGGATAATAGAACCTAATTCATCAGCTGGTCATAAGTATATACTTACAGCCACTGATTATTTCACCAAGTGGGCCGAAGCCATTCCCACTAAAAAGGCTGATCAGGAAGTTGTGATTGAGTTTGTAGAAAGTCTGATTACCAGATTCGGTATACCAGATTCACTAGTCTCAGATAATGGATCTGCCTTCATCGGAGCAAAGATGATTGAGTTCGCCAGTAGGTATGGTATATACCTAAAAACTTCTTCCAATTATTACCCATAGGGTAACGGCTTAGCTGAGTCTACAAATAAGAATCTTCTTAGAATCCTGAAAAGGATGTTGGAAGATAACAAAAGAAACTGGCATTCCTTGATAAACCGAGCGCTATGGGCTGACAGAATTTCAATCAAGAAATCCATCAATACGTCACCCTACGCTTTAGTTTATGGCAAAGAAGCTATTTTGCCCATACATATGGAGATACCAACATTGAAGCTACTGAATCAGATGAACGAAGAAGAAGGTCAACCAATGGATGCCCGACTAATGCAGCTCTTACAGTTAGAAGAACAAAGAGAGCAATCATACAATCACAATCAGAAGCATATGGCAGATACTGAAGGATGGTTCAACAAAAAGACAACTGCCAAAAAATTTAGAGTGGGAGACTTGGTTTTGAAATGGAATGTAAAGAAAGCTAAGCCAGGTAACCATGATAAATTCGATGCTCTCTGGGAGGGACCATTTGAAATTGTTTCAGAGAAACAGTTCAATGCTTTCGAGTTGAAAGATCAAGATGGATTGGTTCTTCCCATCACGGTGAATGCATTTCACCTAAAGTTATATTTCTATTGAGAAAGCAGAAAAGGAATTATATGTACAGTATAATATAAGTATATTCAGACAATATTTGTAAATATTACCATTTTTTTGGCCTTAACAAAAAATTTCAGTCGCAGCCAATCAGAAGTCGACATTTTTTTTGAATAGAGATACTAAGGTATAGAGGGAGTTTTGATGAGGTAATGTTCACTTTTAATCTAAGTGCATTTTCCTGTGTTCTTTGTCTTTCTCTGAAAGATTCTTTTTACAACTGCGTTGTTGACTCCGTTTCCCAATGGATGAAGGCCTGGTTCAAAATTTTTGCAAGCAAAAAATCCCCGGAAGGTGCCAAGAATGTTAGTCAAAAAGTGACTAACTACAGAAAAATAGTTGATGCACCTTTTTGCATATTTTCCAAGAAGACCGAAGTGGCCCATATGCTAAAGATCAAAGAAAAAGCAAAACACCGCAAGGAGGAAAAGTGTCGCGATATCGCGACATGTTGCATTTTCATGGTCCAAAGCAAAGAGAAAGAGCAAGGAGGAAAAAGTGTCGTGATATCATGACATGTTGCATTTTCGCGGTCCAAAGCAAAGAGAAAGAGCAAGGAGGAAAAAGTGTCGCGATATCGCGACATGTTGCATTTTCATGGTCCAAAGCAAAGAGAAAGAGCAAGGAGGAAAAGTGTCGCGATATCGTGACATGTTGCATTTTCACGGCCAAAAGAGAAGAGAAAGAACAAGAAAGAAAAAGTGTCACGATATCGTGACATGTTGCATTTTCATGGCCAAAAGAGAAGAGAAAGAACAAGAAAGAAAAAGTGTCGCGATATCGCGACATGTTGCATTTTTGCAGCCAAAAGAGAAGAGAAAGAGCAAAGCAAGGAAAGAATGTCATGATATCGTGACATGTCGCATTTTCATGACCGCCCAGAAGAAATGAAGGAAAAGACATAAAGATGTCGCGATTTCGTGACATGTCTCATTTCGGGAAGGAAGAGCAAAGCAAGAGAGAAGCGATTTGCAGACATGTCTCATTTTCGGGGGAAGGAAAAGAGCAAAGTAAGAGACGAATGTCATGATTTCGTGACATGTCTCATTTTCGAGCTGGAGGCGGCAAAAGAGCAAAGCAAGGAAAGAATGTCGCGATTTCACGACGCGCCAGCTGTAAAGGAATAAAATGTATTTTTGGCAATCAAAGGCATGCACTGACACCAAGAAGTGATTTCTGACATGATTATCAGAAATCTAGGATAGAGCAGGCTTGCCAGATGATTGAAAATGTGACAGGCTCATCTAGAATCTAATCTGCAGAGAAGATATCTAATTCATAGAAGACTTGTGTATTATTAGAAACTGCAGATGATTGCTTGTAAAATAGTAAGATGTACTTAGAAAAAGATACTCTTTTAGGGTATATATAGGGGTGAGCGACTCCAAAAAAAGGGTCGGCTCTTGGACGTTTACAAGACTGAATGCATGTACTTCGAATACAAGCAATAAAATCACATCTCCCATTGGCTTCTGGTTCATATCGTGCAAGTGTATGTATTAATGTTCTTTATTTCTGCTTACAATATTGAATTGTAAATTGAGTTTGTTCTTATATCTGAACTTTCGCAATACATAAATCATATTTCTGGAATGAGAATCTAATATATACGCATGTTAAACGAAATATTAGAAATCATATATGAAATTATATAATTTCTGCATGGAAATGTGTTTAAATGCTTTGGATAGAAGTAAGTAAATCTGTCTTCGTTGTTGTCTAATCTGCACCATATATTAGATCTAGCTTCGGCTATATTTCCCTCTCTTTCAGTATTACTTCCTTCCCCTTTTCCCATAAAAAACTTCAAGGAACCAACCTTCTCTGGAGATCAGGCGAAAAGTCTCAAACCTTCTCGTCTTTTCAATGTTGACAAAATCTAAGGCGCAACTAAACAACCCAAGGCAGATTTTGTTCCAACAAGTACATGCAAGAGTCAAATTAACTTTAGATTTTTCCTTTTTTAGTCCTCACTAGGATTATATTATATTATTAGCTTCTATTTTGCCCTAGCATATGAGAATGCCTATGTCAACCAATGCCTTTGTCAAGATGAAGTTCTTAAATATCCCTACATTTTCTAAAACTTATATCCTAGTCTTCTTAAAATCAATATTTTATAATCATATAGAAAATAAATCTCTCTATGTTTCCCCTAAAATAGTCTTCTCATTATATAAGGAATTCCTTACCTCAAAATTAAGGTAGGGTTCTCATAAAGTAATAAATGTGTATTTAATCAAGAATCCTTAAAGGATCCTCCTAAGGAAGCATCAAGGGCATCCAAGCTTATAGGAATTCAAGCATCTAAGAATAGAAAAATAATTGTCTAAGGTAAGCATCTTCATAAAAAGACATCCAACCTTAAGGTTATACCCATCAAATACCCATCCACACACACACACACACATATATATATAGACCCATATCTCTCTCTATATATATATAGATAGATAGATAGATAGATAAAGTACATACACATTTTTCTTATCTTATTATATTTTGTTCTTTCTTGTCTTATTTTCATATCTAGTACTTTGCTTTATAATATATCCACTAATTAGATTGTGTGTATTTTTTACCATCATTTTTATATTACATATATCTATTATAGTTAGATCATTTTCCTAGAGACACATTTTGGAATTCATAATCATTTTTAGAAATATCATAATAGAATATCATATAGATGAAAATTACAAAAAGAGTTAAATGAAATAAAAGAAAGAAAGAATAAGGGGTGGGTTCCCATAAGCACTCTATTACCTTACATGTCACTAACTTATACATTGGGTTAGTCATTGGGGGCCATTTATAGTGATACCAAATCCCTAATTATGTATTATCCTCAAGTTGACATGACTTGAAGGTTAAAATATATTATACCCTTTAGTCAAGGCTATCCATAGAGGTGGATTAACCAATTTCACTAAGGATGAATACATAAATCATGTCCTTTGTCTTACATAAATATTCCCCTAGGATTATATAAATGATGTCTAAAATCTTGTGTAGTAAAAATTCACATCGGCCAAATCCTACTGACAAGGGCAATTTTAAGAAGGGTAGCATTTGGTGCTTATTTTTGAAGAAAAAGGATGAGGGGATATAAGGATCCCATAACTTACTAATTATCCAACACCAATAAAGCACCAAGAATATCGTCAAGGAAAAGCCTTCACTACAATTTGAAAGCAAATCTAAAGCTTCTTGTGCCACAAAGAAACAATGACCAATTGACCAGACCAATAATGACCCATAGCCTTTCTAGTGGTAGTTAAACTAGCCATCGCTATTGGTAGGAATCTTGAAACCTTTCCAATGAAAGATAAAAGGGCTGCATCTTTGGTAGGGTTTCAACCCATATAGCAGTTATAGACTCATCTTTCACCCATAGGATGAGCATGTAGGCAAGAATATCTTCCACATTTAATTGGGTTTTTAGTGACTATCCAACTTGTCTTTATCCCTTGTGTAGTTACTATAAAATACTAGCAAATGATCCCAAGGAAGAGTACCCAACAATTATGGATGAAAAATAGTGACTCGAGGTGATCAATAGAAGTACTAGAAGTATAAGTCCCAACATGTCCATATTTTCATCAAGAAGAGTTCATCACCTATAGTATGCTAAAGCAAAATCCTATTGGAGCTCTTCAAGATGTGAAGTTGATGTAGACTAACCAAGCCTACTAATACATATAAATATCATGTCAGAAATCCAATGGCAAGAGAGCAAAGGAGGAAAATTGGCTAAAAATGAAATAAGATAATGACTTGGGCACACCCACTAAATCAAAATGTCTAGTAGTCCTGATTGAAAGGAAACCATCAAAATATTATAAGGGTTCCATGGGTGGGTCAATGGAAAAAGACATTCACTAAACTAGAAAATGAATAAAAGGGTAGGAACCAAAAATTTGACAAACATACAAGGAATATCATGAAAAAGGGCCAACCAAGCTTTAAAAAGGGAAGAACACTAGATGACCCTACAATATCAACCAAAGCCAAGGGTAACTGAGCATAGGAAAGAAGCAATGACCTGTTTTTAGTCTCAACAACCTTAACACCTAGGCATAGTACCTAAAGATAGTGGATAGTGAATTTAAAGAAGTAAAATGGAGGTAATACAAGAAATTATCCGAAGACTAAGGAAATTAATGATGGAAGACCAAATGATAACTATTAAGAGAGTTTACATGTGATAGCTTTTGATGCTTAACACTAAAAGTAAATAACTATAAAATCAAATATAAAGTTGCAATAAAATAAAGATAACTTAGAAATTTATATCAACTATAATAACTCCAAAAATAAATCAAAAATACTCATAGAATAATCACTTGTAAATGCTCACAAAAATACTAGAGATTATATTGAATAAAGGTCTACTAATGCATGCTATGTGCAATGCATTTTTGATAAAAATTACAATGCTTTGTCACAATTATATAATAGTATGTGACTCTTCATATGAAACACTCTTGACATTCACTCTTATTTGAAACTCTTCACTTTACTATTCTAAGGACACATGTGCACTCTTACATAATGGAATCATGTGCACATCCACACTCACAAAACTTGCACACTTAATTACATGAAATTTGTGCATTTCCTACACATTATTACATTACATGAAATATAATCTCACACTTTAATCCAAGACACACCTAATCTAATATTGTACCTATTCTCCAACACCCTTGTATTACATGATTGGTTATTGGAAAAAACCTAGAGTTTTATCTCTAACAATCCTCTTAAGATAAAATTAACTAAACTTAAGAATAATGATCACTAAATTTGTAAGCTAGATGCAATAATACAAGAATGCAACAAAAAAGGTTCCTATCCTAGAATGTTTTTCTTATTCAAATAATTTGCTAAGTAAAGACACTTTTTTTCAAGGAAAACAAGAGATGATGTAGCAGATAATCCTAGCCTAAAATGTAACTAAATGATTTCAAAATCCCTTTCCTAATTATCCTTTTGAAAATAAAATTTGACTAACTTAAATGTTCTTTAAATTGACCAAAATACTTGTGTTTATAAGCCAAATTTATAGAAAATAGAGGAACGGATGATAAAAATCAATGAAATAGTAGTGAACAAAAAATCCCAAGGTAGACTTATGTATTTTAAAAAGGCTAATAAAAATCACCACTAAAGCAAAAGCATAACTAATTTAGTGGTAGTTTTGAAAATTAACAACTAGGGGAAAAACAATTTGGAATTAGGTCTAGGGGGATGTCTAATTGTAGAAAGGTTATATACTATATTCCTTAGTTGATCAAACCCCCTTATTCACAATAAAAAATTAAATATTTCCTTAACCTTGAAAGGAAAAATTAATCATGCAAAAGTGCCATAGTTGTAAAAGCACCACTAAATTTAGTGGTAGATTTGCTTTGTGTAAAATAGAGAGTCAAAAGCATATTTTGTTTGCATTGAGTGATGATTTCAAACTTGCAACTATGATTTGAGATTTTTTATGATAAATTTGAAAGCTAATTTGGTCTAGATGCTATCAAATTCAACCAAAGAGGGAAAACCCTAATTCCTAGGGCCTACAAGCTTAAAGATTCACAAAAATAATCCAAATGGCCTCCAAATTTTCTAAAACTTATGGGACTAGTTAAATATGATAATAAATCCTAATATGTGATAGTTGGTTACTTGGAATGACTAACATTAGAGCCTAGGGATGTCTAAAATATGAGAAAAATGAGTTAAAATGGCTATAAAATGAGGTAATATTACAAAACTTACATGGGGCTTAAATTGGACATAGGGAAAGTAATGTGATTGTTGTTATATTTGCAAGCATTAAATATAACATCACAATACCCAAATAGAGTCCTACAACAATGTTTTGGAAGGTTTGTGAGATCAATAGAGGACCTAATGCTTAATGGAAACTAAGATTCTAGTAATATGCCAAAAGATAAATGGATTCAATAGCTATAATACCTACAAATAAGATCAAATTAAGCAAGAAGATACAAAACATACCTACAAATATGAAAGATATAAGTTATAACAAATATTTGTAATCAAATAGCATGAAAATAAGGAAGTTAGAACATAATAAAAAGTTTAAGCCCATGTAAGAAGATGTCACAAATGATAATAGACATAGATAAGTATACAATAAGATTATGTCAAGTGGAGATAAGCAATTTTTATTATTTTAAGGAATAACAAAAATTCATATGATTATGAGTGCATAAAAGGTAAGATTAGCAATGATTGATGAGCAAAATAGAGTAAATTATCATGCATAAAATGATTAGAGATACAAATAGATGAAAATTATTGTAGTAAAAGAGAACAAGCACAAAATAAATGTTAGATGCCTAAAAATATATATTAGAGATGCTAGAAACAAATATAAACCAATATTAGCAACTATAATAACATAAGTCAAGTATTAGCAAGGCTAGAAGAAGAGGAAAATGCATAAAATCAAAGTAAAGGAAATGAAAAAAAAATAGCTAGGAATTTTGCTGCCTAGTAGGTCCTCCTCTTAACACCAAGATGATCTCCTTGCCCTAGTGCCTCTTTGCCTTATTATACTTGCTTCAAATGCTCCAAATGCAAGAAATAAAAGAAATAAAAGAGAGAGAATGAGAGAAAATTTTGGCTATCATAAGTTCTTCCATGAAATGTCCATCCCAAGATTTCTATTTAAATATTTTGGAAGTTCTAATACTTGGATGGAAAGAGGGTCAAAGATGCGATTAGGACAAAGACCCAATCAAAAATATATAGGCTTGAGGAGAGAATTGAGCATGCATGATCAAATCAAGGAGTGGGATGAAGAAATGTGTGTGCTTCTAGCTCATGCCAAGAGATTCTATTTATGTTGTAAAAGTGACACTATCTTTAGTGGTGGTTTTATCTTAGTGGCACTTTTTTCAAATGATCAAATTGATTGGTCAAATTGCTAAAAAGGGCTATTTTATAAAAGGAACAATGATTATTAAATGTGCCACTATGGTGCTATTAAAAAGTGTGGTACTTTTGAAAGGAGCTAGATTTGATGTTTGGGTTGCCTAGTTTAACATGATCGGCTATAAATATGATGGATGGTGCCTTGCCTAGTGTTAAGGATTACTACGGATATCAAAATTGGGTGTTTATGTATTACCCCATTTTGATGTGATTATTATGAAATAATTGCATCAAAAATACATCATGGGACTCCAATTTTAAGAACATGGTGATTGTTGATGTCCTGATATGTTGTGCTAAAGAAACAAGTACAAACATAGGTGATTTAAAAAATTTATTATTAATGAGTGTCATTATTACATGTGTACATCAAAATTTATGTCCTATGGATATTTCATAATTGATACCCCATGGATATATCATAATTTATTTCCCATGGGTGACTCAATAATATTTATCTAGAAATGATAATTTGAAGAAAAATATTGGTAAAATGTGGCACTAAGGGAATTGGGTAGAGAGAAAATATGACTAGAAGTGTAAGTGAGGTGGGGCAAGTGGGTGGGCAAAAGATGAAGAGGGGAAAAATGAATTCATTTTTATTGTACAAGGTTTCTTGTTGGGAGAGATTTTGATTTACTACTCAGGATTCCATGGTGAATTTTTGGAGACTAGTAGATCACACAGACTTGGTTCAAGGGTCAACTCAAGCACCAGAGAGAGTTTTATGGGTATGCTCCAAACCCTATCTTGAAATTTGAAATTTTGGATCATTTATTTTTCATTTTTCCCAATTAGTGGCACTTTTTTTAGGAGTGGTGCTTTCTCATTGACATTTGCAATTGTTGGTGCTTTGAATTATTAGCACTTTTGAAATATTTGGGAAAATGAATGAATGTTTGTTGATTGGTTTCTATGTGCAATATTTCTAGGGATTAGGTGGACTAGTGAGATAAGATTGATGGATGAGGGTGATAAATATGATATTAGAGGTGGTGGAAAATCATAATATTGGAGTGTTAATCATGGCTAGTTTGTATTATATTATCTTTATATTGAAGATCGATTTTTATTGGCCACTACTTACAATGCTATCAGAGAGATGGTACCCAAATATGAGTACATTCTAGTAACCTACTAGGGATATGATGGTTATGTTCAAGGATCTATGGCGGATTCTCTAAGATCCTATTCAAGAGGTTCTAATTCATATTAGCAAGGATGATAGGGTGGGTATGGATATATTGACATGTGTCAAAGGTTATGCAAATGTGCAATGATGCACCTAAAGGGTATGTGCTATTGTATATGGGTTTATGATGGAAAATACTAGCTAGGGAGTGCTCACCTTGGGATAGAAAAATATGATTTCCAACACGCAATAGTGTTAGACTATCTATGTATGGGATCCATTTATATTGTCTAGGTTGTACAAGAATATTTTTTTGACTGGTTTACCACAATGGGAAGAATCTAGTTGGTTGTACACTTTTATAGGTGTGGTCTTAGGAGCATATTGTAGTCAGACGACCATTGATATACATGGAAGAGAGACATAGTTCTAATAAACCTACATCTTATAGGTGGGTAGGGGGTCATAAAGTTAGTCTATTTACCTTAACCCTTGTCCATCAGGTGATTAATGAGTTGAGAGCTTTGTAGGTTACTTGGTGGACATAAAGAGGTTGTAGAGAGGACAATACAAATGGGTCAATTATGGCTAGAAGTTATCTTAAGTGATGAGAGACCAATGGATGGATGATGGAGATAAGGAGTATAAGCTATATCACTATGATAGAGTGGTTCATTAGTTTGTATGGGTATAATAGGTACAAATGATAGGAAATATTTGGTTTTCATAGACTGCATGAGAAAGGGAGTTTGATCTTCTTGGATTAATATAATTTATAGAGGAGAATGTTGATGATGGTATCTTTATATATCTAGGTATATATTATCCTAGGGCTTTAGAGGGATACTTTAAATGGTACATTGAGTTTTTGCCAAGGTTGGTAACACCAGATAATCTAGGTCTGAGGCAAAAATATGTCATGGAGAAGATAGTGGCTATATTGATAGGTCTTTGAAATAGGCTAGGTAGACATGTGATTACATAGAGGATTGCTATACAAGTATCTAGACATGAGGTTGAGGATGATAGTAGGGCATAGGGTGCCCCATTGGATGTGGATACTTTGGCTATCATACCCCTAGTGTCAGGGGAATTTGGAGAGGCTAGTCCTAGCAGAAGAGGCTAGAAAGGCTAAAATGGAAGCCTTGGTGAGGAGCTATCATTATTTGAGAGTATAATTGGTTATGATTGAGGTAGCAATGGAGTAGGAGGCTATTGGAGCATAAGAGGAGATATAGAGGGTAGAATGAGAGTAGGATGTGGCTATCACTCAACTACAAGTTGAGGTTGAGTTGGTTACTCAAGAGAGGGACAAGACCTTTTCTAGAGTGGATAGAGAGTTTAGTGTGGATGTGATATATGTATTAGTGGATACATCATAGTAGTAAGTAATCCATTTGGAGAAGAAGGTCAAAAATATCATGGTGGATATTAACAAGGTGAGGATGGATATGTGCATAGCTAAGTTAGAGGTTGAGGTAGAGATGAGCTAGACTAATCACTACCCATTTTATATCATACGATAGTACCTACCTAACAAAGTATACCATCATTAACATGATTGAGATCTATGTTTATATTTCAATTGTTTAATAGTTACTCTTATAGATTTATGGGCTTTAGGTATCCACCATCTCCACCAACACTAGGAGGTAAATATTTAGGGTCTTATTGTGGGTAGGATAGTCTCTTGAGAGTTAGTGCACTAATTTTGATCCATGTGGTACACTACCTTTTATGATATGGTTGAGTGTAATTATTTTGATATTATGGTACACTCAACTCATATGTTGTATTTTTAAGCTTAAATATCTCAAAAATATCATAGGTTCCAATATATATAATCCACAATATTAAAGGTCAAAATATCAATTATCAAGAGTAGAATAATATATGAGCAATCTAATATATATCAAGGCCAATATAATAAAGAAAATAACATTCACTTATAATATCAAATATGAATGTAAAGTGACTAAAATAATTCATGTACAAGAAGAAAAAAAATTATAATATTAATTGCTCAAAATTTGTATACAAGCTTTTCCCTTTTATTCACTTGTTCTTGTGTTGTATTGTGTTATATAGAACTTTGTATCCATAATATAGATATAGTAATATGAATCTTCACATACTTTACTATTTATCTCCATATGACAGCTCCCATGACCTTTGGCTTATCATCTTGCCACTTGTATACTAGACTCTTCACTCTCCCACATGCACTCCTAATACAAGACACTTGTGCACATATTCACATTACATATTTGCACACTTACATTCATGAAACTTGTTCACATTATCTAAATACACACATGCACTCTTACTTACATGACACTTGTACATTTCTTGCACATTAATACTTACATGACACTTGTGCATTTTTTGCACATGGATAATTATATAAAGAGGAAATATAAATCACTCATCTAAACTATAAACTAAATCCTAATCTATTACATTTTTACATTTGTACCATAAAGGTACCATGGGGGTACATTTACATTTACCAAATAACGTAATATTCTCCAACACCATAGGCATGTATTACTTCAAGGTTCTTAGGTAGTAATGACACTATGATTATTTGTGTACTTTCTTGTGATGTGGTGTGCCAATATGGTGTGATGTGATATTATATTGATTTTATGCATTTGAATAAAGTAAAGGATTTGATAAACTAAGATGTTACTAGATAAAGTAAAAAAAATGGAAAATATAAGAAGGATAAGAAAATTAGGCATTAAACACAAGAAGAAGATCCTTGCAAAATACATCACCTGAGCGGTGGTATAGAAAATCAAAGAATGGAAAAACACCAAGGATAGTCTAATTTTATTGTTGAGTGGTTAAATGAGTCTGATAATGGACAAGAACTTAGGGTGTATGTTTTGATCTAATTTTATTTATGAGTAGTGGTCTTTGAACTTGATAATGGAGAAGTTATCAACATGATCCCCTTTTGAGTGTTAGCCTTTTTAAGCTAGGAAAAACACTCATAGATGGGATACATATATCTAAATACATGTGTAACATATAAGAATAACATCTTTAAGAAATAGACTAAGAGAAATGGTAGTGGAAAAGCACTCAAAATATGCAATTATCATGATTCTATCCCTAAGAAATGTCCTAAGAGCCATGATAATGGAAAATCACTTAGATAATAAAAAATACAAACACATCGTGTCTAAGTAGTGGCCTGAAAAGCCACATAAAAGACAAAAAATTAAAACATAATGGTAAGATACCTATAATATGTACAATATGATACAAAGAGATATAGTTTGTTTAGTAATATTCATCATTATTAGTAGTGATTATATGTTATAAGAGACATAGCCCAAAGGAATTTACTGAGCATATACAAGCAATATCTTATGCCACAAGGGGTGTAGAAGATATCTAAGCATATATGAGCAATATCTTACATCAAATGGGGTAGAGCGTAAAGGAATTTCATGTTACACCATAATAGATGTAGAATATAATTGAGCATATATGAGCAATGCCATACACCAAAAGGAACATAATCAAAAGAACTTTCATGTCTATAAAAAAAGGGATGTATAAGAGATTTGTTGTCTAAGATAATGAAATGTCTAAAATAGAAGATGTTTGTAGATGATAATTGTGAATGATCAGATGTAAAATTCTCATGATAAGGTGTATGTATAATACACCTATGTAGAAAGCATGACATAATTGTAGTTGGTTTTGGAAGAAGGATTTGTATATTTTCTTTAATATTTATCCACAATAGAGAGAATATGTAGGATGAACATAGATTGTGATGTTTGGATGATGTGATTTACTTAATAGAAACTTGGGGGGTGAGTTACTCCCAAGTATGTGTAAAGCAAATGTATAGATACATCGACTTTAATTTGATGATGTGTATTTGGATCTCAATTACCTTGTTATATAAAGAAATTTAGTAATGTGATGAATATATTCTTTAAAGCATGGTGTTTTTCATCTTACACATATGCAATAAATTTTAAAGATGCATGATAAATTGGACATGAGGATATAATACCTTTGCTAATGCATATAGAAATTAGGACCTTTTGCAAGAAGAGTGTTGCCAAGTGTGACTCCCAAGGTAGTAGAAAATTTAATTTCAATGACTGGAACATTTATAAATAATTATGAACATGCAAGATGCTACTAATAAACTACCTACCCACCTAGGAGGCATACCATGCCTTATAACTAATCACAAATGTATATTATAGATTTTGAATTTGAATAGTATGTTTAATAAGATTTGATTCATCTCATGTCTATGTAGTAGGATAAGCTAGAATGGTTTACACCATTGATCCATTGACTGGTATAATTACAAATAATTGCATGGTTTTAAGTGATTGAATCAATTGGATCAATACCTTAGAGTGGTCTATTGGATAAGCTAGAGAATGCATTACATCATGTTGATAAAATGAGACAAGTTGTAGATGTTGTGCCAAATTATCACATGGAAATATGAGAAAATATTAAGTCCCTCACATTTGCCCAACATATATACAAGAAATTAAATATGCTCAAAATATTAGTAATAGATCATCTTTTCCCAAAGGTCCTATGAACTACTATGGTGTAATGACTGATATATTTCATCAACATAAGATTGGTAATATTTGAAAATATAATACCCCCAAACATGTGTAAAGGATGTATGTAATTATATCTATAGGATGTGACAATAAATTATAGACATCACATCTCACTATTAGATGATCTTCTGAAGAAACATGATGCCTCTCACCGTTTCCTAGTGTATGTACAAAATATTGTATATGCAAAACAAAATGGTAAGAATTATCACCTAATTCAATGGTTATATATGAAAATTAATATTTGTTGCCATCATAATAAAATAAATTATCCCCTAGTTGATTTATTAGACCAACTAGGAGCAATGGTACTACATGATCTATTGCTTGATGCACCTATAAGGTATTATGAGTATGCAAAGTGTTGATCATGTAGTCTCATCAATTTCATGGGTCTATCAATAGATAAGGTAAATTTACATGATCATGATTAATTATTGATGCATGGATTTGAATACCTAATAGACCATTGGAAGTATTATGTCATGTGCACCCATGCTTGGTATATCTTGCAAGTAATTTTTGGTTTGTAAGATATAGGTGTGTAAAGATAGATCCTCTCAATGATGTATGAGGCAATCAAGTAGACGAGGAAGAGATTGAGAAGATATTGTAATAATGACCTAGAGTAAATGTACTATATTAGATACAAAGAGCAAGATTTGATTATACTAATATAAAAGTGGTAATATCCTAAATTAACTAGTATATTCTCAAATGGATTCGGGGCCCTCCACACATTACCTAGCACATATACAACTATTTGAAAACATGTGAGACTTAAAATGAGGGGATCCAATTCCCTAGATGATATATAAGGTTTTTAGGATTATTTGTGATAATTTCGATGTTGAGTGTGTCAATCATGGTAGCAAGAATGCTTTATACATCACTTGTCATACAAGTAATGTAATGATCCTCCTTGATGGACTTGGTGACATGGGAAAACAATATATTAATTGAGGAAGTTTTAATACTTGCTTTTGTGCAATTGATATTCTATGCAATGATAGTTGATATTGAAGAATATGATACTACTAACAAGTTGCCAATGTGTAGGATTAGGTATGCTCATAGGTGGAATAAGTTGAGTCATCCATCAAAGGCGAGGGTACTTGAGGTTGGGGAAGTGATGATAAGGAAACTTGGGTGTAACGTGGATGGATACATTTATATAGGTATGCATAATCGATTAGGTATTATAATCAATAACTAGCCACCTTGAGCCTTAGTTGATAGCCTTGTAGCTATCGTAAATTCTCGATCTGAGACAGGTGATTGAGTTGACGAAAATATTCCCTCCTTGTATGATGCATATTGATTTCTTGTCTTTTACTTCATCACTTGTTGCATCAATGGTTTAAACAAAAAAAAGCGAGAAGAGGATAATATTTTAAATGATAAATGTAATTTCATTTCAAATAATAGTTAGATTATTTTAAGTGATAAATGTAATTTCATTTCAAATAATAGTTAAATTATTTTAAATGATAAATGTAATTTCATTTCAAATAATAGTTAAATTATTTTAAATGATAAATGTAAGTTCATTTCAAATAATAGTTAGATTATTTTAAATGATAAGTATAATTTCATTTCAAATAATAGTTAGATTATTTTAAATGATAAGTGTAACTTCATTTCAAATAATAATTAAAATTATTTTAAGTAATAATAGTATTATTTTAAATGATAAGGAAAATTCATTTAAGATTATAAGTAACTTATTTCAATTAGTAACCAAATCTCATGTTGAAATAATAAATTCTTATATATTACATAAGTCTCTTTATATATATATTTAAGCTCCCTTTCGACCTTGGGAGAAAAGCGTGGATGAGAAAGCTTATCCTCAAATAAAGTAAGGACTTTCCAACCTATTGAGGTACCACTCGTCGAGGGACAAGATAGAATTGAAGACTAACGGTGGAGGAGGGAGGAGGAAGTAATGGTATTAGGAGGTGGTATGACTGAGGAGGATAAGGGCTAAGGAAAAATATGAGAAAGGAGGTAGAACACAGAGGGAAAGGAATGCAAGGAAGAAAACAAGAATAAAAATAAAAAATGTGTTAGGATCCTACTATAAATTAAACTCAAATAAACACACTCTCACACAATTGCTTGGAAATAAACTCACATAAACATCACATTAATATTCGGAACAAAATACACATTATAACAAAAATTTGCATAAAGGAACAATCTCACAATAAGATAGAATCGCAGGCCTCTTCGAGGGGGCAACCTCCTTCAACACTTCATTAACTTGCAAAAATATGAATACATTGGTGCCTTCTCGGGTATTTAAAGAGTTCCCTTCCATGGTTGGCTTACATGCAAAATGCCACCTGGATTACATGCATAATGCCACCCGAATTACATGCATAGTGCCACTCGAATTACATGCACAATGCCACTCGAATTACATGCACAAGGCCACCTTACATAACCTATCTACCATGTGTTACATAAAAAGGGTGCCATTTGTCATAGGCACTACATAAGCTAAAACTTAGAACATTACAAAATATTAATCATGGGTACTACCCACGTTCTCTAGGAATTATTACATCATGGAAGTTATTACATTAAGGGTTAGGATGGGATCCTAACATGTCCTTCCCCTTGAAGAAGCTTTGTCCTCAAAGCTGAAATGAGGAAACTATTGCTGGAGTTGGTGGAGAGACTCCCATGTAGCATCTTCAGGTTGAAGCCCCCGCCACTGAACAAGGACCTCTGTAATTGTACGGTTGCGAAGAGTGCGAGTCCGACGATCCAACAACTGCTCAGGTTCAAGTAAGATGGAGCCTTCTTCATCCAATTCAGGAAGTGTTGATTGAACCTGTACCTGTGTGCCCACAACTTTTTTGAGAGAGGAAACATGAAAAATAGGATGAAGCTTGGAAGTAGGTGGGAGAGCCAATTTGTAAGCTGTGGGGCCAATCCTTTGTAGAACCTGGTAAGGACCATAGTATTTTGCGGTAAGCTTCTGGCACCTACGGAGTTGTAGGGATGATTGTTTGTACGGCTGCAAGCGAAGGAAGACCATATCACCTACATCAAAACTACGCTCAGAACGATGTTGATCAGCTTGTTGGCGCATCCGATTCTGGGCCATGTTCAAATTTTGCTTAAGTTGGCGAAGGACCTCGGTGTGTTGACTCAGAGTATTGTCGACGACCTGGACCTTGGAGCTGCCAGGAATGTAGGAGGAAGGCGTAGGTGGAAGGCGCCCGTAAACTGCCTCAAATGGTGTGAGTTTGGTTGCGGTATGATAGGAAGTGTTGTACCACCATTCGGCCAAAGAAAGCCATTTTACCCATTGAGTAGGATGATCTGAGACAAAGCAACGAAGGTAGGTTTCCAAGCATTTATTAACAACTTCTGTTTGACCATCCATTTGTGGATGGTAGGCTGAACTCATTTTGAGTTGAGTCCCCTACAACTTAAACAACTCTTGCCAAAAATGACTAGTAAAGGTGGGATCACGATCAGATACAATGGAGGTGGGCATGCCATGAAGGTGAAATATGGAGTCAAGAAAAATTTGTGCAATAGTGGATGTTGTGTAAGGATGGGCAAGGGCACAAAAGTGAGCATACTTTGAAAGGTGGTCCACTACCATGAAAATAACTGACTTGCCTCCAGATTTAGGTAGCCCTTCTATAAAGTCCATGGAAATGTCAGTCCAAACCTGATCTGGGATAGGCAGTGGTTGAAGAGTGCCCGGAGAGTGCACTGTTTCACCTTTCATCCTTTGACATGTGTCATAGGAAGCAACAAAAGAGTGGATGTCACATTTCATACCTTTCCAAAAGAAGGTGCGCTTGAGTCGCTCATATGTTTTAAGGAACCCTGAATGGCCTGCAGAGGGAGTGGCATGCAATTCCTTCATGAGGAGCTCTCGAAGTGGGGACTTATGAGGCAGAACCAGGCATTGATGGTAGCACAGATCATGGCCATTCCAACTATACCCTGGTGCAGAATCTGGATCATCCATTAGTGAGGCTACCAACGCTTGCAAATCTGCATCCTGACGTGCTTCTTGATGCAAGGAATCAATCCATTGGGGGAGTGGTGCTGAAATGGCACACAACATACTTATGGTCTCAATTTGGTGAGAAAGAGCATCAACCACAATATTCTCCTTTCCCTTTTTGTAGGTGATATCATAATCATAGCCCATGAGTTTAGACACCCACTTTTGTTGGTCGGGTGTGGCAACTCTTTGTTCCAGAAAATATTTGAGACTTTGGTGGTCGGTTTTGATGGAGAAGTGACGCCCAATGAGGTAAGGTCGCCAATGCGTGACTGCATGCAATATGGCCAACATTTCCTTAGCATATGTGGATTTCCCTAGATTACGATCAGAGAGTGCCTTGCTAGTAAAAGCCATAGGTCATCCTTCTTGCATCAATACTGCCCCAATACCATGACCAGAAGCATCACTTTCAATGACAAATGGTTTAGAGAAATATGGCATGGCTAAAATGGGAGTGGTGGTCATAGCATGCTTGAGTTCAATGAAGGCTTGGTCAGCAGGCCCTGTCCAAGTGAAGGAATCTTTCTTCAACATGGAGGTGAGGGGGCAGCTATTTTCCCATAATTGTAGATAAATTTGTGATAATAGCCCGTAAGCCCTAAAAATCCTTGAAGTCCCTTGAGGGTGCGAGGTTTTGGCCACTCTTGAACTGCTTGAATCTTCTTAGGGTCAACCTTGATGCCATCCTATGAGACAATGTGTCCCAGATACTCTACTTCAGTCAGACCAAAGGAACACTTGGACTTTTTGGCAAAAAGTTGATGGGTTGCCAACAGCTGTAAAGTTTGGTCCACATGATTGAGGTGCTCTTCCCATGTGCGGCTGTAAATCAAGATGTCATCGAAGAACACAAGGATGAACTTCCATAGAAAGGGCCGGAAGATGTTGTTCATAAGACTTTGGAATGTAGAAGGAGCATTTGTGAGACCAAATGGCATTACCAAGAATTCATAATGACCTTCATGAGTGCGAAAGGCAGTTTTGGGAATGTCCTCATCCTTGAGCCGGATCTGATGGTACCCAGAGCGGAGATCAAGCTTGGTGAAATACATGGTCCCGTGTAGTTCATCGAGTAATTCATCAACCACTGGAATAGGAAATTTATCCTTGATCGTAGTCTTGTTGAGTTCTCGGTAGTCAATACATAGGCGCCACGAGCCATATTTCTTGGGAACAAGTAAGACTAGCGAGGAGTAGGGGCTAGTACTAGGCCGGATGACACCAACCTTGAGTAATTCTTGTACCAATTTTTCTAGTTCTGATTTCATGGCATGAGGGTACCTATATGGTCTGATATTTGGTGGTGCGCTACCCGGGAGCAATGGAATAGCATGGTCATGAGAGCGACGCGGTGGTAGTGTAGTTGGTTCCACAAAGACAACATCATGTTTGTGTAGAACTAGTTGTAGGTCTGATGGGGTTTCAGCCATTAGAGAAGTGGATGGTTGGATGGAGAAGAGTTGTGCAATGACCCCACGTGATGATTTCTTTAGCATTTTCTCCATACGATTTGAACTAATGAGGTGAGGTGTTCCTACAGGGGAGCCCTTGAGTAAGTGTGTCTGTCCATTTTGGGAGAATTGCATCCAGAGTTCTACGAAGTTCCAATTGATAGTGCCCAACGTACTCAACCATTGAGATCCCAAAACAACATCACATCCTCCCAACTGGAGGGTAAACATGTCCTGCTTGAGTTCATAGTCCCCTATCCTGATCTTGACATTGCGACATTTTCCTTTACAAGGTAATGTTCCCCCATTGGCTACCATGACCTCGAATGAATTACAAGTGTGGATATAGCAATTTTCCCGCTTAGCAACTCGAGGATCAATGAAGTTGTGTGTGCTTCCTGAATCAATAAGGATGGTAAGACGTTGGCCCTTGAAAAATCCCACAACTTTCATGGTTTGTGGAGTAGTAATGCCTGCAAGAGCATGGACTGAAATCTCTGCCTCAGGCTCCTATGTATCTTCTTCCTATGGAGAAGGTGTTTCAGGAGGGTCCTCATCATCATCACTCTGGTCACTGTTAGCAGGTTCCTCAACATCTATCAAGAACAATTTTTTGTTTGCACACTTATGTCCTTTAAAAAACTTTTCATCACAATTATAACATAATCCTTGGGCACGACGTGCATCCATCTCCTCTGTAGTCAGTCGCTTGGGTGTAGCAGGTTTACTATCAACTAAATTTTGGGCTCGAGAAGGAAATGAAGGTCGATTTTGAGGAAACCTCGATGGGCGCCTTTGGGCTGAGAGTTTAGATTCGGCCAAATGGGCCAAACTGATAGCTTCCATCATGGACTATGGTTTCAACATCTTTACTTCGGCTTGGAGATCCCCTTTTAACCCACTGATAAAACAACTCATGAAGAACCCTTCCTTCAATCCTCTTGTCTTATTGGCCAATTTTTCAAATTGAGTTTGGTAGTCATGGACTGAGGATGTTTGCTGCAGTTTGGTCAAGGCCCCTGTAAAGTCCTCATACTCACTAGGCCCAAATCGGGTGAGTAGTTGGGACTCAAAGTCCTCCCAAGAGAGATTTGGGTTGGAATTACGTAACCATTGGAACCAGTGTAGAGCCTCAGATTCCAAGTTGAAGGAAGCCATCTGAACTCTATGATATATGGGAACATTATGAAGTCTAAAGAATTGATCAACCCTACATAACCACCCATCAACATCCTTCCCATTAAATTTAGGGAAGTCCAATTTTGGCATTTTAAAGGATGGGTCATGGTCATTCCTTGTAGAACTTTCAGCCTGGTGTTCTATTTTGAGTGGTCCCTTCTGTAGCTTGCTACCCACTTCTATCAATGTTTCTTCTAAGCGAGCGCTAGTGGCCTCATGATCTAGACGAAGACCTTGAACCTCTTCCCTTATGGAGAGAATTGCCAAGTTCAAGTTCTCAATGGATTTTGTTAAGGAGTCCATCTGTTCTAGCTCTTTTTGATGTGCACGGGTACCCTGGGCCATTTTGGAACCTTTTGTGACCAGTTACTAAAAATAGAATTAGGTTTCAGGGCTTACTATTTTTAGTAAGTGTCCAAAAAGGTGCTTGGGTGCTATATATCAAAATGATCAGCTCGAAGAGGTGGTCACAATGAGCTATATCTCACAACACTACTTTTTGGCACCCCATACTTTTTTTTACTCCTGTTTTACCGAGTCTAACGGTGTTTACGATTTTGGATTCTGAGCTACAGTGCAAAAGTTGGGTACTGGAGCACTATCTATAATTGGTCTCTGGTCACTCGCTCAATGTTTGGCTCAGCCCTGATAGTCTCTCTGACACTGCTTACCTCACTAGCCCGAAGATTCTCTATATTGTGTAGGTTACTGTTATGATAGTTCTGTTCTGACACTAAAAACTACAATTTTTGACTTGACTGTGTTGACCTATCTGACCTGACTGACCTGACTATTACTGCCACTATAAATCTGACTATTATTCTCTAGACTATCAACTTAACTATCACCCTCATATTCTATCCCGAATTCATGCAATTTATGCTATTTTTTTGGTAGAGGATTCCTTTCTCATATGCTCACTTTTGGGGATTTGGAATGCAGGTTTACGAACAAGGAGTTTTTGGTTTGTGATTTTGTTGCAGGTTGGAGTTTTAACAGAACCAAGGAATGCTAGGCAAAGGAGTATGTACCACCCATAGGCCCTCTATTATACCGCAGTGATGAACAATAGTGCTCGGACCAATATTTCAGGTCACTACCCAAGGAGGATTCCACACATACCCTTGAGCACACTACCTGCCTTTCTGACAATACGGGAGGGTAATCATCCGGGATGTTGTGTCCCATAGACTATGGATAATACAAGGCCAAAAATCTTCCTAATGGCTAAAATTTTGTTGAACCTAGATGGTCTCCCGATATACCCGAAGATACGTGGGAGCTCAAGTCCGTGCGCGAGTTCTATCTGAGGCCTGGGTATTGGAGCCTGATCGCCCCTCACTTCACTAGACGTTGTATGGGCTATCTAGCTTAGCCAATAATGATAGATCCTTCATGATATTTTAAAACCCCCAGCACAGGGTTTCTACCTACTCAACTAAAAAATTTTTTTTTTTTACTGGTCTCTTTCTCTTTTTTTTTTTATAATAGTAAAAAAAATTACACAAAAATAACAGGGAATTATACCTAACAGGCAAGAATCGTTACTGTTGCAGTAGAACTTGGCCCTGGAAAGTGCTCTGATACCACTTGTTAGGATCCTACTATAAATTAAACTCAAATAAACACACTCTCACACAATTGCTTGGAAATAAACTCACATAAACATCACATTAATATTCAGAACAAAATACACATTATAACAAAAATTTGCATAAAGGAACAATCTCACAATAAGATAGAATCGCAGGCCTCTTCGAGGGGGCAACCTCCTTCAACACTTCATTAACTTGCAAAAATATGAATACATTGGTGCCTTCTCGGGTATTTAAAGAGTTCCCTTCCATGGTTGGCTTACATGCAAAATGCCACCTGGATTACATGCATAATGCCACCCGAATTACATGCATAGTGCCACTCGAATTACATGCACAATGCCACTCGAATTACATGCACAAGGCCACCTTACATAACCTATCTACCATGTGTTACATAAAAAGGGTGCCATTTGTCATAGGCACTACATAAGCTAAAACTTAGAACATTACAAAATATTAATCATGGGTACTACCCACGTTCTCTAGGAATTATTACATCATGGAAGTTATTACATTAAGGGTTAGGATGGGATCCTAACAAAATGCAAGGAAGAAAAAAAAGATAACATAGAGAAAATGAAGAGGAAGAAGAAACAAACTCGGAGTGTAATTTATATTGCTCCAGAGGTAAACCCAAAAAATGTAGCTAGGGTAAACCAAGTTGGTTATCTTGTGTTCTTGGTTACACATGCTTATTTCCAGTATTGGTTTGGATGGGCATCCTTGTTGTTTGGGCACAATTATTTACTACCTTGGTTTTAATGCTTAGATGTTGCAATAGCAATGTAGAGATAGCCAAGTATACCCTGACCTCTCCTTATTTGTTGTGTGACCCAAATTTGGGGGTTAGCTTAATATTTGGTTGGTCGATTTGACCAAGAACAGTTAATTTTTGTGTGACCTATGTTTGTGTTGTAGATATCCTTTACATACAACCTATTGTAAATAGTAAGATGAGAAACCCTACCTTCATTGTTGTGTATTACCCAAGTAATGGGTTTCCTTTATGTTACTCCTCATTCTACTTGTGTAAGGCATACTCGAGTGAGCCACGGTGGAGATATTCCTTGTATTGGGCAAAAATGCCCTAGGTTACTGTTCACCTAACTCTCCTCTAGTAGCATAGGAAACCATTTGTCATAAGGGCATCTCCCTTACTCCACTCAACGAGTGACATATTCACTATTGGATTTTTCACCATATAGGAAGGAGGGTTCCAGAGTGCATGCTCTCTTTATGCCTTGCTTGATGCCATAGAAAGGATGGGAAAGCCATGTTTGGTTGGCTCTTCTGATGTCACAAGCTCAGTGTGGATAGTATTGGATGTGTGCGACACCTCTATGATCAGTAACTACTTGTTAACATCATTAGGCAGTGTTATCCCTATCTTAAAAAACTCTTACATTAGGGTTAGTAATTCCATTGTCACGTATATTTTCATGATTTGAATGAATAGTTTAGGGGAGACTCGAATTATGTTGAATAAATAGTATTTTGGGGTTTGTAGGTGTTAAATAATTATTTCATTTGTAATGAAAGGTAGTTTTGATTTTTTTAAATAATTGAGTAATGAATCTTAATTACGTTAAATAAAATATGGTTTTGATTTATTTAGATAATTAAGTAATGGGACTTGATTATGTTAAATAAAAGGTGGTTTGATTTATTTAAATAATTAAGTAATGAGACTTGATTATGTTAAATAAAATATGATTTTGATTTATTTAGATAATTAAGTAATGGGACTCGATTATGTTAAATAAAAGATGGTTTTGATTTATTTAGATAATTAAGTAATGGAAATTGATAATGATTAAATAAAATATGGGTTTGATATAATTAAATAATTGAGTAATGGGTCTAAAATATGTTAAATAAAGTTATTTGGATTGTGTTAAATTAAAGTAAGGAGGCTTTGATTTATAAACCAATGAACCTAGTTATTTAATGATTGATGGTATGGGACTTTAATTGTTGGGTAAAGGTTGAAATAATTGAATGCAATAAGCCCTAGTATCTAGTTGCATTTTTGAAAGACTCTCATTAGGTGATGAGAGGGGAAAGAAAAGAAAAATGAGATTTTTTGATAAACAATTATGCATTAGATGGTTAAGGACTTGATTAAATTGTATAGTTGCAATTTGGCAAAGTAATGAAATTAAATGCATTTAGAGGTATGCCTATCCTGAACCATGAGTGTCCTGATCCCCTACTATCCTCAATTGATCAATGGAATGAGGTGGATGACCAAGGATGGAATTTGGTTCACATGCACCAGTTTGCTCTCTACTTATTTCTTACTTACTTATGCTCAAATAGACTAGATTTATGGGGAGATTTCCCTAATGAAATTGATGTAATATATTATTCTTTAAGAGTATGGAGGATTTACCATACTTGCTTTATGTAATAATTGATTAATTTTGAAAGATGTACCTTTATATTACTATTTGATTTATTATGTTTGTATTTAAACCCTTTCTAGTTCATGTTTATCTTCTTAAATATTGCTCTTTTTTAGTATCTTTTGCATGTTTTATGAGTTATGTTTTGTTAGATTTAGTATCTAGATCTACCTTTGTTTTTCTTGCTTAAAAATAATAATAGTAAAGTTCTAGGGTGAACTTAGAGGATAACCTAAGGGCTTGAGACCCCTTAGGGTGAACATAGTGGACCTAGGGGATTAAGACCCCTTAGGGAGAATGGTAACTAGGTTTATGGAATACTGTACCTGAGTTAAGATAGCTTATTGAAAGACGATATTGATAGCTTAACTTGCAATACACATAGCATACCTACGCATAATGGCTTGTGTAGAGTATGGATATGTGTGTACACCTTCTAATGATTGAAGGTGATAAGTCTAGCTCATCGAGAATTGATGAGATGGATGGACTTATGTGCATAACATGAGATATGCCTACGTAGATGGACTTGCGTGAGGGAAATCTTGTGAGGTGTAGTTCTTGAGAAACTTAGGGGATTTGTTAAACATTAAGTTAATCTAAGGTTGGTTAGGGGTTTATGAATCCCTCTCCTTAGTCAAAAAAATTCTTTCTCTTTTTGTGTGTTTTCTTGTTTCTTGTTTTTAGGGTCGTTACATTTGGTATTAGAGCTCTAGGTATGAGGGTATAGAGCTTCTTATGTGCTAAAAGATATTTGGATGTCTCCAATGAAGGCTTGCTTAAGTTTAAGCTAAAGTTGGGATGACCTAGAATATCTGCTTGCTAGAATCTAATGGGAATTGATCCCAAGAGTGGATGAATGTTACGATACCTCAGTATGGGCTTTGGTATTAATGATACATCATAATATTGGAATGTTATCCTAGTTATATTATTGATGCTTTGGCAAGAAGAACTCTGTATTGTGGCTTGAATTAGTGGTACAGTTTAAGATGAAGTTGTAACCTAATCTTTTTCTTGGTTGAAACCAGGTCAAGATGCCACCTAAGGCCAGAAGAGAGAGGCCTACACCTAGGTAGACTTGAAAAAGTAATGTCAAAGAAGGGATCTAGAATGAGGATCCAAAAACTCCCAATAGGGGAATGGAAGATCTCACTACTATAGTTGCCGCCATGCAAGATCAGATGAGATAGGTGTTAGAAACCATTGCAAACCAAAATTTGCAAGCTAGAGGTTCAGAAGTTAACCAAGTTGAGGGACTAACTGTAGAGCAGTTACAAGCTAGAGCCCTCCTAGAAAAGGAAATGGTAAGAGACCTAAAGAATGTCTGTATCTCCAAGTTTGATGGAGAAGGAGAAGGAGATGCAACTGAGGCTTGGTTAAGGGAATTGGAAGTTTACTTCATGGTAAAGGGATATTCTCCAGGGACCCAAACTATTTGGGCTATGATTTACCTTGAAGGGGCCACCCTAGACTAGTGGGAAACTTATTATGAGGAAACTAAGATTGAACCAGTAGACATTCCATGGAAGGAATTTATAGTCATCTTCAAAAAGAGGTTCCTTATGAAATATTTCTATGCCCTAAAATTTGAGGAGTTTGCCAGTTTAAGGCAAGGAACCAACTTGGTGGAGATATACTACAAAAATCTGGTAATATTGTTGAAGTATGTACCTACCTATAATGAGAAAAATGTGGGTTCATAAGTTTACTCATGGGTTGGAATCTAGGATAAAGCATGATGTAGAGATGCATGAGCCTAAGTCATTACAAAAGGTATATGACCTAGCAAAGAAAGTAGAGTCACACTTTCATTACAAATATGACACCTTGTCTGAGCAAGATCAATAGGAACTAAATAAGAGGAATAGCAATGGGTTTGTAAAATGGGAGGTTGAACAAGATCGAAAGGCTAAAAACCCCTAAAATCTTGAGAAGAAATCTAATGGAAACCAAAATAAGTTCAAGAAGAACTTTTATAAGAAAGGCAACAACCCCAATAATGCTAAGCCTCAACCACATAAATTGTAAGCTTTAGTTCCGACAATCAAAGGAGAGGAGAAAAAATAGAAAAAGTGACAAGGGCCCAAGGATGGGTGTTACCATTGTAGAGGGCCACATTTTTCTAATCAATGCCCATATCGACTAGGGCCAAGCACATCCAATGCTAAAGGAAAAGAACCTGCACACCAGATCTACGCTACAACTAGGAGTTAGAAGCTTGAGGGGAAAACTACCCCATTGATTATAAAAGGTAATATTTTTGATAAGCAAGTGAATATTTTAATTGATAGTGGGGCCATTGATAGCTTCATTTCTTGTAAGTTAGCAAAATATATGCCGGAAAGGCCAGGATATTTGGCTCATGGATGGAAGGTCGAGTATGGTTCTGGATAAACCTACTCTATAAACCAATGTTTTCCTATGATAGAAATTGCTTTAGCTAGTGGAACCACGAAAGGTTGCTTATATGTAGCTCCACTTCATGCCTTTGATGTGATCCTAGGGATGGATTGGTTATAGGCCCATAAATTCGTAATCAATTTCCAGGATAGATGGATCGAATACTCTGAAGGAGGCAAGGAAAGACTATGAATTCATAGCGAGCAGGGGGTATTTAAACCCCATATGTTGTCAACTATGCAATTAAAGAAAGCCCTTAGGAAAGGAGGGATAGTCTATGTAATTAAGATAAATGAAGTTGGAGAAGACCAAAAGAAAGAGGTGTTGGAAACACACCCAATTTTATAGGATTTCAAGGATGTATTTCTTGAGGATTTACCTGGACTCCCTCCTATGCGGGAATTTGATTTCACTATTGATCTTATGCCAGGAGCAGAACCAATTCATAGATCTTCATATAGGATGACACCTATCGAGATGCAGGAATTAAAGGTACAATTGCAAGGGTTATTAGAAAAGGGGTTGATAAAACCAAGTGTGTCACCTTGGGGTGCACCAATTTTATTTGTGAAAAAGAAAGATGGCTCTTTAAGATTGTGTATTGATTACAGGATGTTGAATAAAGCTACAATCAAGAACCAATATCCCCTACCTAGAATCGAAGATTTATTCGATCAACTAAGAGATGCCATGATGTTTACTAAGATAGATATGAGGTCAGGGTATCACCAATTAAGAATACGTGAGGAGGATACTCACAAGATGACATTTAAGACTAGGTATGGACACTATGAGTTTATAGTCCTACCCTTTGGACTGACTAACGCCCTAGTCGCCTTCATGAATTTAATGAAAAATGTGTTTAGAAGGCATTTGGACCAGTTTGTCCTTGTATTTCTTGATGATATCCTAATATACTCTTAGAAAAAGGAAGAGCACGATAAACATCTCAAGATCATGTTAGAGTTATTAAGGGAAAATCAACTCTATGAAAATCTGGCCAAGAGTGATTTCTATGTTTTAGAGGTGCGATATTTAGGGCATATCATATCAACAGAGGGAATTACTATGGATCCAGAAAATATCGAAGCCATATTAAATTGGCCACCCCTACTAATATTACTGAAGTAAGAAGCTTTATGGGGTTAATGGGCTACTATAGATGTTATATAAAATATTTCTCAAAGATTGCTTTAGCAATAACTAACCTTCAAAAGAAGGGGAAGGAATTTAAATGGATGGAAAAGTGTGAAACTGCCTTTGCATTGCTGAAGTAGAAGCTCACTACCACACCAATATTGAATATTCCAGACCCTCAAGGAGATTTTTTAGTATGCATTGATGCATCACTGGAAGGGTTAGGAGGAGTACTCATGCAAGAAGAGTCAGTAGTAGCTTATACTTCGAGGAAGCTTAAAAAGCATGAAGTCAATTATGCTACTCATGATTTAGAGCTAGCCATTGTGGTGCATGCCCTAAAGGTCTAGCACCACTATCTGGTGGGGAGACCTTTCAAATTAAAATCTGACCATCAAAGTCTAAGGTACATATTTACCCAACCGATACTCAATGCAAGATAGAGAAGGTGGATCGAGTTTCTCATTGAGTATGACTTTGAAATTGAGTACATAAAGGGAAAAGAGAATAAGGTTGTTGATGCCTTGAGCAGAAGGAGACACATAACAACCATAACTAGGAGTCACATAAATCTCATGGATCAAGTGAGACAGGAGCAATATCAGGATGAATATTGCCAGGAAATTCGAGCTAGAATAGACAGAGACCCTGAGGGCAATAAGGAGTTTGGAATGATAGATGACCTTTTGTGCTACAAAGGTAGAATTATCATACCAAAATCGGGTGATTTAAGGAAGCTAATAATGCAAGAAGCCCATAGATATCCTTATTCTGCTCACCCTAGAGGGGCTAAAATGAGGGAAAACATGAGAAGAACCTTCTTCTGGGTAGGAATGAAGAAGGATATCATAGATTTTATTGCTCGATGCCTCGAATATCAGAAGGTTAAGGTAGAATGTAAGCATCCCGTAGGATAATTGTATCCACATAGTATACCTACATAGAAATGGTAGGTCATATCTATGGATTTTATAGTAGGTTTACCTAAGACCAGGTACCAACATGATGCAATCCTAGTAGTAGTTGATAAATTGACTAAGGTTGCACATTTTATACCTGGGAGCACCAAGGATGATGCTCAGGTGGTGGCTAATAGATTTTCCAAGGAAGTGTTCTGATTGCATGGATTTCTAGAGGTAATCATCTCAGATAGGGATTCCAAGTTCACTTCTGAATTTTGGAACCCTCCATCATGCAATAGGTATGAAGCTGAACATGAGTTTGGCATACCACCCTGAGATAGATGGTCAAATAGAATGGGTAAACCAAGTACTAGAAGATATGCTCTGCATGTACTACATGGATCACAAGTCTCGTTGGGAAGACTATCTACCTCTGGTAGAGTTCACCTACAATAATGGGCATCACTCATCTCTGGGAATGACACCTTTCGATGCCTTGTATGGATGAAAGTGTAGGACGCCATTATCATGGGATAACCTAGAGGATAGAGTTGTGATTGGGCCAAAAATGGTTAGAGAAATGGAAGAGCAATTGAAGGTAATCAGAAAAGACTCAAGGAAGTTATTGATAGGTAGAAGAGTTATGTTGATTTAAAGAGAACTCCAAGGGAGTACTCGGTGGGAGACAAAGTGTTCCTAAGGGTCAAACCAATGAAAAGTGTGATCAAATCCACAAAATTGGATCCACGATTTGTAGGACCCTTTGAGATCACTAAAAATATTAGTCCGGTTGCATATCGACTTGCTTTACCTCCTAATCTATCAAAAATCCATGACACCTTCCACATATATTTGCTTAGGAAATATATTGCTGACCCTAAACATGTGTGGGATGTTTCTAATTTACAGATGGCAAATCCAGAGGCAATTGAAGTAATGCCAGTAAATATTCTTGAGTTTCGCTCTAAGACTATGTGAAATCGGACTCTTGAGCAATGTAAGGTCTAGTGGGACCATTTCTCTAAAAGGAATGCCACTTGGGAGAAAGTGGTGGATATGCAAAAATATTTTCCTTTTTGTTTGAAGATCTCTAAAATGTAATAATTTGCTTTTTGCTTGGTTGTTGTGATTGTGTAAAATTGGGAAACACCGAGATGATGTTTAGTCCTAGTGGGGGAGGATGTCATGACCCTCCCTGATGGACTTTGTGACATGGGAAAACAATGTATTAATTGAGGAAGTTTTAATACTTGGTTTTGTGCAATTGAGCTGTTGTGTGATGTTAGTTGATATTGAAGAACATGATATTGCTAACAAGTTGCCAATGTGTAGGATCAGGTACGCTCGTAGGTGGAAGAAGTTGAGTCATCCACCAAAGGTGAGGGTACTTGAGGTTGGGGAAGTGATGATAAGGCAACTCAGGGGTAACATGGATGGATACCTTCATATAGGCATGCATAATCGGTTAGGGATAATCATCAATAACTAACCACCTTGAGCCTTAGTTGATAGCCTAGTAGCTATCATAAATTCTTGGGTTGAGATAGGTGACTGAGTTGATGGAAATATTCCCTCCTTGTATGATGCATATTGATTTCTTATCTTTTACTTCATCACTTGCTGCATCAATGGTTTAAACAAAAAAAAAAAAGGATAATATTTTAAATGATAAATGTAATTTCATTTCAAATAATAGTTAGATTATTTTAAATGATAAATGTAATTTCATTTCAAATAATAGTTAGATTATTTTAAATGATAAATGTAATTTCATTTCAAATAATAGTTAGATTATTTTAAATGATAAATGTAATTTCATTTCAAATAATAGTTAGATTATTTTAAATGATAAATGTAACTTCATTTCAAATAATAATTAAAATTATTTTAAGTAATAATAGTATTATTTTAAATGATAAGGAAAATTCATTTAAGATTATAAGTAACTTATTTCAATTAGTAACCAAAGCTCATGTTGAAATAATAAAGGCTTATATATTACATAAGTCTCTTTAAAATATATATATAATATAGATAAGCTCCCTACCGACCTTGGGAGAAAAGAGTGGATGAGGAAGCTTCTAATCAAAAAAAGGAATGACTTTCCAACCTAATGAGGTCCACCACCTGCTGAGGGACAAGATAGAATTGAAGGTGTATGATGGAGGAGAGATGAGGAATTAATGGTAGTAGTATGTGGTATGGCCAAGGAGGATAAGGGCCAAGGAAAAAGACGAGAAAGGAGAGAGAATGCAGAGGGAAAGGAACATGAGGAAGAAAAAATGGAGAACACATAGAGAAAATGCAAGGAAGAAAAAAGGAGAACATAGAGAAAATGAAGAGCAAGAAGAAACAAACTCCGATGATAAGCTCGATCACTCCAGAAGAAAACCCAAAAAAATGCAGCTAAGGTAAATAAGGTTGGTTATCTTGTGTTCTTGGTTACGCATGCTTATTTACAATATTGGTTTGGATTGGCATTCTTGTTTATTGGCCATAATTTTTTACTGCCCTAGTTTGCATACTTAGATGTTGCAGTAGCAAGGTAGAGATAGCCAAGTACACCCTGACCTCTCCTTCTTTGTTGTGCGACCTGACTTTGGGGGTTAGCTTAATCTTTGGTTGGTTGATTTGACCAAGAGCGGTTACCCTTCCTATGTGACCTACATTGGTGTTGTAGATATCCTTTATGTACAACCTGTTGTAAATAGTAAGTTGAGCAACCCTGCCTTCGTTGTTGTGTATTTCCCAAGTAATGGGTCTCCTTTTGTGTTACTCCTCATTCTCCCTATGTAAGGCATGCTAGAGTGAAGCATGGTGGAGATATTCCTTATGCTAGGCAGAAACGCCCTAGGTTACTATTCACCTAACTCTCCTCTAGTAGCGTAAGCAACCATTTTTTGTAAGAGCATCTCCCTTATTGCACTCAGTGAGTGACATATTCACTATTGGGTTATCCACCATCGAGGAAGGAGGGCACCAAAATACATGCTCTCTCTGAGTCTTGCTCAGTGCCATAGGAAGGATGGGTAAGTCATGTTTGGTTAGCTCTACCAGTATCACGAGCTCAACGTGGATATTATCAAATGTGTGCAACACCTTTATTGTCAGTCACTACCTGTTAACGTTGTTGGGCAGCATTCTCCCTATCTTAGAAAACCCTTATGTTAGGGTTAGTAAATCCCTTGCTACATGTCTTTTCATGAGTTGAATGAATAGTTTAGTGGAGTTTCGAATCATGTTGAATAAAGAGTATTTGGGGGTTCGTAGGTGTTAAATCATTATTTCATTTGTAATGAAAGGTAGTTTTGATTTATTTAAATAATTGAGGCATGAGACTTGATTATGTTAAATAAAATATGGTTTTGATTTATTTAGATAATTAAGTAATGGGACTTGATTATGTTAAATAAAATATAGTTTTGATTTTTTTAAATAATTGAGTAATGAATCTTAATTATGTTAAATAAAATATGGTTTTGATTTATTTAGATAATTAAGTAATGGGACTTGATTATGTTAAATAAAATATGGTTTTGATTTATTTAGATAATTAAGTAATGGGACTTGATTATGTTAAATAAAATATGGATTTGATTTATTTAGATAATTAAGTAATGGGACTTGATTATGATTAAATAAAATATGGATTTGATATATTTAAATAATTGAGTAATGGGTCTTGATTATGTTAAATAAATTTGTTTGGATTGTGTTAAATTAAAGTGAGAAGGCTTTGATTTATAAACCAATGAACCTAGTTAAAATAATTGAATGCAATAAGCCCTAGGATATAGTTGCATTGTTGAAAGACTCTCATTAGGTGATGAGAGGGGAAAGAAAATAAAAATGAGACTTTTTTGATAAACAATTATGCATTAGATGGTTAAGGACTTGATTAAATTGTATAGTTGCAATTTGGCAAAGTAATGAAAGTAAATGCATTTAGAGGCATGCCTATCCTAAACCATGAGTGTCTTGATCCCCTACTATCCTCAATTGATCGATGGAATAAGGTGGATGACCAAGGACAACAGTTGGTTCACTTGCATCAGTTTGTCTTACTTACTTATGCTCAAATAGACTAGATTTGTGGGGAGATTTTCCTAATTAAAATGATGTAATATATTATTCTTTAAAAGTATGGAGGAATTTCCATACTTGCTTATATGTAATAGTCATTAAATTGTTAGAAGATGTACCTTTATATTACTATTTGATTCATTTATGTTTGTATTTAAACCCTTTCCAATTGTTTATCTTCTTAGATATTGCTTTCTTTTAAATATATTTTGCAGGTTCTTATGATTTATGTTTTGTTAGATTTAGTATCTAGATCTACCTTTGTTTTCCTTTCTAAAAAAAAAATAATAAATAATAATTTCTAGGGTGAACTTAGAGGATAACCTAAGGTCTTGAGACCCCCTTAGGGTGAACATAGTGGACCTAAGGGATTAAGATCCCTTAGGGAGATTGGTAACTAGGTTTATGGAAGACTGTACCTGAGTTAAGATAGCTTGTCAAAATACGAGATTGATAGATTAACTCATAGTACACGTAGCATACCTACGCATAATGTATTACGTAGAGTATGGAGATACGTGTACACCTTCTAATGATTGAAGGTGATAATTCTAGCTCATCGAGGATTGATGAGATGGATGGACTTATGTGCATAACATGAGATATGCCTACGCATATGGACTTACGTGAGGGAAATCTTGTGAGGTGTAGTTCTTGAGAAACTTAGGGGATTTTTTAAACATTAAGTTAATCTAAGGTTGGTTAGGGGTTTATGAATCCCTCTCCTTAGTAAAAAAAAAAAAAAATCTTCTCTTTTTGTGTGTTTTCTTGTTTCTTGTTTTTAGGGTCGTTACAAGTAAGAAATTATGAATACATAATATAGTGGATAAATGGTACCCACCTACCTAAGTGGCACCTTGGGCATCATAACTGAATAGATGAATAGATATAATATTTATGATAAAAAAATAAAAAAATTAATTGTATTGATATAAAATATAGTGATAGTGTCCTAGATTACCTAGTATATTGACAAGTGGATTAGATCATTGTCATTTTTCTTCTAGCATATATACAAAAGTTTACAAATACATAAGGTAGAAAATGAGGGAATTTAATTCTTTTGTTTATATATAATAGAATCAGGACTTTTGCAATGAGAGTGTCTTTGAATGTTCCAACCGTGATTCAATGGGCCCTCTATCCATTTTCTGGCACATTTACAACCAATTGTGATTATACAAGATAATGGATAGAGAGTGTATTCCTATCTAGGTGGCACATAAGGACACACATCATAATTTCATGAGAAGATAAAAATATGTAAGATATTAATAAATGTGTAGTTGAGGGTACCCATTATAGTTGGGGGATTCAAGTGTCTACTAACTATCACACTTTATAAGAAATTACAAGGCGATGAGAGATTAGATGTACTAGGGTCCCCTACACTTGGTCGATACACTAGGCAACATAATATAATGTATATGTAGATTATGATTTAAATTGAATATTTTTTTAATAAACCAAGTGGGAAATATGAACCATATTAGTCCATTGCCTAGTAGGATTACAAAGAATTGTAGATATATAAGATATTGGATTAATAAGGGTTCAATACCTAAGCGGTCTATTTAAACAAGTAGCCTTTGATGAATTTTTTGATGATTATGTATAGTGATTATTTTATAGTTCATGCTAAGAACCAAACTCCTTTGTCTATTGTGTGGTATGTCTACAATTTTTAGAATTGCAACACTAGATGAATAAATTTAAGCCTTGAAGGGTCCAAATAAATGATCTTGAGAGTTGATTATACATGTTATTGATGAAGGCATTTGATGAAATTATGTTGATACATGGTCTATTAAATAGTATAAGTGATAACATGATGCAATAATCTTAATTATTTTAGGAGTACTAAATCATAGGTAGCTTATCAAGTTGTCATTGATCTGATGCTCCAATTAGCATCAAGACTTTAAATTTATCTCAATGATGGAGACTATGATGTTCTTGGGATAAAATAAAGGGATGTGGTAGGCTAATTAGGGCCATTATTGTGTCATACATAACTTAACACCATAGAGGAGACACAAATTATGAAAGTTGATAGAGAAAAATTAGAAGATGTAGAAGAAATCAAAGGTAGATAATTTGTGGTACTAGGAGGACCACTAGAATCAAGTACTCAGTGCAAAGGTAATACAAGTGATCATTTTTCTAACTAGGATCATCATTTCCTCATTGTAGAACATCCTAACTTGATGGTATGAACAATAAATGCTAAGTAATCATGTAATCAAACATGTGATTTTAGGTAAATATAAATTTGAAGCAACCATGCAGATAGACAATCATGCAACTAGGCACATGAGTAGGCAATCTATGTAGATTCAAGAATAATATTTTTTAAGATGCATTATGTTGATTGGTTATGTATGTTATTTAACATCTAATGTGGATAGGTGATAGGCTCCATATCTAAATTTTATAGTGATAATGAAGGGATTCCAAGTTATTTTCCACTAAAAATTTTCTCCTTTTTTCCACCTGTAGCCCAGAATCCAGAATCCAGATCATTTACCTACAAGCAGATCAAAGCATCATCCAAATGGTTACCTTCAAAAATACTTATTATTTTTTAACATTTATAATAATTTTAACACACTTGGAAGAGATACACAATGGTTCAAGAACTTTGGTCTTGCAGGGATAATCAAAATAGCACATTACAACACCAATGTCACCCTCATGCAAAGGATAGTCAACTCCTATGATGATGATGCGTTTGCTATCTAGATGACCATCGATAGAAAGAATATTTTTTTTATTGCCAAACCTTCAGATCTGCAGTGACTAACAGGGTTGCCATATATTGATGGTCAACTAGTGACCAATCAATACGATTTGAGTGATGATGACAAAATAAACTTGGAGACCAAATACAGTCTCGATTTGCAACATTTGACCAGTATATTTTTAAAATTTAATTTTTATTATTCTGCATTTTTGAGGTAGTCTAATTTTTTTTTCTAATAATGTTATCTTTTTTTAATTCACTCTAGTAATTCCAAAAGGGGTTTAAACATTTCCACTATTTTAGATAATTTTCTTCATGCTTGCATATAACTCTTCCAAAAAAGACTTTTTTTGCAAGGATAACCTACATATATGTCATTTTGGGTATTGGCTTGTTTGGTTTGATGTCTTTTGGGCACCAGATTTTACTGGTGTACCTACATTTCAAACCGCATTAAACATGATCTTCTCAATTCCTAAAGATAATAAACTACATGTGTAGTAACATCCACCCATTTTATTATTTCTTTTTTTATGAAGCATACTATAATGTTAAAGATACCCCACCTCCATCCGCATTTCACCCAATATTGATGGCTATTGGTCTGATCGAAGAATAAATATAGGTAAAATTGTATTTTTCAAAAAACTATATATTATTCTTTCTAAATAATTTTCTAATTTTCTAATTTTCACTTGAATGCAGAAAAAAATAGTTGGATTTACTACTCGAAGGGATTTTGTCTTCAAGGGTCACATGCATAAATCCATTGGATATTTTGACATGTAGTCAAAATCAACACCAGTAAGTACTACAAGAACTATGAAATGTATGAGGGCTTCCTCACCTCCTTAGCATACACCTCTGGCTCCTTTGATTTCTAGCTATGTTATAGGTGATTTTGAAGCAACCTCTGGATCAGAAGGTAACCTTACTATTCAAAACTACTATTTAATATTATGTATTTTATTATTTAAAGTTATAATTAGTTTAATGAAAAATTTTATATGTTTTCGGAGCAACAACAAGTGGATCCATCATCAGCAAGGATAGAGTCGGCTATGCAGTCACATCTTCCTCTGGTAAATGTGGTTTAATTAAAACTATTTTTATGGTATTTTTTTTTACAATAGCTTTAATTGAAATTTTAATATAAAATTTTGTAGAGGAGCTGACTCATTTTCAAAGACAGAAAATCGATGTTTCCACCACCTCCACTATGGCAAACACACTTATAGTAAGTGCAACCACAATAATTACCACCAATGATGAGAGGCCACGTGTTACGAATGTGTGGAAAATAATACCTTACACCACCACATCTGAGATGAGACATAAGTCAAACATAAACATGTTCTGACTTCCTAACATTTTCCCTTGGGAATATCTCAAATGTGTAGAGCGCTTCTCAAATACCCTTTGGTAATCTTGATGATGATTTTCTTTTTTAGGATACCAATCTTAAATATTTACCTTTCAAGGTAACTAATTTGCTTCATGATCTACAAAATCATAATGAAGCACAAGAGGTTTTTGGGGTAGCTACCATCACACTTATCTCATCCCCCTCCCATCAAACCACCACCCAACATCCTCTTAGCGACGATGAGAAAGTTAATTTTCTATAAGATGTTTCATTAGGTCTTAGTTGTTAAACTATAGTTAAGAAAAGTCTACTTTTAGATATTGATGGCTTAAAATATTAGGAATATCAAGCAAAGGTTTTAATAAAAGAAATAAATTCCTGATACAAGAATTTTTCAAAAAAAAATGAGATGTACTCATTAGTGAAGAATGAATCACAAAAAATTGATGCATTGTTACATTAGGCTGAATTCGATAGCATGAAGGTCGAGTCCACATAAAATGATGAAATTCAGTAAATTATGCTGAATAGATTAGAAAACCTCAATGTTGAGGCCCAGGATTGTTTTAGTGAATGGTTTAGAGATAAGCAAAAAGTAGCAGTTGCAGAAAATGTAAGAGTTACCATTGATGTAAGTTTTACATATAACTAAAAAATATTTCTTTCTTACATATATTTTGTTTATTTATAATAACATCTTTCTCTTCTCTTTTGTAATCTAATTTTGAATACCTAAATATGCAAGTGAGCAACATGAAAATGTTAATTAAAACTACAAGAAATAGTCTACAACAAGCTATCGATATAAAAAAATATTGCAATACACCATGAGGGAAAACAATTGTCTCAATAAGGTCATCAGAGATAATGACTTGGTTATGGATGTTTTATTAAAACAAAATGAGAAAGAACTGAATGCATCATTTAAATAAGATCCTACAAAATAAGAAGGAACATTGCTAGTAAGTTTGACCACTATGACACAAGGTCTGGTAAGAGTTAGTGCAAGAGAAGTGAGGGATATTGATGAGGTATCATCAACATAAAATTATTCTCTAGAATATCCAACTCATGCTTCAAGCACATAGGAGAAAGACAACTAGTTGATTGTAGATTTTTTGTATAACAATCAACAATTTTGTAAATTGTAAAAGAATACTTTTTAATCAATAAAAGAGACCATTTTTAGAGATTGTGTATTATATTTTTTAAATTCTATTTTAAAAATTATGATGTTATAATTAGTTAATGTGGATGCAATAAATAATTGTCAATTATGAATGAATTGCTAGGAAATATGGACATAGGTAAAAAGTTATCTTATGTTTTATAAAAACTTTTTAAATGAGTGAATTGCAACACAAATATCTGTTTTGCCATAAAAGGTTTATAAAAAAAATCTAATAAATTATTTAAATATCATAGACTAATAATTCAATAACAAGGCTTAAATGTTAAACATACAATTTCATCAACATATACATAATCAAATAGCAGGGTTATGATATTTAAAAATCTTATGAACATATATAGAAAATCCAATAATATGTCTATGATATAGAAAATATAATTTTTTGGAGATAAACAATAGAATAACAATGACATGATATAAAAGAAACAAATTCACAATACTAGAAGCTAAAATAAACACTTTTCAAATATAAAAAAATACATGTCCTAGTAAAACGAAAAATCAATTCTCAATATCCTGTAGAAAGTTGATAACGAATGATGTGAAATTTATTTAAAATTTTTAAATCATCCATTGATTACAATGCTGGAAGTTAAAAAAAACACTTATGCTACCCAAAATTTTTATACTTATACTAAAATTTCCATACTTATAGGTGTGGTTAGCACTTATGCTAAAACAAACACTTATGCTAGAAGCTGAAACAAACACTTATGCTAGAAGCTAAAACAAACACTTATTCTTAATATCTTTTGTACTCATACCCAAAAAAAAATTCTCTACAATTTGATCAGTGTTACCCTTATGCTCATCATCATGAGTATTCATAACATCTCTTGTATCTGCTAGAGATTTCCAATATGCCAAAGCTCTTTCATAAGGATACTTATCAATATCATAGATCAAAACATATATTCAAACAATTTTCCAAATTTTTATCCACCTTGTTTTAAACTTTAGATTTTATAAACGATAATGCACTAAACACCCTTTCATATTCCACAAATCCCAAAAATATCGTTTGACATAATTTATATAAAAGAAAATATTCACTCATTGTATGTTGTAAGACACTATTGGGATGCAATGTTTTCCACAAAAATGAAATAGAACCTAGTTCATGATGGTTATTCAATCATGAAACTTGACCAACCATTGTCATTCCAAAACTGTTTGATTGTTTTCTCAAAATATATTTTTTGAGAACACCATTGATTTCAATACTATTGACTTCCACATGTTTATTAAAATGGTTAAGAAGAGTGCCCATGTATTTGAGAAATAAACCATTTATAGTTTGGTATTCAGCACAAGGATTCCAAAACATGAGGTTAACCACACCCATAGCCTCAAGCAATTCATCTCTTTGAAAACAATCTCTTATTTCTTTTGTCAAGGTTTTTGCTATTTTTCTTAGTTTAATATTTGTATCATGTACAACTACATTAAATATGTTGTATATTATAGGTATTTATTCAACTTAATTTATAGCTATATCCAGTAACTTATCAAAATAATATAAGGGTATCGCCTTTCTATTGACATTAATACAACGATGATCATTTATGTTAAACTTAAAAAATTTATGAGGATCATTGATGTTTTTAATGTTCTCTAGCTCTCAAACATGGGATCCATAAAACTTTCACCAAACATGTACATCATATCAATATGCATACAAATTTGTTTTCTCATCTTGATAAAATACACAATATAAATTAATCTTTGTTGTGCAATTTTAATCAAAGTATTCATTTCTTCCAACATTGGAAGAATACCACATAATGTAAGAAGTGTTTCCAAGTCACTCATTCGGAATATCAAATATTTAGCCTTATCAACTTGTAACAACCCATATCTACTCACCTGGATGTCAAAAATACAGATTAAAATTTTTGGCAAAATTAATCACAAATGATGTAAGTACACCCAACATTGTATTAGTACTTTGGCATAGAGGTTCACAATTCAAGATATTTTACCACTGCAGATGGTATCTCAAGTGCTCAGGACCGAATAACTTCCCATGGTAGGTTACCATTTGTGATATCCTCTCTCCTTTCTTGAGTTTCTTGGATCTTGGCATGGGTTTTCCCTTACAGGGCCCATAACACTTGGAAAGGTGGATACACTATTTCCTTGCTTCATAGCATGGATGACTTGATTCTAAGATCCAACTTTTTCTTGTTGGTCCACTGACCTAAATTTAACTCTTTATACTATGCTAGAGTTTAGCATAGCTATTCCAATGCTTGATTATTGACCTTCAACTAAGGTTTAATTAGGTCTACCAACACTTCGGCTCTCAAAATAGATGCCTCAGACCAGACTTCAGTTGATGATAATGCTACCCATACCATCTACCACTAGAATTTTCAAACTCAAGATCCCGCTCTCCAAGATTGAGCCATGTTAGCAATTCCACAACTTGAGTAGGTTTTATGAGCATCCTCACATACTACTCATTTGATAACTTGGAACAACATCCCATACCATCGTCCTTTACTCTCAACAACGTAAGACCACCGTAACTCCTTTATTCATTGGAGAATGGTTACCTCCAAATCCCAATAGTTGCCACTACAAACTATTGGAGTTGGGTGGATGATTACCTGCTCAATATCAATACTTTCTTGGATATTCACCCTCCGCGATGACATCCACTCAGTTCTTAATTCTTCAATATTCTTAATTTAATGTTCTTATTTTAAGCAAATTTTTGGTTAAAGGATTGTTAAAGTCCATACAATGTGGCTTCTTATCTTTACATGACATTCATAATTATTGCTTCTAATTTTTATAGAATAATGGAACTGAGATTAAAGTAAACCAACTATGTTTTAAGTAAACATACACAAAATCTAACATACAATATGTTTTGCAACCCATAACTACCAAATTAAACTTTAGAATTTATATTGATATCCTACACTATCAAGAGCCACCATATTAAATTATCATAAACATTTTATTATGGATTTTTTTTAATCTACACTCTGATTATGAACATAAAACTTTCTCACTCTTATAAAAATAAGAAAGCTATATAATACTTAATCATATAAAATTGGTAATTATATTAATATTCAAAGGATGCTTTCTTATTCTTATGAAGCTTGAAAAACTTGAATCTAATCTAATAAAATCTCTATTGGACATCAATATGTATATTATAAAATCTTATAGGTCATTCCAGGAAATAGAAGCATTCCCTCAAATTTTTCTTGAACCAAGATTATGTTCAGTAATTAGATATTTCAAGACATGCATTAAAAGAATTAAAAACTAACTATATTATTCATTCAAGGAGTGTTTAAACAGGTATAATTTTCATTTGAATGGAAATTTTGTTTAAATGTGGCATCATTCCTACCTAGAGATTATAAACATGGTACAAAGTTCTAAATTTTTTTACTATGGTCATTGTTATGATTTGGAGACAAAACCTCTACTCCACCATTTATCCTCTTAAAGCACAATTTAAGATATGGTTAATGGAGCGGTCAAAGAAATAGACCATCAAGGTTATGATATCAAACAATACTCTATATATTATATTTTAATGGAGACATGTTTAAGTATCAGATTATTTAGGCAAGAGAAGCTACAATTTTCAACTACCATAGGGCTCATTATAATATAGGGGCTATTCTCGCAAAAAAATACATATGCACTATGTTTATGGCTTGACTTTGGTTTTCATTAATTTCTATTATTTTTTAAGAAAAATTGTGTAACCATATCACCGCCATGTTATTGGTGATCAAGCAGTGGAGGCTTCTTGCTAAATATGTTTGATTCAAACTTAGATTTTTGTTCTCTGATGTTGGGTCATTTAATCGTTCTCTAATCTCTATGCATAAATGTATAATCGAATGAATTTAACTTACACAAATTCCAATTTCACCATATGATGTTGAGTTCGACATATATATTGGAATTTTGTTCCACTATAATACCTCTTCTACTATCGGCATGGAGACAAATCAACCTTCAAAATTTTAATACAAGGTTTTATATTTTACTCTATATTTTTGGCCTAACCTTGGAGGAACACCGACGATAGACTATTTACCCAAGCTATGCCTACAACACGTTTCCTATGTGTTATCTAATAGACATAGATTTATTTATAATAATTCCAACCTGCGTATCTAGTGCATATTAAAATTTCCAACCAAGAATCATTGCACTCATGCTATATGAAAATAAAAAACATATATACATATTCTACCAAAAGTTAACCAGTCAAACTGATCCATTTTGCCTAAGTTTGAACTATACTCAATATTTTTTGTTGTCATTTATTTATTTTTAATTATCATAAGTTAGTTAACCTTCTACAAGCAGTGGATGGGAACATTTAACATGTCGTGCAAAACTTAGCTATAGACATAACATTAAAGTTATAATTTTTTTTTTTTTTAAAGTCTACCGAATTTTTCTTGATAGAGATCAATCTACTCACGAAGAGTTTGTTGTTTCTACAAGTTTTTATGTTTAAGAAGCTCAAAATTCGATTTAAGAAATACACTTGAATAACCCACATCCTGTGATGAATTTCCATAATAAACTACAAGCCTCTATCCTTTGGTCCTACATAAAACATGAAATATTTACCATTTTTTAAGACAACCAAAGCATAGTCTTGTTGTAGTCGATATTTTACACAATAATGCCTACAAATGGTTCGAACAGTGATGCCTTCAAAGATAGCAATGCGTCAAAGGTCCTCACATCAGGTAGAGACAAAATGGTTTGGTAGTCTTGAATGGGTCAGCTTGGCCCTTCTATGTATGCATTAACCTATTTGCGAACATAATGCATTCATATGTGTTTGTTTTAATTTTCTTCTTTCAGACCTTAGTGCATACTATATATGTAGCAAGTATTCAATATCACACAAATTTTCTTTAAACAAACCTAAAGGCATACTATATACACAGTTGTATTTCAATCATTTTTGAAAGATTAAATTTCTCTCAAATTTTTCTTCTATTAACAAATCCAAAAGCATACTATAAACACATCAAGAATTCAATAATTTTGAATGATTAAACTATCCTCTAAATTAATTTATCAACATCTCGTTATTGACCATTCAACACATTCTGTTTGCACACCAGAGAGAAAATCAAGCAACATGAGAACACTTACAGACAGACTTGAGAATGGATTATATTACAAATGGAAATTCTCCTATAATGGGTTCCAAAGGTAAACGATTGCAGCATAACTTTCTTACTCCCCTTCACGAACTAATATTACCAGTATTATTTTTCTGCTCTTTATTTTCCATAACCCTTTTATTTATAGAGGACTTATACAGTTTTCATGAATACACATAGTATCAAGCATGAAAAATGGTCATATAACATACAACCAACTGGTGACATCTTCTTGCCTTGTGGAAAATAAATTATATAAACATTATTTTTATAAAACAAAATGTTATAATTATTTAAATTTGACATTAATATGAGTTTGAATTATTATTATCATTGTTTTTTTTAATATATTTACATATTTGATTTTTTTATTATTATTTATTTTAATATATTTATATTTTAACATATATTTCATTTTATTATATTTTAATTAAAAGAAACATTACATTAAATCAACTTTATAAAATCATGTAATCACCATATGCATAAAATGCAGTCAAGCAATAGGCAAAATGACCTATATGATTTATATTTTGGTGGGCTTCCATGTACCCACGGACCAAGGTGCACAAGGCACGACATCATATCCCACCTTACCTAACACTTTCAACCACTGTCTCTGCTAGGGGTGGGTATTTGCCTTGTCTAGTTCATCTGCCATAGAGTGGAAACCTGCACCTGCAACCACAAATGCTTATAGCAGTATCACATTCTTTCAATAAAATAGTTATCAAATAGTGGGGTTATGACATTCTCCCCCTCCAGAGTTCAACACAGTCCCTATGTTAGACATTTATTTTATAGGTTTCAAAAACAATATTTGAACATATACATGCATATAATCATCCATAAATTATGCATCAAATAAAAGAGTTGCACTCATGAAATTCATCAATATATCAGAGCATGATATATAAAACCAATATATATATATATATATATATATATATATATATAAGTAGTAACATATCAAAAATTTTAATTGTCCATGTAAAAGCCAATTTTCAAACAGAAATAGAAATTGTTTCTTCATCTTTGCCACATCCTCCCAGGTGGCATTCTTTTCTGAGTAGAGGTCCCACTGGACCCTACATTAATTAATTGTTCTTTTTCTCAACTATTTAGTCTTGTACCCCATAAATTTGATAGGTCGTGCCTCAATGAGCTGCAGGTCCAATGTTTGTAAATGAGAAATATCCAGGATATGAGATGGATCAACTATATATTTGTGAAGAAGGGACACATGGAAAACACTATGGATTTTGGATAGATTAGGTGGTAGTGCAAGTTTATACTTAACATGACTGATCTTGGTAATAATTTCAAATGGACCGATAAATTTGGGACTCAGTTTGGTGGAATTAATGGAACTTTTGGTTGGTTTAACTTGTAAAATACCTTATCACCAATAGCAAACTCTCGAGGAGTTTTTTTAAGGTTAGCATAGCTCTTTTGATGGTCTACGGATTTCCAGAGTCACTAACGGATATATTTTAACTGGACCTCCATTTTCTTAATATCTTTAGGGTTGGTCATTTCTCGATCGTCCAAATTATCCCATGTTAATGGTGTTCTACAACTGCACCCATATAGGGATTCAAAAAGGGCCATGCCCAACGTGGTATGGTAGCTGCTATTATACATAAATTCCACTAGGGAGAGATAATATTCCCACTTACTTTGGTGGTCCATACAATACATGCGTAACATATCCTCTAGCACCTGATTGACCCTCTTAGTTTACCCATTCATTTTAGGATGATAGTTTGTACTGATGTTTAGCTTTGTGCTCCATGCTCAGTGTAAAGCTTGCTAAAATTTAGAAGTGAATCATGAATCCCTATTCAAGATAATTATTTTATGGAAACCATGCAAACTTGCAATTTCTTGAGAAAACTTTTGTGCTATTGTGGGGGCATCATCATGAATATTGCCTAGTATAAAATGCACCACCTTAGTCAAATTATCCACAACTACAAAACTTACATCATGCTAGAATAGAGTCTTGGGAAGACCAACTATAAAATCCATGGAAACCACTTGCCATTTCCGTTCTGGTATATCGAATAGGTGAATTTGTCCCCCAGGATGTTGATGTTCAGCTTTGAATTTTTGATATTCCAAATATTTTGCTACAAATTGAACCACATCCTTCTACATTCTTGTCTAGAAAAAGTCCATTTTTAAGGTTTCCTTCATCTTTATCACACCTGGATGAGCAGAGTATGGAGCGCAATGTGCTTCTTGCAAGATTTTTCTTTTTTTCCCTTCATCATTAGGTACTATTATCTAGTTTCAAAAATATACCAGATCTTGCTTGATACTAAAATCTATTTGTTGGTCTGGTCGTTGCTCGACCTTAGTGCGACATTGGTTGCAAAATTCATCATTTTTCTACATTTCCTTAATTTGCTTCTTTAATCCATATTGGCATCGTGTGAGGGCAACTATATGTCTTCTTCGACTAAGGATGTCTACTAGTTTATTTTATTTTCCTTTGATATACTCAATTCCAAAATCATATTCGGCCATAAAATCCATCCATATTCATTGTCTGGAATTTAGTAGAGGCTGAGTGAATATATATCTCAAACTCTAATCATCATTTTTTAATTCAAAAGGTTTTCCCAACAAATAGAGTCACCAAATATTAAGAGCATGTATGACAGCTGTCAGTTCCAAATCATGAGTGATATAATTGAGCTTTATGGATTCATATGCTACAACTGCCTCATCTTGCAATAGGACATCTCCTAGCCCTTCTAAAGAGGCATATGTACAAACTATAAAGGATTTTTTGGGATTAGGTACTTGAATTATAGGTGCAGTTGTCAGCTTTTATTTAAGTACTTTGAAGGCATCATCACACTGAGTTGTCCACTTAAATGATTTTCCCTTCCTTTGAAAATTGGTGATAGGGAAGGTAATCTTTGAAAATTCTTTTACAAATCATCGATAATATCCATCCATTACCATTAAACTTCTCACCTCAAAAATATTTGTGGGAGCTAGCCAATCTACTATGGCTTCAATATTTTTAGGAGCCACTGCTAATCCTTCGACTAAAATAATATGCCCCAAATATTAAACTTGTGGAGTATAAAAATCACACTTGGAAAATTTTCCATATAATTGGTTTTTCTTGAGAATTTCCAAAACTATTCTCATGTGTTGGTCATACTCTTCTTTATTCCGAGAGTAGATCAAAATATCAACACAAACTGATCTAATTGTTCTTTGAACACTATTCATCAGATTCATAAAAACAGCTGGTGCATTTGTTAACCCAAAATGTATCATTGTGAACTCATAATGCCTATAACGAGTTCTAAAAGCACTTTTGTAAGTATCCTTTTCCCTTATTCTCAATTGATGATAACCTGATCTAATATCGATCTTGGAAAAAATTATAACTCCTCTTAATTGATCAAACAAATCATCAATCCTAGGTAGAGAATACACTTAACTCCTAATTTACAAATTGTCTTGAATAGGCTCCTTTGTTGCTCAGGTTCATGCACCTCCTTTTTTTTGGTTAAAAAAATTGGTCTACACCTCAAAACTTTTTGTGAGCTTTTGTTAATGGTAGTTTTTTGAGTTATTGTAGAAGTCTTTCATGAGTTTTATATGCTTTAAAAATTACCATCATCTTATATTTTATAGAGCATGCTTATTCTAGATCTTGTGGTTGTTTTTAAGCATCCTATATTCAATGCACAATTTTAGAGACCCATCTTTATTTTTAAAAAATAGAACCAGTGCTCCCCATGGTGAGACACTTGGTTTAATGTGCCTTTTTTCTAATAAATCTTGCAGCTAGATCTCGAGTTCTTGCAATTCAAGGGATGTCATTCGATAAGGGGTTCTGACTACAGGAGATGCTCCTAGCAAGAGCTCAATAGAAAAATAAAATTCTATTTTTGGAGGTAGTCTAGGTAGACCTTTAGGAAAGACATACCTAAACTCATTCAAACTAGGATCCTATTGAAATAGAGCAGAGCTTGACTCAATTTCTTACTTTTTGTTTAACTTAACCACATAAATCCTACATCCTTTCCTTATGGTTCTTTTGACTTGCATAGCAGTCATTAAATGGGGTTCAAAAGAAGATCAATTACAATGGACATATATTCAATGATTAGGATCATCTGTGAAATCCAATCACCTTTATTCAAAATTTAGCAGGGCTTTGTGAGCTTTTATCCAGTCTACTCCTAGGACTATGTCAAAGGTATGCAAATGTGCTACATAAAGATACCAATTACTCTTTCCCCGGGGTATATCTATTTGTGGGTAAAATAAATATTGGTTGACCATATAGATCTATCCTGAGCCATACTCAAATTGCCACCCATTTGCCATGATCTCAGGTTTAACCGCTATGTCCCTCAAAATGCTAGTTGAAATAAATTTATTGGTTGCACCACTATCTATCAAAATGTGAACATATTTTTTGTCTAGTTTTCCTTTTAAAAGAAATGGAGTAGCTTGTCCCAAGAGGTTATATTTACCTATAGCAGCATAGATCCTATGTGGGTCTTATTATGTTGGATTTCTTTTGTCATCTCTCAACGAGCACTGATTCGCATAATAATTATAGTGGGTTAAAATTGACCCACATTAATCAAGCCTAAGTTAAAAACAACAAAAAAATCAAATTAAATTGTCCCCTAGCTTGCTACCTTGATTTTTGTGCCCATTGCAAGTTTATTTTTTATTTTTGTATGAGATTAAAATTTTTTTTATGAGATTGGATCACTCGATCTCGTCCAAAACTAAAAATTACCCTGTTTAGAAAGGCGACAAAAGATATTACAACTCCTTTGTCCTTACCTGGACAATTGTACGATAGTTACGGGATCAGCTCGAATGATATCGTCCAAAATAGGGGAGGTTGTAACACCCTTCATTTTTATTCCAACCCCTCAACTAATCCCCTTCTATTTAATCCAGGCTCCTTGCCCTGGATTCCCCTTGAAAAAATTACATATTTTTGCTCTGTTATTTCACATTTTACTTTTTTTTTACATGTTGGACCTATGCATCAGTAGTATTTGTGTAGGATTGTACGACCCGATCTCTGGATCATACCGCTCGATCTCATACAAAACTGCCCGATCTTGTTTGCATTAAATATTTTTATTGTTAAGCTACTTGGGTATCTAAAACTCACTTTTTGCATTCTCTTTCCCTATTTTCCATATCTTAGATCATACTTATCATCTAATTAAATCATTTTAAATCCACTACCATTGATACATTAGATTTCATACTTGTATTTTATCTCTTTTTGCATGAATGTCCATGTGTTTAGCATAGATCTATAGTTGTTCATTCAATAATTGTTCTTTTAAGTTTATCATTCAACCTAATCCACCTTAGTAAATTCATATTACTCTATAAATCTATTTTTTATATGCCCATTTGTAAAATTACAGGTTTTTGCTCTGATTTGTTCGTCCGATCACAGATCGGACCGATCGATCACTAGATTGTATCACCCAATCTCATATGATTTTGATCGATATTGTCTACAACAAGCATAAAAGTGCATAAATCAACCATCTGGATCCATGTTAGAATTTCAAATCACTTTATAAGTATTGCATTGTTCATTACTTCCTATTTTATATTGTTTGTTGGTTGCATGTGAATTAAAATCACATATAGGTTAGTATAGTTGCATATTGGCCAAACTAGGTGTATGTGAGACTATCTAAAAGAATACATAAAAAAAATCCAAAACCTATATGTGAAAACTAAAATGTGGTAAATATGATTAAGCACCCACAAACAAGGATCAAATTGACATCATATGGCCCCTTGGGCAACCCTCAGGAGGCTCATAGTGGTTCTAGCCACTCCGAAAAGGGTTTTGGAGGCTACCGACCCAATTTTAGGAGGTTTTGGCTGAACATTCACCACCGTACCACCCTAGGATGATAATATATTCCCATCATCCCACCCTAGGATGGTGGTCAGCCCTCATCCCAGGGTGGGACGGTGGTGAATTTTGACCCAAAAAAGTCAAAATTCAGCCAAATGGCACTCAAAATTTGCCATTTGACCACCCAAACAGAGCATTCAAGGTAGAGGAAAGGGAATCATTATGACATCCATCTTGATGAGGTCCAAATTGGGAGATTATCTTCCATACCCTGTGCATGCCTCCCATTTGACAAGTGGCACCCCTTGCCATGCATGCCCTTGCATGCCTTTTTGCAGCCCCTTTGGGCTATAAAATGGGTTCCATATCCACACAAAAAGATATAGAGGAGTTCTAGGATATGCAACAGAGTTATGCCAAGATTTCTCCTCATCTTATTGCACCTTTTTGCCCTTAGAATCTCCCTTTTGCCAAGGAGGTTACCTCGTGACTTCAAGAAGGTAATCCAAGCATAACTTTTCCATATGGGTGAATTTCTTCACCAAATTTGATGAAAACACACCTAAGGTTGTTTAGTAACATATTATAGTGGTTTGGTAACAAAAAGTGGATGGATTTTGTGGGTATTCCCTCCTAGGATGCCCCCCAAATAGTTGCAGTCACCATCGCCCCCTAGGATGAGGGCAAATTATTAAAAAATTTCATTACTATTTTTAATTTTTAATTTTCTATATTATCTCATGATTCTACTTTTAAAATTTCAAGTTATTTGGAGTTAAAATGGAGTTATAGCATTTTTAAGTTTTTGTAGGCTTGTAGGGACCATCCGGGCACCCTAGTTTTATACAGGTGGATCCGAGCTCCAATTTGAAAATATGATAATATGGGTTGTCTTGAAATGTCACTTTATGCATACTGATAAAATTTCATGAGTTTTGGATGATTGCAGGTTCAAAATTTTGTTGTCTTCCATTTTGTAGGTTGTAGGAAGGCGACGCTAAATCGACGGGTCTACGGATGCAATTTATGATATTTTTTGGGTTATATACTCCCAAAACATCCTCTTTAATATCCCTACAATTTTTCAAGTCATTTGGATATCATTTGATGAATTTTTAATTTATATGCCATTTTGCCCCTGTGGGGATTGCATGTTTTCACCATACACCCTTGCTATTTGACCTATTTTTTCTTCCTTGTGTGCAGGTGAAAGACCTCAAAATGCTTTTGGAATCAATATCAGACATCAGAGAACCTAGATACAAGCAGTGGTGGCATTGTCTCACCCACCTCGATTGTGGGTACGCGAAGAAATATTGGATGTGCACCCAGATTCCCTGAAAGACTTGGTATTTGGGCACCCAGTATTGTAAAAATTGTATCAAATTTTGAGCCCTCAAGGGTACTTCTATGTAACCTTGGATCTGATTGAACAAATTAATGAAAAGAGACCTGCTTTTATTCATTTCCTTTTGTTTGGCATTATTTCCTTTTCACATGCATGCTTTCTTTTTGATGCTCATGAGCGATATGGGGTAGATACGCATATTTTTTTACATAATTTTGTGCACTATTTTTTCCTACTTCAGTGGAAATCATGGTGGGACCCTTTTCCCTTTTGATTTGGGTGAAAATCTGACCTCATTTTTTGCATTTTTGCCCTTTTTGTGTTGCGGGTGCTCCCCTCCCCATGCTGGAATGATGGCAGAGGATTTATCTGGAATACCTTGTGATGGTGGCTTCACCATCCCACCCTAGGATGGTGGTGAGGCTTATACTCACCCCACCCTGGAGCGGTGGTGAATTAGAGAGATTTCTGCCTAAAATTTCATAATTTGGAGGCTTCAAAATGGACAAGGTAAGTGCCTAAACCCTCTGATTTTTTGCTATATTTTTAGAGACTGTCAAAATTAGTTTTCTTTCTTCACTTGCTTGCATAGAAAATTTAAAATTTACTTTTTTGCTTTTCTTATAACATCACATAGGAAAATGTAGAAGAAAAATAAAAAAGAACATGTAGTAGCAATGCATCTGTTTGGTTTGATTGCTTGTGGCTTACCCAATGGGTAAGTTAGCATGTAGGATTTGCATTCATAAATTCAATTTGTAGGTTCCTTATATTATTATTCTGAAATTAAAATGCACCTATTGCATGCATTTAGTGAATAGTCATTGATTGCTTCTTTTCTTACTTTCTTGGATAATAATGAACCACACACATCACAATTCATGTAAACACTAGTGAGGTGGACTTCATTACCATCCACTAGTAGAGTTCAAGTGACAATGGGTTTCATCTCCATCCACTTGGCTCAAATCCCATGAAACTGATCCATCTTGCCAAGGTCGGTTCCAATATCCATCATATCCTATGGGTTATAGCACGCATCACTCTTTGGGGAGGTGTATCATAGACTGCAGGTGAACTGGGTGAGGAACTGGTAGGACCTGTGATACCTGGTCATGTGTGGACCTCATCACCACACATTATAGGTGGTGTATTGCTCCAAATTTTTTGCATCCTTACCTTCAAGCTAAAGGATCCACGCCCGAAAGGAGGATGGGAAAAGGATGGGACAATACCTCGAACTAAGAGGCCCTTTGAAGGTCCCGCCTCTCGGGGGAGGGGTATTAAGGTGATTTTTTGATAGATGGTGGGGTTCACCAGGAAATTTTTAGTGGCAGTTTCCACGCCTAGGTTGGGAATGAGTTTAATGTGTTCAATTTTAGCTTTAAACATCCAAGTCCTAGGTTTGGCCAGATGAATCTAAGTTATTCTATATGAAAATGCAAATTAAATGAATACAAAAAATAGTTTTGAATAGAAAACAGAGAGAATAAGCTAGATTAAAGAGACATACCTGATCCGGATGTCTGATGGAGGTTCTGATTTTTGAAGCAGTCAGGATCTTTTGGAATTTGACAGGATCGTCTCCGATCTGACAGGATCGTCGGAGATCTAACGAATTCGTCAAACGAATTCGTCAGAGACCTGCAATCAGAGAAGCAGATACAAAATACAGAAAATGCAGCAATACAAACAGAGGGCAATGATGCAAAATGACAACAATAATATTAGATGGATAATTATAAATAAAATATGAGTGTATTTCAATGATTTAATGACAATTTATGATTTTATCATGCATTAAAACTATATGGGTGAACTCCAAAATGCATAGTAATAAGGAATAACCATAGAATTAACTAAATGCAGAATAATGCAGCAGAAAAAAGTGGAGAAAATGCAAACTCTGGGCACTGATTGCCCCCAATGTTGATTGCAATCGAAATCATCTCGGATTGGTACAAAATCGTCTCGAATTGGACAGGATCATCTGTGACGATCTGAGATTGCTCCGACTGAAGAATAAAAAAGTTCTTGTAAGAAAATTCGAAAAGGGACAAAGGCAAACAATAGTCTAGAATATACTAATGCATGTGAAACTTGAAGTGCAGAAAAATTCAGCCAGGGGAATGTCAAGGGGAGGGCCTAAGATTAAATAGGCATAGGAAAGAGGTTGGGAGGTTGGAGATCATCCCATTTTGGGAGATCTCCAATGGGGGGAGACTCTAACGGTGCAAACGCATCTCTGCTCGAGTTAGAGAAGCTGTTGAAACAGAAGCTAATTATGAAAAATCAATTTTGGAACAAAATCGTTTGGACGTTCTGGTTCAGACGAATTCATTCGATCTGAGTCGATATCGTCTGATCGGTGACGATATCGCCCAACGGTCACAACAAACTCTAAAAATGGCATGGAAAACGGGGAAAGCGGGTAGTGGGCAGTTTGGGAGCGATTTTGGGGTTGAAATTTGAATTTGAATTATTACTAAGGTAATTTTAATTATTTACTAAGTTTTATTGTGCCAATTTTAGGGTTCTACATTTTGTCCCCTCTTTAGCGAATTTTCTGAAGAAAATGCGTTAAAGTTGAGTTCTTCTCGATTTACAAGAAAGCAAAAATTATTTCCATTTTTAGACGATGATTCTTAGTCGAATCGTACGATAGCTTACTATGGTGCCCCCTCCGTGTTTTTATCCAAATCGAACGTTTGAGATAAAAATGCGGAAAAGCAAAATTAAAATGTTTTTAATTGTTTTTGAATAAAATTAAAAAATAGGGAAAAACCCTAATTCATTGTTACTGTTCATTTTCATTTTTTGGTTTGTGGAGCTCTGCAAACAAAATGGTCGAGACAGCGCACAGATCGACAGAGGTCCGACGTGGGCTATGGGTAAGGGTCTAAACTTAGTTTAGAATGCTTGAATTTTGATTTTCTATGCTTTTTAGATTTAAATTTTGATGATTTTTTAGCATCACGGCCATTTTTGGGCCATCGACGTCGTCGAGATGAAATCATCTCGATTTCATCGAAATCGTCTCGATATTGCTGATTTCGTCCAAGGGCGAAATCGACAAAATGGGGACGATTTCAGCTTGCGAAATCGGAGACGAATTTGCTCAAATTTGTTGGGAGGAGGAAAACTAATGGGATTATTTATTGATAAAAATGTGTTACATATATAGGCAGAAGGCCTATATGATGAACATGACACTTGTCAATGAAACTGACAAGTGTCAAACTGAAGGCATAGTGCACTTTAACTCTAACAGAGTTGTGGAACTAGAATTTGGAATAGGAATGGTAATGTGAATATTAGAAGATGATGTTGAAATATGTACACCTATAATAGGTACACATATGCATATAGTTGGGGGGTTATAGAGTTCATAGTATATGTCATAGACACATTAATATTAGCAATATTATTTTTATTTTCATTAAGTTATGCAATAACACATTATACATTAGAATGTTAAATAATTTTATTAGAGTTAGAAGGTTCTCTCCTATTTTATTCTTCAATTTTTTCCCTTAAGTACATCCAAGAAAAAATTATTTCTTATTACATATTCTCCAATGTGATCCATAAAATAAAAATTTACCCTTTCAATAACATATTCCACTTCTCTATACTCAAGGTTTATCCAAGGGTTTTATTCTTGTTATTTGTGAGCATGTGAAAAATGTTAGAGTTAGAGTATATTACATCATTTAGATCATGTAAATGTACCACCTTTGGTACATAGTTAGAGTAGGAGATTAATTTAGGGGAAAGTTAGCTACTTACTTAAAGCAATATAATAAATGCACAAGTTTCAATGTGCAAGTTGTAATCTGCAAGGTGTCCACTTGTACAACTAGGGAGAGTGTTGGCCAAGGAATCTATCTTCCTATATAAAGGGCCTCATAGTGGAAGTCCATATCAAGTCCATATCAAGCATATCAAGTGCATCACAGTAGAGTGTAGTAGATAGTGGCAAAAATCTTGTATGGAGTACAATTTAGTTGTTTAGCTTATAATAATGGAATGACCATTACCTCCAATACTGCATTGTATTTTTACCACTTTCTATTTATAGTATATTTTAGTCATATTGCAAAATTACTTTATTTCATATTTTTTACATTTTATTAGGACCTATGATAGATATCTCCCACTGCATATATCCTCAAAATATAATAGTGGTATGAGATACATGATGAATCAATATAGAATTAGGGAGAGTCACCATTGCGACTGTTGGTCTACATATTTGCATATTGAATTTATCATTGTGCACCACCACATGTAAATTTTTCCACTAGGAATAAATTGATAGAAAGAGCCACATTAGTCGATAGTATTAGAGAGAGTCATAGGAAATATTGAAAGGACTGAAATAAATCTCATTTACAGAAAAATTTATGAAGACTAGGACTCAACATTCATAACACTAGATTGATAAATCAACTAGTGAAGATTATTATATCTAGAATTATAAATTCTTGCATTCTAGTCTCTAACAACTTGTTGCAATAAAAGGAGATTCAGGAAAAGGTTTGGAAGCTTCATAAAAGAAAGTTAGGAATAATATATTCTTATAATCATTCAAAAACTTGTAGCAACAAGGAGAAGATTGAAGTTTTCAAAGATCTTGAAAAAGGGTTCCATTACAAGAGCTGCATATCTTGCAAATTATAGAAGTGAAGAAAAGGCCACATAAGACTTATAGAAGACTCAAGGAAGAAGATACTCTATAATTCAATTCAAGGAGGAGCTAGTAGATTGGTGATCTCCATAGAATATTGAACACCTACATATTATAGAAGAAAAGGCCATAGAGGCTTTGATACAGAAGAAAAGGCTAGAGAAGCCTAGATCCAGAAGAAAGAGCCATAGAAGTCTTAATTACAAAGAAGACTCTAGAGAAGAGTTTGAGATAGGAGATTGGTGATATCCATTGAAGACTACAAATTTTATATTAGCTAGAGTCTTTCCACAAGGCTTTGAAGACCAAGACTCAACACAGAACTTATACCACTAGTTTCAAGAATAACTAGTGAACATTAAAAAAGTATAAGAAAAGACCTTGTTGGAAACAATAGATAGAATATATGTTCCAGAAGAAGTTGAAGAGATCCATAGAATATCTCATTGAATAACTTCCAATATTGGAAGATTTAATAAGGACCAACAAGGTCCCATTCAAAAATTTAGAAGTAGCAGATTTCAAAGAAGATCTCATCACCAACACTTCCATAAATAGAAGGTTGAATAAATTATCTCAGTTGGAAGACAAAATAAGCTACAAGATAGAAGACCTTGGAGAGGCCTCAAGAAGGAAAATAAGAAGGCTTGGAGATCCTTGTTACAGAGCTCACATAAGCATCATAAAAAGAGTTCTTAGGAGAAATCATTGGAGAAATCTACTACCAAGGAGAAGCTCCTGATAGTGAAGGACTTGGGACAATTGTCATCATTTGAAAAAAATCCCAAAAGAAGAATAATTTGGAAAAGAGTACTAAATATTGAAGAAGAATCTAGTGAAGACCTCTAGATATTCAAAATATTTAGAAGAAGAAGATCCTATTTGAAGTCAAAATTCAACAATAATATTGAAGGAGGATTCAAACAAAAGAAGCCTACCAAATCCATGAGATTTGTAAATTACCTCTCACATTAAGAAGGTATGGTCTAGAGATAGGGTTCTCTGAATATTTAGTAGAAAATAGAAGATCACTGGAAGGATAAAGTCACCAAACCCTAGACTCAAGACAGAAGGTTTGAGACCATAGTTTGGTGAAGCAAGAAGCTATTTTTGACAGCCAACAAGAAGTTGTGAATTCATACACTATAAGATAGCAAATTGGTAAATCAAAATACCAAGATCTACATCTACTACAAAATCTATTAAAAGGTAAGAAAATTTGGTGTAATTAGTTGAACTTCAAATTAAGGATCATTATCAAATTACATTAAGCACCATATTTATATTAGAGTTGCAAAGGAAAAGGGCCCATATTATAGTCTTTAATAAAGTACAAAAAAGAGAATTCATTTTAAGAAATATTTGCACATTAAATAGGAGCTGGATATTTTTCAAAAGAAATAAAATTATCACCTACCTATTATCTATCCAGAAAGCAAGAATACTACATCCTACAATATTGATTGTAGGGAAAATTGCAAATATTCATTAAGGGTTCATTATAGATTAATCTTTAAGAAGTTGCAGAATATTATTAAGTGCATTTAGAAATTATTTTTGAGATTTTATTGGAGCAATAAGGTGATATTATTGTTACCATTAAAGTGTATTATTAATTCATTAGCACTATACTAGTTGATCTTTAACTAGTTGCTCTTAAAAGGGTTAGTTTGTGTTTGTTGATTTTCAAATATCAAGGTCATAAATACCAAAAAATTATCAAAGTGTTTAGAGACACTATTTGGTGCACAAAACCTACAAAATTTCATGGCCCAAATAAGCCACCAAAATCAGATCAGATTCCTCCAAGGAGTGGAGAAGAAATCCACCATAAAAATTAGTAAAAGAAGCTACAAATCGAGACTTGGTGAGTCTCAAATTCAAGGTGCACTAAGGACTATTTACAGAAAACATTAGTGCAGAAAATACTTCTACAAAATCTTATACTATGTGGTTATTAGCTTGGGTTTATTACCAAAATTAACTGAGCAAAGGAGAGAGGTGTCTAGAAAAGGATACAACATCAAAATCTACCATTGCCTACAAGAAAGCCTCCATTAAAAATAGCAAAAATAAGATTGCAAAAGGAGGTGAAAAAAAGGTATTGTATTCACAAATTCATTTACAGCATCTTGCACCATACTAATATATCCTACATAGAAAAAATGACAAGGTTCAATTGCCACAAAGCCACATTCTTCACAAGGAGAAATCAATTTAAAGCGATCATGTAAAAGCATTCTCCAAGCAAGGTAAAAGAGCATCTCAAAGAGATCATATCATCCATGGTCTTGGATAGCTGTATCAAGTTACTTGCAAGAAAAAAACATAACACAAGGAAGGAGAAATATTTAGCAGGTTGAAAGGAGGAAAACAAAGCACAAAAGAGGCTATACCATCTAGATGTACATCCACAAGGAGCACTCAAGGGCATCATTGGAGCATCTCAAAACTCCACCAAAGCATTACCCATAGCAAAGCATTGCTCACAATACTAGTTAAAAGCCACCAAATTGTTGCTCACTACTCCAAATTTATCCAACTCATACTAAGTGCCATCAAAAGCATACAACAAAGGAGAAGCTAGCAAAAATGTGTTGTTAAATAAACCTTGCAAAGAATATGTTAAGAGACGTTGAGAAGAAAATACCCATGCAAAAAGGGAAGGTGATGTCACCTTGAAGGAAATCCTAACACCTCCTAAATAAGCACTCATCCCTTGCATGCTTGAAGGAAAGTCTAAGAAGGTGTTACATAGGAAGATATTGGAAGAGAAGTGGCACTTATTACCAAGGAATATAAGATCTCATACAAGACCGTAACACTCACCTTCCATTCAATAGTAAAATTTTGAGGGTCAACAAGGTTATATCTCTCTTCTAGGTGTTAAAGTGAAACTACCATGAAACTTGTCACCCACTATAGTATTTTGTCCCTATTTGAGGTACCAAAGACCAAGGAGGAGCACATTCATAGTATCCAAGGGAGTGTAGCATGGAGTAAGAATTAAGAGCATTAAAGGCTCTTGGTCAAGCAAAAGTGGAGCACCCAATATTGCGGTCAAAGGAATTTGTCATCGTCCACCATTAAAAGGAGGTCAAATCAAGCACTAATATTGGTATGCATACATTGGAGAATACAAGGAAAATACAATGCTCATATAGCATATTTGTAGTATTATGAAGTTAATACTTTACCTTAATTTATTTGCTTTCATAAATAGGGAGATATAAGGGTATAATATAAGGTTGAAACTATTTGGAAATCAACCATATTTGAAAGCAAAATTAAAGGAGAATTATAGATTAATATTTGTAAATTAAAAATAGGAGAAATAAGGATTTCTACCTAGAAAAATTAAATTTCTATTATTGCAAATATTATAGTTTTCTAATATTCCAAATTAGGGAGTTATAAGGAATACTATACCAAAGTAGGATATTGGATTTTAGAAACGTTAAATATCAAATATCAAAAGCTATAAAAGGGAGGTTCATCAAATATTATCAAGGGTTAGAAATTAATTGGTATACTTGTCTCAAAATCATATTAAAGGGACAAAATAAATCCAACCATTAGGACCTCATCAAAAGTAAAATGTGCTTAAGTTCAATAGGAGTAATAAGGTGTAATAGAAGTTGATTTTTTATATTCACAAAACTTTACAAAATCAATCCAAAAATTGAACTACTATTCTCAAAGCACTTAGCATATCCAAAATCACTAGCGAGACATAATGTATTCTAAAAAACTTGATAATGATAACATTAATTGAAATTTATCAAGTACTAAATCTATTTGGGAGTCATAAGTAAGCCTAAAAAACCTAAGCTCTAAAAATATTTTACTAAATTTACATACTTTAACTAGGGATTCATAAGGCAGAACACTTAAGAAGATCCTATCTCATAAGATACAAACTCTATCAAAATACTTTATATCCAGGGAGCTATAAGGATGTTTACCTCAAGTAATGTAGTGAATAATGATATGATCAACACTATTAGAAAGGAAAAAGCAAGTATCATAAAAAGAGGAATCAAGAAATCACTTATAAAATCTGAAGGAAATTAGATCCTACCTCAAAAGGATATATTTTGAAGCTTTAAAAGATAGGTTTGAAATAATGGAGCATTATCTACATGCTCGAATAACTAAATAAATCAATAATGGAAATAATGATATTCAAATTCCTTTAGAATTTGGAAGTATACTATACATGGAACTACTTACATTCAAATGCTATAAGGATGAAAACATGGAACAAAGAGGATTGATAGAAATACTTAAATTAAAAATAGAAATGGATGAATCATCTCTAGCAAAGATATTTTAATCCTCATGCAGTATTAGTACTTCAAGTTCTACTAACTCAAAGTCTTATCATGATGCTCTAAGTGTATATTTAGAAGCTCCTATACAGGACATAGAATGATGACAAGGATAAAAAAAAGGAGAAAATACTCTTGTAAGAATTGGGTGATAGTACATCCACCTATAAAAATTATTGATTCCAATAAAGAAGAAGAAGAAGAACCAATTCAAGGAGGTATACAAGGTAATGTGAATTAAAAATAAGATAAATATGAAGAACATTTGAAGATAAAGATCCATATTGAAGATTGAAATCTTCAATACCCAAATAGTGTAATACAAGGGGGTGTTACAGTTAGAGTATATTACATCATTTGGTTCATGTAAATGTACCACCTTTGGTACATAGTTAGAGTAGGATATTACTTTAGGGGGAAGTTAGCTACTTTAAGAAATGTAATAAATGCACAAGTGTCAATGTGCAAGTTGTAATGTGTAAGGTGTCCACTTGTACAACTAGGTAGAGTGTTGGCCAAGGAATCTATATTCCTTTATAAAGGGCCTCATAGTGTAAATCCATATCAAGCATATCAAGGGCATCATAGTAGAGTGTAGTAGATAGTGGTAGAACTCCTGTATGGAGGACAATGTAGTTCTTTAGCTTATAGTAATGGGGTGACAATTACCTCCATACATCATTGGATTTTTACTACTTTCTATTTATAGTATGATTTAGTCATATTGCATAATTACTTTCTTTCATATTTTCTGCATTTTATTGGGACCTATGATAGATCTCTCCCACTGCATATATCCTCAAAATCTAACAAAAAAGTTTCATAAAATATTGATGTTATAACTTTGCTATGAGTGTTCTATTGATGATAAACTATAAGTTTTGAGTTTTGAAGAGAAGATATTAAATTTAGTAGGTCTTTATTAATATAGGTCTCAAATTCTATGAATATCAATCAATTAGCCAATATACATTTGGAGGATCTCCCAATATACTTAAAACCTTCTAATATATCTACCCTTTTGATATACCCATCGATACTAGAAGTGACTTGATTCTCTCGATATGCATGGTCATACGAGAGGGAAAAGTTTGAGGTACTAGATAAGAAATGATACAAGGATAAATCACACATAGATACGTGGTTCAATATTTATATTTCCATGAAGGTAGAAGAACCAATTATTAATTCTTTATTAATGTGATATAACTAATCAAACAAATTTAAATTATCTTGTTTAACTCTAAATAAATTCTTATCTTTAGAGGAAATGTGTTTCTTCATGTCGGGTTCACCAAAATGTATATTTGCACCCTTTTCTATATGATATTATAGCTCAAGACTCTTTCCAAAGAATACCTAAAATTTTATTTCATGTGAGTTGGCTCTACCTCCATGTACATGTATATATTGCTACTTATATGTTTTTGTTCAAGAGGTATTTCGTGGATTTATTGAAAAACACCTAAAATTTTATCTCTAATAATCCTCTTTGGATAAAATTAACTAGACATAAGAAAAATGATCACTAGGTTTGTAAGCTAGATGGAATACTAAAAGAATCTAATAAATAAGATTCTTACAATAGGTTTAATGCATACTAAGGTCTGGAATCCAATGTGATGCATACTAAGGTCTGGGGTTTGTTCTAATGCATACTAATATTTAAGGTCCGATCTGATGCATACCAGACTCTAGGGTTTGGTATGATGCATACCAGGGTCTAGGGTTTGGTTTAATGCATAATAAGGTCTAGGGATATGCCCTGATGCATAATAAGGAATGATGGTATGATCTAATGGATAATAAGTTTCGAGGATATGGCCTAATGTATAATTAGATATAGGGTCTAATATGATACATAATAATGATTGAGGGTCTGGTATGATGCATAATAAGATCTAGGCATCTGATTTGATGTATAATAAAGTCTGGAGGTTAGTTCTGATGCATAATAAGATTCGGGCATCAGGTCTGATGAATAATAATATTTGTGTGTCTGGTCTGATGCATAATAAGGTTTTGGGGTCAAGTCTAATGCATAATAAAATTTGGGTATCGGGTTTGATGTATAATAAGATTCAAGTATTAGGTTTGATGCATAATAATATTTGGGTGTCCAATATGATGCATAATAAGGTTCGAGGGTCGGGTCTAATGCATAATAAGATTTAGGCATTGGGTCTGATGCATAATAAGGTTCAAGGTTGGATATTATGCATAATAAGGTTTGGGTATCAGTTCTAATGCATAATAAGGTTTGAGGGTCAATTCTGATGTATAATAAGGTTTAGGTGTTAGGTCTGATGCATAATAAGGTTCGAGTATCAAATATAATGCATAATAAGGTCTACATGTATAAAATGGTCCATCGGTGACCACTTCCCATGTGTCACATAATTGATCACCCATACTGCATGTCCAATAGAATTATACCACATGTTGAATCCATCCATTCTATCTATAAAAGGACATCAACTATCACTTTTTGAGTTCATTTCTATGACTGCACCCAACTAGAGTGAACTATTATTGAGCAATCAATTTCTCCTGCTTCTCCTATTTCCAAGTTTCCAACTTCTAGAAATGGTCACCGCTTCCACCCCTATTCCAAAGTTCAAGAACCCTTCTTGAACTTTAATTTCATATTTTCTAATAACCCCAGGTATGAAATTATCATTTCAAAACTGATAATTTCCTCTTGCAACATATTATTTCTAGTTATGACCATGACAAGGCCATTGTCAAAATGAAAATACGAAATATAAATTTGTCATTTACCATCATAGCTGTAGACATTCATAGATTGACAGATCTTCATTTTGGTGATTGTCCTCCAATTCAAGTGAAGTACCAGATCTCTATAGAAGAGAAAGGCTACCTCAAGAAAATGTACCAACTCATCACAAAATATTTGGTAGGTATAATTCTTATTTCTTAGAATTTTTTAATGCTAAGTAGAAGAGAAAGGCTACCTTGAGAAAATGTACCAACTCACCACAAAATATTTTGTAGGTATAATTCTTATTTCTTTGAATCTATTAATGCTAAAAATTTCAAATTTGTAAATTGTTATCTAATTTATTTTTTTTTGCAACTTCCACCGCCAAGTCAAAAAGAGGGTTAACAATCACCGATGTTAAGAATACAACTTTGAAGGCCATTATTGAGTTCTTCCAGGCAATATTGATTCTTATTGGAAGATCAAAAATTCTATTTTGGGTACTATCATATGTTATTTGTTGTGAGCATCATGAGAGGTTCAATTGGTGCACCTATATTGTAGATCACATCAGGGTCGATCTGCATGCGATGTAATTGCAAACTAGCAAGACACAACCCATTGTGGGAACTTTTAATTACATTTTAGCACTTTATTTTGAAAATTTTAATGATTTGCAAGATACTCTTGTTCTTACTATAGTGCATGCAACACTATAAGCCTTGCCTTGACACCAAAGGAATTGAAGGTAATTAGTTCATATTTGACAATAAAAAAGTATTTTTATATTTTAGCATGTTTTCATTTTTAAATTTTTCTTTACATCTACATTTAATGTAGGGTAGCCACAATAAGGACTAAACAAGATGCTGCCAATAGGAGTCACAGAACAAAGCAAACTGGTGATTATGAGGACACTAGAACAGAAATATCACCATTATAGAGGCCATCAAAATATTCGAGGCAAGCTCCTTCACTAGTGGATATCATATGCCTAGGTATACAAAAAATGTGCAGGCTAAATCTAGTGTGGCTACCCCCTCTCGGTCCCCCATCGATGGCCAAATTCAACAGATTTCATCATCTTTAGGTAAAACAATATGTATTTACTTTGGATTATGGTTTTTTCTATTTAATTATTAGAATAATGCTAATAAAATATTTTTATGTTTTCAATCACCTCTCAATGACAAACTACGAGAATGAGAGGCCATATGGCACCACCACTTCCACCACATCCACCGCTTCCACCACGTCCATAGTTTCCACAACAACAACAATAGTTTTCACTACAACAGCAAAAGGTTCCACCACACCATCTGTGTTCACAACAACAATGATAGGCACAACCTAAACAGATGAGAGGCAAAATGGGCCAAACATACGTTGGAGGTGGAAAACAACTTTTTTAACAGAGATCATATTCAACACAAAGTTCTAGGTCTGGGTTCTCATCTTTTTCATTACACACTTCTTCAGAGGCACTACAATTTTCTTCTATTGGATTGGATAATATACAACTTGATGATGATTTTCTATTGTAGGGAAAAATTTTAGGATTTAAGGCAACATATGTGCTACATGATCCACTGGGTCAAGCACAACAACAGGAATCCCTTGCACCTGAGCAAAGATCATTCCCAGATTCTGAAGGAAATGACCCTCATCCTCAAATTGATGATGATATTGTTAATTTTTATGAGAATATTTTAATATTCTCATCCTCAAATACGGAAGAAACCATGAAGCAAATTTTGCTTCAATATTTTCAATAAATGAAGGATTGGGAATATCGGGCAAATTTCCTAATAAAGCAAATAAATGCCCAATATGAAAATTATGCAAAAAGACATTCAATTTATTTTTTGGTTTAGTATGAACCAAAAAATCTTAGCAGCTTGTTGAAGCAGGCCACAACAAGAACAGTGAATTATAAAATTGTGTATGATGATGTTTTAAATATTTTTGTTAGCAGTTTAGAGAATATTAATGTTGAAGCCCAAGCATTTTATAACCAATGGGCCTCTAATAAGGAAAACGTTGCACTTGCTGAGGTAAGAAAATGTTTATTTATGTTTTAATTTGCTTTTGCAGTTTATTTTTCATATTTCAATAACTATTTTAAATTTGCTTTTGTAGTTTATATTTTTATATAACTATTTTGAATGATGTTTTCATTTTCTTTTTTGCAATCAAATTTTGAAAACCTAAAAATGCAAGTTAACAACATGTAACTTAATATCAATGCGACAAAAACATTTTTACAAAATACAATGGAAATGAAGAAAAAAATGCAATTAAAAGTGGCAGATAATAATCATTTACAAAGATATATCAAGGAGAAGATCCATGAAGATCTAGATGTAGTACTATAACACTAGAAAGAAAAAGAAAAACTTCCAACAATACTTAAATATCCAAACCAACAAGAAAATGTATTGTTGGGGAGTATTATGAAAGTTCAATAAAACCTAGTCAAACTTGGTGCGCTGTCAGAACAAGGTGTCAAGCAAGGAGATAAAGGAAAAAAAGCCAATGTTGCAAGCGAATCTGATGCAACTATCCCAAAATAAGATATTTTACAATGTAAAAAAGTTTTGAAGTTGACTGCAGTCAACAATTTTGTACAATGTATTATATTTTCAATCGTATTAATGAAAACTATATTTTCAAAATTTGTGTCTTCAATAATTCAAAGGTTTTTTGCATTTATAATTTTGTGTTGTTTTTCTAGTATTAATCGCCAATATAATTTACTATCTTCATCTCAAACAACAAAATAATATTTTTGTTGATCAAAATTCATACATTAACAATACAATACCAATATTGTGATATAATATATAAGACAATAAATTATCAAGGTAATTGAAACAATATGATATAAACATGCAATATTTAAATGCGCAATATGATATAAATCGTACAATTTTTAAAAGAATAATGTGATATAAAACATACAAATTTAAAAGCATAATGTGATGTAAAACATACAATTAATGAAAAGTAATTTTTTGAAATCTTGTACATCTAAAACAACATTGTGAAATATGAAATGAACAGTTGTGAAATATGGAATGAACAGTTCTCAACTTGTGAAACAACATTGTGAAATCTGGAATGAACAGTTCTCAACTTGTGAAACAAATATTAAGCATAGTGCATTTTGAAACAAATATTGTGAAATATGATAACAAAGAAAGTCAAATGTTACATTGTTGTGAAATACTAGAAAAATCAGAATTTAGGTAGCTAAAACAAACAGTTTTCAAATTATCCATAATCAATATGTGAAGCCACCATTTGATCACTAAAAGCATAATTATCCTCTTTATCGACCATATTCGCGATACCCCTTCTATCTGCAATTGAATTCCAATATGCTAATGCTCTATCATATGGAAATTTGTCTAGCTGATATGATGACACATAAATTCTTAAAAAAATTTCTAGATTTTTGCCCAGACTGTTGTGGAGCTTAGATTTAACAAAATATAGTGCACTAAAAACCCTCTAATATTCCACAGACTCCAAAATCAATGTTTGACATAATTCATATAAATAAAAGTATTCACTAATAATATCTTGTAAGATACTACTTGGATACAACTTTTACCACAAACGTGCAATGGAACTAGTCTCATGGATATTACTCAAAAGTGATGCTTGATGAACCATTTTTCTTCCAAAATACTATGACTTGTCTTAAAATATCTTTGTTGAGTATACATTTTATTTCAACACCATTGACTTCCACACTTTTACTAAAATGATCAATAAGTTTACCTATATATTTAATAAACAACTCTTGTGTAGATTTTTAATCATTGCAAGAACCCCAAAACAAAGGGTTAACAACACCCATGGCCTCAAGCAACTCATGTCTTTGAAACTGATATATTATCTTTTTTTTTAGTTATTTTGCTATGTTGAACAATTTTTCTTTGTATTGTGTAAAACAACTTCGTATCTATTGTGTGTTACACAAAATTTTTCAACATCATCAGTAACTATACTTGACTACCTTTCATAACAATATAGAGGTATCATATTTTCACGAACATTAATACAAATATTATCATTAATGTCAAACTTCAAAAAACTATTTACATCTTTCACGTTTATCAATGTTTTCCAACTTTCAAATAAGGGATCTATAAAATATAGTTCGAACACATACAACATGTCAATAATCACACATATTTGTTTTCTCATCCTCATTAAATCAATGATATAGATGAATCTCTCTTGTGCAATTTTAGTCAATCTATTCATTTCTTATAACATTGGAAGTGATATTCTCACAATGACACTAAGAGGGGGGGTGAATCAGTGTAGCTATTTAAAAATTGAATCCGCAAATCTTAAAACTTAACATGCAAGCTTAAAAATAGATATAGCAAGTATAACACAAGAGCATCACACAACACAAGATTTAACGAGGTTCACCGATGTGGCTACTCCTCAAATAATGACTATTTGGACTACAATCCAAATCCAGCCTTTGCAAGGATTCAATCTTTACAAAAAGTTTACCAGCACCCACTAGAAGGAGCACCAACCCCCTGATTTATCTGCTACAACAGATAGGAGCACCAACCCCTTTTACCAAGCACCAACTTGGATTTTTATTTTGAATAAACATTTGACATAAAAATGCCTTCTCTTTTACAAGACCCTCACAGGTCTATTGCTCATTCAAAAATTCTCATAGAAGCATAAAGAGGATTGTTAGAAACTCAGTATCTTCTATTACAATATAAAACCTCTCTTTTTATTTTCAAGAATAATATGCAGGTTTCGGTTCTGTAGCTATTATTCATACAGCACTCTTACTCAACCACGCTTTTTGGTTTTTCAAGATAAAACACGGTTGCAGTAACCTTCTTACTGCGCCTGTTCGATTCTTTTATACTTGAATTCCTCGAACGACTCTTTTTGAAACGGCTCAAATTTTCCCTCCAATTTTTCATGCATTCTCGGCTACGTTCAATCCACTTTCTTTCTGAATTATTCTGACATTCTTCTCTCTGACGCGCTTTGCCTTTTAGCCACTTTCTTTCTGACTTATTCTGACATTCTTCTCTGCACATTCTGACAGCTTTTTTTGACAGCCTTTTTCTGCGTATCCTAACAGCCTTTTTGCGTATCTCGGTGCTCTGTTATTCTTCTTTATTCTCTTTTGAATTTTGTGCTACCCTTTTCTTCTGTGCGTGACTATGATTTCTTGATATACGCAACCTGTTAATTAATTTCTCTGTAATCATGATTCTCGGTATCCACCCCTGTAACAACTGTTTTGACTTTAATGGACTGTTCTTGTAACTGCCACCTTGTAACTCCAGTTAACTTTTACATGGTTGGCTGCATGAATTTCCTCTATGCTTTCCCCAACACCTGTCACTATGTAACTGCAGATCTGACTCCAGTTAACTCGTACGTAACTGGCTGCATGATTTTCCTTTACGCTTTTTTGACACTTGTCACTGTGCATGCTTCTTCGGCTTTTACCCGCCAAACTGTTACCTGTCGTGATATCGCGACATTTTTGCCCATTTGACTTTTCCTCGACTGTTGACCATGAAAACCTGACCGCTCGTGACATCACGATGTTTTTCGCCTCCTCGAACTTATCTTGGCATGCACCCGTGAAAACAGAGCATGTCACAAAATTGCAATGCATTTGCTGCCTCCAGCTATTTTCTGTCTCCTACCCGCGAAAACGAGACATGTCACGAAATCACGACACATTCGCTGCCTCTCGCTCTTTTCTGCCTCTTGCCCGTGAAAACGGGACATGTCATGAAATCATGACACTTTTCACTTTCCTGCACTATCCTTTGCTTGCACCCACAAAAATGGAACACGTCATGAAATCGTGACACTTTTTGCTGCTGTACACTTTTCTTCGCAAGCCTCAACGAAATCGGAACATGTCGCGAAATCGTGACACTTTTCTGCCTTAGTGCTATTCTTTGCTTTTCACCTGTGAAAATGCAACATGTCGCAAAATCACATCTTTCGCATCCATACATTTCTCACTTCATGCACTAGCGAAATCAAGACATGTAGCGAAATCGCTACAACTTTTCTACTTGGCACTTTTTCTTTGTTGCAGCCTCCGAAAAACTAGCATGTAGCGAAATCGCTACAACTTTTTGTCTTGCGCTTCCAAATTTGCTTCGACCCATGAAACTTTGACTTGTAGCAAAATCGCTACACCTTTGTGCCTTGTGTTTTTAACTTGTAGCAAAATCGCTACACCTTTGTGCCTTGTGTTTCAAACTTGTAGCGAAATCGCTACACCTTTGTTCTTTGGCATCTGAACTCTGCTTCGGCCCGTGAAAGTCTGACATGTAGCGAAATCGCTACACTTTCTTGACTTAGCATTTTTTCTTTGCTTCTGCCAGCGAAACTTCGACATGTAGCAAAATCGCTACACTTTTTCACCTTAATGCTTCTACTTCGATCCTGTCACGAAATCATGACACTTTTCATCCTTGGCGCTTCTTCACCAAACTTGTCGCAAAATCGTGACACTTTTCATTGCCTGCACCTTTACCCGAAACATGTCGTGAAATCGCGATAGTTTTTCAACTTTGCTTCTTTCCTTCCAGCATGTCGTGAAATCGTGACAGTTTCTCCAACTTTTTCTCTCTCCTCCGATATGTCGCAAAATCGTGACATTTTTGGCTATGCCTTCTCTCTCCTCATTTTTGTCATGAAATCGCGACATTTTCGGTTGCGCCTTCTCTCTCCTCATTTTTGTCATGAAATCGCGACATTTTCGGCTGTGCCTTCTCTCTCCTCATTTTTGTCACGAAATCATGACATTTTCGGCTGTGCCTTCTCTCTCCTCATTTTTGTCGCGAAATCATGACATTTTCGACTGCGTCTTTGTCATGAAATCATGACAGTTTTCTTGTCTTTTTTTGCAAATTTTTGAATCTAGGCCACTTCTTTCTTCTTGGAAATTCATTGTACTTGTTCTGACTGATCTCTGAACTGCATCAACTGCATCAATCTGTCTGTGTTGACAACAATGACAATACTTTTGCAATGTTTTTGCTGCACCTTGCTCAACGGGAAGAATACCACATAATGTTAAAAGAGTTTCCAAGTTAGTCAAATGGAACAGAATATCATTTGCCTTATCAATTGCCCTACTATTTGCATACACAAACCCTATTAAAGATTTATATTCTGTAAAAATTTTGAGTGTCGGTTGGTACAATGAAATCCACCTTGTATCTACATATTTCAACATTTTTTTTCCTTTTGTAGCTCCTAGTGTTAAAACTCTGCAAATATTTGAGGATTGCAAGAAAAATAAGAATGTATTTCACAAATGAGGTCTTCCACTTTAGAATTATTTTCAAAAGTGCTCACGATTTTATATGCAATATTCACTCTATAATCCATGCAATGAATGGGTATCGTATATGGGGTAACTTAGGTTTGGAGTCGACCACACAGGTCATTCCTGTGACTTTGCATTATAGTATCACCATCAGCTCCACCGCAAATTAACTTTGTGGTTATGTCAATATCATTCATTCCTGCAATTTTATTTAAACTAGTCAAAACAGCATTATAGATGTTTTGTGCATTTGAACTTTCCACCATCTTATGTAATCCTAGCAAACTAGGTTGACTCACATGATTTTAAAATGTGTACACATGCATGCAAATCTAGGATATGTTGTCCAAAACCATTACCTCATCAATAAAAAGTGAAATGAATCTAGAAATTTTTACTTTCTCTGTCATATCCTCCTTCTCAACTAAATATATATATTTTACCATTTCCCAACCACTTCGATCTGACCAATGGGAACTAAGAAGGTTTTGCACATCAACTAGTTGATAAAGGTGCTTATAATCAACAAAATCAAACATAGGTCTACCCTTTTTGAGAATACTAAATACAAAAATAAACTACAAACTTTTTGAAGTTAAAATGATCTTCTGCATTTTATGAAATTGGGTTTCAATCGTTCCACCTTTCTCAATAAGGGATTGTTTTTTATTTAAGTGATTATCATAATCTATTACATATCTGACATACATACATTCTGATGCATCCTTCCACCTAAAATTTTTTGTAATTTTACCATTACTTCCTATAAATTTTACATATACTTTGCCAACATTTTTTTTCTATTGTGTCTTTCTTAGTTTACAACCTATGATTCTTACCTAGTTTCCAACTACAAATTTTGCATCTACATTCTTTTTGATTGACTTGGTTGTCTGTAGTCAAGACCACATCAATCAAGGGAAATTTGTTTGCCCATTCATTCTTAAATGATCTTCCAATAATCCAGTTAGAATCAATCTTCCTCTTTTTAGATTTTTTTCTTGAATATTCAAAAGAAGTTTGTAGTGTATTTGATTTATCACTTTCATTTTCAAATTGCATATCTTGGTGAGGAATATCTAAGTGATTATTGAATGTCATTGGTAAGAGAATTTTCTTTAGAAGGCATCTGTTGGTGAGGAATATATTCAAGTGAATGCTTTTTAGGGTCAAAAGGGTATTCTACATAGTAGCATATAATAATATTCTTTAACATTTTTGGAGTTTAAAAAACTTACATACAGGAAAAAAATTCATATTGAAAATAATTACAAAATATAATGACAACTAACTGTTTGAATAAGAAAGCAGTATTGAAAATAATTACAAAATATACAACTAACTATTTATAAATTAAAAATCAGTTGTACCTCCAATTTGTATAGATGTTGATGGCTTGTTTATTTTTGACGTATGGCTAAAATATTTGAGGATACTCATTTCAGCAGAAGATTTGGCCCCCTTCTTTCCATTTTCGATGGGTGACATTTTACTTGTAAAAAAAGTGTTTTCATTTTAGAAAAGTAATAAAATGTTAAAGAGATGTTACTTCTCTTAGGCCTCAAGATAATATTGTAATTATAATAAAAATATGGTCAGTCGCTAGAAAATAAATACTTATTTCCTACCATGTTTTATTGTGATTTTGTTAGTGTATGCCACTATTACATTTTCTAGTGATAACATTTGTAACTAATAAGAGCACAAAAATATGCAATATACAAATTCAAATTAAATTTAGAAAATAAGTTTATGCAAAAAATAACTAGAGATACATATATGGAACAATATCATATTATAGTACAGAAAAATAGCAGAAGAAAACCTGCAATAGCAGAAAAATAGAGCATTGACATATTATAGTACAAAAAAATAGTAGAAAAATAGAGCATTGACATATTTTCAATAAATGATAGAAAAATAGTAGAAGAAAACCCTGTAATTAGCTGATAGAAAAAAAATATTATTACTATAAATACTTCAAATTATATTTAGAATGTCTTAAGAGAAACATAGAATCTAATACAAAATGTGATCTGATAGTGAATCCTAGCGCAGAACAAGGTTTGGAAATCAAACTTGTAGAAATCGAAGTCTGGTGTTGACCTTGTGCAAAACGGGTTCTGGTTTTCGAATTGGTGCAAAACGAGATCTAGTGTTTGACCTTGTGCAAAACTAGATCCAATATGATGCAACAGTATTTTGTAGAACATGATCCAAACTATTGTAGAACAGGGTTCAGATTGTTGCAAAATAGGGTCCAATCTATTATAGAACTAGGTTCAATCTGCTTCATAATAGGGTTTGTATATTGGGCTTCTCTAGAACAGGATCTGGATATAGGTTTATCGCAGAATTGGGTTTGGATATCGATCTGTTGCAGAACTAGATTAGATCTACTATAAAATAGGGTCCATATATTGGTCTTCTCTAGAACAAGGTATGGATATTGGTATGTTGTAGAATTGTGTCTGATCTGCTACAAAATAGGGTTCAAACATCGTTCTGTTGCAGAACTAGGTCCGAATATCGATCTATTGTAGAACTGGGTCTGGTCTGTTGTAGAACACAATTCTAATGTTGATCTAATGCAGATCAAGGTCTAATTTGGGTCCACGTAGAATTTTTCCCTAGATTAATTGGTTTCTGCACATGATCAAAGTTTGGTGGAATTCTCAATTTTGTAATAGTTTAAATATTTTAAGTGGAAAAGTATCACTGGGATGTTAGTTATATATAGTGGTATACTTAGCAAACTTTGTGGGATAATTTAAAAATTGTAAAATTTTTTGGCGAAAAGTATCCTCATTCTGGCGAAAATTATGGCGAAGTTTTATAAAAATTTGTAATACTATTATCAACAGATGGCGAACCAACACCTTAAAAAAATTCCAAAATTTTTGGGCGAAAGGGCCAACCTCCAGGTCCCCCAAACTCACCAATTTGATATTTCAAAAATGTAAATATGAGCCCAAATGGTGAATATTTGTTGTTGTGCATAACCCTACCATGTTGATTGATGTTATGTTTTCCATGTTGAGGAAATATATATGTCACTTATTATTGATGTTTTTCATTTTGAAGAAATATTATTTACATGCCATATTTTAGAAATGATATTTATTTATCCGTGTTCATAAATGCTAAGCTTCTTCTATCCTCAAGTCCTCTTTTCGAGTTCTAATTTCAAGTAGGATCTTCTTCTAGGGTTTGGAACTCCTTGCCAAACTTCTTCTCGAATTTGGCACTACTTGCCAAATTCTTCTCTTGGGATTATTGTCGGATGGTGAAAATTGTCCCAAGTCCTTCACTATCAGAAAATTCACCTAGATAGTGGATTTCTCCAATGAGTTCTCAAAAAACTCTCTTGATCTTCAGCAAGGCTCTTCTAGCCTTTCCTGGATGCTCAATGAGACCTTCTCAAGGTATTTGATCTAGTAGCTTCTAATGGTCTTTACTTAGACCTTTTCTTCAACCTTCTGCTTCTAAAAGTGTTGGTGGTGAGATCTTCTCCTGGATCTTCTGATTCTTTTGCTTTTGGCTTCGAGCAGGACTCTCCTAGTCCTTCTTCTTCTTCCAAGATTGGAAGTTCTTCAATGAGATCTCCTGATCTCTTCTCTTTTTCTTTAGGATTAAGTTGATTCTGAAGAAGATGCTCTTCCTAACTTTCTTATAGGAAGTCTCCCAACTCACTGAATCTTCTATTCTTGCAATAGGAATATTAGTACTAAAATATTTAATCTGCTTTTGAATCATATATTATTCTCGAATTCTTTTTCAGGATCAAGGCTTTTGTGGCCTATTTTGATGTTAAGGCTTACGTGGCCTTTTCTAGTACCAAGGCTCCTGTGACCTTTTTCAATATCAAGGCTTTAATGGCCTTTTCAATATCAAGGCTTCTATGGCCTTTTCTAGTATAAGAATTTTGTGGCTTCTTCTATAAGGCTTCTATGGCCTTTCTGTATCAAGGCTCTTATGGCCTATTCTTCAAGTGTGGATATTTTGCAATCCAGCAATGGAGATCTTTAGTCTCCTATCTTCACCACGATCCTTCACTAGAAGACTTCTTCTGCAGTATTATTCTATCACATGATGAACTAACCTCTGCACTATGAGGTATGCCCACCGTAGGGCAAGGAAGTTGGAATCTCCTAGCTTTCTATCGTAGGAGGAGTCTCAATCCTCTAAGAATTAATTTCCTACAACAAAAGAAACTTTAGGCACCAGTTAGCAAACTCCAGATGACCTAGATGATATTCACTAGATGATCCATAAATCTAGTGGATTGAAATGTTAAGTCCTAGTCTTCATGAGTTTTCATAACAACACTATGGAAAATACTAGACGAAAATGATCTCAGTATTTTCTGAAACTAAGATTCCTTTCAGTCCTATATTTGTGACTCTCCCAAAATCTACCACCTAGATACTCCTAAGATCTTTTGTTAGTGGCTGGTCCAATGGTGTGTCATATTGATAAAACTCTCAGGCTAACCAACAATGGTGGTTCCTTGATGACCTGCACAGATTAGATCTACCATGGATCTGATACCATAGTTAGCTTTTTATGAATGAGCCATGAGATATAAATCACAAGATGCAGAATAACATACAAGAAAGTAAATCTGCTAGATGACTAAAGTATTCTAAAATATAAAACATATAAAATATTACAATGTAGCTATGGAGGAAGTGAGCACTCCATTAAAAAATCTACAAATCTACATCACATCCATCACCAAAAAATGGTGAGGAACACAATCCACTAACCTAAAATATCTAACAATGTCTCCCGACTGTCTTGTTCTATCTATCTAAGAGTTCATCCTTATATATGCAAAATAGGATGTCTGCCCAACACTCTATCTAGCTATGCATAGGACACCTTGCACATGGACACTTGTCCATTTATTACATTGCATGAAGTCACTAGATAATTTGTACATGAAGTAATCTAGGTATGTATCATGGAGGACACATTTACATAACCCAAATGATGGAATAAACAATATTTCCAACACATCCACCATTTGTTTCCTCACACACTTCCTATGTTGGTGTCTTCCCTTATGCTAACATCTTCTTCGACTATTGGTTGTTCTCCTTGTACCTTGTCTTCCATACTTAATAGCAATGTTTTCCACCTCTCAGTGTATATTTCCTCTAGAATCCACACTTGTTCTAGTATTGGTTCATTTGATTCTTGGAATGGGGCTTCTGTATTACTCACATTATCTTTCTAAGCAATTTGTGTGCTCCTTATTGGTACTTGCTCCTCTTTGCGATCTCGTCTCCCATGTTTTTGTAGACTTGTGTCTATCATCCACCCCTCTCCTTCATGCTATTATCTTACTGTATCAGACACTATTTGTTCCTAACAACAACGCCAAATGTAGCACAGGTGGCGGTACTCCCAATAGGGGAGGTGGTGACAAATTCAAACATGAAATCTTAAATCCTTCATATTAGAAAACATACAATGGATGTTGCCAAAATGCACAATGATTGAAACTATAAAATGTACAATTGTACAGTTTCACAATCGTACAATCACAAAATGTATAGTCCACAATCGTACAATATAGTGAAAATGTACAATCTCCCCAAATCATACACTTTGGTTGATTGCATAATTCATGTAGAACCATTTAATTGTTTAGTTGTATGATTTAGCAAGTCGTACAAAGGTTAAATTTCACTATTCTCAGAGTCACAAAGCCTGGCATTTGTTGATTGTATGATTGGTCAGATTGGCAATTTGCCATGACCATAGCAATTTCAATAATTTTTCATAGTATTCACAACTATGCTTCTTCTACAATTACCATTCTTCCTAAGACTTAGTTACAACTGTATATTTACCAGCAATCTGCATGATTCACTTAGCAGTTGAATTTACTGCCAACACTCAACGACATGATCTCTGCAATGCTGCAAACCATGTCGAACGCTTCAATTGGATATTATATCCGCTGCAACATATGTACGGTTTTTGGTAGTAACCTTGTTCTTCCAAACCTGCAATAAACACTTGCTCTAACAAGGACTTCTACTTGCATTATCCATTATATATTGCAAAAAACAACACAATTTATACTATTACCATAAAAGCATTCAATTGTCATCACATGCACACATAGTTGTGATCAAGGATAAATTTCCATTGATAATTATTGTAGAATGCAACATGCAATGACAATGTGAACTAGCTAGGTCCAATGACCCTGGTAACACTCCAATTGCATACAATGGTATCTCGTACTCTATACCTTTGTTCTCCTACATACACAACAAAAGGATATTGCTTAAAAATTAAGTGGGGAGGATATATAATTCATGTCCAGGCCATTCCAAGTGGTTCCTTTGACATCACATTATTCACAATGGCCACCCCGCAACCGTTGTTTAACATGTGCCTTTAATTTTTTTCTTAAGGTTGCTTTTAATTTTTATTGAACTCAATTTCACTTTCATTTCCATAATTTTGGCTAATTTTATATCTAATTTCATTTAATCCTAAATTGCATTTCATATTAATTACAAATCATTTCATTTACATCTCGTTTTACAAATTTGTCAAAATTGTACAAAACTTGTCAAATATTCGCAATTTATACACTTCATTTCTTTTTCTTCTAAGAGGTAAATTTACCTCCTACAATAATCCTAGGTTCTTCTAGAAGTACTTATAAAGGGGCTTTTCTCAGACCTTTCCTTCCTGAGGAAACAATTATAATGAAAATGAACAACATTCCCATTGATAACAATTGAATAAATAATACAATTGAGCCTTAGAATATCCTAGAGGTTATGGATCTAACAAGGGGTGAATAGGAGTTGTTATAACAACGTTACAACAATAACAACTAGATGCTAATAATTTAATAAACCTAACATATACGCTAACATTCCCCCTTTATTACATATTTTGCAATACATAGAGAACTGCGAAACAAGTCAAATTTGACATGTGCAAGTGCCTTAGTGAAAATATCTACAACTTGAGCATCGGTGGGAATGTACTGAAGCCGGATTCGGTGCCTTGGAACTTCCTCTCAAATGAAGTGACATCATGTGTTAATGTGCTTGGTTTTCTCATGATGCACTAGATTCTTAACAAAGTTCAAAACACCCTAGTTGTCATAGAACAAGGGGATTGGAGATTTTGATGGATGACCCATACTTGTCAAAATGCAACACAACCATATCACTTCGCACATAGCTTAATGTGTGGCGTGATACTATGCCTCTGTAGATGAGATAGCAACCACATGTTGCTTCTTGTTGTGCCAAGAGACAAGACCGGATCCAAGATGAAATATATATCCTGAAGTTGACTTACGATCATCATATGACCCAACATAGTCAGAGTCCGTGTATCCTTGCAAGAAGAATTTGTCATTCTTCTTGTATTCTAGACCATATTCCATTGTGCCACGGACATAGTGAAGAACACGTTTTGTTGCTTTCCAATGAGTAGTCTTAGGTTCCTGCATGAACTTCGAAAGATATTTGACAACAAATACGATATATGACCTAGTATTAGTCACATATATGAGACTCCTAATCAGTTGTCGGTAGAGAGTACCATCTACCTGAGGTGAATCATCATATCATGATAACTGAAGCCCTGATTCCATCGGAGTTGCCAACGGCTTGAAATCATTCATGCGATATTTTTCTAATAGTGTCTTGGCATTTTTTTTTTGAGTCACTTTGATGTAGTGCTCCTTCTAACTCACTTCCAAACCAAGACAATAAGAAGTCCGAGATCTGTCATCTCAAAATATTTACATAAGTCTCTTTTTATAGCAGAGATCATAGTTTTTGAACTCCCTATAATGAGCAGATCATCAACATAGAGTACACGCAACACTATCTCAGAACCTTATTTCTTGAAATAGAGGTTTGCATCTGACGGAAATCTCTTAAATCCATGTTGTAGGAGGTTATTATCCATTTTTATATACCAAGATCGAGGAGCTTGTTTTAAACCATACAAGGATTTGACCAACTTGCACACTTTCTGCTCTTGGCCTTCCACTTCAAATCCTTCAGGTTGTGTCATGTAGACTTCCTCTTGGAGATCACCATTTAAAAAATCACTATTGACATTCATTTGGTGAAATTTCCACCCATATTGTGCTACCATAGCACAAAGAACTCGAATGGTGGTCATCCGAGCAGTAGGTGCAAAAGTTTCTTCATAATCAATGCCTTCCTTTTGTGCATATCCCTTTGCAACAAGGCATACCTTATGCTTATCAATTTTCCCATCTGCCTTGTACTTGACTTTGTACACCCATTTGTAGCCAATGGGCTTCTTTTTGTGTGGCAGATCGACAAGCTCCCAAGTTTTGTTCTTTTTCAGAGACTTATTCTCAGCATCCATAGCAGCCTTCCATTGTGACTCACTAAGGGCATCTTGTATAGAAGCAGGTTCATGATCATTCATTGAAGACATAAACACCATGTCATCATCTATATCCATATCCTTTGTTTCTCTTTGGATCTACAGAAATTTCCTCAAAATATTACCAAAGATCATCAACCTCAGTAGTCTCTGCTACTACTCTTTCCTATCCAGTCATTCTACGAGTATGAGGTCTATCCAAAGTCAAATCTGGTGGAGTGGATAACTTTGAGTCTCTTACTGTACTTGTATACCATTTTGGATTCTTCTTCTATGGTGATGAAGAATATGAAGAAGTAGAAGGACCTCCAGTCTAAGGTGATGAAGGAGACTTCTCAACTTTAGATTCCACAAGATCTAGGTATACATCATATGTGCTTTATGATGTGAAAGCCTCATCAAAAACATCTCTACTGACATGAATCTTCTTGGTCAAAGGATCAATCAAATGATAACCTTTAAAGTTCTCATCATAGCCAATAAGAATACACTTCAATGTCTTCTCATCTAGCTTCTTCCTTTTCTTTTTCAGTATGTGCATGAAAGCTTTACATGCAAAAATACAAATATGAGAGATGGAGGGTTTTCAACCACTCCATGCTTCCTATGGATTCATTCCTTTTAGGGCCTTTGTGGGTGCTCTATTCAACAGATATATTGTAGTGGTGACAGCTTCTACTCAAAATTATTGTCCAAGACTAGCTCCTGTGAGCATACAACGAACCATTTCCATGATACTATTGTTCCTTATCTTAGCAACTCCATTTTGCTAAGGAGTTTAAGCAGTAGTTATATGTCTCGTGATTCCATGTGCAATTAAGAATGCAAAAAACTCTTTAGATGTAAACTCCCCCCTCAATATGAGCGAAGGGTCTTTATAGAAGTCCTTGACTTCTTCTCAACGGATTCCTTGAATTGTTGAAAGAAACTAAAGGCTTTAGATTTCATATTAAGAAAGAGCATCCACATCTTTCGTGAGTAGTCATCCACAAACAATTGAAAATACCCCTTCCCCCCACAACTGATTAGTGTGAAAGGACCGCATAGATCAGTGTGAATCAACTCCAGAGGTTTCTTTGCTCTTGTTGAGCTCTTCTCAAATGTAATGTCCCCATTTTTCATATTTTTACTATACATAGTTGTGGAGTGGAGTCTTGATGTGTTTTGGTGTATTAAGAGTATTTTTGGTGAAATTTGGCAATTAAATAATAAAAAGGGGAAATGAGGGTGTATGCCCCATTAGGAGAATAAATATCATTTTATTATTATTTTCTAAGGTATTATTAAGTGAAATAAAAAAGTGCCACCTCAATAAATAATTAAAAGAATGTCTATATAAAGAGGAGTAGGGGGCTCATTTGAGGGATCTTGGATTATTTTATCTCTTCTACATTGTTGTATTTGGCTTGGCAGCTAATACACTTTTCTCTTGTGGATGAAATCCTACAAGAGAATTCTCTCTTGCAGAAGAAACCCTGCAAGGGATAGCTTTGAGGATGAAAACCATCTTGTCTAGAAACCTAGGACAAAAACCCTAGAGTTTCTTTGAGGAAAATCCAGCCAGGGTTTACAATTGGGTTTATTGAGACATTCTACATCATTTATTGAGGATTTATTGGGCAGCATTCATATCAGATTTGGGGAGATCAGATTTGGGATTTTGGGAACCCTTTTTGGTGTGGTATTTCAGATTTGGTGTGGCATTATAGTTTCAGATTTTTGTAGCAGAGTTTAGCAGTTTTGTGGCTAGGCATTTGTGAGTTGTTTTCATTCAATAATTTAGCAAAGGTTGTGTTGTTTTTTCAGCATCCAGGATTTTATATTAATGTTTTGGGTATAATCTATGTAATTGTGATTCCAATAAAAATAATAAAAATATTGTGGTATGTTTGTGAGAAATCTTAGAGTTTTATGGTGAAATTTTATGGGTATTTGTAGACCTGATTGATATCTGCATGATTCAGTATTTTTTGGGTATTTGTAGATCTGATTGATATCTGCATGATTCAGAATTTTATTTGATATAAATTGCATAGTTAGGTTTTTTCCTTAGTAGGACATTACAGTGGTATTAGAGCTCAGCTTATCCTACCAGCCTGAGGGTTACAAAGTTGTAGTAGTGTGTTGGTAATGGCTACTATCCAGGAACTCATGATAGAGCTGATGCAAAAATTTCAAGAAAAAAATAAGTTTTTTACAACAATAATAGAACATCATCCTAAGTGGTTGAAGCCTCCATTAGCAGTTGGAATAAAAACAGGGACAAAGGGAAATGACGCATTGCAACCAAGCACAGTTGTGGACAGCGAAGAGGAAAACAAGGAGGTTGAAAATTTAGACAATGTTTCATGCATAACCGAGGTTCATGTTGATTCTTGTATTGATGGGGAAAACAAAGCAGCAATAGTAATTGATGAGGATGAGGTCACTTCATCTTGTGTGTTGGATATTGGAGAGGTGTGTATTTATGAGCACATTGATCTTGTGGTTGAGGAAAGTGATGACTTTAACTAGCCCATCTTGCCCAAGTTGATGGCTATTTTGAGGCAAGGACAAATTACTTCTTCAGTTGCATGTAAATTAGTTGACAATGTTTCCAAGCAGTGTGAAAAGAAGCTGAAACCTCTCTTGGTACAGGAGGAACAGGAGAAGGAAAAGAGATCGAGTGACTTACAGATGCTAGGACTACCTCTCAAAAGTAAGAATCAGTTGAGAAGAGAACAGCATTGCTTCACTTGCCAAGAAGAGTGGTCACTTGGACATATATGTGGGCCCATAACCCACAAGTCCCAGGAAAACTATAGTACCGAGGGTAATGATAGGACTATTTTTGTGATGAATTCTGGGACAGAGTTGGAGATGTATGGGACTACATGTTGGTTGATTTGTGAGACTGCATATTTGTCTTTGGAGGCAACATTTGTTGAGAGAGTTAAGACTGAAATGTTGACAACATACTGGACTGCATTTTTTATGATGGATGGGGCTATGTTTTTGACTCATTGGACAGCACTTTTGAGGGAAGCTTTAGCCAAGTTTTTTATTAAGAAGACTGCAAACTCCATGACAAATAGGACTGCAATAATGATGACTGATGCAACTGCATTGACAATGAGTTTTGGGGCTACATGTGACACATTTTTTGGGACAATTCCTCCCAAGCTAATTGAGATCTTCATGAGGTTTGAATTGGCACTTTACATGATGTATAAGAAGGTGTTTTTCATGTTGTTTAGGACTATATTTTCTTCAAAAATTAGAGCTGTGTTTCTTGAGGAGCTATTTTGGGCAGCATTGGTAAGGGCATTTGAGGTAAATAGCAAGTTTGGCATTGGTATTATCACATGGTGGGCCTTAGAAACATTCATAGGATGGAAAATAGGGACTACAAACATTGGGAAGATAGACATTGCATCTTGGGAGACTTGGAAGGTTGCTAATGGCGTCCTGAAAGCAACCATAATTTATTTTGTTGATAACACATTGATGGCTGCAATTTCTATAAGAAGGACTGCAATTTTGATCATCCATGGGACATTACATTCTGATCAGCCTTGCTTAGATTATTTTGATAAGAAGGAGGAAGATATTATTTCATTCTTGGATAATCTTGGGAACACATCTTCAGTATTAGGGTGTTTGAGGGAAAACGTTCTTCTCTTGGGGTCACTTTTGCACCACTTGAAGACATGGATCAGCCATGATACTACTTACATAAGGTATGACATTCATTCTGATTTTTATGACAGATGTTTGAAGAGTTTTGGCATTCATGAGTTGGTTACATTGATAAGTTATGGGAATGAAATATTGATGATGGATGGAGCTGGTAATTGGTATGGCATAATCACGTCATATGGAAGAAATTGGGCTGCATTATGGAGTATTTTTGAGAGCAGGACATTAGCATTTGGAGATGATATCTTGCTAATTCTCGGAACTGATTTTTGGGCAGCCATTGGAACTGTTTTTGGGAATAAAAATTTGGCATCGCTGGTAATTCATTGGGATTCATTTTGCATTCAAACTATGACTGCACCTACAACACTTTGTGAGACAGAATTGGAAACAGTTTTCACTTTGTATAGGCTAATTGATGAGACATCAGGGGCTGTGCTTCATATCAGGTCTGATTTTCTCATATTTGTTGTGTTTTACTTGATTAGAAGGGTTGCTACATCACACCAAATTTCAGTTTTGATTGAGAGGGGGAATGAAATTGTTCATGATAGAAAGTGTGCAGGAATGTTTTTCATGATGTCAAAGACTGTTTTTCATTCAAAAATCAGAACTGAGTTTGTTTCGAAAAGGGAAATTGAGGAACATGAATTGGTAGACTTCATATACACTTATTTGCAAAACATGAAATATGAAGCATATATGGCAAAGATAGTACTTCAAAAATCAGCATGTATGGACCTTGGAGTGGCCTTGATGGATACTTGGAGAATTGTGTCTCTACATTTTGATGCTGCCAAGAAAAGATAGTGGCGCAGCATTAGCATGATGGACCTACTCCTTTAACATTTATTTGGGATCCTGGAATCACCATTGGTTTCAGCTTGATGATGACAAGATGGTGTTGGAATTGCTTGAGGACAAGCAATTTTGGGAGGGGTGGTATTGTAATGTCCCCATTTTTCATATTTTTACTATACATAGTTGTGGAGTGGAGTCTTGATGTGTTTTGGTGTGTTAAGAGTATTTTTGGTGAAATTTGGCAATTAAATAATAAAAAGGGGAAATGAGGGTGTATGCCCCATTAGGAGAATAAATATCATTTTATTATTATTTTCTAAGGTATTATTAAGTGAAATCAAAAAGTGCCACCTCAATAAAGAATTAAAAGAATGTCTATATAAAGAGGAGTAGGGGGCTAATTTGAGGGATCTTGGATTATTTTATCTCTTCTATATTGTTGTATTTGGCTTGGCAGCTAATACACTTTTCTCTTGTGGACGAAACCCTACAAGAGAATTCTCTCTTGCGGAAGAAACCCTGCAAGGGATAGCTTTGAGGATGAAAACCCTCTTGGCTAGAAACCTAGGACGAAAACCCTAGAGTTTCTTTGAGGTAAATCCAGCCAAGGTTTACAATTGGGTTTATTGAGACATTCTACATCATTTATTGAGGATTTCTTGGGCAGCATTCATATCAGATTTGGGGAGATCAGATTTGGGGTTTTGGGAACCCTTCTTGGTGTGGTATTTCAGATTTGGTGTGGCATTATAGTTTCAAATTTTTGCAGCAGAGTTTAGCAGTTTTGTGGCTAGGCATTTGTGAGTTGTTTTCATTCAATAATTTAGCAGAGGTTGTGTTGTTTGTTCAGCATCCAGGATTTTATATTAATGTTTTGGGTATAATCTATGTAATTGTGATTCCAATAAAAATAATAAAAATATTGTGGTATGTTTGTGAGAAATCTTAGAGTTTTGTGGTGAAATTTTATGGGTATTTGTAGACCTGATTGATATCTGCATGATTCAATATTTTCTGGGTATTTGTAGATCTAATTGATATATGCATGATTCAAAATTTTATTTGATATAAATTGCATAGTTAGGGTTTTTCCTTAGTAGGACATTACATCAAAAGGTACTCTATGTTGCTTTCCTTCCAAGCAGTCAGAGCACACTGGCAATGTGGAAGAAATGGAAGGAAGACCCTTTACCATCTCATACTTACTTAGCTCAAGTAAGTAACCAAAACTAAGATGCCCATATCTCTTGTGCCATAGGGAAGTTGCCTCCTTTGTAGAGACTATCATGGCAACATGGGGAATAGAGATAGCATCTAAGACAAATAAGCCATGCTTATATGAATTTGTTGCAATGTTATTACCCCTCCTGGTAATAGAACAACACTTATTTTCATCCTCAACACAAAAGTTCACAACCATATCTTTATCTAGAATTTGTGTGATTGACAACAAATTGTTCGCCAATCCTGGAACATAAAGGGCTTTTTCAATCTGACACATACCATCAGGAAGAGTGATTGAAACTATACCCTCTCCCTGAACCTTGTAGGTTTTGTCATCAGCAATAGTGATAGGTTTGCCCTCTTTGGCCTCAAATGATTCAAACCATGATTTGTCACGACTCATGTGCTTACTAGCGCCAGTATCGACATATCATACATGATCCTTCTACTTGGAGGTTGTGGTAGTCATGAGCACCTTGTGTGCCCACTTAGAATCCAAGTTAGATTCTTCAACATCAACATTCACCTTGGGTTGCTTGTTCTTGTTTTGTATTTTATTCTAGCCTTTTTGTTTAGATTTTTTATTCTTGTGCCAACACCTGTTTGTGTCATGGTTGTCTTTGTCGCAAATTTTGTAATATCTCTTCATTTTTTGAGGTTGTTTCCCTTTTGAATCTTTGTGAGAATTTCCTCCCTTCTAAAAATTACTTTTCTTCTTAGAACCCTTTCTGTTGGAATAGAGGGTTGTATTAGAAGAATCATCTCTTTGAAGTTGGAATGCCTCCTCTTCTTGAAGCAGATTGACCAACTTAACAAAGGTAACTTTTCTCTGTGACACCTGAAGTGAGGTGATCAACACCCTGTAAGAATCAAGTAAAGCTCTCAATACAACTAAAGTAAGAAGCTCGTCATCTATAGGTTCTCCCAAAGAATTCAATTTTGCTTACAACTCAGACACTCTACAAAGAAAGAGTTCAACTATCTCTCCCTACTTCATGCTCATACTGTGTAGTTGAGATTGAAGTCAAAGAATAATGGAATCAATCATTCCCTCAGAGAGTTTTAAGAGCATCCCATGCCTCTTTACTATGTTCACAGTCAGCAATGTGGGGTTGAACTTCGTCTGAAACAACAAGCAATATGAGCACTTTTGCCTTGTTGTCTTTCTTGTCAAAGTCTATTTGATCAACAGTTGGGGAGTTGTGGTTGATGTTGATCCAGCTACTGGTGAAGGTCTCATTGTTGCTCTAGAAATAACATCCCATAAGTCACCATGACAAGGATAGCCTTCATCTTGTTTTTCCATGGTGTGTAATTAGGACCTTTCAATAACTTATGAGCATCAGTCATTAACTTTGTAGCCATTGTGAGGGTTCCTTATATCACCAAATGGTTCCCATTTCTATGTACCTTTGTGCCAGGCCTTTACACCGTACAAAATACCCGCCCTTACATGAGGGAGACTAGGTATTTTGAAAGATCATAAAAAATTACCCATCCTTACGTGAGGGAGACTATAGGTAATTTTTAGAGATCATATGATATGTGGAACTTAGGCTATACTGAAAAGGAATCGTCTCGTTGATGGAACCTACCATAAAAAGTCATCAATCCTCATGTGTGGGGCGTAACTTCCCCTAAATACTTCAGATTTCAGAACATTCATCAAGATTTACGCCTAAACACAAGAACGATTAGGGTAGTGGAATGTAGTAAAAAAATAGCAAAAAATTGGCAGACTTATATCTCCCAAACGATTGATAGAGAACAAGCTCAAACATTGTTGTTGCAACTAGTCTGATCACGACAACATTACCTATAAGTGCGGACCAGAGGTATCACAAATACCGAACGCTACAGTGCAATAAATTGCACTGATGGGTTCAAATTTTGAGGATTTATTAGTGCTTGATTTTACTTTATCAAGTATTGCAATATGGAAATAAATGCAACATACATCAAAAAGTGCCCACAAAAAAATAATGAACCTAAGGTGTCGGTTTCCACCAAAAATGCACCTTTTGAAGAAATGCGGAAAAAATTCTTTCACTCTCCCCCCTTGTTTTGAAAAATTGTGTTGTTAGGAAAAAAACATTCCCCCCATTCACTTTTGTAGGAAAAAAAATTGGCCCCCTTATTAAGTTCTAAAAATTTTCTTCCTAAATTTTTTAAAACTTTTTCTAAAGTTTAATTAAATAATTTTTTCAAAAAAAAAGTATTTCAAATATTCATTTTTATTTAAAATAACTTTTTTGTTCAAAAAAATAAAATATTTAATTAAACTAATGAAAAAATTAAAAAAACATTAAAATTAAAAATTAAAAACTTAAAGTTTACCTTATAACAAAGGTGCAAGGGTAGGGTCGGAGGGATTCGATCCCTCGGCATTCTGCTAGAGTGTGTTACACCCAGGCTGCCAGCCAGCCAAGCTAGGATGCTCGACATGAGTAAGGGGGAGACTCCCCTTACTTAGTCTCCACTGCACGACGTGATCAAAGGAAGCATCGCTCGTCTGCGGCACCTCTGCAGGCGACGTGGCGGTAGCACGACTTTGCAAAATTATTAGAGTTGTCTTCTGCAAACCAAACTCTTGCAAACAAAAACACCTCAATCCTCAGCAAGCTCTGCCTCACCCAATCCTCTGCAGACTGCCTCACTCAATCCACTACAAACTGTCTCAACCACCTCCTGCACGTGTCTGTGATGTCCTATGAGGGAAATATGAGGCAATCTAAGGACATTTGAGGGCTAGTATCAAAGTTCAATCCGTCCAAAATGACTGAACTTAGCTTTGAAATCGATTCATGGCATAAAATGTAGTTACAGGATGCACCACATATTGATAAACCAAAATAATATTGATTCAACATTAAGCAATTACATAGGATAGTGCAAAGTATTTATAATGTGAATTAATAAACTACCATAAATCTCGCTAACCATCATGGTAGGAGAGACGTGTAGCTAACCACTAACCTAGGTAGATATTTCTAACCAAATCACTAACCTAAATACCTGACATAGGATATTTAGGTACTTACCTAGTTTAACCATAAGGCAAAATATCTCATGGTAATTACATAAAAAAGTAAATGTAATAACCCTATGTAGTGTAATGCAATACACTACCTTATTTTACCCTAACATCCCCCCTTTATTACATTACTTTGATATATAAAGTTTGCTCCAAAACAGTTGAAATTTGACACGTCCAAGTGCCTTTGTAAAAATGTGTGCAACCTGTTCGTCGATGGGAATGTGTTGGAGCTTGATTCTGTGCTTAGGAACTTCGTCACAAATGAAACGACAATCTGAATCAATATACTTTGTTCATTCATGATGCACTAGATTTTTGACCAAGTTCAAAACACCTGAATTGTTGCAAAACATGTGAATGGGAAGTTTCTTTGGTAGGCCCATGGTAGCCAAGATGCGACTTAACCATATCGCTTCACACACAACTCCACGTGCAGCATGATATTCTGCCTCAATTGAAGATAAAGCAACCACTTGTTACTTTTTACTATGCCATGAGATAGGACCAAATCCAAGATGAAATACATAGCTTGATGTTGATTTTTTGTCATCTATGGATCTACCATAATCAGAGTCAGTATAACTCTATAAGAAGAATGAGTTATTCTTATTAAACTCTAGACCATAATCTATGCTACCCTGAATGTAATGAATAACCCTCTTAGTTGCTTTCCAATGAGAGACCTTTGGTTCTTGCATGAACCATGAGAGATAGTTTACAACATAAGTAATATCTGGTCTAGTATTAGTTAGATAGATGAGGCTCCCAATCATCTATCTATAAAGTGTGCCTTCTACCTATGGTGAGTCTTCATATCGTGATAACTATAGCCCTGATTCCATCGGTGTTGCTTTGGGCTTACAATCAGTCATACGATATTTTTATACTAAAGTCTTGGCATACTTTTTCTAAGTCACCCTAAGATGATTCTTTTTTGGTTTTATCTCAAGGCCAATACAGTAGTGGAGAAGTCCTAGATCTGTCATATCAAATTACTCTTTCAAGTCATCTTTCACGGCTTTAATCAAGTTCTCTGAATTTTCAGTGATGATCAGATCATCTACATATAACACAAGAATCACTATTTTAGAACCTGTGTTCTTGATATAGAGATTTGCATCAGATGGACTTCTCTTAAATCCATGTTGTAGTAGGTGACTATCCATTTTTATGTACCATGCTCTTGGGGCTTGTTTTAGCCTGTATAATGATTTGACCAACTTGCAAACTTGTTTCTCATGGCCTTCCTCAGCAAATCTAGGAGGTTGAGTCATGTACACTTCTTCTTTTAATTCACCATTTAGAAAGGTGCTTTTTACATCCATCAGATGTAATTTCCATCTGAACTGTGTTGCCATAGCACAAAGAACTCGAATGGTGGTCATCCTTGCTGTAGGAGCAAAGGTTTACTCATAGTCAAGGCCTTCCTTTTGAGCATATCCCTTCACCACAAGATGGGCCTTATGCTTATCTATGGTTCCACCTCCCTTATATTTAACTTTGTAAACCCATTTGCAGCCTATGGGTCTCTTTCCTTTAGGCAAATCCACCAGCTTCCATGTTTTATTCTTCATGAGGGAGTTATGTTCTGCATCCATAGTTGCCTTCCACTGAGGCAGTCTAAGTGCTTCATCAACTGTAGAAGGTTCATTTTCATAAAATGATGACAAGTAAACCCTTTCCTCATCTATTTCCATATCATATTCCCTTGCTAACTCTCTATCAACAAAAAATTCTTGAAAATCTGCACAAAGATCATCAACTAAAGTGGATGCTTCTGTCTTTTCTTGTTGAGTCATGCTTCGTGTCTTTGGATGATTGAGAGTAAGATCAGGTGGGGAAGTGAGTTTGGAATCTTTCATTGTTCTTGTATACCATTTGGGAGGCTTTTTCTATTGTGGAGAAGGAAGTGGTTGTTGCTTCTCATCATCTAGGTATACTAATTACTTCTAATTGAACTAAGCACTATTTTTGTTTTGAAGAGGTTTTGATGTTGGAAATATTTTGTCCCCTTTTTAGAGATTTGAGACAAGTAAAAAATAAATTTATCCAACCTTAATAAAATCCTTAAATAACCTCTTTTATCTCCCTTGGATTATTTCTAATTTCCAAATAAAATAAATTTGATAGAGTAACCCTTATGACTCCCAAGTTCTTGGAAAATTAGAGAAATGATAATAATATTTGCAATGTAGTTTAATCCAAGTTAAATTCCTTATTCCTCCTAAGTAAAATTGCAAATATTAAAATAATAATATAAGTAACCCTCTTGCTTTCAAAACCCTAAGTTTCAACCTTAGTTTATAATCCTTATAACTCCAACTTATGAAAACAATAATCAATGGGATTTAGACCTTACCTTATACGCAATATCTCCTTGATGTTCGATGTTTTCCATGGTTGAATATAACATCTAGAATGTACCTTGAGCGCTCAGATTAATAGAGATTCGATGGAATCTTGACGTGAATGTTGTACATAGGCGTTGAAAATGTTGACCTTCCAAAAATGGGAAAATTTTAATGCTCCTTACCCCTTGTCTTCCACACTATAGTTCGAACGTTTATGATGCTTCTCTCACGCCTTGATTGTGCTACATTACTCCTTCGAACGTCTTGACTGTGCTTCACTCTTGCATGTTGTCCGTGGACTAAAACATACATTTTAAACGTGGATCATAGGCATTTCAACTCTTCCTTTGGTGAATGATCTTCTCCAATATTGAGACCATGAATGTAACACCTTTCTTCCTTTATTTTATGCCTGCAAACTCTTTGTTTTTTCCATTGCTATTTTGACATCCTTTTGAGATTTATTTACACTTGCTTGTCTATGTAAATGTGGCTCATGGATGATCTGAAATGAGCTTTGTTTTTGCAAGTACGTATGTCCAATATGAGCCCTTGAATGACTCATGCTAGCTTAGGAGGAAGAGTGTTGACATTCAGCCTTTGATGGTTGTTTTTTCTATAGGAAAACGTGTGCTAATATGGCACTTTTCAAATATGCACTTATGCTGTCAAAAACCAAATTAGAGTAGTGCAAGATAACGTAATATATTTTGTACAATAAGGCTTTTAATAAACCTTATTTTGCACTCTATTTATAGATTTTTAAGATTTGTTTTGTGGCATATTTATTGCAATACAAGGGTTTGAGGTTATCTTTAACAATAGATATACCTTTCCCTTTTTACTTGGAAACTTTTGATAACAAATCCAAGCTTCAATAACAGTAGATAGAAGTTATTTTATTTGATACAAATTCTCTGCATTTATTTTCTTTGCATTCACTTGTAATGTTTTTGATTTTGAGACTCACCAAGTCTCACTTTCATAAGATTCTATGTCTATTTTTGGTTAGTTATGTTCTTCTATAAATATGGAGGCTTCTAACCCTATTTGATGGCTTCTATTGGCCACATTAAGTTGCAGATTTTTGTGCTTCAATAGTGTCTTCAGACACTTGATACAAATCAGACTTTGTGCCTTTCAGGAAACACAAACCTAATTTTCTTTGAGTGGTATAATAGTACAAGCTATTTTTTGATGCACTAATATTACACCTTATCACTCCAATCAACTCTCAAAGAAATGCAATAATAATCTACGGCAACTAATCAAGAATAACCTAAAATGAATCTTTAGGAGTTATTCTGCAATTTCACTACAATCAATGTTGTAGGACTTAGTCTTCTTTTTCAATAATAGATAATAGGTAGTTGAAAGAAGCTAATCTAGAATCTAATCAACTCCTAATAAATGTGCAATTGAATCGTTTAAAATAATTTGTTTTCCTTTTCACTTTCAAATATTGAAATCAAATTTCCATTTTGCAACTTCAATCCAATTCCAGGTGCTCTAATAAATCTAATAAGTAGTTCAATTTAATGAATATTTTTGCACCATAAGTTGCATACCTATTTCGGTAGCTCTTCTTCCGCATTTGTAGAGGATGTAGACCTTGTTTTATAGAAACACCAAGTTGTTGCTTCCAATAGGATGTCTTGCACAACTCCTTCACCAAATGATGGTCTCAAACTTATTTTTTACAAGCCTAGAATTTGGTGGCTTGTTTTTCTCTTGTGTTCTCTTTCTGCTATATATTTGGAGAATTTTATGTCTCTAGGGTGGTGCATTCTCGCTGTGAGAGGCAATCTTCAAATCTCCAATATTTGGTGAGCTTCTTCTATCTTCAAGTCCTCTTGTCGAGTTCTAATTTCAAGCAGGATCTTCTTCTAGGGTTTGGAACTCCTTGCCAAACTTCTTCTCGGATTTTGCACTACTTGCCAAATTCTTCTCTTGGGATTATTGTCGGATGGTGACAATTGTCCCAAGTCCTTCACTATCAGATAATTCACCTAGATAGTGGATTTCTCCAATGAGTTCTCAAAAATTCTCTTGATCTTCAGCAAGGCTCTTCTAGCCTTTCCTGGATGCTCAATGAGACCTTCTCAAGGTCTTTGATCTAGTAGCTTCTAATGGCCTTTCCTTAGACCTTTTCTTCAACCTTCTACTTCTAAAAGTGTTGGTGGTGAGATCTTCTCCTGGATCTTCTAATTCTTTTGCTTTTGGCTTTGAGCAGGACTCTCCTAGTCCTTCTTCTTCCAAGATTGGAAGTTCTTTAATGAGATCTTCTCCTGATATCTTCTCTTTTGCTTTAGGATTAAGTTGATTTTGAAGAAGATGCTCTTCCTAACTTTCTTGTAGGAAGTCTCCCAACTTACTGAATCTTCTATTACTGCAACAGGAGTATTAGTACTGAAATATTTAATCTGCTTTTGAATCATATATTCTTCTCGAATTCTTTTTTAGGATCAAGGCTTTTGTGGCCTATTTTGATGTTAAGGCTTACGTGGCCTTTTCTAGTACCAAGGCTCCTGTGACCTTTTTCAGTATCAAGGCTTTAATGGCCTTTTCAATATCAAGGCTTCTATGACCTTTTCTAGTATAAGAATTTTGTGGCTTCTTTTGCAAGGCTTCTATGACCTTTCTGTATCAAGGCTATTATGGCCTATTCTTCAAGTGTGGATATTTTGCAATCCAGCAATGGAGATCTTTAGTCTCCTATCTTCACCACGATCCTTCACTAGAAGTCTTCTTCTGCAGTATTCTTCTATCACATGATGAACTAACCTCTGCACTATGAGGTATGCCCACCGTCGGGCAAGGAAGTTGGAATATCCTAGATTTCTATCATAGGAGGAGTCCCAATCCTATAATAATTAATTTCCTACAACAAAAGAAACTTTAGGCACCAGTTAGCAAACTCTAGATGACCTAGATGATATTCACTAGATGATCCGTCAATCTAGTGGATTGAAATGCTAAGTCCTAGTCTTCACGAGTTTTCATAACAACTCTATGGAAAATACTAGACAAAATTGATCTCAGTATTTTCTAAAACTAAGATTCCTTTCAGTCCTATATTTGTGACTCTCCCAAAATCTACCACCTAGATAATCCTAAGATATTTTTTCAGTGGTTGGTCCAATGGCGCGTCATATTGATAAAACTCTCAAGCTAACCAACAATGGTGGTTCCTTGATGACCTGCACAGATTAGATCTACCATGGCTCTAATACCAAAGTTAGATTTTTGTGAATGAGCCATGAGATATAATAATCACAAGATACAGAATAACATATAAGAAAGTAAATCTTCTAGATGACTAAAGTATTCTGAAATATAAAACATATAAAATATTACAATGTAGCTATGAAGGAAGTGAGCACTCCATTAACAAATCTACAGATCTACATCACATCCATCACCAACAAATGGTGAGGAACACAATCCACTAACCTAAAATATCTAACAATGTCTCCCGACTGTCCTGTTCTATCTATCTAAGAGGCCATTCTTATATATGCAAAATAGGATGTTTTCCCAACACTCTATCTAGCTATGCATAGGACACTTTGCACATGGACACTTGTCCATTTATTACATTGCATGAAGTCACTAGATAATTTGTACATAAAGTAATCTAGGTATGTATCTTGGAGGATACATTTACATAACCCAAATGATGGAATAAACAATATTTCCAACACATCCACCCTTTGTTTCCTCACACACTTATTATGTTGGTGTCTTCCCTTACGCTAACGTCTTCTTCGACTATTGGTTGTTCTCCTTGTACCTTGTCTTCCATACTTAATAGCAATTTTTTCCACCTCTCAGTGTATATTTCCTCTAGAATCCACACTTGTTCCAGTATTGGTTCATTTTTTTCTTGGAATGGGACTTCCGTATTACTCACATTCTCTTTCTAAGCAATTTGTGTGCTCCTTATTGGTACTTGCTCCTCTTTGCGATCTCATCTCCCACATTTTTGTAGACTTGTATCTATCATCCACCCCTCTCCTTCATGCTATTATCTTACTATATTGGACACTATTCGTTCCTAACAACGCCAAATGTAGCGCAGGTGGCGATACTCCCAGTAGGAGAGGTGGTGACAAATTCAAACATGAAATCTTAAATCCTTCATATTAGAAAACATACAATGGATTTTGCCAAAATGTATAATGACTGAAACTATAAAATGTACAATTGTACAGTTTCACAATCGTACAATCACAAAACGTACAGTCCACAATCATACAATTTAGTGAAAATGTACAATCTCCCCAAATCATACACTTTGGTTGATTGCACAATTCATGTAGAACCATTTTATTGTTTATTTGTATGATTTAGCAAGTCGTACAAAGGTTAAATTTCACTATTCTCAGAGTCACAAAGCCTGGCATTTGTTGATTGTATGATTGGTCAGATTGGTCAGATTGGCAATTTACCATGACCATAGCAATGTCAATAATTTTTCATAGTATTCACAACTATGCTTCTTCTACGATTACCATTCTTCCTAAGACTTAGTTACAACTGTATATTTACCAGCAATCTGCATGATTCACTTAACAGTTGGATTTACTGCCAACACTCAACAACACGATCTCTGCAACACTGCAAACCATGTCGAACGCTTCAGGTGGATATTATATCCACTACAACATATGTACAATTTTTGGTAGTAACTTTGTTCTTCCAAACCTGCAATAAAAACTTGCTCTAACAAGGACTTCTACTTGCATTATCCATTACACATTGCAAAAAACAACACAATTTATACTATTACCATAAAAGCATTCAATTGTCATCACATGCACACACAGTCGTGATCAAGGATAAAGTTCCATTAATAATCGTTGTAGAATAAAACATGCAATGACAATATGAACTAGCTAGGTCCAATGACCCTGGTAACACTCCAATTGCATACAATGGTATCTCGTACTCTATACCTTTGTTCTCCTACATACACAACAAAAGGATATTGCTTAAAAATTAAGTGGGGAGGCTATATAATGCATGTCCAGGCCATTCCAAGTTGTTCCTTTGATAGCACATTATTCACAATGGCCACCCCGCAACCGTTGTTTAACATGTGCCTTTAATTTTTTTCTTAAGGTTGCTTTTAATTTTTATTAAACTCAATTTTCCTTTCATTTCCCTCATTTTGGCTAATTTGATATCTAATTTCATTTAAGCCTAATTTGCATTTCATATTAATTACACATCATTTCATTTACATTTCATTTTACAAATTTGTCAAAATCATACAAAACTTGTCAAATATTCGCAATTTATACACTTCATTTCTTTTTCTTCTAAGAGTCAAATTTACCTTTTACAAGAATCCTAGGTTCTTCTAGCAGTACTTCTAAAGGGGATTTTCTCAGACCTTTCCTTCCTGAGGAAACAATTATAATGAAAACGAACAACATTCCCATTGATAACAATTGAATAAATAATACAATTGAGCCTTAGAATAGCCCGTTGGTTATGGAGCTAACAAGGCATGAATAGGAGTAGTTATAACAATGTTACAACAATAACAACTAGATGCTAATAATGTAATAAACCTAACATATACGCTAACATCCCCCCTTTATTACATATTTTGCAATACATAGAGAACTGCGAAACAAGTCAAATTGGACACGTGCAAGTGCCTTAGTGAAAATGTCCGCAACTTGAGCATCGATGGGAATGTACTAAAGCTGGATCTAGTGCCTTGGAACTTTCTCTCAAATGAAGTGACATCATGTGTCAATGTGCTTGGTTTTCTCATGATGCACTAGATTCTTAACAAAGTTCAAAACACCTCAGTTGTCACAAAACAAGTGGATTGGAGATTTTGATGGATGACCCATACTTGTCAAAATGCGACACAACCATATCACTTCGCACACTTCACGTGCGGTGCGATACTCTACCTTTGTATCTGAGATAGCAACCACATGTTACTTCTTGTTGTGCCAAGAGACAGGACCGGATCCAAGATGAAATATATATCCTGAATTTGACTTACGATCATCATATGACACGGCATATTGAGAGTCTGTGTAACCTTGCAAGAATAATTTGTCATTCTTCTTGTATTCTAGACCATATCCCATTGTGCCACAAACATAGTGAAGAACACGTTTCGTTGCTTTCCAATGAGTAGTCTTAGGTTCTTGCATGAACCTCGAAATATAGTTGACAATAAATACGATATATGGCCTAGTATTAGTTACATAGATAAGACTCCTAATCATCTGTCGGTAGAGAGTACCATCTACCTGAGGTGAATCATCATATCACAATAACTGAAGCCCTGATTCCATCAGAGTTGCCAACGGCTTGAAATCAGTCATGCGATATTTTTCTAACAGTGTCTTGGCATATTTTTTTTGAGTCACTTTGATGTAGTGCTCCTTCTAGCTCACTTCCAGACCAAGACAATAATGGAGAAGTCTGAGATTTGTCATCTCAAAAGATTTACATAAGTCTCTTTTTACAACAGAGATCATAGTTTTTGAACTCCCTATAATGAGCAGATCATCAACATAGAGTACACAACACTATCTCAGAACCTTATTTCTTGAAATAGAGGTTTGCATCTAACAGAAATCTCTTAAATCCATGTTGCAGGAGGTTATTATCCATTTTTATATACCAAGCTCGAGGAGCTTGTTTTAAACCATACAAGGATTTGACCAACTTACACACTTTCTGCTCTTGGCCTTCCACTTCAAATCCTTCAGGTTTTGTCATGTAGACTTCCTCTTGGAGATCATTCAAAAAATCACAATTGAAATTCATCTGGTGAACTTTTCACCCATATTGTGCTACCATAGCACAAAGAATTCAAATGGTGGTCATCCGAGCAGTAGGTGCAAAAGTTTCTTCATAATCAAGGCCTTCCTTTTGCGCATATCCCTTTGCAACAAGGTGTACCGTATGCTTATCATTTGTCCCATCCGCCTTGTACTTGAATTTGTACACCCATTTGCATCCAATGGGCTTATTTTTGTGTGGCAGATTGACAAGCTCCCAATTTTTGTTCTTTTTCAGAGACTTATACTCAACATCCATAGCATCCTTCCATTGTGGCTCACTAAGGGCATCTTGTACAGAAGCAGGTTCATGATCATTCATTGAAGACATAAACACCCTGTCATCATCTATATCCATATCCTTTGTTTCTCTTTGGATCTACAAAAATTTCCTCAAAATATTGACAAATATCATCAACCTTAGTAGTCTCTGCTGCTACTCTTTCCTATCAAGTCATTCTGCGAGTACGGGGTCTATCCAAAGTCAAATCTGGTGGAGTGGATAACTTTGAGTCTCTTACTGTACTTGTATACCATTTTGGATTCTTCTTCTATGGTGATGAATAATATGAAGAAGTAGAAGGAACTCCAGTCTGAGGTGACGAAGGAGACTTCTCAACTTTAGATTACACAAGATCTAGGTATACATCATATGTTCTTTATGATGTGAAAGCCTCATCAAAAACATCTCTGCTGACATGAATCTTCTTGGTCAAAGGATCAATCAAACGATAACCTTTAAAGTGCTCACCATAGCCAATAAGAATACACTTCAATGTCTTATCATCTAGCTTCTTCCTTTTTCTTTTTTAGTATGTGCATGAAATCTTTACATCCAAAAATATGAATATGAGATATGGATGGTTTTCAACCACTCCATGCTTCCTGTGGAGTCATTCCTTTTAGGACCTTTGTGGGTGCTCTATTCAACAGATATACTGTAGTAGTGACAGCTTCTGCTCAAAATTATTGTCCAAGACTAGCTCCTGTGAGCATACAACAAACCATTTCCATGATATAACGGTTCCTTCTCTTAGCAACTCCATTTTACTGAGGAGTGTAAGCAGTAGTTATTTCTCTCGTGATTCCATCTGCAATTAAGAATGCAAAAAACTCTTTAGAGGTAAACTCCCCCCTCAATATGAGTGAAGGATCTTTATAGAAGTCCCTGACTTCTTCTCAATTGATTCCTTGAATTTTTGAAAGAAACTAAAGACTTCAGATTTCAAATTAAGAAAGAACACCCACATATTTCGTGAGTAGTCATCCACAAACAACTAAAAATACCTCTTCCCCCCACAACTGATTGGTGTGAAAGGACCACACAGATCAGTGTGAGTCAACTCCAGAGGTTTCTTTGCTCTTGTTGAGCTCTTCTCAAAAGGTACTCTATGCTACTTTCCTTCCAAGCAGTCAGATCACACTGGCAATGTGGAAGAAATGGAAGGAAGACCCTTTACCATCTCATACTTACTTAGCTCAAGTAAGTAGCTAGAACTAAGATGCCCATATCTCTTGTGCCATAGGGAAGTTGCCTCCTTTGTAGAGACTGTCATGGCAACATGGGGAGTAGAGATAGAATCTAAGGCAAATAAGCCATGCTTATATGAAGTTGTTGCAATGTTCTTACCCCTCCTGGTAATAGAACAACACTTCTTTCCATCCTCAACACAAAAGTTCACAACCATATCTTTATCTAGAATTTGTGTGACTGACAACAAATTGTTCGCCAATCCTGGAACATAAAAAACTTTTTCAATCTAACACTTGCCATCAGGAAGAGTGATTGAAACTATACCCTCTCCCTAAACCTTGTAGGTTTTGTCATCAACAATAGTGACAGGTTTGCCCTCTTTGGCCTCAAATGATTCAAACCATGATTTTGTGTTAGTCATGTGCTTACTAGCGCCAGTATCGACATATCATACATGATCCTTCTACTTGGAGGTTGGGGTAGTCATGAGAACCTTGTGTGCCCTCTCAGAATCCGAGTTAGATTCTTCAACATCAACATTCACCTTGGGTTGCTTGTTCTTGTTTTGTGGTTTATTCTAGCCTTTTTGTTTAGATTTTTTATTATTGTGCCAACACCTGTTTGTGTCATGGTTGTCTTTGTCGCAAATTTTGCAATATCTCTTCATTTGTTGAGGTTGTTTCCCTTTTGAATATTTGTGAGAATTTCTTCCCTTCTAAAAATTACTTTTCTTCTTAGAACCCTTTCTGTTGGAATAGAGGGTTGTATTAGAAGAATCATCTCTTTGAAGTTGGCGTGCCTCCTCTTCTTGAAGCAGATTGACCAACTTAACAAAGGTAACTTTTCTCTGTGACACCTGAAGTGAGGTGATCAACACCATGTAAGAATCAGGTAAAGCTCTCAATACAACTAAAGCAAGAAGCTCGTCATCTATAGGTTCTCCCAAAGAATTCAATTTTGCTTTCAACTCAGACACTCTACAAAGAAAGAGTTCAACTTTCTCTCCCTACTTCATGCTCAGACTATGTAGTTGAGATTGAAGTCAAAGAATAGTGGAATCAATCATTCCCTCAGATAGTTTTAAGAGCATCCCATGCCTCTTTACTATGTTCACAGTCAGCAATGTGGGGTTGAACTTCGTCTGAAACAACAAGCAATATGAGCACTTTTGCCATGTTGTCTTTCTTGTCAAAGTCTATTTGATCAGCAGTTGGAGTTGTGGTTGATGTTGATCCAGCTACTGGTGAAGGTCTCGTTGTTGCTCCAGAAATAACATCCCATAAGTCATCCATGACAAGGATAGCCTTAATTTTGTTTTTCCATGGTGTGTAATTAGGACCTTTCAATAACTTATGAGCATCAGTCATTAACTTTGCAGCCATTGTGAGGGTTCCTTATATCACCAAATGGTCCCCCTTTCTATGTACCTTTGTGACAAGCCTTTACACCGTACAAAATACCTGCCCTTACATGAGGAAGACTATAGGTATTTTGAAAGATAAAAAAAAATTACGTCCTTACATGAGGGAGACTATAGGTAATTTTTAGAGATCATACGATATGTGGAACTTAGGCTATACTGAAAAGGAATCGTCTCGTTGATGGAACCTACCATAAAAAGTCATCAATCCTCATGCGTGGGGCGTAACTTCCCCTAAATACTTTGGATTTCAGAACATTCATCAAGATTTACGCCTAAACATAAGAACGATTAGGGTAGTGGAATGTAGTAAAAAAATAGCAAAAAATTGGCAAACTTATATCTCCCCAACGATTGATAGAGAACAAGCTCAAACATTGTTGTTGCAACTAGTCTGATCACGACAACATTACCTGTAAGTGCAGACTAGAGGTATCACAAATACCAAACGCTGCAGTGCAATAAATTGCACTGATAGGTTCAAATTTTGAGGATTTATTCGTGCTTGATTTTACTTAATCAAGTATTGCAATATGGAAATAAATGCAACATACATCAAAAAGTGCCCACAAAAAAATAATGAACCTAAGGTGTCGGTTTCCACCAAAAATGCACCTTTTGAAGAAATGCGGAAAAAATTCTTTCACTCTCCCCCCTTGTATTGAAAAATTATGTTGGTAGGAAAAAACCATTCCCCCCATTCATTTTTGCAGAAAAAAAATTGGCCCCCTTATTAAGTTCTAAACATTTTCTTCCTAAATTTTTTAAAAAATTTTCTAAAGTTTAATTAAATAATTTTTTCAAAAAAAAAGTATTTCAAATATTCATTTTTATTCAAAATAACTTTTTTGTTCAAAAAAATAAAAGATTTAATTAAACTAATGAAAAAATTAAAAAAACATTAAAATTAAAAATTAAAAACTTGAAGTTTACATTATAACAAAGGTGCGGGGGGAGGGTCAGAGGGATTCGATTCCTCGACCTTCTGCTAGAGTGCCTTATGCCCGGGCCGCCAGCCAGTCGAGCTAGGCTGCTCGACGTGAGTAAGGGGGAGACTCCCCTTACTTAGTCTCCACTGGATGGCGTGATAGAAGGAAGTGTCACTCGTTCATGGCTCCTCTGTGGGTGGCGTGGCAGTAGCACGACTTTGCAAAATGATTAGAGTTGTCTTATGCAAACCAAACTCCTGCAAACAAAAAAGCCTCAATCCTCAACAAGCTTCGCCTCACCCGATCCTCTGCAGACTGCCTCACTCGATCCTCTACAAACTATCTCAACCACCTCCTCTGTGTGTCTGTGATGTCCTATGAGGGAAATATGAGGCAATATGAGGACATTTGAGGGCTAGGATCAAAGTTCAATCCATCCAAAATGACTGAACTCAGCTTTGAAATTGATTCATGGCATAAAATGTAGTTACAGGATGCACCACAGATTGATAAACCAAAATAATATTGATTCAACATTAAGCAATTACATAGGATAGTGCAAAGTATTTATAATGTAAATTAATAAACTAACTACCATATATCTCACTAACCATCATGGTAGGAGAGACGTGTAGCTAACCACTAACCTAGGTAGAGATTTCTAACCAAATCACTAACCTAAATATCTGACATAGGATATTTAGGTACTTACCTAGTTTAACCATGAGGCAAAATATCTCATGGTAATTACATAGAAAAGTAAATGTAATAACACTACGTAGTGTAATGCAATACACTACCTTATTTTACCCTAACATCCCCCCTTTATTACATTACTTTGATATACAAAGTTTTCTCCGAAAAATTTGAAATTTGACACGTCCAAGTGCCTTTGTAAAAATGTGTGCAACCTGTTCATCGATGGGAATATTTTGGAGCTTGATTCTGTGCAGGAACTTCATCACGAATGAAATGAAAATTTGTATCAATATGCTTTGTTCGTTCATGATGCACTGGATTTTTGACCAAGTTCAAAACACCTGAATTGTCGCAAAACATGTGAATGGGAAGTTTCTTTGGTAGGCCCATGGTATCCAAGATGTGACTTAACCATATCGCTTCACACAGCTCCACGTGCAACACGATATTCTACCTCAGTTGAAGATAAAGCAACCACATGTTGCTTTTTACTATGCCATGAGACAAGACCAGATCCAAGATGAAATACATAGCCTGATGTTGATTTTTTGTCATCTATGGATCTAGCATAATCAGAGTCAGTATAACTCTATAAGAAGAATGAGTTATTCTTATTATACTCTAGACCATAATCTGTACTACCCTGAATGTAATGAAGAACCCTTTTAGCTGCTTTCCAATGAGAGACCTTTGGTTCTTGCATGAACCATGAGAGATAGTTTAAAACATAAGTAATATTTGGTCTAGTATTAGTCAGATAGATGAGGCTCCCATTCATCTGTCTATAAAGTGTGCCTTCTACCTATGGTGAGTCTTCATATCATGATAACTATAGCCCTGATTCCATCGGTGTTGCTTTGGGCTTACAATCAGTCATACGATATTTTTCTACTAAAGTCTTTGCATACTTTTTCTAAGTCACCCTAAGATGATTCTTTTTTGGTTTTATCTCAAGGCCAAGACAATAGTGGAGAAGTCCTAGATTTGTCATATCAAATGACTCTTTCAAGTCATCTTTCACGACTTTAATCAAGTTCTCTGAATTTTTATTGATGATCAGATCATCTACATATAACACAAGAATCACTATTTCAAAACTTGTGTTCTTGATATAGATATTTGTGTCAGATGGACTTCTCTTAAATCCATGTTGTACTAGGTGACTATCCTTTTTTATGTACCATGCTCTTGGGGCTTTTTTTAGCCCGTATAATGATTTGACCAACTTGCAAACTTGTTTCTCATGGCCTTCCTCAACAAATCCAGGAGGTTGAGTCATGTACACTTCTTCTTTTAATTCACCATTTAGAAAGGCACTTTTTACATCCATCTAATGTAATTTCCATCCGAACTGTGTTGCCATAGCACAAAGAACTCGAATGGTGGTCATCCTTGCTATAGGAGCAAAGGTTTACTTATAGTCAAGGCCTTCCTTTTGAGCATAACCCTTCGCCACAAGATGGGCCTTATGCTTATCTATGGTTCCACCTCCCTTATATTTAAATTTGTAAACCCATTTGCAGCCTATGGGTCTCTTTCCTTTAGGCAAATCCACCAACTTCCATATTTTATTCTTCATGAGGGAGTTATGTTCTGCATCCATAGCTGCCTTCCACTGAGGCAGTCTATGTGCTTCATCAACTGTAGAAGGTTCATTTTCATCAAATGATGACAAGTAAACCCTTTCCTCATCTATTTCCATATCATATTCCCTTGCTAACTCTCTATCAACAAAAAGTTCTTGAAAATCTGCACAAAGATCATCAACTGAAGTGGATGCTTCGGTCTTTTCTTGTTGAGTCATGCTTCGTGTCTTTGGACGATTGAGAGTAAGTTCAGGTGGGGAAGTGAGTTTGGAATCTTTCATTGTGCTTGTATACCATTTGGGAGGCTTTTTATGTTTTGGAGAAGGAAGTGGTTGTTGTTCCTCATTATCTAGGTATACTGATTACAACTAATTGAACTAAGCACTATTTCTGTTTTGAAGAGGTTTTGATGTTGGAAATATTTTGTCCCCTTTTTAGAGATTTGAGACAAGTAAAAAATAAATTTATCCAACCTTAATAAAATCCCTAAATAACCTCTTTTATCTCCCTTGGATTATTTCTAATTTCCAAATAAAATAAATTTGATGGAGTAACCCTTATGACTCCCAAGTTCTTGGAAAATTAGAGAAATGATAATAATATTTGCAATGTAGTTTAATCCAAGTTAAATTCCTTATTCCTTCTAAGAAAAATTGCAAATATTAAAATAATAATATAAGTAACCCTCTAGATTTCAAAACCCTAAGTTTCAACCTTAGTTTATAATCCTTATAACTCCAACTTATGAAAGCAATAATCAATGGGATTTAGACCTTACCTTATATGCAATATCTCCTTGATTTTCGACGCTTTCCATGGCTGAATATAACGTCTAGAATGTACCTTGAGCGCTCGGATTAATGGATATTCGATGGAAGCTTGACGTGAATGTTGTACATAGGCATTGAAAATGTTGACCTTCCAAAAATGGGAAAATTTTAATGCTCCTTACCCCTTGTCTTCCACGCTATAGTTCGAACGTTTATGATGCTTCTCTCACGCCTTGACTGTGCTACGTTCCTCCTTCGAACATCTTGAATGTGCTTCACTCTTGCATGTTGTCCGTGGAGTAAAAGATACATTTTAAACGTGGATCATAGGCATTTCAACGCTTCCTTTGGTGAGTGGTCTTCTCCAATATTGAGACCATGAATGTAACACCTTTCTTCATTTATTTTACGCCTCCAAACGCTTTGTTTTTTCGATTGCTATTTCGACGTCCTTTGGAGATTGATTTACAATTGCTTGTCTACGTAAATGTGGCTCATGGATGATCTGAAATGAGCTTTGTTTTTGCAAGTACGTACATCCAATATGAGCCCTTGAATGACTCCTGCTAGCTTAGGAGGAAGAGTGTTGACATTCGGCCTTTGATGGTTGATTTTTCTATAGGAAAACATGCGCTAATATGGCACTTTTCAAATATGCACTTATGCTGTCAAAAACCAAATTAGAGTAGTGCAAGATAACGTAATATATTTTGTACAATAAGGCTTTTAATAAACCTTATTTTGCACTCTATTTACAGATTTTTAAGATTTGTTTTGTGGCATATTTATTGCAATACAAGAGTTTGAGGTTATCTTTAACAATAGATATACCTTTCCCTTTTTACTTGGAAACTTTTGATAACAAATCCAAGCTTCAATAATAGTAGATAGAAGTTATTTTATTTGATGCAAATTCTCTGCATTTATTCTCTTTGCATTCACTTGTAATGTTTTTGATTTTGAGACTCACCAAGTCTCACTTTCATAAGATTATATCTCTATTTTTGGTTAGTTATGTTCTTCTCTAAATATGGAGGATTCTAACCCTATTTGATGGCTTCTATTGGCCACATTAAGTTGCAGATTTTTGTGCTTCAATAGTGTCTTTAGACACTTGATACAAATCAGATTTTGTGCCTTTCAGGAAACACAAACCTAATTTTCTTTTTGAGTGGTATAACAGTACAAGCTCTTTTTTGATGCACTAATATTACACCTTATCACTCCAATAAACTCTCAAAGAAATGCACTAATAATCTACTGCAACTAATCAAGAATAACCTAAAATGAATCTTTAGGAGTTATTCTGCAATTTCATTACAATCAATGTTGTAGGACTTAGTCTTCTTTTTCAATAATAGATAATAGGTAGTTGAAAGAATCTAATCTAGAATCTAATCAACTCCTAATAAATGTGCAATTGAATCGTTTAAAATAATTTGTTTTCCTTTGCACTTTCAAATATTGAAATCAAATTTCCATTTTGCAACTTCAATCCAATTCCAGGTGCTCTAATAAATCTAATAAGTAGTTCAATTTAATGAATCTTTTTGCACCATAAGTTGCATACCTATTTTGGTAGCTCTTCTTCCGCCTTTGTAGAGGATTTAGACCTTGGTTTCTAGAAACAACAAGTTGTTGCTTCCAATAGGATGTCTTGCACAACTCCTTCTTCACCAAATGATGGTCTCAAACTTATTTTTTACAAGCCTAGAATTTGGTGGCTTGTTCTTCTCTTGTGTTATCTTTCTGCTATAGATTTGGAGAATTTTATGTCTCTAGGGTGGTGCCTTCTCGCTGTGAGAGGCAATCTTCAAATATCCAAGATTTGGTGGGCTTATTCTATCTTCAAGTCCTCTTGTCAAGTTCTGATTTCAAGCAAGATCTTCTTCTAGGGTTTGGCACTCCTTGCCAAACTTCTTCTCGAATTTTGCACTACTTGCCAAATTCTTCTCTTGGGATTATTTTTGGATGGTGACAATTGTCCCAAGTCCTTCACTATCAGATAATTCACCTAGATAGTTGATTTCTCAAATGAGTTCTCAAAAAACTCTCTTGATCTTCAGCAAGGCTCTTCTAGCCTTTCCTGGATGCTCAATGAGACCTTCTCAAGGTCTTTGATCTAGTAGCTTCTAATGATCTTTCCTTACACCTTTTCTTCAACATTTTGCTTCTAAAAGTGTTGGTGGTGAGATCTTCTCCTGGATCTTCTGATTCTTTTGCTTTTGGCTTCGAGAAGGACTCTCCTAGTCCTTCTTCTTCTTCCAAGATTGGAAGTTCTTCAATGAGATATTCTCCTGATCTCTTCTCTTTTGCTTTAGGATTAAGTTGATTCTGAAGAAGATGCTCTTCCTAAATTTCTTGTAGGAAGTCTCCCAACTCACTGAATCTTCTATTCCTGCAACAAAAATATTAGTACTGAAATATTTAATCTGCTTTTGAATCATATATTCTTCTCGAATTCTTTTTCAGGATCAAATCTTTTGTGGCCTATTTTGATGTTAAGGCTTACGTGGCCTTTTCTAGTACCAAGGCTCCTATGAACTTTTTCAGTATCAAGGCTTTAATGGCCTTTTCAACATCAATGCTTCTATGGCCTTTTCTAGTATAAGAATTTTGTGGCTTCTTCTGTAAGGCTTCTATGGCCTTTCTGTATCAAGGCTCTTATGGCCTATTCTTCAAGTGTGGATATTTTGCAATCCAGCAATGGAGATCTTCAGTCTCCTATCTTTACCATGATCCTTCACTAGAAGTCTTCTTCCGCAGTATTCTTCTATCACATGATGAATTAACCTCTGCACTATGAGGTATGCCCACCGTCGGGCAAGGAAGTTGGAATCTCCTAGCTTTCTATCGTAGGAGGAGTCCCAATCCTCTAAGAATTAATTTCCTACAACAAAAGAAACTTTAGGAACCAGTTAGCAAACTCCAGATGACCTAGATGATATTCACAAGATGATCCGTCAATCTAGTGGATTGAAATGCTAATTCCTAGTCTTCACGAGTTTTCACAACAACTCTATGGAAAATACTAGACGAAAATGATCTCAGTATTTTTTGAAACTAAGATTCCTTTCAGTCCTATATTTTTGACTCTCCCAAAATCTACCACCAAGATACTCCTAAGATATTTTTTTAGTGGCTGGTCCAATGGTGCGTCATATTGATAAAACTCTCAGGCTAACCAACAATGGTGGTTCCTTGATGACCTGCACAAATTAGATCTACCATGGCTCTGATACCATAGTTAGCTTTTTATGAATGAGCCATGAGATATAATAATCACAAGATGCAAAATAACATACAAGAAAGTAAATCTGCTAGATGACTAAAGTATTCTGAAATATAAAACATATAAAATATTACAATGTAGCTATGGAGGAAGTGAGCACTCCATTAACAAATCTACAGATCTACATCACATCCATCACCAAAAAATGGTGAGGAAAACAATCCACTAACCTAAAATATCTAACAATGTCTCCCGACTATCCTATTCTATCTATCTAAGAGTTCATCCTTATATATGCAAAATAGGATGTTTTCCCAAAACTCTATCTAGCTATGCATAGGACACCTTGCACATGGACACTTGTCAATTTATTACATTGCATGAAGTCACTAGATAATTTGCACATGAAGTAATCTAGGTATGTATCTTGGAGGATACATTTACATAACCCAAATGATGGAATAAACAATATTTCCAACACATCCACCCTTTGTTTCCTCACACACTTCCTATGTTGGTGTCTTCCCTTACGCTAACATCTTCTTTGACTATTGGTTGTTCTCCTTGTACCTTGTCTTCCATACTTAATAGCAATGTTTTCCACCTCTCAGTGTATATTTCCTCTAGAATCCACACTTGTTCCAGTATTGGTTCATTTGTTTCTTGGAATGGGACTTCCATATTACTCACATTCTCTTTCTGAGAAATTTGTGTGCTCCTTATTGGTACTTGCTCCTCTTTGCGATCTCGTCTCCCACATTTTTGTAGACTTGTATCTATCATCCACCCCTCTCCTTCATGTTATTATCTTACTGTATCGGACACTATTCGTTCCTAACAACGCCAAACGTAGCACAGGTGGTGGTACTCCCAGTAGGGAAGGTGGTGACAAATTCAAACATGAAATCTTAAATCCTTCATATTAGAAAATATACAATGGATGTTGCCAAAATGCACACTTTGGTTGATCGCACAATTCATGTAGAACCATTTAATTGTTTAGTTGTATGATTCAGCAAGTCGTACAAAGGTTAAATTTCACTATTCTCAGAGTCACAAAGCCTGGCATGTGTTGATTGTATGATTGGTCAGATTGGCAATTTACCATGACCATAGCAATTTCAATAATTTTTCTTATTATTCACAACTATGCTTCTTCTACGATTACCACTATTTCTAAGACTTAGTTACAACTGTATATTTACCAGCAATCTGCATGATTCACTTACCAGTTGGATTTACTGCCAACACTCAACAACATGATCTCTGCAACACTGCAAACCATGTCGAACGCTTCAGGTGGATATTATATCTGCTACAACATACGTACAATTTTTGGTAGTAACTTTGTCAAATATTCGCAATTTATACACTTCATTTCTTTTTCTTCTAAGAGGCAAATTTACCTCCTACAAGAATCCTAGGTTCTTCTAGCAGTACTTCTAAAGGGGCTTTTCTCAAACCTTTCCTTCCTGAGGAAACAATTATAATGAAAAATAACAACATTCCCATTGATAAAAATTGAATAAATAATACAATTGAGCCTTAGAATATCCCGGAGGTTACAGAGCTAACAAGGCGTGAATAGGAGTTGTTATAACAATGTTACAAAAATAACAACTAGATGCTAATAATTCAATAAACCTAACATATACGCTAACTTCCCCCCTTTATTACATATTTTACAATACATAGAGAACTGCGAAACAAGTCAAATTTGACACGTGCAAGTGCCTTAGTGAAAATGTCCGCAACTTGAGCATCGGTGGGAATGTACTAAAGCTGGATTCGATGTCTTGGAACTTTGTCTCAAATGAAGTAACATCATGTGTCAATGTGCTTGGTTTTCTCAGGATGCACTAGATTCTTAACAAAGTTTAAAACACCCTAGTTGTCACAGAACAAGTGGATTGGAGATTTTGATGGATGACCCATACTTGTCAAAATGCGACACAACCATATCACTTCGCACACAGCTTCACGTGCGGCGTGATACTCTGCCTCTGTAGATGAGATAGCAACCACATGTTGCTTCTTGCTGTGCCAAGAGACAAGACCGGATCCAAGATGAAATATATATCCTGAAGTTGACTTACGATCATCATATGACCCAGCATATTCAAAGTCTGTGTATCCTTGCAAGAATAATTTGTCATTCTTCTTGTATTCTAGACCATATTCCATTGTGCCATGGACATAGTGAAGAACACGTTTTGTTGCTTTCCAATGAGTAGTCTTAGGTTCCTGCATGAACCTTGAAAGATAGTTGACAACAAATACGATAAATGGCCTAGTATTAGTCACATATATGAGACTCCTACTCAGCTGTCGATAGAGATTACCATCTACCTGAGGTGAATCATCATATCGCAATAACTGAATCCCTGATTCCATCGGAGTTGCCAACGGCTTGAAATCAGTCATGCGATATTTTTCTAACAGTGTCTTGGCATATTTCTTTTTAGTCACTTTGATGTAGTGCTCCTTCTAGATCAATTCTAGACCAAGACAATAATGGAGAAGTCTGAGATTTGTCATCTCAAAAGATTTACATAAGTCTCTTTTTATAGCAGAGATCATAGTTTTTGAACTCCCTATAATGAGCAGATCATCAACATAGAGTACACGCAACACTATCTCAGAACCTTATTTCTTGAAATAGAGGTTTGCATCTGATGGAAATCTCTTAAATCCATGTTGCAAGAGGTTATTATTCATTTTTATATACCAGGCTCGAGGAGCTTGTTTTAAACCATACAAGGATTTGACCAACTTGCACACTTTTTGCTCTTGGCCTTCCACTTCAAATCCTTCAGGTTGTGTCATGTAGACTTCCTCTTGGATATCACCATTTAAAAAAGCTCTATTGACATTCATCTGGTGAAATTTCCACCCATATTGTGCTACCATAGCACAAAGAACTCGAATGGTGGTCATCCGAGCAGTAGGTGCAAAAGTTTCTTCATAATCAATGCCTTCCTTTTGTGCATATCCCTTTGCAACAAGGCATACCTTATGCTTATCAATTGTCCCATCTGCCTTGTACTTGACTTTGTACACCCATTTGCAGCCAATGGGCTTCTTTTTGTGTGGTAGATCAACAAGCTCCCAAGTTTTGTTCTTTTTTAGAGACTTATACTCAGCATCCATAGCAGCCTTCCATTGTGGATCACTAAGGGAATCTTGTACAGAAGCAGGTTCATGATCATTCATTAAAGACATAAACACCCTGTCATCATCTATATCCATATCCTTTGTTTCTCTCTGGATCTACAAAAATTTCCTCAAAATATTACCAAAGATCATCAACCTCTGTAGTCTCTGCTGCTACTCTTTCATATCAAGTCATTCTGCTAGTATGAGGTCTATCCAAAGTCAAATATGGTGGAGTGGATGACTTTGAGTCTCTGACTGTACTTGTCTACCATTTTGGATTCTTCTTCTATGGTGATGAAGAATATGAAGAAGTAGAAGGACCTCTAGTCTGAGGTGACGAAGGAGACTTCTCAACTTTAGATTCCACAAGATCTAGGTATACATCATATGTGCTTTATGATGTCAAAGACTCATCAAAAACATCTCTACTGACATGAATATTCTTGGTCAAAGGATCAATCAAACTATAACCTTTAAAGTGCTCATCATAGCCAATAAGAATACACTTCAATGTCTTCTCATCTAGCTTCTTCCTTTTTTTTTCAGTATGTGCATGAAATCTTTACATCCAAAAATACGAATATGAGAGATGGAGGGTTTTCGACCACTCCATGCTTCCTGTGGAGTCATTCCTTTTAGGGCCTTTGTGGGTGCTCTATTCAACAGATATACTATAGTGGTGACAGCTTCTGCTCAAAATTTTTGTCCAAGACTAGCTCCTGCGAGCATAAAACGAACCATTTCCATCATATAATGGTTCCTTCTCTTAGAAACTCCATTTTTCTGACGAGTGTAACTAGTAGTTATCTGTCTCATGATTCCATGTGCAATTAAGAATGCAGAAAACTCTTTAGAGGTAAACTCCCCCCTCAATATGAGCGAAGGTCTTTATAGAAGTCCCAAACTTCTCAACAGATTTCTTGAATTGTTGAAAGAAACTAATGGCTTCAAATTTCAGATTAAGAAAGAGCACCCACATCTTTCATGAGTAGTCATCCACAAACAACTGAAAATACCTCTTTCCCTCATAACTGATTGGTGTGAAAGGACCGCACAAATCAGTGTGAATCAAATCTAGAGGTTTCTTTGCTCTTGTTGAGCTCTTCTCAAAAGGTACTGTATGCTGCTTTCCTTCCAAGCAGTCAGAGCACACTGGCAATGTGGAAGAAATGGAATGAAGACCCTTTACCATCTCATACTTACTTAGCTCAATTAAGTAGCCAGAACTAAGATTCCCATATCTCTTGTGCCATAGGGAAGTTTCCTCCCTTGTAGAGACTGTCATTGCAACATGGGGAGTAGAGATAGCATCTAAGGCAAATAAGCCATGCTTATATGAAGTTGTTGCAATGTTCTTACCCCTCTAGGTAATAGAATAACACTTCTTTCCATCCTCAACACGAAAGTTCACAACCATATCTTTATCTAGAATTTGTGTGACTGACAGCAAATTGTTTGTCAATCCTAGAACATAATGGACTTTTTCAATCTGACACTTGCCATCCGGAAGAGTGATTGAAACTATACCCTCTCCCTGAACCTTGTAGGTTTTTTCATCATAAATAGTGACAGGTTTGCCCTATTTGGCCTCAAATGATTCAAACCATGATTTTTTGCGAGTCATGTGCTTACTAGCGCCAGTATCGACATATCATACATGATCCTTCTACTTGGAGGTTGTGGTAGTCATGAGCACCTTGTGTGCCCCCTCAAAATTCGATTTAGATTCTTCAACATCAACATTCACCTTGGGTTTCTTGTTCTTGTTTTGTGTTTTATTCTAGCCTTTTTGTTTAGATTGTTTATTCTTGTGCCAACACCTGTTTGTATCATGGTTGTCTTTGTCACAAATTTTACAATATCTCTTCATTTGTTGAGGTTGTTTCCCTTTCGAATCTTTGTGATAATTTCCTCCCTTCTGAAAATTACTTTTCTTCTTAGAAACCTTTATGTTGGAATAGTGGGTTGTATTAGAAGAATCATCTATTTGAAGTTGGCGTGCCTCCTCTTCTTGAAGCAAATTGACCAACTTAACAAAGGTAACTTTTCTCTGTGACACCTGAAGTGATGTGATCAACACCGTGTAAGAATCAGGTAAAGCTCTCAATACAACTGAAGTAAGAAGCTCATCATCTATAGGTTCTCCCAAAGAATTCAATTTTGCTTTCAACTCAGACACTCTACAAAGAAAGAGTTCAACTTTCTCTCTCTGCTTCATGCTCAGACTATGTAGTTGAGATTGAAGTCAAAGAATAGTGGAATCAATCATTCCCTCAGATAGTTTTAAGAGCATCCCATGCCTCTTTACTATGTTCACATTCAGCAATGTGGGGTTTAACTTCGTCTGAAACAACAAGCAATATGAGCACTTTTGCCTTGTTGTCTTTCTTGTCAAAGTCTATTTGATCAGCAGTTGGAGTTGTGGTTGATGTTGATCCAGATACTGGTGAATGTCTCGTTGTTGCTCCAAAAATAAAATCCCATAAGTCATCCATGACAAGGATAGCCTTCATCTTGTTTTTCCATGGTGTGTAATTAGGACCTTTCAATAACTTATGAGCATCAATCATTAACTTTGCAGCCATTGTGAGGGTTCCTTATATCACCAAATGGTCCCCCTTTCTATGTCCCTTTGTGCCAGGCCTTTACACTATAAAAAATACCCACCCTTACATGAGGGAGACTATAGGTATTTTGAAAGATCGGAAAAAATTACCCGTCCTTACGTGAGGGAGACTAGGTAATTTTTAGAGATCATACGATATGTGGAAGTTAGGCTATACTAAAAAGGAATCGTCTCGTTGATGGAACCTACCATAAAAAGTCATCAATCCTCATGCATGGGGCGTAACTTCCCCTAAATACTTCGGATTTCAGAACATTCATCAAAATTTACGCCTAAACACAAGAACGATTAGGGTAGTGGAATGTAGTAAAAAAATAGCAAAAAATTGGCAGACTTATATCTCCCCAACGATTGATAGAGAACAAGCTCAAACATTGTTGTTGCAACTAGTCTGATCACGACAACATTACCTGTAAGTGTGGACCAGAGGTATCACAAATACCGAACGCTGCAGTGCAATAAATTGCACTGATGGGTTCAAATTTTGAGGATTCATTAGTGCTTGATTTTACTTAATCAAGTATTGCAATATGGAAATAAATGCAACATACATCAAAAAGTGCCCACAAAAAAATAATGAACCTAAGGTGTCGGTTTCCACAAAAAATGCACCTTTTGAAGAAATGCGAAAAAAATTATTTCACTCTCCCCCCTTGTTTTGAAAAATTGTGTTGTTAGGAAAAAAACATTTCCCCCATTCACTTTTGCAGAAAAAAAAAATTGGCCCCCTTATTAAGTTCTAAACATTTTCTTCCTAAATTTTTTAAAACTTTTTCTAAAGTTTAATTAAATAATTTTTTCAAAAAAAAAGTATTTCAAATATTCATTTTTATTTAAAATAACTTTTTTGTTCAAAAAAATAAAAGATTTAATTAAACTAATGAAAAAATTAAAAAAACATTAAAATTAAAAATTAAAAACTTAAAGTTTACCTTATAACAAAGGTGTGGGGGGAGGGTTGGAGGGATTCGATCCCTCGACCTTCTGCTAGAGTGCCTTACGCCCGGGATGCCAGCCAGCCGAGCTAGGATGCTCGACATGAGTAAGGGGGAGACTCCCCTTACTTAGTCTCCACTGGACGGCGCGATCGAATGAAGTGTCGCTCGTCCGTGGCTCCTGTGTGGGCGGCGTGACGGCAGCACGACTTTGCAAAATTATTAGAGTTGTCTTCTACAAACCAAACTCCTACAAACAAAAACACCTTAATCCTCAACAAGCTCCGCCTCACCCAATCCTCTGCAGACTGCCTCACTCGATCCACTACAAACTGTCTCAACCACCTCCTACGCATGTCTGTGACGTCCTGTGAGGGAAATATGAGGCAATCTGAGGATATTTGAGGGCTAGGATCAAAGTTCAATCTGTCCAAAATGACTAAACTCAGCTTTGAAATCGATTCATGGCATAAAATATAGTTACAAGATGCACCATAGATTGATAAACCAAAATAATATTGATTCAACATTAAGCAATTACATAGGATAGTGCAAAGTATTTATAATGTGAATTAATAAACTAACTACCATATATCTCGCTAACCATCATGGTAGGAGAGACGTGTAGCTAACCACTAACCTAGGTAGAGATTTCTAACCAAATCACTAACCTAAATATCTGACATAGGATATTTAGGTACTTACCTAGTTTAACCATGAGGCAAAATATCTCATGGTAATTACATAGAAAATAAAATGTAATAACCCTACGTAGTGTAATGCAATACACTACCTTATTTTACCATAACATCCCCCCTTTATTACATTACTTTGATATACAATTTTTGCTTCGAAACAGTTGAAATTTGACACGTCCAAGTGCCTTTGTAAAAATGTGTGCAACCTGTTCGTCGATGGGAATGTGTTGGAGCTTGATTTTGTGCTTAGGAACTTCGTCACGAATAAAATGGCAATCTGTATCAATATGCTTTGTTCGTTCATGATGCACTAGATTTTTGACCAAGTTCAAAACACCTGAATTATCGCAAAACATGTGAATGGAAAGTTTCTTTGGTAGGCCCATGGTAGCCAAGATGCGACTTAACCATATCGCTTCACACACAGCTCCACGTGCGGCATGATATTCTGCCTCAGTTGAAGATAAAGCAACCACACTGCTACTTTTTACTATGCCATGAGACAGGACCAAATCCAAGATGAAATACATAGCCTGATGTTGATTTTCTGTCATCTATGGATCCAGCATAATCAGAGTCAGTATAACTCTATAAGAAGAATGAGTTATTCTTATTATACTCTAGACCATAATCTATACTACCTTGAATGTAATGAAGAACCCTCTTAGTTGATTTCCAATGAGAGACCTTTGGTTCTTGCATGAACCATGAGAGATAGTTTAAAACATAAGTAATATCTGGTCTAGTATTAGTCAGATAGATGAGGCTCCCAATCATCTGTCTATAAAGTGTGCCTTCTACCTATGGTGAGTCTTCATATCGTGATAACTATAGCCCTGATTCCATCGGTGTTGCTTTGGGCTTACAATCAGTCATACGATATTTTTCTACTAAAGTCTTGGCATAATTTTTCTAAGTCACCCTAAGATGATTCTTTTTTTGTTTTATCTCAAGGCCAAGATAGTAGTGGAGAAGTCCTAGATCTGTCATATCAAATGACTCTTTCAAGTCATCTTTCACGACATTAATCAAGTTCTCTAAATTGTTAGTGATGAACAGATCATCTACATATAACACAAGAATCACTATTTTAGAACCTATGTTCTTGATACAGAGATTTGCGTCAGATGGACTTCTCTTAAATCCATGTTGCAGTAGGTGACTATCCATTTTTATGTACCATGCTCTAGGGGCGACTTGTCGCGAAATCGCGACACTTCTGCCTCTTTGTCCTCTTCTTGGCTTGTACCCGCGAAAACACATCATGTCGTGATATCGCGACACTTTCGCCTCCTTGCTGCTTTACTTGGTTTGTACTCGCAAAAACACAATATGTTGCGATATCGCTACACTTTCGCCTCCTTGCTTCTTATGTTTGCTTATACCCGCGAAAACACATGTCGCGATATCGTGACACTTTCGCCTCCATACTCTTATTTTTTACTTTTGTCGCGATATCGCGACACTTCTGCCTTCTTACTTTCTCTCTCCTCCTTTAGTCTCGAAAATGCAACATGTCGCGATATCGCGACATTTTTCCTTCTCGGCCTTCCTGCTCTTTTCAAGTCGCAAAAATGCGACATGTCACGATATCGCGACACTTTTCCTTCTCTGCCTTCCTCTTCGCTTTGGACTGCGAAAATGCTACATGTCACGATATCGCGACACTTTTCCTTCTCTTTGCATTTTCTCTTCGCTTCAGATCGCGAAAATGCTACATGTCGCGAAATCACGACACTTTTTCTTCCTTGCATTTTCTCTTCGCTTTGGACCGCGAAAATGAAACATGTCGCGAAATCGCGACACATTTTTCTCTCTCCTCTTTCTCTTTGCTTTGGCCCACAAAAATACATGTCGCAAAATCGCGACACTTTTTATTTCAAACTCTCTCTTGCAATATGTCGCGAAATCGCGACACTTTTTCTACTTGTCTTTTTCTCTTCCATCATGTTGCGAAATCGCGGCACTTTCTTCCGAACTATCTCTCTTGCAATATGTCGCGAAATCGTGACACTTTTTCTACTTGTCTTTTTCTATTCCAACATGTCGCGAAATCGCGACACTTTTTCTTTCGTACAATCTCTCTTGCAATATGTCATGAAATCGCGACACTTTTTCTACTTGCCTTTTTCTCTTCCAACATGTCGTGAAATCGCGAGAGTTTTGCTTGCTTGCGCCTTCTCCCCGAACACGTCATGAAATCGCGATAGTTTTGCTTGCTTGTGCTTTCTCTCCGAACATGTCGTGAAATCGCGATAGTTTTGCTTGCTTGCGCCTTCTCCCCGAACATGTCGTGAAATCGCGATAGTTTTGCTTGCTTGCGCCTTCTCTCCAAACATGTCGCAAAATCGCGACAGTTTTGCTTGCTTGCGCTTTCTCTCCAAACATGTCGCGAAATCGCGACAGTTTTTCTTGCTTGCGCTCTCTCCGAACATGTCGCGAAATCGCGATAGTTTTTCTTTCTTCTCAACATGTCGCGATATCGCGACAGTTTTTCTTTCTCTCAACATGTCGCGATATCGCGACAGTTTTCTTTCTTCTCAACATGTCGCGATATCGCGACAGTTTTCTTTCTTCTCAACATGTCGCGATATCGCGACAATTTTCTTCCTTGTGATTTTCTTTTGATTTTTAGCATATGGGCCACTTCGATCATTTGGATAATCACTGTACATACTCTGAAGAACCTTTTAACTCTTGTCCACTGCATCACTGAACTCCTGTCCACTATATCAACCGATTTGTCCACCGTATCAACCGATCCGTCCGACCGTGTTGACAACAATGACAATATCGTTGCTGCACCTTGCTCATCAATCTCCCCCTTTGGAATTGTTGGCAACACACGTGCAATTTCCTATAATTCTTCTCCCCCTTTGACAATAATACCAAAGGGCTGCTGCAGACTCCCCTTGAGTCCATGCACAACATTCTCAGGCACACGTTATGACAATTAGCAAAAATTACAAACATGAGCAAAAAGATAATCAAATATATAAATGCTCCCTCACGTAGAACCCTGTGATCCGCAATATATTCTCGTCGCTTCGTGGATAAGAAAACTGACTCTTGTTTCTTACTGTTCCACGCGACCAACCTATCTCCAAGATAAAATGCACCTCCACTGGTACTCTTTCTATCATCTACACATCCTGCCCAAATCTGCATCTGAAAATATGTCCCAACATTGTCCTCAAATATTTCCCAAAGGCCTTCTTCAAAGGCTCAATCAATCATGCTCAAGTAGTACTCAAAATGAACTCAACAATGAATGACAATCTCAAATCAAATGCACTTCATAGAAGCATAAAGAGAATTGTTAGAGACTTAATATCTTCTAACCTCAAACTCAACTCAACATAGAATGATGGAATAATTTATTTCATAGAACTTTAAAAATCACTTCACACATAACTTGACTAGGCTCAATCAAATCAACTCAACCAATCATCACCAAGCTGGAAACCATCTGGCTGCTCAATATAAACCTCTTCTTCAAGCTTCCCATTCAAAAACGTTGATTTCACATCTGTCAACAAAATTGACAAGTGACTCACACTTGTACCAACTTTTGTCCAACACTGTACCAACACCGCAATTTTACTGCCAACTCTGTGCAAGCATCAAACACAGTACCACAACACCAACCAAATCATCTGAATTGTTATAATCCTTAACTTTTGACAGTGGCAGTAAGAACCATCACCTGTACAACAATGACATATAGCAATACTACCAATAATGACAACTCTCAATTTAATCACCACACTTCATTCATGGCACTTCCACAAACTACATGAACTAAAAACATACTTCGACAACTATACGACAACTTCCCTGACTACTTGCCTTTCATCCTCAGGTAATCAAACAAATACATAGGAGCATTAAAATGAAACTTCAAGATTGCTCCCCCCGAGGATGTGCTACCTGGAGTTGCTTAGTGCAATAGCGGAGTAATCTCCTTCAGTCCAAGGAGACACGATTTCCTCTCTTCTTTCTTTCTCCAATCTTTCTTGAACTTAGGTTGAAGGTTTTCAACTGCATCCCTATTTTGAACCTTTTCGTGAACTTGAACATTTCTCTTGGGTGGTTGTCTCTTGTACATCCTTGATGGATGATTATTTTCCTTTCTTTGATGCTCATGATTTCTTCCTTGTCTGTGTTGCATTCTTTGCATCTGATGAAATCTACTGTCTTGCCATAGATTAGATACAAAAGTTCTTGGACAAGACCTTGCTATGTGCCCATGACCATTACATTTAAAACATTGCACATGGTGTTCAACAGATGTATTTCTACCAAAATAACTCTTTGATCTATTATTCAATCCACAATACATTGCCTTGTGACCATAAAGGTTGCATCTAAAACAATAGCCATTACAAGCATTATTATGAATAAAGTGAGAGTGATAGAACCTCTTTTGTTGTGGTTGCTTTGTTGTAGATCTCCTTTGAGATTTTCTTCCTTTTGAAGTTTCAGCTTCAAACGTTTCTTGCTTTGATCCTTCAAAGAGGGACTTCTTCTTCTCTCAGATTTAGAAGATGAAGGTTGTTCAACTTCATATCCAAGACCAAGCTTAGACATGGGGTTTCTTTGTTGCCTTATCATTTTATCTAGCAACTTTGTGCTCTTCTCAAATTTGAGATTTGTATTGGCCTCTTCTAGTTGTCTCCTCAATAAAACAATCTCCTCTTCTTGTTTGCCGCAAACATCGCTTTTATCATCCAGGTGTGACTTCAAAGCTTCTTCTATTTTCTTGGCTTTCTGAATTTGCAAGAAGAGATCTTCAATATTATCCCCATATTCTTCCAACTTCTTGGACAATATTTTGTTCTTTTTCCTTTCTATACTCAACTCCTCAAGTGCAGCGATCAACTCACCTTCTAGATATACTTCAACCTCAGCCTCAAGTTTTTTATTACATTCCTATTTTTCCTCTGTTTTTTCTTCTTCGAATGCCATGAAAAGAGCTTCATCTGTTTCTTCTTAGAATCCTCACCGGAGTCGTCTTCTGATGAACTCACATTCTTGGAGATGAAACTTTTCTTCCTAAAGTTGTTTCTGAAATTTGGTTTTTTCTTCCAGTCACTTCTTTCTTGGTGCGATCCTTCATCACTTTCGTCCTTCTCATTAAGTGGACATTTAGCTGCAACATGCCCAACGCCTCCACATCTGAAACACTTAAATGGTAGCTTTCCTCTGTATTTTCCTTTTCCCCTTATTAGTTTCCGAACAAAGTTTGCTTTCGTTTCATCTGATGTCTCTTCTTCCTCATATTCTTGTTTTGCTTTTATATTTTTATGTGCTTTAAAAGCAGCTTCTCTTTCTGTGGGTTTGGTTTTTCCTATTCTCATCTCATATGCAATCAAAGAACCATGCATCTCATCCATACTAAAAGTATTTAGATCTTTAGCTTCTTCTATTGCTGAAACTTTAGAATCAAATCTTTTGGGAAGAGATCTTAGTACCTTTTTCACGACGACAACATCTTCCATTTTCTCGTCGAGTCCTCTAATCGCATTAATGATTCCATTAACTCTCAGCATGTATGCCTCTATGTTCTCATCGTCATTCATCTTTAATGCTTCGAACTGAGCTCGATGCATTTGTAACTTGGCCTCCTTGATCTTATCATCTCCTTCATGAATGCTCCTCAGTTTGTCCCATATTTCTTTTGTCATTTTACAACCCATAATTTTTACTAGTTCACTGTCCATTAATCCGCACATGATAGCATTCTTTGCTTTTGAGTTATTCTCAAACAATTTCTTACCGACAACATCGGTTGGAGAAGTGGTGGGTATTGTGTATCCACTATCTACCGAATCCCAAATGTCGTATCCCAAAGCACAAAGATATGTCTGCATCCTGAGTCTCCAAAATGTGTAATTAGTTCCATCCAAAAATGGTGCTTTGTTTGATGAGAATCCTTCACCACCTGCCATTGTCTCACTTCCAAGATCAACCCTAGCCGATTTAGCCCGACAAGGGAAACTGGCTCGATACCAATTGTTAGTCTCACTATGACACTGAGAGGGGGGGTGAATCAGTGTAGCTCTTAAAAACTTAAATCTTCAATTCTTAATGCTGAAACAATGAAAGCTTAATACTCAATAAAGCAAATATACCAAAAGAGCATCACACAACACAAGATGTACCGAGGTTCACCAGTTTTGGCTACTCCTCAAAATTGACTGTTTGGACTCCCATCCAAATCCAACCATTGCAAAATACCAATTTTACAATCAATTTACCAACACCCACTAGAAGGAGCACCAACCCCGATTTATCTGCAACAACAGAAAGGAGCACCAACCCCTGATTTATCTGCACCAACAGAAAGGAGCACCAACCCCTGATTTACCAGCACCAACTGGAAGGAGCACCAACCTCTGATTTACTAGCACCAACTAGAAGGAGCACCAACTCCTGATGCCAAACACCAACTTGGACTTCTGTTCTGAAACTAGAAGATTGACATAAAGATGCCTTCACTTTCACAAGACCCTGACTGGTCTATTGCTTTCTCAACATTGCCCACTCTTCACACAACACACACCCTGCTCGCTCTCCTCTTGCTCCCTTCGCAAGATTAAATCTACCTCGCTTTAATCCCAAGCGCTTTCACTCTTTTTCAGCAGCAATTTAATTCTCCACGCAGACCTCCTTTTATAACAAAGTTCTGACTCTATTTTTAACTTCCATATTCTCGCATGCAACCCGTAACTGGCCCTGTAACTATCGTTCTGACTTCTGTTCACTGTTCTTATTTTAGCTGCATGATATTTCTTTTGTAACGGCCCTTGTAACTGTCGTATAACTTCAGTTAACTGTTCTTAATTTAGCTGCATGATTTTTCTTTGTAACTGCCCCTGTAACTGTTGTATACCTTCAGTTAACGGTCACATATCTTATTTTGGCTGGGTTCTCTTCTTAGTCCGCGCCAAGGCGACCTGTCGCGAAATCGTGACACTTCTGCCTCTTTGTCCTCTTCTCGGCTTGTACCCGCAAAAACAACATGTCGCGATATCGCGACACTTTCGCCTCCTTGCTGCTTTACTTGGTTTGTACCCGTGAAAACACATGTCGCGATATCGCGACACTTTTGCCTCCTTGCTTCTTCTGTTTGCTTGTACCCGCGAAAACACATGTCGCGATATCGCGACACTTTCGCCTCCGTACTCTTCCTTTTTACTTTTGTCGCGATATCGCGACACTTCTGCCTTCTTACTTTCTCTCTCCTCCTTTAGTCGCGAAAATGCGACATGTCGCGATATCGCGACACTTTTCCTTCTCGACCTTCCTGCTCTTTTCGGGTCGCGAAAATGCGACATGTCGCGATATCGCGACACTTTTCCTTCTCTGCCTTCCTCTTCGCTTTGGACCGCGAAAATGCTACATGTCGCGATATCGCGACACTTTTTCCTCCTTGCATTTTCTCTTCGCTTCGGACCGCGAAAATGCTACATGTCGCGAAATCACGACACCTTTTCTTCCTTGCATTTTCTCTTCGCTTTGGACCGCGAAAATGAAACATGTCGCGAAATCGCGACACCTTTTTCTCTCTCCTCTTTCTCTTTGCTTTGGCCCGCAAAAATGAAACATGTCGCGAAATCGCGACACCTTTTTCTCTCTCCTCTTTCTCTTTGCTTTGGCCCGCAAAAATGAAACATGTCGCGAAATCGCGACACCTTTTTCTCTCTCCTCTTTCTCTTCGCTTTGGCCCGCAAAAATGAAACATGTCGCGAAATCGCGCTTTGGCCCGCAAAAATGAAACATGTCGCGAAATCGTGACACCTTTTCTTTCGGACTCTCTCTCTTGCAATATGTCGTGAAATCGCGACACTTTTTCTACTTGTCTGTTTCTCTTCCAACATGTCGCGAAATCGCGACACTTTTTCTTCCGTACTCTCTCTCTTGCAATATGTCGCGAAATCGCGACATTTTTTCCACTTGCCTTTTTCTCTTCCAATATGTCGCGAAATCGCGACATTTTTTCTTCCGTATAATCTCTCTTGCAATATGTCGCGAAATCGCGACACTTTTTCTACTTGTCTTTTTCTCTTCCAACATGTCGCGAAATCGTGACACTTTTTCTTGCTGGCGCCTTCTCCCCGAACATGTCACGAAATCGCGACAGTTTTGCTTGCTTGCGCTTTCTCTCCGAACATGTCGCGAAATCGCGACAGTTTTGCTTGCTTGCGCTTTCTCTCCGAACATGTCGCGAAATCGCGACAGTTTTGCTTGCTTGCGCTTTCTCTCCGAACATGTCGCGAAATCGCGATAGTTTTGCTTGCTTGCGCTCTCTCTGAAAATGTCGCGATATCGCGACATTTTTTCTCTCTCAACATGTCGCGATGTCGTGACAGTTTTCTTTCTTCTCAACATGTCGCGATATCGCAACAGTTTTCTTCCTTGTGATTTTCTTTTGATTTTTAGCATATGGGCCACTTCGATCTTTTGGATAATCACTGTACATACTCTGAAGAACCTCTTAACTCTTGTCCAATGCATCACTGAACTCCTGTCCATTGCATCAACCGATCTGTCTGACTGTGTTGACAACAATGACAATACTGTTGTTGCACCTTGCTCATCAAATTTGAGCTTGGAAGAAGCTCAAAAAGAGAGGGTTCGACAGCTGAACTAGCAAGATGAAATCTGAATGGATGCTCTACAAAGAACAGAGATCATACAAAAGCAAAGAAAAAAATGGCATGATCGACACATCAAGTTGAAGCAGTTCCAAGAGGGAGAATGGGTGTTGTACAATTCCAGGTTCCAAGAACGGAAGGGCAAATTAATGCAGAGATGGATGGGACTGTATGAGGTGGTAGAGCTCATCAAGAATGGTGTTGTGTGCGTTAGAACCATTGACGGCAGCAATGTTGTATTGACAGTGAATGGCCACCGACTGCAGCCCTACAATTCGTCCGAAAATTTACTGGTGGAGTCCAAAGGCATGGGGGAGACCCCATCCTTGTAAATCTGGTCCAAACTCTCAGCAAGTAAAATGGTGGACATGGAGGTGTCCACCAAAATTAGTTAGTTTAGGTTTGTTTTATTTCTTACGGTGTATTTTATAGAGACGACACCCGCATGTAAGTTGCAGGCATCATAGTAAAGGGCCTACCAGGCATGGAATGCGTCTAACTGCCTGTAGTTTTATTTTCATAGTGAAGGACCTGATAGATCGAAAAAACAAGTATCTAGGAAACTAGGCCTGAACCAGCTCAACATCCCGACACCTGCGCACGTAGTTTAGAAGCAGCACCTATCCAAGCTTGGGCAAAGGCAACAAACTCTCCTCCGGGGGAAAATCACACGCCAGACCTGGCAGGAGGACGTTGCGGTAGCATGAAAAAAGTCTGAGGAGGCTTGATCACCCTTGCCCAGACGATTACGACGTGTTGCTAAGAAAAACGCCTTGCAGAAAACCTTCATCTTCAAAGTAGACTCTCCATAGGAGGAACGACACCTTCCTCTACGAAGAAGGCGCCTAACGGGGGTGGACATTCCCGCCGTGAAGAAGGTATCAAGCTGGAGGCAAGGTGCATTCCTTATAAAGAAGGCGCCCCAAAGAAATAAGGCGCCTTCCTTATAAAGAAGGCACCCCACAAAAATAAGGCGCATTCCTTATAGAGAAGGAGCCCAACTGAAATAAGGCGCCTTCCTTATAAAGAAGGCGTCCGTAGGAGAGTTCCTTAAAAAAAAATTGAGAAGGCGCCTTCCGTGCAAAGGAGCCATGAAAAAAAAAAAAAAGTGATGATCAAGGCGCCTTCCATTCCAGGAAGGCAAAGCCACGCTTCAAAAGCGTCTTCCGCAGCGGGAGGACGCCACACTTCAAAAGCGTCTTCCGCAGCGGGAGGACGCCACACTTCAAAAGCGTCTTTCGCAGTGAGATGGCGCCTTTCTTCAAAAGCGTCTTCCACAGAGGGAAGGCGTCGTTCTTCAAAAACGCCTTCTGCAGCGGGAAGGCGTCGTTCTTCAAAAGCGCCTTTCGTAGCAGGAAGGCATCGTTCTTCAAAAGCGCCTTCCGCAGCGAGAAGGCGTCGTTCTTCAAAAGCACCTTCCGCAGCAGGAAGGTGCCTTTCTTCAAAAGCGCCTTCCGCAGCGATAAGGCGTCGTTCTTCATAAGCGCCTTCCACCTAGGGAAGGCACCATTCATTTAAAAAGCCTTCCGCATTGGAAAGGCACCAAAACAACACATTTCGCGTATAGCCAACGCTTTGGTTTCACGTGCGCCTTGATTCGAACAAGATCAACACACAATTGGGCAGCACCAGATTACCACCAGAACCACGTGATGAAAAATCCGCCCCAATCGAAAATATTGCAGAGTTACGAGGCGGGATCTTCGCGCACACCCCAAAGATGATGGACAGATGGTTTTTTAAGACCAATCAGGAGTCGGTCTTCGGCATCGAACCTCGAACAACGCAGCAGTGAAGTCCAGCATAATCTGCACATGTGAAATACCCATCCTCTGTCATAGACCAAAGAATTGCTACTCTGCGTGACCCATGAAGCATCCAATCAGGTACGTGCATAATTTTAATTAAATTTTTATATAATCTTTCATGAATTATGCAGTACCGAAAAATAGCGCCGCCATAAAAATCATGCACCCCCACGACCGAAACATCGTGCCAATAATATGGCTCGAGAGGTGTACCGTGCCAACCCCAAAACTGAATTCTAGGGTTAGGCGCCTTCCTTATAAGAAGGCGCCTTCCTGAGAGCGTAAGGCAGGAACAGAAGAGCGGTTAGGGAAGGCGCCTTCCTGAGAGCGTAAGGCAGGGCGATCAAAGAATCACGCCGTCAAGAAGAATGAGCCAAGTGACACAAAGGGGATCAGGGGGCGGTGAGGACTCAGTTCGAAGCCGAGAGATGGCTCGATTACTGTACCCTCGTCTATCAGAACCAGGATATGGAGGCATCCAAAGAATTCGTTGTCTCCTTGAGAGGCGATGCAACTTAGGTGCGTGGAAGGGAGATCCCGAGCACCCCAGAATACATCTCCCAGGTGACCGTCTTGCCTCTCACAGACGAGTGCACATACAAGGGCGGCATGTTGAAACAGTATGCCGAATTACTGCTGACAGGAGAAAATGTGCAGGTAGAGGAGGGGTTGCCAAAAAGTCAACTTCTTATGAACCTGCGAAATTTGTTCGAGCAAATTGCTCGTTTTTTCACATGCACAAAAAAATATTCCCACCTGTATGTTAATCATGTGCAGTTCTTAAATCACCTGGTGTGGGAGGAAGATGAATGTGCCCTTCTACTTGGCAAATGCCCTAACGGAGGAAGCAGCTCGATACCAGAGGGGTGCACCATCCGCCTTGGCCCACCACGGGATGATATCGGCACTGGTTCGCCATGCAGAAGCACAAAGGGAAGACTCCCATGCAGAGGGAGATGACGGCCAGGAAGGGCAAGAAGATTTTGTCATCGAGGCAGAGGAAAATGAAGAGATCCCCACAAAAGAGGTCGAAGACGGAGGGCAATTGTCATTACCCAATTTTGTAGGAGGGCACTCACCCCTGCCCGAATTCATAGAGGAAGGGGTACGGTTGGCCAGCAACAGAGCCAAATTACAACAACTGGAACCAGTTCCCAAGAGAAAGCGCCTACGGCGTCTACTCCTATCATCAAAGGAAGAAGAGGATGACTTGGAGGCTGGTCTCGCAACCCAGACCCTCCAAGAATTAACAAGTCAGAGTCCACAGGACACCAGGACTTCTGCGGGCATTAATCAAGAGGTTGACGCAGCCCTGGAAGAGGCCCTAGAATGGCAGACCGATTGTTGGATGGCCCAACAAATGGAGGATTGACAGACGATGCACAGGGAGGAATTGGAGCAGGTACGAAGAATTGCTCAACTTGGCAGCTAGTCCAACAGCTGTAGGAGGAGAATCAACAATTCGGGGCCAAGAAGACAGAGAAAAGGGATGTGTCGACTCAAACCGACTGGGCGATTGAGGCCCCGACGAATTCCCCTACTTCATTAGAAAGAGTATTCTCTTCGGGGGAATTCTGGTTGGATGCCCGACAAAGTAGCGCGAAAGTAGGGGAGAATTACTCTATTTTTGAGATTAATAGGAGAGGGAGCCCAAAAAAGCCCCCTATTATAGACCTGAGTGACACAGAGTCTGGTGTGGACCAGCAGCCACAGACAGAACCAGGGGTGAAGGAAGAATTCCCCGAACCTGAAGAAGGGAGGACCGAAGGACCTGCGGGGTCAACACCATAACAATCGAAGAAAGGAGGGATAGCTCCAGGGGCATCAGAGCAAGCCCCTCACAATGAAGAGACACCCGCCGAGAAGGAGGAGAAACCCCCTGTTCGAGCCGCCGCACTTTCTACCAGGGCCAAAGGAAAAGGGCCCATGACGGCTCGAAAGAAGGCGAACGTGACCTTCGCCGAACCGATCGAGGACGAATGGGATATGCAGTCGTTCGCGAAGAGGCAAAAGCAGTTCGAAAAGCTGCTAAAAGAGATGGAAGCAGCAAAGGAGGCCAAGAAGTCAGCCTCGAAGGTCTAAGGAGACCTAGGTATTTGTGTTAACCTGACAGATGATCAGTTTTGGGAGATTTATGGGTCATCCCGAGGACGCCCCTCTAAAATATGGAGATATTTTGAGAGATGGGGGGTATATGGACCCGAATTAGAAGCCGCTGCCATTGCGAGAGAATGCAGGGCTTACCCCTAAGGCAGCCCAATTACACAAGGCCCACGTAGTTCGATTCAAGAGGGATAACTCTGACATCCCTCTTGCAATGGTCAGACCTCCAGATGTTGACCTATGGCAGGCTGTAGAAGTTGCATTCCAGGCAACAGGAACTACGCTGGCTATACCACCTTCAAGAGCAGCCGGGGTGGGAACATCGAACAGGCGAAGCCAGCAGATTGAGCAAAGGTAGACAATAGCAGCTGGCTGCTCCAACACCACAGCTCCGCGTAGAAAAATAAAGACCACACCTCCCGATGCCGGTCCATAGAAGAAACAGTCACAGGCTGCAAGTACAACCGGATCCACTGGAAAACGACGACGATGAAGAAGTACGAAGAGCTACCTGCAGTTTTGATGCCACGAGGGCGTAGCATATGTTAGGCATGGGGGGATGATGAGCCTAAAAAATGCTCATATTTTGTATGGGTTTCATCGATTATTATGTGGCAATATAATAGGAATTGTGTACTTTTATGAATGATAATGTAATTATTTAATAAAATTGTGTTATCTAATTTGTGTTTGTGTGTTTTCGTGGAAATGTAGTTGGTTTTGACATATTTGGATCAGTCGAGGTCTTTCATGGACCTGACACTCTGTTTCTTTCGGGATCAAGGCATGATAAGTAGGTGCCTTCCTCTTCAAGGAAGGCGCCAAGAGAAGATAGGCACCTTCCTCTTCAAGGAAGGCGCCAAGAAAAGGGTAGGCACCTTCTTCAAGAAATGCGCCAACAGAAGGTAGGCGCCTTCCGTATACAAAAGGCGCCCAACATACTTAGACGCCTTCCGCATAGGGAAGGCGCCCCATACAAGGCAAAGCACATTATGTATAGAGAAGGCGCCCACATCAGTCGACGCCTTTCGCAAGAAGAAGGCGCTCAACATCAGTATGCGCCTTCCGCATATGGAAGGCGCCTGTCAAAAAGCACGTGAGGAAGGCACCTTCCTCATAGAGAAGGCGCCTCCATTCTTCGCCAGTTGACCAAGTAAAGCGATGTGGGCAGAGTTGACCGGTGTCGTTCCATTTCTACATCACGCAAGATAATTCTAGGAGTTGCACCAATGGACAAGAACGTCTTTACCTACGCCAGGCGAAGCATGCACCAATCAACAAACGCGCAACCGTTAGAAACAAAGCCTGTTTTTAGCAGATGTCGATTACGTTTACCAGACTGTCCTAGTTTAGTCTGGACTAAACTACTGCTGTAACTTCTTTGTAACAGAATATTTGTGTGTATGCTATATAAACACACAGACCTCTCTGATGGATATCCAAAATCCAGATTGAGAATACATTTGTCATTCTGGGGAGGTAGAAGCGTTGTAATAATTCTTTTGCAAATACAATAAAGTTCAAAAGTTCCTAACTGCGTGTTCAGCTGGAAGGGAGCTGTTGGAGCCTGGGCCCACTCCAAGCCAATATTCCTTCCCTTTTTTATTTACACTTTCCTAGATTAGTTTCCTACTTTCATAGGTTTATTTTCTGCACTGTTATTTTCATTTCCGCATTAGGTTTACTTTTATGCACGTATGAATATTTACATTCTCAGGATTTAATTATTCATACGTAAATTATTGTGGTGTGGATGAATGATTGACAATCTTTTAAACCCCCCAATAGTAGAATTAGATGGACTCATCTCAAAGTGGGTATTGTAAGTGATCTTGTCTGAGACACTTCTGAAGTTTACGAAGCTCCCTGGGTTGACAATTTAAATGATCGGGCAGTGACAAAATAGGAGCAAAATTCACCTGTGTTTGGCCCACAACGCTAATAATGTAATAAACCTAACATACACGCTAACAACAATGAGATACCTTCCTTGCAAGAACAAAAACACAGAAAACAAAAAGAGAATAGCTATAGAAAACAGAAAGACAAAACATAAAGAAGTTGGAGAATATTTTTTTTGGTTCAAACCTCCCTCTTATTCATTAGACGTTTCATTTATTAAAAATTTGTTTCATTTATATAAAAATTTGTTTTACATGGAAATAGAAATCTGAATCATTACTGTATTTGGTTATTTCTGCGAATATTATTCATTCTAATATCCCGGGTGGCATTTATTTATTAAAAATTTGTTTCATTTATATAAAAATTTGTTTTACATGGAAATAGAAATCTGAATCATTACTGTATTTGGTTATTTCTGCGAATATTATTCATTCTAATATCCCGGGTGGCATTTGTAATAGGTCAACTGGTAAGTTCCATTTTCCTGGTCAAAGGATCAAAATACTGGGACGATGTCTCTTTAGAGCTTCAAACCTGCTTAAGGCCTTAAGGGTGGAAACTAGGTGCTACTCCTATTTATTATTTAGGCATTGTAATTATGAATTCTATTCAAACATGAATAAGATCATAGATGATTTGTTTACAAATTAACCACCACTAGGTCCAATGATGTTGCTTTCTAACTTGTTGATGTTTAACGGATGTTGACTTAGCCCTTTGACAGTTTCCTCTATAAAATATCCATTGATTACTTCTTAAGCAGTCCTTTATTGATGTGAATTAGTCATGGAAATCTTAAGGCCCTATTCAAGATCAATTATAGTCCGGTTACTTATTGAGTTGAACTAAGCGGATTGTTTGCAATGATTCTACAATGCATAATAATTATCTCAAGCAGTCACGGCAAATCAATAAGACATTATTTATTCTTATATAATAATGTCCAAGTAAAATAAAAAAGGTCATAATCAAATTGGGAAAGGGTAAACTTAAGGACATTATATCAACCAAGCCAAATGACATTAGAAAAAGACCTCATGTTCGATTGCATACAAGCACATGAGTGTCTCCTTTAGGAGTGCGTTTTCATGCATTAAGTGTGTGAGGGATGCTTCTAAATCCAATTCTAAAGAAAAATAATGATTAATATCAAAGTCAAAGCATAGAAACAAATCAACATGGAGGTTTTTGAGCATTGATTTCTGCTTTGGTTTCAACACTACATGGATTTTTGTGAAAATACTTGGTGTGTATTGCTAGAAAAAGTACACTTGGTATAGGCTACATGCTACTACACAATATATTGTGTAAATGGATGCATATCATTGTTAATCAATTGCTTACATGAATGCATATTATTACTTAATCTACTGGTCATATGGATGTCTAATTGTTGTATATCAAAAATTATAGGTCATAAATTCATATGTTCCAAGTATGATGTTTTAGTGCCTGTGTCTCAAATTTCAGAACTTGGTCTCTCTTTTTTTATAATGCATGAATGGAAGGACATCTAAAGGCATTTTTATGGTCATGGGCAAGCCCACATGCCTCTTTATAGTATGAGAACCCTTTGTTGGACCACAGCAACATCTTCATTTTACATATTAGTTGATTTTTGTACCTCTTGGGATTTTAACTTTTGACTGACCTGATAAATTAAGTGTTGTCAACCCATCTAAGCCTGCAAGGTACTTGGCATGTGCATGAATATATGATTTAATATATAGATAGATAGATAGATAGATAGATAGAGAAAAGCTGCAAAAAACCCCGATTTCTCCCAATTCCTGCCCTTGCCGATAAAATCCCCATTTTTTGCCCAAAAAATCTGCCACTGCAGCATGGGTAGAGGAAACGGCATAAATAGCTTGTTTTTTTCATTTTGCCTCATTTAAGCTTGTATCACTTACATTATTAATATTTAATATTTAATTTGCATAATGTTAATTCATTGTGATATGCATGGAAAAAAAAAATTTGTCAATGAAAATTTGCATTTTCTTCAGTTTTCTTTTTGGCCAATTCCCGATTTTTTCCTATTCTTTTGCCTTGATGATTTTTTACCGATTCTGGTTTTCTCAACTATATATTGTGATTGTGCTCCCCTCTCTTTATATTTCTGATGCATAGATGCATGTTCTCCCCTGCATACCCAAGTTTTAGAGGTCTGCACATGGTGCTTCAAACCCACACCCTATGTACTCTCACAACAATGCTACCATGTAATCTTGTTGCTAAAGGAAAAGATGTCAGGAGAGTTGGTAGGCCAATTTGTGAGCATAGCAGTGGAAACACCATGACATTATAGCTCAGCCCAGACCAAAGAGCGCCAAGATATTCCCCCTACTGCAAAAACATGTTGTGACAGGGACCTCTTTGGGTTCCACAAAGGCATGTGAGAAGAGCAATTAGTAGTCTCTCATTCAACCATTTGACATGGTTGCTACTTCGAAAAAGTTAAAGATATTTAAATAACCTTGGGTTAACCCCTTCAATTCAGGGAAATTTGAGGTTTGTGCTGTAAAAATGGTAGTTTCTGTGGGGAAGAAGACTATATAGAAGCTCTTAACAATTCAATGGTACTTGCTTTAAAGTGTGCTACAAATTGACAAATTTAACCAACATAAGGAACAAACGAAACTGATAACACCTTTTCCTACTCATTGACATGTTTTATTCTATCTTGAGTTTCTTTTATGTAGAATCCCTACAATTGTTAATACATTTGACCCATAAACTGTTTCAAGATTTCCTTTTTTGCATACCTTCAAGTAGCAGAAGAGAAATTATTAGAAATTTTATACAAGAAAATAGAATGATAGCGCCCTCTTGAATTTTTTAAACATTACTAGAAGAAAGAAATAATTTGCATTGTCTTGGCAAATTTGTTTTCTCTTTTTCATGTATTATTACAAGACAAAGAAGGCTTACAATTCTTTCCATCATATAATGGAAAGAAATTTACAAGTGCACATTAAAAGTATGACGACAAGATGGACAACCCTGTGAAGTCCCCCTAATATTGACATAATCCAATGTCTAATTGCTGAAGTTTCAGCCGCGGCAACCAGCCATTATATTAGTCAATAATACCTATGCTACCATATAGGGGTTGCCCATATACAAATTCCTCTTACAATGATTTAAAAATATGAGAACTACTACTACACGTCTATGGTATATTGGATAACTTCTCACCATGGTAATGTCTTGTCAATTATCCTGTTGGTAGATAAAGTGCATTAAAATGTTAAATGCACATTTCTTTGACCTTAGGATATGTAATTGCAAGTTTGCAATTATCTCTGTGGGTGAAGTTCAGATCTTTAATGTGACAGACGCTGTAAAAAGAATGTTACTTTTAAGGAGGAAAGCACAACTGTTCACTTTACCTACAGTATAAATCAGGAAAATTGCTCTTCCAAACTCTTGAATTTGCTTTCAAAGAAGATGATTTGCTGGCCTGAATGGTTCTTGGATATCATTCCAAGCCTAATAAAAACGTTTCTCTCGTCCAGTTATGTCAATTCAACAAGCTCACATTCCTGGAGGCGTCTAAAAATTTCCTCATAGCAGGGTCTAGAATTTGGGTCTTCTGCCCAGCAGTCTGCCACATCATCAAAAAATTTGTAAAATGCCCACAAAAATAAAAAACAGAGTAAACACATAAAAACATTTACATTGATACCTGAGATCAACTTTCCAATTGGGACATCAGGTATATCCAACCTTGCCCCTTCATGGGCAACAGCATAAACGACCTGGCAAGCATGCCAAGGAAAATTTAAAAACACATAATACTGAACCTCATTAAAAAAATTAGATTTTTCTGATGAAATAGTAAGGTCTTCATATAGTGAAATGATAAGAAACATATCTTGATGAGAATGACGAAGAGAATTTCTATGTTATGGATGATAAACATGTAAAAGATTGATACTGACTTGCAAAGGCTTGACACCATCCCATGGACGCTTCAAAGTACACAACTCCCACATTATAACACCAAAGCTGAATATGTCACACTTCTCTGTGAAGGGTTCATTACGTAGCAGTTCTGGTGCCATCCACTCAGGAGTTCCAGCAGCATTCAAATCTTTTATAGGAGAGTTGGTCATTATACGCGAAAGGCCAAAATCACATATCTTTATTCTCCAATGTTTGTCAACAAGACAATTTGCACTTTTCAGATCTCGGTGTACTATGTTCATTCTCTGTATGCACATCATGCCCCTTTTATATGCCAGTCCACAGATTGCGGTGTAGACGACCAAAGATACAAGACCATGTTAGATTTGTTAAAATTGAATCAGATGATACAGCCACGCACTGAGTAAATCAGTACAATGGTGAATGGACCAAAATACAGGAAAATGATTACTAAAAATAATCAAAGAAGAAGCAATCAGCAACAGTTTCATGTGACATAAACTAGAAAGCACATCACCTTCCACACATATAGGGAGAATGAAGCACTTAATGTTTGACAACGCACATTTAGGCATAACATACAAATCAAAGAACAGATGAAATTCCCACCTCACAAGAATAATGGCCAGAAGGCAAAAGTATAGGAAAAACAAATCATAATGGTAATTACAAAATTTTCTCTGTTCACAAACCAGAAACATGGTTACAACGTGGGGACAAGCACATATCCCAAGCCTAAAGTTCCAAACCAAAAAAATTATCAGAATATTCAATACACAAAAGAGAATAAGATAGGGGAAAAAAATATTGTGTACAATACTTTTACATTTTTTTCATGTAGAAGGTGTACATCATAAGTAATAAAGCTTACATTATTATAAAAGTAACCATCTACCACTGACAAACCACAGTTACAACAAAAGCAGTCTTCTAAATACCAACCATAGCTACCATCAGTGAAGGAGTAGAGCAACAACTCAGTAAGAATCAAAGATCCAAGAAGGAAGCACAATACAAGTGAAAACATCTGACATAAACTACGGAGGGGAAAAAACACATACAACAGTGGCCTTAACATTAATTCAATCAACCATGATATAGAACTAATTTACAATTAATGGATTTCCGTTATTTATTTTTGTATATCAATTGGCTACTTCAAGGAAGCTCAAAACACATAAATTTTCACATAATATTTGATTGTGCCAAAGAAAGATATAAATCACAACTACTGTCCAGTGGAAGTGGTGGGTACTATAGAAAATAAGAGAAATGAAATGAAATATTATTAATGTCTGTGGTGGGCCAAAATAAGACCCAAGGGACTATAAGAAGGACAATAATGACTGCCAGCTAGCAGGCGAAAAAGCCCAACAAAGAAAAGAACTAAGATAAAGACAAGACGAAACCCGACATCAAAATTTCTAAAAATGTATAGAACTATAAAATTTAATTAAGCATCAAATGGCATTAGCTCAACCAGTTATATTCCTCAACTTTTAAGGAGACCCAGGTTCTCATCTTGCAAAGTGATACATGCATAATTGCCAAGCTGTTGCAATACCACTGTGTGGTCATGATGTAATACTGGTGGACCTGTTTCAATCCCATACAACCAATTGAAAAAAAAATTAATTAATTTCTTTGCATGAGTGCAATACACACATGGAAAATCAGAATTAATACAAAAGTCCCAAATGACTTTTTGCAGATACACGTTGGGACATTCTTGTCTCTTGGGTTGTAATCATGTGTGTTCGAGAGATTATGATAATGAAATCCCACATTTAAAACCCTGTGGGTGGCTCCCTGTGTTAAGGCAATTGATGTGGTTGCAGCCGTGACTTCAGAATTAAAATTCTGTGTATCAATAAGGATATGTAAAAAGGGGGATGGAGCCCAAACTCCAAACAAACAGCCATTTGACTACTGAAAGCAATGTTTATTTCATAAATTTTTTTAAACAAATATTTATAAAGTTTGAAAAAATAATAATACTAAGAATCTTAGAATAATGCTTCTACTGCAGAAATATCCAAAGTTCAGGAAAATAAAAACCATTAGAGTAAGGTACATAATCCAGGAAACTGTAGTTGCTTATGCTGTGGAAGACATAAAAGCATCTATTTCAGTTTAATGAAGAATAAATCAGAAGAAAGCTCATGGTTATCTGAATATGTAGTTATTCGTAAGGTACCCATATTTTTTACAGGACCATCTTCCCTACCTAAAAGTACAATACAGAAATGACCTGTTAAAGAGCAATGTAGCATGCAAAATCATCCCTAAATGTAGTCACAGGCATTTTGTCAATCAGTCACTGTGCATCTTAACCACCCTAGTAGGAAAAGAATTGTGACAAACAGAAACATTACAAAGGTTTTCCTAGTTCTAAGGTGGGTAACATCTAACTTTGTCACTACCCATAGCTAGCAGCATCTTACAGATGGCTCCATGCTCATATCATAATTCAGGCACGTGAGGTTTGCCCCCAACTGCCCTAAGGAATATTTGCACTAAAGGAAAGAAAGAATAGGAAGGCTGTGCTGCTGGCTTCCAAGCAGAGGGACTTGTCATTGCCCTTTTCACATAGATAAAGATAAACCACATATGATCGTGTAGCTGAATAACTATATAAAAGCAGTAGCTATGATCTTGCATTGTCCCATGGCTAGTGAGTAACTAGCAATGTTACGCATCAGTAGGGCAACTATGCACCGTGCAACTAATACTGTTGTTGGAGGCAAATCCATTCCAAATAACATGCTGAACTTGGAGGGTGCTTGTGTTACTGACACAACACATTACCCTCATGCCAAAAAGCAAATCTCACTAGTATCCTCCGCCTGTCTTGTTGGATTTTGCCATAAGGTATAGTTTGAACCATGAGTAAACTCAAAAGGGACAAGGATCCAAAGAAAGGTGGTGCTGAGAAATGCCTTAAATATGGTCCATAAAGACACACAATGAAACTGAAGAAGATTACACACATAGCCTATCAAAGAGTTAATAGATATCTGAACTGAAAACCCTCAATTGATGCCCATAGTAAGGAGTGGCCTTACCTATACAAAGTCACCAATAACTCTTGAATCAACCCATATTAGAGTTAACACCTTATGTTTTCCCTCTCTCGTGTGGAGTATCATCCAAACAAAAGAGAATTGGATATACCAAAGCCTAGGCTACAACTTCGATTAAAGCTCTAAAGATAAAGAATGGAATGAGCTTCAAAATTTATCCCAATAAACCTCAATGGTCTATTTCAAATGTCTAGTATAATAATAATACTAATCTAATAGTCCCATGGTAACCCCAAACTAGGGGACGCAAGGAAATATTACATAGATTCCAATACCATGCCTTGATTTGTGAACTCATGGCATGTTTATCTACTAACATCCCCCTCCCAGTCTGACATAGGGAACCAACTCTAATCATCTCCTCAAACACATGACCTAGAAGATTTCTCTCACCAACAACGTATGCCAACCATGAAACACTCCCCTACTCCACAATAGGAGCTCATTGCTTTCAAGCACTAAATGCTGAAGCTACCATACCTCTCAAATTCACTCTAAGGATCCACTCTCACTTGGACCCACCTTCGGCAAGGTCACCATGCGCTTTGCTTGACTTTCTGGAAATGCTCATCCAAAGCGCCCACACAAATTTTGAAATAGGGGTATCTCCACAGGCACCCTTCAAATATTGGTAGAGATCTAACACCTCTTGCCAAGTTAGGATTTCTCCTCAATACCCTAACTAACCTCCTCACTAGTAGCTTGTAATTGTGTAGGAGACACGCTTTGTTTTTCATGCCTCGTCGCCAACAACTAGAACCTATGCAAGGGAGACATCATGCTAGGAATTTTTACATCATCTAGGCGTGCAAATAATTGAGTGGTTGTTAAAACTACGCATGTACAAAGGATACAATCAGATTTAGGTGAATCAGATAAGGTTGGTACTCATATTTAGTATGAAAATGATTTGGTGGTTGGAGTTGTTGTAACCAACTCACAACTTCATCATTAAGTTTGTGCAGCCTCGAGCTGGTCCAACAATGGTATTAGTGCAGGGAAAACATGGGCAGGTCACAATCCCCTACCAGTGCTGATGGGGTGAGTCTCACCTCATTTCTGAAGCAGATCACGAAAGTCCAAAATGAATTGCAAGCCAAGGATGAGTGCCTCGATAGAAACACATAAGGAAAGCATGAACAGATTTCTTTGAGAAGAGCAATATCTAACCATACCCATGCTGAAAGAAAACGTGGGCACAATCTTATACAAGGCCACATCAATCCAATATTTGTTGGAACAGTGATGAAAATGCTCCGGAAGCATTAAATATCTTGGTAAATTGCATCCAAAAATTGGTGAAACACCAATTGACACTGCTCAACAATATTTGTGAACAAATCAAAGACGACTATGGATAGAAATTCAAGAGATATTAGTTACTACTATATGTTTGGGCGAACACCTATAAGAGGAAATAATGGATCAGCTGATAGAAAGCAGGCAGAGCCATAATTTTCTGCACCAAGGTATTCTGCAGAATCAAGGACAAAACATGATTAATGGCATAGTGGAAAAGGTGGATAGGAAATATAAGAATATTAAAGGAATCGAGGGAGATATGCAGGAGTTGCACCAGATTTTCATGGATTTAATGATACTACCAATGAACCAGGGGGAAGATCTAGAAAAAAATGGAGGATTCCAATAACGCAGTGGTGCAAGGGGTTCATCAGTTTAATACAGCTTCCAACAATAAAAGGTCCTACAGGTGAACCTAGAATTAGGTTTTATTGATTTTGTTTGTGATAGTGGTGGTAATAGCCAAAGAAAGAGTGCAGGTGGGGAATTTGAGTTGTTACAAATATTATGTTGTCATGATGTAATCAATTCTGGTAGTTACAAATCAGTTGCTACCGGACATCTCCATTCTTGATCCTCGTATAAATTCATATCTATTCAATGCAAATTTTATCACAGCCAATCTACGTTCATAACATTTGATATCAGAGCTTCGACTATGCAAAGATGAAACCAGCATTGCAGAGCGGAGACACCTTTCAAAGTTCGAGAGAGTTGTACTGACCAATCCAGGAGTTGCAAACACAACAATCACTGAGTTCATGCAAGGAGGAAGTTCCTGCCAAAGCGATTGCAGAAGACAACATTTTGTGTTTTGTTTTTTTATTTGTTTGTTTCTGGAGGTTTGAAGCTGCAGACTTTGTCTAGTCAAGTTTGTGGGTGGTCAAGGCAAAGTACATGCCGTCCAAGAGTGGAGAGTGTTTTGTGTAAAGATGAATGTTGCCGTGAATGAAGACTGCCAATCCAAAGGCCATCTGAAGACGTTTTGAAGAGGAAAAATGGACATGCTGTGTCATAACCTCACACTTGAAGTAAATAATCTCAAAACAATGTCACCACCCATCTAAAAGTGGGTAGGATTCTAAAGACTCTTTATACAAGTTGTTTCCCATTAGATTCAGTTAACCTCCTCAAAACAATGAAATAACACATCTTCTGCAGTTGTAAAAGCTGTCTGAAATGATAATAAGATGGTTTATGCTGAAGAAGGAGAGTTCTGCTTATTGATTAATATATTAATGAGTTGTAACAAATCATATGCATTTTTATCTCATATAAATGATGGTTTGGGGGGCATCCTCCAAGAGTTATCCTTCTCTTTTAATTCATATTTTAATGAGTTTTTGTAGGATATCTATTCCATTGGAGAAGTTTATACATAAAAGGACCCGTGTCCATGTTTTTTAAATCCATGCCATCATACACAACTTGGACGATGAAATGGTGAAATAGGTAGGGCTTTGTAGACAGATACAGGGAGGCAGTGACATCCACTGAAATTTTGAATGTAAAATGAGAGATAAAAATATTGCTACTTCCTCACATTTGCTGGAAACTTGAGCAAAGTTAAGTCTAGCACATCTGACCCCCTTAAAAAATATCTCTCTGAACAAGACTCTTGAATGGTGAAAAAAGAACAAAAATCTTGTTACTGAGAAATTAAACAGGTTGAAATGAAGAAGCATGAGACTCTAGATTTTGTATTTTAAAATATGTTTTGTGTCTTGTAGAAATAAAATTTAACATACTGAAACTCAATTCCATTTCTACTTAAATAAACCTACAGATCTACCCTACAATCTGTAGCAATTAGCAATGACAATACACAGGAAACATACAATAACAACAGCAATAGCAGATGATAAATGATATAAGCAGATTTGTATTAACAGCAGTCTATATGGCAATAGCATTACATACACAATCTGCAACCCTGTGCAAAATCTCCTTCATGCCAGCAATCATCTACAGCCAACAATGCCCACAGGACCCAGCAACCTCTTAACACACACATCAGCCAACTACACAACTAACCGAATGAATAAATGAATGAGGCAAGGGTATAGTCTATACTACTAGAAAGTAGTTGCACCCTCCAACTACCTGACACCTCATCATTTTCTAAATTACATTTGACATGCATTTGAGTCATATTTACATTTCATTTCCTAACTCACTACAAGACAAACTAACTTATGACTCACTTTATGACTTTGCTATACATACTAACATTGCATGAAATATTACATTGCCACTTTATAACCTTATTATATATATATGTACATACATTTCGTCAAACACTTTGCATACAAACTCCTAAATAACACAAAATGACAAAACTTATTCACTAAACCCAGACATATCAATTTGCCTGCCTACATGTCTTGTAAGAAACAAGACTATAGAATGGGGAAAACAGAACACTGGTATGTTGATTCCAAAAATTTGAACATAAACATTTCCTTGGCTGCTCTTGATCTCAAGGATGATAAACTTCCTTTAATGCACCCTTTGTTGGAGCTATTGTGGTTGGCTCTTTTCGTCTTCTTGCTGATTTTACCGATGAGCTATTGTGGTTGGCTCTATTTGTCTTCTAGCTGATTTTAATGATTTTAAAGTTTGAGAGATAAGATTATGAGTATCCTATGCAATTCTTGTTGGCATGATATGTGTAGCACTAGCATATTAAAAGAAGGCTATCTTTTGACTTTAAGCATTTTCAATTCTGCAAAGACAATAAAGTTTTGTCTTTTTGCATTTCTTATTCTTTCTATTTACTTTTGTCTATTGTGTTTAAAGTTCTTTAACTAGTTGTTTCTCTATTATTTATGCCTTTTCAGAGGGGTGTGGTGGCTCACGTTTCCAAACTTTATTCCATTTTGGTAACCATACCCATTTCCAAATTGAAATTTTGGGCAACTTAGATCAATATGGACATACAATATGCATTATCCAAACTTTGCCATACAAAATGAACATGATCTTTAAAATCAGAAAAATCATTCACATATTGTGAATGAAATGTGTATTGCTTCATGGCAATGCTATAGAACAGTACACTCTTACAAGGCATGGTCATAAGAGCAGAAAAATGACTCAATCTAGAGGAAGGCATCTAAACAACGGTTAGGAGTTGTTTTACTAAGCTCTGTCAAGAGGATAAGGTGCATTTGATTGTATCTTGTAGAGCTTAATTTTACTGAACATTGGTGTTCTAAAGGTCTTATTTTGGGCATTAAATGAGGTCAAGTAATTACCAAAACCATCATGCTTATGAAAAAGTTAAAGCTAGGCAAGAAAACAATCAATTTTGTTATGGGATTTGTGGTTAGGTTGAAGGTTGTGACCAACATTCCTAAGGAAATCCTCCTTGTCATGGTACTGTTGAACACCAAAATCGTCAAGTGCAATTTGCATCTATGGCCGTAGTTTAACAAGTGGATGAGGAAGCTTTTACTTTCCCCAACCTCTGGATCTTGGGTCAGTTCCCTTCTAATTTTGCTGAAAAAAATGAAAAGAACTAGTTTATGCATGAAGAAATTGAAATCTAAGCTAAGAGCATGAAAACCAAATGTAATCTACTTTGTGAGGAAAAGGGTGCAAGAAAGAAATTAAGCGTAAATATAACCGACATCGTAACAAGATTTAGATTTGGTACAATCAACAAATATAGTAGGAGCCAAATAACTTCAACGTGATCAAATCTTCAAAGTAATCAACAATATCACTAAAGGAGGACTAACAAGGGAAAGAGAGCAAAGCTACTAATTACATGCATTAATGAAGAAATAGTCGCAAACAAAATCATTCAAGAATGTCACATACAACCTTTCGCTTTATTGATCTCAAAAATGTTGAGTACAATGATCTCCAGAGAGTAACTCGGGTATGCTGGGTAGCCAAAATACCCTTACAATAGAATCAATCTCTTATTTATACTTGAAAAATAAACCCTATTCTATTTCTAGACTTGCAGTTCTATCTCTGAACTTGCAGTCCACAATTGCATGTGGATTCACCAAAATTAGGCATGCTTGGAGCAAGGAGCACTCAAAGTGGGGCAGGGCACACTGGGAATTGAAAAATAAACCCCAATTTCTTTCTGGACTTAGAGCTCTATATCTGAACTTGTAGTCCAAAATTGCATGTAAATTCATCAAAATTAGGCATGCTCAGATTGGGGCATAGGAGCTAGTTCAGACGTGGCACCATCATAAGCGCCACCTTAGACTTCATGCAATGCATCAAAATTCAAGTACGTGCACAAGAAATTTTATGTAATAGTTTTGATACTTTGAGTTGTTTTGTTATATGTACGAGAAATGTTTGACAAAATGAAGTACATATAATTAATAAGTCATGAAATGAAATGTAAGTCAAATGCATGTCAAATGTAATTCAAGAAAATGATGAGGTGTTGGGTAGTTAGTTGGAGGAAGTTGAGGGAGCAACTACCAAATAAGGCCCCTCATTCATTTTATTCATATTAGTGTGTGTGCGTTGAGAGATACATGTAGAAGTGTATGCATTGTACGAAGGTGTAACCAAACATGTATTCTTGCAAACAATAAGAATACTTCCATTCAGCCATTGTTGTGCAGACTTATGTGATCATTATGCATGTTCCTATGAATTGTTATAGTAGTTAAGCAATGTTGTAGATGACCTTTGGAATTATTTCCATTGTTGAATGCTTGTTGTAAATAGATAGACCAAGCCGTTTGGATTGTTGAACCAGGCTATTTGATGCTGAGCAAGGCCCTCTAACCTATGTTGTGTTTGTAGGGCCATTTAACCTATGTTGAATCCTCATCCTTCAAATATTTGCTTTCCAATTCAGGTTCTCTTTATATTTCACAACATGTTCCACAAATTTGGTGGCCTTCTTCTAGGATTTCTTCTTTAAGGAAGGGAAACACTTTCACCAATGTGAGCTAGTCTAATAACTCCTCCAGTCTCACTGGTTTTCCTTCATATCCTTTTAATAGGGCCCAATATAATGGTCTCATGTTCTGGTTGTGGACTTGCCTCCATCACCTCTATAGGTTCTTCTCTAGTGTCGGGGAGGACAAATACTTCACACTCCTCTATCAATTCTAACCCTTCATCTTTAGGATATTCATTTATTATCTTGGGTTCTATCACTGGTGGAGGGGAGCATGATTATTGATGCTTAGGTAGGAGATCTCCTAGAGGAATTATCAACCCATCAAAATGATTATAATGGATGACGACATCTTGCGAAGTTAAACATTTTCCGTCCATTGAGGAGGTCTTAGGCATCGCATACACTTCCATCATATTAGCTTGAGGCACAACCACTTGACTCATCGTTGGTTGGTTCATCATGAGTTGATAAGCCATTGACCGATGACAATAAACTAATTCACCATATAGTTTTGTGCCTAGTCAACCATCTATGAATTTCCCTATTGAAGAATCAACCCATTCCCCTCTAGTCAACCATCTATAGAATGACTAAAGGGTTCAAACCATATACTTGAGTTTATCCAGTTAAATTAGCAATTCTTGTTTGTCCTAAGGGACTAGTTGACACTAGGGAACCTAGGGAAAGTATGGATATTGGGGCACTTGTTGTTGGGAAGGGTGTTGGAACTAGAGAATGGGCATGTGGGTCAAATGGGTAGGGTATCCCTACTGAGTGAATGTTACAAGGTTTTGTTGGTGAATGAATGGAGATGGTTGGGGTACCTACTTGTATTGTACAGGTTGGCCATACTACCCCTACTTATGTGACAGTTGGTATATAGGCGGTCCTATAGGGGTATAAGCTGGTTGTTGAAGGCATAGTAGAGAAAATAGGAATCGGGTAGTAAATCTGCTGGTTTAAAAATCGACAAAGAATCAGAATCGGCAAAAAATTGGGGAAAAAATTGGCAAAGAATTGGCAAAAAAAAAATCTGAAGAAAACGTTTTTTTTTTTTTTTTCATGCATATTACAATGAATTAACATTATGCAAATCAAATATTGCAATAAAAGCAACAATTCAAGTCAAGACATCATACAAGGCTCAAGCTTCACAAAAAATGACAAAACACATCTTGTATTGACTTATTTAATATTTTTTACATCTGTAAAAGGGTTTTGAGCGTCTTAGTGTCATACAAGAACCCTTTTACAGATGTAAAAAATATTAAATAAGTTTGTGCAAATATGCAAAATTATGTGCGGATAGGGTAATATTGATTTCATACTGAAATCGCAATTGTGGGTCCCACCGGGCGTGCCAAAATTGTTGAACACGAAAATTGTCAAGTTTGATTTGCGCCCATGATCGCAGTTCAACAAATGGATGCAGAGGGTTTTACTTTCCCTAGCCTCTAGATCTTGGGCTAGTTCCCTTATAATCTTGTTGAAAAACGTGAAAAGAACTAGTCTATGCATGCAAAATTTGAAATCTAAGCTAAGTGCATGAAAAGTAAATATAATCTACTTTGTAATAAAAAGGATGTGTGAGAGAAATTAAGAAAGCACAAATTCGGCTGAAGCCATAGCAAGATTCAAAGGTGGGGCAATCAACAGATCCAACATGAACTAAATAACTTCAATGTGATCAAATCTTCAAAGTAATCAGCAATATCACGAAAGGACTAATAGAGGGAAAGAGAGTAGAGCTACTAATTCCACACATTCATGAATGAAAGGTCCTAGGCACAATCATTCAACAATGTCGCACACAGTGTTTCGCTTTATTGATCTCAAAAATGTTAAGTACAATGATGTCTAAATAGTAGCTATGGTATTGCTACGTAGCCAAAATCCCTTAAAATAAGAATCAATCTCTTATTTATACTTGAAAAATAAATCCTAATCTATTTCTGAACTCAGTTCTATCTCTGAACTTGCAGTCAAAAAATTGCATGTGGATTTGCCATAATTAGGCACGCTTGGAGGCAAGGCATGCTCGAAGTAGAGCAGGATGGAGCACACTTGGAGCAGGGCGAAGCGTACTTGGAACAGGGCAGGGCATATGCTTGGAGCTAAGCGGGGTGTGCTTAGACGAGGATTGCTTTGAGCAGGGTGCGCTCAGAGCGGAGCAGGGCATGCTCAAACGAAACGAGGAGCATTGCTTTTGAATACTTAGCCAATTTTCACTAATTTCTGCCCTACTCTGTCTTCTGCTTTAGCTTGTGTGATTTGCATTCTAAGCATGATGGTAGTAGCGAGCTACTACAAGTATCTAGTGACAAACAAAAATGCCAGCTGCCCTCAAAAGATGAACTCCTAACTAGGTTGGGAAATTCATGACAGTAAAGAGCAAGCCATTCTAGGAACACATATCATATCTTTTTTCATATAAGAGAAGTTATTAAAATAATAATAAAGAAAACACAAATCCATTTATTGAAGCTTTCATAAATTTGTTGCACAACCAATACTACCCATATCCATGGTTACCAGGTTTGAGCAGTTTGGTTCAATGAAAAAATGAAAAAGTTTGGAGGTTCAATTTTTTCAAAAAGGTTCAGTTCAGTTTAGTTTGCAAACAATAAATATTACACACACACATTCTCTCTGACAGAACATTCATGAAAACAATGTAGAAAATGCAGAAAATTTCAGATTTCATAGTTTCAAAATTCAATGCAATCAACATGTAAGTCCAAAACAGCTGTAGATCCTTCAACATTGAAATGGATAATGATTCATGCCACTTTTGCCTCTAGTGGACGGCCAACAACCAGTAAATCTCCAATGGTTGTTCAATATTTAACTGAATTGCAACTGTTTTTGACTAAAAGTCCATGGAATTGGGGCAGTTAAGTGTGACAAAGGCATATTTTTTCAGCAATGACTGAATACGAAAAAGGTTCAGATCAAACCGACTTGGTTCAGGTTGGATTGCACTAGATTCAGGTGAACCTAATAACTATGCCTATATCAAATGTAATAATTTAAAGTGCTAAAAAAAGGGAAACAATTTCAATCTGAAGTTCATATTAAACAAAACTCTTGAATAAGTATCATATTTTTTCTTATACAATATATTTTTTTTTAAATTAATATTATTAAAAACAGGCATGGATCCATTTATTAAACATATGTAGTGCACAACCACTATTTACCTATATCAAATGCAGTGGTATACAACACTATTATAAAGGAAAGAAATTTCATGAAGATGATGTCTCAAATTCATATTAATTTAAACTCTTAGCATACTTTATGTTTCACTGTTTGAAAATAAGTAAACTAAGTGACTTATTTTACTAAATTCCAACCTGCAAATATCACAAAGCATCCTCAATCTCCTCCGCCAACTAAGTGTTTTGCCCTGGCCACTTGTATGTATGAGGTAATATAGAGAACCCATGTGCATATATTCTGTAACCATTGAAAGATGAGGTGGTGTTGTGCATGCTCCAAGAAATAGTATGACTGGGCTTACAAAATCACAACAAAAACAAAACTAATTCAGCAATGAAAAATTTGCAATAAATATAAACTTCAGACTAACTTTGCTTCCAAACTATGATAACACTAATTATCTACAGAAAAACAAATGTAGTTTACACTGTGAAAGATGTAATAAGTTCATAGATCAGACTTTTATGTTTAAGATAGTTCTTCCACCTTAGCACACCCATAAAAAAAGCAAACTGAAGCACACCTTAGTTCTTCAGACTTTTATTTTTGTTGTTAGAATTTGCAAACTGCTAGCCAAGTCCCTATTTATGAATTTATGTTTGTTGCTAGGGTTTATAGAGAATAACATTTTTCTTTTGAATACAACCATGAACTTGCAAAATAATTTTTTTATATTTAAATAAATCTTTTTGAACACTATCACCCTTATCTTTTCTTTCTGTCAATTTCTTGAAATGTTCCAACTCCCTTTTTAATTCCTTTTGTTCATCCAAGAGCCTAGAATTTTTTTATTCTTTTTCTCTAATCTCATTTTCTTAAAAATGCAATTTCAAATTCTTCCCATGTGTATGTAAGATTATAGTCACTAGCAAAGTCTATAAACCAGGATAAAGATTCCCGTTGTAAATAAGCATAAAACTCACGTCTCCATAAAACTTTAGAAGAATTTAAGGGCTTAAAATTGTTCCACCATTCCCAAACATTACTGTCATTCTTTCCTATGAATATTGGCAACTCCATAACCTCAACCCAAAAATAAATAAATAAATTCCAAAGCAGCTAGGGTTTTAAATAACCGGAAATTCTCAAAAATAGAATTTCTCAAATCCCATCTATTCCTTCCAAGAAACAATTAAATCTGCAAATTTTCTTCAAAACAAAACAAACAGCAATTGATTTGCTTACCCAGATTGAGAGATATGATTTTTTTCCCCTTTCCACGAATTATCCGCATAGCTCAAAAACAACATCAAAAACCCAACTTCAAACAACTATAACTCCCTCAATATTGATCAAAATTTAAGTGACCAACTGTTTTTGTAGTATTCAAGAATATCTACACAATGATGCAAAAATCTTTTGAAAATGACTGCTAAAAAATTTGATATGAATTTTTTTCTCTTGAATTTTTTTTTTGCCAACCAAAAAACAGCATAAATAACCCAACTCTAAACAACAATAACTTCCTCAATACTTATTAGAATTTAACAAATAAGCAATCGTTTTTGTAGTACTCAAACCAATCTACATGTTGGAATAAAAATTTCTAAAAATGGCTGCTGAAAAAAAAAAGATATGGCCCCCAAAAGATGTGACGTTTTTCTTGAAAAATGTGCCCTAGCTCTTCAAAAACAACCCCTTTTTGCCAGAAGCATTGCTCTAATACCAATTGTTATGAACCTCTATTCTCATGAACAATAAATCATCCACCAATATGCAAAAATATCAAACATGCATCCACAATAACAATCCACACAATAAAATAAAGATAGATAATACCTTTGACGTAGGGCACGACAAAAAATACTCGTTAAGGAAGGAATCACCCCACAAGATCTCCAACTCCATGAGCCAAGACTCTTCTCATTCTTCATATGACTTTCTTTTACAATTAGGGGTACATCTTTCTTTATAGAAGAATGTGATGGTTCACCTTCCATGAGTTAGAAGGTCACCCATGTGGTGATTCACCTTCCATGAGTTACAAAGTGTATAATATTCCAATATGCCACTATGTTATATATTATTATAATTTTATGTGCGACCCATGCCATAATACAATATTACATTATATCCCCACATTTATATCCTTAGGCAATTAACAATTTTCCTCCAATTAGACAAACAAAAGTTCTCATTAATGATAGATTATGAAATACCTTTCTAACTTGTTAGAGATTTTACTATTCAAATTTAAAAAGATGACCTATCTCTATAGAATGGAAATATCATGCATCAGGGAAGGAAGCTAGGGTTTGACATGATTATGATGCAGGCTTTTGGACAATTACAGTATTTACTATGATTGTTGTCTAATGAGCTATTAATATAAGATGCTCTCACACTTGGAACTGGTTTCTTGGACAGTTCAAATACTGCAAATAATAATACCTTTAGATCAATGATATGATGGATCCATGTCACAACCTACTATCCATATAGAACCATGAGGAATTGGACATCACCATAATACAAAGGTTCTATGTCACCAACTGTTAATGTTGAAAAGCATTTGCTTGGTTTATCTAGTGACATCTCAAAGTGACAAGATATAAAAGAGACACATTCTAAAATGCCAGGATGGCTTCACACATAGTTTAATAGTCATGCATATTCCTGTTATTTATTTTACATCGTAACAGTATTCCATGTATAGTCCATTCTTATACATCAAAGGAGTATTCACTCGATCCTCTTGTGATCTCTATATATTCTTTGGCGATGTCATGCTTAGCTACTGAAACAATTGCAGTAAAACATAGATCTGCAAGCTTGGGAGGTATTATAGCTCAAGTTAATTACTACGTGAATTTAAAGCCCAAGAGATTGATGCATAAATGGTCAGCCACAAAATGAGATAAGCTTGGCGTTTTACCTTTGTACTTATTTTCTAGGTCATAATAATGTTCTACATATCCTAGAAGAATAAATAAAGCAATTCTTAGGGTGTCTATATATAGGTCGATAGATAGATCCATTTAGATATTGTATTTCTACCTTTGAAATTATCTACACATTTTGACCCATAGCACTGTTCTATGTACCTGAAAAGGACAATAATCTCTCTCTCTCTCTCTCCCTTGAGTCTAAGCACACAAATACATACAAGTAATAATCAATTACGCTCTATGACTGACGTGGGGAGTTGTTGCCAATTGTCACCACCTTTTAACTTAAGAGTCCTGTAAGAGTTGACTACTAGCATCGCTTCCACCCCAAATTTTGTTGCACAAAACGAGATGAAGAATGTGAAAGAGACTAGGTCAAGGCTTTAGGTACATTTCGCTATGAGTGCATCCCACTCCTAGGCAGTGCACTTTTGCTTTGAGTGCATGTCACTTTAAATAGCATACCCCATTTGCAATGCACCCCATGCTTGGAATGCCTTGCTCTAATGTGCCCCATTCCCAGCGCACCTCGTTCTAGTGCATCCCATTCTAGTGTGCTCGCTCTGATGCACCTCATTCCTAGTGTGATTCGCTTAGTTGTGACTTGTTTCCTATGCACCTCACTCTAGTGCGTCTCATTCCATTGGCTTGATTCATCCCCCTTCCTAATGCGCCCCACTCAGGCCCACATGCCTTGCTTGGGATCGTGTGTCTATTTTTGACAAATGGATAAGGACAACAAGCCGAAAGCAAATTTGAACTATAGTTCAAAGACAAAACTGCAAATCCAAAAATCGATTAGGTTTCTTATTCTGCAAGTATAAATAAGAGGATGATTCTCGTTGTAAGGATCCTTTGGCAAACTTAAGAGAGTTAGAGCTACTCTTTGGATCCAGTGTTGTACTATTTTTCAAACTCATCAATAAATAAAGAAATCAAGCAATGTTCATGAATGTCCTATGTCAAGCAACCTCTTCTTTCATCATATGGTGTTAGTGGTTCTACCCTTCCATCCTTTTGCTAGTCTTGTTTCTTTATTTTATAACAGGTACTCCAAACCTAGACCATTACAGTTATTCAGCTTCACTTAGCATCACCATTGGATAACGTCAACACTTGATATGGCTCGGCCATATTTTCTGTTTTCTTTATTATTTTATTTCTCGCACACTTTTCCTCACATTTCATTTTTGCACATGAAATTGGTTTCTTTTCACATTCTTTAGCTAAGTTAGAAGAGAACCAGCCCAAGATCCAAAAGTTGAGGAGAGCAAAACCCTCCCCTTCCATTTGTTGAACTGCAATCAGGCGCAAATCGCACTTGTTGATTTTCATGTTTAGTAGTTTTGGCATGCCCAGTGGGACAATTTACGATTTTTTCAGCAAAGACGATTGATCCCACAAAGAAATAGCCATCGTGCATGCTTCAATGGTTCTGGCACAACTAATGGGACCCACAAGTGCAATTTCCATTCGAAATCAATCTTAACCCATCCGCACATAATCTCACGAATCCACACATGTGAATCACATAGTTTTCCATATTTGTAAAAGGGTTTGTGAGTTTCACTAACAAGCATAAAACCCATTAATCTTTTGGAATGGAGATTTTAGAAATCCTTTTTTAGTCAACTTTCATATTCTTGTAATTTTCATGCAAATGGTAATGTCATTGGAAAATATCCAAAATATTACCTAACTCTTGATTTGTTGAATCTCGCTTTTGCAGAGAAAAGCGAAAGCAACAACGAGCAAAAACAAAAGCAAATGAATCAAGACAATGCAACGTGAGAATTTCTCTGTGCCCAATGTGTCCTCCTCAGCTAACGCCTTGCTCTAATGTGGCCTGCTCACCAATGCCTTGCTTGGTGCACCCCACTCCTATGCACCTCACTCTAGTATGCCCCGTTCAGTTAACATTGCCTGCTTTGCTTGCAAGCTTACTTAGTCCACTATGCCTCATTTTTCATTTCCATTCTTTGGTGTGATTTTCAAGGTTTCTCCCCATTTTTATTCATCAATACCAAAACATCGCAATAATGTCAAGGATGCCCTAGTTACAAAATCATCAAAACCTTCATCAGCCAACTTATAGCCCTATAAGACGACCTATACACCGTCACATGAGCATGGTTGGGATGACCAACCTGTACAATACGGGTAAGTACCTCAACCATACCCATACATTCACCAACATAACCTTACAACATTCACTCAGCAAGTATATTGTACCCATACAACCCAAACGCCCATCCTGTAGTTCCAACACCCTTCCCCACAACAGTTACCCCAATATCCACAAGTTCTCCATGCTCCCCAATGTTAACTAGTTCCTCAGGACCAACAAGAAATGCGAATGAAACTGGTCGAACTCAAGCATATGGTTTGAATCCTTTAGTCATTCTATACACAAGAGTATGAATGTGACGAGGATGACTGGTCAATACCCTAGAAGGGAATGTTTTAGATTACTGATCAAGGGCAAAACTACATGTTAAATCAGCTCACTGTATTCAGTCAACCAATGGCTTATCAACCCATGATGAACCAATTAGAAATGAGTCAAGTGATTGTACCTCAGGTCAATACAATGCAAGTCTATGCAGTGCTTGAGAAATCCTCAATAGGCGAAAATTGTTTAACTTCCCAAGGTGTTGTCACACACAATAATAATTCCAAGGGGTTGATAAGTCCCTCAAAGAATCCCCCATCCCCTCGCCAACATTAGAGTCTCCTTCAATTAGTGATAGAACATGAAATAGTAAATAAATATTTTGAAGATGAAGAGTCAGAATTGATAGAGGGGTGTGAATCATGTTGTAGCCGCTACTTTTGATGTGACACCATCACATGGGCCACTTTGTACTCAAACGTAGAATAAATGCATCGGAATTCAAATACGTGCACATGCAGTTTTGAATTCATTGTAATGTTTTGTGAAGTACTAGTTGAAGTACAGATGATTAATGAGTTATGTAATTGTCATATAGTTGGAAATGAAATGTAATACAAATGCATGACAAATGTAATGGAAAAATTATGAGGTGTCGGGTTAGTAATTCGAGGAATAACTACCTCCCACAAGTTTAAATAGGACACCTTCTTCGGTTGTGTTCACCTCTCCTATTCCTATATTGCTTGTGCAACGAACTCCCTTGGTTGTTGTTCACCTACTACAACCCTCTCCAAAGTCATCCTCTTGGTCCTCAAACCGGTACCTCCAATGCCTCCTTACAAAGCCTGACTCTCTAGTTGTGCAAGAACTTCCTCTTGCACTACCACCTGTGGGATCCCATGCGTCTTGTTCCAACCCTCCAACGTCCTTCATTCACTATCACCTACTACTATGGCCTGTTGTTATTGCCAGTCATTCTTCCTATGACTGTTGGCATCCCACTTGCTAATGTTGGGTTGAGGTTGAGCTCCCATCCATTGTTGAACCAACCTCCTACGCCGCTTTTCTCTTTGCATCAGCTCCATTTGTGGTTGTTCTTTAGCTCCCTTTGAATCCTCATTCATCTCTTGAAGTTTCCCAAACTTTTCTCTTCTTCAGGGCACTCTTCTTCTTTACCGGAATGCTTTGCTTGTCAGTGACATTGCATGGATCCACCTAAATATAGTTGGTGCGTGCTCCAGAATTACTTTTAGAGGATTCAACCCTAGAAACTATAGCTTTTCCTATGTCACAACATTCATCATTAACGCAATGGCATGGAAATCCATCAAAAAAATTCTGGTATACTGCATCAGAAAATTCTTAATGCGGTATCACAAGTATAATGCCCAATCATATGCTACGCCTGTCATTTCTTGATCCATGTAAGGTATGAGCTAAGCAGGCATCTCCAAGACTCTTTGTTCTCCAAAGAGTTTTGACAAGATTACGTTCATAGTGCATTGCAGTTCCCTTGTCTTCAATTGCTACATTTTCAATCTGCAGGTCACATGCTTCAAAAAATTTGCCGCCTCTTCCAGACTAAGATGGATGACCTAATTTATCAAATTCTTCCACCAGTTTCGGTCAAATGCCTCCTTTCTCACTGATATCCCAAAACTCAGCTATCCAAACATTCTTCGAAAATTGCCAAGTGAAAACACTACCTAAACCTCTAGCCCACCAATCACAACTCTGATCATATGTTTGTAGCATTTGTAGCAAAAATTCCTTGAAAATTTCCTTGTCAAAGTTGGAAATCTATAAAATATGGTGTACACCTACATTTTTTAACACAACCTTCAATGGATGATCTAACAAATTCTCCTGCCACCAATTCCTACAAAACTCTCTTATTGGTTGCTACCACGTCATGTCCTGCAAAGGAATCTGTACTCATTCTCTTCCCTTGCCTTTCTCCTCTTGAGGTGAAGCCTCCACTTTTTTCTCCTTTGGAGTGTTGGTTCTCGGCCTCTCCCTTGACTATCTACCATGTTGCCTACTCTTGTCCCACTTGTTGTCGAGCCACATTCTCTCCCTACCATGCATGCGTTCTACAAGGCCTCTTCTTGAGCCTACTTCGTTGCCCTCTCCTCATGAGCGAGGATCTTACTGCAACATAGGATCAGGGGAATCCTTCTTTGCTGCTACTCCACCCATTGATTCCTCTCTATGGTCCTCGGTCACTTAGGCATCTTGTCACTCCTGGAAATTCCAACTACAACTGTTGCTTGTATGGCCCTTGCCATACACATCTTCTGCTTGTATGGTCCTTGCCATACACATTTGCTTGTATGGCACAACCGTCATGCCCTATACGGCAGTCTATCCTCAACCCTTCTCTTGTACAGCATAACCACTAGTTCTAACTTGTATGACACTATCGTACAACCCTCTTGTTTGTTCAGCAATCTACCACCACTTGTACGACACTTTCCTCACACAACTTGTATGGTAACCTCCTTTGCACTTTGCCCTTCTACGCACAATGTCAGCATCACCCTATGGTGTGGCTCCAACACTCTATCTATATGACCCTTTTCTACAACTCCACAAACCCTCATGCACATATACAACTGCAATCCTCTATTTCAGCAATCGTCCTTATGACTATATAGCCTATACACTTGCAAATTTCACCACTTGAAATCACTCCCTTTTGTCTGATACACCATCCTTTGCAATGTTTCTCGCTCGCGCACTGCGGCTTCCTCCTCATGGTGCGTCCGTTTAGTCTATACTTCTATCGACGACTTCCTCTCTTGAGTTAGCAATTCCATACGCCTACGTCTTGGTCGCTTCATGCTCTCCACACATGTTGGTCTTCCTCTTCTCTTCGTCAAGCGCTAAGTAATTGAATACTCATGCCTCCCTAATGCGTGTATTTATAAGATGGTGGAGGGGAAGAACAGTTTGCGCTCATGCGATAACTACCTCTTAACTACCCCTTCACCACCTTTGCATGTAATTGAACATCACGCTTTTCTTCTTTTTCTGCTTTTTCTTTCCTTCATGCATCTATGTTTATTTACCTCTAATTTGTATGGCAACACAGACATCCACTTGAACTGTCTCCTACCGACAAATCTTCCTCTGCATCTCGACAACATACTTTCTTCACTTGCCAAGGTCTTGTACAGCGATTTGTTGTCCGACGTTGTTCATTTTTACAACTTTAGTACACGTCGCCTTTGTACACCGCTCTGCCATACAAGCATCATCATTTGTACGATGACTTCCATACACGTCACCTTTATACACCACTCTGCCATACAAGCATCATCATTTGTACGACGAACTTCACTTGTATGGCCACTTGAACATGTACAATAGGTTTTATCTGAACAGGAAGTACAACAGGTCTCATCTGAATGGCAAGTTCCTCTGTTTGTACGACAGTCTGTCGTACAAGCCTCACTTGTATGACAGTGCCTTCCATGTTTACGGAATTCTACCCTACCAATGCCATTTGTAAGGCGATTTGTCATCTGCTTTCAACTTGTACAAGTTATCCTACCTCCTCTTCCATTATTTTCTTGTCATTGTTGTTGCTCATTTTGCCTTGTCCAATTTGGTGGCCTGGTTGTGCACCGCCTCTTCTCCTTGACCATCTTCTTCATAATGATCTTTCAAACTCAGTTGCATTTCTTTCTCTATTCACTTCTCCCCAACGGCCTTCCATGACTTGGGACTATTTACTCCTCACTTTGACTATCCAAGGTTTGTCCAGGGTCTCCTATTTCTCTTATTCGAGCAACAACCAAGAGGTGGTCCCGATGGGCCAACCTCCTAATTGTGCAATACTTGGTTTTTTCTTATGTGGCCAGAGGATGGTCCTAACTGGCCAAGACACTGACAACGTGACCAAGGGGCATTCGGAGGGAAAAACATTCCCCTCAAACAACAAGGAATGAGGCCAACCAACCACCCCCCTTGTCTAGGAAAACTTAGATGACCTAGGGAACCTCATGGTACACACCCTAGGTTGTCTAAAAATCCTTGCGAAACGCTTCAACTCCCCAAGGAACCTTTGAATTTGGTAGCAGACCATGACTCCACCCAATCATTTGCTTTGCTCCCTCGAAGTTGTTTTTATTTTGGGTCACTTGTTGGCCTTCATCTTTTGGTTGGGGAACTTGTAGTCTCCTTATTCTTCTCTCAAGTTCCATACTTGAGCTATTAGCACTCAAATCATCTCCATCACTGCTAGATATTGTGAGAGATGTACTATTGGATCTTTCTTCTTCTGGTGATGATGATATCTCAAATATATCTCTCCAGAGTACTTCATTTGCTGCAAGTCTTCTCTCCCTTCTGACTTGAAGATCATCCCATGGTTTCATAATGTCATGGTCTACTTGTGCCCTTACCTAATCATATTGTTCTTACAACTACTGTGTTTCCCTACACAATCTTTGTTGTGCAAGACCAACTCTTGCAAGCAAACTCATGCCTTCATATTCACTACCGTCACTTCGAGGCTTATGATGTAGTGACTCTTCTCCTATTACCACCGATCTTTGTGCATCTTCTCCATTCAATGATCTCAGTCTACTTTCATCTTTTATGTTCATAAATCTTACATGTACCCATAGTCTTCTTCGTTTTGTGGGGTTCTAATTCCTCTTTCTCAATTACGATTTGTTCACCATCTCCATTTCCAAACAACCATACTAAGTCTAAGTCATTATCTTCTTTATTTGCACCATTTTTTGCTTTGGTCCGGCTCGACTCTTCTTCATGGACTAATATTCCTTCGAAAGGTTTTTAAGGTCGATTTGGTGCTATAATCATGTAATGACCCATTTTTCCAATTCTCCTTGTACATACATGTGGTGTGGTGTGCGTTAGTAATAATGTTATTTTTATAAAGTTTGGTGTGATATAAAGGGAAAATAAATAAAAAATAATAAAAGGGGGAGTAATAAGGGGTATGCGTTATATTAAGGATAATAATATAATAATATAACTCCATTATATTATTATTATTATTAAAATAAAAATAAAAGCTTCTCAACGACAAATTAGGGTTTGGAGTTTATAAAAGAAGGATTGGAGCATTCATTTGGTATCTTGGACATTTGATTATTTCTTTCTCTTGTGGAATTTGGCTGAGAAGCTAAATTACTCTTCTCTTGGGGACGAAACCCTACAAGAGATCCCTTCTGCGGACGAAACCCTGCAGGAGTCAGCTGAAGGACGAAAAACCCTTTAAGCTGAGGAGCTCTAAGACGAAAACCTTGGAGTCTCTACTGCTCTTCAATTGCATTCTGCCCTAAGAGAGGGTTATTGCATTGTTCTTCATTCATATTTGCCCTAGGAGAGGGTTTGTTATTGGTTTGAGGTAAATATCATTATTGTTATCAGCATTCAACCTTTGTGACAGGAACATTGCAATTCTAGGAGGTTAATTGGACAGTTTGGAGATTTTAGTTGAGGAACTTGGAGTCAATTTTGAAGTTACTACAGCTCAGGAGCTGGACGTCCCATATCTGGAGGAAGTATTAGCAGGTTTGAAGATTTATAACAACAGATTGAAGTATCTAGAAACCTGGCGTCCCATTACCAAGCTCATATCTACACATTGAGAGGGTTCAATCAGCCATTGGGTGGCTTACCTGCCCAACGTCCCATCTACTGGCCATACATTAGCAGTTTAGTGGGTTATTCTCAGTATTTGAATTTTGTAGAAGGCAACGTCCCACTTTCAGAGGTGTATCTGCAGATTGAAGGAGTTGTGGACTGCCATTAAGCTAATTAGGACCCAACGTCCCACTCCAAGACAGCATACAAGGCAGATTTGGGGTTAACATCAGATTTCACAGTCATTCCAGGTTACACGTCCCATATTGGGGCTGTATTTGAGGTGATTTTGAGTAGATTCAGCATTAATTCCTATCTGGAGAGCAGCGTCCCAGTTTGGCAGAGTATTTTAGCAGTTTTGAGGACAAATTCAGTACTACAAGACCCCAATCAGTCCAACGTCCCATCTGGTAGCTGTCCTAAGCATATTTTGAAGATCAGCCAGCACTTTATCATCTCCTGGAGGCCAGCGTCCCATTCCTGGTAATATATTGATAGCATTCAAGTATTAAATCAGAACTTATTGAATGGGATTTGTCATTGTAAATCTGGTATGCCTTCAATTTTAATAAAAAATCAGATTGTGGATTGTTGAAGCATTGTTGTGTTGCAATTGTTAATAAAATTCAGCCTTGGGAATTTATTGGAAATTGTTGTTCTGCAATCTAGAATTAAATCTGCATTTTTATTGTAATTTTATTACCTGCAAAAAATTGGAATTTTATTAGAAATCTCTAGAACCCCAGAAAAAGGACATTACAAGTGGTATTAGAGCTATGTTCTTGCCAACCTGTGGAAAGATCTAGACAGAAATAATTTTTGGGCCAGGTTTTGTGCAAAAAAGTTTCTGGGTATTGCAGTTTTTGACATTTGAACATCTGGGTATTTAAGAATCAACAATTTCAGGTTCTGGGTATAGCAGAAAACTAGGGTTTTCAGATTTTCAGGTTTCCAGATTTTGGGTATTTTCAGCTTTCAGCAGAGTAAGGGTTTGCTGCAGAATTCATTTTATTTCAGCCACTATGAAGATTAATTTAGAGCAATTGGATGCTATGGTGGAATTAATGGAACAAATGGTAGCATGCACATCTCCCCAAAATCACAAAAAATCAGATTATAAAAATTCAGATTATGGAACTAAACATGCAAATTCACCAGCAAATCAGAATAAAAATTCTTCACCACAAACACCTCAGAAAATAAATTCAAATTCACAAAAATTCCAAAATGACAACAAAAAGTCAAAAGAGCAAATTCAGCCATTGGATAGTGGAATTCCAGAAATTGATGCCTTGTATGACAGGTACCAAAGGAAATCACCAGAATTCAGGAAGCATCTTTCTTTCAGAAGTTACTTGCAACTACATGGCATAGTAAATAAAGGAGGTTCTCCACCAATATCACCACCAAAATCTAGATCTCCACCAAAGTCAAGAAAAGAAGACAAAGCTCAAAGGAAGAATAAGGAAAACATGCAGCAAAAAGTCACTAAAGAATTACAGAATTCAGAACATAAACAAAAGAGCAAAAACCAATTAAGAAAGGAGCAACTTTGTTTCAAATGTGAAGAGTCTTGGAGTAATGGGCATGTATGTGGAAAGGATAAAGCAGGTAAGGAATCAGAGGATTATGAAGATCTCATAGTTTCAGAAATGATAGGTGATGGAAATTGCTTATTCAGAGCCATTGCTTTTGGGCTTTGTGTGCAAAGAAAAGAAGCATGTCCAGATGACAGCACCTTGAAGACTCTAGCCCAAGACTTATGAGGAAAAGTTGCAGATGAGCTCCTAAACAGAAAAACAGTAATGAAATGGTTTGTCAAAGGTAATTTTGACACTTATGTTCAGAATATGAGACAGCCAGGTGTATGGGGAGGAGAACCAGACATTCTCATGGCCATGCATGTGATTCAAAAACCCATAACAGTTTACTTAAAAGATGACAAAAGTAATGAACTTTCAGTTATTTCAAAATATGGGAAAGAGTATGGACAGAAAAACATTGTGAGAATTTTGTATGATGGAAGTAAACATTATGATGCCGTGTCTATACTCCATGAATTTGAATCATTTGCAAGCACTTTTGAAGAAAAAGTTCAGCCAAATAAAGAAAACAAAACAGCAAAAGGTGAAGATAAATTGGTATGTGATGATCATGATCAAAGGCTTAACATTGAAAATGAGTTAAGTTTTGAGGGTGAAGATGAAACAAATAAGGTCAATTCTGATTTACATGGTAGCGATGTATTCACTTCATCCAGCTCTATCAATATTGAGAATAGTGGAGATGATGGTGTTACACCTGGTGAAGTGGTTGAAGAAGGAAAAAGTCAAGTTGGATCATTTTCTTGGGAAGACAAGTTTGAAAACAGGGTGCCACAAAATGAAGAAGTCAAACCAGAAAATATTCCCAGTAAATCAGAATTAATTGGTCATACTTCAAAGCCCAACATTGAAGAATTCAATGAGCAAGTTGCAATTGAAAATGATAAGATAAATTCTGATTTGTTTGCTAGTAGTGTATCAACGTTATGCAGCCCTTCCATTCATAAGAATAATGATGAAGAACATGGGAACAAAGTGTTGTATAAGGGAGAACCCAAATTTGATGATTATAAGGAGCCTAAGTTTGATGAAGAATTTGATGGTGGTGAAGACATGAAATCAGAAATAGGCATTATCAAGATGATGTTGGAAGGTGATGTTGTTTCAAATTTTGAAGATATAGACCATTTATCTTGTGTTCCTCTTCATGGAATGGCTTATGACGGGTATGAAACTTGTCCCCATCTGTATGATATTAGTTCAATCATTTGTCATCACATGAACAAAAAGGAAAATGAAATTCCAACATTTCATGAGTTAAAAAATTCTGATTTAGATTCTCAAAGTTTGATTCCATTAGAAGTAAGCATGCATGATGATCATAAAGAAGAAGAATTAAACCTTGATGGATGTAGCAAGATAGCCACTCATGAAAAGCATTCAGAAAAACAGGAAACTACTTTGCTCCAAAGCATTCACTTTTGAGGTGGTCTTATCTCAGCATGGCAAATGTTTTATGAGACTCATTTGGGACCCTGGGATTGTCCTTGATCATGTTACAAATTGATTTGATGGAGTTTATGATTCGATTGCTTGAGGACAAGCAATCTCAGGAGGGGATGTATTGTAATGACCCATTTTTCGAATTCTCCTTGTACATACATGTGGTGTGGTGTGCGTTAGTAATAATGTTATTTTTATAAAGTTTGGTGTGATATAAAGGGAAAATAAATAAAAATTAATAAAAGGGGGAGTAATAAGGGGTATGCGTTATATTAAGCATAATAATATAATAATATAACTCCATTATATTATTATTATTATTAAAATAAAAATAAAAGCTATATTATTATTATTATTAAAATAAAAATAAAAGCTTCTCATCGACAAATTAGGGTTTCGAGTTTATAAAAGAAGGATTGGAGCATTCATTTAGTATCTTGGACATTTGATTATTTCTTTCTCTTGTGGAATTTGGCTGAGAAGTTAAATGACTCTTCTCTTGTGGACGAAACCCTACAAGAGATCCCTTCTGCGGACGAAACCCTGCAGGAGTCAGTTGAAGGACGAAAAACCCTTTAAGCTAAAGAGCTCTACGAAAAAAACCTTGGAGTCTCTACTGCTCTTCAACTGCATTCTACCCTAAGAGAGGGTTATTGCATTGTTCTTCATTCATATTTGCCCTAGGAGAGGGTTTGTTATTGGTTTGAGGCAAATATCATTATTGTTATCAGCATTCAGCCTTTGTGACAGGAACATTGCAATTCTGGGAGGTTAATTGGACAGTTTGGAGATTTTAGTTGAGGAACTTGGAGTCAGTTTTGTAGTTACTACAGCTCAGGAGCTGGACGTCCCATATCTAGAGGAAGTATTAGCAGGTTTGAAGACTTATAACAACAGATTGAAGTATCTAGAAACTCACCGTCCCATTACCAAGCTCATATATACACATTGTGAGGGTTCAATCAACCATTGGGTGGCTTACCTGCTCAATGTTCCATCTACTGGTCATACATTAGCAGATTAGTGGGTTATTCTCAGTATTTGAATTTTGTAGAAGGCAACATCCCACTTTCAGAGGTGTATCCGTAGATTGAAGGAGTTGTGGACTGCCATTAAGCTAATTAGGACCCAACGTCCCACTCCAAGACAGCATACAAGGCAGATTTGGGGTTAACATCAGATTTCACAGTCATTTTAGGTTACAGGTCCCATATTGGGGCTGTATTTGTCCTCAAAACTGCTAAAATACTCTGCCAAACTGAGACGCTGCTCTCTAGACAGGAATTACTCAAAATCACCTCAAATACAGCCCCAATATGGGACCTGTAACCTAAAATGACTGTGAAATCTGATGTTAACCCCAAATCTGCCTTGTATGCTGTCTTGGAGTGGGACGTTGGGTCCTAATTAGCTTAATGGCAGTCCACAACTCCTTCAATCTACGGATACACCTCTGAAAGTGGGAATTTGCCTTCTACAAAATTCAAATACTGAGAATAACCCACTAATCTGCTAATGTATGACCAGTAGATGGAACATTGAGCAGGTAAGCTAATTCGATGGAGTTTATGATTCGATTGCTTACCAGCTCAATGTTCCATCTACTGGTCATACATTAGCAGATTAGTGGGTTATTCTCAGTATTTGAATTTTGTAGAAGGCAAAGTCCCACTTTCAGAGGTGTATCCGTAGATTGAAGGAGTTGTGGACTGCCATTAAGCTAATTAGGTCCCAACGTCCCACTCCAAGACAGCATACAAGGCATATTTGGGGTTAACATCAGATTTCACAGTCATTTTAGGTTACAGGTCCCATATTGGGGCTGTATTTGAGGTGATTTTGAGTAATTCCTGTCTAGAGAGCAGCGTCTCAGTTTGGCAGAGTATTTTAGCAGTTTTGAGGACAAATTCAGTACTACAAGACCCCAATCAGTCCAGCGTCCCATATGGTAGCTGTCCTAAGCATATTTTGAAGATCAGCCAGCACTTTATCATCTCCTGGAGGCCATCGTCCCATTCCTAGTAATATATTGATAGCATTCAAGTATTAAATCAGAACTTATTGAATGGGATTTGTTATTGTAAATCTAGTATGCCTTCAATTTTAATAAAAAATCAGATTGTGGTTTGTTGAAGCATTGTTGTGTGGCAATTGTTAATAAAATTCAGCTTTGGGAATTTATTGGAAATTTTTGTTCTGCAATCTAGAATTAAATCCGCATTTTTATTGTAATTTTATTACCTGCACAAAATTGGAATTTTATTAGAATCTCTAGAACCCCAAAAAAAGGACATTACAAATTAGCCTTCCTATGCTTTCCCCCTTTTAATCGCACACATCATTGGAGCACTCCACTACAATTGCTCTCATGTCGAACTCCCGTCCTGCGTACCATGAAACATGCCAACCTACTCCGATGTTAGACTCCTATCCCGCTCACCATCAAGCCTACCAACCTGTAGTCCTAGTGTTGGACACCTATTTTGTGCACTGTTAGTCATGACATCTTCCATTTGCACCAATGTTGGACTCTCGTCCCTCTCACCATTGGGCACCTCCAATTGCAATTACTCCGACGCCATAAATTCCTCACCATCATCATGCAACTCTTAGCGCACAAACCCTTGTGCATCTCTTCTATGATTGTCCACTTGCACATCTACTTCCTATCTACACTTTTCATACTTCATTGCAAACTTCACATTTTGACTATACTCGCCGACCTCATTTATGTAGACAGCAGTTCGAAGAAGACTTGACATGCCGGAATGTCTACGAGACACAAGCAATTTTGATAAATGTACAAAGCAATTTTGGTATTCCTAAGTTTTGCAATGTAAAATCAGCCGACAATTGTAATTCGGACTGATTATTAGAAATGCACTAAAGGACAAAACCAGTCGTCATTTGTTAACATGATGTAGACTGATTAGTTAAGACGTCTAGAATTTGTTAGACGTCTAAGACTGATTGTTACGCTATGAAACAGAATTGTTAAGGCTAACATAGGGAAGTTGGGACAATTGAGCCAGGTTGGTTGCAGTAACCGCCTAGGCTTGCCCTATAAGTACGCTGCTATTCATTTTTTGTAATCTGCCCATTGTATGCTAAAGCAGTCCATACTTGACATAAATGTAGATCCATTACAGCAAGCATTGTTCTAGAGCATGTGTTCTATGTGATTGCATTGTTATTGTATCGTCATATTGCAGGTATTGAACGATGACTTGTACGAGATAGACATGTGTATCTTTGTATTGCTTTTGTCGTTGTGCAGTTGCAGGTAACATAGTTACAGACTAGAAGATGGCGGATTACTATAGACATCTAGGCCCTATCCGTCTAAGCGTAGCAGTTAGTCGTCTAGGCCTGTCCGTCTAGACATTGACAGATACCCGTCTAAGCCCTATGCAACCCGTCTGCGACGTCAACCCATTTGTGACATCTACATTACCCATATGTGGTGTTTGCACTACCTGTCTAGGACGTCTAGCAATACACGTCTAAGCAGTCTACATGTCTAGGCAGACTAGACGTCTGACAGGTTACCCGGTGTCTGACAGGTTACCCGTCTAAGCAGCATAGCCGTCTAAGACTCAACCCATCTAGACCGTACATGTCTGGGTCTCACACGTCTGAGCCTTACACGTCTAACCTTACCCGTCTAGACTAGACGTCTACAACAAGTACTAGTCTGAGACTGATATCACCAATTGAGATCATGTCAAGTTGTCAGTCCCTCCCTTCCTAAACTAAGGAAAAACATCACCCCTGTCTACATTTGCAATCGTTGCCTAAACTAACTTTGAGTCAAGAAGTATTTGTGATAAGGCAAAGAGGTCAATGACAGATTCCAAGCCACAAGGCAATCAAGGAAGGAGTCAGATACCATTGCAACGAAGTGCACGACTAGTGAATCAAAGGACACAACCTCAAGACAAAGTTTCACAACCGGACGTAGAAAAAGTGTGGAATCCTTTGGAGGATAATAACCTGCGAGAAGCACAAGAGAGGTGGGAGACATTGTTGGTGACAACAGAAGACGAAGAACGGAATCAAATAGCAGAAGACGTATCTCACATTGGAGGTGAGGAGCAGATGGTAACACCTAAACCAGCGAAAGAGAGTTGGCCACTAGGTACAGAAGAAGAAAGCTTCGTACCAGAGAAACTACGCGAAGGTTTGTGGGGAGGAAGACCAGAACCGCACCTTGTATATTCATGAAGGTTGCGAAGTATGGACGTACGTGAGTCAGGGAGAAGGCTATTTGAACACGTCTTTAACCAGGATTTTGCAACACCTACAGCAGACAGAGAGTGGAATTCAGCACCACGACAATCACCGTCAAGTGGCACGCCTAGTGGGTCAGTCCCAATGGCGAACGTTGCCAATAGAGCAGGCAAACAAAAATGTCCACCTTTCACCAAGGAAGGGAAAGAAGACTCGGCAAGACACATAGGAACATGCATTACCATTTGGGGTGCAAATGGAGTGTCGCAGGAAGCAAAATGGTTACAACTGTTTCCAACCACCTTGCGAGGAATGGCTATGGATTGGTACCTGAAGAAGCAGAGTACTCAACCATTTATACAATGGGATACCTTGAAAGATTCTTTCATAGAAGAATTTTGGCCATTAAGAGATGACACAGAGATAATCACTATGATTTTTACAACGAAATAAAAACCAGATGAAGATGTAAAGAGTTATAGGCGATTGAAACAATTGACAAATAAAATGCAGATGCCACCTGCAGATGGAATGATAAAACACTGGTTTTTGGATGGATTACTGCATAAATATAGGAAGAAAATGAAAGCAGTACCATCATCTACGTATGCAGAAGCACTGGAGAAGGCGAAGAACTTTGAAAGTGAAGCCAAACAAACCGTTGCAAGAATCGGAGGACATCCAAGAAATGATGATTCCAATAGCGATGCAGTCCAAAGTGCAATACACTCCTTTCGAAAAGAACTTGATAAGATTATGAAAGAAGTAAAAGGAGTATGAAAGGATCGGAAAGATATTTGGTGTTCAGACTGCAAAACGGAAGGACACACAAGTGTCAGTTGCCCAAAGAACGCATATTGCAATATATGTGAGATAGCAGGACATCAAGTGGCTAATTGTCCATTTAATCTTAAGGGAGCAAGGCACCATACCTTAACAGTCCAACAAGAAGAACAACCAAATGTCTCACGAAATGGACAAGGTGCAACGAGCAACATATTCAGGAATAATTGTCGAGGAGGAAGACGAGGATAGAGTCGGTTGCAGTATGACTCTGAAGAGAGACCAATCATCCAGTGCCGAAATTGCCAAGAGTGTGGCCACTTTGCGAAGAATTTCCCAAAGCCTCAGAATACAAGCAACACTAACGGTAGCAATGCTACCCAAATGTGTAGATGGTGTGGTCCAGGGAACCACAAGGAAGCCAATTTCCCGAACAAAGCAAGTTCAAGTGGAACAAAGAATGTCAATTTGATTGACAGAGGAGAAATGAGTGTGGAGATAGAAAAAGAAAATAAAGTACTGGCAGTGACGAGAGCACAGGCTAGGAAAATTGAGCAATACCCAAATCCTGTCAAAGAGAAGGAGCGATGGCAAGAAGCTCAAGAGTTGACTAAGACAAAGCTAGATAAGTAGAAACAAGAAAGGCTAGCTCTGGAGAAAACCTTAAAGAAAGCGGAGATCGTACCAGACAAGCATGCATCAGTTGAAGGCTTTTTGACTTAAGTACTCAATAAAACGGTTGAAATAAAAGTAGTCAATCTATTCAATATAGTACATGAATTGTATGCTACGGTCGGAGAAGTTGTGAAAGCAAAGAAGAAAGGTGAAGTACGACAGGAAGCTACCATCAAGAAAGAACAATTCATTGACCCCACCATAATGATGATTGAAGCAGGAAAGAAGCCCGCTTTGGTTCATATGGAGATATTGGGCCATAAGCTGAATCAAGTCATAGTGGATGGAAGATCAAGCGTGAATGTGATGTCAGAGAGGACGTGGCGGAGTATTGGCCAACCCGTATTGAGATCTCCGAATTTTAGACTATATGGTGCCGATCAATATGAAATCAAAATGATAGTACTAATGAGCCAAAAAGTGCACATAGCAGAACAGGACTTTGTCCTGAACTTTGTCCTGGATTTTGATATAATAGCTATGCAAAAGCTAGCGTATGATGCGCTACTGGGATGTGGGTCATTAAGAACGGTGAAAGTAAACCACAACTGGGAGAAGGAACATCTGACCTTCAAGAAAGACCAACACAAGTATATGATCAATCTTAAAAACCAGGCAGTAAGCCAAGACATTACAACTTTGGATGAATCAAAAAGCTCTTCATCAAATGAAGAAACTGGATATGAACCAGATGAAGGCGTGCTGCAATTGGAAGAATGCACGGAGGACGAGAACGATGACAAAAGAGGCTTACTCCACTGGCAACTCAAGTATTACGAAATATTCTCTCCCCAGTGTCTTTGCATCAACGCAGAAAATGAAGCAGAGGAAGATGAGAAGCCTGAAAGAGGCAAAGGTAGTAAAATTTTAGAAACCTCGGAGGACACTTCTAGTAAAGCAACCGAAGAAGTACGACCAGGTATACAATCCTATGAACACGACGGGCCAAGTAATGTTGTTCGAGAGGATGAACCAACCAACCTATTATGGTTATTTGGAACTAAAGGAGAACCTGTGATCGAGCAGAGGGAGTTAGAACCTCGAGAAGGAGAACATAAACGATTGCAAGTTCATGTACAATTTCCAAATAGCGAAGTAGAAGAGCGACTTCAAACTATTTCACATGTCACTTCACAAGGACGAATACTAGAAGTGGAGGAATATGAAGGTCAAGGACCGCAAGTTCTGCAACGAATGGCTTGGGAAACGCAGCAATTGCAGGAGTATGAGACCATTCGCTAGTACAATGCGCGATTAAGGGAACAAGTAATTCAGGAATTGGATGGGACCAGGCAGCGAATGCACCAGAGACAGGAGGCACGTAGAGCGGAATGGACTAACAGAGATCGGGGAGAATTTAGGGGAAGCTCGGAGGGCAATTCATCAGAAAGTAGCCTATTTTCCGTGGCTTCGAATAATTCACCCTCAACACCAACAACAATCCACCTGAGACACTCTCGAAGGCAAGAGAAACGAAGGCTATAGGGACATGGGTTGGAGACGCAATACGAAGGAGTAAGGGAGAATACAGGAAAATATGCAGAAGGACCCTCGAGGACTAAAGCATTTTCTTCAGATTCGGGTAACTCATCTCCAACAACGTTGAGAATCCTCTTGAATACCGAAGACTCCTCCATAACTGCTTCACCATTAATACGACGTCCTCGATGATTCCGGAGATCACCAAAACAAGATGGGATGAGGGAATCGAGTCAGAATTTGGCTACCACTAGCGAATATCAGATAAGTGGAGAACAAGCAGCCAATATTCTGTGGCAGGATGTTAGAGAGGTACCCAAACAGCCAGGATATGGAGGACAGTTGGAAGACTCAAGTGAGGATGAGAATCAACCTCGGGACCCTGATATACCCTATGCCAGCCCCAACCCAGACCGAAGGAGACAAAGGGATGAGCTTCGAAGTCAACGAGCAACGGTTAGGTTCCTCGAATGAGTAATTGAATATGAGAAGTCACTTAGTCCGCAAGATGAAGAAGACGGAAGAATTAGTAACCCGTCGGGTAATGAAGGTGCGGTACCAGGTAAACCAACCAACAGTTGACTAAGGGCAACATACGAAGAATCAATGCAAAGACCGACCGAGCGTCGAGAGGTGGCAACCTATCAATTGGCTGCGATGGATTTACGCAGACATCAAAGAGAAGTGCGAAGATTGCAAAGGGTTTAGGAAACCTCAAATTGGCCAATGAATACTGCAGGAAAAGGGAATGATTCAAGTACGGATTCGGCCTTCTCAAATCAATATAGGGAAGCCTTACACCTATGTGCACCACAAAGACGCTTTGAAGAAGCGAGGTGGAGACGACGATTGATAAGGGCAGATAGAAGGTTAAGAATTCTGAGCCAATTGACACCTAAGAATCAAGCACACGCAAAACCAAGTATGCGAACAGAACTCATAGATCAGGCCCAAATAGAGGTGACTTGGGCAATCCCGGAAGTTCGTCAGGACTACTGGGTAACCCAAGCTTACCTGACCAAGGGGGGAGCGTGGTTGGTTTCTTTCCCGGTGGCTTGAGAGGAAGAAATTCCCCTCCGGCTGCCCATAGTTCGACTAGTCCACAAACAGGGATGCAAGGACCACCTGTGAACTTAGTCCAAACCAACCCATCACTACGTGTTCCTGAGGCTAGACCTTTTGGCCCACCTCAGCGAGCTTGTAGGAACCAAAGACGTCATCAAGAACGACCGAGGGACCAACCGAATCTCGAGCAGTTGCGAGTGCGGCAACCCCACACTAGGGAGATTCAACCAGAATGGGGAAGAGGACTATTCAGACAAACTCGGGGAAGATATGCATCCAGAGGCAGACATCCCAATCAAAATCAGACACACGAAGGATGGGCAACAAAAGGCAGATCGACAAACTACAAGGGCGAGGACAAGCCCCAAGATGAGCCTTTCGAAATGTTGGGCGAAGAGGAAATCATCATCCAGGGGGGAAGATGAACGGTCATCAAGATCACGAATGGACAGAGTGCCACTACCTAGATGATTGTATAGTCATCCAACGGGCAGATGGAAGAACTGAGCGAATCAGCATAGACAGTGATAGAACCCATCTGGATGACGAGTTAACCCGTCTAGATAGTGACAGAACCTGTCTCGGAGACGTCTGTCCTGAGTTGACACATCTGGATGCAGGCAGAACACGTTTGGAAGACGTTTTCACTAAACCTACACGTCTAGACACAGACAGCACACGTCAGGCTGACATCAGTAGAAGATGTTTGGATGCAAATTGTTGAACGGATGAACAGGGAACTCGTTGTCAGCCAACAAAAGAAGGAAGTTGCCCTTACGCAGACGAACGAGCAGATTGGCGTATCATTCGGAGAAGAAATGATGGAGATGATGAGCAGTCTCAACCAGAAACCCCTTGAAGCCATGGTACTCATCGGAATCGGCAACAATCTGAAGCGCGGGATGATGGCAACGATTTTAGCAGTCATGGGACTAGTAGCCATCAGCAAGAAGACATCTCGTCGGAAACATTGGAAGTACGCATTGGCATTGCCATGTGCTTCACCCGATGGCGTTAAAGGAGAAAAGCATATTTTTGAAAAAAATAATAAAAGAAAAAGTAAAGAGAAAAAGACAAAAACAGAAAAAGATGAAATAAGGAAAAAGACAAAATAGCAAAAGACGAAATAAAGAAAAAGACAATAGACGACTTATGCATGCAAAAAGAGCAACGTGGCATGCATGCAGATGACAAGGGTGATAAGTGGTAGTTAAACAGGCAGTTCCATGGGCGGTCGAGCATCTATAAATAAGGGAGAAATTGGACAAGTTGTTCATCCCATATTGAGCAATTGCAAGTGTAGAGCAAGAGCGTTGTAGAAGATTTGGAGCCGAGATAGGGTTGTCGGTGCACCAAGAATTTTTCGAGACGAAGCGAGATGCCATCGTAACTGGAAATATCAAACGCTTCGTGGAGATTTTTTCGAATTTTTTATGCAAGTGCAAGCATTCTATCTCCTGATTCACAGGTAGACGAAGGGCAGCGTAAGAGAAGACGCGCACACATGTTCTGGTTGCGATGCATCCAAGATTTAAGACATCTAGTTGTGACCACTTGCAGATTAGACGTCTAGGGACATCCGTCTGAGATTGCTACTCGTCTAACTACGCACCCGTCTGTAGCTGCCACCTATCCGAGGACAAGTACCTGTCAGGAGTTAGCACATGTCGGCTGAGATTAGACGTTTGAAGGAAGTCAACGTCTGGCTAAGATAAGACGTCTGAAGACAGTAGACCTCTGACAGACCTAGATGTCTGCAGTAGGAGACGTCTGGCAAAATAACACGTCTGACACAGGAAACATCTAGCAAGTTGAGACATCTGAAGTAGACGTCTGAGGCAAAGAGACGTCTAGGAGAGAACCCGACTGGCAAGAAGATGAGTCACCAAAAGTCTGAACAACTTTGGATTAATGAGTCCGGGCGTCCTGAAGGAAGTCAAACGCCGGTTACACCACGATCCGAAGTTGTACCAGAACTAGTGATAGCCAAAAGACTCCGTCATCATCAGGAGCATGGAGAAATGATGCACGAACAAATACCAAGCCTTGAGCAAGCGGCAGCACCTGCAAAGAGAGGTCCAATAGTTCGTTTAGGTTCCAATTGCAGATATTACTTGGATTCACCCCACAGGAGATTTTTAACGACAGTGGTGGGAGCAAGCACCAACCAAGGACCCCATCAAGCGGAAAATCAAGGCTATGGGAGTTAATTTTATCCTACAAATTCCAAGTTTTCCAAAAGATTTCTTCAAGGAGTACCTGATCCAGATGCTGCAAACCTACGATTTGTTGAGCAATACCAACATAGTCCGTGTTGGCGATACAAATCTGGTAGATGAGTTTTCTGCGGAAGCATTTTAGCGCACATTTGAACATCCAACAAAGGGCAAAAATGTGGTGAATGAGCGAGTAGATCCTGTTGTCACATTTTGCACGGGGTGCAATGTCTTCAAGTTTGTAACAGTGCTGCTCTTCTTTTCCCCTCTTCCTCTATTTTCCTTCCTTCTTCTCTCCTTTCCTTTTCTTTCCCGCATTCTCTTTCTTTCCCCCCTTTCTCGGAGTCCCCCAGTTGGTTTTTTAACTTTCCAGCAAGTTACCTGAAAAATGGCTAAGTGTTGGTGCGAAGTGCGCACTTCGCCCAGTTTTGGTGCGAAGTTCGCACTTCGCCCAGTTTTGGTGCGAAGTCTGACTTCGCCCCACTTTCTGGGCGCACCTTGCAACCGCGGTAGCGGGTGACGAGAAAATGACAAAGTGCCGGAGCAAAGTCCGAACGGCGGCAGACACCAGTTTCCACCTATGCGCAGCCCGACTTCGCAGCAAAGTCGGAGTGCGCCCTTGACAGGTGCGCAGTGGGGAGACAAACTCAGAATTTGACCAAGGCATGAAGGCCTTCCCGACTGCACTGTATTCTGCCCGCGCATCCCGAGGCGCTCCGATCCCAAGCAAAGATGGATAGACTGCCCTCCAAGGCAGACACGTGTCAAACAGCATCACCCATCTTCTGACAAGTGTCCAGCTTCGGGATTCGAGCCGAGACGTGCCGAGCAAAAGGACGAGCATGGGCTGCACTGCCTGTGCCAGTAGCCTCATTCAAAGCTGATCTGAGGTTCTACCTGCTCCAGCTACCCGCATCACTGCCAGATTGAAGTTCTGCCCAACACACCGCCACGTAGCTATCCAGCTTCCAAGACGACCATGCTGCGGGTACAGTCCGGTCCGACAAAAGGTCGGCATTTGCGGCTCTTTCGCCGCTTTTGTCGGCTTATGTTTGGTCGGGACCTTGTGCCCATTAATGTAACGGGAGGGACTCGGGCTATAAAAGCCCACCATGAATTCATTGTAAAGGGTGGATGGGGAATGTCCATTAGGGAACCAATGTAACCGTGCTTCTGCTTATAAATATAATTTGTATGCCTGGTTCTATTCTGCTACTTCGTTTTTTATCTTTGCCTTTCTTTATATTCATGCCTTAGGCTAACTTTGTCACGGCTCGTTGATTCATTTCAGCATTTGGTGAGCGAGTGCCTCTAGCATTGCTTGTTTAAAGCACCCTATGTACTTCATTAATTAAAAGGATACATAGAATGGATGTAGTAGCGGTTTCATCGGTTGTGTGTTAAGTTGCTTGGTCCGTATCACGGTGATTGGTGCTGCTGCCAGTCTTTGTTAGTTCCTTGTAGGGAATGTACGTTAGGGAGCCATTGAAGTCGTGCGGTTAAATTCTCTACACGACACATATACCAGCTCCGATATCTCTATGATTGCTTTCTACCCATGTTAGTGTCCGTAGGTGGTGATTGACGTGTTGCCGTCTTGTTAGTTCCTTGTAGGGAATGTACGTTAGGGAGCCGTTGTAGCCGTGCGTACACTTGCTTAGGTATCGGAAGTATACGTTAGATTTTGCGGTTCTCGGTCGTGCTTTATATTTATAATGCGGTGAGTATTGGTGATTGCTTGGTTGCCGTCTTTGTTAGTTCCCCCCACCAACCTCCAAGTATATTTGTATATTCTTTATGTACATTTATCTCTTTCCTGCACTCTTAGCTTAAATCGGAAAACCCCCCAAAAGGAGCCGGCCTTCTCCGGAGATTGGCTCGGAAGGCATCTCTTCCTTCCGGCCTTTCATCTTTGGTGGGCGAATGCGGGCGCATTAACCCGAAATCCTTTCCTCATGGCAGATTCGTAACCAACAGTTTCTGCAGCACGCCGGTGGGACCCTGGTCCCACGTTTGAAGAAAAATTTTCTGATCAGTCTCCACACGGCGGCGACAGTGGTTCCTGAGCACTCGGTGAGACAAGGAAGTTTCTCACCCCCGACGGAATTGAAGCACCGGTGTTCGCTTCATTGCTGTTCCAAATCTGAACACCTGGCGACTATGCACGAACAAATCCTCTGAGTCTGAGAGACCGGTCCCAGCACCTTCATGCACACAAGAAGGTGGCAAGCAAGGGATCCAAGAAGCCCGCCTGAGTTCTACGAACTGGACATCAACGCTCGAGGCGAGATTCCCGAGTGGGTGACCCGCGAGCTCGTGTCGACGAAGCCGAGCTGAGATACAAGAAGAAGCCGAAGCTGAAATCGGCGGAGCTGAGTACGAAATAGAAGAGGCCGAGGAAGAAGAAGATCCTGCATCCTCGGAAAGTACCGACACTGAGTACACAACCGACGGCGGAGAAGAAGAAGAAGAAGAAGAAATGGCTGCTCAACAGCCGAATGACGATGATCTTTTCCCGGCGGTGGACTCTACGGGGCCCTTGGCCCTGGTCGGACAGCAAGCTGTGCCCCCTGCTGCTTTAAAGTCTATTCCCACATACGACGGCTACGGAAAGACGGCGTACGAGCACATCCAGGACATCCTTGCCCTGGCCGCATCGCATACTATCACCGATGAGAGTGTGAAGACCCGTTCTGCGGCCCTTTCCCCGAGGGGAAAGCTTCTCTCTTGGTGGAGATCGCCGCCGGAGGGATCCATCACGGGGTGGCCCTGACTTGCCGGAAGGCTCGTAAAAGGATGCAACGAGTCCGCTGACCCTACTTCTCTCTCGCATCGGTTCCAAGCTATCCGAGAGACATCCTCAAGAGGAGGTGTCCGATTTTAACATCGGGTTTGCGAGATCCCGGAAACGGGTACCTCGCGAACTTCGGCCTTCGGCCGGCATGGCTGCTCACTACTATCCGAGATCCTTCAACTCGGACATATGCTCTCTGCTGAAGATCGCCGAATTGACGAGTTTCTGCGTCTGTACGAAGCTGCCCGACAAGCTGAAGGCGACATTATCTCCATCGGCGAGGCTTCCGTCCGGGGTGCGGGAACCCATTCATCCCGACTTCCCCAGATCACAGTATCCTTCTGCTTCTGGTGGTGCGCCGTCCACATCAGGACAGCAAACCCAGCAGCAGTGGAATCCGGCGCCGGTCGTAACTCCTTACGGCCCGCCTCAGTTGCATTACCCTCATCCGCCTCCTCCCACCCCGCATTTTCCAGCACTTCCTGCTCCCCCACAGTACGCATCTTATTCTAACCCTCCTCCATTGGCCGCGTTGCCCCCACCGGCACAATTGCCGCTACCTGACAGCAGCATCCAGAACACGATTCTACAGGAGGTGCGGGCTTTGGCCTCCGGATACCATGCCATGTCCAATGACATGACCGCTATGAAGAAGAAGCAGGCCCAGATGGACCTTGCTCCTAGGAGGCCATATGCGCCACCCGCAGCGACAAAAGACAAAGCCCCAGAACATCAGCCGTAGAGGCGTCCGCCTCCGAGAAATGCTACTATAGAAGACCCGCCTGGTCCTCCCGACCGGGTCAAGCTGGTGCACTACGTGCAACGACCCGCATTCGGAGGAAGGCTGCACTCTGCACCAGCACTACATCCAGGACATTGGCCGGCAGCGCTATAGAAGACGATGAGCTGTACATGATCTTGGACGGCGAGGCCAACTTTGCCCTCCCCGAAGAGAATCTAGCGTCACCTGCCAAGGAAGAAAAGAAAGCCGCGGATGCGGCCAAACCTTTGCAAGTCTACGCAAGAAGAGAAAAACCGCAGCCCGGTGGGCTGCCGCCATACTAGCGGGCGTGGCCTTACACAGCCCAGGAGAAGGCATCCAAAGATAAAGCTCCGACCAAGCCTTCTCCGGCAAAGGCTGCCGCTGTTCCAGCCAAACCTCCGGCAAAGGCCCCAACTCCGGCTAAGGCTCCCGTACCTCAGCCTCCAAGCTGAAACCAAAGAACAAGCCCAGGAGAAGCTGAAGTACCCGTCTCTGACCAAGAGACAGCGAGTTGAGGCCACCCAACAGTACCGGACGAAGTATGAGCCAGCAAAACATGCAGAAGAAGCTAGTACCTCGGGCTACAGTATTGTAGACGAGTTGAAAAGAACGCCTGCTAGAATCAGCATGTATGATGCCCTTCTGCTCCCAGGCCAGGTGGATCTGCTGCAAGAATCACTGAAGAACATGAAGAGCGGCAAGCAGATACAGCCCGCTGTCCTGGTTCAACCTTTGACAGTCTCCGCCACTGGGAAGAACAGGACCGCCACCCTTTTATCTGTCTTTACGGATGCAAGGGCACATAGTTCACAATTGCATGGTGGATTACGGTGCTTCCTCGACTGTGATGCCGAAGGCCGTCTGCGATGAGATCGGGATGGAATACACACGGAGCAGCCAAGGCGTGCTACAATTAGACGGCACCCCTGTTAAGGCAGGTTGGTGTCATAAAGGACATCCCTATCCGACTGCACAAAGCTCTCGACATCGTAGTCATCCAAGAGGTCGTGATTGTCGACCTAGAGCCTTACTTCGGCATGTGTCTCTCTCGGGAGTTCACTGCAAAGTTGGGCGGGTACCTGTCTCTAGACTACTCACACATGGAAGTGCCCTTCAAAGGAAGGAGACTGAAAATTTTTAATGAGAAGCCTTCCCCCTTCCTAGTAGACAAGATACCCGGAGGAGAATTGGACTGCATGGTCCAGTTGTCAGAGGAAGAACTGGTGACAGTGGAGCTGACCGAGCAAGCCTTCGAAGTGCTACAGCTTGAAGATGAGTTCTCATTGCGGGACTTCAATGCCGTAATCGGGACAGAGCAGGGCTGTTACTCCATTGTACGGCCCGAGAGGCTTGACGTGTCAGCTGCGAAAAAAGTGGGACCCGCACCCGAAGAGCTGTGGAAGCTTTTCTTTGACGGCGCGCGATGCAAGAATGGCGCCGGTGCAGGGGTACTTCTGGTTTCTCCAACTGGAATCCAGAAGGACTATGCCTACAGGCTGGCCTGGAGCTGCACTAACAACTCGGCGGAATACGAAGCCCTGTGCTTGGGTTTGCGAAAGGCGGAGAGGCTCGGGATCAAACACCTGCAGATCTTCGGAGATTCAGAGCTGGTGTGTCACCAAGTTACGGAGAAATGCGCATCCAAACAGCATTTTCTTAGAGCGTACCGTAACCGAGTGTGGGACCTGATGGAGTCATTCGACTCGTTGAATGTCAAAGCAATATCGCGTGAGAAAAACAAGCACGCCGATATTCTGGCGTCTGTTGGAGCCAGGTACGTTCAGCTGAAGACGTTGTCCAGAGACCGAAGCCGGTTCGTACTATCTACAAGCCTTACGTGCACGATAAGGACACCCAGCAGGTGTTCAGTTGTGACGAGGAGATCGTCACATTCCTGGTTAACGAAGTGTGTGTAATCGAAGGTAGAGACCCTGATGACGAGCAATATGAGGGGTTGATACAGTTACGGAATAATCATGTCCCAAAAGGACTGATTACATTAGAGAGTCTCTTTGATCAGAATGACGAGCAATATCTCACGGAATCAAAGTAGACCCGAGGCGGTATGCTGACACTGGAACTTGAACCTGGTAAAACTATCAAGGTCGGAGACAGGTCGCACGTCGGAGGAACTTGGGCGAGATCGGATCAACTGTGCCGGGAGTTCCCCGACATCGTGGCACTGGTGCTACGAGGATTTGAGGGGTATGACGAACTGTCATCCAGCATACCATTGAGCTAGAGGATGGCGCCAAGCCGTTCCGACAGAAGCAGAGGGCCGTGAATCCAAAGATTGAGGCCATGATGAAAACCGAGCTCTTGAAGATGCTGGAGGCCAAGATCATCTACCCCATCAAACATTCATCTTGGGTCGCGAATTTGGTGCCGTGAGGAAAAAGAATGGCGACATTCGTCTACGTGTCGACTTCGAAACCTAAATCGGGCTTCCCTCCGGGACCACTATCCGCTTCCCCAAATCGACCGGATTCTACATATCGTTCTTTGGAGCCCGAGAGATTTTCACTTTTAGATGGATTTTCCGGCTACAACCAGATTTGGGTCAAAGACGAAGACCGGCATAAGACGGCGTTTACCACGAAGTGGGGACGTTCGCCTATCAGCGCATGCCGTTTGGCTTATCCAATGCGGCGCCACGTTCCAAAGGGCCATGGACTTGGCCTTATAAGAGCTGCTCAATAAAATTATTGTCATCTACCTTGATGACATGACTATTTTCTCTCATCAACGAGGAGATCATGTTTCGCACCTACGACAAATATTTGAGAGTTGTCGAGAATTCGGCATTTCTATAAACCCGAAGAAGTCTGTCTTCGCGGTAAAGGAAGGAAAGCTGTTGGGACATGTCATCTCCGAGGAAGGCCTCGCCATTGACCCTGACGGAGCAGAAGCCCTCGTTCGCTTGCCGGCCCCATTGATAAAAAAGGGCTGCGAGTCCTTCTTCGGTCGGATTAACTCCGTGCGGAAGTTCATCCCCGACTTCGCACGAGTGATCAAGCCTATGGCCGAGCCTGCGAAGAAAGATACACCTTACGAATGGGTGATGAGAGAGAGCAAGCCTTCGAGGAAATCAAGGCTCGAATTGCGCAAGCTCCGGTATTGACAAACCCGGACTACTCCAAGGACTTCATCCTGTATGCAGTGGGAGAACCCGAAAGTTACGCTGCAGTCCTGACTCAGAAGGGAGACGATGGTGAGGAGCGCCCCATAGCGTTCCTGAGCCAAGTGATTCTGCCGCATGAAGAAAAGTATAATTTTATAGAGCGGCAGGTTCATGCTGTCATGAAGTCCCTTCGAAAGTTCAGGCATTTTGTCTCCCAGAGCAAGACCACTGTCTTTGTGATTCACCCGGACGTTCGAAGCTTCATCTTACAAGGAGAACCGGGTCACAAGAGAGCGGGATGGATTGCCAAGATCCAGGAGTTTGACATTGAAGTGCGGCCCACCAAGCTTATCAGAGGCCGAGCCTTGTGTCGGGAATTGGCCCGAAGCGGCGTAGCCGGCATCTCCGCTTGTAAGTGGGAGGACACGGCGACACGCATCTACCTAGCCAACTCCTTATCGGAGGGGAGTGATTGGACAGATGAACTGGTGAGATACTTCTGCACCGGAAGATGTCCCGATCACCTGAACGCCTCACAACGAAGGAGATTTCGGCTGGGTGCACTCAAGTACACTCTTCGCCCCGAGGGGCTTTATTTCAAAAACATCGACGGCATCCTGTTGCGGTGCGTCAGAAAATCAGACCAGTCTAGGGTCCTCGGAGATTTTCATTCCGGGATGCCTGGGGGTCACCATTCTTCAAGGCCAACGGCCTTAAAAATAATAAGGGTTGGGTACTATTGGCCCACTCTGTTTACAGACGCGCATGCGGTCTGTTCAAAATGTGATCAATGCCAGAGGTTTGCTGGCCGAAACGAGAAAAGCACCCACTGCCCCTTCAACCGATTCGGGCCGAGACTCCGTTCCAGCAATGGGGTCTAGACTTCATTGGGGTGATTTCTCCTAACTCCTCCGCCGGACACAAGTTTATTCTCACAGCTACTGACTATTTTACACGGTGGACGGAGGCAATCCCGACCAAGAACGCAGACCAAGAAACGGTCATCGGGTTCATTGAGAGCACGATTACCCGCTTCGGGGTTCCGAGTCGATTGTGACCGACAACGGTCCGGGATTTGTAGGCGCTGTACTCACGGAGTACACTGGCAGACTTGGCATCTATCACAAGATGTCTTCTAATTACTACCCGCAGGGGAATGGCCTTGCCGAGTCTACTAACAAGAACCTCCTGAAGATCATCCGGAGAACCATTGAAAGAAACAAGCGGACTTGGCACTTGCTCCTGAACCGGGCACTGTGGGCGGACAGAGTTGCATTTAAGAAATCCCTCAGAACGTCCCCCTATGCGCTCGTCTATGGCAAAGAGGCTGTCATGCCATCACACATCGAGATCCCCGCCCTGTGGATGATTGACGAAGACGGGAGCAGCGGAGACCCGGTGGACGACAGACTATGCCAACTCCTGCAGTTGGAAGAAGACAGAGAAAGTGCATACCAGGCCTTCACTGATCACATTGCGGCAACCCAAGGCTGGTTTGCAAAAGGCACTACTTGCCGAGTTTTCGAAATCGGGGACCTAGTGCTGAAGTGGGACTCATATAAGGCAAAGCCAGGTAATCACGGGAAGTTTGATGCTCTGCGGGAGGGCCCTTATCGGATTGCCGGGTGAACCGGTTCAATGCCTACGTCTTTGCGGGATATGGAGGGTCGGCTCCTACCTATCCCTGTCAACGGGTTCCACTTAAAGATTTACCGCTGCTGAAGGTGCCCAAGTGGCCCTTCCTTGTAAAAAATTTCCCTTATGCTTTTTCATTTCCCAGCATGTACAGTTTCTTGTTTTCAGCTTTTAATTTTATTTTTTATTATTTGAGCTTAACTGCGGCACGGGAGAGAAAGACGGACTTCGCGGCGAAGTCCGTCGGCGCCCCTCAGGATGGGCGAAGTTCGGCTGTACAAAAGAAGAAGCAAACAAAGAAAGAAGAAAAAAGGAAAAAGGAAAAAATTTGGCTAAGTGTTGGCCGAAGTCCAACTTCGCAGCGAAGTCGGGCTTCGGGCCAGCCGAAATGCGAAGCTTGTTCAAGGAAAAGACTGCAAAGCAAAGGAGGACGGACTGCGCCCAACCTTGGGCGAAGTCCGACTTCGGCCGGCTAGTGTGCGAAGTCCGAACTGCGCACGACCTCCGCGCGAAGTGCAAACTTCGCGCGAAGTTCGCACTTCGCCCGAACTTCGGGCGAAGTCCGACTCACTTCAATGTGCAAGTTGCGCAGTTCGGACAGTCAAAGGAAACAGAGCAGTTCAACGCGCACTTCGCGCGAAGTTCGAACTTCGCCCGAAATTCGGGCGAAGTCCGACTTCGCCGGCGAAGTCGGGTCACGCCCAACTTTGGGCGAAGCCCGACGGCGCCTCGTTTTCTGGGCCAATTTGGGCAAATGTTAAAAAATGAATAAAATATTCAAAAAAGGTCCCAAGTTGGGCCCAAGGCGCGTTGCGACCGTTTCAAAGTGGGTTTCCGCACCAATGCTTCTTTCTTGAGCAGTGTGCCCTGATTTCGGCCGTGACGTCAGCCATGGCGCAGCGTCCAAGACAGAGTTAATGATTGCACGTTCCTCAACGAAAGTGCAAGCAAAAGAACATGGCACGTCTGCCGGAGTGCACTTTTTCCAAACATTCTCCTGCGCAGCCATCTAAGAGCCTTAACACAGCCGACCTACCCCCTCCTGCGCGGCATTTATGGCGCTGTCTTTATCTAGAAAAGGGGGTCAGATGTTTTCAAACATTCCAGACTACACAGATTATTCCTCGGACAGTGCTAATTATTCCTGTGACAGCGAAATCTGCTGCAGACGACCTGAACCTGTAATTATTGCTGATTCGAAGAGATGGACCGAGGAAAGATGCCAGTGTCAGCGCAGTCCAGTGGAAGTGGCGAACCAAAGGATTTACCGCGGCCGGGCGTTTTCAGAAGCGAAACCCCGCCAGAAAGAAAGTCAAAGTCCCGGACGAAAAAGGTACAGCGTGGGCAAGCCCCACCACCTCCGTTAAATTACTTAGCGGGGTACAAGGACGGCTCATTTTCTATGAGCTTGACGAAGCTGCGGGCAAATGTGGAGAGCTGGGCAGACAAAGTTTCGCCCTCCCACCATTTCGGAGCGGCGTACAAATCCAATCTGTTCAAATTCTTGTGCCCTCCTGTCCACCAATGCCGGAGCCGGTAGACCTAATTGTCAGACACTACAGACCAGTTACCGGCAAATTTGCAGCTCCGGCGGTAAACCCTTGTTCACACTGCGCAGGGAGACCATCCAGCCAGCTTTCGCCCCAGGGTTGGAGTATGACTCCAGCACCATCCTCAGAAAGATAAATTTGGGCGACCAGGCGGGACGCTTCGCGAATACCAAACGGATGAGGGATTTCCTCAATTCAGAGCTGAACGCCCCGCTTGCAGCCGGACAGTGGCCAACTGGCCCCATGCCCTTGGCACAATTTCAGAGCAAGTACTTGTATACCATTTTGGCATCAATTCTTGGCTGCGACTCTGATGAGCTGGTACAGCCGTACCAGCTAGCGTTGGCAAAATGTCTCCTATGCGGAGAATCCTACGAACCGGCAGCACAGAGAAGCGGAAAACGTCCCATATTTTTCGACGGGCGGGCGCTGGCATACGCCACCCACTCCAGCCTGGTCAAAATTCAGAAGAAGCGATCCACCGATTTTCGGTTTAGTTCTGTTCTAGCCTGGCTTTGTTTGTACCATTTGCACCCCCGAATGCCGATCCCAAACCTGAAGAAGGTCAACGAGAAGGGAGAGCCACAGCCCGTCTATAACTGGACGGATGACTTATACCGGAAAGGGTCCTACTACAAGTTCAACTTCAACTTTACGGGATTCGTCATGTCAGTCTTCAGCGAAAGCGAAATCCCCCGTCCCCCGAGAGAAATGACAAGCGCTTTGATGAATCAGAAGCTCGGGGACGTTTTCAGACTGACGCAAGGGATTGTGGTCAGAATCTACGGATTCAAGGGCAAACCCCATTTGCTGCCCTACTGGTGCTCGGAACATTTGTTCGGGATGGAGGTTGCCCGACAGATGGACTATGTTGAAGAGGAGTTCGGCCTAGGAAAGAAGAGAGGACAGATTTTTCAATACCCTCTTTCCTGGGCAAACGTTGAGATTTTTGAGGTAGGACAGCATGTCTACCTTGAGCAAGAATTTTCCCGGATTGGCCTGGTTTTGTTGCCGCAGCGTTGGAAGTATGACCCATATGGGATAAGGGGAAAGTTCGCACATCTCTGCCCCCGGGCAGATATAACCGAAGATAAGTGCGATGTGGTCCATGTGGACCTTGGTGGGAAATCGAATTGATGGAAGCTTCTCCTCCTTGGCGGGATTTTTCTTGCGAGGAGGTGACATATGACCCCAAGCGAAACCCGGACCACCGGTTCACATCTCCGGGGTTCAAAAAATTTCTATCCAAGATAGCGAGGCCTTAAGCTGGTCTAAAGAAAAGATTCTTGAATCTTTGGAAGATGAGATGCCGCACGCGACACGACAAGTCCACGAGAAGAAATCGGCCGTAGATGACGACTTTTCGGTTCTCTATGACCGGCATCATGACGGTGGCGGCCGTTCGCATATCAAGGTTACGTTCCCAGAGGCCCCTTTGAGGACTATAAAGGAGGGTCTTCCTCCCAACGGTTGTACACTTCGGCAGCTGCCGGCGTGGGCCCGACGAGACGTCCGGATCGATCCGATGCGGCCCGTGGCTTCTAAGACGGCGCACGAGAAGGCGAAAGAATTAGTCAAAGCAACGCCCGAGGCAATCCCTCAGGCACGAAAAGCGCCAGCGCCGTCAGAGGGCAGACCGGTTGCGGCAGACCTTCTGCAAGTCAAACCCCGGTACAAGTTTACCGTGGGAGCCTCAGCGCCTGCTGCACCTGCTTCATCTCCTTCCCCTGATCCGACTGTTATTCCGGAGGAGAAGAAGCGGAAGAGAGTTGAGAAAATCAGGCGACCCTAGCCTGATAGTGCGGCGACCGATCGCGAGCCGCGGCCGCGTTCCGCCGCCGCGAGACGGTTTCTGCGGGCGGTCCCAAGCCGACCGCCGAAATCGGAAGCACGGACATCCATCCTGCATCGGCTCAGGCGGAGCCCGCAGGTACGTTTGCTGCCCCTGTCTCTTTGGTCTCACCCAGTCCTACTCCCACTCCGTCTCCCGCTCAATCCGAGCAAGTTATGACCGCATCCCCCTCTCCGTCTCCACGCCCTTCTAGCGGCCCCCATTCTTTTGATCAGTTTGCTCAGAACCCTAACGTCTCTCTTTCTCTGAGCACAACTCCAAACCCTTCGCCTGAAGTTAGTGCTGAGACCGTCCGTTCACCGTCACATCCACCTTCTCAGCCGCTTCAAACCCTCACAGTATCAGCCGCTCCCATCTCCATTTCCCGGTCGCCCCCACAAGCGGCCGATTCTTCCAAGGTCTGTCCGGTTCCTCCTGATCCCATTCCCGCAGGAGAGACGTCTCAGCAGAACCCTAGGCTGGGGGAACCAGATTTCATGGACGACCTCCAGAATACAGACGACTTGCCCACGGCAGCGAGAGGCTGTAGAGTATTCTGTCTCTTTCCTCCAGAACCAGAAACGGAGGAGACCTGAAGAGATAGCCGCCCCGGTAAAACGCGCAAAGTACAATTTCGAGAGGAGAGTGATTACAACGAGAGAAAATAATCCCAAAAGTGAAGAAGCCTCTCCGGGAAATGACCGGGGGCGGACTACGAGCTCCGGACAAAGGAGAAGAGCTTTGACGACATTAACAAGCAATATCAGATTCGATCGATTATGCGCAAAGGCGACGATCTCTTTGTCAAAAGTACGGAGGAGCGGGGAAGAACTTTTCGGGTTGCGAGGATAAAACAAGGCAGCTTGAAGAGGACTGTCTAGGTCCACGGAGCAGGCTGGAGACGGCGCGGCAAGAAATAGATGAACTCAAAGCCCGGCTGGCCGCTTCTCGGCAACAAGCCGCAACCGAAAAGCAAGCGGCCTCGGAGCGGATTTCTCGGCTCCAAGAGTCTTTGAAGCGAGCGCGATCGCAACTTGCAGAGAGAGCATCTCAAGCGACGGTCTTTTCAAAGACAAAGGTTAAGGAGATGCGGGCTGGTTTGCTTGCGGGAATGCAAGCCCCACACCTTTAAGGCGATGGCGAGTTACGGATTTCGCATCCGAGAATTCAAGAAGTTTACGCCCGGGAAAGCTTGTGGTAGAGGAGGCCGAGCGTCGGGCGAAGCAATGGGCTGGACACGGCGGTAAATCTTCGGGAGCGCGAGCGCAACGGCCTCCAATTTTCTCCCGTGTCCTCATTCGGCTGCGAGAATGGGCAGGTGCAAGGGTGACCTTGCACAAATATTTCAAAAAAGTTGAAGAGGTGAGGGTTGCCAGACGAATGCTTGATGCATTCGGACATGAAAGGGATATCTGTCTGGCCCCCTTTCACGCTCTTTACGAACTAGGGTGCCCAGGTTTTGTTGAGAATGGCGAGCTTCTCACCCTAGATCGGGTGAAAAGGAATTGGCAGTCCTTTGAAGCAGATACAGCTGAAATTGATAGCTGGACTGAACCAATTCAAGACAATCAGGTCACTCGGATGGTGTCCAAATATTCCAAGATCAGCTCCTACTTCCAGGAGTTAGAAAAAAGATACCTCACCATCGACCTGCACGCGGTCGCTGCTTTCCACGCAGCATTAGAAGATGTAGCTGACCGCCGGCCATTCGAGGCAGAAGCCTGGCGTCAAGCCCAGGCGGCATACACTCGCATTTGCGAGGCAGAAGCAAGAGATGGAGAGCTTTCGGAAGGTGATTCCGAGGGGGCAACTGACAAAGATGAATCTGAAGAACAGTTGCCGCAAGGAGAACGACTAGAGCAGCAAAAGGCGGGGGAGGCAAGTTCCTCTGCACCCAAAGGATGAAGGCATGGATTCTTTGCGCCGAGGCGAGCTCGACACCCCGCGAGCCGCCAGAAATGTTGTCACATTTTGCACGGGGTGCAATGTTTTCAAGTTTGTAACAGTGCTGCTCTTCTTTTTCCCCTCTTCCTCTATTTTCCTTCCTTCTTCTCTCCCTTTCCTTTTCTTTCCCGCATTCTCTTTCTTTCCCCCCTTTCTCGGAGTCCCCCAGTTGGTTTTTTAACTTTCCAGCAAGTTACCGAAAAATGGCTAAGTGTTGGTGCGAAGTTCGCACTTCGCCCAGTTTTGGTGCGAAGTTCGCACTTCGCCCAGTTTTGGTGCGAAGTCGACTTCGCCCCACTTTAGGCGCACCTTGCAAGCAGCGGTAGCGGGTGACGAGAAAATGACAAAGTGCCGGAGCAAAGTCCGAACGGCGGCGGACACCGATTTCCACACATGCGCAGCCCGACTTCGCGAGCGAAGTCGGGTGCGCCCTTGACGAGTGCGCGATGGGAAGACAAACTCGAGAAATATGACCAAGGCATGAAGGCCTTCCCGATTGCACTTGTATTCTGCCTGCGCATCCCGAGGCGCTCCGATCCCAAGCAAAGATGGATAGGCGCCCTCCAAGGCGGACACGTGTCAAACAGCATCACCCATCTTCGACAAGTGTCCGGCTCGGGATTCGAGCCGAGACGTGCCGAGCAAAAGGACGAGCATGGGCTGCCTTGCTGTGCCAGTAGCCTCATTCAAAGCTGATCTGAGGTTCTACCTGCTCCAGCTACCCGCATCACTGCCAGATTGAAGTTACGCCCAGCACACCACCACGTAGCCGTCCAGCTTCCAGGAAGACCATGCTGCGGGTACGGTCCGGTCCGACAAAAGGTCGGCATTTGCGGCTCTTTCGCCGCTTTTGTCGGCTTATGTTTGGTCGGGACCTTGTGCCCATTAATGTAACGGGAGGGACTCGGGCTATAAAAGCCCACCATGAATTCATTGTAAAGGGTGGATGGGGAATGTACATTAGGGAACCAATGTAACCGTTCTTCTGCTTATAAATATAATTTGTATGCCTGGTTACATTACTGCTTGCTTGTTTTTTATGCTTGCCTTTCTTTATATTCATGCCTTAGGCTAACTTGTCACGGCTCGTTGATTCATTTCAGCATTTGGTGAGCAAGTGCCTCTAGCATTGCTTGTTTAAAGCACCCTCTGTACTTCATTAATTAAAAGGATACATAGAATGGATGTAGTAGCAGTTTCATCAGTTGTGTGTTAAGTTGCTGGTCCGTATCACGGTGATTGGTGCGCTGCCGTCCTGTTAGTTCCTTGTAGGGAATGTCTGTTAGGGAGCCATTGAAGCTGTGCGGTTAAATTCTCTACACGACACATATACACAGCTCACGATATCTCTATGATTGCTTTCTACCCATGTTAGTGTTCGTAGGTGGTGATTGACGTGTTGCCGTCTTGTTAGTTCCTTGTAGGGAATGTACGTTAGGGAGCCGTTGTAGCCGTGCGTACCTTTGCTTAGGTATCGGAAGTATACGTTAGATTTTGCGGTTCTCGGTCGTGCTTTATATTTATAATGCGGTGAGTATTGGTGATTGCTTGGTTGCCGTCTTGTTAGTTCCCCCCACCAACCTCCAAGTATATTTGTATATTCTTTATGTACATTTATCTCTTTCCTGCACTCTTAGCTTAAATCGGAAAACCCCCCAAAAGGAGCCGGCCTTCTCCGGAGATTGGCGCGGAAGGCATCTCTTCCTTCCGGCCTTTCATGCTGGTGGGCGAATCTGGGCGCATTAACCCGAAATCCTTTCCTCATGGCAGATTCGTAACCAACAGATCCCAAGAAGACCCCATACTTAATCCAGAATATCACCACATTGACCAAGGCAGCTATTGACGCTATGTTGGCAACTCATGGTAATCGTGGAGTCAAGCAACCACAGTTGGCCAATAAAGGGTTACAGTGCATCATGAACGTAATCATGGCCAGATTGTCAGGAGAACAATGGACCTCAGATCTTCTGATTTGGTTGATTCCATACTTGCAGGGGACTGAGCAAGGAGTGGCGTACGATTGGGAAACTTACTTGGCGCTTCGTATCTAGAATTTTTTGACAAGAATGACCAAGAATTTTTCAATGGTTTTTCATGCCATTGGATTATTGTTGGACGCAGTTTCCAGAGCAAGAATACTATTCTTGGATTATGACCCTCCTCAGAAGTTACCAAACTTGGCGTCGACAATTTTGCGCTAGAAAGATGCTAAGCCGCACGTGAAATGCCAAACTTCGGTGAAAAATCCACGAGTGAAGCAGATCTCTCATAAGCCTTCACCCGAATCAGGGTCATCGACCAATTCAGAAGGGGAGAATACTGCACCTCTGACGGAGGAGACAAGGCCAACCATAAAAGTTGTGGTACCCCTGCAAGCAGTGCCTAAGCCGACAAGGAAGAGGCGGAGATTTGAGCCACCATCAGCCACACTGTCACCTGAACCGGTGGACGTGACCACAGCCAATAAAATCGCACGCAGTCAGGAAGTAGCTCGGAAACTTGAGCAACAACTAAGTGCACACACTGTGGAAGTGGGTTTTCAAATTCTTGCAGTTTTTAAGGAAATGCCAACAGGACCAAGCACTGCAATTCATATAGGACCTACGGAGTATTTGGCAAAAGCCCAATTTTGGGATCGTGAAGAGTCACCTGGAGCATCCCCGGAATCCCTGACTATCCGAATCTTCTTTTACAGAAACCTTCCGAGCTTTCTCGTTTGAGAATATTCTGGCAGCAGCAGAAGCCAAGGCCGCAAGCCACGTAGCAGATATTGGTGTCCCCGTAGTAGCTGCAACCGAGACGATGAGTGAGGAACTACCACCCCAGGCGATTGGGAACCCGACAACAAGGACACAGGAGCACACGATTATAGTTGATGAAGTGGTCTCTTTGGAACCTGAGACCAAACTAGTGTCGGGAGAGAATCCCCAAACCAACACAGAACCTCAGCCAATTGTGGGGACAGAAGGTGGCAACAGCCAAGCACAAGTACCTACAAAGCATCTCGTAGTCACAGAATGGGAAGCAGCTAAGAAGCCCATCGACCTATCTGGGAAAGGGAAGGCGATATTACAGGAACAAGAGACGGAGGAACCTAAGGATGCATGGTCAGAACGCATTCTGTTAGAACTGCCCAATTTTGTCAATCCAGCCGACATGGTTGATCAATAGGCAATGGACTGTTTTTCAAAACTGACCCATGTGATGGATAGTCTGCGCCTACAGTTTGATGCAGCTTGCATTGGCCGGTCGAAGAAGTGGCAGTTGATGGCAAAGGAAGAGCTCGTCAAGCTGGTGAAATGGGCCGCACAAGAATCCTGGAGAGCAAAAATTTCCAGCATCTATCAGGATCAACCATGGACTCTGCCTACCACGCATTTGATGACTATGGAGGGACTGAAACGACTCCCAGAAAAGACACCTACCCTCTACTTATAATCAGCACAAGTATATGTTTGTGGCCATGGCAATAACCCTCCTTCCCAACACTCCAGGGAACACAGATCACAGGTGGAGTTAGTACCTAAACTATTGCCAATGTATAGTCAATTTAACTTCCTAGCCCATTTGTTGTGTTGGCTAGCAGAAGGAATCAAACACTTACACTTGGCTAGGTAGACTTTGGATAAAGAATGACAGCTGACAAAGGCGGAATTGCAAAAGAAAGAGCAACTTTTGTCAGAAGGAGTTACTCAGCTGGACGATGCCTTGAAGCACATTCGGGAAAAACAACAGCAAATGGCAGACCTTAGCGCTCAGATCCATGACAGGGAAAAGGTGATCATAGACATAGAAGCTGAAATGTTGAAGCATAAGGAGGCTAAGGAATTGTTGATCAAGCAAACTGCAGAGTTAGTGGCCCAAAACTGCCAAAATGAGGAGACTTGGCAGAAAGAACGCGGGGCCTTGCGCAATGAACTGTTTCAGTATCAGAAGCGCGAAGCAGCTCTCAAGGCTGAGTTGGCACAAAAGGTACCATCATCCTCAACCGTGACAACACAGCAGATAAAAGAGATGTTCATTCAACGTGAATCAGAATGCTTGTCTAAGCTGCAAGAGATGGAAACACAAGCCAACAACATGGGAGTAGAATGCGCCAAGTACTACACTTACGCTAAGCGAGTTCGAGATGAATGTGAAGCTTTCTGACTCAAGGTACAAGAATTGGAGGAGGCACTACAGGCTATGGCACCAAAAGATGTCGACACCCCAACAGGACATCGTAGAAAGTCGCTAAGGACATCGACTTCTTCGAAGGGGAGGATAGATGTAGACAGCAGTTCGAAGACTTGACATGCCAAAATGTCTACGAGACAAGCAATTTTGATATACAATTTTGATAAATGTACAAAGCAATTTGGTATTCCTATGTTTTGCAATGTAATATCAGCAAATGTAATTCAGACTGATTATTAGAAATGCACTAAAGGACAAAACCAAGCGTCATTTGTTAACATGACGTAGATTGATTAGTTAAGACATCTAGGATTAGTTTAGACGTCTAGGATTTGTTAGACATCTAAGACTGATTGTTACGCTATGAAACAGAAATTGTTAAGGCTAACATAGGGAAGTTGGGACGGTTGAGCCAGGTTGGTTGCAGTAACCGCCTGGGCTTGCCCTATAAGTACCCCCTATTCATTTTTTGTAATCTGTCCATTGTATGCTGAAGCAGTCCATACTTGACATAAATGCAGATCCATTACAGCAAGCATTGTTCTGGAGCATGTGTTCTGTGTGATTGCATTGTTGTTGTATTGTCATATTGCAGGTATTGAACGATGACTTGTACGAGATAGACTGGTGTATGCTTGTATTGCTTTTGTTGTTGTGCAGTTGCAGGTAACATAGTTGCAGACTGGAAGATGGCGGATTACAATAGACGTCTAGGCCCTATCCGTCTAAGCCTGGTAGTTAGACGTCTAGGCCTATCCGTCTAGACCTTGACAAATACCCGTCTAAGCCCTATGCAACCCGTCTAAGACGTCAACCCATTTGTGACGTCTGCACTACCCGTTTGGGACGTCTAGCAATACACGTCTAAGCAGTCTACACATCTAGGCAGACTAAACGTCTGACAGGTTACCCGTCTGAGCAGCATAGTCGTCTAAGACTCGACCCTTCTAGACCATACACATATGGGCCTCACACGTCTGAGCCTTACACGTCTAACCTTACCCATCTAGACTAGACGTCTACAACAAGTACTAGTCTGAGAACAATATCGCCAATTAAGATCATGTCAAGTTGTCAGTCCTTCCCTTCCTAAATCTTTTCATTCCCTCGTCTCGGGAAAGCACTCAACCGTGTCTACAATATACACTTTCTTCGTCCATCATGGTCCTCTTCCTCCTTTGCATGGATGCATTAGGCAATTTGGCAGGAAGACCTCATAGTCCTCTATCTGCCAATGGAGAAGTCCTTGTCAGAAAGTTCTTCATCCTCCGTGCATTCTTCAAATTCCAACACTCCTTCCTCGTTCAACTCTTGTCCATTATCATCCTCTGATGATGAGCTATCTAATTCGTTAGATGTTGTGAGATCCTCGCTTACAGACTAATTCTTCAAGTTTATCGTGTACTTGTGTTGACCCTTTTCAAATGTTAAGCAATCCTTCTACCAATTATGATTAACTTTTACCATGCACAACCATCCTCGTCCTAGAAATGCATGTATGTTGGTTTTTGCATGGAGAGCACCACAAAGTCCATGATGAATTCTTGGTCAAGACTCCCTTCATCTCGATGCCATACCAATCCACACCATATAGTTTGAAATTTGATCAACATAGAAATGGTGCTCTGAGTTCTCTCCAAGTCTTCTCTGGCAATGCATTTACACCTAATCTTCCATCAACAATCACCTGCGTCAACTTAAATTTAGCAACTCATATGGATCAATGTCGATTTCTTTCTAGCATCAATCATAAACACAATTGGTTCAATGAATTGGTTCGTTCTTATCTTGGTTGCTTCTTGCTAGCATTGTCACTCTACCACCTTCCTTATTCGTGTTATCTCTCCTATCGTTGCATAAAGCTCCAGTATTGTGCTAAGTAGACTGGACACTTTCACTTCCACTCTTGTGTCAGTACTTGCACCACCAGCTGTTGTGTTGACATTTCTTCTTCACAAGCGATTGACTTCTTCAACTTCTCATGGAGGAGTTGTTCTTGCTTTGTCTTTTGTTCTTCCTCAATTAAATCATGTGTTTTCTTCCATCTCTCCTTTTTTGTGGTAGGATTTGGATATTGCTTAGCTTAGCTTTCCTTGCCTGAGCCCTTGTTACCACTAACACATGCTTATCTTTGTTTTGCTGGTCCATTGGAGGCTCTTCAATGTCAATAAAATTGACATTTTGCATGTTACTTGAACTTGCTTTCTTCGAGCAATTAGCCTCCTTGTGATTGCCCAGTCCACACCATTTGCACATCAATCCATTATTGTTGTTTCCGACATTATCTTCTACTAGCGAATTTTAACAATTCCTTGCGAGGTGCCCCCACTCTTGGTATCTTCGACATTGAATAATGGGTCTACCGTCCAAATCATATTGTAATCATCCTTGTCTACCCTGTAGCCGATTGCCTTGCTGCGGTTGTCGTCCTCTTCAATGATTGTTCAAGTAACCACCACTCGTTGCTCCTTGTCCACCCTTGGAAGTGCTAGGTTTCTCTTCCTTTCCTCCATTTGCATCGTTAAGGTTTGATCCTTGTATTGAATGGGCAATCAACAACCACATGTCCTACAACTTCAAATATATTACAAAAAACATTCTTCGAACAGTTGGCATTCGTGTGTTCCTCTGCCTTGTAGTCCAAACACAAAATATCCTTTTCCTCCTTTCTCTTCTCATACTTACATCATTTATCATCCTTTCTAGGTCCTTTCTTATGGCCTAGATAGCAATATGCAAATCATCATGGTCACTATTTAAATCATCATCTTTATAGTGACCTATTCCTACTGTCGTTTGCTTCGTTTCGCTCTCTAAATTGAGAGCTTTGTCAAATGCTTCTTGACAGGTAGCAAGTGGTAATACCTTTATCTTCTTCTTATATCTAGGTGGTAGTCCATCCAAGGACCATCACCTCTACAAACTAATTTTTGGCTTCATTTCCATTTTGTCAATTAGTTCCTTCAATCTTTTGTTATATGGTTTGATATCTTTCTTTTGTTTTGAGGAATAGATCTCTCAAATGATTTTTGTGGCATCCCAGAGTAACCTGGATTCCTTTGTGAATTCAGTCATCAAATCTTCCCATGTTGTGAAGGGATTTGTTCTTGCTCTTTTTAAATGCCAATCCATTGCAATCCCTCACAACATTGCCAGAAACAATTTCAGCCACAATCTTCCATCGTCGAATCTGTTTGCTCGCCATTTTGTCTCACATGTTCAATATGATGTTTTGGGTCCTCCTTCCTATCTCCCAAAAATGGTGGGCACTTTTTTTGCCTGCCCCAACTGCTATATTTGCCATGGGTGGTTGATCTTTCTCACTCGACAATTCTACACCTGCAAAAAATCTTTGACCAGCTCCTAGTGCACCTGTGCTTCACAACATCCTATGCAAATATACCAGCGTTGGCTTTGGTCTCTACACACTCTCCTAGGGTTTCCCTTGTGCTTGACACCTGTCCTCCGCACCTCTTGACAATCTCCCCTGCACTTGTGCAGTTATTACCAGTTGTTCCACCTCGTTTACTTGTGCACTCTTCGCAATGGTGCATTGGCTTATGTTAATGTTCTCCTTAGTCCAACCTTCATTTGCTCGATATGCTTCACCTCGCATTTCCTCTTTCGTTGTTAAGAACAACATTTGCCACCGGTCGCTCATCACTGGAACTATCCTCAACTTGAGGATTCCAAACTTGTTCTACCTTAGGTCTTCAAGTCCTATTACTCACGACTACAATACTTTGTTGGCAGTATTCAAATTTTTGTCTTGCGCAACACTTTGGCGTTGTTGAGCAATTCTCCAACTCCTTACGGGTTGGCTTTAATTTCTTCTATGGCCATGTCTCCCACGTCCTCATGGCATGGTATTTGTCATTCACTTCTCCAAAACTCACGTGTACAGCTTCAAACTTCAAACAACAATGGTGCCAAATGTAGCACGGTGGTGAGTATTCCAATAGTTGGAGGAACAATTTGATATGACAGATTCAAGAACCAACCAAGATTGCAATCAGCATCATCTCATATTTGCACATCTCCACTTGTACGACAAGTTCTCAGCACCTTACTTGTACAACAATCACATTTACAACAAGTACTTCTACAACAACTCCTTGGCTTGCAATCTACATGAATGGCAGTCACTTGAACGATAACCTTCATCAGCACATCCTTGTACAACTCTCCTCATATGGCACTCCTCAACGACAAATCTGGACTGCAACTCAGATCCCACCTACACACAAAACTTAACAAGAACAACCTACCAATCTATCTACTGTGATAATAGCATCACATAGAATACATACAACATACAGATAAGGGATAAATAGTCATTGCATTACTCTTGCCTGTATGGCATTGGCATTACAGATCCATTTGTACAAATACACTAATATCCTCCTTCATACAGGTTCTACATGGATTGATAGATGCATACATCCGTCTCCGTCTTCCATGGTCTCTGAACAAATGCGTTGGGGGTCCTCTTTATCCTTGAGGGCTAGCAATTAACAGCAATTGTTGCCCAAGACACCTCATCACTAACTACCCGCCATTCGCATATGCCTAATTTCCTATGTTTGTTGTACATTACAAATTCAAATTAACAAATGCTTATATCATCACCCTTGACATCAAACTAAAAACTACATTTCATTTGCATTTACATTTCCTTTACATTTGTGCACATTTGCACTTATTTCATTGTTTATATTATTTCTTCTAAGGCTGATTAGAACTAGCTCCTACAACTTCCTCATTGCCTTCAAGATCAGAGAAAATTGTTTTGCCTTTACGCTTCTCTCATTGTCTGATGAATGCGTAACTTCACTATATTTGTCTGTCATTGCCTAGTCAATGCTTCAATCTGATGCTACGACCTCTCACTCATTTGCCATAGTTTTCTCTTGCGTGGCATCTCCAACTATGGGCATATGATTTGGGCCAAGACACTAGGTCCCTCCACCCAACACTAGTCCATTCTTCATCCTACAATGTGTCATCTTGACTCATTACCTCTGCTCCCATCGAGCCTTCTCTTTCTTCGCATCGCCTCTAATTCCATAAATACTTTGTCGTTTGCCACAATCTCTGAACTTCATTTGGATTTATTCTTTCCATGAGTTTGCCACTTTTAGCCTCATGTTCTCCGACCGCATTTCTTCTTTCAACTACTTTATGCATAGTTGGGACATGCCCCTCCATGTCGCCACAAATGCATCTCAACAAACAATGTTTTGAGTCCTCTGAAAACCAAACATGCACTTAGAACCACACTCGATACGTTGGTTGGGTTCTATCTCTTCCTGTTCCACAACTAGCATTGGTGTCAGCACTCGAGTCTATGTTGCCTCCTCCCTTGTCAAATTGCAACCCCTTGGACTATCATTAGTTGGTGACATCTGACTACTTTTGCCAACTTCAAAATTTATCAACCCCTTGAACAAGTCCTTCGGATGCATCCAACAATTTGTCCAAACTCTCTTCCTTTGGCTCATAATCAAGCAAGTTTACTTGTGCACTATTTATACAAACAACCTAGTTAATAGAATTCGTAGTCACCCATTTGCCAAATGTACCATTATCAGAGTGGCCTTCCTCACTTGTGCAGTCCTCCAACCTTTTCTCTATCAGACAATGAAATTTTTAACTTATCTTATGATGCAATGCCCTCACCAACAAACTAGTCTCGCTAGTTTATGGTTAACTTGTGATGTTCCCTCTTGAAGGTGAATCAATTGTTCTCCCAATTGCGGTCAACTTTGATTGTCCTCAACCAACCTCATCCCAACAAGGTGTCATAAGTTGGCTTTTGCATCGTGATAACTACAAAATCTATAGGATGAATGTTTGGTTGGCTATGACCACTCCTTGTGCTATCAATACACCCTACATCTTAAAATCGCATTAATCAACTCCCATCAACAGAAAGTAAGGTCACCACAACATCGATTCTCCCAGTTCCCTCCATGTCTTCTTTGGGAGTACGTTGACACTTGACCCCCCATCCATAATGACTTGTGTCAAGATGTGGCCCAATATCTCCATGTGCAACAATGTTGGTTGCTTCCCTTTATCAATCATCAAGAGTGTGCCCTTAAAAGGGATAAGCACTCGGCTTTAAGCTACATTCATTTCCTCTCTCTATAAAGGCAAGGGTCAATAAATTTATCTTGTGTTGCATTCTATGGCACTTTCTATCTTTCCACTTCCTCCTTATCTGGTCCTTGCAACATCTCTCCAACTTTTGTATGCAAGTCTGGGACTACATTGAACAAAATTGCCACATTCAATGGAACACTCGCATGCAACAATTGACTTGTTAGACCTTTGTGACAACATTTGGGACAATGTTGATGGCTCCATCATCATTCTTCCTTGGCCACTATCATTGTCTACGTATTGCTCTTTCACCATCTAAATTCAATCTCATCTTAGGCATCCTGCCATCTCTTCCTCTCCATTGTAGCATCAGGGTACTCCATTTTCTTTGTTTGCACCTAAGAAACTGAAAGAACATCTCTTGTCCTCATGTTTCTTTCTTCAATATCAATTAGATTGACATTTTTATTGTTGCTAATGTTGGCTGTCTTAGGGCAATTCATTTGCTTACAATTTCCCGATCCGCACCACATGCACATCATCAATGCATCATTACCTATTATCGCATCCATGTAATTTGGTGTGAAGTGGCCCCACACTTGGCACATCCTACACTGCACTGTAGATTTACCTTCGAAGTCATGCTACAGTCTTTTTCAACCACCAAATTACCACCATGGTTTTGCCCACCAAGTCTCCTTGGAAATTATTGCGATATCCTCTGCATGTTGTTGCACCCTGTCCATTCTTCGAGGAGCTTGGCTTTTGATCGGCTTCCTCCTCTCTTTGTACTACCAATGTCTATTGGCTTTTTAAGTTGATGGGCAATCTACAATTGAATACCCATTAATTTCACAAATACTAAAGTATTGCTTTCTTTGGACAAGTGGTGTTCATGTGGCCTTCTAGCCAATAGTCGAAGCATCAAATGTCTTTCTTTCCATTGCTCTTTTTCTATCCCTTCATCTCGTAAATTGCCTTTTCTAAGAATTTCTTGAACAATTGGATCATTAAGCCCATTTCTTCCTGATCACTATCATGTTCTACCTTACACTTCTTTACCTATCAGTGTTGTCTTCATTTCACTTTCCAAATCCAACACCTCGTCAAACGCTTCTTCGTACGTTGTCAGTGATATGATCTTCATCTTCTTATATTTGGAGAATCCCTCCATAAACCATTGCTTTTAGAGTCCGTCTCCTAGTTTATTCTCCATCTTGTTAATGATTTCTACGAATGACTGTTGTAGGAGTTACACTTTTGTCCTTTTCCTTTGTGACGTAGATCTCTCTATAACACGCAGGAGTATTCCACTCTTGGAGGAACAATTTGAATGACAGATTTAATAATCAGCAATGACTGCAATCAAGTCAATCTCAACACTTCAATCTGCAAATAGGAAAGTCTATCCTATTCCAGACTACTATCCTTCAATATGTAGACTTATCTCTCCACTTGTACAACTCAGTACAACACTTGTTTGTATGGCAATGACAACAATCAATTGTACGACGTCACTTCTATGGAAATATTGCAACTCAACCCTACATACAGAACTTGGGAAGAAACAATTACAAATCTACCTTGCTACAACAATCCACAATGACAACACACAATGTATATACAATCACAATAGATGAAGGATGAATTGAGTAGATATTAGATTCACTCCTGCATGTATGGTACTTGCATTACATTATAGTCTACGATCCTACGCAAGTATCTCCCTCAATACAATGATTGTACGAACTTATCTACTCTCACGCCAACAATGCCAACCATAGTCTTCGGCCAACAACACACCTTGGCCAACCATCACAACAACTATAACAACACTAATGAATGAAGGAAGGGTCTTATTTATACAACTAAGAAGGTAGTTGCATCGTCCAACTTACTAACTACTTGACACCTCATCACTTACATTTGACATGCATTTGACTTACATTTACATTTCATTTGATGAATCACTTTATGACTTGTCTATCAATAACTAATCAATACACATTGTCACATACAATATTACATCACAAATTTATAACTTCATTAATTATACATATGCATATTTCATCAAACACTTTGCGTACGAACTACAAAATGACAAAACTTAATCACTAATTACACAGACATGTCAATTTGATTGCCTACACTCTCCAATGATCTCTATGTCATCACGCAACAACTTGAACTCCTCAAATCCATTCTTCATATCTGACAATGTATTGACTAGGTTCTTTTGTTTCAAGTGCCAATCAATCGCAATCCCTTGTAATGTTGCTAGAAACAACTCTACCTAGGTGTTCTCATCCCTTATCCTATTCGATTTCCATATTTTCATGCAAGTGTTGATATGCCTGTCAAGATCTTCTTTCCTGTCTCAATGAATTTTAGGGCACTTTTGCATGTCCATTGTAGTAGCCATGACTGATTTGAAGTTGGTTACCTCGTCAAGTGACTAGTTAGCTAACTCACTCCTTTCAACAATGTTGAAGGTTATGTTATGCTAACTTCTTTGCCTTCGATCGTTCTTTGGAACTTGGTGTCCAACTATATCCCGATTGGAATACTTGTGCTTTTAGTTTGTTATCATCTTCTAAATAGACTTGTGCAAGCTCTATCTGACTCCCAAAAGTCCACCCTCCTATAAGAACACTTCTTAATAGTTGTCTTTGTGTTAGACTCTTGTCCCATATGCCTCCAGACTCTCCCTCCCACTCTTCTTGTGTTTTTACTGGTGTCTCTTGTTAACTTCCTATGCATTCTTCATGAACATCCTCATCCTCATGACCTCCATCAGCACCTCTCTCATCAACGCGACCTTCATCATTGACTCTTTGGTCAACACCTTTCTCACCTTCATCAACAACACCACCTTCAACATCATGACCTTCTTCATCTTTAGCACTCTTGTTGTCAACACTTCCTCTATCTACATGACCTCTCTTTGTTGCACAATCTTTTGCTACAAGACCTTTGTCATCTCTATCTTCTCCAACAATCAGCAACAATATCTCTAGGAAATTCTCACTTCTCCCGAGGAGGGCCAAACATGTTGAATCTCTAGGATTTCAACTCCTGTCACCCAGGCAATATCCAAGCATCTTCGTCTATGGATGAGTTGTGTAGAAGGTCCACCTTCTAAACTTTCTCTTGCAAAAGGGGCTCTTAGTGAATTTTGTCCCTCTGTGATTTCTTCATCATGTTCATCGTCTTCATGTCTTGCATCTACATGTCTTTCGTCTTCACGTCTTACAGTATGCTCAAACTTTTGTGTTGGTTCTTTTCCTTGTTGAGTGCATTTTCTATGTCCTCTACATCAATGCGCATGTCCTCGTGCTTCACTCATTCAACTTTTTGTGTTGCATTCTCTCTCGTTCTCATCACGCGTCTTCCTCCTTGACCCAACATCATTACGACAACACCATATATAGTATAGATTTTATTCCCAACAATAAAAGCGAACAAATCAAAGAGAGAAAGCAACAAGGAATAAATAACAATAGCAATAACAATTTATGAACAGAACCATTTCATTATATGCAATCTGATATGTACATCATTCACATCAATATGACCTTTGTCACAAAACTACGAGATGTCTTTCGCCTTCAACAACAACAACACATAATGATAATCTCACGAGTATCTAATCTCTTATGGAGTATATACAAAAATGAAAGAGGGTAGATGGTTACAACCCAACCATCACCTTGTACCTAACTACCTACTGAACTACAAACTAATCACAAACACACAACACACTATCTTATTCACGTTCACAACTACGTGACATGTACAAAATGATCAACACTTAACACACTTAACGCTTTTGATCAATACAATGACAACACTCGCCAAAACTACTTATTTACAATACAAAATGAACTTGTTAATTTATTCATGCCTATAGGCATGACTGCATCTCACCTTTTTGAATAATGCTTCTCCCTCAAGGGAAAGCGATTCACTTTAGCACTTGAAGATGATGGCGACATTTTTGTCTTCTAGTGCCAACTTATGTTGCTAGGGATTAATTTCTTTTACTACATTTAGAAGTAGAGTATGCTAGAATCTTTTTATAAATAAGAGTTTTATGCTCATTGTAAGGATCCTTTGGCAATTTTAAGAAAGATCTACTCTTTGTAATCATTTGTCATTCGTAGTCCAATTTTGCAATTAATGATAAATTGATCATGGCAGTCATGGATCAATTGTGTTATGCAACCTTTCCATTCATGGATGTTCAGTGTTAGTGGCTTCATTCTTCCACCTCCTGTTAGTTCTCTTTCTTGTTTATTGCAGGTATTCCAAATTTGATTCATTGACGTTATTCAGCCAGTGGTTGAGATCATCATTGGATCACGCTAATCTCGCTATGGTTTCATCTGTATTTGTTTATGTATTTTGCTCACTTTCTTGCGCCTTTTACCTACACAAGTAGATTAGATTTGCTTTATTTCAGTTTGATTAGTGGAGAACCAGCACAAATACGGAGGTTGAAAAGAGTAATCTCTTCTCATCCCTTTGTTGAACTGCGGTTTCAAGAGCACAATCATACAAATGATTTAAGTCATTCAACAATTCTATGGTCAGATAATTGATGTGATGATAAACGTGTAATTATTTTCTTGACAAGTTCATTGGAGCAATGGCACATATCGACTATGCATATGGCAAGCAAGATTCCCAAGATATATCAATAGTTCCACAATGACACTAGGCGCAGCCAGTAAAGGAGTTAACTACTAGCCAAGCATGGGACATATAAGAGGATACTCCAAAACGATTTTTGCTTAGCCAACCAGAGTTCCCACTAGGGACTAATGCTCTATCAATATCCAATTCTAGTGCTCTATCAATTTCCATCGTGCATTTCTTTTACAGATGCATAGGATGTTGAGTACCCTATTGCAGCCACGATGAAGAGGTACACGATCATTGGTGACCTTGAGCTGCCTTTTAGGCAACTTAACTACTTTGTGTGCCTCATCGAATGGTTTTCTGCCAGCACTAGAGCATTCAAAAAGCTTTCTAAGCAATTACATGGGTTGGCCAACACCGAGCAATTGCGAGATAAAAATCTTGAGCTGCAACTATTAGGGGAAGAGAACAGAAGGCAAGGTAACTTGGCGATAGGCTGAGATAGAGTTTTTGTGTCACAAACACCAGGAGCAGCTTGCAGGGCATGATTGACAAATTACAGACAGTCACCAACAGATCTATGCTTAGGAGACAAAGGCATGACAAATAGACTAGTGCATTATCTCTCCTAAGTTACAATAGTACGCAAAGTAATGGGTGAAGCATGCAGACTCTAGAAGAAGATACAACAGTACCATATTGCATGATCATAAATCAAATGTTTGGAGGTCTTGATAGCCACATAGTCAACATAATCAGCACATGTACCTATGTAGACTGGCCAGCCCCCATGTTCTAGTGACAGTTGACAAGGAAATTGATCCACTTAGAGCGGAGGACAACTGTAGGAAGCATATCAGATATTGTGCCAGCTCATGCGCCACCACAACTGTCAGTTGTCAAGTACAGCCCATGGTATGTATGAGCATTTTAATTTGTATAAAACCCATACTTTTGACATGCGGTCGCATGTAAGGTTGTTGCATGGGGGTGTATACTTTTTCATGTAAGGGAGTCAATTTTAATTTTTGGGTATATGGATATTACAGGTAGTTATTAGTTAGACAATTACCAACCATCCATGCCAATCATCTTCTTGTATATATAAATCCCTTACTCTCTTTGTTGGGATCACTGCTGATAGTTCAAGTTGTTGCAGACATTGGATTCATCATACATTGTTGTTGGTTACTCTGTTAACCTAATGTTTCTATTGTTCAAACATTGTTGTGTATACCGATGGATTGTCTGACTGATTAATTTTAGCATGTATTGTAACTTGTAAGTACTTCTTTCTCTACAATTTCACGTTATTTGCATTGCATACATAATATCAAACCATTGTGCTATAGTGTAATCATTTTCCTCTTGGACCCATGCGTCAATTACAAACAACACAACAATGTTTGAAATACAATCTAGCCATGTCTATTTCTAATGCGGTATACAAAAAAAAATTCAATGGCTTTCCACGTCATGGATGCAACATCATATGAGAAGATTCAATTCCCAAGTGGAGGAATAAAATTTAACATAAGCACAATTCCATTTCCACTTAAATAAACCTAAAGATCTACCTTATCCATCAATTAGCAATGACAACACATGCAGTATACATATAATAACAATAGTAGATGATAAATGAACATGTGCAGATCTTGTATTAACAGTAGCATATACAGTTAACTACATACAACATCTTCTTATATATATCTCCTTCCAACAACCAGTAGCCAACCTCCCAACAACAACCACACAATCTGACAACCCCACACTTTGGCCTTTGACACAATTCCAACCGTCATAACCATATGAATGAATGAGGGAAGGGTCTTATTTATACAACTAAAAAGTAGTTGTAACCTCCAACTACATGATACCTCATCATTTTTTTAAATTAATTTTGAAATGCATTTCAATTACATTTACATTTCATTTAATGAATTCCTTTATGACTCAATCATACATAACTTAACATTATACATTACAACATACATTATTACATTGCCACTTTATAACATTATTAATTATACGTATGCACATTTCGTCAAACACTTTGCATACAAACTACAAAATGACAAAACTTATTTACTAATTATGCAAACATATCAATTTGCCTGCCTACATCTATCCCCTCCTCTAAACTTATCAATGTCCTCAATGACATGGGAGCTGAACACTGGGGATAGAAGCACTGAACACGTATTGGAATCTCTTGTTGTTCACCTTTTGCTTTCTTTTAATCTAGACATCTTCTGCAACTGACATCCTTTCAAAGTGCTTCCAAAAATACATTGTTTTTTTATTGCTCACGCCACTTTCTGCAATCAACCGCATCATCAACTTGATCAACAAGTCCAACATGACAGGCAACACCCGTCGCCACCTGTGTCAGTGGTCAAAGGGGCAAGATCCCCCTTGCACGATCGTGGGGTAGCGCCCTTTGTGAGGTCGAGGAGCAGCAAACCACTAAAACCTTCGCTATTTGAGCTAAATTTTTCTCCTCATTTGCACTTTGGTAGCCTTTCCTCAACCCACTTAAAACAACTTCCCTTCAGCTCTAAATTACTTTTCTCTTGTTGTTGATGACGGCTTCTTGGCCTCTAACAGCCTTGTCCTGGCATATGATAGACATCCCTCTCCTTGTACAACACCTCCTTTTCGACAATGCTTGTATAGCACTCCACATTGGCACCACTTGTATTGCAACACTTTTACAACCATCACTTGTACAAGACTCACATGTATGGCGATTACTTGTACAACAATCACGTATACGGTAGCTCTCGTTGGCACTCCTTGTATGGCACTCCCTGTACGACAATCCTCATCAGAAACCTTCGTATGACTCTTCTTCGGCTACCTTCATATGACACTCTTTACACGACAACTTGTACAACTCGTCGTACGGCCTTGGCACTTTTGCAACTTTTTCCTACACAACTTCAACTACTTGTTGGATTTTTGCCTCTTCGATTGAAATCAAATTTACCTCCTCAATTGCAATTAGGTTCATCAAGTTTACCTCTTCAATTGCAATCAAGTTCACCTCCTCTTCTTCCCGGCTAGGGCTATGACTCTTTGCTAGTGCTTCGAACTCTATACGCATCACTAGTTCATCTCAACTTGCAACACATTAGCATTCATGTGCAAAATGCCCACGTAAATGGCATCCCAACATTGTACAATGGGTCTGCTATCAACATCATACTCAATTTTTCCTCTTCTAGTTCTTTGGTGGTTGACACTGACCACAATATCAGTGGCATCCCCCTTGGTACAATATCCCTTCATGCTACACATTCCTATAGCAATGATCATGCACTGTCCAAGTCACACTCATCCTCAGAGCCATCGTTTTTCTCTTTCGCGACACTTCCTTGACTTCTCGACCCCAACACTTGAACGATGAACTACTCTCATGCCCAAAATCATCACTCTCACTGTCAGAGTCACTCTCAACATTAGAGTCACTTTCATCTTTAGGTTCACTCTCATCCGCATTAACATGACCCCAACACTTTAGTGATGTCTTTGCATCACTTTCCAAATTCAAGGCTTGCTCCAATGCCTCTTGATATGATGTCGAAGGGACCACCCTGATCTTTCGATACGTAGGAAGAAGTCCCTCTATGAACCACCTCCTCTTCAATGCATCTAATGGGTCTTCCTCTAGATGGGTGAACAAACCACTCAACCTTTGGTTGTATGAACAAACTGCTCTTTCTCACCATGTTTCATTCTATAAATTTTAGCAACAACCGCATTGTTGTTGTGGAATAACCAGAATTATTTCATGAATGCATCGTGCAACTCTTCCCATGTCTAGTACTTGCCCTTTGGCAATCTCATGTACCAATCCATTGCGACTCCACAAAATGTCACAAGGAATAACCTCCTCCAATCTACATCATTATTCTACCCAATCATTCTCCTCATCGTGAGGCAGATTTCCCAATGCCAAACTAGGTCTTCAGTTGTTGCTCCATGAAACATTGGACACTTACACGATATGCCCAAAATGGCCTTTGTTGTGTTAGATTGACTTAATATTAGCAATGGTTGTATACATACCTCTCCATGCACAGCATCAAGGGCACCACACCGCAATTGCTCGTGCTAGACTCTCGTTTTGCACACCATGAAACGTGTCATCCTATAGGTGCTCCAATGTCGGACTCCTGTCCTCCTCACCATCGAGCATACGGACTTGTAGTTGCTTTGATGTCAAACTCCCGCTCACCATCAAACATACCAACCTGCAATTTCTCCGATGTCAGACTCCCGTCCCGCTCACCATCAAACATACCAACCTGCAATTTCTCCGATGTCAGACTCCCGTCCCGCTCACCATCGACCATACCAACCTGCAATTACTCCAATGTCGAGTTCCTATCCCGCTCACTATTAAGCACACTAACCCGTAGTTGCTCCAATGTCGAGCATTCTTCGTAGGCATGCAATTCTTCACCGATACCTTCTGGAAACTCCTATTGTACTTGGCTTGTATGGCCCTTCAACTTATTTCTACAATTGCTTACACTTGTATGGTCACTTGGTTTTGTATAGTAGGCTCCCTCATTTGTACGACAAATTGCATTTGTACGACAAGTTCTATTTGTATGACGGATTGTGTTCATACGGCAAGCTCTATTTGGACGATGCATGTCACTTGTACAACACCTATCATTTGTACGGTAGTTTGTCGTTCTACTGTACACACCCTCTATAGTTTGCTCATTCTCCTCCTTTCTACGTGCCTGTCATAGACGTTCTACTATACGGCCCTTCGTCAGTGTCAACAAACAAATCTACTTCTTTGGTTGCATTCCATCACTATTATTGTGCACCTACCCAAGTGATTTGCTTCTCACAACTCCATGTTAAAAGGCTTGACCCAACTTTGTACAGACAACAATGCAACAATGAAGAAATAAAATTGAACATACTTAAACACAATTCCATTTCCACTTAAATAAACCTATAGATCTACCTTCTCCGACAATTAGCAATGACAACACATGCAATATACATACAATAACAATAGCATATGATAAATGAATATAACCACATCTTGTATTTACAGTAGCCTGTACGGTTAACTACGTGCAACATCTTACATATACATCTGTGTGAAATATCACCTTCCAACATCTTCACACTTCAGCCAACAACCACACAACCCGACAACCCCACACTTCAGCCTTCTACACAATTCCAACCATCACAACCATACAAATGAATGAGAGAAGGGTCTTTTTTATACAACTAAAAAGTAGTTGTAACCTCCAACTACCCGACACCTCATCATTTTCTTAAATTAAATTTGACATGCATTTGACTTACATTTACATTTCATTTGATGACTCACTTTATGACTCAACTATACATAAGTTAACATTACACATTATCACATACATTATTACATTGCCACTTTATAACATTATTAATTATACGTACACACATTTCGTCAAACACTTTGTATACAAACTACAAAATAACACAAAATGACAAAACTTATTTACTAATTATGTAGAAATATCAATTTGCCAACCTACACCATGACTAAATCATCCTCATACAATTCTAGAATGTATGCCTACCATTTTCCATTGGGTGCATGTTGCCCCATTGACGAAAGTCAGAACCACGAGAATAGCAGCTTCAGAGAACAAGTAGTGTATTGAAGAAGAGGAAAGCACAAGAGGCATCAGAGGACAAGGAGGATGAGATTGATGCCATGGCTGAAGAAAGTCAGTCCAATGGAGCTAATAAGCATAGTGCCAAGGAACCATTCAAGAAGGAGAAGTCGAGGCAGTTATAATGTTATAAATTGGCAATGTAGAGGCTAGTGCCAGGCCATCTGACCATTGTGCTAGGTTGTATGGACCTCAGACTGGGCCGTCAAAGAGGAGGTGATGCAGGTTGTCTGGGCTACATCTTGTGGAGCTGCTAAGCAGTCTTACTGTCAGTTCCTCCAAGTGTGGAATGTAGATAGGCAAATTGATATGTCTGCATTTAGTGAATAAGTTTTGGTATTCTGTGTTATTTTGTAGTTGTACGCAAAGTGTTTGACGAAATGTGTGTACATATATTTAATAATGTTATAAAGTAGCAATGTAATATTGGAGGTAATAGTGTGATGTTAAGTCATGATGTCAGTAAAGTCATAAGTTAGTTTGTCCCATAGTAGGAAATGATATGTAAACGCAAGTTAAATGCAAGTGAAATGTAATTTAGAAGAATGATGATGTGTCAGGTAGTTGGGGGGTGCAACTAATTTCTAGTTGTATAAATAAGACCCTCCCCTCATTCATTCATTCATTGTTGGAGGAGCATTGGTGTGAGAGAAGGCTGGTGCATATGTGCATATGGTAGGATGCAATCAGCTCTTGTATGCAATCATGAAGAGTATTTTGCATAGGGTTTGCAAACTATATATGAAATGTTGTAACTAGATATGCCATTGTTAATACAAATCTGCTCATGTTTATTTATATCTGTTATTGTTGTTTTTTACGTATGGTTATTGCTAAATGGCTACAAATATGTAGATTTATTTAAGTAGAAATGGAATTGTGTGTAAGTATGTAAAATTTCATTTCTACATTCTGACACCATTGCCTGTACGAAATTAGGTCCAACCTGGTGACATGGAGTTCTGAGCCGCAAAACCCTTGGGAAGATGCGCAACGACGGCAATGGAATGCAGCCAAAGAAGTGAAGAAGTTGTAGATTTGTTTGCTGATGCCGACGAAGTGTCATCTAATGGGATGTGCACGACAGGCACATAGATGGGAGACAGAGTAGACTTTCGTCCAAATATAGGCAAAAAATATGCAGATGAAGGATCTACAAACGCAGATATTGCAGGCGGAGGATCTGTAGACGTAGACATTGTAGACGTCGACCTTGCAGATAGAGGAATTGTAGACGGAAAAACTACAATCAAAAAAATTCAAGTTTGTGATCAGGATGACGGCAAAACAAGCAAAGAAGTCCGTTCGGATGACCGTAGAGAAGTTGTCCGTCAGGATGACGACGGTATATATGGTCATCAATCAATCGACAAAACAAACAACCATCAACAGGATGGCCTAATGGTAGGGTGTCGTCAATAGGGTCATCAGACGACAAGGTGTCATAACAAGGATGGTCAAACGACAAACTACCCTACAAACCCAATGCAACAATTGACGAAAGGTGTCCATGCAAGGTTGTATGTCGACGAGGAATGTTTGGCACTGAAGCAATTGCAAGTGGAGATGCCCGATGGTGTGCGAGACAGGAGTCCGACATCGGTGCAAATGACAAATGATGTGAAAAACAGTGTGTGAGACAGGAGTCCGGCACTAGGGGAACTGCATATTAGTGTGCTCGATGGTGAACGAAACAGGAGTCCAACATCGGGGCATTTGCAGGTTGGAACGTTTCATAGCAAGAACAGGAGTACAACGGAAGAGCAATTGCAAGGTGATACACCTAAGGCTTTGCGTAAGGGAGAGATACACAAATGACTACGGCCAATAACAGGCCAACCTATCAAACCGAAGGCTAATTTGGGCATATAATGTAAGTGTCCATTATTTCATGGAGAATCAATAGAAGACCCAGTAAGGCATTGGAGAATCTGTCGCACGATGTGGAAAGAAGCTACGCAAACTAATGAGGCAGATTGGAGGTGGTCGTTTCCTGCAACATTTTGGGGCTTCGACATCGGGGCATTTGCAGGTTGGAACGTTTCATAGCAAGAACAGGAGTACAACGGAAGAGCAATTGCAAGGTGATACACCTAAGGCTTTGCGTAAGGGAAAGATACGTAAATGACTAGGCCAATAATAGGCCAACCTATCAAACCGATGGCTAATTTGGGCATATAATTTAAGTGCCCATTATTTCATGGAGAATGAATAGAAGACCCAGTAAGGCATTGGAGAATCTGTCGCACGATGTGGAAAGAAGCTACGCAAACTAATGAGGCAGACTGGAGGTGGTTGTTTCTTGCAACATTTTGGGGCTTCGCAATGGATTGGTACATGAAATTCCCAAAGGACAAGTACTAGACATGGGAAGAGTTGTGTGATGCATTTGTGCAAGAATTTTGATTTTTGACAATGACGATGAAGTCACTATTGAATCCTAGAATGAAACAGGGTGAGAATGAGTTTGTTCGTTCCTATAACAGGAAGATGAGTGGGCCATTTGAACGTTTGGAGGAAGAATAATCAGACGCATTGAAGAGGAGATGGTTCATAGATGGACTTCTTCCTACATATCGAAAGAAGATGAGGATGGTCCCTCCGACGTCATACCAAGAGGCTCTGAAATATGCCTTGATTTGGGAAAGTGATGAAAAAACATCACCGAAGTATGAGTGTCACATTAATACCAATGAGAGTGACCCTGAGGATGAAAGTGATTTTGATATTGAGAATGATTTAGATGTTGAGAGTGATGGTTTTGGGCAAGAGAGTAGTTCATTGTTCCAATGTTGGGGTCGAGTAGTCAAGGAAGGAAGCGACTCCCAAGAGACAAATGATGACTTTGAGGACGAGTATGACTCAAAGAGTGCAAGATCATTGCTACAAGTATATACAACACCAAGAGAGATTGTACAAAGGAGAGATATCACTGGTGAAATAGTCTGTAACAATCGTTGGTGAACTTGCAAACAAAGAATTCAGTATGATAGTGAGGGTAGACCTATTATGCAATGTTGGCAATGCCAATTGTGGGGGCACTTTGCATGGGACTATCAAAGTGTTGCAAAGCGAGATGAACTAGTGATTCATCGAGAGTTTGAAGAGTCGGAGAAGAGTTACAACCCTTGCCAGGAAGTAGAGGTGGTGAAGCCAATTGCATTTGAGGAAGTGAACCTGCTTGAGATGGTGAATTTGATGAGCTTGATTCGAATTGAGCAAGTGAATTTGATTTCAATTGAGGACGGAGACTTCCCGCAAGAAATTGAAACAGTTCATAAAGTTGATCCGACAGTAGAGTACAATCAGCAAGGTGATAGGATAGGAGAATGCAGTCAGCCAAGTCACCAAACGGAAGAGTGCAGTCAACAAGGAGAAGGCCAAACAACAAGGTGTCGTCAAGAAGTAGGTCAGATGACAAGGTGTTGTCAAGAGGCTGATCAAACGATCGAGGCTAGGACGACCGAAGACCACAGCCATATGACGGAGGAGGAGCAAGTGTCGTCTAGGGAGTTGTTGTCTAAGGTGTCGTCATAGACATCGGCAAGGAAGGAGTCATCACAAGCACTGTCGTCACAAGCATTGTCGTCACAAATTTTGGCAAGGAGTCGACACAAGCATTGTCATCTCAAACGTCAGCAAGAGAGGCATCGTCACAAGTATTGTCATCATTGAAGCTACCATCAAAGACATTGCCATCATACCTGTTGCCATCAGAGGTGTTGTCGTTAGACCTACTGTCGTTAGCCTGCTACCGTCAAAGTTATCGTCAAACCGACTGTTGTCAAAGTTGTTGTCGTCAGACCTGCTACCGTCAAACCTGTTGCCTTCATACCTGCTATCGTCACAGGTACTGCCGTCAGGGGTACTGTCGTCACATGTACTACCTTCAGTCATCACATGTGCTACTTCAGGAGTCTTGTCATCAGAAGACCTATCGTCATAGGTCTTGTTGTCAGAGGTCTTATCGTCTGAAGCAATGTAGTCAAAGGAGTTGCCGTCAAAAGAACAATCCGATGAGGGAGATGTCTGTCAAAGGCTGACAAGTAGTCAGATGGATCAAGAGAGTAGTGAGGGGAAGTTGTTTCAGTAGGTTGAGCGAAGGCTCTCAAAATGTTGACAAGGAGAAAAATTTAGTTCAGGCAGTGATGGGTTTAGTGGTTTTGTCATTGAGGCACGCACAAAGGACGCTGCCCCTCGACCCCACAAGGGACATTGTCTGTTGACCTTGCAAGGGGGCTCCCACCCTCTTGACCCCCGACACAGGTGGCGACGAGCATTGCCCATCATGTTCATGATGTTGGTGATAATGCTCATCTTGATCATGTTAGTCATGAAGGTCATATTCATCATGTTGGCTATGTTGGTCATGTTGATCAAGTTGATGATATGGCTGATTGCAAAAAGTGAAGTGAACAATCAGAGAATAATGGTCATGTTGATCCAGTTGATGTTACAACTGATTGCAGCAAGTGGAGTGCACAATCAAAAAACAAGGTGTTGCGAGAAGCAGTCTAAAGTGAAGTCTGTTGCAAAAGTTGTATGGAATAAAAGAAAATGGAAGGAGCACTACAAGCGATTTTGTTACTTTGTTTAGTACTTCTATCCCCAATGTTCTGTTCATGTGTCGTTGAGGACGCCAACCAGTTTAGAGGAGAGGATAGATGTAGATAGGCAAATTGATATGTCTGCATTTAGTGAATAAGTTTTGGTATTCTATGTTATTTTGTAGTTGTACGCAAAGTGTTTGACGAAATGTGTGTACATATATTTAATAATGTTATAAAGTAGCAATGTAATATTGTACGTAATAATGTGATGTTAAGTCATGTATGTCAATAAAGTCATAAGTCATAAGTTAGTTTGTCCTGTAGTGGGAAATGATATGTAAATGCAAGTTAAATGCAAGTGAAATGTAATTTAGAAGAATGATGATGTGTCAGGTAGTTGGGGGGTGCAACTAATTTCTAGTTGTATAAATAAGACCCTTCTCTCATTCATTCATTCATTGTTGGAGGAGCATTGGTACATGTAAGAGAAGGTTGGTGCATATGGTAGGATGCAATCTGCTCTTTTATGCAGTCATGAAGAGTATTCTACATAGGGTTTGCAAACTATATATGAAATGTTGTAACCAGATATGCCATTGTTAATACAAATCTGCTCATGTTTATTTATCATTTGTTATTGTTTTTTTTTTGCGTATGGTTATTGTTAAATGGCTGCAGATCTGTAGATTTATTTAAGTAGAAATGGAATTGTGTGTAAGTATGTTAAATTTCATTTCTACATGGAATGCCACCATCATGGTACAATTTTTAGTCCCCTTAACCTCTAGATTCAGGCCAAATCCCCACTAACCTATGCTAATGTAATCTACTATAGGAAAATAAAATGTGTAAGGGTATGAAAAATTGAAAGCAATTGTATCGAAAGAAAAATGCAAGCAAACTCAGGGAGACCAAATAACAGCAATTGGAATTCATCTCAAGCATGCATACGTCGAAAAAGAGGACTAACAGGCAAATGTAGGCCATCACCACTCACACATACATACAAGGAGAGGTCCGAGAAATTGGGACACAATCTTGTACAAAGGCCAAGCACAATTTTCCATCAATTGAAAAATGAGAGATTACATTCAAAGAGCTTAGCTCCAGTCTTTCCCAAAATGGCCAAAAGATGTTTACAATGAGCCCTAGGCTCTTATTTATAGCAAAAGGATTCACCCTTTTCACCCTGAGTAATAATTTCTACAATCACTTTTTACAGAAAAATGACAAAAATGTTGCTTTCAGGCCATTATTTTTCATCCACTAGTAGTTGTTGGGACAAATCATTGGATTTCAATGGATCGTTCATTTGATGGATTGCAAGTCCAACGGATCACAACCATACAACGAATTGGAGGATTGTTGGATGACGTCATACTGATGCTAGAATGAAAGTCATCGAATTGTCGACCTATCAAGAGATCGAGAGTTCCCATACTTGCCCATTTTTCTAAAAAATTTCCAATTTACACCATTGCTTTTGGGGCTGCAAAATTCCTTCTCCTTTATCATCCAATGGTTAATTCCTTGCTACTACAATTACCCAAGCCAATTTTCTTTTTTTCCTTTTATAAAAATAAAAATAAACATAACATAGGCTTTGTTGTAACTTTGTTCATAACTTCATTGGAATGTTTACATTCTCTCTTTAAAATATCCATATGAAGTTTTATATAGAATAATGGCCAATTTCTCTAGAAATGTCTATCAAGAGAAATACTTCTCAATGATACTAATGACATTGTATTAATAACATTACTCACGAAAATAGCCACATTTTGTGAATGTACAAGCTGCAATAAAATGTTATTCGATAAGCCTCCAATTTATTCAAAATTGTACAAACCTTACATCTAGCATTACATGTTTTTCCATTTAATGAATCAATTTAGAAATAAATCACACTAACGAATAAGTACAATAGAGTAACAACGAAATAAAAGAAAATTTAGATGCATGTATACTTCAATTAACAAAACATCAAAACATGTAAAAAGGAAAAGGAAAGGCAAATTTTATGAGTAATGAACTAAAATAGTTTAAGGAAATGTATTATACCATTTGGATGTCTCAATCGGCTGACAAGGACACAGAAAAACAGAGGAAAACAAAGTGAGATCGAAATACTGCAAAATCTTCCAGAAGAAATCAATACCATAAGTATTAAGCTCTAATTTATTATTACCTTAAAACAGATATTTCATTGCAAAAATCTTCCACATTCTCCACTGTCAAATCTTGCTCAAGCAAAATCTTAATCGCCACTTCTGTTCCTCTCCACACACCACGGAAAACTTCTCCAAAGGAACCTTTATTTACAAAAGCCCAAAGAAAAGTGAGTCAAACCTCAAAGGATATAAGATTAATATCTTCAAATGAAAAACAATTTGAGTTCCACAAACAGTAATAACATATGAATGAGCAACTTTTAAGTCTTCTTGCACAATCAATTAGCCAATAAATCAATGACCACCTCTCACCATCCAAGCATGCCTAGCATGCCACATGTACACCATTCATGTCTCAACTATGCATAATCCATGCATTATTCTGTCTTAAACAGAGAATATAAATTCCTGAAAACACTAAAATTCGAATGAAGAGTACCAAAATGGTGTTCAAGTTGGCTCTCGTCCAGAAGTTTCGATGTCAAAACATTATAAAACTCAAATTGCTAGCCTCTTATGAAAAACATTGAAGTAGCATACTATAGCATAGTGTGAGTGTTAGGAACCTACTATTACAAATAAACTCACTCACACAAAATACTGAAAATAAACAGAGATTCATGCAAAAATAAAATATCACAATGTGGAAAGTAAATGCAGAATTAAACACTCTCACAACAATCACAGAATCATGGGCCTCTTTGAGGGGGCAACCTCCTTCAATATTTCATTAATTTGCAAAAAGATACATTCATACATGGATCCATGTCTTTTAAGATACACTTCATGCTTGAACCCGGGTCACATCACCGATAAGTATGAAGTGTATCACCGATATGTATATGTATAATAAATATTTACTCAATAAAAAAAAGATACACTTCATGCAACCCTAACCCTAAGCTCAAGAGTTGGCTTACATGCAAAATGCCACTCGAGCTAGAATCTTCTACCAACTAGCGGTTACATTATTGATAACAGTTACATGAAATGGCCCCACTTGTCTAGGCACCTTACTTGCCCCAAAAATCAAGCATTCATAAACTTTCTCATGTATTTGAGTGGCTCATTGGTATTCTTGAAGTTGATTGACACCTTCCAGGAAGTGAAGACTACAAAACCTTATGTAATTTGTTAGAGGAGGTAGTCCTCAGAGTGGGTGTGGAAAATATTAGACCAAGTGGTGACAAACAATGCAACAACATATGTGCCTGTAGGAAGACAACTTAAGGAGAAGCACCCTACCATTCTTTTAGAGCTTGTGTGCATCGCATTGCACTGAACTCATTCTTGAAGACATTAATAAACCAAAGTTGGTGAAAAGAGTGGTTGAATATGCAAAACCCATCCCCATATTCATCTACAACCACACATGCATGCTTGGCTTGATGAGAGAGTACACTAATGTGAAAGAGGTTGTGGGATCACAAATCACCTACTTTGCAACAAAATTTATCACCTTGCACAGCATTGCAGCTGCACAAGCTACACTTCATGGGATGTTTGTGAACGAATGGTGGTTGGAATCCTAATTTGCAACAAGCGAACAAGAAGAGATCATAAAAGCAAATTTTTACAACATATTTTGGAAGAGCATGTAGGAGACACTAAAGGTAACTTACCAAATTATATACTGAAAGTTTTTAAAATTTTGGCTTTCTTTTAATTTTTTATTTTAAATTCAGATTTACGATTTCTAAATAAATTTATTTTTCAAACTTTTTAGGTGAATGATCCTTCGGTCAAAGTTTCTCCATCTTGTTGATGGCAATGAAATGCCACTGGATTATATATATGAGGCTATGAAAAAGGTCAAGGAGACCATTGTGCATTAGTATCCAGAAAATCTACGAAATATGAACCCATTTGTATCAGACATATAGCAAGCAACTTCATTGGCCAACACATGCAGCAGAGTATTACTCGAACCCCAAATTTCAATATTTTGATTCATTTAAAATTGAGGGGAGGTATGGCAGGGTTGCCACATGCATAAAAAGGATGACACCTGAAGAAACCCTCAAAGACAAAATTATGGATGAGTTGTAGTGTTATAACATAGCTAGAGGGAGGCATTTTTTGTCACCTATGTGCATTCAAGCAAGGATGACCCCAGCCAAGTAAAACAACTTGAATCTTATAAATGGTTTTTTTTCAGACTTCTCTATTTATTTAAATTTAAATATTCTAATAAATGCGCATTTAGTTTACTTACAAAATTATAATTTATAAATAAGCTACTTGGAGATTCATGATGGAAAGATCATGGTGATTGAACATTAACCATAAGTACTTTGTGCTATCCCTTTAGTGCTTCTGGGTGTTAAGTGCAAGTGGAGCTTGTTTCCGAGCACACACACCATAAAAGCCACAACAGATTGATCCAGAAGTGCCTTAATGACCTCCTTTTTGTGCAACACAATATTTGACTTCCCATCACACAGGTGGAGGGGGAAGGAGTCTCATGACGCAGTCCAGTGGGATGTATTCAATCTACTTAGACTCAATTTTCTGTAATGTGGAGCCGATGTTAATTGAGGAGAAGATTGAAGGTTGTAAAGGAGACAACGAAAGTAGTGGAAGATGGCATACTTGAGGGTGCTCCAGATTTTACTTCGAGGGCGACAAGGAAAGCGAAGCAGAAGTGTAGAATTGTTTTTTGAGGATGTATTTTTGTTGCTTGTATGATAATTACCATATGATGTGAATTGTTCTTTTCATTTTTAGTATTTTATCAAAATATGATAGAAGTCAACTCTTAAGCTCTCTAAATTCATCTTTTATGCTTCACATGTCATTTAAGGTTTTATATTTTAAAGAGTTTATAAATGCCAATTTTTTGCCAATTCTGAATCAAAACATTGGGCTGATGCATAATTCTCAAGTGCAAGTTTTTGAACCATAATGTAGGTAAATTGTTGCCATACAGGCATAATAGGCTCCTCCTGGTTACAAAAGCTTCCTTTGTTTGTTGGCCTATGAATGCCCCTATCAAAAATAATTTGATACCCTGCCAAAGGCTTGTTAGATAATTTTATCAAATATTCCTTTAATTATCTAATAATGACCCATAATACATACATTTGTGCATCGCAATATCCATGTCATTGTAAGCGCCTACTATGTATGTCTAACCATGCACTCTCCTCAGTGTCATTGGGTTCAGTGTTCTCAAATGTAATGTAACAGTTCTAACTTGTGGAGCAAACAACCTATGCTTATCAGATTATACCTTGTAGTGGGGAAGGATTTAGGAAACTAAGGATAGTCTAACAGAAAAGAATGGAAAAGGGAATACAAGGACAAAGTGTTAGGCAAACGAACCAAGATCAAATTGATTCAATCAAATAAATAATACATCAAATGACTAGAATAGCCCGGAGGTTACGAAACCAACCAAGGCGGAATTAGATATTGTTATAACAACATAACAATAACCTAAAAAATAATGAAATAATATAGCCACGCTAACATCCCCCCTTATTACATTATTTGGGTAATAGGATAACTACTAGCTATACTAACATCCCCCTGATTACATCATTTAGCAATACAAAGAGAGCTACGAAACAATTCAAATTTGACACGTGCAAGTGCCTTAGTGAAAATGTTTGCAACTTGAGCATCGGTGGGAATGTACTGAAGCTGAATTCGGTGCTTTGGAACTTCGTCTCGAATGAAATGACATTGTGTGTCAATGTGCTTGGTTTTCTCATGATGTACTGGGTTCTTAACAAGGTTCAAAACACCCTGGTTGTCGCAGAATAAGTGTATTGGAGATTTTGATGGAAGACCCATACTTGTCAGAATGCGACGCAACCATATCACTTCGCACACAGCTTCACGTGCGGCGCGATACTCTGCCTCTGTAGATGAGATAGCAACCACCTGTTGCTTCTTGCTATGCCAAGAGACAGGACCGGATCCAAGATGAAATATATATCCTGAAGTTGACTTACGATCATCATATGACCCGACATAGTCAGAGTCCGTGTATCCTTGCAAGAAGAATTTGTTATTCCTCTTGTATTCTAGGCCATATTCCATTGTGCCACGGACATAGTGAAGAACACGTTTTGCTGCTTTCCAGTGAGTAGTCTTAGGTTCCTGCATGAACCTCGAAAGATAGTTGACAACAAACACGATATCTGGCCTAGTGTTTGTCAGATATATGAGACTCCCAATCAGTTGTCGATAGAGAGTACCATCTACCTAAGGTGAATCATCATATCATGATAACTGAAGCCCAGATTCCATCGGTGTTGCCATTGGCTTGCAATCAGTCATGCGATATTTTTCTAACAGTGTCTTGGCATATTTTTTCTGAGACACTTTGATGTAGTGCTCCTTCTGGTACACTTCCAGACCAAGACAGTAATGGAGAAGTCCGAGATCTATCATCTCAAAATATTTACACAAGTCTCTTTTGACAGTAGAGATCATAGTTTTTGAACTCCCTGTAATGAGCAGATCATCAACATAGAGTACAAGCAACACTATCTCAGAACCTTATTTCTTGAAATAGAGGTTTGCATCTGACGGACATCTCTTAAATCCATGCTGCAGGAGGTGATTATCCATTTTTATATACCAAGCTCGAGGAGCTTGTTTTAAACCATATAAGGATTTGACCAACTTGCACACTTTCTGCTCTTGGCCTTCCACTTCAAATCCTTCAGGTTGAGTCATGTAGACTTCCTCTTGGAGATCACCATTCAGAAAAGCACTCTTGACATCCATTTGGTGAACTTTCCACCCATATTGTGCTGCCATAGCACAAAGGACTCGAATAGTGGTCATCCGAGCAGTAGGTGCAAAAGTTTCCTCATAGTCAATGCCTTCCTTTTGAGCATAGCCCTTTGCAACAAGATGGGCCTTATGCTTATCAATTGTCCCATCTGCCTTGTACTTGACTTTGTACACCCATTTGCAGCCTATGGGCTTCTTTTCGTGTGGTAGATCGACAAGCTTCCAAGTTTTGTTTTTCATCAAAGACTTATACTCAGCATCCATAGCAGCCTTCCATTTTGGCTCACTAAGGGCATCTTGTACATAAGCAGGTTCATGTTCATTCACTGAAGACATAAACACCCTGTCATCATCTATATCCATATCCTCTATTTGTTTCTCTTGATCAACAGAAAGTTCCTCAAAATATTGACAAAGATCATCAACCCCAGTAGTCTCTGTTGTTGCTCTTTGTTGTCGAGCCATGCTACGAGTACGAGGTCTATCCAAAGTCAAATCTGGTGGAGTGGATAGTTTGGAGTCTCTAATTGTATTTGTATACCATTTTGGATTCTTCTTCTGTGGTGATGAAGAAGATGAAGAAGTCGAAGGACCTCCAATATTTGGTGACGAAGGGGACTTCTCAACTTTAGTTTCCACAAGATCTAGGTATACATCTGATGTGCTTTGTGATGTGAAAGCCTCATCAAAAACAACATCTCTACTGACATGAATATTCTTGGTCAAGGGATCTATCAAACGATAACCCTTAGAGTGCTCATCATAGCCAAGAAGAATACACTTCAATGTCTTCTCATCTAGCTTCTTCCTTTTATCTTTCGGTATGTGCATGAAAGCATTACACCCAAAAATACGTAGATGAGATATGGAGGGTTTTCGACCACTCCAAGCTTCCTGTGGAGTCATTCCTTGTAGGACCTTTGTGGGTGCCCTATTCAACAGGTATACTACTGTGGTGACAACTTCTACCCAATATTGTTGCTCAAGACTAGCTCCTGTGAGCATGCAACGAACCATTTCCATGATGGAACGGTTCCTCCTTTCAGCAACACCATTTTGCTGAGGAGTATAAGTAGTAGTTAACTGTCTCTTGATCCCATGTGCAGTCAAGAATGCTGAAAATTCTTTAGAGGTAAACTCCCCCCTCGATCTGAGTGGAGGGTCTTTATAGAAGTCCCTGACTCCTTCTCAACAGATTTCTTGAATTGTTGGAAGAAACCAAATGCTTCAGATTTTAGATGAAGAAAGAACACCCACATCTTACGTGAGTAATCATCCACAAACAATTGAAAATACCTCTTCCCCCCACTACTGATGGGTGTGAAAGGACCGCACAGATCGGTGTGAATCAACTCCAGAGGTTTCTTTGCTCTTGTAGAGCTTTTCTCAAAAGGTACTCTATGCTGCTTTCTTGCCAAGCAGTTAGAGCACACTTGGCAAGATGGAAGAAAGGGAAGGAAGACCCTTTACCATCTCATACTTACTTAGCTCAAGTAAGTAGCTAGAACTAAGATGCCCATATCTCTTGTGCCATAGGGATGTTGCCTCTTTTGTAGAGACTGTCATGGCTACTTGTGGAGAAGAGATAGCATCTAAGGCAAATAAGCCATGCTTATATGAAGTGGTTGCAAAGTTCTTACCCCTCCTGGTAATAGAACAACACTTCTTGCCTCCCTCAACACTAAATTTTACAACCATATCCTTGTCCAGAATTTGTGTGATTGACAACAAATTGTTTGCCAATCCTGGAACATAGAGAACTTTTTCAATCTGACACTGGCCATCAGGAAGAGTGACTGAAACTGTACCTTCTCCCTGAACCTTGTAGGTTTTATCATCGGCAATAGTGACAGGTTTGCCCTCTTTGGCCTCAAAGGACTCAAACCATGATTTGTCGCCAGTCATGTGCTTACTAGCGCCAGAATCGACATACCATACAGGATCCGTCTGCTTGGAGGTTGTGGTAGTCATGAGCACCTTGTGTGCCCACTCATAATCCGAGTCAGATTCCTCAACAACAACATTCACCTTGGGTTGCTTGTTCTTGTTTTGTGGTTTGTTCTGGCCTTTTTGTTTTGGTTGCTTATTCTTATGCCAACATCTGTTTGTATCATGACCTTCCTTGTCACAGATCTTGCAATATCTCTTAGTCTGTTGAGTTTGTTGAGTTTGTTTCCCTTTTGAATCCTTTTGAGAACTCCCTCCCTTCTAAAAATTACCCTTCTTCTTGGGGCCCTTCCTGTTGGTGTAGAGGGCGGTGTTAGAAGAATCATCTCGCTGAAGTTGGCGGGCCTCCTCCTCTTGAAGCATATTGACCAACTCAACAAAGGTAACTTTTCGTTGTGACACCTGAAGGGAAGTGATCAACACCCTATAAGAATCAGGTAAAGCTCTCAATACAATGGAGGTAAGAAGCTTGTCATCAACCGGTTCTCCCAAAGAATTCAACTTTGCTTTCAATTCAGACACTCTGCAAAGAAAGAGTTCAACTGTCTCTCCCTGTTTCATGCTTAGACTGTGTAATTGAGATTGAAGAAATAGAATGGTGGAATCATTCTTTCCTTCATATATAGTTTTAAGGGCATTCCATGCCTCTTTACTATTTTGACGATCAGCAATATGGGGTTGAACTTCATCAGAAACAACAAGCAAAATGAGCACTTTTGCCTTGTTGTCTATCTTGTCAAAGTCTTTCTGATCAGCAGATGGAGTTGTAGCGCCTGAAGCAGATGAAGGTCTTGTTGTTGTACCAGATACAACATCCCATAAGCCATCCATTTCAAGGATTGCCTTCATCTTATTTTTCCATGGTGTATAGTTAGGACCTTTCAACAACTGATGAGCATCAGTCATTAATTTTGCAGACATTGTGAAGGTTCCTTATATCACCAAATGGTCCCCCTTTCTATATACCATAATTCCAGGCCGTTATACCATATAAAATACCCGCCCTTACGTGAGGGAGACTATAGGTATTTTGAAAAATCAAAGAAATTACCCGCCCTTACGTGAGGGAGACTGTAAGTAATTTCAATGATTATACGATACGTGGTACTTAGGCGATACTGAAAGGGAATCATCTTGTTGATGACACCTACCATAGAAAGTCATCAATCCTCATGCGTGGGGCGTAACTTCCCCTAAACACTTCAAAAATCAGAACATTCGTCAGGGTTTATGTCTAAACACAAGAACGATTGGGGTAGTGGATGGAGTAAAAAAATAGCAAAATGGTAAACTTATATCTCCCCGACGATTAATAGAGAACAAGCTCAGACGTCATTGTGGTAGCTATATTAGGCGACGGATACAGTAGCGCAATCACGACAACATTACCTATAAGTGTTGGCCGGAGGTATCACAAATACCGAACGCTGCAATGCAATAAATTGCACGGATGGGTTTTAATTATTCCGGGGACTTAGGGAGTGTATTTGATTTTAACTTTTAATGAAGTAGTGCAAAAAATGGAAAATGCAACATACAACATAAAAGTGCCCACAGAAATAAACCACTAGGTGTCGAGCGCTGCCGAAAATGCACCTTTACAATAATGCCAAAATTACCTTTTTTCAAAAAATTACTCTCCTTCCCCCCTTGATTTTTGAAAAAAAAATGCTCCCCCCTTTAAAAAATTTCCTCTTTAAAGCATCTTTTTTTTTTTTTTAATTTTATAACTAAAGTTAATAAAAATAAATAAATTATCTTCTATAGAAAAAAAAATTATTAAAACAATAACCTTTTTAATCTATATAAGAAAAATAATTTATAATTTTAATTATTAACTTTAATAAAAAAAAATTAAAAAGAAATACTTAAGAAAAATTTTACCTTTGTTCGGGGGGGTCGGCGAGTTTTGACCCCGCGACCTCAGGGCTCCCAGAGCCCTACCGCTCGGCTCACTACCACGTGAGCCAGTGGGCTGATCCGACAAAGGATCGGGGCGCCCTCCTCTAAATAGAGGAGCCACGAGCCCAAAGCTCGACGCGGCCGCTCCGCCACCTCGGCCGCGGCTCGGGTGGCGCTCGAGCTGCGTCTGGGTGGCGCTCGGGTGGCAACGGGGTGGCGAACGACAGAGCACAAAAAAAATTTGTTTTTTTCAATCAAAAACTCCCGAAACTGCTCGCTTCAGGTGCTTAGTGCTTTCAGCTGTCGATTTCGATCAACTCGGCATCCAAAAAACTCAGCAACTCATCAAAAAACATTGCCTCTCATAGTGCGTTTGACGCCCTCCGAAAAAAAAATGATTGCAGGATGAGATCTGATGATGAAAACAGAATTCCAATCCAGCAAATCTGCTCGGTTTTGCCTCCTCTATCCAAGAAAAAACTCAGAATCCAGATTCATTGATCCCAGAGATAAGGAAAAATAGGAGGTGGCTCTTTGTGTTGACGTCGTTGACGGGTTGTTCGCAGACTACGCAGGTGACAAAGTGTGCATTTGATGACCAATGTCCCACATTGATGGGACTTCGGGGTGTTAGGGTGTTTATAACACCCGATACTCCTCCTTAGAAGTATCTCCTCTCGGGGAGATGCTCTCCCGAGAGGGCGCGGGCTCTCCTCCCGCGCGGTGTTGGTCGCCTTGTTGGCTGCCATGCGCTGTGCCTAGCTTTGTTCGATCCGACCTTTGCCTTGCTTTGTCGTTCGATCCGATCTTCTACTTCCGCCTTTCGACCTGTTGGTCGATTCCGATTCCGCCCTTCGACCTGTTGGTCGATCCCAAAATTTTGGGATAATTTGGGCACAGATCCCAATGATAATTTGGAATAATTGCTCCACCCGAATCTTCACATTGCCCACTCGGGCACAGATCCCAATGATCCAATGAGAATTTAAAAAAAATTCTCCAAAAAGCTTATGTCGATGAAATGAAGAATTAAAAAAAAATTCTCCAAAGCCAAAGAAAGATTTCAAAAAAAATCTCCTCTCCTCCAAAGCTTCGCTATCAAAGCTCCGCTACTACAAGATCATTCGAAAATGAGAGTGGCGGAGTTAAGCTCTGATACCATGTTAGGCAAACGAACCAAGATCAAATTGATTCAATCAAATAAATAATACATCAAATGACTAGAATAGCCCGGAGGTTATGAAACCAACCAAGGCAGAATTAGATATTGTTATAACAACATAACAATAACCTAAAAAATAATGAAATAATATAGCCACGCTAACACAAAGAATAGAGAAAAGCTTCTATCATTGCACTCTATGAATGAACGTGTGCATATATGCATATAATGTTAGGTGGGTACTTGGATACACATCCAACTTAACCATCACCTACCTTTCAACCATGGAATTCTAACCACTAACACACACACACAACTAATTCTTGATTAACATAATGGAAAGTGTGGATTGTAGGAAGTCAATCCAATCAGCTTCAGCAGGTAGATGTGGCACCACCTTAGGAGCCACATGAGTGAGCTAATGTCAATCATTTTGTTTGTATATAAGTGTTGTTATGAGTACTGATCAAAATTTTGTTACGTGTGTTGATCAAGTAGTGTTATGAACACATCACCAGTGTTGTGAATGTATTAAGACAATGTATTGTGTTTTGTGACTAGTTTGCAATCCATTGGTAGTTCCGTATGAGTGACAGTTGGAAGGTGTAACCATCCAACCCCACTTTCATTTTCTACATATTTCATATGAGGCTAGTCAAATTGTATCATTAAAGCATTGTAGTCTTGTAATGTTGGATCGCAATTGTGTTGTGTTGTTGGTATTTGTAGTGAAGATGAAAGATCATCTTATATTGTTATATTACAATATCAAGTTGTTGTACGTGATGTATATCAATTTCATATAACAAAATGGTTTTGTTCCTACAATTGTTGTTCATTCCTTGTTGCATATTCTTTTGATCTGTTCATTCTTATTGTTTGGGAATAAAATCTATACAACATTTGGTGTCGTTGTTATAGCAGCACTAGATCGAGAAGAAGGGCACATGACAAGAGCAAACACAATGCAACAGGGTGAATGAGCGAGGCACCAAGACGTGTGTAGACATAGAGGACATGGAAGACACATGTAGCAAGGACAAGAACCAACACAGAGGTCTCAACATATAGCATATCATGAAGATAGAACACATGCAAACATTGGATGTGAAGACTTTGAACATGATGAAGCAAAAGGGCATATGTCCGCACATCAAGAATAACTCTTGAAAGAGGTTTGGCCATTTCTGCAAGGATATGTGTTATGCTGAAACTGGATAGACCACTACCAAAGAGCATTCTCTCAAAAACAGAAAAATTTGAATGGATTTAGTACATTGATTATGAATGTATTCCTTTTAGATGTCGAACATGCCGCTAGTATGGACAATTGTTCAGGAATTGCCCACTGCCAAATAGCAATAAGCAGGGGGGAAAAAATGAAGACATCAAAGAGGGTAGACAAGGAAGGTTTTTAGAAGCCCAAAGATAGGCAAATGGCAAAGGGAAAGACAAAAGAGAAAATATTTGAGAAACAAGAAGAATAGTTAATGAGAACAATTTAAAGGGAAAGTCATCAAAGAAGGGAATCTCTCAATTCCATAATTCTAGGAGATGCACACAACAGCAATGCCCAAAGCCAGTAGAGACATAAGGTTATGTTTTTAAGGACATTAATGTTCTACTTGTAGATCAAGAAGGACCCCCAAAACAGTGAAATGAAAAGAAATATTATTAATGTATACGGTGGGCCAAAAAAAGACCCAAGGGACTATAAGAAGGACAATAATGATTGCCAGTTAGTGGGCTAAAAAGCCCAACAAAGAAAAGAAACTAAGTTAAATACAAGACGTAACCCGACAATTGGGCCAAAGAGAAAGGGAAAAGAGAAGGGAGAAATGAAATGAAATTTTATTAATGTCCGCGGTGGGCCAAAATAAGACCCAAGGGACTATAAGAAGTACAATAATGACTGCCAACTAGCAGGCTAAAAAGCCCAACAAAGAAAAGAACTAAGAAAAATACAAGATCAAACCCGACAAACGGGCCAAAGAGAAAGGGAACAGAAAAGAAAAGGGAGAGCACAGGGAGGGAGGGTTGCAGTCCAATAGAGAGAAGTGCATGCCAAGAAGAACGGAGAGAGAGAAGGAGGGGGGAGGGAGCAGCCCAGGAGGGGCAAGCTTCGAGAATCCCCCAAAAACTAATCTCTCCTAACAGTCGAGGCCGAAGTACCGGAGCTGAAGAAGTCCATGATATGTCTCTGCCCATTGCTAGTTCGGAACCCTGACAAACTGTTGGTGCATTGTCTAGTGACCCTACTTCTATTCAAATTGGATGGTGTGGGGCGTTTCCAGACGAAGTCACCTGGTCTGTCGGAGTTGGTGAAGTATGTTGTGATGAGCCGATGTTGACGAGGGTGAGATCCATTTGGAGAACTTTGATGTCGTCGAAACTAAGTTATCTCCCTAAGAAAGAGTGCGAGACAACGTTGGTCCGGGTATCTTAAGAAGGTAGAAACACATCGAGAGTTGTCCCTGAAAAGGCAATGGAACCTACCCCTGATATCATAATAAATGGGACAACAAAAAATGAAGTGATGCAGGGTCTCAACTTCACCCAAGGAGCAAAACAAGCAAATCCGCTCCTCCATCGGAAGATAGTAATCTGACTCAATCCGGAGTTGGGTGTGTTCACACCCTGAGTTGCCCAATAGTGATCCGAAGACTATGCATTGTGTGCTGCTGAAGGTATTGTGGAGGAACTATTCTGCCCTCCTGTATCTGTAAGAAGTGCTCATGGTAGAAAGACATCTTGGGGGAAAGAGGGACAACAGGAGAGATTCATGTGCATCTAGTGTACTGGAGACTAACATCCTTCCGAATCTCGTGGAGTATATTCTCCTTAGTAAGCCGAGAGGGGGGGAGAACCCCCAAAGAATAAGCGGGCAGCCAGTCTATCTGTATCGGAATGCTGGCCAGGAGAGTAGAAACCTGAAAATACCAGCTCCTCCGGCCTCCTCGAGAACTCGGAGAGAGTTCCATCGAGGAGCGAAGGGCAAGGTAAGGGTACCGCCTGCAACCCTCAGGGGTATCTCCAAAAGTACGGATCCTGTGAAGATAACCGATCATCAGGAAGATAATCTCAAGCTGGAGAGGAGAAGCCCCAAACTCTGCCAGAACAATAGAACGAAGGATTGTTCCCTTGCAACGAATGAATCGTCGAAGAAAGAGTGTCTGCACTCGTTCATCCCGTGACCACTCAGTCAGGCCAAGACTAGGGCCCCAAACCACTAACCTATAAGTAATAGTTGGCTTGACCAAAGCGTCAAAGATCCTCATCTTCACAGGTATATCCTAAAAATGTGCTTTGAAGCAATTCCTCTCTAGCAAAGACAGAGTTGCATACCCCTTATACACCCGGACCTGGGCGGCGGGTTTCATACCAAAAGTGGGACCAGTGAAAAGAACCCCCAAATACACATAAGAGGTGGTGATTTCGACCTCTTGGCCCTGGAAAAGGAAGTGGAGATGGGATAGAGCCTCTTTGGTAGTATTGAATACCATAACCTTGGTCTTAGAAAGATTCACCGTCAACTATCTCGAGTCACAAAAAGCGGCAAGTGTGTCCAGATGACACTGAAGCCCCTCAGGGGATGAGGCCAAAAGAACAACATCATCAGCAAAGAGGAGAATAGAAATCAACACATGGTGAAGAAGGCAACCATCCTCTGGGTGAGCATTCTCCCTGATAGAAGTCTCAAGCTCGTCGATAAAGATCCCAAAAAGTGTGGGCGAAAGGGGGCATCCCTGTTTCACTCCTATGGTGCTAAGAATATTGGCTGAAAGCCCTTGAGGGGAGCGAAACCGACCTTTCACAGTCTCATATAACCATGTAACCGCTGTCAAAAGCTGCCCAGAGATGCCAATTGATCGAAGCCTCTCCAGAAGTAAATGTTGAGGCACCGTGTCGAAAGCTTTCTTGAAGTCGACAAAGCAAAAATAAACCTTTGAGGACCTGGAACGTGCCTCCTCAATAATAGCTCTGAGGACTAGAATGTGATCTGTGGTATGATGATCTTTCTGAAAACCAGCTTGGCCAAAAGCCCTAAAACCCCCCTCCTCCAACCTTCGAGAGAGAAGCACATCCAATGTTGTGGCATAGAGCTCGGCAAAGATATGCCCAATCATGGTAGTCCTGTAGTTATTGGGTTCATGGGGATCACCTGCCTTATGAATGGGGTGAATGATATGCTGAGTCCAGGACTCAGGAAACCCATAACAGACAGCAAGATTAAAGAGATCAGCAAGGGGCCCAACAAGAGGGTCAATACCATGCTTCAAAAATTCCACCTGTAACCCATCCAAATCTGTTGCTTTGCTTGTACAGAGTTTCCAGATAGCCTGCCGAACAAGACCAGTAGAAAAGAGGTGGCACGAAGAGGGGGGGAGGGAACAGAAATACGAGGCTGATTTGGGATGGTATAAAGGGAAGAGGCATGGATGGTCCAAGAAGAAATATCGATCCCATGAGTAATCCGATCACGAGGGAGGATAAGGCGCCAGAAGGATTTAGGAGATTGTTGAAGGGAGTGGATAAGATCAAGTCGATGCCGAGAGAGGAAGAGACGCTTCTTCTTGCGAAGAAGCATCCTATAGTCTTTTTGAGAAATGGCATGGGGCTAGGAAGGATTTCGAATGGCATATTTCAACCTTCGATGCGCAGACTTACATTCCTCATCATACCAGATGTTCATGGGACAATGACCAGGGGGATAAGGACGAGGGGGAGGACGAATAGTGTGGGGGTGTGATTCCAAAGCAGCCTTCCAAATAGTTTGGACCAAGCAAGCAGAACGATCGGAAACATCGAAAAGAGAAGACACCTTGGGTAGAACATGACGCAACCGGTCCATGTAGGTAAAGGAATAATAATAGTCAAAGTCTATAGTGACTCGAGGGATTGAAGGGGAGGGAGGAGGGGGAGGAGTAACAGGAAGAGAAACAGTGGATAACGTAAGAGAAAGAACTGAATGATCGGTAAGGGGAGGAGACTGATCAGAGACGTTGAATCGGGAAATGAATGGAATGAGGGTGGTAGAGGAAATAGCATAGTCGACGACACCGGCTCCACCACTATGAGGAAAGCAAGTAAACCCACTAGAATCTATAAAACAAGATATACCATTGAGAAGAACTAGCCTGTTGGATTCACCCAACTCAATAAGATGTTTACCATAAGCAGTCACCTGTGTGTCGCTGGAGGTTCGAGCAAAACCGAGGTCCTCAAGATCCAATTCCCGAGTCTGCATCTCATCGGTTGTGAGGTCATTAAGAGAAACCTGCATAGGTCCAGTCCGAGCATTGAAATCTCCCAACAGAAGTATCTCCCCGAAGCCGAGTATCTAGTAATGTCCTCATAGAGATCCCGGAAAGGATCCCCGTCCGTGTGAATAACAAATTTGGACGTGGTGGGGGGAAAGTAACAGGTGGCAATGTAGATATCCCAAAGAGGTGGGTGACGAAGGATTTTAATCCATAAAAACCTGGAGTGGGGGTCAGTCGAAACCAAGGAGACTGAACCCTGGAGCTTATCCTTGATAAGAGCAGCAACACCTCCTGATCCTCTAACCCCTCCAGAGCGTCGAGTGAGTTGCCGACAACTGGACCACCAAAAGTATCCAGAGATAACTGGAAGGGCCCGCTCGGGACTCTCGTGCATCTCACAGATAATCACATCAAGAAGGGACCCTGGGGCAGACCACAGCATACCATTGTAGTTCCAGCAAGCTATAGCTATCTTATCTGCCACCCCCCTTCCGTGTCGATGGAGTCATTTGTTAGGCAAGGGTTTGGACCAACCAGGTGGGGAAGAGTCCCTAATCACTGCACACAAATTACGAATAACTGCCCATTTGTTAGCTTTCATGGCTGTGGCTATTTGTTCCCTAGCTTTCTTCAATTCTTCAACCTGGAGTCGCGTAAGGTCCTCATCAAGGTAGATCTTGTCCTGAAGAGTAAATAATTTCCGTTTGGCTTTCAACGCCTTCATACACTCTTCCGCATTTTTTAAGCATATGACCAATGTGGAGTCGGGAGAGAACCATGCTCTCTCAAGTGTAACATTTGTTAACTCAAGAGTGTTGTGAATGAAGGCATTTCCAGCTTGAAGCGGATCAATAGGTTTGGGCACCCCACGAACCCTAAGATTGAGCGCTTTCGCATTACGGATTCTTTCTTCTTCAAATTTAGCTTGGACAGCCAACTCAACTATGGGAGGGGGTTCTTCTTTCCGGCTACAACTCGAACCAAAGATTGTTGGTCAGCTAATTTTTGGCTTTGTGCAGTTGATGCTTCTTTGAGACGTTCCTGCTCAACAAGAAGAACAGCCTGTTCATCTCGAATTTTTAAGATTTCAAAGTGTAAATTTGTGGAATTCTAAGGAGGTTGTTCGGTATGTGCAGTCTGCAATTGAGTAATGATAGGTTGTTGATCTTGAAGTTTAATTTGGAGATCTGCGATAATGCGGTTGCCGTCTTTCACTTGGTCTTGCAAGGAGAGTATAATACTAGCTTGTGTGTCTAGCTGTTTCTAGAAAGAATTAATCTGTTTAGACAAACGCTGGTATGAAACTATTGTGTGAAAGCGTTGGATAGAGGTGAAGCCCGTGTTTCCTCCATTCCTCCTTCATCAAGTATCCCCATAACACACGAACACCAATAAATCCACTCTCGAGCGTAGCAGAAATCCTCCTCGAGCGCAGCATAAATCCCCCTCGAGCGCAGCAGAAATCCCCTCCCAAGAGCAGTAGAAATCCCCCTCCGTCGCAGCAGAAATCCCCTCCTTGCAGCAGAAATCCCCCTCGAGCACAGCAGAAATCCCCTCCCGAGAGCAGCAGAAATCTCCCTCCCTCGCAGCAGAAATTCCCCTCTCGCAGCAGAAATCCCCTCCGGAGCGCAGCAGAAATCCCCTCCCGAGCGCAGCAGAAATCCCCCTCGCTCGCAGTAGAAATCCCCTCTCGAGCGCAGCAGAAATCCCCTCCCGCGCGCAACAGAAATCCCCCTCGCGCGTAGTAGAAATCCTCCTCGTGCGTAGCAGAAATCCCTTCCCGACCGCAGCAGAAATCCCCCTCGCTCGTAGAGAGTCACATGTTTTAACTTTCAATAGAAGCTATGCTGGAATTCATATGTTTACATTCTAGTCTCACTAAAACGTTTTTGAAATATGGGAGGAATTATTTTTCTAGATTTCAGTTGTTCATCCAATCTGAGCGAAGTGCATGCCAAGAAGAATGGAGAGAGAGGGAGGGGAGATGGAGCAACCTAGGAAGAGCATCCGAGAACCCCCAGAAACTAATCTCTCCTAACAGTCGAGGCCGAAGTATTTAAGCTGAAGAAGTCCATGATATGTCTCTGTCCATCGCTAGTTCAGGACCCTAACAAGTTGTGGGTGCATTGTGTAGTGACCCTACCGCCATCCAAACTGAATGAAGCGAAGCGTTTCCGACTGGCATCCCCTAGTCCGTCAAAGCTGGTGAAGTAAGTTTAGATGAGCCGATGTTGATGGGGGTGATATCCATCTGGAGGAGAACTTTTATGTCAATGAAACTGAGTTATCTCCCTAGGAAAGAGTGTGAGACACCACTGGTCCGAGTATCTAAAGAAGGTAGAAACAAACCGAGAGTTGTCCCTGAAAAGGCAATGAAATCTGCCTCGAATCTCATAATAAATGGGACAACAAAAAATAAAGTGATGCAGGATTTCAACTTCACCCAAGGAGCAAAACAAGCAAACCCGCTCCTCCGTCAAAAGATGGTGATCTGACTCAATCCGGAGTTAGTGAGAACACACCCTGAGTTGCCCAATCAAGATCCAAAGACTATGCATTGTGTGTTGCTGAATATATTGCGGAGGAACTACTCTACCCTCTTGAATCTGTAAGAAGTGCTCATGGTAGAAAGACATCTTGGGGAAAAGAGGGGCAACAGGAGAGATCCATGTGCATCTAGTGTATTGGAGACTAACATCCTTTCGGATCTCGTGGAGCATCTTCTCCTTACTAAGCCGAGAGGGGGGGAGAACACTCAAGGAATAAGGGGGGAGCCTATCTATCCGTATTTGAATGTTGGCCAGGAGAGCAAAGTCCTGAAAATAATAGCTCCTTCAGCCTCCCCAAGAACTCGGAGAGAGTTCCATTGAGTGAAGGGCGAGGTAAGGCTAGACAAGGTTAAAAGGTAAGGCTTCCAATGGGCTCATTACCAAGCCTATGCAAAGAGGTTGAAAGGAGAGACCAAAGCCTTGAAGCTGCAAATTCAAGAGTTGGTTGAAGCACTTGTGCCAATGCCTCATCCACAGCAAAGTTAGAGCCCTCAAGAGTAGCTGCAGTCGTTGACGAGGACGTCGACCAATCTAGAGGGGAGGCCAAATGTAAGCACTACTTCCAACATGGTGCCATCCCAAGCACCACCTTGTATATAATGTAGTAGTGCATCGAAAGTCAAGTACACGCCCATGGAATTTTGAATATAGCAATTTTGTTAATTGCAATGTTTTGTTATGCGTACAATAAAGTGTTGGACAATGTACGTATAATTAATAAGTCATGTAGTTAGTAATGAAACAAAATAAAAATGCATGACAAACATAAAGAAAGAGATGATGAGGTGTTGAGTAGGTAGTTGAGGGAGTAACTACCTCCCAAATGTATAAATAGGACCCCTCATTCATTCGAGAGGGTACACACACATACTTAGAAGACGGACACACACATAGGAGAGTATGGAGAATATAAGAGATAACTGCTTTGTACACCAAACATGTATTATTGCAAATAATAATTGCCATTCAGCCATTGTTATGCAGACTATGTAATCATTGTGTAGGTGATTGTAGTTGATTATCATTGTTGTAAATAGATTATCCAAACTGTTTCCAACTTATTCAGTTTGTTGTATAAGAATAGAGTAGGCCATCTAGACTGTTGACCCAAGTTGTCCCATGCAAAGCCAAGGCCGTCTGACCAGAAGACAAGTCATTTGAATTGTGAACAGGGTTGTCTGACTTGTGTGGTGTAAGGCCATCAAGGACAAGTTGATTGTGCATGTAGGCCGTTTGGAATAAGACCGGCGACTGTTTGAGTGTTACTTATACTACATGTTGACAAATTATGTTGCTAATTCACTCTATCATTCCTTCTCTATTCCTTCACCTACGGAATACCATCGCCATGCTACACCAGGCTGTCTAAAGCAAGGTTGTCTCGAAGCAGGCCGTCGAGGGCAACGTGGTCAAGGTCGTTCGAAGCAAGGTCGTCCAAAGCTAGTCGTCTAAGGCAAAGTCGTTTGGAGTCGGGTCATTTGACCTAGGAGTTGCGATGTCTAGGCCAAGAAGCAAGCCATTTGATAGAGTAGTTGGGAAGTGTAGGCCAGGAAGCAAGTCGTCTGGTCCAAGGTCGTCAGACCCAAGATAAGGATCATTTGATTTTGAGACCAAGGGATATCCGTCTGAGGCCAATGTAGGGTCGTTTGAGGCCACGAAATCATCTAGATCCACAAAGAGGTCATTTGGAGTTGAAGAGAAGTTGTTTGACAGGGTCAAGTGAAGGCTACCAAATGCAGACGAGGAGAAAAATTCAATTCAAACAATGAGGGTTTCAATGGTTTTGTCGTTGATGTTTTGGGGTACTACAGTGAACCCTGCAAGGGAACCGACCCCATAAGGAGCACTACCCCTTGACCCCCGACAAAGGTGGAATGACAGTCATGTTGGTGATGCGGCCAATTTCAATACGTGGAGTGAGCTATCGGCAAATAATGTTTTGTTGGCAGCAGTTTAAAGTGAAGCTAGTTGTAGAAGATGTCTAGAATAGAAGAAAGCGAAAGAAGCATAACAAGAGATTCCAATACAAATGTTTAATACTTCTATCCCTAGTGTTCAGCTTATGTGTTGTTGAGGACACCGACAAGTCTAGAGGAGGGGATAGATGTAGGTAGACGAATTGACATGTCTGCATAATCAATGAATAAGTTTTGTCATTTTGTGTTATTTTGTAGTTCGTATGTGCATACATGTAATTAGAATGTTCATGTAATTCGGATGTACATGTAATTCCAATGTTCATGTAATTCAAATGTCATGTAATTATGATGTCGAGTAATTAGAAGTGTTGTGTTGGGGTAGTTAGGGTTAGGTACAAGGAAGTTGTGAAAGTTGGCAACTACCTCCTCATTCCCAGGAAAAGTATAAGTCGACACCTTACATTTCCCTAATACATGATAATCTATCCTCCATCTATCCGTCTATATCTGAAGGTGTGTGTGCATGTTGTTCAAAGGGTGTTGTTGATGCTTCGTCAAAGTATAGTGTATTGCAGATAGTTTTTGTGCAAAATACATGCTATGTGTGTAGTGTATCCATTTGTAATTGTAAGTTATTCCCATTGTATATTTTGTTTATTTAAGTGGTAATGGAATTGTGTTGCAGTGTGTTGTATTCCATTTCTACACAATGCAGCTCAAAGAAAGGCTTGTTTTGATGAGATTAGTTGTTTTTTATCCAAAGGAGAAATGGTGGATTGTTTAATTGGGGGGAGGGGGGATTCACATAACCCTCGGTCCTTTGGAAAAACAAGAAGGTAGGATTCCCTCCGAGTTATTCCTAGAATTTTCAGGAATTTATTGATAGCAATGAACCGTGGGACATCCATTCTAGGAAGCAATGGTTCACCTGGAATAATAGGAGGAGAGAGGCAGAAGCCATCAAGGAGAGGTTAGATAGATTCTTGGAGGGTCTGAGTATTATGAACCACCATAAGGTAGTGAAATCAGAAGAGCTTAACTATTGGGGTTTGAATCATTCTCCAGTAGTTTTAACCATTGTATCTGAAGAGAAACCAAGGCATCTACTGTTCCGGTTTGGAAAAATGTGGACAGAACACCTGTTAAGACATAGAAATGTCCAAGGATATTAAATGTCTCGATTAAACATGAAATTGAAAGATTTGAAGGTGTTAAAATAATTGAACAGATCGCTGTATAAGAACATTATTGAGTCTACAGGCTGATTGGTAAGAGCAATGGAATGTCCGAAAAAGGAAATCTTTGAACATGGCTTAACAGATCAGCATAAGAAAGAAGAAACGATTTTACGAAAGGATATGGATGGTTTTCCAAACAAGTTGGACAATTTTACAGTCAAGCAATTGAAAGTGTGAGGCCTGTGCATATTTTTCTTTCAACTGGCCAAACCTACGCGAGAACTTGACAATGCAGCTCAGAACCCTTTCTACATTATACCATTTGATGTATTTCAGTTTATATTTAAGTGACGAATATGTTAAGAAGTGTCAAAATTTTACTGGTCCTGTGTTATGGATAATACACATATAATTAGGAATAAGTGGAAATTGTTGTTAGTAGGTTTACATGCCTAGAAGGTTTGAAGGAGGTGGTCAACTCTCTTTCCAACGACAACCTTAATGAGTCCATCCTCTCCAATACATGCAACTTTTAACTTCGAATCTGACCACTTTTGCAGCTCTATATGAGATCCTGAAATAACAATAAATGATCATAACATAGATATCAATATGACACACAGTGGTTTCTTTGTGCATCTAGTTAGTGTTAAGTGTTCCTACACTTTCCAATTAGCTCTCACATATACTTGGAAGTCAACCTCTGTTGCATCCATGCATTTACTCAAAGTAGTCTGCAGCATTTTCTAGCTGACCTGTTTTTTAAGGAACCAAACAAAATACACTTCGCCACAACAAGACTGAAAAAAATAATTCATCAATATTAAAAGGAAGCCTTGTACTTGGAAATATGGGCACACTCTTTTAAAAAATGCAATTTCATGAGAACCTAAGCTTGAGAATATAAAAATGCTTGCAAGTCAACCATGTGTTATATCCAACAGAAAAATAACAGAATACATACCAATGCCAACACGAACCCCAGTTTTCAACTCAGCAGAATCAATATTCCATTCTGAAAATGGTAATAATGACTTGCATTCAAGATTTTTAATCAATTGAACTGTGTCCAGTGGTACTGAACTCAATTTGGCTGACAGATTTCTCTCATTCTCTCTTGGGCACAAAGGCACTGGCATGGCCTTGTGATATGAATTGCCAATATCCTTAAGAGAACCAGATTCAAGTTTTGTTTCTGTAAACAAACTCATTTGGTTGGCAAAACTGAAGTTTGATACCTGCAGAAGGAATGATGTTAGTTTCCCTATAAACATCATACTTTTGGTAAAACAAAATGAAAATAAAGGTCACCTAATTTCAAAGAGAAGAAGCATTTTACCATCAACATTGTCAAAGGGGTCAAAAATAAAGGAGGGGCAGAATTGAACTAATAATATAAGTAAAAAACTTTCCCTTGCTCAGACAAGGGGGTCTCATATGCCCAAAAGACATGCAGGCATGGCTTTCACCTAAAAAATCACCTTAACCTTTTACCTTCTATTTGTCAAATTCAGTTTCTAGTCACACTACAAAAGAAGTCATTTTATAATTCATTTACTGAATATGTATGGTTCTAGATTACAAATAGCATTGGAGAGTAAACATATAGATATCATTCAGCTTGAGATCATCTTCTTGATTATCGCTTATCTTCACAGGATTCGTACTTTAGGAGATACCCCAGCAGGTTGCAGGTGGTACCCTTACCTCGCCCTTCACTCCTCAATGGAACTCTCTCCTAGTTCTCGGGGAGGCCGGAGGAGCTGGTATTTTCAGGTCTCTACACTCTTGGCCAGCATCTAGATACAGATCAACAGGCTTCCCCCTTACTCCTTGGGTGCTCTCCCCCCTTCTCGGAACAATAAGGAGAAGGTTCTCCACAAGATCCGGAAGGAGGTTAGTCTCCAGTATACCAAATGCACATGGATCTCTCCTGCTGCCCCTCTTTCCCCCAAGCTGTTTTTCTACCATGAGCACTTTCTCCAGATTCAAGATGGCAGAATAGTTCCTCCACAGTACCTTCAACAGCACACTATGCATAGTCTTCGGATCCCGATTGGACAACTCAGGGTGTGCTCCCACCAACTCCGGGTTGAGTTAGATCACCAACTCAGGGCGTGCTCCCACAACTCAGGAGCAGGTTTGCTTTCTTTGTTCTTTGGGAGAAGTTGAAACTCTGCATCACTTTATTTTTTGCTGTCCCATTTACTATGAGATCCAAGGCAAATTCCATTGCCTTTTCAGGGACAACTCTTGATCTTTATCTACCTTCTTCAGGTACCCAGACCAGCGATGTCTCACACTCTTTTTTAGGGAGATCACTCAGTTTTTTCGACAGAAAATCTCTCCTCCAGATGGATCTCACCCCCCTCATCATTAACTCATCACAACTTACTTCACCAACTTTGATAGCCCAAGTAACATCAGACAGAAACGCCCCACATTAGCCCGCTCGGACAAAAACAGGGACACTAGATAACGCACCCACAGTTTGCTAGGGCCCAGGACTAGCGATGGACAAAGACAGATCATGGACTTCTTCAACACTAATAGTTCAGCCTTAATTGTTAGGAGAGATTAGTTTCTGGGGGTTTTGGATCTTGCCCCCCCTTGGGCTGCTCCCTCCCCCCTTCCTTCTCTCTCCCCATTCTTCTTGGCGTGCACTTCACTCTTTTGGACTGCAACCCACCCCTCTTTTCCCCCTTCTCTTTTCCCTCTTCACTTTGGCCCGATTGTCGGGTCACGTCTTTGTATTTATCTTAGTTTCTTTCTTTGTTGGGCGCTTTAGCCCGCTCGCTGGTAGTTATTGTTGTCCTCATTATAGTCCCTTGGGTCTTTTTTGGCCCACTTAATCATATTTCATTTCATTCAATTGGTTCATTACAGTCAACAAAAATGATGACATGGAATATTTTTCGTTCTCACTATAATATATCAAGGTTTGCATGCACATTTGTGCATGCATCCACCAATCTTCACTAGGAACTTCCATCTATCAAAGTTCACCTCCATTTGGATTTTATCATTCAATGCCTATAATTTGTATAAAAATTTGACTTAGGTACCTTTTGTGCATTCAAAATTTCAAATTCACATCACTCTATTACAGAATTTATTTCTTTATTCTCGAATTCTTTTCTCTCCCCACTATCTGCATTTTATTTAAGAATGCCCATTTTGATCATTGGCATGGTAATTTATGGAAAGCATCATTCAGGTCCAAATTCATTTGCCAAATTTTGCAGGGAAGAAGACTTTTAAAAATTAATGGTTACAAAAATTCAAAAATTCCTGGCATGAAATTTCACAAATATGGTGTAATAACATCAAATTAATTACAATTTGTATTAATCAAGAGTACTCGTAATCCAGTTTCCTCATTTATATGATTCTAGCGTCAATTTTTTAAAAGCAAATAGAAAAAACATGAAACACCAAAATTACAAAATATCAACCTATGTTTAACAAATCCTATGAACTTTCACTTTGATCATGAAAAGGAATAGAGTAATAGTAAACTAAAATATTTCTAAAGTTTTGGCTAAAAGGTATTATAGATTTCTTTTCATAAATGCCATCCCATCTAAACATGTTTCCTGTCCATGAAACCCTCGTCTAAACTTGCCTAAACATCTTTTGTACCCTTTCTTTATCTAAGTACATCTATAATCAATCCATTATCCTCTCTAAATGCATCTTGCCCTCCTCTCTAAACACGTCTCTTGATTCTTATGCTAGACACACAAAGTTCAACCTGAAAATAATTTTAATTGTCTAAAATCAACCTTGTTTTTTGCATTGCCACCCTTTTTCCTCAAAAACCCTAAATCGGAATTGTCCCTGTCGTTCGATACAGCAACAAGCAAAAGTTCTTTGTTGGATTTTGGCATTGCGACCCTCTACCTAAACAAGGTGAAGCTACTAAGATTGCCAAGGTCTTCAAGCCTCCTGGGTTTAAATCTAACTTGAGCTTAAACTTAACATGGACCACCATTTTTCAACGTTGTTTGATCTATGGGGCTCTTAGGAGAATCTCGACAACGATTGGGATTCTTTTGGGAAGGGTGTGCAGGAGGGAGAGAAGACTTATGAGAATAAGATGTGGAGTTTGACCACCTCCGAACTCTACTTCCTTCACCAAACATCCTTTGCTCTTTGCACTTGTAGCACAAGTGGCAGTATTCCTAGTAAGGGAGGTGGCGACAAGTTCAGGAATGGAACACTCGGTCATACATCACTGCACCTCAACTACACAATCTTAAATCTTACGATCCAAGGTACGTAAGACAACACCAACCATACACTGTACAGTCGTACGATCACTTTGTCATACAATGTTGTACAATTTCTTGTAACAACAATTGTTCAAAGCGTACGATAGATAATCATATTATTTATTGCAAAATGAAATATACAACTTTTTCCCTTTGTCGTATGAACAACAACTTATACACCCCGAATTGTTCAACACAAGTTTCTTATGGCCACACACCTCCATATTCCGTCGTATAAGTTTGATCTATAACTACCAAACTACTAAAGCAATCCAAGATGCAATTATCCGTACAATCTTCAATGAGCAGTTAGTTTCTACTATAACTATAGTACGATTCACAATAGACCTCCATCGTCCTCGACTCCTCTGTAACCTGCAAACAATTTGTTTCTACGGCAAATACTATCTAATCCGGCATCCTAACAGATTCACAGAAGTGCAATAATGGAGGAAAATACAATAGAAACAAATAATTAGTTTAGCACACATACATGGATAAAGGTACGTTAATGGTTGCATTTGTATTATATGGCTTTGCAACCAACAACGCAAAAATGTAATTACAATATTTACCAAGTCAAATGACAATGGCAATTGCATAACCATAATTACATCGATAGTCACATTCTCCACTCAAGGCACCGGTGTATTCGACATGCATGAACATCACTATCTACGCTTTCTATCTATCTTTGGAACAATAGCATCATAATGAAGAAGGGGGGGGGGCTTATAATGCCTATCCCAAGCTGTTCCAAGCGGTTCCTGGGATAGCGCATCATTTACAACCACCATCCGACAACCTCTGAACATGCATTCATTAATGTTTTCTAAGGTTCTAACTTTGATTTTTATCAAATCTAATTTTATGTTAATTTCACTAAATTTCATTTCATTTCAACTCTAATTACATTTTACTCTAATTTCATCTAGTTTGATGCACATTTCATTTCGCATCTTACTTTCTCAAAATTACAAAAACTTGTCAAAAGTAAGACAAAACTTTATCAAAATTTCAATTTCAATTTTTGTACAAAGTTTCACTTCTTTTTCTGGAAGGTAGATTTGCAGCCTACATTTGTCCTCCCCTTTAAATCAGTTAGTGTCCTCGTCGACGCTTGTTGTTTTCCTTCAGTTGGTTGTGGTTGTTGCTATGCTCCGCCCAAATCAGTTAGCTGAACTCATAGAATCTCTCGTTCGTCCCTCAATCTTGTTGCATACTAGATGATCTGAATAGCCTATAATCTTTGTTTTCTTTTTCTCCTTCTGAGGTTTTTCAGATGCAATCTCCACCTCCTTATTTCTTTCTGGAATTTACAACTTTGATTTTGGTGGTATCTCTATATCTTTCATCCATACTTGTGCTCTATCCAACATTTCAAGTTCATCCATGCTAACCATAGGCAATGACCCACAGATTCTCTCTTGTTGTGGCCCTTTCGTAAATCCTGATATATCTACTTGCACAATATCTTCCTCTTCCGATCCTTTTTGAACTTCCACAACTGGTTCTCTCTCCAATATTTGATGCACAATTGGTCCAGGAAGTTGTTGCTCTTGTCGCACTGTCTTCTCCTGTTCCCGTTGTCTCCTCATCCTAACAAGACTTGTTGGTGGTTCTTCTTCCTCCCCTCTTTGTTGAATCTATAGCTCATGTAGCAGTTCGTGAGGTGCTGCCCATTTGATTTCTTGCTCCAAATTTTTATCAACCTTCTTCTCTTGCGTCTACGGTGTACCTCCTCCTCCGAAGCCTCAACCTACTCTACTATGAGCACTACTTTCTTTATAGTTTTCTTGGTCTTCCCTTTTACTGGAGTGGAATTTCTTTATGTGACCAGGAGATCATAGTTTGATTAATCAAATGATAAATTGCATTAACCATATAGTTTAGGAATTATAGTTTAAATAGGATACAAAATAGCATATAAAACAATAATGCTGAAATCACGCTAACCAACGCGTCATAGGAGGTAGAGCGTTTGGTTTAGGATTCTTAACCTAGGATATTTAGGAATTACCATTAGATTTTTAAGACAGTAAATATCTACATGGTATAAAGTAGAAAAGTAAATGTAATAATCTACCTATGTAGTATAATGCAATATACTACCTATTTTACCTAGTGGAGTAAAAGGGTAAATATCCCAAAGAATGGAATATTACTCTAACACTTTAAACCCTAAACCCTAGTCTAGGGTTTTGAGAAACACGTAGATCCAGATGAGTGGAACAAGCTGATTCGAAAATTGACAAAAATTAAGCCTGAGGAGGATGCTACTAAGTCTTTTGGTTCAGGAGGACATGGAATCAAGCAAAGCTAGCTAAAGACGGGTGAAATGAGATGTGTTATGAATACTATTGTGGCAAAGTTGTCAGGAGAAGCAAGATCATTGGAGATGTTTGTATGGTTGGTAGTTGGCACAGTACATGGAAGGCATCATGCAAGGGGTGCAATATGATTGGGGTATGTACCTGTCACTCAAAATTCAGAATTTTCTGAAGAGGCAGACAAAGAACTTTTCTATGACACTTCATGCCATAGGAATTATGCTTGATGCAATATCTCATGCCAATATTCCATTTTCTCGATTGATTGCTCCAAGGGATTTGCCAAAAGATCAACCTACAATTTTGAGGTGGGCAGAGTCAGTACCAATTGTGAAATCCACTCCAGTAAAAGAGAAGACCAAGAAAACTACAATGTTTGAACTTTGAAGTTTAAACCCTAAACCCTAGTCTTGGGTTTCGAATTTTGGGTTTTTTATGTTTTTATTCTCCTCTTTTTAAGTAAATATTGCTTTCTAATAACTATGTATGCAAGCCCATTTTTCAGCTGTCTATATTTCAATTTTCAAGTTTAAACCCTAAAACCTAGTCTCGGGTTTCAGGTTTAGATTTTATTTTTCTCCCTTTAAATAAATATTGCTCAATGTTGCCTAATAACTATATATGCAAGCCCATTTTTCAACTGTCAATGTCTAAACCCTAGTCTAGGGCTTAGGGTTTTTTTTTTTTTAAGTAATTGTTTGTAACTTTATTGTTACTTGTGCCATTGCAAACATATGGTTTAGGAGATTTGGCTCCAATGCAGATCTCTTTTTATTGTTTTAAACAGGTGTTCTTGTCGACTAAGGTTGGGAGGAGTCTCATCCCAACTTGTACTTAATCTTGTTTTAACATAATTTTTCAAATTCTTTTCAAAAAAAAACTTTGTTGTTATTTGCTTCCATGTGCAAGCATGGTAAAAATGAAAGCAAATGATCCAGCATAGGCGTATGGAATGCAAGGGGAAAAGAAAGGGAAAGCTATATGCAATTTTTGTGGCAAACGTTTTAGTGGAGGCATTTTCTGCCTCAAATTCAATTTGGCAAAGAGAACTGGCAAATATGTCAACCCATGCTCTAAGATGCTAGATGAAAGTGAAAATAAAATAGAGGCCATGATCTCTAGCTCAGAGGAAAAAAGAGATCTCAAACGAAGTCAAACCGAGGCCATGTCAACCCCCCCTTCTCAAATTCCCCGTACCGACAACAACTTTAGCTAGTTTCAGCAGGAGAGTTCGAGTCCATCATGTGCACAAGCAACTAGTGAGACGAGAGAGTATCATTTTGTAGAGTGTTTCGTGCCAAGGGCACAACCTGCGAGGGTATGGCCGCATGGAACCAAGAGAAGCACAATGTAGCGAGGACAGCCATTGCCACTTTTTGGTATTATTTTGGCATTCCCTTCAATGTGGCAAGGTCTCCATACTGGCGGTGCATGATAGATGCCATTGCAAGTTGCGGCATAGGATTTAAGGCGCCAACTTATAATGGCCTTAGGGACCCTCTCCTTCAACAATTGGTAGACAATATTCAAGTTGTGCTTGACTAAATTTATATATATATGGCATGACTAAAAAAAATTTGTATATATATGCATGACTAAATTTTTTTAGATTCTTCACGTTGTGCTTGAAGACTAGTGCAAGGTGTAGAGGATGAAGAGTTGTAGTATCATGTTTGATGGTTGGACGAATGGGAAGGGAAGAAACTTGATTAATTTTTTGGTTGCTTATGTAGGAGAAACTGCATTCCGAACGTTCCTTTACATCCTTGACACCTCTGATAGATGATCTTCTTCATCTTGGTGAGGTTGTTCTCGATCTTCAACACAAGAAGACAAAGATTCTCAACCACCAAGAGAGCCCTCTAAATGAAATAAATACTTGACAACAATCACTCCAAAAGTAAATTGAAGAACATAGGGGCTCAAGTGTTCAAGGATAAAAAGAACCCCCACATTGTAGAATTAGCGGTTCAAACCAAAGATAATGAGAGGGCACAATAGACCAAGTAACTCAACCTCTAGACTTGGGGTCTTCCAAACTTTGTTGATCCCTTAAACATAGGCAATGATATCTTGCAGAAGGTATTAGATCTCAAGGATACTAACCTTGATCGAGCTTGAGTATCCCTAGACAATACCCCTTTATCAGGTTCCTAGCTATTGAGGAAAATTTAAGGGATTTGAGGGCTAAAAGGCAACTCTTCAATATTTCCACCAAAATTTATTTAGATGAATATCTCATGCATCTTCCAATGGAGAAGTTGCAACAAGGACAGGCACAAGTGATTGTTGCATGCAAAGATAAGTAGCTAGTGGTTCATGATTCCCCTCCTCTGGGGTGATTCCATCCTTATCTAATGAAACAAGGGTGTCCTTATGTCCCAATTGGTAGCAATGGCCTCTCCATTGCCTATTGGATTTATAATGGTGCAATATGGTCTTCTCTGAGTACTTTCCAAGACTTTGACTTATGCCTACACAGATTACCCAATCCATATTGCCAAATTTGCTTGCCTTTTGTGTTGACAATTGTTGCTCCACAAACAAGCAATTTTAAGTGAAATTTTATTTGAATAGACTTCAGTATCTATAAAGTCCAAACTTTATAGATTATATTCTCTAAACCTTGTTACAAGGCCTATAACAACATCAGCCAACAACTTCAAAACCATGTATTAGGCATGTTAATTAGATACAATCAAGCATGAAGGTCCACATAAAAGTTGAGAAAACTAGCAAGTAGATGATATGTTTAATCTTTATTGTATGAACCATTCCCATTGCTTCTCAATAACAAATTTCAATGCACCCACATGAACATCGAATCCTTTCCCCAAATGCTGATAGACTTTATTGCATAAACCATGTAGGCAAGCAAATTGACGTGTTGCATAATCAATGAATAAGTGTGTTCGAATTCAAGTACATGCACATTAAGAGTTTTGATATATTTGACATTATAAAGTCGTGATGTAATATTGGATGTGACAATGTCTAATGTTAAGTGAAGTATTAGTTATATATAGATAAGTCAAAGTGAGTCATGAAATGAAATGTAAATGTAAGTTAGATGCATGTCACATGTAATTTTTTAAAATGATGAGGTGTCAAGTAGTTAGTAAGTTGGAGGATGCAACTACCTTCTTAGTTGCATAAATAAGATCGCTTCCTCATTCATTCCTGTTGTCGGCATGGAAGGAGAGGTTGGCATGGTGTTGAGAGTTTGTATTGAAGGTAGGTCACGTGGTAGTAGAAGTTGGGTGTAACCAAACATGTATTCGTGAGATACTTATGCCAAGCCATATGAACTGCTTTGCCAGGTCAACTAAACTACAATGTCAGGCCATATAAACTACTTTGCCGAGTTGTCTAAAATTAAATGTCGTGCCTGGCCGTATAAATTGTTGTGCCAAATGGTCTGATATATGTTATGTGCGCAGTGTATGCATTGTAATTGTAAGTCATTCACATTGTATATTCTGTTCATTTAAGTCGTAATGGAATTGTGTTGCAATATGTTGTATTTAATTTCTACAAACCATTCCCATTGATTCTCGATAGCAAAGTTCAATGCACCCACATCAACACGGAAGGCTTTCTCCAAATCTTGATGGACCAAAATTGGTGTTGAAGGCCTTCAATTTTTCCTTTGACCATTGAAATGGATCACCCTTTTGTGTTAATATTTCCAATGGGTGTAACAACTCTACAAAATTCTTGATGAATTTGTCCTAGTACCCGACGTGTAACAAGAACAAACAAAGGTAACTCATATTGTATTGATCCTTTATGCACACCATCACTTAGGCATTGGTCGCGTCCATCTTCAAGCCCATTCTACACATAATGTGTCTGAACAATTTTGCATAGGGTATCATAGATCTATAGGCTCTTACATAAAATCAATAAAATATTTAATACAAAATGTTGTTTTAAATAAATGAATAGATGCATACTCTCTCCCATTGGCCTACTTTGGCCATCTATGTAGCACGGTGGTGAGTATTCCAAATTTTAGAGGAACAATTTGATATGACAAATTTGTGGTCAACCAAGACTGCCATCAATAATGTCTTCCAATTATACAACTTGTCAATACAACAATGACTTGTACGGCAAGTGTTTAACACTCCATTTGTATGACAAGCAACGTGTACGGCACACACTTGAACAACAGTCACTTGTACGACAACCTTCGTCGACAAGACTTGTACAAGAACTCTTCTCGTATGGCACTTCTGACAGTACTTCCAATGACACTCCTCGTATGGCAATTCTAGAATACAACTCAAATCCAACCTACACACAGAACTTGGAAAGAACCTTTCTACATAAATGACATCACACAAAATGTATACACAGACACAGATGAAGGATGAATAGTATTGCATTTACTCCTCCTACATATATGACACTTGCATTACAGATAATACACGATTATGGACGATGCTCTTTGGTGATGGATCCCTTGGACACCTGCACAAATGAATGGGGGGTCCTATTTATCCTTGAGGGTTGGCAAATAACAACTACAACCTAGGACACCTCATCTAACTGCCCTCCATTTGCACATACTAATTACATACATAATGCCATACATTACAAACTTGCATTATCAAATGCTTACATCATCACCCTTGACGTCAAACAACATTACATTACAAAATTGCATTTCATTTTGTTGGCTTTTTAGCCAGATTATCTTAGGTCCCAATATTCAGGATCTTGAGTAGTCTCAAATATAAGAGCAATCAATATATTAAATGGCCAAAATCAATGAACATAACATTCATGAAAATAACAATAATATGAATAAAATGGCCAATATCATTCATGAAATAACATGAAGAAAACTTACAATATAATTGCTCAAAATATGCATACAAGCTTCAATATTATCAAAAGCTTGAATGTGATACAAGTCATGGAGCTTTGTCTCCATAATATAACCTTAGAAATGTGTCTCTTGGATACTTTGTCTATTGCTCTCCTCACACATTCGGGAGATTTAACCTTTCCTATTCCTTGAATAAGACAATCTCACATCCTTTGGCTTCACATCTTGCCACTTGTATACATGACTCTTGACTCTCTATTTACTTGCACACTCCTACATGCACACTTGCACACTTAACTATATGACACTTGCACACTTCTACATGCACGTTTGCACTATGACACTTGCACACTTTCTATATGCACGCTTACACTATGACACTTGCACACTTTGTTACATGACACTTGTGCACATCCTGGACATTGACACATACATAAAGGAAACTATAAATCACACTTCTAAACTATAGAGTCAAACCCTATTCTAATATTTACATTGTACCATGAGGGTACATTAGCACGTACCAAATAATGTAATATTCTCCAACGACCCCCGTATTACATTATTTGGTTATTGAAGACTTTAGTCTTCAATCTTTGTCTTTATCTTGTGCCTTGTGTTCATCCATTGCCTCTGTCTATTGTCCATGCTAGACAATCTTGGACTGTGCTCAATCCATCTTCTTGTTTCCTGTCTTTTGGAGAAATCAAACAATTTATCATTAATCCTTTCTTGAGGCAAAAGATGATTTAATATTTCTTCTACTCTGGTTCAAGCACTGCTCTGGATTTTGATGTTCATTTGTTCTTCTACTTTGTCTTGATATTTTTCAACTTTGGTCTGTATCTTTGAAATGGACCATTCTGCTTCACTTTTGATGACTCTTGGAATTGTTTTAAAAATAAGACTCTGAAGAAATTTGTCCAATTTCTTCAATAACATTTTTTCAAATGTTTCATTATACTTGTTTTCCTTATTCCAACAAAATGTGGAGGAATGATTATTTCTCCCACAAAATTTACATGGATAAAGATTCCAACATCTTGCTTCTTCATGCCCAATTCTATTGCAATGATTACATTTCATCTGATCATAATATCTATTCTTCAATTTATTTTTCAATCCTTGTTTCCATATCAAAGCTTTGTAATCACAATCATTAGTATTCTTGAGAAAACAATGCAAACAATGATGCAATATTAAAGACATTCTATCTTTATTTTCCTCATAAATGAGTTGCATTTTTTTAATGATGTGTTGTTTTCAACTTGAATACACATTTTATCCATAGTTTCAAAAATATTTTGTTGGAGTAGAATTCCTTATGACTCCAAAGTCTAATTCAAACAAATAAATCAAATACTCTTTAACACAACAAACAATTCCTTTGGAGTAGGAAACCTTATGGCTCCCAACTTAACAAATTAAATTTGCAAGTAAATCAAATAAAATCTTTAAATTTTCAAATTTCTTTTTGGAGTAGAAATCCTTCTCTCTCCAAAATCTGATTAATCTATCAATTTTTCAAAAATCAAATTGCAAATTTAATTTGCAAATATAAAATATCAATTTTCAAAAAAAATCAGTTCTTCAAAAGTATTTTGGGAGTAGAAATCCTTGTCTCCCTAATTAATTTTTACTTTTCAATTTCAAATTTTTTAAAGTCTCCAAAATCAAATTTGAATAATCAAATGACTTAGGCCTTTGATTTAGTGCCAAATATGAAATATCAAAAATTTAAGGTAATATCTCTTACCTTAATATTCTCCAGCCTACCAAATTAAGTCACGTCTTTTTTGCTGACTTCATGCGACCACATTGCTTTCTGCACCACATCTTCAGTGAAATGTTCAGGAAGATAAAACGACTTTGCACCCATGGTCTGCTACGACTGCACTTCTCAGCTCTCCACCAATCCTCACGGACAGTCATTCAGGCATTCAATTCTAACGGTACTCTCAGGTGTAACATTCTCATGCATTGGATTTGCTCTCAGGTAGGTGCAACGTCTCCAGTCAGCAATAGCTTCGTTTTCAGACAAAAAGCAACTTTCTCAGGCAGAAATGCTAATCGTCACTCAACTCAGATGATTCTAAGCTTCCTCAGGCGACTTCTATCAAATTTCTGCTTAGCTCTATGGTGCTTAGATATGCTCACGGACTTTTCGTCCTCCTCCTTTGAATACACCAGACCTTTATTTGCTTTCAACGTCTTGGTGATTTCTTCTCCCTTGGTGGTTTAGACCACTTCTTCTCTAGTTTTCTTTTTTTTAATAGAATCCTTTTCAATTTGGGTGGCTTAGGCTGTCCCCATATCCACTTCTCACGGCCAATGTTTTGCCTGTGACGTCTTCTTTGGACGTCACTCTTCAATGCTACTTCTGAATTGGGTTTTTGTCGTCACTCGGGTTGTATCCAAATGGCTAGACTCCAGCAGAAAATAAAAAAATATCTCTCAGATGTATTCAACTATTGGAAGCTTGCAATAGCTTCATTTCTTCTATCAATTTGACAACTCTTGATTTGCAGTAAGAAATCAATATGAGTCTACGTTTCCTTCACATGACTCTTCTAAATTCAATTTTTAATTCACATCGAAGACTTCCTCCAATGCTAGCTTCAAACCTGGAACTTATCACACTAGATTTCTTTAAATATTTACAGCAGAAAAAATTTTGATGCGAGCTTTAAAAACTACTCAAAGTAGCTCTGACACCACTATTGGCTTTTTAGCTAGATTATCTCAAGTCCCAATATTCAGGATCTTGAGTAGTCTCAAATATAAGAGCAATCAATATATTAAATGGTCAAAATCAATGAACATAACATTCATGAAAATAACAATAATATGAATAAAATGGCCAATATCATTCATGAAATAACATGAAGAAAACTTATAGTATAATTGCTCAAAATATGCATACAAGCTTCAATATTATCAATGCTTGAATGTGATACAATTCATGGAGCTTTGTCTCCATAATATAACATTAGAAAGGTGACTCTTGGATACTTTGTCTATTGCTCTCCTCACACATCCGGGAGATGTAACCTTTCCTATTCCATGCATAAGAATAATCTCACATGTCCTTTGGCTTCACATCTTGCCACTTGTATACATGACTCTTGACTCTATTTACTTGCACACTCTATTCTATGACACTTACACACTCTTACATGCACACTCACACTATGACACTTGCACTCTTTGTTACATTACACTTGTGTACATCTCGCACATAACACATACATAAAGGAAAATATAAATCACACTTCTAAACTATAGACTCAAACCCTATTCTAATATTTACATTGTACCATAGGTACCATGGGGGTACATTAGCATGTACCAAACAATGTAATATTCTCCAACGCATTTTCATTTACATTTACATTTCATGTACATTTGTGCACATTTGCACTTATTTTACTATTTACACTACTTTGTTTGAGGCTGATTAGAACTAGCTCCTACATTTTCCCTCCCCTTTAAATTGGTCGACATCCTCGTTGACAACTGTCTCCTCCTAGGTTTTGTTGTGAATGAGGCATGGGAACAAGTACACCCCCAACCTCCTAGATTTGCAGCTTCAAGGCCTCATTCTCTCCCTCCAATATTTTTGCGTAGGCCTAGTATCGATCCCACTGTAAACTGTAGTGATTCGACCTCTACCCGATTTTTGTAAGTCTAGCTTTCAACTCGGCCTCTCTCTTTGCAGCTTTGGCCTCAGCTTCCTTCTTGGATGCTTCAACAGCCTTCCTCGCTACTTCCACTTCTCTTCTTGCTGCACGTGCCAACTACTCATCCTTCTCCACTATCGGTTGATCTCGTTGAGTGACTTCATGATTCTTTACTTCCAAAAATTACTCCCTCACCGTGCACTCAAATTCCAACTATCCAATCAATTGATCTTGTTCCTCCTATGCCTTCTTCTATTCCTTGACCTCCTTTCTCAACTCTACTAGTTCTACTTCAACGTCGTCCTGCACTTGTAGAAGCCATGCCTCCAACATCTACAATTGGTTAGTTGGCTCCTCCTTCAGCTTTAGGATGCAAATCATCTGTTTAAACTTTGCCAACCCAATAGCTAACTATTGGATTAAATATGCCAAGAAATTCATTCTTGCATACAATTTCACCAACCCAGGTGCAAGTTTCACATACTTGACACCTGGTTCTTCCTCAAGAAGGGCTGCCAAACTCCCTTCATCCACATACACTCGTGTTGGATGCCAATAGAGTGCTTGAGTCCCTTCTAGCAGGTTCTTCACTCCCAAAATTGATTTTACACTGCTAGTTTCCAGCTCCCATGGTTGCATCTCATGAAATTCAACAAACTTCATCCGCTTCTCATCACGAGCCCAATGCACCAACTTGCCTAGTTAATTCTCAATTTTCACTCACCATTGTCGCCAATCTCCAATGCAACCAACTCGAAACTCTGTGTGCACTCTCTCCAGCACTCCATTCAGTTTGTCAAAGAAGGTATCAACCTGCTCATTGCTGCATACCCGTCTAGCCCTGTGCGCTACCCGTCTGAGAGCTCAATCCGTCTGCAACCACCCATCTGACTGGAGCTACACATCTGAGGCATACCCGTCTAGGATCCTACCCGTCTAGGACCCTACACGTCCGACCCTATCGGTCAAGAGCTACTCGTCCAGCTTGCAACCCATCTAGGATGGCACACGTCTGACAGTTACCCGTCTAGACTGGATTACCCGTCTGGATTAGACGTCTACAGTAATCTATTAGTTTGAGGCTTATCATTGCAGATTGACACCATGTTGTACAATCAAGTTTGTCAATCCCTTCCTTCCTAAACTCCTGTCATTCCCTCATCTCGGGAAGGCACTCACCCCTGTCTACATTTGGCGCCGTTGCCTAAATCAACTTTGGGTCAAGAAGCATACGTGACAAGGCAAAGAGGTGAATGACAGATTCTAGGCCACAAGGCAAACGAGGAAGGAATCAGATACCACTGAGACGAAGTGCACGACTGGCAAATCAAAGGATTCAAGACGAAGTTTCACAACTGGAGGTGGAAAGAGTGTGGAACCCCTTGGAAGACGAGAATCCAAGAACAGAGCAAGGAAGGTGGGAGACATTGTTGGTGACAACAGAGAATGAAGAACGAAATCAAATAGTAGAAGACGTACCTAACATTGGAAGTGAGGAGCGGATGGTAACACTTGAACCAGCGGAGAGGAGTTGGCCAATAGGTACAGAAGAGAGAAGCTTTGTACCAGAGCAACCACGCGTGGGTTCTTGGGGAGGAAGACCAGAACCGCACCTCGTATATTCGCGAAGAAGGTCGCGAAGTAGTGACGTACGTGAGTCAGGGAGAAGGCTATTTGAGCACGTATTTGAACGAGATTTTGCACCACCTACAACAGAAAGAGAGTGGAATAAAACACCACAACAATCATCGTCAAGTGGCACGCCTAGTGGGACAATCCCAATGGCGAATGTTGCCAATAGAGCGGGCAAACAGAAATGCCCACCCTTCACCAGGGAAGGAAAAGAAGACCCGACACATCACATAGGAACTTGCATTACCATTTGGGGAGCAAATGGAGTATCGCAAGAGGCAGAGTGGTTACAATTATTCCCGGCCACCTTGCGAGGGATGGCTATGGATTGGTATCTAAAAATGCAGAATACTCAACCATTTACACAGTGGGACACTTTGAAAGATGCTTTCATAGAAGAATTTCGGCCGTTGAGGGATGATACGGAAATTATTACAGAAATTTTTGCAACGAAACAAAAACCAGACGAGGATGTCAAGAGTTATAATAGGAGATTGAAACAATTGGCAGATAAAATGCAGATGCCACTGCAGATGGAATGGTGAAACACTGGTTTTTGGATGGACTATTACATAAATATAGGAAGAAAATGAAAGCAGTACCATCTTCCACATATGCAGAAGCTCTCGAAAAGGCAAAGAACTTTGAAAGTGAAGCTAAACAAACAACTGCAGGAATCGGAGGACATCCACGAAATGATGATTCCGATAGCGATACAGACGATAAAGTCCAAAGTGCAATACACTCCTTTAGAAAAGAATTTGATAAGATCATGAAAGAAGTTAAAGGAGAAGTACGAAAAGACCGAAAAGATATTTGGTGTTCGGACTGCAAAGCGGAAGGACATACGAATGTCAATTGTCCAAAGAATGCATATTGCAATATATGTGATATAGCAGGACATCCAATAGTTGATTGTCCATTTAATTTGAAGGGAGCAAGGCATCAGACTTTGACAGTCCAACAGGGAGATCAACCAGATACTTCAAGGAATGGACAAGGTGCAACGAGCGATGGATTTAGGAATAATCGCCGAGGAGGAAGACAAGGAGGACAGAGTCGTTTGCAGTATGATTCCGAAGGAAGACCGATCATCCAGTGTCGGAATTGTCAAGAATGGGGCCACTTTGCGAAGAATTGCCCCAAGCCTCAAAATACAGGCAATACTAGTGGTAGCAATGCTACCCAAATGTGTAGATGGTGTGGACCAGGGAACCACAAGGAGGCGAATTGCCCAAATAAGGCAAGTTCAAGTGGTACACAAAATGTCAATTGGATTGACATTGGAGAAGTAATGAGTAAGGAGGTAGAAAAAGAAAATGAAGTCCTAGCAGTAACTAGAGCACAGGCTAGGAAAATAGAGCAGTACCCAAATCTTGCCAAGGAGAAAGAGCGATGGCAGGAAGCTCAAGGACTGATTAAGACAGAGCTAGATAAAGAAAAGCAAGAAAGGCCGATTCTAGTAAAAGCTCTAAAGAAGGTGGAGATCATAACAGACAAACAGGCATCAGTCGAAGACTTGGTGACACAGGTGTTGAATACAACTTTGGAGGTAAAAGTATCAAGTTTATTCAATATAGTACCTGAATTGTATGCTATGATCGGGGAAGTAATGAAAGCAAAGAAGAGAGAGGAAATCCGACAAGTAGCCAACATCAAGCAAGAACAATTTATTGATCCAACGATACTAATGATTGAGGCAGGGAAGAAGCCAGCTTTGGTTCACATGGAGATATTGGACCATAAGCTGAATCAAGTAATCGTGGATGGAGGATCAAGTGTAAATGTGATGCCAGAAAGGACATGGCAGAATATTGGCCAACCTGCACTAAGATCTCCAAATTTCAAATTATATGGAGCTGATCAATATGGTATCGAAACAATAGGAGTATTGATGAGCCAAAAGGTGCGCATAGTGGAACAAGACTTTGTTTTGGATTTTGTTGTAATAGCTATGCAGAAACCTGCATATGATGCATTGCTTGGGCGTGGGTGGTTAAGGACAGCAAAAGTAAACCACAATTGGGAGAAGGAGCACCTGACCTTCAAGAAAGGCCAACATAAGTACATGATTAATCTTAAAAACCAGGCAGTAAGTCAAGATATTGCAACTTCGGACGAATCGGAGAATTCTTCATCAGATGGAGAAACCAGATATGAACCAGATGGAGTGTTGCAATTAGAAGAATGCACGGAGGATGAGAATGATGAAGATAAAGGCTTACTCCACTGGCAATTGGAAGATTATGAAATATATTCTCCCCAATGTTTTTGCATCAATGCAGGAAATGAAGTCCAAGAAGAAGAGAAGGAGCCCGAGAGCAGAGAAGGCAGTAAAAAGAAGACAACAATAGAAAAGGACAAAGAACGAGAGAAGTGGACATTTCCCAAAAATTTCGTAGAATACACGATGGGGGATGCAATCATTGAAGACAAGCCAACTCACCCCATTGATGTTTTGAAGGTGGTAGAAGAACCTGAGTCCATCAAATATGAAGGACCTAGAATGATTCAGGTGAATTTGGGAGAAGAAGGCGAAGAGAAGATGATCAAATGCGGAGATGATTGGGATCCAATACTAAAAGCAATGACATTCAAAATTTTTGTAGAATATAAGGATGTCTTTGCTTGGACATACAAGGATCTGAAGGGAGTACCACCGAAGCTATGTGTACATAAGATTCCTCTGATTGAAGGTGCACAACCAGTAAGGAGGCGACCATATAGGATGAATCCAAAATATGCAGCTCTGGTGAATGCTGAAATTGAAAAGATGTTGGATGCAAGCATAATATTCAAAGTTACGACAAGTGAATGGGTATCACCAATTGTGATTACCTTGAAGAGGGAGGCAAACAAGATCCAGATTTGTGTGGACTTTCGGAGCCTCAATGCCGTAACTATTAAAGATCCCTTCCCAATTCCATTCACAGACTCCATCTTGGAGGAAGTAGTTGGCCACGAGATTTACTCATTTTTGGATGGATTCTCGGGGTATAACCAAATCAGTATTGCGGAAGAGGATAAGTTGAAGACCACTTTTATAGTGGAGAATGGGATATATGCTTATAACCGCATGCCATTTGGATTGTGTAATGCACCAGCTACATTCCAAAGGATCATATTATACATCTTTGATAAAATGTCCACGGGCAACTTCAAAGCCTTTCTAGACGATTGGTCCCTATATGGTAAGACACAAGAGCATTTGAAAGCATTGGAGGAATGTATGAGCTTGTGCAGGAAAGCTCGGATATCATTAAATCCAGGCAAATGTGTATTGATGGTGCCATATGGGAAGTTGTTAGGGCATATTGTATGCCAAGAAGGTTTGAAGCCTGACCCTGACAAGATACGAGTGATACTGCTAATGGAAGAACCACACGATGTGAGTTCAGTAAAAACCTTCTTAGGGATAGTGGGATACTACAGAAGGTTTATCAAGAACTATGCACAAACTTCTCATCCGCTAGATGCTCTTACGCGCAAGGGTGTTCCTTTCAAATGGGCGGAGGAGCACCAAGAGGCTTTTGAAGGCTTAAAGGTGCACTTAGTAAAGGCACCTATCCTAGTTTATCCAGACTGGGAGAAAGAATTCCATGTTCATGTGGATGCCTCAAACTTCGCAATTGGTTGCGCGTTGGCTCAAGAAGGACAGTTTGGGTTAGATCAGCCCATATACTTTGCAAGTCGGTTATTGTCCAGAGCAGAGAAGAATTATAGTACAACAGAGAGAGAAGCACTAGGGATGGTGTATGCAGTACAAAAGTACAGGCACTACTTGTTGGCTAACCCTTTTGCTTTTTATGTAGATCATCAGGCGCTATTGTACTTGATCAATAAACCGACGATTTATGGATGAGTAAGTAGATGGCTCATCACTTTGCAAGAATTCGTGTTTAGGGTGGTAGTAAGACCTAGGAAGAAACATGTAATAGCGGACCAGCTATCGAGGATTCGCTCCGGAGAACCTGCAGAGGGAGGGATACAGGATGAATTCCTTGACGCACAACTATTCATGATAAGTGCGATACCAGCATGGTATAAGCATATCGGGGAATACTTATCGACAGGAGAGCTGCCAAAGGAGATGATGACAACCGAACAAAGAAAAGTGATTACGAAAGTGACACCTTTTACATTGATTGCAGGTTTGCTATACAAAATGGGGGAGGACCACATTTTGCGAAGATGTGTAATGGAGGATGAAGTGCAACAAACATTGAAGGAGGCACATGAGGGGTTGGCAGGAGGTCATATGGGGCCAGATGTAACAACTAGGAAAGTGTTGTTGGCAGGTCTATGGTGGCCTACCCTCTATCACGATGCCAAGAATTATGTCAAGGCATGTGATACGTGTCAAAGAACGGGGAAGTCGTTAAAAAGAGACTTCATGCCATTACATCCATCGCAACCTCAAGAACTCTTCGAGAGATGGGGTTTAGATTTTGTGGGCCCTTTGCGAACCAATCGTAAGAGGAAGTGTCGATATATTGTAGTGGCGACGGAATATCTAACGAAATGGGTAGAAGCAAGAGCCTTACCTGATAACTCTGCAAGGAGCACGACTCGATTTTTGTATGAGCAGGTTATCACACGGTTTGGAATACCTCTTCAATTGACAAGTGACCGAGGAGGCCATTTCGTTAACGAGATTATTCAGAATCTGACGAAAGAATTCAGGATCTTTCATTCCTTGTCAAGTCCGTATTACCCCAGGGCGAATGGGCAAGCGGAGGCAACGAATAAGGTCTTGGTTTCAATCATGTACAAGACATGCGGTGTAGAAGGAGCTGATTGGGAGGAGCGCTTGCCAGCGGTTCTATGGGCATACAGGACCACCTTCAAACCAACTACGAATCATACACCCTTTCAACTAATGTATGGGCAAGAGGCGGTGGTACCTGTCGAATTTTTGGTACCTAGTTTGAGGATAGCAGTAGACAACCGCCTGAATGATGAAGATAGTATGGAAGAGAGACTTGCAGCATTGGTGCAACTAGGAGAGAAGAGGGTGATGGCACAATGGGCAACGAAGATAGCTCAACAAAGACATAAGTATTGGCATGATAAACATCTCAGGAAGATGGATTTGAAGGTTGGCGAATTAGTGCTCAAATATAATGGGAAAAGAGAAATCAAGCTAGGAAAGTTGAAAACTTTATGGCTCGGACCCTTCCAAGTGGAAGAGGTACTGGACAATGGGGTTGTCCGATTAAAGAAGTTGGATGGTACAATTTGCCTCGATGTTGTAAATGGTTCTAAGTTGAAGGTGTATAAGGCACAAGCACAAGTGAATGTAATCAACTTAGAAACCTCTGAAGACACTTCTGGAAAAGCAATAGAAGAATCACGACCAGGTATACGATCCTACGAACATGGTGAGCCAAGTAATGTTGTTCGAGAGGACGAACCAACAAACCTGGAATGGCTATTTGGAGTGGAAGGAGAACCTGTGATCGAGCAGAGGGAGTTAGAACCTCGAGAGGGAGAGCGAAGACGATAAAAAGTCCATGTTCGATTTCCAAATAGCGAAGCAGAGGAACGACTTCAAACCCTCACGAATGTCGCTTTACAAGAACAAGAACCAGAAGTGGAGGAAGAAGAAGATCAAGGATCACGAGTTCTGCAACAAATGGCTTGGGAAATGCAGAGATTACAGGAGTATGAGACTCTAAGACAGTATAATGCGCAATTGCGGGAACAAGTAATTCAGGAGTTGGATGGAACCATGCAACGGATGCATGAATGCCAAGAAGCACGAAGAGCCGAATGGGCGGAAAGGCAGCGAGAGGAATTTAGAGGAAGTGCGGATGGCAATTCTACAGAAAGTAGTTTATTCTCCGTGGCTTCAAACAATTCACTCTCAACACCCTAGGTAATTCACCTAAGACATTCCAGAAGGCAAAGGAATAGAAGACTGCCAGAACAAGGACTGGAGAGGCAACAAAGAGAACTAAGAGGAGGTATCGAAGGTAATACAGAAGGACCCTTGGGAAACAATGCATTTTCCTCAGACTCCGGTAGTTCATCTCCAGCAACACTGAGAATTCTCCTGAATACCGAAGATTCTTCAAGAACCGCTTCACCATTAAACAGACGTCCTCGAAGACTACGGAGATCGCTAGAACAAGATGGGATGAGGGAACCACGTCAGAATTTGGCTGCCAATAGCGAATATCAAATAAGTAGAGAGCAAGCAACTGATATTCTGTGGAGGGATGTTAGAGAGGTACCCGAACAACCAAGGAATGGAGGGTGGCTGGAAGAATCAAGTAGTGATGAGAATCTACCTCGGGACCCTAATATACCCTACCCAAGTCCCAATCCAGATCGAAGAAGACAAAGGGACGAGGTCCGAAGTCGACAAGCAAGGGTTCGATTCCTCGAAACGATACAGGTGATCGAAGATGAGGAGTCACTAATACCACAAGAAGAAGAGGATGGAAGAATGAGTAATTCTTCAGGTAGTGAAGGTGAGGCAATGGGAAGACCAATCGAACGTTGGCAAAGGGTGTTATACGAAGAATCAATGAGAAGACCGATCGAGCGTCGAGAGGTGGCAGTATATCGATTGGTTGTGATGGACTTACGCATAGAAGAGAAGTACGACGATTGCAAAGAAGGGTCCAAGAAACCTCAGATTGGCCAATGAATACTGCAGGAGAAGGGAACGATTCAAGTACAGATTCGGCCTTCTCAAATCAGTACAGAGATGCCTTAGCTCAATGTGCACCACAAAGACGCTTTGAAGAAGCGAGGTGGAGACGAAGATTGATAAGGGCAGATAGAAGGTTAAGAATACTAAGCCAACTGACACCCGATAATCAAGCACACGCGGAACCAAGTACGAGAGCGGAACTTATTGATCAGGCCCGAAATAGAGGTGACTTGGGTAATCCCGGAAGTTCGTCAGGACTGCTGGGTAACCCAAGTTTGCCTAACCAAGGGAGGAGTGTGGTTGGTCTCCGTCCCGGTAGCTTGAGAGGAAGAAATTCCCCTCCTGCTGCCCATAGGTCGACTAGTCCGTAGAATGGGCCGCAAGGACCATCTGTGGACATAGTTCAAACCAACCCACAACTACGTACTCCTGAGGCTAGACCATTTGGTCTACCTCAACGAGCTCGTAGAAACCGAAGACGTCGTCAAGAACGATCGAGGGACCGACCGAATCTCGGGCAGTTGGGAGTGCGACAGCCCAACACTAGGGAGATTCGATCGGAAAGGGGAAGAGGACGATTCGAACAGGCTCGGGGAAGACATGGATTCAGAAGTAGGGATCCAAATCACCCAAGGAATCCAAATCAAAACCAGATGCACCAAGGATGGGCAACAGTCCGAAGACAGATAGATAGACTCCAAGGCAGAGGACAAGCCACAGGAAGGGCCTATCAGAATATCGGACAAAGAGGAAATCATCATCCAGGCGGAAGGACGAATAGTCGTCAAGAGCAGGAATGGGCGGAGTTCCATTATATGGATGACAATATAATTATCCGACGAGAAGATGGAAGGACTGAAAGAATCAGTTTGGAAGATGGCAGAACCCGTCTGGATGACGTCTGCCCAGAACCAACCAGTCCTACGGTCAACATAACCCACCTGGACGTCGGTAGAACCAATCAAACTGACGTCAAAAGGGAAAGACGTTAGGATACCAGTCGTAGGACTGATGGGAGGGAAATTCGTCATCAACCACAGGAAGGTAGAAGTCGTCCGCGAGAAGAAGACAGGGCAGATTGGCGCATCATCCAAAGAGGAAATGATAGGCATGACGAAGAGCCACAAACGGAAACCCCCGAAGCCGTGGAAATCATTGGAATCGTCAACAAACGAAAGCGATGTATGATGGCGATGATTTCAACAGTCAAGGGACTGGTAGCCATCAACAAGAGGAAGTATCATCGAAGACAATGGAAGTTCGCATTGGCATTGACATGCGCTTCACACGACGACGCTAAAGACAAAGGCGCATTTTTTTGAAAAAAAAATAATAAAATAAAATAAAAAGAAAAAGTCAAAAACAAAGAAAAGACAAAAACAAGAAAAAGACAAAAATAGAAAAATATAGCTCAAGATCTTTGAATCGGCACAGTCATTATTTCTCCAATGTTTGAAAAATGGAGAAAAGATAGAGAGCTCAAGCACATTGCTCGAGGCATCATTTGCTGGAGGAACCAAAAACCTCTTCGATCTTATCTTTGTAAAAATAAAATTGTTTGAGGGACTTTATTTCCCACCTTGTATTTTCGCATTATTTAATGTGTTTCTTTTCTAGGTGGATGTGTTTTTTTGGGGGGTTCAGCCTGGGACTTCTCTTCTTTTCACCATCTTGGTCTATAAACCTACAGTTTGTAACAATGTTTGGGTGTTTTTATCCCACATGCATCACTCTTCAGCTCCCCCCCCCTTAGAGTTAGGTCTTTATAAAGAGAGGTTGTACCTCTTTGAAGCTCACTTCGCTGATGAGACCTGTAGGTCGAAACGCATTCGGAGTTTTGTAGATATATCACTTCTTTTTTTTGGAATAAAAATTCAATCAAATGTTTTTTGTTCCTTTCCTAACTCGTCTCTTTCTTTAAGTTTATAATCCCTCTTTTTTCTTCCTTTTGTTTTCTAATACGTTTTTGTTGTCGGTATTATGCTCTTCACTTGCACATAATGTGATCTATTGAACCAGAAAGGTTGCAGCACTAGGAGTATGCTCTTCACTAGCGTATCTATGATCTGGTGAATCAAAAACTAGTTTACGTTTTTAGAGTACTGCTTCGC